>JARKNS010000004.1:96415357-97649285 GCA_029990575.1 Petunia axillaris subsp. axillaris | reverse complement strand
CCCTTGTGCACGAGGCAAATCATCATCTGACCGTGGTCATTGCCTCGTAAGATCTCACCGGGTTGCATGATTGCACAAATTCCTTGTTCTTTGGTCGGTGAGTTTGTCTCCTCGGCCATCAATTTTGCTCCCATCGGAAGCTTAGCTTTGGCCGCTTCTTTCAATTCTTTCATTCGTTTATAGTCCTCGGAGACTTGTTTCGGAGACAATGGTTTGAGGATGAAACTCTTCCCATCAAGCTTTACGGTGTAAGTGTTGGATCTGCCATTGTGAACAGCTGTTCGGTCATATTGCCATGGGCGACCCAAGAGCAAATGACAAGCTTGCATCGGCACCACATCGAATACCATTTCATCTTGATATTCGCCGATTCTAAACTTGATCCACACTTGTTTGACAACCCTCAATTCTCCACACTCGTTCAGCCATTGTAATTTGTAAGGGTGGGGATGCTTCATCGTAGGTAGTCCCATTTGTGAAACCAAAGTTTGGCTCACCACATTTGCACAGCTACCAGAGTCAATGATCATCGAACACACCTTTCCCCTCACTCGACATCGGGCATGAAAGAGGTTTTCTCTTTGGTTGTCCTCTTCTTCAAGAGTCATGCAGCTCAAATTCCTTCGAACCACAAGAAACATTTCCGGATGATCAGCTTCGGCAGCCTCATGATCATCATCACCTTCAGCTCGATCAGTCTCCTCGATAATTTCCTCCTCGGTGTCACTCGCTTGCTCATGGACGGTTCCATCTTCGAGCAGAAGCATAACCTTGCGAGTTGGACACTCTTTTGCCATGTGACCATAACCCTTGCATTTGTGACACTGAATATTTGAAGCACTAGGAGAGTTGAGTTGAACTTTGCCTCCCACTTCTCTTGGTTGGTTAACGGTCACACCTTTCTCGAAGGGTTTCTTCGAATCTCGAACAGTATTGGCACTTGTTTGGTGAGGATTCTTCCAATCTTTGCCTCGGTTCAAAGGAGTAGAAGTAGTGACTCCTCGATACCGGTTTGCCTTTTCTTCCTTCACCAATTTTTCAGCTTCGGTGGCAGCATCAAACACATCTTCCAACGTGTGGTACACGTGGAGTCTCAACTGAGATGATACATCCCTAGCCAAGCCATTTTTGAATCTGATAATGGCTTGCTCTTCGTCTTCGACCAGATCAAGATTCATTCGAACCTTTTCAAACTCATCGTGGTACTCTTGGATGGACTTAGACCCTTGCTTTAACTCATAGAGTTTTTGCATTTGAGTCTGCCTGTATTTGGCACTCAAGTACTTACCATCCATCGCTCTCATCAACTGTGGCCAAGTATTGACTACTGGATAGTCATTTCTCCTTCTATGCCTTTTGTCAGATTCCCACCATGTTGATGCATAAGCTTCGAACGAAGCAATGGCATGGGCAGCTTTTCTCTCATCGGTCATCTCATTTGTTTCAAAGATGCGCTCCATTTTAAGCTTCCATTCAAGATACTCATCGGGATCACTAGTTCCCTTAAAGGGTGGAATAGTGATCTTGACACTGTTCAAATTGGAATCTCGAACAGCTCTAGCCTGTTCGGAAAACTCATCTTCTCGATCATAAGCCTCACGCTCAATATTTCTCTCAACATTTGCGCCTCGGCCTCGACCTCGGAAATTTCCACGTCCTCGGTGAGCTTGCCTTCGTTGAGCGAATGGCGGCTCACGCTCATATTCGTCCTCGGGAAATTCCTCTTCATCAACCTCTTCGGTTACAGCTCCAAGATCTCTTCGGGTCCTTGGGAGTGGTAACCTCTCTCCTCGGGGAATGCCCAAGTTTTGATTTCCAGCTTGGGGATTGCCCAAGTTAAGCTCT
Organism: Petunia axillaris subsp. axillaris; assembly: GCA_029990575.1. Lineage (NCBI taxonomy): Eukaryota > Viridiplantae > Streptophyta > Magnoliopsida > Solanales > Solanaceae > Petunia > Petunia axillaris. The sequence goes on along the minus strand of JARKNS010000004.1, from coordinate 97,647,440 downwards.
CTTCGAATTGCTTCACTAGTCAACTGATGTTGTCGAAGAAGCTCAGCATACAGATCAGGTTTCATCGGAGTGGATTCGCTTGTTCCAGCGCCGGACCCATGCATGGCCACGGACGCACTTCCCTGTTCGAGTTGAGTTACTCGAGCACTCACTCCTCTTACTTCGGCACTGATGCCTTGTATCGCAGCCATGAGATCGGCTAACGACAATTCAGGCTTTTCAATGCCTTTGCCTTCGTTTCCAGCCATTGCACCTGCACAAGTCAAGATCAAACAAAGATTAAGGTTAGAAATCACCTCACACACTCCCTCACCTTTGATGGGTGGCACTCGGGTCCACTCAATTTATGGGTTCGGTTTTTGATCACTCAAGGACTTGTTAACAGTGGCTCGTCCAATTGATCGGTCCTCTAAGATCCTTCAAGTTCGACAATAGTCACTGCCTCTTCGGGAAGAGTGAAGTGATGTTCGACTCGATGGAACGGACGCTTTTAACTGAGCTAGGGGAGTCAAGAGAATTCTACGAAAATTTGGACTTCGGTCACCCCTTCGCACGAGTTCCTATCAGCTTTAAAGAGTTAGTATGACCTTGAGTAGAACAAATACTCAAAAGATCCACCAACCAGAATTAGACACGAAAGAAAGTGAAGACCTAGGAGAATCTACCCTTTGATTCCCTTTTGGAATCTTTTTTTCGATCACACCCACTCTTGTCCGTACAAAAGTGGTCCCTCCTTGGTACGGATAGGGTTTTACCTTATCCACTTTCCTTTTTCAGCCGACAACTTTCACCTGGGGTTTTGATGTTGGAATTTTAACCCCTTTCTTCTTCAATGGAACAGTGACCTTGCTCCGGCGTACGGACACAACGACTTCGGTTCACTGACCACGAAATTCAACAGATCTGAGTTGCTTCTTTCAACTCCGGTTCCAATCAACAACGGAGGAAATCAAACGAAGCTCCTTGAGCTAAGATCCAGCTCGACGCGTCGCACACTGTTACGAACTTGTAACAATTTTCCGGTGTACGGACTTCGAATTTAAACCCAGAACTTCGATTCTTAAGCAACAAACAAACCCAAAGCACTCAAGAACCACCACTCTTCACCGGTTTCTTCCAAACACAGTGGGGTTTGAGTTCAGTCACCATTAAAGCTCAAAACAGTCCAAAAATTCATCAAGAAGCCCTAGTCACAAAATCAGTACGTCGGGTACTCGATGGAATCAGAACTCGATGGTGAACAAGAATCCAAGATTGTTTTTTCCCAAACAACCAACAATCAAACACAATTTTTGAATTTTCTTTTAACACTTTGTTCTTTTTTTTTTTTTTGTAAAAACACCAACAGTAACAAAACAAACAGGAACACGAAATGGAAAACAAAGACTCAACGCACGAAAATAAAGATAACTTGAACAGGATTGGGGTTGTAGAAACAAGCCCAAACCGTGCTCTGATACCAAGATGGTGCAATGCAATTCCCGAAGGGGTTGCTTAGCACAACGCGGAACAAGAACAATAAAGAAGAAGATAAAAGCAAGACAAAACTTGCTTCTTTCGAAAGAACAGAGGGGAACCTGTCCCAAAGCTCGATCAAAAGGGAGACAAGAATCACCCTAACTATGCAACAATCCTCAAGAGAACATTGCCTCTTGCAAACTGAATGATCAAGAGGAATGTTCAATCGGACTAACCGAAAGCCACAAGTCCTTAAAAGCCCTCACCGGGGTTTTGCTCACGACGGAGACAAGAAATGTGCTCGGCACTTTCATTCAATTTCAATATCCAAAAACCTGTTCCTTACAGTGTAAGGGAATAAGGTTTATATAGGGACTACTAAGGGTAAACTAGTAAAAGGGTCACAAGCGACCAATAGAAATAAGCCACGCAGGGCTGAACTAAATGTGTTCGGCAGCTTTTGACTTCGGTCAGCCTTGGCTTCGATTCTCGATTGTCTGCTCGAACACACACTTCATCGGGCGCTGACTTGGCATTGAACACATGTTGTTGTGTTCGGCAACCTTGTCCTCGGGCTCAATTTTGAAGATGTGGCCCTTGGTTTCAACACCTTGCAATTCCCTCTCCGAACACATGCTACTTCCCATCATGGTCAGTTGTACGTGCATGTCATGGAGCAGCTTAGCTTGGCTTCGAGTGATTCGTCTCCCCGGTGGATCAGTCATTGCCTTCGGTGGAGATCTCCTCGGTTGATTGTCATCGGGTCCTTGATCAGCACTTTGAGCTGCATCAGTTGGTCACCAGAGCTCACAACTAGCTTTATCCTAACTGTGTGTGTCTCTAAGCTCGTAAGGGGAAGAAAAGCAAGCACCACGCCTCCACCCACCATTGTGATACTCATCCCACCGAACCTAGTTCGTATACCAGTTGTTGGGGTCAATCAGCCCGAGTTACTCGTAACATGATGTGATACTTATCTGTTTTGATTCAAGCCCGTATGAATTTTCCTTAAAGATCTCACACAGTTAAGGGATCCCTACACCTTATAAATATGTGTGAGTGTGATGCAATCGAAACTACGAAAGCGATAAAAGATAAGGAACGAGATGAGACTCACACGAAAGTTCAAGTAGCAACGAAGAACTTGTTCCGTTACACCCCGAACGATTGGAAAGAATCACCTACGCTAAGCAACTATCCTCAAGAGACACGAGGCTCGAGCAAATAGAATGATCGAAGACGGATTAAAGAGCAACTTGGATTCATCCAATTGATTTCAAGCCAAAATGGTTACAAGTGTTCAAGAGCAATGCTCATTAATGTTTTGTGTTCAAAGTAAGGTAAAAATGCAATAAATGAAGAAGGGGTGTATTTATAGCACCCCATTACAATATTTCCTAGATTCTGGTCCGCTGCTGCTCAAGTGTTCTTCGCGATCGCGCAGGAGTATATGCGATCGCGAAGCACACTTAAAGCTGATGGGCGCGATCGCGCGAGTCTTGGCGCGACAACGAAGAGCAAACAAAACCTCTTCGCGATCGCGAAGGTGTGCACGCGATCGCGAAGAGTAAATCTCCTTCGTCAGGCAGTAAGCTCAGCAGGCGTTCCCCTATTTTGCCCTGTTTTGCTCCCCTGCTTCCTGCACTGTTTCTCACTCTTTTTCCACATTGATTGAGCTCCAATGCATTGTCTTTAAGTCCTCTCCTGAGCTCATATCATCCACGCCTCTCCAAACCAAGTGTAGGTGAGCGTCTTGTATGTCCTTGGCTTGACTTCGAGTGAATGGTCTCGATGCAATTTGGGTTGCATCATCCTCCCCTTCTTAAGAAGATTTCGTCCTCGAAATTAAGGCGTCCTCCTCCAAGGTATCATCACCTACATCAAAAGAAGTCAAGTCACTAACATTGAAAGTAGTTGACACATTATACTCACCGGGCAAATGATGCAATGCAAAATACGCGGAAGCTAAACACGAGATAAACTATGCGGAAGCGATAAAAGATAACAAGAAATCAAGATTGGGAAGGCAAGAAATTAGAAGAAAGAAACGAATTCAATTCATTCACATTAATTGAATTCAAAGGGAGAAGGGAAACTCGAACCTTACAATGGAATCTAACTAGATGTCGATCTCCATAGGTTCCAAGTCGAGACATACACGAGCCTCGGGCTCAAACAAGAAGGGCTCGGCCTCTTCAATGTTCTCTCTCAAATTCTATCTTCTATTAATGGCTAACTCCTGAATGAAATGGCTAAGGGAAGCTTATATAGTTTTCCCATACATCAATGTGAAATGACTAAAAGACCATAAGACATGTTAGTGTAATAAAAGCACCTAGGGCTAGAATAGGAATTACACCTCAAAAACAAGTCTTCAAATGGCCCGTGAGTAGGCGCCCCGCCTACTCAAAAGAGGCGCCCCGCCTAGTTGCATTGTAGGCAAGCAGGCGCCCCAACACCATGGAGTAGGCGCCCCACCTACTTGAAGTAGGCGCCCCACCTACTTGAAGTAGGCGCCCCACCTACTTGAAGTAGGCGCCCCACCTACTTGAAGTAGGCGGTCCGCCCCTTTTGTGGGCACCCCAAAGTCCAGAGGCTTCACTTCAACTAGGCGGTCCGCCCCTTTGAGTAGGTGGTCCGCCCCTTCTTGGGGGTTCTTGGAATAGCTCAAAATGTGTCCCCCGAGCCTCTCCTTTGGTGCCTATGTGCTCCTCCTTCCTTGGCGCTCCAATGCATGATCTTCAAGACGTTTCCGGAGCCCATGCCTGGTGTTCATTGTGCTCTCAAGCTTGGTTCTTGATGGTTGTGTATTAGGCCATTTTATATTGCATCATCCTCCCCTTCTTGAAAGGATTTCGTCCTCGAAATCGAACCATCAAAACCTACAATTAAAGCAAGCACAACCAAAATTTCCTACTTCACAAGTAGGTTAGCTTAACAAGAAAGAGTGCAAGGTGTGTGGAAAACACGCTCTTGTGATAGAGCCAAGCATCAATACCCAATAAAAAGTGTATGTCCCGGAAGGAGACAACAAGGCCTTGGCTCAACAAGAACAAGCACCCAATTTCAAAACAAGCAAAGAGATCAAGGTCATGCAATATGTAGCAATCAAATGTCCTATGATCCCTAAGCTTACCACCAACACACCAAGCCTTCAAATCACTTCTATCACAATGTGACACATTGGCTTTGGTATGTCCAACACTCAAGGTGTGCTCAACATATGGGATGGAGTAAGTGAAATAGTTCAATTCATAACTAACATCGACCACTCCACTCCCCTTCTTAAGAGCATTCTTACACACACCGAGAGGTACCTCCTCACCTCCAAATATTCCTCCAAGACAACCCTCGTCACTAGACAAACTCCCAAGGGAGGTCTCAAACAATGGATTATCTATAGAGTAAGGCATTCCAATCCATGGAGGTCCAAATTCACACCCTACTCTAGTTTGATACAATTCACCATTTTCATTGAAGTTGCCCTCATACAAAGGATTAGTATAGGCACACTTCTCAAGTTCATTAGCAAGCAACGGTGAAGTTCTCAAACTAGAGACAACATCGACACTTGAGGAGTCATCGAACAAAAGTCGATCAATCTCATTCTCAAGAGACTCCTCAAGGTTACAACCCTCCTCACTACGACACAAGATGCCACCACTTACAAATAAACAATTAAAGGGAAGAATAGGGTAATCATGCAAGTCATCTTCTCCTTTATCAAATACGGGTGGGGTGTCATAACAAGGCTCACACACAAGGTCAACTTCAACATTTGCACTAAAGAGAGGTTCAATGAGAATCGAGCTCACATCACGATGTGGCTTTTCAACCCTCTCAACTAGTGGTTCATTTTCACACACAAGTTGACCCAAAGGCTCTACACTAGTTGCAAACACATTATAGTCATGCAAACCATCAACTAGTCTAGAGTCCTCACTAACATCATCACAAGGCAAGGAAGTAGCATGCTCAAGGGAGGAAGAACCAACACATACCTTTGAAGTGTCAAGAACGTCTTCACCTTGTAGCTCACATTCGGCATCTCCTTCACCTTGTCTTTCAATCCCGGAACATGGTTGAGGCTCCATCGGTTTGCCTCCAAGAATCCCTACACAAGAATTCAAACACATAGAAGAAAAAGATAAAGGGTTAAGGTTAGAATAAGGGGTGCCCTCACTCTCAATTTTTCTTTTTCCCTCTTTCTTTTCCCTCATTTTCTTTTCAAGGTCGGGTGTAGATTCGGGTGGTGACATCCCACTCACATCACTCAACACTTCCTCCCCTTTTTCCACTCGAGGAATGTCACCCGTCACTCCCTTACTCCTCTCTATCTTTTGTCTCTCAAATTCGGGCGAATTGGGACGAGGCCCAAGAATACCCATAGCCGGAGTAGGTGGACTTTTAACGTCAACCCGGAATCTAGGACTAGGAGACTCATCACTTGACGTCTCCTTCTTCTTCGTTGGTGAACCACTTGGAATTGAAACTTGTGGTTTCGGGTTCACCTTGTTGATGTCTATCAACCCTTTTCAAGCACATGTCCCACCATTGCTTGTGTTTGTAGGACTTCTTGTTTGCACATTGTCAACCATGGAATGAAGTTCTTGCTCCTTGCTCCTTTGCATAGCCAAAGAAGGCGCACTAGTAGGCACTTGACTCTTCGCCCGGTAAGGCACAAATTCATAAACTCTTTGCCCTACGCCCACAAGATATGCATCCTTCACCGCACTATATTGCACCCTCTTCCCCTCCAACCACCGGTCACCTATCCACACATCAATATGACGCATGGGATACACATCACACCACACATAGCATTTATAGTTCCTATGAGATATGAGTAACCGAGCCTCTTTAGAAACCCACACTCCATCATACTCATAAGGATGCTCTAGCTTGTGGCATGGTATCCTAAGCCTATCAACCAAAGAGGTGCTAATACAATTGGCATCGGTACCACCAATCTTGAGCAAGTATCCTCCAATACCATCTACCTTAACAACGAACCTACATCTGCCCAAGTGTTGTAGATTGGGATCCAAGTGAGAACTTGAATGCCCACAAGTGTCAATTCCGACAACTTGGGTCTTCCTTATCCCTCCACTAGTGGCATTACCACTAGAACAATCTCCACTTCCCGTCACTCTCCCAACATTAGCAATGTAGTTGGAAGTCAAGGAAGGATCCTTGCCATGGAACCCATAAGTGCCTCTCGCCTTGGTCCCATAGCCCATAGTACTACTCCTACTACAACCATCCACGCCCCTCACGACATATAACCCCTTTGTAGCAAAAGCAACACCATCTATCATACCAACCTCCTCATGGGAATTAGAAGCATTAGGTCGCTTAGCGTACCTAGAAGATGCAAGCTTCTTCTTTCCCACGGAACAACCACCACCACCTCCCATACTAATGGAAGGTCCTCTACTACTCCCTTGTACACCGTTAGTAACACTAAGAGAAGATGCATAAGGATAACCCATATGTTCAACATCATCATCAACTCTATCTATGTCACTATCAACAATATCAAATTCTTCACAAGAAGAGTAAGTAGGATCAATGTACCTTGAAGCGTCACCATCTTCATTTTCTTGACTAGAAGCATAAGGATCAACACATTCATCTTCATGGGCCTCATAGTCTTCATCAATCTCACGATCATCATAGTGAACCACTTCATCTTCATAGGAGCCATGGTTTCCGTCATCATAGTAATGGCCATCATCCTCACCATAGGAACCATAGTCTCCATCATCACCATACGAGTCATAGCAACTCGCATCATCGCCACATGAGCCATAATCTACTCCATCATCAATATCCGACATTGTTGCAATCACCAAAGAACAAAACCTCCCAAAAGTCACTCCCTCACGTGTATCACTCAATATATGTACACTCAAGAGCGGAGGCCTTATCAACTTGGGAACCAAGTAAATCACAACTAGCATGTCCAAGTTAAAGTTCGGAATGGAATTAATGAGACTCGATGTACGGACGGTTATTTAAAGTGCGCACTTGAGGCCAAAAGGAGTTCTACGACTCTTCTTTGAATTATAATCTCCTCTACGCACGAATACCTAATATGCTAAAGGATTAGTGTCAATTGAGTAGGCCAATTACCCTAGAAACACTAACCAAGAGGTACGGAAGCAAACGGGACACAAAAACACACGAAACGAAGCCAAACGGAGCCACCCCAGGAGTGGGCGGTCCGCCTCTGTAAAGTGGGCGCCCCGCCTACTCAAAATACAGAGAGAAACATAAAAAGAGGCGGTCCACCTCTTAGGAGTAGGCGGTCCGCCTACTGGGCTTCTCAGCACGGTCCGAAAATGGGTTTTTGGCTCGTTTAGCACTCAAAATCCAACGTTTTCGACTTGTTTTAGATTCTAATGATACCCAAAGATGTATTTGATGATTCTAAACAATCCCCAATAGGTTTTAACCCCAATCAAACAACAATGAATCGATTTTGATTCTTGAGCAAAATTCTAGGGTTATTTGAAAATTTGGGAATTTGATTTCTTCAAATTTTGAAATACACCACCAAATCTTGTAATCTTGGTATCAAAAGAACGGGAATACAATAAGGAACAAACCCCAATGATTTTTAATGAATGGGTGTTCCAATCCAACAAGTTCCAACAATTTTTGTGAAATTTTCAAGTTTTTCTATTTTCTTTGTTTTTCTTCTTTTCTTAAAGAACAAACACAACAACAACAATAATACTAACACGATGAACACGGAACGGGGGTTTTTAAGAACATAACCCGAGCCTTGCTCTGATACCAACTGACGCAATGCAAAATACGCGGAAGCTAAACACGAGATAAACTATGCGGAAGCGATAAAAGATAACAAGAAATCAAGATTGGGAAGGCAAGAAATTAGAAGAAAGAAACGAATTCAATTCATTCACATTAATTGAATTCAAAGGAAGAAGGGAAACTCGAACCTTACAATGGAATCTAACTAGATGTCGATCTCCATAGGTTCCAAGTTGAGACATACACGAGCCTCGGGCTCAAACAAGAAGGGCTCGGCCTCTTCAATGTTCTCTCTCAAATTCTATCTTCTATTAATGGCTAACTCCTGAATGAAATGGCTAAGGGAAGCTTATATAGTTTTCCCATACATCAATGTGAAATGACTAAAAGCCCATAAGACAAGTTAGTGTAATAAAAGCACCTAGGGCTAGAATAGGAATTACACCTCAAAAACAAGTCTTCAAATGGCCCGTGAGTAGGCGCCCCGCCTACTCAAAAGAGGCGCCCCGCCTAGTTGCATTGTAGGCAAGCAGGCGCCCCAACACCATGGAGTAGGCGCCCCACCTACTTGAAGTAGGCGCCCCACCTACTTGAAGTAGGCGGTCCGCCCCTTTTGTGGGCGCCCCAAAGTCCAGAGGCTTCACTTCAACTAGGCGGTCCGCCCCTTTGAGTAGGCGGTCCGCCCCTTCCTGGGGGTTCTTGGAATAGCTCAAAATGTGTCCCCCGAGCCTCTCCTTTGGTGCCAATGTGCTCCTCCTTCCTTGGCGCTCCAATGCATGATCTTCAAGACGTTTCCGGAGCCCATGCCTGGTGTTCATTGTGTTCTCAAGCTTGGTTCTTGATGGTTGTTGATTAGGCCATTTTATATTGCATCAGCAAATCTATCACATATACATTGTTGTTGATCTTGGACAACACTTGGAATGGGCCATCGCCCCTTGGTGCCAACTTTCCCTTCCTTTGGTTGGGAAATCTTTCCTTGCGGAAATGCACCCACACCCAATCTCCCTTCTTAAAGTCCACCTTCTTTCTTCCTTTGTTTTTCTTGGTTGCTATCTTCTCATAGGCCTCCTCCAAAGTCTTCCGCGCCTTGGCGTGAAGTTCAAGCAATGCCTTGGCCCAAGCTTTACCTTCAAAATCAACAACCACATCCCTTGGGAAAGGGGTAAGATCAAGAGGAATCCAAGGGTTAAAACCATAAACACACTCAAATGGAGTCATGCCAATCATACGATGCAAAGTGCGGTTATATGCAAACTCCATGAGTGGTAGCTTATCAATCCAAGTCCCGGCCTTTCCTTTGGTCATAGCCCGAAGTAGAGCTCCCAATGTCCGGTTCACCACCTCGGTTTGCCCATCGGTTTGAGGGTGGTGGGACGTGGAGAAGAGCAACTTGGTGCCAAGAGCACCCCACAAACACTTCCAAAAATGGCTAAGGAACTTGGAGTCCCTATCACTAACAATGGTGCGAGGCACCCCATGCAATTCAAGACATTATCAATAAACAAGGAAGCTACATGTTGGGCATCATTAGTCTTTTTGCACGGAATGAAGTGAGCCATTTTGGAGAAACGGTCAACAAAAACATAAATGCTATCGTGTCCTCCTCTAGTCCGGGGCAAAGCCATAACAAAATCCATAGAAATATCAACCCACGGACTAGTAGGTATGGGCAAAGGAGTGTATAAGCCATGGTTGTTGGATCTAGACTTGGCCTTCTTGCAATCCAAGCAAGCATTGCAAAATCGCTCCACAAGAGGCCTCATTTTTGGCCAATGGAATTGCTCTTTAAGTATGGCCATAGTCTTGTCCACCCCAAAGTGACCCATCAAGCCCCCACAATGTGCTTCTTGAACTAGTACATCTCTCCAAGAGGACTCGGGAACACACACTCTCCCATTCTTGAAAATGTAGCCATCTATGCATTGGTATTTTTCCACTCTTTCTCTACTCACTAGAGCATCATGAATGCTCTTGAGCTTTGGGTCATGATCATACAATGATTTGATGCTTTCAAAACCCATAAGTCTAGAAGCGAGAGTGGTGGCAAGAGCGAATTTTCTAGAAAGCGCATTGGCCACAACATTGTCCTTACCCTTTTTGTAATGAATCACATAAGGGAAAGACTCAATGAACTCCCCCCACTTGGCATGTATCTTGTTCAACTTTTCTTGGCCTCTTAGATGCTTGAGTGACTCATGGTCACTCTTGATCACAAATTCCCGAGGCCATAGATAGTGTTGCCAATGGGCTAGAGCTCTCACGAGGGCATACAACTCCTTGTCATACGTGGAGTAATTCAAGGTTGCGCCCTTCAACTTCTCACTAAAGTAGGCAACATGTTTCCCTTCTTGCATGAGAACACCCCTGATTCCCACCCCCGAGGCATCACATTCAACCTCAAAAGTCTTCCCGAAGTCGGGCAATTGTAACAAGGGGGCGGTACTCAACCTACCTTTCAATTCTTGGAAAGCTCTCTCTTGAGGCTCTCCCCACACAAAGGATTTATCTTTCTTCACCAACTCGGTGAGTGGTGCGGCAATGGTGCTAAAGTCTCTAACAAAGCGCCTATAGAAACTAGCAAGGCCATGGAAACTCCTCACATGAGAAACGGTGGTAGGAGTAGGCCAATCTCTAATGGCTTCAACTTTGGACTCGTCAACTTCTACTCCATTGACACTAATAACAAAGCCCAAAAAGACTAACCTTTTTTACACAAAAGGCACACTTCTTAAAGTTGGCATAGAGCTTTTCGGCTCGTAGCACTTCAAGGACTTGACTCAAGTGGCCAACATGGTCATCTATTGACTTGCTATAAATCAATATGTCATCAAAGTAGACGACCACGAATTTGTTGATGAATGGCTTTAGCACGTGGTTCATTAGTCTCATGAAAGTACTAGGTGCGTTGGAGAGGCCAAAGGGCATCACCAACCATTCATATAGACCAAACTTGGTCTTGAATGCGGTTTTCCATTCATCCCCGGGTTTTATCTGGATTTGATGGTAGCCGGACCTAAGGTCTATTTTTGAAAAGACACTAGAACCACTAAGTTCATCCAACATATCATCCAAACGAGGTATGGGATGTCGATACTTTACCGTGATCTTGTTGACCGCTCGACAATCCACACACATCCTCCAAGTGCTATCCTTCTTTGGAACGAGGATCACGGGCACGGCACAAGGACTCAAGCTTTCCCTCACCAAACCTTTGGTAAGCAACTCATCAATTTGCTTTTATAACTCCCTTGTGTCCTCGGAATTACTTCTATATGCCGGCTTGTTTGGAATTTGAGATCCCGGGACAAAGTCAATTTGATGTTCAATACCCCTCAAGGGAGGTAATCCATCCGGCATCTCATCCGGGAACATGTCCTCATAGACCTTCAAAACATTGTCAATGGCACTAGGCAAAGGGTTAGGGTTAGATAAATAATCACTTTCGGAATTTAAAACCATACCTTTGTGCACTAGGCATATGAGCATCTTGGTGCCATCATTACCTCTCAAATATTCACCCGATTGCATCATGGCACACATGCGACCGGTGGAAGATGGTGGAGTCTCGGCCAAAGGTTTGGCCACAACCGGGGACTTGGCCTTAGCCGCTTCCCTCAACTCTTTCATGCGCTGATAGTCTTCACTTACTTGTTTTGGGGTCAAAGGTGTGAGCACAAACCTCTTTCCCTCATGCCTAACCGTGTAAGTGTTGGCCCGGCCATTATGAACCACTTGTTTGTCGTATTGCCAAGGCCTTCCAAACAAAAGGTGGCAAGCTTGCATTGGCACCACGTCAAACATGTGTTCATCCTGATAGTTCCCAATCTTGAATCTAATCAAGACTTGCTTCACTGCCCTCAACTCCCCACACTCACTTAGCCATTGCAAACGGTAGGGGCTAGGGTGTTTAATGGTAGTCAACTTCAATTGTGAGACTAAGGATTGGCTTACCACATTTGCACAACTACCCGAGTCAATGATCATGGAACAGACTTGTCCCTTCACTCTACACCGGGCATGGAACAAGTTCTCCCTTTGTTCATCTTCCCTCTCATCACTCAACATGGTTCCTAAAATGCGACGCACCACAAGGAACATATTAGGATCATCCCCCTCCGTCGCTTTCTCTTCACCCTCAACTTCCTCACTCTCCTCCTCAACTTCACCCTCAGACTCACTTTCACCCTCATAAATCAATCCATCATCTATCACAATCATTGTTTTCCGGGTAGGGCACTCTTTGGAAAAGTGTCCATAACCCTTACATTTATGACATTGGAAAGAAGAAGAAGAAGGAGTATTTAAAGTAGTTTTAGAAGTACCTCCAACCTCTTTGTGGTCGCTTCTCGGGGTGGCCTTTTCAAAAGGCTTCTTCACTTCTCGACTCCCACTTGCTCCACTAGCATATGGGCTTTTCTATTCTTTGGTGTGAGTTGATGGAGTGGTAGTTGTAGTACTCTTATAGCGAGGAGCCTTTTCTTCTTTGAGCCATTTCTCGGCTTCAACCGCGGCATCACATACATCTTGTAAGGAGTGGAAGATGTGTAGTCTCAATTGGGAGGCAATCTCCCTACTCAAGCTACTTTTGAAACGGATGATAGCTTGTTCCTCATCCTCCGTTTCCATATCAAGAGCCATCCGGTTTTTCTCAAAGTCGTTGAAATATTCATCAACGGACTTGTAGCCTTGCTTCAATTCATAGAGCCTTTTGAGTTGCTCTTGTCGATACTTGGGAGTCACATACTTGTTGTTCATAACTTCTTTCAACTCTTCCCAAGTGATGTTCATCCGCAACCCAAGTCTTCTCCTCGATCGCTTGATGGATTCCCACCAAGTAGAGGCATAGGACTCAAATGAAGATATAGCATAAGTGGCCTTCTTCTCCTCGGTCATATCATTTGTGTCAAAGACCCGCTCCAATTGGACCTTCCATTCAAGAAATACTTCCGGATCACTAGCCCCTTTGAAAGGAGGGGTAGTGATCTTGACACTATTGAGATTAGTGTCATGACCCCCACGGTTTGGTTCCGGTTGAACCCTATAGTTGTCATCAACATCTTCATATTCCCTTCCCAAGTTTCTTCCCATATAAGCTCTTGGAGGTCCTCGATCTCGCCCACGACCTCTATCTATACCTCGGCCTCCATTCATCGCTCTCCTATTTGGATAGGGAGCATCAAAGTAATCATCATCAAGTCCGAGGCCCTCCCCTTCTTGAACGTCATCAACTTGTTCAAGGGGTGCGATGTTTCTCCGAGGCCTTAGGAATGGAACATCTCCTTGGGGATTGCCCAAGGGTTGGGGATTGCCCAACATTCTCTCTCTAGCAAGAGCCTCATCCCTCAACCGTTGTCGACGAACTAGCTCGGCATATTGGTCCGGTTTCATGATTGAATCATCACTAGTACCTTCATTGGCATCCTTTTGGACACTCGAGGTCCTTTCCTTTTCAACAACCTCCATTTTGAGGCTTAAGGCCTTCACCTCGGCTAACAAACTAGCCAAGACGTCGGTTGGAACCTCAATGGTACTCTTTGCTTTCTCCTCCGCCATGTACCTAAAACAATCAAAAACAAGAAAAGAGATTAGAGTAAAAGTCCTCACTCACTCCCTCACTTTTGTTTGTCGCTCGGGTTCACTCAAGTTGGGGGTTAGCTTCACACAAACTTGAGATCAATGGCTTCCTCGTAGTTGCGCAACCTCCTCAATGATCAATCCAAAATACAAGAACCAAATGCTCTTCGGGAAGAGTGGATTCAATGGGACTCGATAAACACTAAGCTATTTGGTGCGCACTTGGACCAAACAATTAACTATGAATCTTCTTTGAATTCTACTCTCCTTCTAGGCACGAGTACCCTATTCACACAATGGATTGGTACTAATTAGGTAGAAGTGTTACCCTCAAAGTACTAACCGGAAATGATGCGATCAAATGTTCAAATCGAATCGTCACTAAACGGATTCGGAATCGGATGAATTTTGGTTTGTGATATAGAAACTCACCATATTTGATGATGCTATAGGAGTTTTGGTGGTTGGAAACTATTACGATGCCTTTGCGAACGTTATGTCCCACTTCAGGATTTTCTAAAAATTGTTACTCATCGCGATCGCGTGCAGAGGGGCGTGATCGCGATAGGTTAAATGAAGAAGTGGCGCGATAGCGCAGGTCTGTGCAGCAGAACCAGAAACTCGACTGAAAACTGCAGTTTTGGCACACGAACAACCCAAATTCAACTTGTTTTCAGTTTTCAAGCTTTCAAATGGTGTTTTCAACTGTAGTAAATAATCCTCACTGGTTTTACCAAACAAAAAACCAACAAACAACTTGTTTCAGTGATTTTGGACAAGTTCTTCAAAAATGTTCAAAACCTTCAAGACTCAAAATTTTGATTTTCACTCCAATACTCCAAATGATGTTATGGTGGTATCAAAACGACGGGAAAACTATAAGGAGTAAACCCCGATACCAAACAACCAAGAATTCATAACATCAATCGATTTCTAGCAAATTTTGTAAAATCTTCAACCTAGGGTTTAAATTTTCCAACCTTTGATTCTAAACTTGAAATGGTGTTTTAATGGTACTCAATCAAAGAGAATACGTATTCAAACAAACCCCAATAGTTGACAACAACAAAATCGCAACAACAAACAATTTCTATCAATTTTTTTTTGTGATTTTCCAATTTTTGAATTTTTTTCTTCTTTTTCAAATAACAAGAAAATAAACAAGAAACAAAGATGACAAGCACGAAGAGTAGGACGAGGGCTCGTAAGAACGTAACCCTAGCCTTGCTCTGATACCAACTGATGCAATCGAAACTACGAAAGTGATAAAAGATAAGGAACGAGACGAGACGAGACTCACACGAAAGTTCAAGTAGCAACGAAGAACTTGTTCCGTTACACCCCGAACGATTGGAAAGAATCACCTACGCTAAGCAACTATTCTCTAGAGACACGAGGCTCGAGCAAATAGAATGATCGAAGACGGATTGAAGAGCAACTTGGATTCATCCAATTGATTTCAAGCCAAAATGGTTACAAGTGTTCAAGAGCAATGCTCATTAATGTTTTGTGTTCAAAGTAAGGTGAAAATGCAATAAATGAAGAAGGGGTGTATTTATAGCACCCCATTAAAAAAATATTTCCTAGATTCTGGTCCGCTGCTGCTCAAGTGTTCTTCGCGACCGCGCAGGAGTATATGCGATCGCGAAGCACACTCAAAGCTGATGGGCGCGATCGCGCGAGTCTTGGCGCGACAGCGAAGAGCAAACAAAACCTCTTCGCGATCGCGAAGGTGTGCACGCGATCGCGAAGAGTAAATCTCCTTCGTCCGGCAGTAAGTGATGCAGCCCGACCACGTGCTGATCAAGTGATCGATCCACCGAGGAGACCGATGACAAGAAGCCAAGCCAAGCTGCTGCACGATGTGCATGTTCACTTAACCTGGCTGAAAGAAAACAATTGCTCCGAAGCTGAGTGGCCGAGCTCAAGAATCGAAGGCATTATCTTCAGATTTGAGCCCGAAGGCAAAGTGACCGAGGACAATGAGCTCGAAGATAATTGAGCGTCCAAAGGCAACAAGTGTGTTCGAGCAGACAATCGAGAACCGAAGCCAAGGCTTACCGAAGTCAAAGTCTGCCGAACACAATTTAATTCAGCCCTGCGTGGCTTATTTCTATTGGTCGCCTGTGACCCTTTTACTAGTTTACCCTTAGTGTTTCCTATATAAACCTTGTTCCCTTTTATTGTAAGATACCTAGTTTTGAACATTGATTTATTAATGATAGTGCCGAGCACATTTCTTGTCTCCGTCGTGAGCAACCCCTTGTGAGGGCTTTATGGACTTGAGGCTTTCGGTTAATCCGATTGAACATTCCTCTTTGATCATTCAGTTTGCAAGAGGCATGTTCTCTTGAGGATTGTTGCATAGTTTAGGTGATTCTTGTGTCCTTTTTGATCGAGCTTTGAGACAGGTTCCTCACTGTTCTTTCAAAAGAAGCAAGTTTTGTCTTGCTTCTATCTTTATCTTTTGTTGTTTATCTTCCGTGTTCGTGCTAAGCAACTCCTTCGGGATTGCATTGCACCATCTTGGTATCAGAGCACGGTTTGGGCTTGTTTCTACAACCCCAAATCCTGTTCAAGTATCTTTATTTTCGTGCGTTGTGTCTTTGTTTTCCGTTTCGTGTTCTTGATTTGATTTTGTTACTGTTGGTGTTGTTGTTTTACAAAAAAAAAAAAAAAAAAAAATGTGTTAAAAAGAAAATTCAAAAATTGTGTTTGATTGTTGGTTGTTTGGGAAAAACAACCATTGATTCTTGTTCACCATCGAGTTCCGAATCCAACAAGTGCCCGACGTACCAATTTCGTGACTAGGATTTCTTGGTGAATTTTATGACTGTTTTGAGCTTTAATGGTGACTGAAAACTCGAACCCCACTGTGTTTGGAAGAAACCGGTGAAGAATGGTGGTTCTTGAGTGATTTGGGTTTGTTTGTTGCTTAAAATTCGAAGTTCTGAGTTTAAATCGTAGTCCGTACACCGGAAACTTGTTACAAAATCGTAACAGTGTACGACTCGAACGAGCTGGTTCTTAGCTCGAAGAACTTGAACTGAATTCCTCCGATGCTGTTGAAACCGGAGTCGATAAAGCAACCCAGATCTGTTGAATTTCGTGGTCAGTGAACCGAAGTTGTTGTGTCCGTACGCCGGAGCAAAGGTCACTGTTCCATTGAAGAGGAAAGGGGTTAAAATTTTAACATCAAAACCCCAGGTGAAAATTGTCGGCTGAAAAAGGAAAGTGGATAAGGTAAAACCCTATCCGTACCAAGGAGGGACCACTCTTGTACGGACAGGAGTGGGTGTGATCGAAAAAGATTCCAAAAGGGAATCAAAGGGTAGATTCTCCTAGGTTTTCACTTTCTTTCGCGTCAAAATTCTAGTTGGTGGATCTTTCGAGTAATTGTCCTACTCGAGGTCGTACTAATTCTTTTGAGCTGATAGGAATTCGTGCGAAGGGGTGACCGAAGTCCAAACTTTCGTAGAAATTCTTTTGACTCCCCGAGCTCAGTTAAAAAGCGTCCGTTCCATCGAGTCGAACATCACTTCACTCTTCCCGAAGAGGCAGTGACTATTGTTGAACTTGAAGGATCTTAGAGGACCGATCAATCAGACGAGCCACTGTTAACAAGTCTTTGAGTGATCAAAAACCGAATCCATAAATTGAGTGGACCCGAGTGCCACCCATCAAAGGTGAGGGAGAGTGTGATGTGATTTCTAACCCTAACATTTGTTTGGTCTTTGACTTGTGCAGGTACCATGTCTGGTAATGGAGGCGAAGGAAAAGGCATTGAAAGGCCCGAAGTGTCGTTAGCCGATCTCATGGCTGCGATACAAGGCGTTAGTGCCGAAATAAGAGGAGTAACTGCTCGAGTAACTCTCCTCGAGCAGGGAAGCGCGTCCGTGGCTATGAATGGGTCCGGCGTTGGAACGAGCCAATCCACTCCGATGAAACTTGAGCTGTATGCTGAGCTTGTACGACAACATCAGCTGACAAGTGAAGCAATTCGAAGAGAACTTAACTTGGGCAATCCCCAAGCTGCTTATCAAAACTTTGGCAATCCCCAAGCTGCTTATCAAAACTTGGGCAATCCCCAAGCTGCTTATCAAAACTTGGGCATTCCCCGAGGAGAAAGAATACATCCCCCAGTGGCCCGAAGAGATCTTGGAGCCGTTGCCGAGGAGGTTGATGAAGAGGAATTTCCCGAGGACGAATATGAGCGTGAGCTGCCATTCGCTCAACGAAGGCAAGCTCACCGAGGTCGTGGAAATTTCCGAGGTCGAGGCCGAGGCACAAATGTTGAAAGAAATATTGGGCGTGAAGCCAATGACCGAGATGATGAGTTTCCCGAACAGGCTAGAGGTGTTCGAGACTCAAACTTGAACAGTGTTAAGATCACTATTCCACCCTTTAAAGGAACTAGTGATCCCGATGAGTATCTTGAATGGAAGCTTAAAATGGAGCGCATCTTTGAAACCAATGAGATGACCGATGAGAGAAAAGCTGCCCATGCTATTGCTTCGTTCGAAGCCTATGCATCAACATGGTGGGAATCTGACAAGAGGCATAGACGAAGGAATGACTATCCCGAAGTCAATACTTGGCCGCAATTGAGAAGAGCAATGGATGCTAAGTATTTGAGTGCCAAGTACAGGCAGACTCAAATGCAAAAGATCTATGAGTTAAAGCAAGGGTCCAAGTCTGTCCAAGAATACCACGATGAGTTCGAAAAGGTTCGATTGAATCTTGATCTGGTCGAAGACGAAGAGCAAGCCATTATCAGATTCAAAAATGGCTTGGCTAGGGATGTGTCATCTCACTTGAGACTCCACGTATATCACACGTTGGAAGATCTGTTCGATGCTGCCACCGAAGCTGAAAAAGTGGTGAAGGACGACAAGGCAAACCGGTATCGAGGAGTCACTACTTCTACTCCTTTGAACCGAGGTAAAGAATGGAAGAGTCTAAACCAAACAGGTACCAACACTGTTCGAGATTCGAAGAGACCCTTCGAAAGAGGTGTGACCGTTAACCAGTCGAGAGAAGTGGGAGGTAAAGTTCAACTCAACTCTCCTAGTGCTTCAAATATTCAGTGTCACAAATGCAAAGGTTATGGTCACATGGCAAAAGAGTGTCCAACTCGCAAGGTTATGCTTCTGCTCGAAGATGGAACCGTCCATGAGCAAGCGAGTGACACCGAGGAGGAATTTATCGAGGAGACTGACCGAGCTGAAGGTGATGATGATAATGAGGCTGCCGAAGCTGATCATCCGGAAATGTTTCTTGTGGTTCGAAGGAATTTGAGCTGCATGACTCATGAAGAAGAGGACAACCAAAGAGAAAATCTCTTTCATGCCCGATGTCGAGTGAGGGGAAAGGTGTGTTCGATGATCATTGATTCCGGTAGTTGTGCCAATGTAGTGAGCCAAACTTTGGTTTCACAAATGGGATTAACTACGATGAAGCATCCCCACCCTTACAAGTTACAATGGCTGAACGAGTGTGGAGAATTGAGAGTTGTCAAACAAGTGTGGATCAAGTTCAAAATCGGAGAGTATCAAGATGAAATGATATTCGATGTGGTTCCGATGCAAGCTTGTCATTTGCTATTGGGTCGACCATGGCAGTATGACCGAACAGCTGTTCACCATGGCAGGTCCAACACTTACACTGTGAAGCTCGATGGGAAGAGTTTCATACTCAAACCCTTGTCTCCAAAACAAGTCACCGAGGACTATAAACGGATGAAAGAATTGAAAGAAGCGGCCAAAGCTAAGCTTCCGATGGGAGCAAAATTGGGGCCCGAAGAGACAAACTCACCGCACGAAGTGAAAGGAATTTGTGCAATCATGAAACCCGGTGAGATCTTACGAGGCAACGACCACGATCAGATGATGATTTGCCTCGTACACAAGGGTATCTTTCTAAACTTTAATGATGATTTTTCTAATGATAACCCTTTGCCTTTGTTTGTTCGTAAAGTTTTGCAGGACTTCGAGGACATGTTTCCCGAGGAAATGCCAGGTGGATTACCTACGTTGAGAGGAATCGAGCACCAAATTGACTTCGTGCCAGGGTCTCAAATCCCTAACAAACCTGCATACCGGTGTAATCCCGAAGACACCAAAGAGCTCCAACGGCAGGTTGATGAATTGCTAAACAAGGGCCTCGTTCGTGAGAGCTTGAGTCCTTGCGCCGTTCCAGTTATCCTTGTCCCGAAGAAGGATGGAACATGGCGAATGTGTGTTGACTGTCGAGCAGTCAACAAAATAACGGTAAAGTATCGTCATCCTATCCCTCGATTAGATGACATGCTAGATGAGTTAAGTGGTTCTTCATGCTTTTCGAAGATAGACCTCAGGTCCGGTTACCACCAGATCAAAATGAAACCCGGAGACGAGTGGAAAACCGCATTCAAGACCAAGTTCGGTCTCTATGAATGGTTGGTGATGCCTTTTGGCTTATCCAATGCCCCGAGCACATTCATGCGACTGATGAACCATGTGCTCAAACCGTTCATAAATAAGTTTGTTGTCGTTTATTTCGATGACATACTTGTTTATAGCAGAACCGTGGATGAACATGTCGAACACCTAAGGCAAGTGCTCGAAAAGCTTCGAGAAGAGAAGTTGTATGCCAATTTCAAGAAATGCGCCTTCGGTGTCGATCGTGTGGTCTTTCTTGGATTCGTTGTCAGTGCTAATGGTGTCGAAGTCGACGAATCAAAAGTCAAAGCCATCAAAGATTGGCCAACTCCAACCTCGGTAACACAAGTTCGTAGCTTCCATGGCTTAGCTAGCTTTTACCGAAGGTTTGTTCGTGACTTTAGCACCGTGGCAGCTCCTTTAACCGAGTTGGTTAAGAAAGACAATCCATTTGTGTGGGGAGAGTCCCAAGAAAGGGCTTTCCAAGAGTTGAAACGGAGGCTTTGTTCTGCCCCGTTGTTGCAACTCCCTGACTTCGGCAAGGCATTCGAAGTCGAGTGTGATGCGTCTGGAGTTGGGATTGGAGGAGTGCTGATGCAAGATTCGAAGCCGATCGCTTACTTTAGCGAAAACCTTAAGGGTGCAACCTTGAACTACTCTACGTACGACAAGGAACTGTATGCCCTCGTTCGAGCACTCGCCCATTGGCAGCATTATTTGTGGCCTCGAGAGTTTGTGATCAAGAGTGATCATGAGTCTTTTAAACATCTCCGAGGTCAGGAGATATTGAATCGAAGACATGCCAAGTGGGTTGAATTTATTGAAAGCTTTCCCTATGTAATTCATTACAAAAAGGGAAAAGATAATGTTGTGGCCGATGCGCTATCAAGGAAATTTGCCTTAGCGACCACTCTCGCCTCTAGGCTCATGGGATTCGAAAGCATCAAGTCGATGTACGAGGACGATCCCAAGCTGAAATGTGTTCGTGACGCTATCTTGAGTGGCCGAAGGGTTGAGAAATATCAATGGCATGATGGCTACCTCTTCAAGAATGGGAGGGTTTGTGTGCCAGTGTCATCGTGGAGAGAGCTCTTGGTTCGAGAAGCTCACTCAGGTGGACTGATGGGATACTTCGGTGTCGATAAAACTCTTGGTATTTTGACCGAGCAGTTCCATTGGCCCAAAATGCGACGAGATGTGGAAAAGCTTTGCAACGCTTGTCTCGTTTGCAAAAAGGCAAAATCGAAGTCCAACCCTCATGGTTTGTACACCCCGTTACCTGTGCCTGATCGACCTTGGGTTGATATATCCATGGACTTTGTCTTATGGTTACCAAGGTCGGGGGGAGGACATGATAGCATCTTCGTTGTGGTTGACCGTTTTTCAAAAATGGCTCACTTCATTCCTTCCAAAAAGTGTGATGATGCACAGCATGTAGCTACATTGTTTGTTTCTAACGTGTTAAAATTGCATGGTGTACCTCGTACTATTGTGAGTGATCGAGACTCGAAGTTCTTGAGTCATTTTTGGAAGTGTTTATGGGTTGACCTCGGCACCAAGCTACTATTCTCGACGTCTCACCATCCTCAGACTGATGGACAGACCGAGGTAGTTAACCGAACCTTGGGATCTTTGCTTCGGGCAATGACCAAAGGGAAGGTTGGAAACTGGGCTGATCGTTTTCCCATGATGGAGTTCGCATACAATTGAACGGTGCATAGAATGACCAACATGACTCCGTTTGAATGTGTGTATGGCTTTAATCCTTTGATTCCACTTGATTTAACCCCATTGCCTCGAGATTCTGTTCTTGATTTTGAAGGTACTCGACGAGCAGCTGCCTTGATCGAATTGCATGCAAGGGTGAAGAAGAACCTCGAGGAGGCCTATGCAAAGGTTGCCTTAAAGAAAAATAAGGGGCGTAAAAAGTTGGAATTAAAGAAGGGAGATTGGGTTTGGGTTCACTTCCGAAAGGAACGCTTCCCGAACCAACGGAAAGGAAAGTTGGCTCCTCGAGGGGATGGTCCATTTCAAGTGTTGACCAAGATCAACAACAATGCCTACGTGATCGACCTCCCTGGTGAGTATAACGTGTCCAACACCTTTAATGTTGCTGACTTAGTTCCTTGTGTTGTAGGTCCAACTTCGGAGGACGAGGAGGGCTTGATTTCGAGGACGAAATCTTCTCAAGAAGGGGAGGATGATGCTGCCCGACCACGTGCTGATCAAGTGATCGATCCACCGAGGAGACTGATGACAAGAAGCCAAGCCAAGCTGCTGCACGATGTGCATGTTCACTTAGCCTGGCCGAAAGAAAACAATTGCTCCGAAGCTGAGTGGCCGAGCTCAAGAATCGAAGGCATTATCTTCAGATTTGAGCCCGAAGGCAAAGTGACCGAGGACAATGAGCTCGAAGACAATTGAGCGTCCGAAGGCAACAAGTGTGTTCGAGCAGACAATCGAGAACCGAAGCCAAGGCTTACCGAATACAAAGTCTGCCGAACACAATTTAATTCAGCCCTGCGTGGCTTATTTCTATTGGTCGCCTGTGACCCTTTTACTAGTTTACCCTTAGTGTTTCCTATATAAACCTTGTTCCCTTTTATTGTAAGATACCTAGTTTTGAACATTGATTTATTAATGAAAGGTCCGAGCACATTTCTTGTCTCCGTCGTGAGCAACCCCTTGTGAGGGCTTTATGGACTTGTGGCTTTCGGTTAATCCGATTGAACATTCCTCTTTGATCATTCAGTTTGCAAGAGGCATGTTCTCTTGAGGATTGTTGCATAGTTTAGGTGATTCTTGTGTCCCTTTTGATCGAGCTTTGAGACAGGTTCCTCACTGTTCTTTCAAAAGAAGCAAGTTTTGTCTTGCTTCTATCTTTATCTTTTGTTGTTTATCTTCCGCGTTCGTGCTAAGCAACTCCTTCGGGATTGCATTGCACCAGTAAGCTCAGCAGGCATTCCCCTGTTTTGCTCCCCTGCTTCCTGCACTGTTTCCTGCCCTGTTTCCACATTGATTGAGCTCCAATGCATTGTCTTTAAGTCCTCTCCCGAGCTCATATCATCCATGCCTCTCCAAACCAAGTGTAGGTGAGCGTCTTGTATGTCCTTGGCTTGACTTCGAGTGAATGGTCTCGATGCAATTTGGGTTGCATCAGAGTGTAAGTCAGGTTGGTTTGGTTTTTTCATTTATCAAACCAAACCAATTATGTCAGTTTTTGTAAATGTATAAACCAAATCAAATAAAAAATACTCGATTCTGCTATCTCGATTTTTCTTGGTTCTTTCGGGTTTTTCTTTGTAAGCAACATTTACATGATACTTTCTCAAGCAAAAAAAAAAAAGCCATTGTAACAAATATAAACATAATAATTAAACATAGTATATGTGTTTACTAAACATATACTATCCTACTAATAATATACATTGATTGTATTATACGTATACATAATTTTACTCGGTGTCTTTTATGGTATTTGAAAGATTTTTTGAGGATGATTGGTGGACTATTGACTAGAATCTCTATTTTACATGGTAGAAGAAGATTTTATAAGATAACGATATCTAATACAAGTTGATTTAGGAGATTTTATTGAGATTATGAAAGTGATATTTTTAAATCATGAATTATAAAAATATAGTATTAAATTATCGAAAATGGCATTAGTGAGAATCTTTTAAAGTGTTGGGTACATAATAAAAAAAATACTTTAAAAATGATGTTTTATGTTGATTATACTATTTTTTATGTATAAAAAAATTAAAACAAAAAAGACATATGTGATGTCAATTTGGTTTGGTGTCGGTTCAATCTTTTCTTTATTAATACCGAACCAAACCTAACAAGTCGATTTATTTTTTTCCAACAGCAAACCATTTTTCGATATGGTTTGGTTTGTCGGTTTTGTTTGGTTTGTACACCCCTACTTATAAGTATGATTCCAAACTTTCTATCTACCAATGTGGGACTTTGTTCTTATAACCCAGCATACCTGATGCATAAAGTATATATAATAAAATTTTCTATTATTAACAATTGCTTTAGCCAAAATGACATTTCCCCTACTTGTACTTTATTAAAAAAGTATGTTTTGAACCATAAAGAGAATAAAAATAAATAACTTATAAACTAATTATCAGAATATAAACATAAAAAGTTTGTACGATGATCAAATGATTTGAATTCAAATTATTAGAAATTTCAGTTTACAATACATAAAAATACTAACAAACAAAAAATATGAATGTATTGGATAAAAACCGACGTCACTCAAACAGTGACACGTGTCTGCCACGTGGCACGAGCAGAAGTTTTCCCAGACAGACATCTAACGGACAGGTGACTGGCCAGACGGTTACCATGAGCAGACCCAGAGCAGTAACGTAACGCTTCCCAAATCAGCGCGATTTGAATAAGCGGTTACCTAATCGTACGCGATTGCTTAATGAATGGTCGTGAAGCCAACAATTACACACCCAGAGGTTACGTATCCAACGGAAACATACCCAGCGGTTGCAAACCCAACGGATGCCTATCAAATCTATAAATAGCACTCGTTCCAACACACATTCTATCATCTGTCTACAATATCAATAAAATACTCTCTTTACTCTTGCTCAATACTGTTCTCCGTTTACATTTGTTGGATACTTTGCTTTCAAGCCTTCAAGTATAATCAGTAACAAGGAATCCTCACCGGGATCAAGTGATCCGACACGACCTTCTATCTATTTTATTCACGCTTTAATCTTATTTATCTTTGACCATCCCGTATTATTTCTATATAATCATTTATTGCCATCGCATCCCCATTGGGAATCATGCATATATTCATAATCTTGTAATTAGTGCAATTCCGTATTTAATTTGGCCAAACTCTTAATCTCAACTATTAATTGTGACTCCGCAAATACAAATTTA
Organism: Petunia axillaris subsp. axillaris; assembly: GCA_029990575.1. Classification (NCBI taxonomy): domain Eukaryota; kingdom Viridiplantae; phylum Streptophyta; class Magnoliopsida; order Solanales; family Solanaceae; genus Petunia; species Petunia axillaris. The sequence continues at coordinate 97,622,283 of JARKNS010000004.1, read as the reverse complement.
ATTGTTAATTGACCTAAAATCGGATCTAGGTTAAACAATTTGGCGACCACAGTGGGAGCCGGTCAATAGCCTCTATAGGTTAATAGTTTGTCTTTTTCCTGCATTGGACTCTTTCCTGTCGACCTTTTGTTTGTAACTAACATGGTAGAAAGCGATTCACAACGGACTGTGGCGGACAATGGTCAAGAACGTGCCTTAATTACTCCCCAGACTACTCATCCGACGGGCAAAAGCATTCTTCCCAAGGACCCAGAAGACCACGGCACAGGCGTGGACAATCTCCGAGCATAACCTCGCCTAGAAGACGACGCCATAGGAGTCTCTCCCCTGATCAAAGGAACCTCCAAGAAACGATCTTTGAATTTATGCAGTAACAGACGGAGGTCAACAGAGGAATAAACGAGGCGGTCAACTCTCTTCAAGGACAAATCCCTCCAGTTACGAGGACTGATCCTGCAGCCCAAGGTCGAGATGTTCCTTCTTCACACACTTCAAGGCAAGATGGGGAATGAAATGCGGCCAACAACGGAGGAACCATGGATTCGACGACCCAAGCAAACCAAAATCAGAACAGAGGATCTGCGGTATCCACTGAGATGAGTGTCGTCATGGAGGCACTCACCAAGCAATTCAAAGAGAGTCAAGAAGCGCTTCAAAAGTCTCTCCACAAGAGAATCGATCAGATACCAGGCGCTCCACCCACTTTGAAGAAAATTGACGTTCAACGCTACTCGCAAAGGCCTTGGAAGAAAGAAGCAGCACCGAAGGGGATACCAAAAACGTTTAAAAAGACAAACATTCCGAGATATCATGGGATATCTGACCCCAATGATCATCTCATGATGTTTAGCAATTTTATAAAAGCAAGCGATCTCACTGATGAGGAGATCGAATCAGTCCAGTTGAAGAAGTTCGTGTAGACACTGGTGGATGGAGCTCTACGGTGGTACTCTATGCTGCCACCAAACTCCATTGGGTCCTTCGCAGAGATGGCTGAATTGTTCGTGAAAGCCCACACAGGCGCCAAGAAGACGGAAACTCGCGTGGAGGACATCTTCGAGATCAAGCAAAAACCCGACGAGTCTCTCTAAAGATATGTGGACCATTTTCTGCAGGAGCGTAAGCTGTTGGCCAAGGTACCAGACAGATGGGTGGCTATTGTATTCACCAACAGCCTGGATGTCAAGAGCTCAGAGGCTACGCGCAGGCTATACGAATCTCTTCGTGAATTCCCAGCAGCCAATTGGTCGGACGTCTACAATCGCTACAATTCCAAGGTACGCATTGATGAAGACAAGTTGATAGGAACCAGCGCCCGAGGAAGGAACCAATCACAAAGCGGTGGCTCTGACGGGAAGATAGAGTTGAAAAGGTCGGATGTATGATATGAACCGTACCCTGGCCAATCACGTAACAACTCCAAGGGGCGCGGTCGTAATAACAGAGGGCTATCACGGGGAGGCGATTCTGAGTCAGATACTCGTGGAGGCACAAGTCTACCAAACTTCAATGTAGAAATGACTGAAGTGATTGCGACCCTCAAAGATATGGGCGAAAAGGTCAAATGGCCGAAGGATATGAAAACCGATCCAGGTAAGAGAAATCAGGACCTATGGTGTGAATTTCATCGCGACCACGGCCACACGACTGAAGATTGCAAGGCCTTAAGGTATGAGGTCGCACATCTATTGAAACATGGGTTTTTGAAGGAGCTTCTAACCGAGAAGGGAAAGCAAACTCATGCGAGGGCTCAACAGAACAAATCTGGCCCTCCACGGGCATCTTTCCCGAAGATGACAGTCAACGTTATCTCGGGAGGAATCGAAGTTGACTCTGCTGTTTTCACGGTGAAAAGTACGCAAAGGTCTCTATTATAAAGACCAAGCGTCCACGACCAGAGGAGACAATAGCATTCGAGGAATCGGACACAGATGGCTTGCAGTTCCCGCATGTTGAGCACTTGTCATAACATTGCGCGTGGCCGAGTATGATATCAAAAGAGTGCTCGTTGATGCCGGAAACTCTGCAAACATCATTCAGTCACGCGTCGTCAAGGAGATGCAGCTAATGGAGAAGATCGTGCCAGTATTGCGGGTTCTCTCCGGCTTCAATAACTCAAGCGAGAAGACCCTTGGCGAGATCATTCTCACAACTCTTGCCGAGGCGGTGGCAAAAGAAACAGTGTTCCATATTGTCAACGGAGATATGTCCTACAACATTATCCTTGGAAGACCATGGATCCATGATATGCAGGCTGTTCCCTCTACGTATCATCAGGTATTGAAATTTCCATCAGAATAGGGAGTACGTGAGGTATGAGGAGAGCAACGCTCTGCTCGAGACTGCTATTTGGTGGCCCTCAAGCTGCCCGAAGAAAACAAATAACAATTACAGCAACCGAGGTCTGACGCAGTAATCAGAGAAGCAGAGTATAAGTTCCCGGAGTTTATCACAAAGCTAGAGGCACGGGAGAGTTATACACCGACCGTGGAAGCTTTAGAACCAGAGGAACTATTCGCAGACATGCTGGAGCGGAAGGTCCACTTGGGGACAGAGTTAGACGAGCGTCTACGAGGAGATATCCTTCAATTCCTCAAGGAGCAACATACGACGTTCGCTTGGTTACATGCAGACATGATGGGTATTTCTCGGGAAATTATCTCTCACAAGCTGAATGTCGACCCATACCACCGTCCGTTAAAGCAGAAGAAGGGCCAACAGGGAGCTTTCCGGAATCAAATCATAAATGACGAGGTTGATCGACTGCTGAAGATTAGATCCGTACGTGAAGTTAAGTATCCAGACTGGCTAGCCAACATGGTCGTTGTGGCCAAGAAGAACGGGAAATGGCGAGTTTGCATCGACTTCACTGATTTAAACAAAGCCTGTCCAAAGGATTCATATCCTCTTACCCTGATATATCAGTTGATTGATGCAACCACCGGGCACGAGGTGCTCACCTTCCTTGATGCATATTCAGGATACAATCAAATATTGATGGATCCCAACGACCAGGAGAAAACGTCATTCATAACGTGCAGTGGTACGTATTGCTATAAAGTCATGCCATTTGGATTAAAAAATGCAGGCGCAACGTATCAGCGATTGGTCAATCGTATGTTCCACGACCAAATCGGGAAGACCATGGAAGTGTACATCGATGACATGCTGATCAAGTCAAAACGAGCAGAAGTTCATCTGACACACTTGAAAGAAGCTTTCCGAATACTCGACCAATACAACATGAAACTTAATCCAGAGATGTGCGCATTCGGAGTAGGTTCAGGAAAATTCCTGGGCTTCATCGTCTCTCAACGAGGAATCGAAGTCAATCCCGCTCAAATACAGGCGATTGAGTCAATCCCAGACGTACTCCACAACCGAAAGGACGTCATGAAACTAACCGGAAGGGTGGCAGCCTTGCGCAGGTTTATATCCCGCTCATTAGACTGGTGCAAATGTTTCTTCGATGTCCTGAAACAGAACAAGGAATTCGACTGGACCCCCAAATTTCAGCAAGCGCTGAGAAACTTGAAGAACTATCTGTCCAATCCACCACTACTCTCTAAGTCTCAGCACGGGGAGCAGTTGCTGATCTACCTGGCAGTCTTAGAATCTTCGGTAAGCGTAGTCTTGGTTCGAGAAGAAAAAGGTAAGCAACTTCCCATCTATTACATTAGCAAAGCTCTAATTGACGCTGAAACACGTTACCAACCCTTATAAAAACTGGCTTTAGCACTAGTAACTGCTGCCCGTAAATTGCGCCCTTATTTTCAAGGTCATTCAACAGCTGTAGTTACAACCTTTCGTTTGCGCAATATTTTGCATAAACCCAAATTTTCGGGAAGGTTAGTCAAATGGGCTATAGAATTAAGTGAATTCGATATTACCTACCAGCCTAGGGTAACAATAAAAGCACAAGCCCTAGTAGACTTCGTAGAAGATTTTAGCGCTAACATATATCCTGAGGCAGAAAAAGATGAAATTCTCTATGCCGGGCAGGCCCCTGGTGCATGGACCCTATTAACTGATGGCTCCTCGAGCGTCAAAGGGTCCGGCCTTGGATTGGTTCTCATCACCCCATCTGGAGAGATCGTCAGGCAGGCCATCAAATGCCCATTTATTACTAACAACGAGGCCGAATATGAGGCCGTAATTGCAGGATTGGAGTTAGCCCGAAGCTATGGAGGAAACATCATCAAACTTAAGAGTGACTCTCAGCTGGTAGTCAACCAGGTGACCGGAGGTTTCATTGCACGAGAATCCAGAATGCAAGTGTACCTTGCTCGTGTGAAAGAACTTCTGGGCCAGTTTGACGAATGGGAAGCGCTCCAAATTCCACGGGAAGAAAACCATAAAGCAGACGCCCTGGCAAACTTGGGGTCAGTAGCAGAGATTGGGGCGGCCAGCTCCTCGGCTATCGTTCAACTCCTTTGCACGACAATAGATCGAGAAAAGTTCTGATGCAATATAAAATGGCCTAAACGACAACCATCAAAAGCCAAGCTAGAGAGCACAAGGGATACGAGTCAAGGCCTCCGGGAACATCTTGAAGATCATGCATTGGAGCGCCAAGGATGGAGGAAAACAGGACAGGAAAACAGGCTGCCCAAAACAGGGCAAAACAGGGGAGCACACTGGGAGCTCACTGCCTGCCGAAGAAGATTTCCTCTGCGCGATCGCGACCTTACCTGCGCGATCGCGAAGAATAGTTGAATGGCCTGCGCGATAGCGCACCACTGCACGCGAAGGCGAAGCTGAGGAATGCTGGAGACCTGCGCGATCGCGAGCCCCTTGGCGCGATCGCGATGCTTTGACGAGGTGCCTGCGCGATAGCGTCCTCCCTTGCGCGATTGCGAAGGGTTAATGTGTAGCAGCGGACCAGAATCAGCTTCAGGGGCATTTTTGTCCATTTATCATTGTAAATGTATAAATAGCACATTAGCTCTTCATTTCATTAGTTTTAGCTTGAATTGAATAGAGAGAAGAGAGAATTAGAGAAGGACGAGCCTTTCTAATCCGAAGCTCGAGGCTTCATGTATCTCATCGACTTGGAATCTATCGAGATTCACCACTAGCGTTAATTCCTTGTTAGGTTCGAGTTTCACTTTCTCCCTTTGGGATGATTAATTCATGTCTTGAATTTATTCATTCGTTCTTTCTTCTCGTTTCTTGACTCCCCAATCTTTGTTTCCCTGATATCTTTGATATCATCTATCTTGTGTTTTATCGCTTCCGCATATTTGTATCGTGTTTAGCTTCCGCTCGTTTTAGGGTTGCATCAGTTGACAAACAACAACAACACAACAACGATAAGAACAAGATCGAGGATTCGTAAGAACGAAGCCTAGCCGTGCTCTGATACCAACTGATGCAACCCTAAAACGAGCGGAAGCTAAACACGATACAAATATGCGGAAGCGATAAAACACAAGATAGATGATATCAAAGATATCGGGGAAACAAGGATTGGGGAGTCGAGAAACGAGAAGAAAGAACGAATGAATAAATTCAAGACATGAATTAATCATCCCAAAGGGAGAAAGTGAAACTCGAACCTTACAAGGAATTCACGCTAGTGGTGAATCTCTATAGATTCCAAGTCGATGAGATACATGAAGCCTCGAGCTTCGGATTAGAAAGGCTCGGCCTTCTCTAATTCTCTCTTCTCTCTATTCAATTCAAGCTAAAACTAATGAAATGAGGAGCTAATGTGCTATTTATACATTAACAATGATAAATGGACAAAAATGCCCCTGAAGCTGATTTTGGTCCGCTGCTACACATTAACCCTTCGCAATCGCGCAAGGGAGGACGCTATCACGCAGGCACCTCGTCAAAGCATCGCGATCGCGCCAAGGGGCTCGCGATCGCGCAGGTCTCCAGCATTCCTCAGCTTCGCCTTCGTGTGCAGTGGTGCGCTATCGCGCAGGCCATTCAACTACTCTTTGCGATCGCGCAGGTGAGGTCGCGATCGCGCAGAGGAAATCTTCTTCGGCAGACAGTGAGCTCCCAGTGTACTCCCCTGTTTTGCCCTTTTTTGGGCAGCCTGTTTTCCTGTCCTGTTTTCCTCCGTCCTTGGCGCTCCAATGCATGATCTTCAAGATGTTCCCGGAGGCCTTGACTCGTATCCCTTGTGCTCTGGAGCTTGGCTTTTGATGGTTGTCGTTTAGGCCATTTTATATTGCATCATCCTCCCCTTCTTGAAAGGATTTCGTCCTCGAAATCGAACCATCAAAACGTACAATCAAAGAAAGCACAACCAAAACTTCCTACTTCACAAGTAGGTTAGCTTAAGCAAGAATAAGTGCAAGTGGTGTGGAAAACACACTCTTGTGATAGAGCCAAGCATGAATACCTATTAAAAAGCTTATGTCCCCAAAAGAGACAACAAAGTCTTGGCTCGACAAGAACAAGCACTCATTAAAGAGATCAAGGATATGCATGTAGCAATTAAATTCCCCACGACCCCTAAGCCCATGACCAACACACCAAGCCTTCAAATCAAGTTTATCACCATGTGACACATTGGCTTTGGCATGCCCAACACTCAAGGTGTGCTCAACATATGGGATGGAGTAAGTAAAGTAGTTCAACTCACAACTAACATCGATTACTCCACTTCCCTTATTAAGAGCATTCTTATACACACCGAGAGGTATCTCCTCACCTCCCAAATCAACCCCAAGACAATCCTCTTTATTGGGCAAACTCCAAAGGAAGGTCTCTAAGATAGGTCCTTCATCATTATAGTCCACACAACGAAGGCTAGGACTACTAGAAGATAGGTCAACACGACCAATACCAAGACCACTCTCCTCACTCGGAGTTCCAAATGTTGGATCATCCATAGAGCCTAACTTGACAAACCATGGAGGTTCGACTCTACTACCGACTCCGATACAATTCACCACCACCAATGAGATTGCCTTCAAACATTAGAAATGTAAAAGCATGCACCTCAAATTCATGGTTACACAAAAGCATAGTATCAAGACTAGGTCCTTCAATCTCGCTCGAGGAGTCATCGAAAATGAATCGATCCATCTCACACTCTAGAGACTCCTCAAGGGCACATCCACCCTCACTACGACACAAGAGACCACCATTATCAATTAAGCAATCTAAGGGAAGAATAAGATTATCATGCAATTCATCTTCACCTTTATCAAATATGGGTGGGGTGTCATAACAAGGTTCAATAAGGTCAACTACAACATCTTCACTAAAGAGAGGTTCAATGAAAACCGAGCTCACATCATGATGTGGCTTTTTAATCCCCTCAACTAGTTGTTCATTTTCACACACAAGTTGACCCAAAGGTTCTACACTAGTTGCAAACACATTGTATTCATGCAAATCATCGACTAGCATAGAGTTTTCACGTACAAGCCCACAAGACAAGGAAGTTTCATGCTTAAGGGAAGAAGAACTATCACATACCTTTGAGTCACACTCGGGCTCACTCAATGTACTTGAAGCATCATGGGTAGTTCCTTCACCTCGTAGCTCACATTTGGCTTCTCCTTCACCTTGTCTTTCAATCTCGGAACATGGTTGAGGCTCCATCGGTTTGCCTCCAAGAATACCTACACAAGTACTCAAACAAGTAGAAGAAAAAGATAAAGGGTTAAGGTTAGAATAAGGGGTGTCCTCACTCTCAATTTTTCTTTTTCCCTCTTTCTTTTCCCTTATTTTCTTTTCAAGGTCGGGTGTAGATTCGGGTGGCGACAACTCACTCACATCACTCATCACAATCTCTCCTTTTTCCACTCGAGAGTTGTCACCGGTATCTCCCTTACTCCTCTCAATCTTTTGTCTCTCAAATTCGGGTGAATTGGGACGAGGCCCAAGAATACCTATAGCCGGAGTAGATGAACTTTTCACGTCAACTCGGAATCTAGGACTAGGAGACTCATCACTTGACGTCTCCTTCTTCTTCGTTGGTGAACCATTTGGAATTGAAACTTGTGGTTTCGGGTTCACCTTGTTGATGTCTATCAACCCTTTTCTAGCACATGTCCCACCGTTGCTTGTGTTTGTAGGACTTCTTGTTTGCACATTGTCAACTATGGAATGAAGTTCTTGCTCCTTGCTCCCTCGCATGGCCAAAGAAGGTCTACTAGTAGGCACTTGGCTCCTCGCCCGGTAAGGCACAAAGTCATAAACTCTTTTCCCTACGCCCACAAGATACGCTCCCTTCACCACACTATATTGCACCCTCTTCCCCTCCAACCACGGCTCACAGAAAAACCTCCACTTCCCGTCACTCTCCCAACATTAGCAATGTTGTTGGAAGTCAAGGAAGGAACCTTTCCATGGAACCCATAAGTGCCTCTCGCCTTGGTTCCATAGCCCATAGCACTACTCCTACTACAACCATCCACGCCCCTCACGACATACAACCCCTTTGTAGCAAAAGCAACACCATATATCATATCATCCTCCACATGGGAAATAGAAGCATTAAGTCGCTTAGCGTACCTAGAAGATGCAAGCTTCTTCTTTCCCACGGAACAACCACCACCACCTCCCATACTAATGGAAGGTCCTCTACTACTTCCTTGCACACCGTTAGCAACACTAAGAGAAGATGCATAAGAATAACCCATATGTTCAACATCATCATCAACTCTATCTATGCTACTATCATCAATATCAAATTCTTCACAAGAAGAATAAGTAGGATCAATGTACCTTGAAGCGTCACCATCTTCGATTTCTTGACTAGAAGCATAGGCATCATCACATTCTTCATCATAAGCCTCATAGTCATCATCAATCTCACGATCGTCATAGTGAACCGCTTCATCAACATAGGTGCCATGGTTTCCATCATCATAGTAATGGCCATCATCACCCTCGTAGAAACCATAGTCTCCATCATCACCATACGAGTCATAGCAATTCACATCATCGCCACATGAGCCACAATCTACTCCATCATCATTATCCGACATTGTTGCAATCACCAAAGAGCAAAACCTCCCAAAAGTCACTCCCTCACGTGTATCACTCAATATATGTACACTCAAGAGCGAGGCCTTATCAACTTGGGAACCAAGGTAATCACAACTAGAATGTCCAAGTTAAAGTTCGGAATGGAATTAATGAGACTCGATGTACGGACGGCTATTTAAAGTGCACACTTGAGTCCAAAAGGAGTTCTACGACTCTTCTTTGAATTCTAATCTCCTCTACGCACGAATACCTAATACGCTAAAGGATTAGTGTCTTTCAAGTAGGCCAATTACCTTCAAAACACTAACCAAGAGGTACGGTAGAAAACGGGACACAAATGATTTGACTCGAATTGGCACCAAACGGATTTGGAATTGGTTGAAATTTCGTTTGTGATCTAGAAACTCATCATATTTAATGAACCAATTGGAGTCATGATGTTTGGAAACTGTTCGGAAGCCGTTGCGAACGTTCTGTCCCAAAACTGGAATTCTGGAATTTTTTTGTTCTTCGCTATCGCGACCAGACGCGCGCGATCGCGAAGGGTTAAATTTTTTAAAAATAATTTTGCTCTTCGCTATCGGAGAATTGCTCTTCGCGATCGCGAAGGGTTAATTTCTGCAACTTTCACAGCACCTCAAAAACGGGTTTTGGCGATTTTGGCCAAATTTTTGGCTCGACTTCAACCCGATACACAAAACCAACGATAGCCAAAGGTGTATACAACTAATATCATCAATCCCCAATAGTTTTTCAACCCCACACAACAACAACAAGCTTCGATTCAAGATTTAAGCATTTTCAAGAATTTTCAAACTTTTGGATTTTGATTTTCGAAAATTTTGAATCGTAACACCAAAACACGAGATATGGGTATCAAAATGACGGGAATACAATAAGGAACAAACCCCAATACTTTTTAACACCCGGAGATTCGTATCCAACCCAATCAACCAATTTTTTTCAACTTTTCTAGTTTTTTCTATTTTTTTTTGTTTTCTTCAAATTTTCAAGAACAAACACAACAACAACAACGATACTAACATATGGAATAAGGAACGGGGGTTTGTAAGAACATAACCCGAGCCTTGCTCTGATTCCAACTGATGCAACCATAAAACGAGCGGAAGCTAAACACGATACAAATATGCGGAAGCGATAAAACACAAGATAGATGATATCAAAGATATCAGGGAAACAAGGATTGGGGAGTCGAGAAACGAGAAGAAAGAACGAATGAATAAATTCAAGATATGAATTAATCATCCCAAAGGGAGAAAGTGAAACTCGAACCTTACAAGGAATTCACGCTAGTGGTGAATCTCCATAGATTTCAAGTCGATGAGATATATGAAGCCTCGAGCTTCGGATTAGAAAGGCTCGGCCTTCTCTAATTCTCTCTTCTCTCTATTCAATTCAAGCTAAAACTAATGAAATGAAGAGCTAATGTGCTATTTATACATTTACAATGATAAATGGACAAAAATGCCCCTGAAGCTGTTTTTGGTCCGCTGCTAGACATTAACCCTTCGCAATCGCGCAAAGGAGGATGTATAGAGTAGGCACCTCGTCAAAGCATCACGATCGCACCAAGGGGCTCGCGATCGCGCAGGTCTCCTGCATTCCTCAGCTTGGCCTTCTCGTGCAGTGGTGCGCTATCGCGCAGGCCATTCAACTACTCTTCGCGATCGCGCAGGTGAGGTCGCGATCGCGCAGAGGAAATCTTATTCGGCAGGCAGTGAGCTCCCAGTGTGCTCCCCTGTTTTGCCCTGTTTTGGGCTGCTCTTTTTCCTGCCCTGTTTCCTCCGTCCTTGGCACTCCAATGCATGATTTTCAAGATGTTCCCGGCGGCCTTGACTCGTATCCCTTGTGCTCTCGAGCTTGGCTTTTGATGGTTGTCATTTAGGCCATTTTATATTGCATCAAGTTCGAAGTTAATGCTATAAATGCAACTTGGGACTGGCGGAATGAAATCACGAACTATATTCTTCATGGAACTCTGCCCGTTGACGCGAAAGCCGCTCGCAAACTCAGAATAAAAGCGACTCGGTATACGATCATCAACTGCGATCTTTACCGCAAAATGTCCGCAGGACTTCTTGCAAAATGCCTAGGACCAAACCAGATCAACTATGTGATGCGAGAGGTCCACGAAGGCTGTTGTGGTAATCATTCTGGGGGCAAAGCATTAGCGTGCAAGTTTATTCGCAGGGTATTATTGGGATAAGATGGAGAAGGACACAAATGATTTCGTCAAGAAATGTGATAAATATCAAAGGTTTGCGCATCTTCTCCATCAACAAGCTGAACCGCTCCACTCAATAATCTCCCGGTGGCCATTCTTGAAATGGGGAATGGACATCGTTGGCCCTCTCCCCGCTGCACCAAGAGGAGTACGTTTCTTACTAATCATCGCCGATTACTTTACCAAATGGGTCGAAGCGGCAGCATATGCAAAGATACGACAAACAGAGGTAATTGACTTCTTTTGGCGATATGTCGTGTGTCGCTTTGGAGCACCTAAGGAAATAGTCATGGATAATGGCCCACAATTCATCGGCCAGAAAGTGACTAGGTTCCTCGACGACTTACACATCAAAAGGATTACTTCCTCACCATACCATCCGGTTGCCAATGGACAAGCAGAATCAACAAACAAAATAATCATCGAATCTCTCAAGAAGCGCCTTGAGCAGGCCAAAGGGTGTTGGGTAGAAGAGCTGCCCGGTGTACGATGTGCTTAATGTACGACAATAAAGATGAGTACAGGGGAGACACCTTACTCATTGGTATATGGTGCAGACGCTCTAATCCCAGTCAAAATTGGAGAACCAAGCCTACAGTATGCACACACCACCGAGGAATCCAACTCGATCAATCTCTCTGAAGAATTGGATTTCCTCGAAGAACGAATGGAACTAGCACTTGCACGAGTAGTCGCCCAGAAGGAATGAATCAAACAATAATACAATCGGGGACTACATGTACGAAGTTTCCAGGTTGGAGATTTTTTATTGAGGAAAGTATCTCAAAACATGCAAGAAGCGAACTCGGGGAAATTAGGCCCTAATTGGGAAGGCCCCTACAAGGTAGTTGCATCAGTCGGCAAGGGATCTTACCGTTTGGCACGACCAGATGGCTCAATCGTCCCAAATAATTGGAATGTGGTTCATCTCAAAAGGTACCACTTCTGAACGGTACAACAGCCAGTTATTCTCTTCCTACATTTTACTTTTATGGCATTCTTACTTTTGCTATCTTTTTTTGTTCTAAATCCGTTTAGCTCAACTGGTAGAGCTCGAAGTTCTTCAACTTTGAGGCTGTGGGTTCGAATCCCTCAATGGACACACTCCTTGTTTGGTTATATGTGTTCTTTTATCTACGACCAGTCTTAACTCTTTTTTATGTTAAATTTTCTTGTATTCAACATAAAAACAAGGAGGGTGGTAAGAGGCCCCTATAGGCCAGATAAGACCTTCATAAAGGCAAAAGACCTTGCAGAAAAGGCGAGTTTTCAAAACTTTTTATGCGACAAGCTTCCACGAAAATAAGAGAAGTCGTTCACAAGGCCAGCGACTCGGCCAGAATTAAACTGAAAACTTTCTGCGACTACTTTCAACTATCAAAATGATAAGCAAAGTTGCTCGCAAGGCCAACGATTCGTCCAGACCCTATCGACCACGACTCGGTCAGAATGAAACATCTGCGCAGATCATTCACAACTTATGACCTCTTCTTTGGGAAAGGCTAAGTTGAAATATTCGGACAGACTTTTAAAGACCGGAACTTGGCAAAGTTCAAACTTCTAAAAAGCTCTTAGACAAAAGGCACGAAGGCCACAAACAAAAGATCAAAGATTTAGGCTATAAATAGTCATTGAATTAAAAAGGTCTGAAAATATATACCTTATCCTGGCAAAACAATAAAATGCCAAAAACGGCTGACAGAAGTTTTGTTGAGTGATCAAGGCCAACATAACCGGCCAAACAAGGATCAGAGAGTCCCTAAAATACCTCTATCCACAACTAATTATCCGGCTCTTGCCAGATACACAAGCTTACAAGATAACCAAGTTGGGGGGGCATTAATTTTGGGGACTACGACCAGAACCCGATGCACTAGCTCCATCGTCTCTGTCATCGTCACTCGAGCTCTCATCATCATCTTCATCTTCGTTTGCTTCAGACTCTTCGGGAGAAAGGTTCAACACTTGCCTTACTTCACGAACGGCGCACTTTTTTTTCAGCATCGCTTCCTTGACATTGATCTGACCAGCGTGGACCTGCTCGAGCAATGCTCACTTGGCCTCGAGTACAGCAAGCTTCGCCTTGATTTCAATCGACTGGGCAACTTGGTCTCTGGCGGCCTGCAGTTCAGCTCGAGCTTTGGCAGATTCTTCCTTAGCCCTCAGCAGGTCCATTTCTAAAGATCTACGCTCATCGAGTGCCTTGTTCAGCGAAGATTTGCATTCTTCAAGCAGAGCCTCCAGGCCCCGAGTAGATTGTGCGAACCCTTCTTTCTCTTTAGAAAGAATGTCCTTTTCCTTGGTGAGTTCGTTGATCTGTTCAACTCATTGGTTGTTGGTCTCAACTAACCGGTTAACTTCACCCCCAAGGAAACCACACTCTTCTGCCAGAGCCTTATTCTCCTTCAGAGTCTCCAGCAGTTCTTTCTTCAAATCAAGTACCTGATCAGGGTTGTTGATCCTGGAGCGGAACATCAACTCGACGGCCATCAAGCTTGACTGAAACAGCAAAAGAAGTAAGGTTAGAAGTATGAATTCGAAGTTACTTCCAACACAAAAAAAATGTTAAAAGGGCACTTACCCGAGCAGAATCGGCAGCAATAGCGAAGGCCAGATCTTCGTTCCTCATCTCCCTCATTGTCCACTCTTTGCGGGGACCGATGAGCGACGAGACTGCTTTAGCCAGACTGCCCGACCTGGTCACAGAGTTGACATTTGGGGCTAGCTTTATAGTGCATTCCCTCTCACAGTACTTAGCCTCCCTAGCCTTGTCGGAGGAAAGTTCAGACCAAATTTGTAGCGCACGCCCTGAATGTCCCTTGCTTCAGTCAGACCGTTGATGGTAGTCCGCCGAGTGAGCCTCGTCCTTGACATGTCAGTGTCATTCTCCACCCCAGGATACTTTGTGTCACATTCAAGTAGACAGACAGGCACCTCCCCCTCAGCGGCCGCGTTCTCCAAGTCCTCGAAGTAAAGAACACGAGGACCCTGGCCGCCCTCTTGGGGGATCTCTTCCTTTTCTTTTTCTTCTTCTTCTTCTTCGCCAACCTTTCATTTCCCCTTATCTGCACGAGAAGGAGCCGCCTTTACCCCGTCATCAACACGGGGACTCCCCTCCGGAGTACGGGCAGACTCCCCCTCGACTTTTCTCTTGTCACTTCGAAGAAAGGGCTTCCTCACGAGGTTTTCAGTAGTCTCAGTTTCGGTATTTGAGACGTCGATTAGCTCCTTGTCAAAGCCCTCTCCCTGTGCAGACTCGGGGACTTCAGCAAGAGTCTTGGCACTTTATTTCTCAGGCTCAGGCACACTGGCATCAGGTAGGGTTGCACCTTCAACGGCTGAGGTTTGCCCGGCAGCAACGGAAGCCTTACGAGCAGATTTCTTCCGTGCTCCGCCCTCACCTTGACCCTTCTTCTTCCTCTTCAAGGAACTAATGCCACTAGACAGAAGCTCCTCGCCGCCTTCTCTCCTGCGCAGTGCTTCCGCTGAAGCCCTTATAGCTGCGACCTCAGCCTCAGGGTCAACAGCAGGTCTTGGCGCAGCCTGAGGGGAAGGGGCAGGGAAAAAGTCTCCTTGTATGCCTAGACCTGCAAAAGGCGGAACGGTCAGATACAGCAAAACCACGAAGAGAAGAAATAGCTGTAACAGCGAAAAATTCTCACCGTGAGTCTTTGCGGTCAGATTCTTTTGCATAGCAAAGTACGCCCATTCCCTCCACTCAGTAGGGAACTTCTTCAGAATAACCTCAACCCACGCTGTCAGCTCACCAATCGATATGAGCTCGTCGTAGGTCAGCTTGGCAGCTACAAGGAAGAATCAAAGGAATGAGTAAAACAAAAAAAAGGGGAAGCATGAAAATTCCACAGAAGAACTCGGGGACTTACGCCTCTTATTCCAGATCTCGGAGAGAGAGGTCTTGGAGTTAAAGGATAACGCCTGGGTGGGCACAAATAAGTACCGATGCAACCAACCCCGGTCATTTGTATCCTCAGAACTGTGCACCAAGCCCCTGCTCCCACGCATTCTGCGTTGACAAAACCATCCTTAAAAATTTGTATACTGTACAAAGAAATAAAATGCTCATACTAAAAAATTTGATCGGTTTCTTCCGCAAACCAGTCCATAAGTTTTACTATCCTATACATACTGTGACTCAATTGCCCCGGGCCGAGAAAGTAATCCCTACAGAGCCTCTCGAGCACAGGATGTAGGGGTAACGTGCAACCAACTGTAAATGGGTAGGTGGACATGGCCGTCCAGCCAGCCTTATGCGAAGTAATATTCTCCGTTTCAGATACCGGAAAAAGGGGAATACTCGCGTTCCAATTGAAGTCCACTCTAACTCGTGGAATCATCTCCGGCGTGATCCCAGATTTGAATCTGTACGCCGTCCACGAGCGCACATCTCCATAATTATTGAAGGCCTTGACACTGCAGTCTTTTTCCAGTTCCCCTCAATTCTTGGGGATAATCTCTGCAGCGGTGGCCTGAGCAGCCCTAGGCCTAGGGGTAGCCATAGAAGAGCTACCGGAGGCAGCGTCCGTGTTCAGATTTTTCATAGCCTTTGGAGACATGGTTAAAGAGGAGTCGAAAGTTAGAAAGATTGAAGAAAATTCAAGGGTTTTCAAGATTTGGGAGTTGTAGAATGAAAGCAGGTAAAAGGGTTAAAATTCAGCAAACCCCTATATATAGGGGTAAAAATCCAGGCCCATCAAGTTCCCACAAGACACGTGGAGGTCATAAAAAAGGCCACGATCAGATCCAACAGTCAAAGGAGGAAGTAGGTTTTTACCGAGTTTCGAAGCAGCATCATTGCCCTGAAGTGCAGCGGTCACCTCGCAAGTGACATCGAACGTGTGCAGTGACTGAGGCGGTTAAAATCATTACTTTTTACCCTTGGGACGCGCAGTAGTCACTTCGAAGCTGACGACAGACGTGCAGACGTGCCAGTCGCAGTTACTTTTTACATCGCGCATTTAATGCGCACGTCACTGAAGCTTGTCATGTTGCTGATGAAGTGCGCACGTCACCGAGGTTCGTCATGTTGCTGATGAAGGTTGGACTTTGCAAATATAATTTCCCGCCAAAATTTACATCCACTCCTCGAGCAGAGACTCTGCTCGAGAAGTGCAGGGACTATCTGTATTGGATAAAAACCGATGTCACTCAACAAGGTGACACGTGTCTGCCACGTGGCATGAGCAGAGGTTTCCCCGAAAAGACATCTAACGGACAGGTGACTGGCCAGACAGTTACCACAAGCAGACCAAGAGCAATAATGTAACGCTTACCAAATCAGCGCGATTTGAATGAGCGGTTACCTAATTGTACGCGATTGCTTAATGAATGGTCATGAAGGCAACGGTTACACACCCAGCGGTTACGTATCCAACGGATACATACCCAGCGGTTGCAAACCCAATGGATGCTTATCAAATCTATAAATAGCACTCGTTCCGAATCATTGTAACACACATTCTATCATCTGTCTACAATATCAATATAATACTCTCTTTACTCTTGCTCAATACTGTTCTCCGTTTACATTTGTTGGATACTTTGCTTTCAAGCCTTCAAGAATAATCAGTAACAAGGAATCCTCACCGGGATGAAGTGATCCGACACGGTTCCTTCTATCTATTTTATTCACGCTTTAATCTTATTTATCTTTGACTATCTCGTATTATTTCTATATCATCATTTATTGCCATCGCATCCCCTTTGGGAATCGTGCATATATTCATTATCTGGTAATTAGTGCAATTCCGTATTTAATTTGGCCAAACTCTTAATCTAAACTATTGATTATGACTTCGCAAATACAAATTTAATTGTTAATTGACCTAAAATCGGATCTAAGTTAAACAATGAACCAAGAAATGAAAATCACAATACTTTTGCTAATACTTGATTGCTTAAAAATTAACTAAGATTGGATTCATCAAAACCCTAGGCATATAATTTAGCCCATAGATATTCTACGTAACAAATCCAAGTCGTCCCTTCTACTGACCGAACCCTAAGTTCGAGGGCCGTCGTCAACATGTTACTAAGCTCCAGTCTTCGATGGGTCACCATTACTTGACTTCGAAAGGCGAACATCTGGGCAAGGGACCAAAGAACAGAATTTAAGGTAGAACTCTTCATCTCATGATACAGAATTAAAGGAATCAGCTGACGTGGCTTGTTAGTTAGCTGATGTAGCACAATTATTTGAGTTTTCTTGGAGTTAGTTCAATTTTGTTTTAGGCGAGAAAGGCAGTTAACTAATCCCAATTTAGTTTTCGAGGTAGTTAACTAATCCCTAATTTGATTTGATCTGATTTATTGTGTATAAACGATTGTATGTCATTTCCTTAGTTCCCATTAATGAGAACTATAATCCAATTTTGTCATTCATGTTACAAATACATGTATGTAATCCATTTATTCACTTGTAACATATGATTTACTATCCCACTTTCTCCTACTTAATTTCTTCCCACTTTCTCCTACTTAATTCCTCATTTAGAGATGACTTGTAACTTCCTATATATTGGTGTCTTATAAATAGAGGATACTTTGTCTATGGAAGACACACTTGAAACAGTTGAGAATAATACAAGTTCTTTCTCTCCTCTTATATATTTTGTCTTGTTCTTGCACTACTTTAATATTAGTTTTACAACACGTTATCAGCACGAAGACTATTCTTCTCCAAATTAAGTGTCAAATTTCACTTTCAAGGATTCATTTCTTGACCGGGTATGTATTTACAGTTTTTCTTTTACCATCTTTTGGTCGTATAATATAGAATTACAAAATGTAAACTTCACTAAAGCTGAAATATCATACCTCCGCCAACGTGTCTATGGATAGAAATGCATTGTAGGCTATTAAAATAATAGGTCCTTTCTACAGTAGCGTGATTATACAAATTAGATAGAACTTTTAATTGCTTAATCCCTAAAACAATATCTTTTAACATTGAATTCCTAAACTATATCTAGCATATGATTACGCAGTGACAAGGTAATGTTACACCTTATTTTATGGGTTAATGCCGCCTTATTTTTGAAGAAGTTTTTCATTGCTAACAATTCTTATCACTGCTAATCAGTTTGTTTTCTTTGATAGTTCTTACTATGTCAAATTTATCAAAGCTTGAATTTGTGGCACTTGACATATTCGAAAAAAATTATTTGTCATGGGTGCTTGATGTCAAAATACATTTGGGAACCAAAGGTCTTGTGATACTATCAAAGAAGGAACGAGACATCAAGCCAAGATAAGGCTAAATCCATGATTTTCCTTCGCTATTATCTTGATGAAGGATTAAAAATAGAATATTTAACTGTGAAAGATCCACTCGAATTGTGGACTAACTTAAAAGAACGGTATGATTACCTTAAAGCCATGGTAATACCAAGGGCTCGGGATGAATGGATTCATTTACGGTTACAAGATTTTAAAACTGTAACCGAATATAATTGTGTTGTTTTCAGGATCAGTTCTCAACTGAAATTATGTGGAGAAAATATTGATGATGCTATGTTATTGGAAAGGACACTCTCCAATTTCCATGCATCGAACATGGTATTACAACAGCAATATCGTGAAAAGGGATTTACAAAATAGTCTGAGTTGATCTCATGCCTTCTGGTGGCTGAGCAACATAATTCCCTGTTGATTAAAAATCATGAAGCCCATCCCACTGGATCTGCTCCGTTCCCTAAGGTGAATGTGAGAGCACATGCTCCATTCCCTGAGGTGAATGTTGTAGCAACAAATAATGTGCCTGAAAGAAGGTAAAATAATTACTGTGGTAAAGACCATGGTCGTGGGCGCGACAAGGGATGGAATAATACACGTCATCATGGTTGAAATAAATATGAGAACAATAAGGGTTCTCAAGCTAATCCTTTTAAAGGCAAGAATAATAATATTTTCCATCGATGTGGTGGGAAAGGTCATTGAGAGAAAATTTGCCGTACGCCGGAACATCTTGTCAAGCTTTATCAAGCTTCGCTCAAAAGAAATGAAAATAATGTGGAGGCACATTTGACTTTTCAGAACAATGACAATGGGACACATCTGGCGCATCTTGCTGACAAGCATGATGAGGCGGAGGCGTATCTTGCCGTAAAAGATGATGATGTTTTTGAAGGCCTCCCAAATTTTACCCATTTAGAAGTTGGAGACTTCTTTGAGAATTATAAGTGAAGAGCTGATATTGTAACTGGGGAATAAAAAAATAATAAATAATAATGTTGTCTTTATTCTATGTTTTTAAAGTTTGAAAAAATGTCATCTTTATTTGTGTTTCAATGTTTAAAAGTACTTTTCTTGTACTTTATTTTTAGTATTTCTTACTATGTAATTTTTATCTTTTTTTTTGAAGAAAATAGAAATTCCCCAGTCTTCAGTTGGATTTAAGCTCAATAACAAAGATATATGTCTCGTGGATAGTGCTACAACTCACACAATTTTAAAGGATAAGAAATATTTTTCTTATTTGATTAATAAAGAGTCCAATGTTAGTACAATATGTGTTAGTACAAAGTTGGTTGAAGGTTATGGCAAAGCAAATTTATTATTACCTGGAGGAACAAGTTTGTCTATTGATGAAGCCATGTATTGTAGTAAGTCTCAAAGAAACTTGTTAACTTTCAAGGATATTCGCCAAAATGGCTATCATATTGAGACTAAAACTAATGGAAAGATTGAATATCATCATATTACTAAAATAAAGTCGGGTGTGAAATATGTTCTTGAAAAGCTCCCCGCTCTTTCCTCCGGTTTGTACTACACAAACATTGGTATAATTGAATCACATACCATAGTAAACAAAGGGTTTACTGAATCAAATGATTTTATTATTTGGCATGACCGGTTGGGCCATCCCGATTATAATATGATGCGCAATATAATTGAGAATTCAAATGGGCATACTTTGAAGAACCAAAAGATTCTTTAGTTTAAAGAATTCTCTTGTGCTGCATGTTCTCAAGGAAAGCTTATTACTAGAGCATCTAAAATTGGGATCAGGATCCCTGCATTTCTGGAACGTATACAGGGTCATATATGTGGGCCCATACACCCTCCATGTGGACCATTCAGATATTTTATGGTTTTAATAGATGCATCTACAAGATGGTCACATGTGTGCTTATTATAAACCCGCAATATGGCATTTGCGAGGTTTCCTTCTCAAATAATAAGATTGAGAGCACAATTTCCAGATTATGCTATTAAGATAATTCGTCTTGACAATGCATGTGAGTTTACATTTCAAGCATTTAATGATTATTGTATGTCAAATGGGATTACAGTTGAACATCTAGTTGCTCATGTTCATACTCAAAATGGTCTAGCAGAATCATTTATCAAAAGCCTCCAATTAATGGCTAACCAATGCTTATGAGAACTAACCATTTCAGTATGGAGTCATGCTATTTTGCATGCGACAGATCTTGTTTGGATTAGGCCGACAAGTTATCATAAATTCTCCCCACTACAATTGGCTTTTGGTCAGGAGCCAAATATTTCCCATCTTAGAATTTTTGGATGTGCGGTATATGAGTCAATTGCTCCACCACAACGCACAAAGATGGGACCCCAAATAAGGTTGGGGATATATGTTGGGTATGAATCTCCGTCTATTATTAAATATGTTGAGCTCATGACAGGAGATTTATTCACCGCAAGGTTTGCTGATTGTCATTTTGACGAATTAATTTTCCAAACATCAGGGGGAGAGAATAAGCAGCTGGAAAAAGATATTTACTAATATGCATTAGCACTATCTCATTTATATCCTCGTACAAATCAATATGAATAAGAAGTTCAAAAGATAGTGATTTGCAAAATATTGCAAATCAACTGCCAGATGCATTCACTGACCTACAAAGGGTTACTAAATCCTACATTCCAGCTGCAAATGCTCATGTTCGAGTTGATGTCCCGGTAGGACAATCTATTAGTGCAAGTGAGTCTAAGGCACGGTTGAAGCGTGGTAGACCACCTGGTTCCAAAGATAAAAATCCTCGAAAACAGAAAGGAGCGATTGATAAAAAAGATCAAAATATTAAGGTAATTGCTCAACAAGAGCATAGAGACATAACAATATATAAGTCCTCTTCAGGAGAGGCTCGGGTACCTGAAAGTACTGAAATCGAAGAGATCTCAATGAATTATGTCTCTACAGGAAAAATATGAAACCGGAATGATATTGTTGCCGACAACAATTTTGTATATAATGTTGCTGTTGATGTAATGCAACATAATGAGGATCTTGAACCAAAATCTGTCAATGAATGTAGACAGAGAAATGACTGGCCAAAATGGAAAGTGATGCAGTGCAAATCGAGCCAACGTACCAACCATCAAGAGCCAAGCAAGAAGGGTGCGAGGATGCAAGGGCAAGAGCCTCGGAGATGATTCGAAGGACCAAAGAAGCGAAGAGGAGCGCCCAAGACTCTTACCAGGCTGAGGAGGAGCGCCCAGACTCTTCATGTTCCAGGAGGAGCGCCTGAGTTCTAGGAGGAGGGCCCAGACTCTTCATGTTCCAGGCGGAGTGCCTGAGTTCTAGGCGGAGCGCCCAGCTTCAAGGCAACCAGGGTGGAGCGCCCAGCTTTAAGGCAATCCAGGCGGAGCGCTCAGATTCAAGGCGGAGCGCCCAATGCTGAAGCTTTCTTGATTTTTGGAGTGAAGTTCCTATTTTGTCCTTAAGTGGCTTGTATGTATTAATTAGCTTTGGGGGCATTTTAGACATTTCACCTAGCCTTATGAAAAACTATAAATAGAAACACCTAGCCATTTCTTCCATTAGTTAGTCATTATTGAAGAGAGAATTGAGAGAGAACATCAAAGAGGTCGAGACCTTCTTGTTGAAGCCCGAGGCTTCGTGTATGTCTCGACTTGGAACCTATGGAGATCGACACCTAGTTTGATTCCATTGTAAGGTTCGACTTTCCCTTCTCCCTTTGAATTCAATCAACGTGAGTGAATTGAATTCGATTCTTTCTTCTAATTTCTTGCCTTCCTAGTCTCGATTTCTTGTTATCTTTATCGCTTCCGCATTGTTTGTATCGTGTTTAGCTTCCGCTCGTTTTACATTGCATCAGTTGGTATCAGAGCAAGGCTCGAGTTATATTCCTAAAAACCCCCGTTCCTTGTTACATATGTTAGTATTGTTGTTGTGTTGTTCTTGCAAAAGAAGAAAACAAAAAAAATTGAAAAAAACTAGAAAACTTGAAGAAAATTTGGTAGATCGGGTAGGGATCGTATGCCCAAGTGTTAAAAAGTATTGTGGTTTGTTCCTTATTGTATTCCCGTCGTTTTGATACCCATATATCACAATTTGGTGTTACGAATCAAAATTTCCAAAATCAAAATCCAAAAAGTTTGAAAATTCTTGAAAACGCTCAATCTTGAATCGAAGATTGTTGTTGCTTGTTTGGAGTTGAAAACCATTGGGGATTGGTTATAATAGTTTTATACACATTTGGGTATCATTGATTTTGTGTATCGGGTTGAAATCGAACCAAAAAGTTAGCCAAAATCACCAAAAACCCGTTGTTGAAAAATGCTGAAATCGTGGTCTAGATGGAGCGCCTAAGCTTGGGCGGACCGCCTAGCTTTTGGGCAGACTACCTAGCCTGGAGGAGCGCCTCCCACCTAGGCGGAGCGGCTCCCACAACTGGGCGGAGCGCCTCCCCCTCTGGGCGGAGCGCCCAACCCTAAAACGCGTCCGATTTGTTTCGTTTCGCGTCTTTTTGTGTTCTGTTTGTTTCCTAACTTCTTGGTTAGTGTTTCTAGGGTAATTGGCCTACTCCATTGACACTAATACTTGAGCGTATTAGGACACTCGTGCGTAGAGGAGATTATAATTCAAAGAAGAGTCGTAGAACTCCTTTTAGCCTCAAGTACGCACTTTAAATAGCCGTCCGTACATCGAGTCTCATTAACTCCATTTCGAACTTTAACTTGGACATACTAGTTGTGATCACCTTGGTTTCCAAGTTGTTAAGGCCGCGCTCTTGAGTGTTCATATATTGAGTGATACACGTGAGGGAGTGACTTTTGGGAGGTTTTGTCTTTTGGTGTTGCAATTATGTCGGATGATGAATGTGGAGGTTATGGCTCATGTGGAGACGAGGGAGACTATGGTTCCTACGAGGGTGATGATGGATCTTGCTATGATGACTCGGGGGACTATGGCTCGTATGAGGATGAAGCGGCTCACTATGATGCTCGTGAGGTTGATGACGACTATGAAGCTCATGAACATGAATTTGATGAATCCAATGCTTCAAGTCAAGAAATCGAAGATGGTGACGCTTCAAGGTACATTGATCCTACTTACTCTACTTGTGATGAATATGAGCATGATAGTGACATAGAGGGAATAGATGAAAAGGTTGATTATTTGCATTATTCATTTCAATCTTCCCTTGGTGTTGCTAATGGCGTACAAGGGGGTAGTAGAGGTCCTTCCATTAGTATGGGAGGAGGTGGTGGTTGTTCCGTGGGAAAGAAGAAGCTTCCATTAGTATGGGAGGAGGTGGTGGTTGTTCCGTGGGAAAGAAGAAGCTTGCATCTTCTAGGTACGCTAAGCGACCTAATGCTTCTAATTCTCATGTGGAGGTTGGTATGATAGATGGTGTTGCTTTTGCTACAAAGGGTTTATATGCCGTGAGGGGCGTGGATGGTTGTAGTAGGAGTAGTACTATGGGCTATGGAACTAAGGCGAGATGCACTTATGGGTTCCATGGCAAGGTTCCTTCCTGGACTTCCAACAACATTTCTAATGTTGGGAGAGTGACGGGAAGTGGAGATTGTTCTAGTGGTGTTGCCACTAGTGGAGGGATCAGGAAGACCCAAGTTGTTGGTGTTGACATGTGTGGGCATTCAAGTTCTTCTTTGGATGCCAATCTACAAAACTTAGGTAGGAGATGGTTCGTTGTTTAGGTAAATGGTATTGGGGGATACTTGCTCAAGATTGGTGATACCGATGCCAATTGCATTAGCACCTCTTTGGTTGATAGGCTTAGGATACCATGCTAAAAACTAGAGCATCCTCATGAGTATGATGGAGTATGGGTTTCTAAGGAGGCTCGAGTACTCATATCTCATAGGATTTATAAATGCTATGTGTGGTGTGATGTGTATCCCATGCGTCACGTTGATGTGTGGATAGGTGAGCCGTGGGCTGAGGATAAGAGGATGCAATATAGTGTGATGAAGGATGCGTATCTTGTGGGCATAGGGCAAAGGGTTTATGACTTTGTGCCTTATCGGGCAAGGGGCCCAGTGCCTACTAGTACACCTTCTTTGGCTATGCAAAAGAGCAAGGAGCAAGGTCTTTATTCCATGGGCAACAATGTGCAATCAAGGAGTCCTACAATTACAAGAAGTTGTAGGACTAGTTCAAGTGAAGGGTTGATAGACATCAACAAGGTGAACCCAAAACCACAAGTTTCAATGCCAAGTGGTTCACCAACGAAGAAGAAGGGGACGTCAAGTGATGAGTCTCCTAGTCCTAGATTCGGGTTGATGTAAAGAGTCCACCTACTCCGGCTATGCGTATTCTTGGGCCTCGTCCCAACTTACCCGAATTTGAGAGACACAAGATAGAGAGGAGTAAGGGAGCGATCGGTGACAACTCTCGAGTGGAAAAAGGAGAGGTTGTGTTGAGTGATATGAGTGGGTTGTCACCACCCGAATCTACACCCGACCTTGGAAAAAAAATGAGGGAAAAGAAATAGGGAAAAAGAAAAATTGAGAGTGAGGACACCCCTTATTCTAACCTTAACCCTTTATCTTTTTCTTCTATTTGTTTGAATTCTTGTGTAGGGATTCTTGGAGGCAAATCAATGGCGCCTAAACCATGTTCCAAGATGAAAAGACAAGGTGAAGGAGATGCCGAATGTGAGCTACAAGGTGGAGACATTGATGACACTTCAAGTGCATTGAGTGAGCAAAATGGCCACTCAAAGGTATGTGTTAATTCTTCCTCCCTTGAGCATGAAACTTCCTTGTCTTATAATGTTGCTTGTGAAAACTCTAGGCTAGTTGATGATTTGTATGATTACAATTTCAACTAGTGTAGAGTCGTTGGGTCAACTTGTGAATGAAAATGAACCACTAGTTGAGAGGGTTGAAAAGCCACATCAAGATGTGAGCTCGGTTTTCATTGAACCTCTCTTTAGTGAAAATGTTGAAGTTGACCTTATTTGTTATGACACCTCACCAATATTTGATAAAGGAGAAGATGACTTGCATGATAATCTTATTCTTCCCTTTGATTGCTAATTGATAGCGGTGGTCTCTTGTGTCGTATTGAGGGTGGATGTGACCTTTAGGAGTCTCTAAAGTGTGAGATGGATCGATTTATTTTTGACGACTCCTCGAGTGAGAGTGAAGGACCTAGTCTTGATACTATGCTTTTGTGTAACCATGAATTTGAGGTGCATGCCTTTACATTCATATTGTTTGAAGGCAATCTCATTTGCGGTAGTGAATTGTATCGGACTAGGGTCGGTAGTAGAGTCGAACCTCCATGGTTTGTAAAGTTAGGCTCTATGGACGATCCATTGTTTGAAACTCCAAGTGAGGAGAATGGTCTTGATATTGGTCGTGTTGACCTATCTTCTAGTAGTCCACCTTCGTTGTGGGGACTATAATGATGAAGAACCTATTTTGAAGACCTTCCTTTGGAGTTTGTCTAGTGAGAAGGATTGTCTTGGAGGTGACTTTGGAGGTGAGAAGGTACCTATCGGTGTGTGCAAGAGTTCTTCTAAGCAGGGGAGTGGAGTAGTCGATGTTAGTTGTGAATTGAACTATTTTACTTACTCCATCCCATATGTTGAGCACACCTTGAGTGTTGAACATGCCCAAGCCGATGTGTTACATTGTGATAAAATTGATTTGAAGGCTTGGTGTGTTGGTCATAAGCTTAGGGGTTGTGGGGAATTTGATTGCTATGTCTTGCATGTTCCTTACCCTATTGATCCCTTTGTTTGTCTTTGTGTTAGACGCACTTTCTTGTCGAGTCAAGTACGTGTTGTCTCCTTGGGAGGCATAAACTTTTTAATTGTTATTTACGCTTGGCTCTATCACAAGAGTGTGTTTTCCACACTTTTTGAGCACTAACCTACTCTTGGAGTAGAAAGTTTTTGTTTGTATTTGTCTTTGGACGTAGGCTTGATGGATTAATTTTGAGGACGAAATCCTTTCAAGAAGGGCAGGATGATGCAGTGCAAATCGAGCCAACGTACCAACCATCAAGTGCCAAGCAAGAAGGGTGCGAGGATGCAAGGGCAAGAGCCTCGGAGATGATCCGAAGGACCAAAGAAGCGAGGAGGAGCGCCCAAGACCCTTCCCAGGCTGAGGAGGAGCGCCCAGCTTCTAGGAGGAGCGCCCAGAGTCTTCATGTTCCAGGCGGAGTGCCTGAGTTCTAGGAGGAGCGCCCAGACTCTTCATGTTCCAGACGGAGCGCCTGAGTTCTAGAAGGAGCGCCCAGCTTCAAGGCAACCAGGGTGGAGCGCCCAGCTTGAAGGCAATCCAGGCGGAGCGCCCAGATTCCAGGCGGAGCGCCCAACGCTGAAGCTTTCTTGATTTTTGGAGTGAAGTTCCTATTTTGCCCTTAAGTGGCTTGTACGTATTAATTAGCTTTGGGGGCATTTTAGACATTTCACCTAGCCTTATGAAAAACTATAAATAGGAACACTTAGCTATTTCTTCCATTAGTTAGTCATTATTGAAGAGAGAATTGAGAGAGAACATCGAAGAGGCCGAGCCCTTCTTGTTGAAGCCCGAGGCTTCGTGTATGTCTCGACTTGGAACCTATGGAGATCGACACCTAGTTTGATTCCATTTGTAAGGTTCGAGTTTCCCTTCTCCCTTTTGAATTCAATCAACGTGAGTGAATTGAATTCGATTCTTTCTTCTTATTTCTTGCCTTCCTAGTCTCGATTTCTTGTTATCTTTATCGCTTCTGCATTGTTTGTATCGTGTTTAGCTTCCGCTCGTTTTACATTGCATCAGAAAGATGCAATTCAATCAGAATTGACTTCACTTGAAAAACGTGAAGTTTTCGGACCAATTGTCCGAACACCTGAAGGTGTAAAGCTAGTGGGTTATAAGTGGGTATTTGTGCGAAAAAGAAATGAGAAAAATGAAGTCGTTAGATATAAAGCATGACTTGTGGCACAAGGATTTTTGCAAAGACATGGTATTGATTATATGGAAACATATTCTCCCGTGGTGGAGTCAATTACCTTCAGGTATCTTGTAAGTCAGGCAGTACGAGAAACACTTGATATGTATCTAATGGATGTTGTCACAGCCTATTTATATGGTTCATTGGAAAACAAAATTTTCATGAAAATTCCCGAAGGATTAAAAATGCCTGAGGCATTTAAAGGCTCCAGAGAAGCTTGTTCAATAAAGCTTCAAAAATCCTTGTATGGATTGAAACAATCGAGACGCATGTGGTATAATCGCCTTAGCGAATTCCTGTTGAAACAAGGATACAAAAATAATCCAGTTTGTCCTTGTGTTTTTATTAAAAGGTCTGGATCTAGATATGTCATAATAGCTGTGTATGTTGATGATTTGAATATTATTGGGACTCTGAAGAACTCCCAAAGGCAATGAAATGCCTAAAGAAAGAATTTGAGATGAAGATCTTGGAAAGACAAAATTTTGTCTTGGCCTACAAATTGAGAAATTGCCTGAAGGAATATTTGTTCATCAATCTACATATACACAAAAGGTCTTGAAAATATTTTACATGGATAAATCACATCCGTTGAGCACTCCAATGATTTTGAGATCACTTGATGTGAATAGAGATTCATTTCGACCTTGTGAAAATGATGAAGAGTTTCTTGGTGCTGAAGTACCATATCTTAGTGCAATTGGTGCACTGATGTACCAGATATAGCTTTTGTGGCAGCTTATTGGCAAGGTTTAGTTCTTCCCCAACTCGAAGACATTGGGATGGTATTAAGCATATACTTAGATACCTCTAAGGCACTATTGATAAGGTTTTGTTCTATTCGAATGAATCCAAGTTACAATTGATTGGTTATGCCGATGCTGGTTATTTATCTGATCCACGTAAAGGTCGGTCCCAAATGGGCTATTTGTTTACATATGGAGGTACATCCATTTCATGGCATTCAGTGAAACAAACTATTACTGCTACTTCTTCAAATCATGCAGAGATACTCGCCATCCATGAAGCAAGTCACGAATGCATTTGGTTGAGATTACTGATTCAGCATATTCAGCACATTTGTGGCTTTCCTTTGAAGAAGATTCCAACAATATTATATGAAGACAATAGTGCATGCATTGAACAACTGAAAGAAGGATATATTAAAGGAGATAGAATAAAACACATTTCACCAAAATTGTTTTTCACTTATGATATCTAGAATATTGGTGAAATAGATGTTCAACAAATACGGTCGAGTGATAATCTGGCGGATTTGTTTACCAAGGCATTGCCAACCTCAACATTTGAGAAGCTTGTTTACAAGATTGGAATGCGTCGTCTTCGAGATGTCAAAGAATGTCTTCATCAGGGGGAGTAAAATACGCGTTGTACTCTTTTTTCTTTAACAAGGTTTAGTCCCACTCGGGTTTTACTTGTAAGGTTTTTAATGAGGCAGCTCTAAAGGCGTATTACAGGAAGTGTGTACTCTTTTTCCTTCACTAGGCTTTTTTCAATTGGGTTTTTCCTAGTAAGGTTTAAAGAGACACATTACCTTCCAAATGGTCATCCAAAGAGGAGTGTTACAAATACATGTATGTAGTGTAAATGTGGATGACCACTACTCTCCATTTATTCATTTGTAACATATGATTTACTACCCCACTTTCTCCTACTTAAATCCTCCCCACTTTCTCCTACTTAATTCCTCATTTAGGGATGACTTGTAACTTCCTATGTATTGGTGTCTTATAAATAAAGGACATTTTATTTATGTAAGACACACTTGAAACAATTGAGAATACAGGTTCTTCCTCTCCTCTCATATATTTTGTCTTGTTCTTGCACTACGTTAATATTAGTTTTACAACAATTCAGGAATTGTCCTAGAAATTTTTAAATTTTCCTGCACTTTTGACCCTCTTACTCGGTGCAAGCAACATTTGCTAAACTCGTCATATATAAATCCACCCGGAGAGTTGGATCCTATCAAAGCTTCACAGACTTGCTTCACGCTGTAAGTGTTGGAATATACTAATAACCATGCGGTTTTAGTTGGATTATTCCTAGTTGAACAATTGTTATTCATTTATTAAATATAATGACGTATTATTTTTTAGATCAATTTTGTCATGTGTGTCCAATTATTTATATAGTAGTTGATTTAGTGTATAGAGCCAAGCTTATACACAGAAGATTAAATCAACGGTTCTTATAGATAATAAAGTAATGTTCACAGATGGAAATTGGACAAAGCCATCGGTATGATTGTAGTACAAGATTATATATAATTTATCTTGATTATGGGAACGGTGTAGTTCCAGCTTCTTGTGCTAGTGCGTTTTGTGTGCATTGAACGAACCAAGTAGAGATAAATATTTTTATACTGACTATATAAAATAAATTCTCTAGCTCATCAAATGTACTTATACTCTTAATCTTGATATAACTATTATTAGTGGTGTGTATTATTCATTGTCTTGATTTATCAATAGGTGAGGTCCAGAATATTTGGGTCAAATAATTCTTGATAAGTTGGATAATGATATATGCATTTGCAAAGTGATAGCTAGTTGATAGAGTCCACTTCTCGTTATAGAGATTGATGACACCCCTTTATGAAAGCTTATAAATTTCCACGTGTAAATCTGGCCAGTGGATTTTATATCCGGCGCATTGAATAAGTTAAGCGGAAGAGTAAAGGATATTCATTTAGTCAATATATTAAATTATCAGTAATTTGATATTATTGATTGGTGTCTGTAATCTTAACGTGGGGAGTTAAATAAGATTTGATGGAAGAACTCAAAATTCAACTGAGGAGTGCAATTACGAATTTCTAGTGGAAATAATTTGTAATTTATTATGGAAAGGTTAATTCTAGAGAAAGAGAATTAATTCCATGATTGGAAGCCTCATTAATTAATTCTATGGTCCCTGTTGTGACCAAATCCAATTAGGACTAGGAGAAAGGTTTTCTTGGTGGAAAAGAATCATAGAAAGTTTTGGAAAAGGGTTTTACCTTAAAACTATATAAATGAGATTCTTGACCAAAAGGAAGAATACATGAAAAACCTATTAGTTTTCTCTCTCTGAAATACTTGTTCCACCCAAGTGATTATTAGTCCAGTTATTGTTCGGGCACACGACAGAAGATCATGGAACTGGAAGGCGATCCCGTAGATGATCTTTGTCGTGATTGAAGATTCGTTTCGCGGTTGAAGTCACGCTTCAAGAGGTATTTCGTTTTATGTTTATGTAAAACTAAAATAGCCTGCTAGTTTGTCTAGATTACATGTGAGTCATGATCCTGGAATTGCTTCCACTGTGTTTATATTGCTTCAATTGATATCAGAGCCTGCTCACATCTAACTATAAAGCTACGATTTTATGAAAACGGGTTTCCTGCGTGTATCAAAATAGATAACTTAAAACGTTCGTATGCATGTGTTTGTTGATCAACACAAATGTGTTGTTTTCCTGAACTTGTTTCACTACTTGAAATCGTGATTGTAATACGATTATTAATTTTGATGCAATTGAGGGAATTAACCCGATGTTTTGCTATCTGGAAAATTATAATAAATAATCATGATAATATAACGAAAGGTGGTTGAGGTTTTCTGATAGTGGTGGCGGCGGATAGACAAATTTTGTGGAGTGGATTTGAGTTTTAATCCAACGAATGTCTTTTGATCGCCACCACCGTGAATACAAATAGTTTTAAGTGCTTCTTTCTGATGGCCATTAGGTTATACTAGTAGCACAATATAGATAAATCATATTGTTAGATATTTCATGTTAAACTTTTGGATTGCAATGTTGGCCACTTAGTTGCTGGTGGTTTCGGTGTTTTTTTTTGTTATAAGAAGAACTCTAGTCAAATTGAAATTGTTATGTAATTTCTTTTGCCACGTGGTTTTACTGCATGTTTAGTTAACTAGGGAAGAACATATTACAATTAATTGATGTTGAATCTACAACCTAGTGTCTTCTGCCCCTTTATGTTTTGGGACATTCGAGAGAGGTTATGAAATATAACAGTTTATTACTTTTTAAATGATTGGGTACTGGTCTAAGAAAAGGGATTAATAGCTTTTTTTATTGGTTGAAATAAGAAAAGGTAAGAGAATTAAATTGAATTTTGACCAATTAAGGTTTTTTTCCTTTGTAATGGCGTCTGCCTTTGTAATCCCCTTTTTGTCTCATTATGTAACTTCTTTTATAAAAAGGAAAATAATTGTATGCAAGTTTGGTTTAGTGGAAGTGTTAGCCGCTGGATAATCTATGAAGTTGAAAATTTTCTTCTTTGACTTATTAATTATTTTACAGAGACAGGTCTTCAGGTAAGGAGAAATACTTAGACATCTATTTTCTTTGAAAGTTGCACGGAGACAAATTAAACTTGAGGGATTAAGTTGAATATAATTTTCATGGGTACTGCTATCTCCTCATATGTATATAATCATTGTATATAAAATAAGAGTTTATGATGGGTATATATATATATGTCATTCTTTACATCAGTCTGGTTTATACTAAATTTGGGACATGATGATACATGATAATTTAATAATTTTTTTTTGATATATGATAAGAATGTAGTTAAAATTTTGATTTCTTAGAGATACATGAGTCGCACTGTTTTAATGAGAGATAATTTTTTTAAAATATGTTGTTTGATCTTAATGCATGGATATCAAAATGTTATTTGTTGATATGATTAGAAATAGCAATGGAGATATTTTAAATCCTAAAACGTGAAAACAAAGAATTGTCCGAATTTGGTAACAGTTTCGGAGATTAGAAATTTTGACAGGCTCCGATTGGCTTGAAATTTGGTAGGTTCATCGGAAACGGCCCAATAAGAAAAACTCACTTCTATGCAATGAACCAAGTTGTTTTTCGGCAATTTGAGGTTGTTAAGATTGTGTTTTGGACGTTTTTCTATTCTTTGGAAGTTATTTTTCTACGAAAAGTTAATGGTTGGCACCCAATGGTAATAGGGATTATTCTATATGTTCTCCATGATCATATACTAGTATAAACAATAAGTTTACATGTTAACATAGATCTACCTCCATAACGGATAAATTTATTGTTAAGTATACTTGGCTTAAAAGTTCTTATGGTATCCATGATTAAATACTAGTATAAATAATGTGTTTACGTGTTGACAATTGGTCTTCCTCCCTAACATATAAATGTATTGTTGATATACTAGGTTTAATCACTAGTTGTTGATAACTTGTATATATCTCTCCAACTGAGAATTGCATGTTGAGTCAATGAGACTAGGGCTATTCAATAGTTGATATTCACTTGAATTAAACTGATAGTAGACTCTCCAACCTGATATTATTTAATTTAATGAGTGAAATATGACATTGCATGTATATGGTGCATGAATAGTTACTTTCCTAACGAATTTGGATATTTAAGATGCATGAAAATATATGTGTAATGTGTTTTGAATTTGATTATTCAATATTACATGACCTGAGTTGATCTATTTAAATTATTTTATCTCACTAAATAGATATGTCTTTATTCAAATACTTAATGTCTATTCTCTCACAAAACATATTTTCAAGGATTTATTTTGATGATGATAACACATTAGTTTAAATGATGCATTATATGTACATTTAGTTAGAAAGAAATGTGATTTCAGTTTCTAGCTTAATAAAAGATGGATATTCAATTTATTTTACCAATAACTTAGGTGTTATTGAGGTTAATAAATGTTTATCTCTTGTGGTACAACGTTGCAAAGCCTTTTCATTTGATGTATTCCGAATTTAACAATATTTATCTGCCCCATAAGAGAAAGTATTCTTTAAAATTGAATAACACTTATTTGTTTCTCTTGTATCAAGGTCATATTTATTTTAATAAGATATTATGGTTGGTTATGGATGGATCTTTAAGGTTCATTGAAAGTGGAGGCACTACCTACCATGTGAATCTTGCTTAAAAGGAAATATGACTTAGAGACATTTTCCCTTAGAAGGAAATAAAGCTAGTGATAAGTTAAAGTTAATTCGTTCTGATTAGTATAGTCTGATGAACATACATGCAAGAGGTATTTTGAGTCTTTTTATGATATTCATAAATGGTTACTCAAAATATGAAAATATTTATTTGATGTACTATTAATCTTAATGCTTTGAGAAATTCAAGAAGTTTAAGATTGAAAATGAACATACATGCAAGAGGTTTACTTTCATGAAGAAGGCTACTATGTAGTTAAATTCCAAAAGAGAGAAGACCTCAATGAGATCTTGTATGCTGGACCGTATAGTATAAACAGCAGACCTGTTATCCTAAAACAATGGACCCGAGACCATGACTTTAAAGCTGAATTCCTTACTGAAGTCCCATTGTGGGTGAAGTTCCCTAAATTGCCAATGAGTTACTGGAGTTGTAACTCACTAAGAAGAATTTCTAGTGCTATAGGGGTACCTCTGTATGCAGATGAATGTACAGCTAAACATACTAGAATATCCTATGCTAGAATGCTGGTGGAAGTAGATGTTACCAAACAACTTCCCACTGAGGTCCTAGTGTGTGATCCTAATGGTAGAGAATTTGCACAACCAGTTGTGTTTGAATGGACTCCAGACTACTGCAGCAGATGTCTCAGTCTAGGTCATGACTGTAACAAAGCTGAAGCTCCTGGACAAGTGCAAAGGAGAAGAAGAAGACCTAGAGTGGCAACTCAAGTAGTTAGTGAGGAGGAACAAAATGATCTTGAGCCACAAGCAGACACACAGATGCCTGAGCAGAAGAAAGTTACTATGCAATGGAAACAAAAAACTGTGAACAAGGAACAAGTAGAGCAGCAGAAAGAAGAAGAGGAAGTAGAGCCAGGGGAGCAACATCAAAATAGAAATGTACCACAAGAGGAGAAGACCCCACAAGATATGATGGCACCATCAGGGACAGCAGGACTAAAAGAACAGACCAAAGGAGGGGAATGGATAACAGGCACACCAAGAAGTTATTTGGCAGCTGCAGCTATCACTACAAGTAACAGTTTCTCAGCTCTGCAAGATGAGACCACAGAGAAGAACAATGACAAGCCACCTGATAAAGGTGGACCACCTAATACTTGCTGATGAACTGCTAGTTTGGAATGTTAGAGGTATAAATAAGGTGTATAAGCAGAAGGAAGTCACAAATCTGCTAAAGGAGAATAGAATAAAGTTAGTAGGACTAGTAGAGACTAGACTGAAAGCCCCTAAAGCTGAGAAAATAACAAAAAAAATAGTTCCAGGATGGAAATTGATTAGTAACTATGAGTTTGCTGCTAATGGGAGGATATGGGTGTTATGGGAGGAGAAAGAATATGATGTATCATTGAAAACTAAAGATGCTCAGCTCATTAACCTTCAAGTGAAGGGGAGACAGTGTGCTATGGCATGCTCTATGACTATCATATATGGATTCAATACACTGGAACAAAGGAGACACCTATGGCAACAGCTGCAAGCTATTGCAGGCCAAATTCAGGGACCATGGATACTATGGGGAGACTTCAATGCAATCCTAACTGCTCAAGACAGATTATATGGGAATCCTGTTACTCAGAATGAAACCCAGGACTTTGCTGATTGTGTTCGAACACTGAACCTAAGTGAAGTAGCATGGAGGGGTGAGTACTATACCTGGACAAACAACCAAAGAGGTTCAGCTAGAGTATGGAGTAGAATTGATAGAGTATTGGGAAATGATGATTGGATGATGCTATATGGCCAGTTAGATACTGATTACCTATTACCTAGCATATCAGATCACTCTCCTATGCTGATTAAGGTGGACCTAAGAAGACAAAAAACTACAGTGCCTTTCATATTTTTCAACATATGGGCAGACCACTCTAGCTTCCTGCAACTGGTGGAAAAGGGATGGGGGTGATATTGCTGATGGATGGCACATGAGAAAGTGCTGGCACAAGCTAAAAACACTGAAGCCTAGCTTTAAAGAGCTTAATAAGACTGAATTCCAAGGGATTACAGAGAAACTAAACACCACTAGAGCTGAACTGGAAAGTATCCTAAGAAGCATGGCAATGAGCTACACTGATGACTTAGCTGACAAGGAGAATGAGCTAGTCCAGGTTATGGAAAAATGGTCCATGATTGAAGAGAGTATATTACAGCAGAAGTCAAGGGCCACTTGGGTGAAACTTGGGGATGCAAACAACAAGTATTTTTCAGCAGTTATAAACGATAGAACCCAGAAAAAGCTGATGACTGAACTACTCTCCCTTGATGGTAGAGTATTAACAGATACAAGAGATATTAAAGAAGCAGTTGTCCAATTCTACAAGGGACTGATGGGGACTTCAGCTCAGATGTTAGATGCAGTGGACAAAAAGGTAATGAGAAGAGGACCCAAACTCACTCATGAACAACAGCAAATGCTATGTGCTGAGGTGACAGAGCAGGAGATCATCTCAGGTCTGCAGTCCATTGGAGACATGAAAGCCCCAGGTATTGATGGTTTCAGTGCTACATTTTTCAAAAAAGCCTGGCCTGTGATCAGAGAGGAGGTCTGCTTAGCTATTAAGGAATTCTTCACAATAGGGAAAATGTTTAAACCTATAAACTGCACTGCTGTTACACTAGTCCCAAAGACTGTAAAGCCCAAAACTGTGAAAGAATATAGGTCAATTGCCTGCTGTTCTGTGATGTACAAGATAATATCTAAAGTGATAGCTGGAAGAATGCAGAATGTTATGGCCTCTATCATCAGTGAAAACCAATCTGGATTCATCCCTGGCAGGAAAATAGCTGATAACATCATCCTGGCACATGAACTGGTTAGAGCTTATACTAGGAAGCACATATCTCCTAGAGTAATGATAAAGGTAGAACTGCAGAAAGCATATGATTCTGTAGAATGGAAGTTCCTAGAACAGGTCTTAAGTGAACTAGGCTTCCCTGAGAAGTTCATTAGCTGGATAATGGCATGTGTATCTACAGTAAACTACACAATTCTGGTTAATGGTGAATGTACAAAACCATTTGATGCAGCAAAGGGACTCAGACAGGGTGACCCCATCTCTCCATTCCTATTTGCTATCTCCATGGAATACCTTAGTAGAAGCTTAAATGAACTGCAACATACTCCAGAGTTTAAGCATCACCCTAGACGTGCAAAGCTCAATATCACCCATTTAAGATTTGCAGATGACCTACTTATGTTCTCTAAAGGAGACATGAAGTCTGTGGAACAACTCCAGAAATTCTTCACCAGATTTACTAGAGCATCAGGGCTACATGCTAACTTGGCAAAGAGCTCAGTATATTTTGGTGGAGTAATAGAAGAGAATAAGAAGAAGATATAGACTTCTTGGGCTATAGTGCTGGAGACCTTCCCTTCAGATATTTAGGCATTCCACTGGATACAAAGAAGTTGAAGGGCCCAAAGTGGCAAACTCTAATAGAGAAAATTGTTGCTAAAATCTCATTTTAGACTGCTAGGAAGCTATCATATGCTGGTAGAGTGCAACTTGTTCAGACAGTCATCTTTGGGATCCAATCTTATTGGGCTCAGCTATTTGTTCTTCCAGCTAAAGTGCTGAACCTGATTGATGCTTATTGCAGAAGTTACATTTGGTCAGCCTCAAATACAATTACAAGGAGAGCATTAATTTCATGGGGGAAGATGTGCTTACCAAAAGCTGCAGGTGGATATGGCTTAGTCAATCTGAAGCTGTGGAATAAAGCAGCAATAACTAAGCTATGCTGGGACCTAGCAAACAAGGCTGACAAACTATGGATCAAATGGATCCATATGTTTTACATAAAAGGTCAATCACTGGAGCAGATTACACTACCACAGCAAGCTAGCTGGATGGTAGTCAAACTCTTGAAAGCCAGGACTCAGCTGGCTCTAGTCAATAATGGTATACATAAAGGCAGTGCGATTCAACATATTTACCATCAGCTTCAAGGACTACAACCTGGTGTGAACTGGAAAGCATTGATGTTCCAGAACAAGGCAAGACCTAAAGCTATATTCAGTATGTGGCTCCTGAATCATGAAAGACTGATGACAGTGGATCGATTGATAAAGTGGGGTATCCAAGCCAATCCAGACTGTGTAATGTGCCAGAATGCACTGGAGACTAGTGATCACCTCTTCCTTCACTGTGCTTATGCTAGGGAGGTATGGACTAAGCTGATGCAATACGAGTAACTATACAACCAACTTCCACTTGGCAAGAGTTCCATCAGTGTGTTGTACAAGCTAGCAAGGGAAGATCTCAAAAAGCCAGAATGTTCAAATTGGTGTATGCCGAATATGCTCATGGCATATGGAAAGAAAGGAATTTCAGAATGTTTGAGAAGAGAGAGAGAAGCTGGCAGACCATTGCAAGAGAAATAGCAAATTATAGACGCATGCGAGCTGGAGCAGCAGGAGCAACAATGGGTAGCTTAGTAAGTTCCTATAGGTTCTAATGATCCGTATGTACTTCACTAGTAGCTATGATCTGATGTTGTTAACTGGAGTAGATTAGTGAAAGTGATATGGTATAGGAGTGTAGATGAGTTGGATAAGTAGGCTCGGCTGTTAGAGGCTAACACAGCTGATCCAAGTGTTTTGTAATGATGATTTACCCCTCGGGTGATTAATATAATTATCAGTTACCTAAAAAAAAGAAAATGAAAAGAGTTGTGGAAAATATATTATGTTGTCACGATTTGATCATGGTGGTGATACCTCTCTGTATAGTTTATTCATTATTCATCATAATAAGGAATTATGTCTACACTTGAGGCGCTAAAACAAAATGTTATAGCAGAAAGAAGAATTAAGACTCTTATGGAGATGGTTAGATCAATGTGAAGTTGTTCAAATTTGTTATTCTATTTCGTATTGGGAATATGTCTTAGAAAATTTAAATTACAATCTAAATGTAGTCCTTCTATATTAGTACCTTTTAAAGGGAAAACTGATTAGTTGGAATAAAGGATGAATGTGTATATGTTTATTGGCTATACAAAGGGGACGAAAAGAAGTTTATTTTCTTGTCATAATGAAAAGAAGATATTTATTAGCATAAATACTAGTTTTCTAGAATATGACTGTTTAATAAACAATGTTCCTAGAAGTAAATTCTATTTACTTGAACTACAAAAAAAAATAACAAGTGGATCACCTAAAAATCCAAAACTTCAAGAAATTCAATCCACTTGTCGGAATTGACATTCCATTGCATTTAAGTAGTGGGAGAAATGTCAATAGACAAAAGATGCTTGAAAAATTCACTACTCGAAAGTAGTGGGAGTGAAGTTTTGATAAGTCGTTAATATACACTACAAGAATAAAGTTGTTCATAGTCTCATACCTAAAGGTAAGGAAAGAATATCGAGACTTAAGATTCTAATTGTTATGTGGTTTGTCCACAAGAACTTGGTAGTGTGACTTAGTAGTAGTATTTTGTCGAAGTGGGAGATAAAAATGATTAGTTTGGTGTGCACTCTTGGGAGAGTTTCATGACTGGATCCCTGCAAAGGTTAAGACCGGCCGATTAGTAATCTAAAAGCACTGTTCGACAATGATTGCATCAGAAAACAACTTGGCTAGATCCTTTTCGTATTCATGTGAAAGGAATGCCTATGAAAGTTGTAGATGCATGATTAAAAGTCTAAGTGGGAGTCTGATGGGATATATACTATTAATCGTGTGTTTAGATATAGTATGTATTATAACGATGACATGATTGTAAGTATAAGTGGGAGATTGTTGAAATATACTAATAACCATGCGGTTTTAGTTGGATTATTCCTAGTTGAACAATTGATATTCATTTATTAAATATAATGACATATTATTTATTTAGATCAATTTTATCATGTGTGTCCTATTATTCATATAGTAGTTGATTTAGTGTGTAGAGCCAAGCTTATACACGGAATATTAAATCATCGGTTCTTATAATTAATAAAGTAATGTTCACAATCTAAGATGGAAATTGGACAAAGCCATCAGAATGATTGTAGTACAAGATTATATATAATTTATCTTGATTATGAGAACAGTGTAGTTCCAACTTCTTGTGCTAGTGCGCTTTGTGTGCATTGAACGAACCAACCAGAGATAAGTGTTTTTATACCGACTATATAAAATAAATTCTCTAGCTCATCCAATGTACTTATACTCTTAATCTTGATAAAGCTATTATTAGTGGTGTGTATTATTCATTGTCTTGATTTATCAATAGGTGAGGTCCAGGATATTTGGGTCAAATAATTCCTGATAAGTTTGATAATGATATATGCATTTGCAAAGTGATAGCTAGTTGATAGAATCCACCTCTCGTTGTAGAGATTGATGACACCCCTTTATGAAAGCTTATAAGTTTCTATGTATCTAGCCAGAGGATTTTATATCTGGCGCATGGAATAAATTAAACAGGAGTCTAAAGGATATTCATTTAGTCAATATATTAAATTGTCAGTAATTTGATATTAGCGATTGGTGTCTGTAATCTTAACGTGGGGAGTTAAATAAGATTTGATGGAAGAACTTGTAATTCAACTGAGGAGTGAAATTATGAATTTCTAGTGGAAATAATTTGTTATTTATTATGGAATGGATAATTCTAGAGAAAGAGAATTAATTCCATGATTGGAAGCCTCATTAATTAATTATGTGGTCCCTGTTATGACCGAATCCAATTAGGACTAGGAGAGAGGTTTCTTGGTGGAAAAGAATCCTAGACAGTTTTGAAAAAGGGTTTTACCTTAAAACTATATAAATGAGATTCTTGACTAAAAAGAAGAATAGATGAAAAACCTATTAGTTTTCTCTCTCTGAAACACTTGTTCCACCAAAGTAATTATTAGTCCAGTTATTGTTCGGGCACACGACAAAAGATTATGGAACTGGAAGACAATCCCGTAGATGATCTTGCTTCTGATTGAAGATTCGTTTCGCGGTTAAAGTTACACTTCAAGAGGTATTTCGTTTTATGTTTATGTAAAACTAAAATAGGCTACTAGTTTGTCTAGATTACATGTGAGTCATGATCCTGGAATTACTTCTGTTGTGTTTATATTGCTTCAATTGGTATCAGAACCTGCTCACCTCTAACTAGATAGCTATGGTTTTATGAAAACGGGGTTCATGCGTGTATCTAAATAGATAACTTATAACATTCGTGTGCATGTTCTTGTTGATCAGCATGAATGTTTTGTTTTCCTGAACTTGTTTCATTACTTGAAATCGTGATTGTAATACGATTATTAATTTTGATGCAATTGAGGGAATTAACCCAATGTTTTCCTATCTGGAAAATTATAAGAAATAATCATAATAATATAACAAAAAGTGGTTGAGGTTTTCTGATAGTGGCGGCGGCGGATAGACAAATTTTGTGGAGTTGATTTGAGTTTTAATCCAACGAATATCTGTTGATCGCCACCACAATGAATACAAATAGTTTTAAGTGCTTCTTTCTGATGGCCATTGGGTTATACTAGTAGCGCAATATAGATAAATTATATTGTTAGATTTTTTAGGCTAAACTTTTGGATTGCAAAGTCGGCCACTTAGTTGCAGGTGGTTTTGGAGTTTTTTTTTTTTTTTTTTTTTTTGTTATAAGCAGAACTCTAGTCAAATTGAAATTGCTATGTAATTTCTTTTGCCCCTTGGTTTTACTGCATGTTTAGTTAACTAGGGAAGAACATATCACAATTAATTGATGTTGAATCTACAACCTAGTGTCTTCTGCCCCTTTATGTTTTGTGACATTCGAGAGAGGTTATGAAATATAACAGTTTATTACTTTTTGATTGATTGGGTACTGGTCGAAGAAAAGGGATTAATAGCCTTTCTTACTGGTTGAAATAAGAAAAGGTAAGAGAATTAAATTGAATTTTGACCTATTAAGGTTTTTGCCTTTGTAATGGCGTCTAAAAGTAAAGGAAATTAACTTACCAAGTTGTAATCCTCTTTTTGTCTCATAATATAACTTCTTATAAAAAGGAAAATAATGGTATGGAAGTTGGGTTTAGTGGAAGTGTCAGCCGCTGGATAATCCATGAAGTTGAAAGTTAAGCCGCTGGATAATCCATGAAGTTGAAAGTTTTCTTCTTTGACTTATTAATTATATTCAAGAGACAGATCTTCAGGTAAGGAGAAATACTTAAACGTCTAATTTCTTTGAAATTTGCACGGAGACAAATTAAACTTGAGGGATTAAGTTGAATATAATTTTCATGGGTACTACTATCTCCTCATATGTATATAAATTAAGAGTTTATAATGGGTAAATGATTACCTCAAAAGTGGAGTATTCATTCAGGATCATTGAAAATTCTTAATAACTTATACATGCAATATGATAACATATATGGATTAAAAATTTGGGATTGATAATTGTTTCCATTTACGTGAAATATTTATTGAGTCATTGAAAATTCTTAATATTTTATGGGAGATGATATCATGCATCATTGAGAATTCATGGTGAATAAATAATTACTACCAAGGTGATGGATTTATTTGGAATCAAATTCTCAATAGTTTTGTATATGTATGATTATATCAATGCATGGATTGTGAATTATGATAAATAACTAGGATTCACTTGAGTGATCTATTTATTTGATTCATTGAATATTCTAAATATACTATGTATAAATTATCTTTAGATAAGTGTAACCTAGTGGTGAAAGTTTATCTATTGAAAAACATATTTAATTTCCGAATAACTAGAAATACTAAATTAATTCATGAGATATGATGTTGAGGTTTTCAGCAATTAGGAGAAAATAATATCTTTGATTCTCATGTGTGTTAATTGAGATGATA
This sequence comes from Petunia axillaris subsp. axillaris, assembly GCA_029990575.1. NCBI lineage: Eukaryota > Viridiplantae > Streptophyta > Magnoliopsida > Solanales > Solanaceae > Petunia > Petunia axillaris. The sequence continues at coordinate 97,580,041 of JARKNS010000004.1, read as the reverse complement.
ATTCGATGTAGGATGAGGTTTTGTGTATCTTAGTCAAAGAAGTAACACATGTATACCTTATGCTCATGGGATAATTATAAGGAGAATGGAAACCGGAATCGTGTTTGCTTTAAATTATAACAATGCCTAAAACAGTTATCTTCCGAATATGGTCATATCTTCGCGATCAAGAATTAACAATCACTGATTAACCTGAAATTTGGTAGAGATATGGGAAACGATCCAGTAAAAAATTTACACTACTTGTAGTGAGTGGTGTCATTTTCTTTTGATGTTTTGAGATTGTTTTGATGGGGTTTTAGGCAGTGTGATTGGAAAAAAACCTGAATTAAATGTGAAAAGTCATTATTTACATCAGTCTGGTTTATAATAAATTTGGGACATGATGATACATGACAATTTAATAATTTTTTTTGATATATGATAAGAATGTAGTTCATATTTTGAATTCTTAGAGATACAAGAGTCGCACTGTTTTAATGAGAAATAATTTTTTTTAAAATATGTTGTTTGATCTTAATGCATGGATATCAAAATGTTATTTGTTGATATGATTAGAAATAGCAATGGAGATATTTTAAATCCTAAAACGTGAAAACAAAAAATTGTCCGAATTTGGTCACAGTTTCGGAAATTAGAAGTTTTGAAAGGCTCCGATTGGATTGAAATTTGGTAGGTTCATTGGAAACGGCCCAATGAGAAAAAATCACTGCTATGCAATGAACCAAGTTGTTTTTCGGCAATTTGAGGTTGTTAAGATTGTGTTTTGGACGTTTTTCTATTCTCTGGAAATTATTTTTCTACGAAAAGTTAATGGTTGGCACCCAATGGTAATAGGGATTATTCTATATGGTCTCCATGATCATATACTAGCATAAACAATAAGTTTACGTGTTGACATAGATCTACCTCCATAGCGGATAAATTTATTGTTAAGTATACTTGGCTTAAAACTTCCAATGGTATCTATGATTAATTACTGGTATAAACAATGTGTTTACGTATTGACAATAGGTCTTCCTCCCTACGGATAAATGTATTGTTGGTTTACTATGTTTAATCACTAGTTATTGATAACTTGTATATATCTCTCAAACTGAGAATTGCATGTTGAGTCAATGAGATTAGGGCTATTCAATAGTTGATATTCACTTGAATTAAATTGATAGTAGACTCTCCAAATGAGTTTGATATTATTTAATTTAATGAGTGAAATCTGACATTGCATGTATATGGTGCATGAATAGTTACTTTCCCAACTAATTTGGCTATTTAAGATGCATGAAAATATATGTGTGATGCGTTTTGAATTTGATTATTCAATGTTACATGACCTGAGTTGATCTATTTAAATTACCTTATCTCACTAAATAGATATGTCTTTATTTAAATACCTAAGTGCTATTCTCTTACAAAACATATTTTGAAGGATTTATTTTGATGACACATTAGCTTAAAGGATGCATTATATGTACATTCAGTTAGAAAGAAATGTGATTTCAGTTTCTAGCTTAATAAGAGATGGATATTCAATTTATTTTACCAATAACTTTGGTGTTATTGAGGTTAATAAATGTTTATCTCTTGTGGTACAGCGTTGCAAAGCCTTTTCATTTGATATGTCTTCCGAATTTAACGATATTTATCTGCCCCATTAGAGAAAGTATTCTTCGAAATGTAATAATACTTATTTGTTGCTCTTGTATCAAGGTCATATTTATTTTAATAAGATATAATGGTTGGTTATGGATGGATCTTTAAGGTTCATTGAAAGTGGAGGCACTACCAACCATGTGAATCTTGCTTAAAAGGAAATATGACTTAGAGACATTTTTCCTTATAAGGAAATAGAGCTAGTAATAAGTCAGAGTTAATTCGTTCTGATTATAGTCTGATGAACATACATGCAAGAGGTGTTTTGAGTATTTTTATGAGATTCATAAATGGTTACTCAAAATATGAAAATATTTAATTAATGTACTATAAGTCTTAATGCTTTGAGAAATTCAAGATGATTAAGACTGAAAAAGAAAAGCGTCATGGAAAATATATTATGTCGGCGCAATTTGATCGTTGTGGTAATACCTCTCTGTATAGATCATTCATTATTCATCAGAATAAGGAATTATGTCTACACTTTAGGCGCTAAAACAAAATGGTATAGCAGAAAGAAGAATAAAGACTCTTATGGAGATGGTTAGATCAATGTGAAGTTGTTCAAATTTGTTATTCTATTTCGTATTGGGAATATGCCTTAGAAAATTTAAATTATATTCTAAATGTCGTCCTTCTATGTTAGTACCTTTTAAAGGGAAAATTAATTAGTTGGAATAAAGGATGAATGTGTATATGTTTATTGGCTATACAAAGCGGACGAAAGGAAGTTTGTTTTCTTGTTATAATGAAAAGAAGATGTTTATTAGCATAAATACTAATTTTCTAGAATATGACTGTTTAATAAACAATGTTCCTAGAAGTAAATTCTATTTACTTGAACTACACAAAGAAATAACAAGTGGATCACCTGAAAATCCAAAACTTCAAGAAATTCAATCCACTTGTCGGAATTGATGTTCTATTGCATTTAAGTAGTGGAAGAAATGTCAATAGACAAAAGATGCTTGAAAAATCTACTACTCGAAAGTAGTGAGAGTGAATTTTTGATGATCTTTAATATACATTAAAAGAATAAAGTTGCTCATATTCTCATACCTAAAGGTAAGGAAAGAATATCGAGACTTAAGATTCTAATTGTTATGTGGTTTGTCCACAAGAACATGGCAGTGTGACTTAATAGTAGGACTTTGTCGTAGAGGGCGAAAAAAATGATTGGTTTGGTGTGCACTCTTGGGAGAGTTTTGTGACGGGATCCCTGCAAAGGTTAAGACCGGCTGATTAGTAATCTAAAAGCACTGTTGGACAATGATTGCATCAGAAAACAACTTGGCTAGATCCTTTTCGTATTCATGTGAAAAGAATGCCTATGAAAGTTGTAGATGCATGGTTAAAAGTCTAAGTGGGAGTCTGATGGGATATATACTATTAACCATGTGTTTAGATATAGTATGTATTATAACGACAACATGATTGTAAGTATAAGTGGGAGATTGTTGGAATATATAGTAATAACCATGCGGTTTTAGTTGGATTATTCCTAGTTGAACAATTGGTATTCATTTTTTAAATATAATGACATATTATTTATTTAGATCAATTTTATCATGTGTGTCCTATTATTCATATAGTAGTTGATTTAGTGTGTAGAGCCAAGCTTATACACGGAAGATTAAATCATCGGTTCTTATAATTAATAAAGTAATGTTCACAATCTAAGATGGAAATTGGACAAAGCCATCGGAATGATTGTAGTACAAGATTATATATAATTTATCTTGATTATGAGAACAGTGTAGTTCCGACTTCTTGTGCCAGTGCGCTTTGTGTGCATTGAACGAACCAACTAGAGATAAGTGTTTTTATACCGACTATATAAAACAAATTCTGTAGCTCATCAAATGTACTTATACTCTTAATCTTGATAGCTATTATTAGTGGTGTGTATTATTCATTGTCTTGATTTATCAATAGGTGAGGTCCAGGATATTTGGTCAAATAATTCTTGATAAGTTGGATAATGAGATATGCATTTGCAAAGTGATAGCTAGTTGATAGAATCCACCTCTCGTTATAGAGATTGATGACTCCCCTTTATAAAAGCTGATAAGTTTTTATGTGTAAATCTGGCCAGTTGATTTTATATCCGGCGCATGGAATAAGTTAAGCGGAAGTCTAAAGGATATTCATTTAGTCAATATATTAAATTGTCAGTAATTTGATATTGTCGATTGGTGTCTATAATCTTAATATGGGGAGTTAAATAATATTTGATGGAAGAACTCTAAATTCAACTGAAGAGTACAATTACAAATTTCTAGTGAAAATAATTTGTAATTTATTATGGAAAAGTTAATTCTAGAGAAAGAGATAATTGGAAGCCTCACTAATTAATTATGTGGTCCCCGTTGTGATCGAATCCAATTAAGACTAGGAGAGAGGTTTCTTGGTGGAAAAGAATCCTAGACAGTTTTGAAAAAAGATTTTACCTTAAAATTATATAAATGGGATTCTTTACCAAAAGGAAGAATACATGAAAAAATTATTAGTTTTCTCTCTCTGAAACACTTGTTCCACCCAAGTGATTATTAGTCCAGTTATTGTTCGGGCACGTGACAGAAGATCATGGAATTGGACGACGATCCTGTAGATGATCTTGCTCATGATTGAAGATTCGTTTCGCGGTTGAAGTCACGCTTCAAGAGGTATTTCGTTTTATGTTTATGTAAAACTAAAATAACCTACTAGTTTGTCTAGATTACATGTGAGTCATGATCTTGAAATTGCTTCCGCTGTGTTTATATTACTTCAACTGGTATCAGAGCCTGCTCACCTCTAACTAAATAGCTAGGGTTTTATGAAAACGGGTTTCCTGCTTGTATCTAAATAGATAACTTAAAACGTTCGTGTGCATGTGCTTGTTGATCAACATGAATGTTTTGTTTTCCTTAACTTGTTTCACTACTTAAAATCGTTATTGTAATACGATTATTAGTTTTGATGCAATTGAGGGAATTAACCCAATGTTTTGCTATCTTAAAAATTATAAGAAATAATCATAATAATATAACGAAAGGTGGTTGAGGTTTTCTGATTGTGGCGGAGGCGGATAGACAAAATTTGTGGAGTGGATTTGAGTTTTAATCCAATGAATGTCTGTTGATCGCCACCACAGTGAATACAAATAGTTTTAAGTGCTTCTTTCTAATGGCCATTGGGTTATACTTGTAGTGCAATATAGATAAATTATATTGTTTGATACTTCAGGTTAAACTTTTGGATTGCAATGTCGGCCACTTAGTTGCAGGTGGTTTAAGTGTTTTTGTTATAAGCAGAACTCTAGTCAAATTGAAATTGTTATGTAATTTCTTTTGCCACGTGGTTTTACTGCATGTTTAGTTAACTAGGGAAGAACATATCACAATTAATAATCTACAACCTAGTGTCTTCTGCCCCTTTATGTTTTGGGACATTCGAGAGCGGTTATGATATATAACAGTTTATTACTTTTTGATTGATTATGTCCTGGTCTAAGAAAAGGGATTAATAGCTTTTCTTATTGGTTGAAATAAGAAAAGGTAAGAGAAATAAATTGAATTTTTACCAATTAAGGTTTTTGCCTTTGTAATGGCGTCTGGCAGTAAGGAAATTAACTTACCAAGTTGTAATCCTCCTTTTGTCTCATAATGTAACTTCTTTTATAAAAAGAAAAATATTGGTATGCAAGTTGGGTTGAGTGGAAGTGTCAGTCGCTGGATAATCCATGAAGTTCAAAGTTTTCTTCTTTGAGTTATTAATTATTTTCAAGAGACAGGTCTTCAGGCAAGGAGAAATACTTAGATGTCTATTTTCTTTGAAAGTTGCACGGAGACAAATTAAACTTGAGGTATTAAGTTGAATATAATTTTCATGGGTACTACTATCTCCTCATATGTATATAATCATTGTATATAAATTAAGAATTTATGATGGGTAATTGATTACCTCCAAAGTGGAGTATTCATTCAGGATCATTGAAAATTCTTAATAACTTATACATGCAATATGATAACATATATGGATTAAAAAATTGTGATTGATAAATTGTTTCCATTTACGTGAAATATTTATTGAGTCATTGAAAATTCTTAATATGTTATGGGAGATGATATCATGCATCATTGAGAATTCATGGTGAATAAATAATTACTACCAAGGTGATGGATTTATTTGGAATCAAATTCTCAATAGTTTTATACATGTATGATTATATCAATGCATGGATTGTGAGTTATGATAAATAAATAGGATTCACTTGAGTGATCTATTTATTTGAGTCATTGAATATTCTAAATATACCATGTGTAAATTGTCTTTGAATAAGTGTAAGCTAGTGGTGAAAGTTTATCTATTGAAAAGCATATTTAATTTCTGAATAACTAGAAATACTAAATTAATTCATGAGATATGATGTTGAGGTTTTCAGCAATTAGGAGAAAATAATATCTTGGATTCTCATGTGTGTTAATTGAGATGACAATTCGATGTAGGATGAGATTCTGTGTATCTTAGTCAAAGAAGTAACACATGTATACCTTGTGCTCATGGGATAATTATAAGGAGATTAGAAACCAGGAATCGTGTTTGCTTTGAATTATAACAATGCCTAAAACAGTTATCTTCCGAATTTAGTCATATCTTTGCGATCAAGAATTAACAATTACTGATTAACCTGAAATTTGGTAGAGATATGGGAAACGATCCAGTAAAAAAACATACACTATATGTAGTGAGTGGTGTCATTTTCTTTTGACGTTTTGAGATTATTTTGATGGGGTTTTAGGCAGTGTGATTGGATTAAAACCTGAATTAAATGTGAAAAGTCATTCTTTACATCAGTCTGGTTTATATTAAATTTGGGACATGATGATACATGATAATTTAATAATTTTTTTTGATATATGATAAGAATGTAGTTCATATTTTTAATTCTTAGAGATACAAGAGTCGCACTGTTTTAATGAGAGATAATTTTTTTTTTTAAATATGTTGTTTGATCTTAATGCATGGATATCAAAATGTTGTTTGTTGATATGATTAGAAATAGCAATGGAGATATTTTAAATCCTAAAACGTGAAAACAAAGAATTGTTCGAATTTGGTCCCAATTTCGGAGATTAGAAATTTTGACAGGCTCCAATTGGCTTTAAATTTGGTAGGTTCATCAGAACCGGCCCAACGAGAAAAACTCACTGCTATGCAATGAACCAAGTTGTTTTTCGGCAATTTGAGGTTGTTAAGATTGTGTTTTGGACGTTTTTCTATTCTCTGGAAATTATTTTTCAACGAAAAGTTAATGGTTTGCACCCAATGGTAATAGGGATTATTCTATATGGTCTCCATGATCATATACTAATATAAACAATAAGTTTACGTGTTGACATAGATCTACCTCTGTAGCGGATAAATTTATTGTTAAGTATACTTGGCTTAAAACTTCCTATGATATCTATGATTAAATACTAGTATAAACAATGTGTTTACATGTTGACAATAGGTCTTCCTCCCTAACGTATGAATGTATTGTTGGTATACTAAGTTTAATCAATAGTTGTTGATGACTTGTATATATCTCTCAAACTGAGAATTGCATGTTGAGTCAATGAGATTAGGGCTATTCAATAGTTGATATTCACTTGAATTAAATTGATAATAGACTCTCCAGCTGAGTTTGATATTATTTAATTTAATGAGTGAAATCTGACATTGCATGTATATGGTGCATGAATAGTTACTTTCCCAATGAATTTGGCTATTTAATATGTATGAAAATATATGTGTGATATGTTTTGAATTTGATTATTCAATGTTACATGACCTGAGTTGATCTATTTAAATTACTTTATCTCACTAAATAGATATGTCTTTATTCAAATACCTAAGTGCTATTCTCTCACAAAACATATTTTCAAGGATTTATTTTGATGATGATAACACATTAGTTTAAAGGATGCATTATATGTACATTCAGTTAGAAAGAAATGTGATTTCAGTTTCTAGCTTAATAAGAGATGGATATTCAATTTATTTTACCAATAACTTTGTTGTTATTGAGGTTAATAAATGTTTATCTCTTGTGGTACAGCGTTGCAAAGCCTTTTCATATGATATGTCTTCCGAATTTAACGATATTTATCTGCCCCATTAGAGAAAGTATTCTTTGAAATGTAATAACACTTATTTGTTGCTCTTGTATCAAGGTCATATTTATTTTAATAAGATATAATGGTTGGTTATGGATGGATCTTTAAGGTTCATTGAAAGTGGAGGCACTACCAACCCTGTGAATCTTGCTTAAAAGGAAATATGACTTAGAGACATTTTCCCTTAGAAGGAAATAGAGCTAGTGATAAGTTAGAGTTAATTTGTTATGATTAGTATAGTCTGATGAACATACATGCAAGAGGTGTTTTGAGTATTTTTATGATATTCATAAATGGTTACTCAAAATATGAAAATATTTATTTAATGTACTATTAGTCGTAATGCTTTGAAAAATTCAAGGAGTTTAAGACTGAAAAAGAAAAGCATCATGGAAAATATATTATGTCGTCGCGATTTGATCGTGGTGGTGATGCCTCTCTATATAGTTCATTCATTATTCATCAGAATAAGGAATTATGTCTACACTTGTGGCGCTAAAACAAAATGGTATAGCAGAAAGAAGAATTAAGACTCTTATGGAGATGGTTAGATCAATGTGAAGTTGTTCAAATTTGTTATTCTATTTCGTATTGGGAATATGCCTTAGAAAATTTAAATTACATTCTAAATGTCGTCCTTCTATGTTAGTACCTTTTAATGGGAAAATTAATTAGTTGGAATAAAGGATGAATGTGTATATGTTTATTGGTGACACGACCCGCATTTTCGGCTAGGCCGTGCGGGCACCCGACCACCTTTCCTAGACCTGTAGGGCGAACTCTATTGACAAAATCGATATAAACGGTGCAAAATCACCTTGAAAATAAAATTAAACATGACCTTAACAACATAAAATAACATTCAAGGATAGACATATATACAAACTGTCTGGACAAAACAACTAACTACCCAGAATACACAGGTTTAAAGGTTTCCAGATCAGACATTTAAGAAGGCCTAAAGATATACACACCTCCCAAAGGGAACAAAAGTAAGGAGAACTATGATATCTAAAATTGGTGGATACAATGAACAGGATAGCTCACCGTAGACAGCTGAAAACGTACTACTCCTCAATCACAACGCGACTGGCTGCGTTTTGGAGCAGAATCTGCCGAGCGAAAAAAAAACATAAGAACAAATAGGGGTGAGTCATAAGGACTCAATAAGTGCGAAAAAACTAGCAACCTCGAAAAATAGATACGCTAGTCAGGGAAACGGAACCAGACAACAATCAACAAATAAGCAATGCACATATAAGCAGAACAGTAGTCATGTACAAAAAATCTACACAATACTATGAAATGAAATTGAATGAGATAAAATGAAATGAAATGAAATGAAATGAGATGAAATGAAATGAGATGCAATGCAAAGGGTATCATGTGCCCGTATTCCCATCCCGAAGCGGAATACTCCTGCATTCGAGGGGAATCCAATCTGCTAACCAACTGGAGCGGAATACTCCTGCTCCTGGGGCAGAATACTCCTGCACCCGATATAATATAAACCAGAGGCAGAATATTCCTGCACTCTCCTGGGGCGGAATACTCCTGCACCCGATAAAATGTAAAGCTGAGGCGGAATAGTCCTGCACTCAGTATGATATGCAATGCAATGTGATGCAATAATAACCCTTCACCGGCGCGGGACTCTCATCGACAGCCGGGAAGTAGACGCCAACTTAAAGCCACAATACATTACTCAGATTCTTAATGCAATACCAATAACAGGACATAACATATAATATAGAATGTAAATCCAAAGCTAAGGCGTAATGAGTACGCCTATCGGCAGCTACACATGTAAGGAACACGTGGTAGAAAATCCATGAGGCCAAGTGCATCCAATGAAATGGATATAAACACTTATCGTATTCCAAAGCTAGCCCTGCTACTCAACAACTGCTTTTTCCTTTGGATTAACTGTCAAACGATCCCGCTCTATTCAAAAAGCAGAAAAATTGTATCAAATAAAGCTAAAGGCTTCATTCCTTATGTCTTAGGGAAATCCAGTTAGGAACCTGATACCCTATTCGCATACGCGATGCGCAGGCCAGGCCTATGTACAGGGTTCAAAGCCCCATAACCAAACCCTAAATAAATTATATTTATATGTGGCACATAACGCACTGAGTGCGAATATATAATCATTTCCACCATCGGGGTCCAGTTGACCCTTTAAACTATCAATCTAAGTCATTAGGGCGATGTCTAATATCCCTATTTTTATCGTAAAAATATATTCAAACACACGTAATAAGCTAAGATAATGAGTTAACATTATTACCTGGAGATTTTGGGGTAGAAATACCACTATTTTTCCACCTTTTTTTTTCCTTTTTTCCTCTTTCTTTTCTACTCTTTCTTTCCTCTGTTTTTGTTCGTATGTTTCTGCTCTATATCATAGCTACTTCTGCTTTAAATTCCTTAGCTAACCGACTTTCCAAATTTTTTTTAAAAATAAATTCGCTACAACGATTAAAATTAAAATGGAACCTTAAAGAAGTCGAAATGATTCTAAAATTTTCAAGTAAGTTATACAAAATATATGTAACATACTCGCAAGGAAAATCTCAAATCGGACTCCCGAAACTCCAGATACAAATTAAAAGGAAAAAGACCAAATTATTAATTTTTTCGGAACTTCAGCCGAAATCAACCGAACAACCTCGAAATTCACTTTAAAAATTCACATATGTCATAAATGACCATACGAACCTAGCGACGCTTTCAGATTTCGAATCGGAGCTCATTCGCCAAAAGTGTACTAAAAAACCTCCTTTTTACGATTTAGCACTAACGAAAACTAAAACCTTCTTCCGCTGCCTACAAATGAGATCTAATTTAGCTCAAATTTTACAGACAAGTCAGGATGGTCCTTACGAAGCTTTTAAAATTAACGGCACGTCTATCGGAGTCCTAATTTCCGAGACGACTACTTAAGGTCGTTTCATTCTCCTACACTTAGACTCTCATTCGTCCTCAAACGAGCAAGAGTCTAAAATAGATTTCACACCTCTAATGACAATGTTTACACAAATTTTCAATGACATTTACTACGAAACCAAAATCATATATAATGATAAGAGCTTTTAGGCTTTAAAGTCCAAGATCAAACCTGAATCGTCGAAGAGGTAAGGATACCTCTCACGCATACTGGACTCAAGCTCCCAAGTGTCCTCCTCACGAGGAAGATTATTCCATCGCACTCGAACCATCGGATTGTGCTTCAAACGATGTTTTCAAACATTACGCGCAACTATAGCAACTAGGAACTCCTCGTAGGCCAGATTCACATCTAGCTGAGCAGGGTCTAATTCGATCACTTCGGAAGGATCTCGGATACACTTCCGGAGCATCTGATGCATTCCGGATTGGTATCCAAAGCCATGAGGAGCTTACACTCAACATGCGGAACTTGGAACGCTTCAAAGAGAGCTTGGAAACTAGGATTCAAGTCTAAGAAGGCCAAAAGACCAAGATGCGAGCTTGCTGGAAAATAAATGACCTGCGCGATCGCGAGCCTCTCTGCGCGATCGCGAGGAGAGATTATAGTGTGCTGCGCGATCGCGACATGCCTGGCGCGATCGCGATGAAGAACTGACAAGCAGCTTTCTAGAATTGGCTGAAAGGGCATTTTATCTATTTATTAGGTTTAGGGGCTTTCTAGTCATTTTACACTTGTGTGCAGGAAAACTATATAAGTTTCCCTTAGCCCTTTATTTCATTTAGTTAGTTTTTGATTTGAAGAATAGACATAGAAAGAAAGGCAAGGCCTTCTTCTTGTTGAAGCTTGAAGCTTCGGATTATCCCTTTGCTTAGAACCTGTGGAGATTCGTCACTAGTACGGATTCATTGTATGGTTCAAGTTTCTCTTCCTCTCTCGGATATACATTCATCGTTTGAATCGTTTATCCATTCTTCGCTTTTTGGTATCAGAGCAAGGCTCGGGTTTCGTTCTTACGAATCCACGTTCCTTGTTCATCCTATCTTTAGTTTATTTTATTGTTATTGTTGTTCTTGTTCTTGGAGAAAAGAAGAAAAACGAAAAAAAATTGAAAAAAGTGAAAATTACAAAAAAAATCATATTGTGAATTGAATTTGATGATCCGTTGGTTGTTTGATATCGGGGATTGATCTATGATGATTACCCATTGATTTGTTGTTACATGATTTGATGTTGAGAATCAAAAGTTGAAAAAATCAAAACCCCCAAAAATTGAAAAACCCTTGAATTTGATTGAAATTTCTTGATTTGGATTCGTTATGGATTGGGTGTTGTTATAATTCATTGGGGATTGATTTTAGTAGTTGAAAACACGTTTGGGTACCTTGGGAATTGAAAAACAAGTTGAATCGAGTGAAAAAATTGAAGTTCAAAGTCGGATTTTGGTTCAGCAGCAGCAGACCTGCGCGATCGCGCAAGCCTGGGCGCAATCGCGCTGAAGGAAAAATTTACTCTTTGCGATCGCGAAGAGTTAAGCGCGATAGCGAAGAGGAAAATTAATTTTGGAATTATTTTTTCTCCGCGAACGCGCCCGTCTGTGTGCGATAGCGACAACAAATTTTCCAGAATTTCAGTTTTGAGACAGAACGTTCGCAACAGCTTCCGAACAGTTTCCAATCACCAAAACTCCAATTGATTCATTAAATATGGTGAGTTTCTAGATCACCAACAAAATTCCATCCAATTCCGAATCCGTTTAGTGCCAGTTCGATTCGAGTCTTTCTTGTGCCACTTCCTTAGTAGTCTTGTAACTTCTTTCTTTTGGTTTCATTGCTTGTTTCCTTTGTTCCTAATCCATTTGTGAGTCCTTATTCGTTTCTTTGGTGTCTTATAAACTCCATTCCGAAACTATACTTGGACGTGCTAGTTGTTGATCTTCTCATTTTGGTTCCTATAAAGGGGATAAGGCTAGGATTGAGAGGAAAAAGGCTAAGAGTGGTGAGAAGTGAGAACAATAGAGTGTGGTCATAAAAGCCAAAGACCTTGACTGTATACACGAGTGGAAAGAAAATTGATTGAGCATTACTTGAGTGATACACGTGAGGGAGTGAACTTGTGAGGTCCTTTGTTCTTATTTGTTATAGATATGGCGTCAGATGATGATTGTGGAGGATATAGTTCGTGTGGAGATGATGGAGACTATGGGTCCTATGATGGTGATGATGGATGTTGCTATGATGATTCCGGGAACTATTGTTCGTATGAGAATGAAGCGGGTCACTATGATGATTGTGGGGTTGATTAGGACTATGAAGCTCATGAAGATGAATGTGTTGAACCTAATGCTTCTAGTCAAGAATCCGAAGATGGTGACGCTTCAAGGTATGATGTTCCTATTTACTCTTCTTGTGATGAATTTGAACATGATGATAGTGACATAGAGAGAACAGAGGATGAAGTTGATAATATGAATTGTGCATATGCATCTCCTCTTGGTGTTGCTTGTGGTGTACAAGGGAGTAGCAGAGGTCCTTCCATTAGTATGGGAGGAGGGGGTAGTTATTCTATGGGAAAAAGGAAGATTGACTATCCTACTTGTGCTAAAGCGGTTAATGCTCCTAACTCCTATGTGAAGGGTGGAGTGAGAAGTCGTAGGAGTGGTGCCATTGACTATGAGACTCCTTCCTCGACTTTCAACAACACTTCTAATGTTGGAAGAGTGACGGGAAGTGGAGGTTGTTCTAGTGGTGTTGCCAGTAGAGGAGAGATAAGGGGGACCCAACTTAATAGTGGTGTCTTTCTCGGACTTCCAGACTCTTACTTGGATGATCCTATACGAAACTTGGGTCTAAGGTGGTTTGATGTTGAGGTGGAAGGTAATGAAGGGTACTTGCTCAAGCTTGGTGACATCGATGCCAATTGCATTAGTTCCTCGGTGGTTGATGAGCTAAGGCTACCTTGCTATGCCCTAGAACATCCTTATGAGCACCATAGAGTATGGGTTTCCAAGCAAGCTCGGGTATGCATATCTCATAGGAGTTATTGGGGTGATATGTGGTGTGATGTGTATCCCATGCAACATTGTGATGTGTGGTTAGGTGAGCCATAATTGCAAGACAAGAAGGTGCGATATAGTATTGTGCATGATAGGTATCTTGTGAGCAAGGGTCAAAAGATTTGTGACTTTGAGCCTCTTCAGGGAAAGATCAATTTACCTCCTAATATACCCTTTTGGTCTATGCAAAAAGGAAAGGAGCAAGTATTTCAATCCAAGGATGAACGGAAGCAAGCGAGAAGTCCTACAAACACAAGAAATGGTGGGACTAGTGCAAGAAAAGAGTTGGCAATTGCCAACAAGGTGAACCCGAAGCCACAAGTTCCAAAGCCAAGTGGTTCACCAATAAAAAAGAAGAAAGAGACCTCAAGTGATGAGTCTCTTAGTCCTAGATTCCGGGTTGATGTTAAAAGTCCACCTACTCCGGCTATGGGTGGGCCTCGTCCCAATTCACCCGAATTTGAGAGACAAAAGATTAAGAGGAGTAAGGGAGTGACCGGTGACATTCCTCGAGTGGGAAAAGGAGAGGATGTGTTGAGTGATGTGAGTGGAATGTCACCACCCAAATCTACATCCAACCTTGAAAAGCAAATGAGGGAAAAGAAAGAGGAAAAAAGAATCATTGAGAGTAACGACACCCCTTATTCTAACCTTAACCCTTTTATATTTTTCTTCTATTTGTTTGGCTTCTTGTGAAGCTATTCTTGGAGGCACACCAATGGCGCCTCAATCATGTTCCAAAAGGGAAGGGCAAGCTGAAGAAGATCTTTAATGTGAACTTCAAGGTGAAGGAACAATCCATGACACTTCAAGTGCAGTGGGTGAGCAAGATGGCCACTCAAAGGTTTTGGATAATTCTTCCCTTGATCATGTTACTTCCTTGCCATGTGATAGTGTTTGTGAAAACTCTATACTTGTTGATGAATTGTGTGATTACAATGTATTTGCAACTAGTATAGAGTCGATTGGTCAACTTGTGTGTGATAACCACTAGTTGAGAGGGATGATAAGCCAAATCATGATGTAACCTCGGTTTTCATTGAACCTCTCCTTAGTGAAGAATTTGTAGTTGACATTGCTTGTGAACCTTGTTGTGACACCCCACCTATATTTGATTAAGCGGGAGACGAGTTGAATGAATATCCTATTCTTTTCCTTGATGAATCGCTTGATAATGGTGGACCTATGTGTCGTAGTGAGGATGGTCGTGACCTTGAGGGGTCTCTAAAGTGTGAGATGGATCGATTTGTTTTCGATGACTCCTCAAGTGAGAGTGAAGAACCTAGTCTTGATGCTATGCTTTTGTTTGACCATAAAATTGAGGTGCATGCTTTTACATTTTCATTGCTTGAAGATAATCTCAATTGTGATAGTGAATTGTATCGGACTAGGGTTGGTAGTAAGATCGAACCTCCATGATTTGTGAAATTAGATTCTATGGATGATCCATTGATTGGAACTCTAAGTGGGATAAGTGGTCTTTATATTGGTTGTATTGAACCATCTTCTAGTAGTCCTACCCTTCGTTGTGTGGACTATCATGATGAAGGACCTATTTTGGAGACCTTCCTTTGGAGTTTGTCAAGTGCGGGAGATTGTCTTGGAGTTGGATTTGGAGGTGAGGAAGTCATTCTTGGTTTGTGTAAGAGTGCTTCCAAGAAGGGGAGTGGAGTGATTGATGTTAGTTGCCAATTGAACTATTTTGTTTACTCCACCCCACATGTTGATCACACCTTGGGTGTTAGGCATGCCAAAGCCAATGTGTTACATTGTGATAATATTGAATTGAAGGCTTGGTGTGTTGATCATAAGCTTAGGGGTCATAGGGAATTTGATTGCTATATCTTGCATGTTCCTTATCCTATTGATCTCTTTGCTTGTTCTTGTGTTGGATGCACCTTTCTTTGGAGTCAAGTACTTGTTGTTTCCTTTTGAGACATAAGCTTATTACTTGTTATTGATGCTTGGCTCTATCATAAGAGTGTGTTTTCCACACTTTTGGGCATTAACCTACTCTTCTAGTAGGAAGTTCGTTTGTCTTTGCCTTGCTTGTACTTGTTGGCTTGATTTCGAGGACGAAATCCTTTTAAGAAGGGGAGAATAATGCAATCCGGATTGGAATCCAAAGCCGTGAGGAGCTTAAACTCAACATGCAGAACTTGGAACGCTTCAAAGAGAGCTTGGAAACCAGGATTCAAGTCAAAGAAGGCCAAAAGACCAAGATGCGAGCTTGCTGGACTGCTGGAAAAGAAATGCCCTGCGCGATTGCGAGGAGAGATTATAGTGTGCTGCGCGATCGCGACATGCCTGGCGCGATCGCGATGAAGAACTAACAAGCAGCTTTCCAGAATTGGCTGAAAGGGCATTTTTGTCCATTTATTAGGCTTACGGGCTTTCTAGTCATTTTACACTTGTGTATGAGAAAACTATATAAGCTTCCCTTAGCCCTTTATTTCATTTAGTTAGTTTTTGATTTGAAGAATAGACATAGAAAGAAAGGCAAGGCCTTCTTCTTGTTGAAGCTTGAAGCTTCAGATTATCCCTTTGCTTGGAACCTATGGAGATTCGTCCCTAGTACAGATTCATTGTATGGTTCAAGTTTCTCTTCCTCTCTCGGATATACATTCATGGTTTAAATGGTTTATCCATTCTTCGCTTCTATTTCTGTTCTTCTCCGTCCCTACTTTCGTGTTACCTTATGATTATTGCTTCCGCATCTTAGTTTATCGCTTCCGCGTAGTTTG
This sequence comes from Petunia axillaris subsp. axillaris, assembly GCA_029990575.1. Classification (NCBI taxonomy): domain Eukaryota; kingdom Viridiplantae; phylum Streptophyta; class Magnoliopsida; order Solanales; family Solanaceae; genus Petunia; species Petunia axillaris. The sequence goes on along the minus strand of JARKNS010000004.1, from coordinate 97,563,496 downwards.
ATTCATATCAGCATCGATACATGGAAAACTGGGTGAACTGGCATAGAAGCTGGCATGTCGAGCCGATAAGCTACCTTACCAATACGCTTCTCGATTCGGAAAGGGCCAGTGAACCTGGCACTAAGCTTTCCTTTCCTACCAAATCTTTTTACACCTCGCATCGGTGACACTTTCAAAAATACCATATCCCCGACCTCAAACTCTAACTCTCGGCTCCTCCGGTTCGAATATGTAATCTGCCTACTCTGGGTGGTCCGTAAACGATCCTGAATAACACGAACAACATCAAGTGTCTGACGAACCATATCTAAACTCATCACCTCGATATCTCGAGACTCAAACCAGCCAATAGGAGAACGACATCGACGACCATATAAGGCCTCAAATGGAGCCATCTGAATGGAAGACCGGTAGCTATTATTATAAGAGAACTCTGCTAACGCCAAATGATCATCCCAATAACCCCCGAAGTCAAGTGCACAAGCTCTCAACATGTCTTCCAGAATTTGAATAACCCGCTCGGACTGACCATTAGTCTGAGGATGGAATGCCATGCTAAGCTGCACCTGGGTCCCCAACTCTCTCTGAAAAGACTGCCATAACTGAGAAGTAAACTGGGAACCACGATCTGAGATAATAGATACAGGAGTACCATGCAGCCTAACCACCTGCTCAATGAAAATCCAAGCCAATCTCTGAGCTGAATCAGTAGTCTTTACAGGGATAAAGTGAGCTGATTTAGTCAGTCTGTCGACAATGACCCAGACTGAATCGTGGCGCCGTAGGGTCTTTGGCAGACCAACTATCAAATCCATCATGATATGCTCCCACTTCCACTCTGGAATGGGCAGTGTCTGAGCTAACCCTGCTGGTCTCCGGTGCTCGAACATAACCTGCTGACAGTTCAAGCAATGAGATACATAATCAAATACATCTCTCTTCATCCCCTTCCACTAGTATAGCTCTCGGAGGTCCTGATACATTTTTGTAATACCAGGATGAATAGAGTAACGTGAGCTATGAGCCTCACGGAGCACTGACTGTCTCAAATTCCCAACATCAGGAACACAGAGTTGACCATTAAATCGAAGAATTCCATCTGAATCAAGCTCGAAGGAGGGAACTCCTCCACTTAGGATACGACCACGCAACTCCTGTAGATGAGGATCCTCGAACTGTCTTCCCTTAATCTCATTGACTAAGGAAGACTGAGCTGCAATACACGCTAAGACTCTACTGGAGTCTGGGAGAAGGAATCTCACGCCAGAGTCGCCAAGGGACTGCAATTCTCGAGCCAATGGTCTCATATCAGCATAAAGAAAAGCCATGTTGCCCATGGACTTCCTGCTCAAAGCATCTGCTACCACGTTCTCCTTCCCAAGATGATAGTGGATAGTGAGATCATAATCTTTAATCAATTCAAGCCATCTCCGCTGTTGGCCGTTAAGATCCTTCTGAGAGAGAAGATACTGCAAACTCTTATGATCCGTATACACCTCACAAGGCTCGCCATAAAGATAATGCCTCCATATCCTCAAAGCAAAGACCACAGCTGCCAATTCTAAATCGTGAGTCGGATAATTCTTCTCATTCAGCTTTAACTGTCTGGAAACATAAGCAATTACCTTCCCGTGCTGTATAAGAACACAACCAGGGCCCACATGAGATGCATCACAATAGACTACAAATCTACCGGTGCCCAAAGGAAGGGATAGCACTGGAGCTGAAGTCAATAAGGCCTTAAGCTTTTGGAAGCTTGCCTCACACTCATCGGACCATCGAAACTGAACCGCCTTCTGCGTCAGGCGAGTCAGGGGAGCTGCAATAGTAGAGAACTTCTCTACAAACCTCCGATAATAACCTGCCAATCCAAGGAAGTTACGAATCTCCGTCGGAGTGGTAGGACGAGGCCATTTCTGCACTGCTTCAATCTTCTTCGGATCAACCTTGATACCCTCATTAGATACCACGTGACCCAAAAATGCCAAAGAATTAAGCCAAAACTCACATTTTGAGAACTTGACATACAACTTACGATCCCGGAGGATCTGAAGAACCACCCTCAGATGATAATCATGCTCCTCGTGGCTACGAGAATAAATAAGAATATCATCAATGAAGACAATGACAAAGGAATCAAGGAATGGCTTAAACACCAGGTTCATGAGATCCATAAAAGTTGCAGGGGCATTAGTCAGCCCAAAAGACATAACTAGAAACTCATAATGGCCGTAACGATTCCTAAAAGCAGACTTCGAGATATCTGACTCACGAATCTTTAGCTGATGATAACCAGATCTAAGATCGATCTTAGAAAAGAATTTGGCACCCTGCAACTGATCAAACAAATCATCAATCCGAGGCAAAGTGTACTTGTTCTTGATGGTGACCTTATTAAGCTGACGACAATCAATACACATCCGCATAGTCCCATTTTCTTTTTCACGAATAGAACAGGAGCACCCTACGGAGAAATACTCGGCCTAATGAACCCCTTATCAAGCAAATCTTGCAAACTGCTCCTTCAGCTCCTTCAACTCTGATGGCGCCATGCGACAAGGAGGGATAGAAATAGGCTGAGTCCCTGGCACTATATCAATGCCAAACTCGATCTCTCGATCAGGAGGAAGTCTTGGCAAATCATCTAGAAACACGTCAGGGAATTCCCTAACGACAGGAATAGAATCAAGAGATAGAATCTCCACAGTGGTATCTCGAACCATGGAAAGATACACTGAACACCCTTTATCCATCATCCGCTTTGCCTTCAGGAAAGAAATAACATGTCCCCTGGGTGGCAAATAAGAGACCTGCCACACCACCGGTGCTGAACAAGAAAGAGACAACAGAAGAGACTTGGCATGACATGACGCCAACCAATCCATGCCAATAATAACATCAAAATCAACCATATCTAGGATTAGAAGATCTACTAGTGTCTCACGACCCCCAAAAGACAAGGTACAAGCTGGATAAACTCGATTCACAATGATAATGTCTCCAATAGGAGTAGAAACACAGAATGGATCATGAAGATGCAAATAATCAACATGAAAGCCCGAAGCAAATAAGGAGATACATATGAATATGTAGACCCCGGATCTACCAAGGAATATGCATCTCGACCACAAACAGATAAAATACATGTAACAACACCTGGGGATGCCTCGGCATCCTGCCTGGCCGGCAGTGCATATAGCTGTCTCTGCGACTGAGCTGAGCCACTACCCTGATTACCACCTTTACAGGGACAACTAGGACCACGTCCACGACATCTATCGGGTGGTGGTTCACCTCTAGCTGGTTGAGACCCTGGAGGGGCACCCTGGGGCTGCTGCTATATAGGCGCTGGAAGGCGAGGGAAAGGGCGGCTACTACCCTGCTGATGGAGATAAGGGCAATCCTTCTTATGATGCCCTCGATCCTGACAGATAAAACACCCTAGAGCAAATCTACGCTGATCAAACTGAGACTGATCTCGCGGGTGAAACCAAAACTGACCCTGAGAAGAAGTAGGCGCGTTCTGAGAACCACGCGCTGGAAACTGAGCTGGTCTGACAGGAGGCCTACTCTGCTGCTGATAACTCCTACCTCCATATGAGATACCAGAATGCCCTGGACCACGAGATCTCTTACTCTCCCGCTCTAACTCCTCGATCTCCAATCTATGATAGGCCTCATACCTCCTAGCAATATCAACAACGACATCAAAAAGGGTACCAGCCTCAATCTCACGAGCCATCTGGGATCGCAAATAAGGAGAAAGCCCATCATTAAAACGTCTGACCCTCTCAGAGGGCTCCTGCACGAGATCTGGAGCATAGTTGGACATCTCTGAAAATAAAAGCTCGTATTCCTTAACTGACAGGTTACCCTATCCAATCCTCTCAAACTGTCTCCTCTTCTCATCCTGCTGACTGCGAGGGAAAAACTTCTCCATGAATGGATGGGAGAACTCACTGTAGGTCAGCTTAGGTAAGCCCTGCCTAGCTGATCGGAGTACGGTCCACCAAGCTAAAGCCGGACCCTCAAGCTGGAAGGCAGTATAATCCGCTTCATACTGCTCAAGATATCCAAGGGCCTCTAAGATACGCTGACATTGCTCAAGAAACTCACGAGGCTTAAGCTTATCTTATTTCTGACCAGAGAACTTCGGAGGACTAAGTCGGGTAAAATAATGCAGCCTTGCCGGATCATCAACTTGACCTGCTACCTGAACTGGCTGACCAGCCTAAACAACCGGAGGTATAACACCCACTACCTCTGGAACATGACCACCTGGAACATGAACTGTTGGGGCTACATGTGGAGCTGGAATGGGGGCTTCCTGAACCTGAAAACCAATATCTACCGCAGCCTGAGGAGCTGCCTGAGGGATAGGAGCATCTACAACAGCCTGAGGAATAGGAGCATCTACGGCAGCCTGAGGAATAAGAGGTCCCTGGGGCATCTGCGTTGCTAAGAATCTCATAAAAGCATTATGAAGTTCAGGGGGAACGAATAAGCCCTGCTCCCCCTGCTCAGCAAGAGGTGGCTCTACCGGAACCTCTACAGTAGGATCAACATGATCCACCATCCTCGCGGCCTGGGCAACTCTACCTCTGCCTCGACCACGACCTCTACCGCGGCCAACACCGCCAACCCGCGGAGCAGCAGGCACAGGAGCGGCGGCTGGCTCCTCAGCCTTTCGCTGGACATTCGCGCGCGTTCTCACCATTTACTCTGGAAAATAATAAAAATATTTAACTTCAGATAAGAAGACTCACACACGACGAGGAATAAAAGAAAGGAAACTGCCTAAATTCCATCATAGCATCTCGTAGATAGGTACAGACGTCTCCGTCCGATCAGAGAGACTCTATTAGACACCATCATGATCTGGAAAGAATCTATACTGGGCTCTGATACCAATTGACGTGACCCGTATTTTTCGGCTAGGCCGTGCGGGCACCCGACCATCTTCCCTAGACCTGTCGGGCAAACCCTATTGACAAAATCGATATAAACGGCGCAAAATCACCTTGAAAATAAAATTAAACATGACCTTAACAACATAAAATAACTCTCAAGGATAGATATATATACAAACTGTCTGGACAAAACAACTAACTACCCAGAATACACAGGTTTAAAGGTTTTCAGATCAGACATCTAAGAAGGCCAAAAGATATACACACCTCCCAAAGGGAGCAAAAGTAAGGAGAACTATGATATCTAAAGTTGGTGGCTGCAATGAACAGGATGGCTCACTGTAGACAGCTGAAAACGTACTACTCCTCAATCACGACGCGACTGGCTGGGTTCTGGAGCAGAATATGCCGAGTGAAAAGAAAACACAAGAACAAATAGGGGTGAGTCATAAGGACTCAATAAGTGCGAACAAACTAGCAACCTCGAAAAATAGATACGCTAGTAAGAGAAATGGAACCAGACAACAATCAACAAATAAGCAATGCACATATAAGCAGAACAGTAGTCATGTACAGAAAATCCACACAATAGTATGAAATGAAATGAAATGAAATGAAATGAAATGAGATGAAATGAAATGAGATGCGATGCAAAGGGTCACATGTGCCCATATTCCCATCCCGAAGCGGAATACTCCTGCATTCGAGGGGAATCCAATCTGCTAACCAACTGGAGCGGAATACTCCTGCTCCTGGGGCGGAATACTCCTGCACCCGATATAATATAAACCAGAGGCGGAATACTCCTGCACTCTTCTGGGGCGTAATACTCCTGCACCCGATAAAATGTAAAGCTGAGGCGGAATACTCCTGCACTCAGTATGATATCCAATGCAATGTATATGAATGCAATGTGATGCAATAATAACCTTTCACCAGCGCGGGACTCTCATCGACAGCCGGGGAGTAGACGCCAACTCAAAGCCACAATACATTACTCAGATTCTCAATGCAATACCAATAACAGGACATAACATATAATATAGAATGTAAATCCAAAGCTAAGGCGTAATGAGTATGCCTATCGGCAGCTACACACGTAAGGAACACGTGGTAGAAAATCCACGAGGCCAAGTGCCTCCAAAGAAATGGATATAAACACTTACCGTATTCCAAAGCTAGCCCTGCTACTTAACAACTGCTTTTTCCTTTGGATTAACTGTCAAACGATCTCGCTCTATTCAATAAGCAGAAAAATTGTATCAAATAAAGCTAAAGGCTTCATTCCTTATGTCTTAGGGCAATCCAGTTAGGAACCATATACCCTATTCGTGATATAATCCGGATTGGTATCCAAAGCCGTGGGAAGCTTACGATCAACATGCGGGACTTGGAACGCTTCAAAGAGAGCTTGGAAACCAAGAGTCAAATCAAGAGATGGCCAAAAGACCAAGATGCGAGCTTGCTGGACTGCTGGAAGAGCAATGACCTGCGCAATCCCGAGCCTCTCTGCGCGATCACGATGAAGGTCTATGTTGTGCTGCGCGATCGCGACATGCCTTGCACGATCGCGATGAAAGACTGACAAGCAGCGTCCCAGAATTAGCATGAAGGGCATTATTGTCCGTTTATTAGGCTTAGGGGCTTTTTAGTCATTTTACTCTTATGTATGGGAAAACTATATAAGCTCCCCTTAGCCCTTTATTTCATTTAGCTAGTTTTTGATAGAGGATATAGATAGATTAGGCCAAGCCTTATCTTGTGAAAGCCCGAGGCTTCACGGACTCCTTTACTTGGAACCGAGTGGATGTCATCCTAGTATGGATCCTCGATAGGTTCAAGTTTCTTTCTCTCTCTCGGAGATTCAATCTTGTTTGAATCAAATGTCCTTTCTTTACTTCTATTTCTGTCCTTCCCCGTCCCCATTTTCTCGTTGTGTGTTTACTTTATCGCTTTCGTTCCTTTATATTGCTTCCGCGTGGTTTGGTTCGTATCATTTGGTATCAGAACAAGGCTCGGGTTTTGTTTCTACAAGCCCCCGACCCTTGATTCTTTGTGCCTAGGTTGGTTTCTATCCTAGTTTCTTGTTTGTTATTATTGAAAAGAAGAAAACAAAAAAAAAATTGAAAAATGCAAAAAGTGAAATTCATATTGTGGATTGGATTTGATCACCCGTTGATTGTTTGATATCGGGGATTGATCTATGATGTTTTCCCGTTTATTTGGTACCCTTATATCACGATTTGGTGATATGGATTGTAAATTTTAAAATCAAAGTTTCCATTTTTCAAACCCTTGTTCTTGAGCTTGAAGACATTTATTCTTGAGTTTGAAACCCTTGATCTATGATGTCCCGAAACTGCAGATACAAATTAAAAGGAAAAAGACCAAATTATTAATTTTTTCGGAACTTTAGCCGAAATCAACCGAAAAACCTCGAAACACACTTTAAAAATTCACATATGTCATAAATGACAATACGAACCTAGCGACCCTTTCAGATTTTGAATCAGAGCTCATTCGCCAAAATTGTACTCGAAAACCTCCTTTTTACGATTTATCGTTAACGAAAACTAAAACCTTTTTCTGATGCCTACCAAACGAAATCTAATTTAGCTCAAATTTTACAGACAAGTCGGGATGGTCCTTACGAAGCTTTTAAAATTGACGGCACATCAATCGGGGTCCTAATTACCGAAACGACTACTTAAGGTCGTTTCAATTGGCTATACAAAGGGGACGGAAGGAAGTTTATTTTCTTGTCATAATGAAAAGAAGGTGTTTATTAGCATAAATACTAGTTTTCTAGAATATGACTGTTTAATAAAAAATGTTCCAAGCAGTAAATTCTATTTACTTGAACAATACAAAGAAATAACAAGTGGATCAACTGAAAATCAAAAACTTCAAGAAATTCAATCCACTTGTCGAAATTGACGTTTTATTGCATTTAAGTAGTGGAAGAAATATCAATAGACAAAAGATGCTTGAAAAATCTACTACTCGAAAGTAGTGGGAGTGAATTTCTGATAAGTGTTAATATACACTACAAGAATAAAGTTGTTCATATTCTCATACCTAAAGGTAAGGAAAGAATATCGAGACTTAAGATTCTAATTGTTATGTGGTTTGTCCACAAGAACATGGTAGTGTGACTTAATAGTAGTACTTCATCGTAATAGGAGAAAAAAATGATTGGTTTGGTGTGCACTCTTGGACAATGATTGCATCAGAAAACAACTTGGCTAGATCCTTTTCGTATTCATGTGAAAGGAATGCCTATGAAAGTTGTAGATGCATGGTTAAAAGTCTAAGTGGGAGTCTGATGGGATATACTATTAACCATATGTTTAGATATAGTATGTATTATAACGATGGCATGATTATAAGTATAAGTGGGAGATTACTGGAATATACTAATAACCATGCGGTTTTAGTTGGATTCTTCCTAGTTGAACAATTGGTATTCATTTATTAAATATAATGACGTATTATCTATTTAGATCAATTTTGTCATGTGTGCCTGACACGACCCGGAATCCGGTTAAGCCGTGCGGGCACCCAACATCCTCCCCTAGACCCGTCGGGCGAATCCTTACCAATTAAATTAGGAAAATAAATATATTTATTCATAAATAAGGACAAGACTTAAAAAAAACACACAGACATATTGACACTTCTAAGCTATACGAAAGAAAATTACAGCTGACTATCCAACATACTAGGTTTAGGGCTATCCAGACTAGACATCTAAGAGTACAAAAGAAGATAGATACCTCCTGGAGGGAGCAAAATGCAACTGAAATACTAAATAATAAACAGGTGGCCATCCGGAATAAAAGCTGGCTCACCTGACAGCTGAAGTCGTCTTCGCTCTTGAACAACGTGGCGAACTCAATCCTGGAGCGAACCTTCCGAAACGAAATAGATAGACAAGAAACAAACAACAAACAAGGGTGAGTCAAAGGACTCAATAAGTGGGGCAGACTAGTCACCTCAAAGAATAGGATAGCTAGCCAGGGAGAAGAGAAACAGATAAACAGAATTCCTCTTATTTAAATTATGAAAAGGCAGAGCCAAATAATAACTAGAAACACATATGGAATCACAAATTCACTAAAACCAGGAACGTAAGATAGCCGGAACATATAGGTATCCCGAACATATCAACAATCAGAAATACATCCTGTTGCTGCGTGCAACCCGATCCATATATTCATCCTGTTGCGATGTGCAACCCGATCCATATATTTATACCGTTGCGGCGTGCAATCCGATTCCCGTAACCCAGAATACGAGCCAGAAATATATAGGCAAATAAGCAATGCACGTATAAGCTGAATAGTAGTTATGTACCACAAGACTACACAATGGTATGAATTGAGATGAAATGAAATGAAATGTGATGTAAAGGGTCACATGTGCCCGTAATCCCATCCCGAAGCGGAATACTCCTGCATTCGAGGGGGAATCCAATCTGATAACCAACTGGAGCGGAATACTCCTGCTCCTGGGGCGGAATACTCATGCACCCGATATAATATAAACCAGAGGCGGAATACTCATGCGCTCTCCTGGGGCGGAATACTCCTGCACCCGATATAATGTAAAGCTGAGGCGGAATACTCCTGCACTCAATATCTGACATAAGAGCGGAATACTCCTGCTCATAGGGCGGAATCCTCCTACCCTCAATATGATACAATGGAGCGGAATTCTCCTGCTCCTGGGGCGGAATACTCCTGCACCCAATATGATATGCAATGTAATGCATATGAATGACATATAATGCGTATGAATGCAATGTGATGCAATAATAACCCTTCACCGGCGCGAGACTCTCATCGACAGCTGGGAAGTAGATGCCAACTTACAGCCAGGGTACAATGCTCAGATTCTCAATGCAATACCAACAATAGGATATCACATATAATATACAATATAAATCCGAAGCTAAGGCATAATGAGTACGCCTATCGGCAGCTACACACGTAAGGAATACGTGGTAGAAAATCCACGAGGCCAGGTGCCTCCAAAGAAATGGATATAAACAGTTACCTCTCTCAAAAGTTAGCATTGCGACCAACAACCGCATTATTTTTTGAATTCATTGCCAAACGATCCCACTGTAATTAATAAGCAGAAAAATATATCACATTAGGCTAAAGGCTTCATTCCTCACATCTTAGGGCAATCCAGGTAGGAACCTGATACCTTATCCGCATACGCAATACGCAGGCTAGGCCTATGTACAGGGTTTAAGGTCACATAACCAAACCCCAAATAAATTACGTTTATATGTTGCCCATAACTCACTGAGTACGAATATATATTCAATTCCGTTATCGGGTACCGTTAAAACATATTCAAACACACGTAATAAACTCAAATAATATATTAGGATCATTACCTGAATGTTTTAGGGTGAAAATTCTACTTTTCTCCGGCCCCTTTTCTCATTTTCTGGCCTTTTGTTTTCCATTTCTTGCTTTTGTTATGTTTATCGTTTTATCACTGTTTCTGTTCTTTCAATTCCTTTTGAGCTTCCAAGTGAAGCTTCTTAAGGGATACATACATCCCTCTGCCCACCGCCAATAAATTTGATGTTTTTGTCTTTTTGTCTTTTTTTTATTAAAAAAAATTCGCTGTTACGGTAAAAGTTAAAACAATACCCTACGATATTCGAAATAATCCCAACTTTTGCATACAAGTTATACAAAATATATGTAACATACTCGCGAAGGCGGATCTCAAATTGTACTCCCGAAACTGAAGATGCGAATTTAAATAGAAAAAAAGTCAAATTATTTAACTTTCGGCATTTTAGCGGAAACTAGCCGAACAACATCGAAATTCACTTTCGAAAGTTTACAAAAATGACAAATAATCATACGAACCTAACGGCACTTTCGGATTTCGAATCGGAGCTCATTCGCAAAAAACCGAGCTCGAAAATCTCTTTTTAATATTTATCGCCAATAAAAACTGAAACCTTCTTCCGATGCCTACCAAACGAGGCCTGATTTAGATCAAATTTTACAGACAAGTCCTAATGGACATTACGAATATTTTAAAATTATCGGCACGCCAATCGCAGTCCTAACTTCTGAAACGACTGACCGAGGTCGTTTCATTCTCCTCCACTTAAACTCTCGTTCGTCCTCGAACGAGCCTAAATCTAAAGAAAAATCCGTACATATAAAAAAAAAAACTTGCACGACCTTTATAAGCTACTCCAAGGATATTATCTCATGATTGCAGAATCAGAATTATAACACGAACACCGAACTCTTGGAATAAAACATATCTGGATAATATGATAATACCATTGCCCGGATTATTCTAACTAAGATGATCCTTCCTCGATCACGAGAGGAGAGTTCTACATTTTCGAAACAAACATACACGGAACTTTGGATGGATTAACATGATTCAGCCGATAATCACCTCTTAGATATACCTTTCCATATAGAATAGGTCGATGGAACTAAGAATTAGCTCACGCTTGATGCCAGAGGGGAAGCTTTTGAAGTACCTTGTCATTACACACTATAAAAGATTTGATGCAAGCTATCTTATTTTTACGAATGCATTATGCAACATATCAGTTGATTTTAGTGTTGTACCGCAAGCTCCTTGTGGGAATGTAGTTACTCATATCCTAATGTATGTCAAAGGTTCATCTGAACATGGTCTATCATATAAGGATAAGGATCATGCAAATACTACTGGATAGTATGATTCAGACCAGGAATGATCTTCAGACTGAACATTTACTTCAGGGTATTGTCTTTGAATTGGAAGTATTATGACTTGAAAAAGTAAAAATAAAAGAGACATGTAGTTGGACCATGAGCCGAGGCAGAATACCAGCAACAAAGTTGATTACATGTGCACTTATAACGCTAAAGTAACTTCTAAAAGAGTTGAGGTGTGAAAGAGATATATGATGGATTGTCAATAAGCTGTACTAGACCTTTAACTCTAAATTTCCATGAAGTAAAACAGCGTCAGTATGAGGATCCAGTTCTAGTTGAATACAGACAGATAGCCAGAAGAAAACTGGAGTAGCCATACAGGGATACTACTGACGGTGTTCTCATGTATAAAGATAGACTTTGTGCTCCTGATGTTGCAAATTTACGTGGACAGATTATGATAGAGGCACATTGTTCTAAATACACTGTTCATCCAGGTTCGACTAAGATGTACCATGATCTTGAAAAGATTTATTAGTGGGATGGAATGAAGTGTGACATAGCAGAATTTGTGGCTCAATGTTCTAATTGCCAGCAAGTTAAAGTCGTGTCATTTTTCCAGACTTTATGTTTTCAGCAGATAGGTACGTATATATGATCAGGTTGCCAGCTTATCTCTATCATTAATAGATTATTAGTGGGTTTAACAATGATCAACACTCATTGTAGATTTCTGCCGTGGCCTTACTTTGGGTCGTGAGAAAAGTGGCATCAACACCTCAAAGATTTAATATTCACATTCAGTATTTGGAGGAAGACTCCTCCACTTAAAGCACAAACTCATGCAGCCATTTGAATATGAATAACCATCCTCGCACAGTCTGCTGGACTAAAGAAGATTTAGCTAAAAGCTGAACGTAGGTAGACCTAAGCTACCAACTACCCTTTCGAGTTGCCAAACAGCTGCGACTCTCAAGTTTACAACTCCATACCTCTGCCGTAAACACCACCGCCTGATGGATGGTACTTCTATATAAAAATTTCGGCAGTGTTTTCCCTGAAACTGGATGATCCGCCAAAATAGAACCAGCACTATACTATACATGGGAATTGATACCCGGATAAACTGATATCCAAAACAATAATATGCTTACCCGGCTACAATAACACGTACTATGGCTCAACATAGGAAACGTCACAAGCGGCTACCAATCGCCCAAGCTCACTAGTGCCGGACGAAGAAGAAATGGAAATAGATCGAGGATAGAAATAATTAGAGCTTCAAGAAGTTCATCTTCTTCTTTGCTTGGCTACCAAAGCTAGACTACTTCCGAGTCAGGCGAGCTAAAGAATCGCAATTGAAGAGATAGACATTAAATAAGCTTTATGGAAAAACATCCATACCAATTTATCCTCCCAATAAGAAGAAAACTCTGACAATTTACCAGAATACCTTTTTATAACTAAGACAAGCTCATAGAATAACATGACTCTACTAGAATCTCGAACCAAGAGGAGACACATAGATCGAGCATTACTTACTAGCCACTTTACACCGGAAGAAACAACGACACTTCCTGATGGTGACGAATAAGAATCCCATCATCCTACCAACACTGATTTCCGAGGAGAGAGGTAAAATGACTTGACATAATAACACAAGGTGGTATAATAGGATGCCAAGCAGGTAATAGCAATACTCACCGTCAAATCTCTAATATTTAGATTAGATAAACTAGTAGGGTCTCATAAATGCCAGGAATAAATCGTATCAGAAACTCACCCCTCTACCGCAACCAATTCTTAATTACGACAATATCCAAGAAAACCGTCGAAACATGATAAGACACACCATTTCCAGATCGATCGGAAAGATAAATCTTACTTACAGATAAGGGAAGAAGAAACACACGGGCCTACTACATCGGATGCCTCAGCATCCTGCCAAACTAGCAGTTCATAGAACTGCCTCTGCAGCTGAGTCGAGCCACTACCCTGATAATTACTTCTAGAAGAACCACTACCACCACGCTCTCGACCTCTATTGGGTGGTGGCATTTCTATGATTGATTAACATTTAAATGAAATTCCTGCGACTGTGCAGGTGCCTGAGAGCAAGAAAAAGGACGATTGTCTACTTGCTCCGTAAGGGAAAACTCCTCAAAGGATAGCCAGACTCACGACAATGATAACACATTTTCGTTGAATATGGGAGCTGGACAGATTGTTGAAAGCTATAAAGAGAAAGCTTACTCTGATCTTGACGAACTACCTGCGCACTTTGAGAATTACGCTCTACAAGCTGAGATAACCTGGCAGGTGACTTCTCAAAATAATCAGAACTCTTACCTCCAAATGAGGTACTATGGTTGCCCACTAGGGCCACGAGATCTCTTTCTCTCCCGCTCAAACTCTTCCCCCTCTAACTTATGGTATACCTAATACCTTTGAGTAATATCAACAATGACATCAAATGAAGTCCCAACCTCAATTTTTCGAGCCATCTGGGATCTCAAGGAAGAAGAAAGGTCATCAATAAATCTTTGAATCTCTCAAAAGGCTCATAGACTAGTTCAAATGCATATTCAGCCATTCTATAGAATTTAATCTCATATTCTGAAACACCAACAGGCTAACCGACAGGCTACCCTGTCCAATCCACTCAAACTGGCAACACTTTTCATCTCGCTCGCTACTCGAAAGGAACTTTTCCACGAATCTAGAAGGAAAATCGAACCAGGTTAATTAATAAGATAGCGGTCCACCAATTCAGGACTGGACCCCTAAAACTGGAAAGCAGAATAATCATCACCATATCGCTCGATATAATCAAGAGCCCGAAGGATACGCTGACATCATTTTATTTTAAAAATTTACACAGGGATTATCTGATGTATGGCTTAAGAATGTCGGAAGGTTCAACCGCGTAAAATAATGCAACCTCTTTGGGCGCTCGGACCGAACTATTACCTCGGTTGGCTAACCAGCCGGAACAATTGGTGGCGCAACACATACTGCCTCTGGAACATAATTTACTGCGGCAATATTAAGAACTGGAATAGAAGCTCCCTGACACCGAATGTCTGCACATGCGGCACCCTGATAGGCTGCCCAGCGAATAATAGGTTCTTACGGTATCTGCGTCGCCAAGATTCTCGTAAAGCATCGTAGAGAGCCAAGGGAACTACAAGGCCCTGCTCCCTTGCCCATCGCGAGCTCGTACAGTTGGGACCTCCGTAACTAGATCGTCAGCACGATCAAAACTCTCGAAGCTTCGTCAGTGCTAACCCCAGGCCAGACTGCTTCGTCTTGAACTCATACCGTTTGCTGATTTGTTGCACGAGAGTTCACAATTACCACGAAGGAATTAACAAATTAACAAAAATGCTTTTGAATCCTAGACCGACGCACGATCCGAAAAGAAGGTAGTGAAACTTCCTAAATGCCATCATAGCCCCTCGTAGATAATTACGGACGTCTACGTACCCATCAGCGAGACTCTACTAGACACTGTCTTAGTCTGGATAGACTCTAAATCAGGCTCTGATACCAACTGACACGACCCGGAATCCGGTTAGGCCGTGCGGGCACCCAACATCCTCCCCTAGACCCGTCGGGCGAACCCTTACCAATTAAATTAGGAAAATAAATATAATAATTCATAAATAAGGACAAGACTTAAAAAAAACACACAGACATATTGACACTTCTAAGCTATACGAAAGAAAATTACAGCTAAATATCCAACATACTAGGTTTAGGACTATCCAGACTAGACATCTAAGAGTACAAAAGAAGATAGATACCTCCTGGAGGGAGTAAAATGCAACTGAAATACTAAATAATAAACAGGTGGCCATCCGGAATAAAAGCTGGCTCACCCTGACAGCTGAAGTCGTCTTCGCTCTTGAACAACGTGGCGAACTCAATCCTGGAGCGAACCTGCCGAAACGAAATAGATAGACAAGAAACAAACAATAAACAAGGGTGAGTCAAAGGACTCAATAAGCGGGGCAGACTAGTCACCTCAAATAATAGGATAGCTAGCCAGGGAGAAGAGAAACAGATAAACAAAATTCCTCTTATTTAAATTATGAAAAGGCAGAGCCAAATAATAACTAGAAACACGTATGGAATCACAAATTCACTAAAACCAGGAACGTAAGATAGCCGGAACATATAGGTATCCCGAACATATCAACAGTCAGAAATACATCCTGTTGCGGCGTGCAATATATTCATCATGTTGCGGCGTGCAACTCGATCCATATATTTATACCGTTGCGGCGTGCAATCCGATTCCCGTAACCCAGAATACGAGCCAGAAATATATAGGCAAATAAGCAATGCACGTATAAGCCGAATAGTAGTTATGTACCACAAGACTACACAATGGTATGAATTGAGATGAAATGAAATAAAATGTGATGTAAAGGGTCACATGTGCCCGTAATCCCATCCCGAAGCGGAATACTCCTGCATTCGAGGGGGAATCCAATCTGATAACCAACTGGAGCGGAATACTCCTGCTCCTGGGGCGGAATACTCCTGCACCCGATATAATATAAACCAGAGGCGGAATACTCCTGCGCTCTCCTGGGGCGGAATACTCCTGCACCCGATATAATGTAAAGCTGAGGCGGAATACTCCTGCACTCAATATCTGACATAAGAGCGGAATACTCCTGCTCATAGGGCGGAATCTTCCTACCCTCAATATGATACAATGGAGCGGAATTCTCCTGCTCCTGGGGCGGAATACTCCTGCACCCAATATGATATGCAATGTAATGCATATGAATGACATATAATGCGTATGAATGCAATGTGATGCAATAATAACCCTTCACCGGCGCGAGACTCTCATCGACAGCCGGGAAGTAGATGCCAACTTACAGCCATGGTACAATGCTCAGATTCTCAATGCAATATGTTGCTCCCAACGCACACGCAAGTATACGTGGTCGACAAGTAATAAAGTGATAAGATGAGTATCGTTCCCACGAGGACTATTCAGACTGAGTTCTAGCAAACAATTTATATCTACTATCCAGGGGTCTTTTCCAATAGTGATGATTTAGTTAACTAAAAGCAATAATTAAAATGGTTGAAGTTTAGTCAAACAATGGAGCAAACTTGGTTGTAAACAATATTAAGGAGACGGTCCAGGGTCAGAGTTACGAACAATCCAGTTGAGTTATCCAATTGATTCCACTTCTTAAATCCCGGGTTACTAACTAACAGATTAAATGTACCCGTGAAAACCTTTCAGTTCTTCACGGTCTATGCAGGCTACTCCAATCCCTATATGTCTATGGGCTGAATCACGTGCACGCATTAACGAATTCTGTAATTAGTTAAACTAGGCGAGCAAGTATATGTCTATCCTACTCACAAATTGGTTCCCCGATGCCCGGGTTCACAAACTAGTCCTACTCTTTCTTATTACGTAGTTAAATTCCCTCTTTCGAGTTCAATCTAAAAACCATAGATAATGCGTAATAATCGGGCCCTGACAATTACACAAGTGAAATCAAGAAAGAATAAGCAACCCGTAATGGGATTCAATTAATGGGAATCAATCTTCAAACATCAACCTTCATGAAATACTCTAACCCTAGAACGATAGGTTTAGCCACGCATACTCATAATAACAACACAAGGAATTGATGTAATAATGAAATAATGATGTAATAGATTAATGGAAGGAAGAAAAACCCTTGTTCTTGATGTTCTGAGCTCTCAAATTTTGCTCCAAAGTCTCAACTCCTATGAAAAACTAAGTAAAAGAGTATTTATAGAGTTGACAAAAGCCTAGTAATAAGTTAGACCCAAGCCTAGACGAAATAGGACATAAAAACGCGCACAAGGGGCGCTATAACGGACGCCCCGCGCCCACGATCGCGCGAGCTCGACCAGAAGACGCCACTTCTTGCACGCCATGGACACGCGGCGCGGACTGAAACGCGCCATCCCCTGCGCGCTATGGCCTGCGCGGCGCGTGGGGTACGGCGCCAGGCCAATTTCCTGATCCGTTTGCTCTTTTGCTCGCTCGTGTCGTGCCTTCGTGTGCTCGATCCAATCCTCAATCAAAATCCAATCTTTCCTTGCTCAATCATGCTCCTAAAAGCCCCAAATACACTTCATAACAACCTACACACGCACGACATAAAATCAGTGTAAAACCGCATTCATAAACTATAAAACGAGTGAATAAGGTACTAAAACGTGAGGAAATATTAAGGAAATATAGGCATATTATGCCAAACATCACCACCCCACACTTGAACCTTTGCTCGCCCTCGAGCAAGTCACACCTCACTTCCCATCCTAGGTAAAACAGGTCTGCCTATGACTATGGTTGATACCGACCATTGAACCAATGCACACATGACTACTATGGATCCACAACATGCCAACAATTTACCAAAACCAAAAATATGAGAACAACCACCCCAAAATAGCTCAAATGCACAAACTCGACTTAATGCAACCATGCTCCCACAAAATCACACCTATCTACTCAATCAAGAACCATCAACTTTACCTACTTCATGCAAACCATGTGCCCTCACCAAAATGAAGCAAGAGAGTGTCCCCCAAATATCACACACAACCATGAATATCAAGAATAGACTGGGGACAATAGCATAGAAAGAATTCACTCACTCTCATAAAAGTCTCACATGTCACACACAATGTACCATAGGCTTGCCCGTAGTGTAGGACTCCACTAATGTAGGCTCACTCCAATCGGGATTAACTAGGACTTTAAAAAGGTTGTAATGTAGGCTAAGGGGCTGGTAGGATACATATGGTAATAGTGATTACCTCCCTAAGCACTTTAATACATCACATTCAAATTAATCATCAATCTCATCAAGCCACCCAAATCAACAACTTCTACAC
Organism: Petunia axillaris subsp. axillaris; assembly: GCA_029990575.1. Lineage (NCBI taxonomy): Eukaryota > Viridiplantae > Streptophyta > Magnoliopsida > Solanales > Solanaceae > Petunia > Petunia axillaris. The sequence continues at coordinate 97,544,979 of JARKNS010000004.1, read as the reverse complement.
ATACACCTTCACACAAGTAGCAATTTTTTCTTTTAAGCACACACTAGCAAGGAATGGATATCTTTTTCTCTTTATTTCTTTTTTCCACAATTTTTTTCTTTCTTTGCTATTTTTTCCTTTTCTTATCATTTCATTTTTTTCTCAATTTCCTTAACTTCCATCCTTGCCAATGTTTTCCACTACTTCACAATTTTCACAAGTATTCCCCTTTATTAGTTCCACTCAAGAACCTCCCAACATCCAACCACAACTCCAATCATCTACACAATATCAATAAAGTGCTTAAGGAGTAAAGGGCCAAAAGAGTCAATTAAGAACAAATGGGTAGGTTCGGGGTGTGGGTACCAACAAAAAGGGTCAAAGAAATCACAACAACAATTTTTCCAAGGTATATATGTAAGGGTAGGCAAATCAAAAGAAGGCCTAGTATCATTTCCCAACTAGAGCAAACCTAAGATTTCGCTTTGCACACACACGGGGCAAGTTCTAGACATTAACATGCAACATGGAGTAAATAAGAACATGCCTCACAACACACATTGCACATGATCCACACAAAGAGATTCCATCAACAACTCTCAATCAAGCATCTAGAGTGCAACTTGTGGAAAGTTAAGCACTAATGCACAAAGGTTCACCACAAAGTCAAGTGAGCGGACTCAAGCATCTCAAGGGGGTCGTTCCAATTTTTTCCTAAGCATGCATCACAATTAAAACCCAAGGACACCACAAATAGCACATGCAATCAAGTCCAAGTCCACCGGTATCAAACACATCAAAGGCACCTAGCATTCTACCTTTTTCCTTAGCCTAGGGTCATCTACAACTAATTATTCTAATCCTAAAAATAAAACCTACCCGGTTCAAAGGCCTCCCCGTGGAAAAGAACCGAGGCCATAAGAAAAACCACGGGGTGGATGACATGTACCACTAAAAAAAACTAAAAGGAAAATCTTTTTGAAATTTTTCATTGGTTTTCTACTTTTTTTTTTCTTTTTCAATTTTTTTTCTCATATATTAAAGCAAGAAACAAATCAAAATAAAGTCAAGTGACAAAGGAAAATCCTACGGTACATGCATCCATAACCTCAAAAATAAGGGAGAGTTCCCCACCCCACACTTAAACTAAGCAATGTCCTCAGTGCGAAAAATAAGCAAGTGCAAGGTAAAGAAAACTTCCCTGAAGACTGTAGTCCTTGGCGCTAGTATCCTCCAAGCTTCATGAGGTACTCAGACTTCCCCCATCAAGTCATCAATATTAGGCAAGGGTGAGGACACCCCACACTTAGCCTCGACATTACATGAACCTGCAATCCAAGGAAAAACAACAACTACATGACACTATAAATAAAATAATACAAGTACAAACTCGGGTTGCCTCCCGAGAAGCGCCTTAGTTAACGTCGTGGCACGACGACACTTTTAGCTCACTTCCAGCATTTACGTCTTCTCTTCTTACGCCGAACTTTTGCTCTCTTCCTTTCTATGAGAGACCCCAACTTCAACTTCACATGTGGTGTACTTCCATGGTCTTGACTAACACATTCGATCATAGAGCACTCTTCAATTTTAGCTATGTGCTCCTTCTCATTATACACCTTGAAAGTAACCTTCTCTCCATGCGCTCTAACAGTCATCTAACCCAGCTCCATGTCAATAAGTGCCTTCGAGGTGACTAAGAATGGTCTCCCCAAAATAATTGGAGCTTCTAGGTCCTCTTCATAATCTAGGACTACAAAATCAACAGAGAATGTAAATTTACCAACTTTAACCAACACATCCTCCAACTTACCATCAGGGTGAGTGAGTGATCCATCCGCCATCTTAAGAGTAACTGAAGAAGGCTTGATTGCTCCTAGCCCTAACCTTTTGCAAACAGACAGAGGCATGAGATTTATGCTCGCACCCAAATCACACAAGGCACCAGTAATACTATGCCCTCCAATGGTACAAGGAATGGTAAACTTCCCAGGATCTTGAAGTTTTTGAGGTAGCTTGCTCAAGATTGTGCTACACTCCTCAACTAACTCAACTGAATCTATTTCTTGAAGCTTTTTCTTCTTGACTAAAATCTCTTTTAAAAACTTCACAAAGGATGGCATCAATTCAAACACATCAGTCAAAGGAATATTAACATGAAGTTCTTTCAGCATACTCACAAATTTTTGATACTGGGCTAAATCCTTCGACTGTATAAGCCTCTGCGGGAATGGTGGAGGTGGCCTAGGTGCCTCCTTTATCTCTTCTTTCTTCTTTACCTTCTCCACTTTTTCAATTTTTTCAATTTCAGCTTTCTCCTCAGGCTTGGCCATCAGCTCTCCACCTCCAATTAAAGTCACTGCAAGACATTGTTCAGGCTCTTTCTTCACAGTGCTTATTTCTCCCACCAACTGCCCCAACTGGTGCTCCAAGTTCTTGTGAGCACTGGCAAGATCTTGTATGGCCTGTGCATGGGCTGCAGTGTCAGCTATCATTCTCTGCTGTCCCGCCATTATCTGCTTTAGCATCTCCTCAACTGAATTGCTAACCTGCTGTGGTGGAGCTGGAAGTGGGTGGTAATTATTCGGGGCTCTCATATTGCCTTGATAATAACCATTACCAAACTGATTTTGACCCTGCATCCTGTTTTGATTACCTACGTAATAAACTGACTCTGGATTAGAAGGGCAAACCTCTGTAGCATGATCTTGACCACAAACCTCACAAAAACTCTGGAGTTGTTGCACAGGAGCCACTGCTTGCTGAGTCTTCGATAGAGCTAGCTTGCTAATTTGATTGGAAATAGCATCCATCCTAGCCCGTAGCTCTGAAACTGCATCTAACTGAAGTACCCCTGCAGCTTTCTGCGTAGTAGCTCTACCATCTCCCTGCCAATCAGGGTTGCTCTGCGAAAAGTTATCTAGCAACTCATAGATCCGGTCAAAATTTAAGGCCAGTACTTGACCTCCAGCAGCAGCATCTACCACAATCTTAGTATGTGCAGTCAACCCCTCAACAAAAGTATGTGCAAGAACCTCATTGGATTGGTTGTGGTGTGGACAATCTCTCAGTAAAGCTTTGAACCGCTCCCAGGCTGAATATAAAGATTCTCCTTCTAACTGTCTGAAGGACATAATTTCACTCCTCACCCGGGCTGTCTTGGCAGATGGATAAAACTTAGCCAAGAACTTCTTAGCCAAATCATTCCAAGTGGTGATAGACCCAGACTTTTCAGCCTTTAACCACCTCTTCGCTGCCCCAATCAGTGAAAACGGGAACAATGTCAGGCGAACATAATCAATAGGAACTCCCGTTGGTGTATAAGTATCACTGATCTCCAAGAAATTCTGGATATGTTGTTGCGGATCTTCATGAAGCAATCCACCAAATTGTCCAGTCGTATGTAACAGTTGTATCATACCGGACTTAATCTCAAAGTTTCCAGTAATTCTTGGCTTAACTATGCTTGAAGCTACTCCATCCAGGCTGGGGAGAGCGACATCTCGCACAGCTAAAGCTCGTTCTTCTGCCATTCCTGTAGGTAAAGATCAAGCAGGACCTAATACCTGAAACAGCAGAAAACTCAAAACAAAAATTAAACCTGAATAGAAATTAATAAACTGTTCAAAAAGAAATCAGTCAAAAATTAGTCCCCGGCAACGGCGCCAAAAACTTGTTGCTCCCAACGCACACGCAAGTATACGTGGTCGACAAGTAATAAAGTGATAAGATGAGTATCGTTCCCACGAGGACTATTCAGACTGAGTTCTAGCAAACAATTTATATCTACTATCCAGGGGTCTTTTCCAATAGTGATGATTTAGTTAACTAAAAGCAATAATTAAAATGGTTGAAGTTTAGTCAAACAATGGAGCAAACTTGGTTGTAAACAATATTAAGGAGACGGTCCAGGGTCAGAGTTACGAACAATCCAGTTGAGTTATCCAATTGATTCCACTTCTTAAATCCCGGGTTACTAACTAACAGATTAAATGTACCCGTGAAAACCTTTCAGTTCTTCACGGTCTATGCAGGCTACTCCAATCCCTATATGTCTATGGGCTGAATCACGTGCACGCATTAACGAATTCTGTAATTAGTTAAACTAGGCGAGCAAGTATATGTCTATCCTACTCACAAATTGGTTCCCCGATGCCCGGGTTCACAAACTAGTCCTACTCTTTCTTATTACGTAGTTAAATTCCCTCTTTCGAGTTCAATCTAAAAACCATAGATAATGCGTAATAATCGGGCCCTGACAATTACACAAGTGAAATCAAGAAAGAATAAGCAACCCGTAATGGGATTCAATTAATGGGAATCAATCTTCAAACATCAACCTTCATGAAATACTCTAACCCTAGAACGATAGGTTTAGCCACGCATACTCATAATAACAACACAAGGAATTGATGTAATAATGAAATAATGATGTAATAGATTAATGGAAGGAAGAAAAACCCTTGTTCTTGATGTTCTGAGCTCTCAAATTTTGCTCCAAAGTCTCAACTCCTATGAAAAACTAAGTAAAAGAGTATTTATAGAGTTGACAAAAGCCTAGTAATAAGTTAGACCCAAGCCTAGACGAAATAGGACATAAAAACGCGCACAAGGGGCGCTATAACGGGCGCCCCGCGCCCACGATCGCGCGAGCTCGACCAGAAGACGCCACTTCTTGCACGCCATGGACACGCGGCGCGGACTGAAACGCGCCATCCCCTGCGCGCTATGGCCTGCGCGGCGCGTGGGGTACGGCGCCAGGCCAATTTCCTGATCCGTTTGCTCTTTTGCTCGCTCGTGTCGTGCCTTCGTGTGCTCGATCCAATCCTCAATCAAAATCCAATCTTTCCTTGCTCAATCATGCTCCTAAAAGCCCCAAATACACTTCATAACAACCTACACACGCACGACATAAAATCAGTGTAAAACCGCATTCATAAACTATAAAACGAGTGAATAAGGTACTAAAACGTGAGGAAATATTAAGGAAATATAGGCATATTATGCCAAACATCACAATACCAACAATAGGACATCACATATAATATACAATATAAATCCGAAGCTAAGGCGTAATGAGTACGCCTATCGGCAGCTACACATGTAAGGAATACGTGGTAGAAAATCCACGAGGCCAGGTGCCTCCAAAGAAATGGATATAAACACTTACCTCTCTCAAAAGTTAGCATTGCGACCAACAACCGCGTTATTTTTTGAATTCATTGCCAAACAATCCCACTGTGATCAATAAGCAGAAAAATATATCACATTAGGCTAAAGGCTTCATTCCTCACATCTTAGGGCAATCCAGGTAGGAACCTGATACCCTATCTGCATACGCAATACGCAGGCCAGGCCTATGTACAGGGTTTAAGGTCACATAACCAAACCCCAAATAAATTACTTTTATATGTTGCCCATAACTCACTGAGTACGAATATATATTCAATTCCGTTATCGGGGTCCATTTGACCCTTTAAACTATTACTTGAACTTATTAAATCGATGTATAATATTCCAAGTTTTACCGTTAAAACATATTCAAACACACGTAATAAACTCAAATAATATATTAGGATCATTACCTGAATGTTTCAGGGTGAAAATTCTACTTTTCTCCGGCCCCTTTTCTCATTTTCTGGCCTTTTTTTTTCATTTCTTGCTTTTGTTATGTTTGTCGTTTTATCACTGTTTCTGTTCATTCAATTCCTTTTGAGCTTCCAAGTGAAGCTGCTCAAGGGATACATACATCCCTCTGCCCACCGCCAATAAATTTGATGTTTTTGTCTTTTTGTCTTTTTTTTTTTTTAAAAAAAAAAAATTGTTGTTACGGTAAAAGTTAAAACAATACCCTACGATATTCGAAATAATCCCAACTTTTGCATACAATTTATACAAAATATATGTAACATACTCGCGAAGGCGGATCTCAAATTGGACTCCCGAAACTCAAGATGTGAATTTAAATAGAAAAGAAGTCAAATTATTTAACTTTCGGCATTTTAGCGGAAACTAGCCGAACAACATCGAAATTCACTTTATAAAGTTTACAAAAATCACAAATAATCATACGAACCTAACGACACTTTCGGATTTCGAATCGGAGCTCATTCGGCAAAAACCGAGCTCGAAAATCTCTTTTTAATATTTATCGCCAATAAAAACTGAAACCTTCTTCCGATGCCTACCAAACGAAGCCTGATTTAGATCAAATTTTACAGACAAGTCCTAATGGAAATTACGAATATTTTAAAATTATCGACACGCCAATCGCAGTCCTAACTTCCGAAACGACTGACCGAGGTCGTTTCAGTGTCCTATTATTTATATAGTAGTTGATTTAGTGTCTAGAGCCAAGCTTATACACGGAAGATTAAATCATCAGTTCTTATAAATAATAAAGTAATGTTCACAATCTAAGATGGAAATTGGATAAAGCCAGCGGTATGATTGTAGTACAAGATTATATATAATTTATCTTGATTATGGGAACGGTGTAGTTCCAACTTCTTGTGCTAGTGCGCTTTGTGTGCATTGAACGGACCAAGTAGAGATAAGTTTTTTTATAATGATTATATAAAACAAATTCTGTAGCTCATCAAATGTACTTATACTCTTAATCTTGATATAGCTATTATTAGTGGTGTGTATTATTCATTGTCTTGATTTATCAATAGGTGAAGTCCAGGATATTTGGGTCAAATAATTCCTGATAAGTTGGATAATGAGATATGTATTTGCAAAATGATAGCTAGTTGATAGAATCCACGTCTCGTTATAGAGATTGATGATACCCCTTTATGAAAGCTGATAAGTTTCTATGTGTAAATCTGGCCAGTGTATTTTGTATCCGGCATATGTAATAAGTTAAGCGGAAGTCTAAAGGATATTCATTTAGTCAATATATTAAATTGTCAGTAATTTGATATTATTGATTGGTGTCTGTAATCTTAACGTGGAGAGTTAAATAAGATTTGATGGAAGAACTCGAAATTTCAACTGAGGAGTGCAATTACGAATTTCTAGTGGAAATAATTTGTAATTTATTATGGAAAGGTTAATTCTAGAGAAATAGAATTAATTCCATAAGTGGAAGCCTCATTAATTAATTCTGTGGTCCCTGTTGTGATCGAATCTAATTAGGACTTGGAGTGAGATTTCTTGGTGGAAAAGAATCCTAGACAGTTTTGGAAAAAGGTTTTACCTTAAAACTATATAAATGTGATTCTTTACCAAAAGGAAGAATATATGAAAAACCTATTAGTTTTCTCTCTCTGAAACACTTCCACCCAAGTGATTATTAGCCAAGTTATTGTTCGGTCACACAACAGAAGATCTTGGAATTGGAGGACGATCCCATAGATGATCTTACTCGTGATTGAAGATTCGTTTCGCGGTTGAAGTCACGCTTCAAGAGATATTCTGTTTTATGTTTATGTAAAACTAAAACAGCCTACTAGTTTGTCTGGATTACATGTGAGTCATGATCCTGAAATTACTTCCGCTGTGTTTATATTCCTTCAGTAAGAGCAACCAAGACAACACTATGTAGCACCCCTTTTCAAACTTCATGTTCAAAGTCGAGTTTTGACTTGGTAACTCATTGGAGTTGGTTTCTGAGTCACCATCTAAAATATATTTAAATAGGCATTACTAGGGACTTCTCAAAGATCCACGAATGGTGGTTCTTAGCTGGATTGAAATTTGGGATCTCTATATGCAATTTTTAATTTAAGGCTAAAACATAAAGACATCATGTAATTAGGTCTAATAGTACAAATAGTTTCAAACAAATTAAAGTGAATACCAAGTGTTGAAATGTATCTAATTAAGGGTTGATTTCGCAATTCGAACTTAAATGAGTATAATTCCTCAAGATAGGGCTAAAACTTATATTCTGATTAATTTGCTCAGTTTCTTAAATGCCAGCTTAAGGTTAGACTAAATTGCTCAAATGGGATAACATCTAAAGTCTATCTAGAAACATGTCATTTTTTTCGCAGTCGTCTATTTTGCATAAGCAGCCCCAATTTCAGTCGACATTCACTTATAGCCTCAAATACGCAAATATGGATCAATTTGGAGAAATTGACCAATAAATTAAAAGATACTGAATTTTATTAACTTATTCAAATCAGCTTACGACTTTTACACCACAAAGACAAGTTTCAAAATCCACTATCGTGCAAGTCTATTTCCAATCATTTCAGTGTGGTTTTAATTCCATGTGCCCTCTTAATTAAAGTTTAACTTAAATCACATTTACTAAAGCTTTACATTCTAATATCTTTGCTAGCATCCCTTCATAAAGTCCTGGATGCAACTGAGACTATCTAACTTGTATCTACGACCCTTAAGTAGGTTTACGCTCCAAAACCTAAACTAGACTCGATAAGCAAGCAAGCAAAAATGGTTTTACAAATATACATAACATTTGAAGATTAAGTGTCAAACACTTCCCAAGTTGTATTATATGCCTCTAATTTATTGAGTTTGATCTTATTGAGACCTTTTGAACTTAGGGTTCAACAAGATAGTACCCAAAAGACCCAAATGGTCTTTTTGCGCTATCTAGTCCTTCCCCTTTTGCTTAAAATGTGCAATACTAATGTTATCATTGTCAGATTTTAATGCTTAATGTCCAGAAACATAGCATAATGAGAAAAAAAAATAAGAGCTAGCCCTTGTTAGCCTATATTATTGTTGCTATGTTGCTGCCTCATCCTCTTATCAAAATTTGCATCTTATGATGCTGGATACTTGTCGAGGGAAAACCTAAAGAATACAAAAATAAGGTCTAGGACTCTTGAACCTACTCTAGACATACTTTTTATACATGGTTCACAGACCTACTCTAAAGGTTGGCTCCGCACTCAACACAAATGATCCTACTTGATGACCCCAGCCTATGGTTGCGACCATGGCCCAACTTTCTCCCTATCAACTCCATTCCTTTTGATAGGCACAACAACATAATGAGCCTCTCCCGGCCTTTACTACCTCAGTAGAGCCATGCTCCACTAATCAAAACTATGCCATAAACTACCTCAATTTCCTTTGACCGAGTCTAAAGAGATAAGGTGCACGTCTATTAGCTTCCCCAGCACCTCTGAGGATAATGGGCTAGAAATATCCTCCCAATTGGTCACTTTATCTTAACTATCTAACAGACGCCCTACAAGTTGACCTTGGAGTCCAACGCTTTGACCCTCTATATAAAGCCAAACAAAGACAAGACAAGGACAACTTCAATATCAAGCTTGACACTTGACTTCCCATTTGCTACTTCAACTTACTTTCTCTATTAAGTCATACCTACTCAAACTAGTCTTGTATTTATGCTTTTCACTTGTGTATGGGCAACTAATAAAACATTTTTTATAATATTCCATATTTGTAAGGCAGATCGAGGCTATACCCATGGAGGCACCTCTTCATTTGCGAAGCTCAATATGACATTAATAAGACTCTATGTCTCATTCTCAATTCGTTTACTTTGCCATTTATATTGTTTCCTCTATTTTATCATTTTGCATCTGTTACAAGAACTTGTTTCATACGGTATGAGCATAAGTTTACCTTTACATTGCCCCTAGCATACTCCAAACCTATTTTGGATACACTGTTTCCAGAGTTACTCTAAAGGTTGGCTTCACGGTTAATATAAATTACCCTACATGACGTCTCCCATACCAAATTCTGAACGGTTGCCCAACTTGCACATGATTGAGTCAGTGATGTTTGGCCCTTTATTTGGATGGTGTTTTTATCATGTTCTAATAGTAAATTTAAGAATTTATATGCAAAACTATCAAGATTTGATACTAATTGAGTTGTTTGGTGTTGTAGAAATTGAACATAGTAAATTGAGGAAAAAAAGTGCAAGTTTTGGGATTTAAAAGTGAAAATATTGAAGATCTCAAGTGATCTGCGTGCCACGCGAGTAACACGAGAATAAATAGATTATTTTCATAGAAGTGAAGAAAAAATTCCAGGTCAGTTAGGTTGAATACGCGAGCTGAATTGTCTGTAGAAATTGAGTACGAGTGGCACGCGAGCGCCACGGCAAAGCAGAAATTCTTGGCAAAAATTTAAGGGTTTTTTGGTGTATTTGCTTAGTTTCCTACAAGGTATAAAAGCTTCTCTTGCCTCCTTTATGAATTTTAGATTGGGAAAGAAGCAAAAAGGAGGCTAGAGCTTTGGAGACCTCAAGAACACAAGAGTTTTTTTTCCTAAATTATTTCTTCCTTTTTGTAATTTATTCATTTATGAATTACATTGACATGATTATCATGAATATAAGTGGCTAATTCACCGATTTTAGGGTTGATTGAACTACTCCACTACTTTTGTGCTATGAATATTTATTTTAATGAATGAAACTTTTGAATTCTTCCTATCTAAGTGTTTATGTTTTATTTTTTATTGATTGGAAGGGACCTCAATTGATTGTCTCCTTTATTCTTGTGTATCTAAGGATAGATTCATGAGTTAGGGTTAAACATTTAGCAATATTTCAACTTAAAACCAAGGTATTACTTAGGTTGTCAATAAGGTGATTGTGACCATTGACCCTGATTGTGAACCATCCTTGTAGTCCTATGTATCTTTTATTAATTAATTGAGAAATTTGTTAGTGAAAGTTACAATTATTATACGGGAATGAATAGTTGTGAATTTGGAGCAAGTGTTCAATAAGAAGAACAAAGTTGAATTTGTTATTGGTACGAGAGGAGAAGGGGTGCAATCACCGGTGTACTACGTCAGGAAGTCTCTTTTAGACGCATAAACTAGGTATCAAAACGTGGAGAAACTCGCATTTGCCTTAGTCATGGCTGCGAGAAAGCTACGGCCATATTTTCAAAGTCACACCATTATTATGGTTTTCTCCTTCCTCTTGCGGACTATTTTGCACAAGCCCGAGTTGTCGGATAGGCTGGCAAAGTGGGACGTCGAGCTCGGTTAGTATGACATATATATCAGCCTCGTACGACCATAAAATCATAGGTGCTTGCGGACTTCGTCGCCGACTTCAGTACCGACTTGATGCCAAGAGCTGAGACGGAGCGCAAAGTTTCTATGAACTCAACCCATTAAGCATGCCTTCTATTAAGCTTTCATTGACTCTTTAAATGCCTCAAAGATTCATGATCAGTTTTAATTACAAATTCTTTAGGCCATAAATAGTGCTTCCAAGTAGCTAAAGCTCTAACCAAAGCATATAACTCTTTATCATAAGTAAATTTAAAGTAGCTCCACTCAATTTTTTCACTAAAGTAAGCAATGGGTTTAGAATCTTGCATTAGAACAGCTCCAATATCTCTACCAGATGCATCACATTCAATTTCAAAAGACTTGTTAAAATCAGGTGATTGTAACAAAGGAGCGGAACACAACTTATCCTTTAGCAAGTTAAACGCCCTAACTTGTTCTTCCCCCCAATAAAACGGTCTATCTTTCTTAATAACTTCAGTTAAGGGTGCTGCAATTGTACTAAAGTCCCTTACAAACCTCCTATAAAAGCTAGCAAGTCCATGAAAACTCCTAACTTCAGTTATGCTCTTAGGTGTAGGCCATTCTTTAATTGCATTGATTTTATCTTCATCAACCTCAACTCCTCTAGAACTAACCACAAAGCCTAAGAAAACCACTTTATCAACACAAAAAGTACACTTTTTCAGATTTGCGTACAGACGCTGCTCCCTAAGCACATTAAAGACTTGTTTTAAGTGTTCTACATGTTCTTCTAAAGTCTTAGAAAAAAATCAATATGTCATCAAAGTATACTACAACAAAATTCCCATGAAAATCTTTAAAGATATGATTCATTAAGCGCATGAAAGTACTTGGTGCATTAGTTAAACTAAAAGGCATCACTAACCACTCATAAAGGCCATACTTAGTTTTAAAAGCAGTTTTCCATTCATCACCAGGATTCATTCTAATTTAATGGTAACTACTCTTTAAATTAATTTTAGAGAAGATTTTAGAGCCATGTAATTGATCTAACATATCATCAAGACGAGTAATAGGATGGCGATACTTTATCATTATTTTGTTAATGGCGCGACAATCTACACACATCCTCCAAGTTCCATCCTTCTTTGCTACCAATAGAACGAGAATAGAACATGGACTCATACTTTCTCTCACAAAACCTTTTTCAAGCAGCTCATCTACTTGTCTTTGTAGCTCCTTAGTCTTTTCAGGATTACTCCTATAAGCTGGCCTATTTGGAAGTTGAGATCCGGGCACAAATCAATTTGATGTTCAATTCCTCTTAAAGGTGGTAAACCTTTAAGAACATCCTCCAGAAAGACATCTTCAAAATACTGAAAAAGATTAGAGATACTACTAGGCAAAGAAGAAGTTAGTAACTCATCATTAAGTAAAACTTCCCTATAAGTAAGAAGTATTATGGGCAGCCCCTCTTTTTGTGGCCTCAAACACTCTTTGGCTTTTACAAGACCCACTCTTTTTTCAAGCTTAGCCTCTTGCCTCTCACCAAAGCTCTTTTTTTGTCATTCTTCCCAATTTTTTTCCACTCTCGTTGCTGCCCACTCTCTCCTAACGATTTTCTCTCGTTTTCTCTTCTTTTGCTTTTCTCTCAAGCTCTCTTTTTTGTCCCTCCCCTTTATTCCCCATTGTTTCCCTCAATTTCTTTTGATCTTCATACACTTGGGAAGGAGTTAATGGTGCAAGAGTAAACATCTTGCCATTGAGCTCAAGAGAATATCTATTCCTCCTTCCATCATGAACAACCCTTCTATCAAATTGCCAAGGACATCCAAGCAAGATATGACAAGCTTGCATGGGTATCACATCACAAAGAACTTCATCAACATACTTTCCCACATTAAATGGTATCAAGAATTGCTTATTAACCCTAAGCTCACCACTATCATTCAACCATTGCAATCTACAATGTGTGGGATGTTTCATCAGCTCGAACCCTAATTTTTCTACTAAATAATTACTCACAATATTAGCACAACTCCCACTATCTATAATCATCGAACAAATTTTACCCTTTATCCCACATCTAGTGTGAAAAATATTTTCCCTTTGCTCCTCATGAGAATTTCCCAAATTAATATTCATGATTCTTCTAACTACACAATTCAAGCCCTCATTAGCCATGTCTTCCTCTTCTTCTTCAATACCCTCTTCTGCTTCTCCCTCACTTTCACTTTTTTCACTGTCAAATCCCCCATCGTCCCTAATAAGAATAGCTCTCCTATTTGGGCATTCAAACGCCTTATGTCCTCTTCCCCTACATTTATAATATTCAATAGAACTTGTAGGAAGAGAAGATTTAGGATTAGGAACTCATGTAACCCTAGATGAGTTAGTTGATTTAGCTATCAAAGTAGAAAGACAAAATAAAAAGAGGCAGCAAGCTAGCACTTGGAGGAGTCGTCCAACATCTACACCAAAGAAGACATGGCCTAGCAAGGACGAGAAAACCATGTCTAAACCTAATGATGATAAGGGTAAGGGCATAGTAGGACTCAATTTGATCACATATATGTCACGATCTAAAATACGACAGAGTGCATCAGAAAAGTCTCAAAGACGGATCGCAAATCTAGACAAAGTGCAAAGAAGGAAGCTGTTGGAGGATGAAGGCTCGAGTCAGCATGAATCAAACGCTCCCCCCCTCCCTCCCAAAACTAACGATTTTTCTTTGAGTGCAGGAATTTTCAAAGCAACAAGATGAAGAAACTAGCAACTATCAGTTCCTTGTAGATTATTTGTCATACACATTGAACAATGTCGCCAAGATAACCGACCGATATTGGAAGCGTTATCTGATTCATCGCATACGCGAAACGATTTTATTTATCTCTCTATTTATGTCCTCGCTTAATCAAAATTCATTGCTTTATTGACAACTTTACTTTACACTTTGCGGGAATTAAGCATTAACTCAGTTTTTCTCAAGGACAACACTCAACTCTTTATGGCTTCACCAAACATAAGCCGGACGGCTTAAACTCTCACTTTATATCTCCTTTGTCTTTGATATTTTCCTGTTTATATGCATCTAATAAAAACTTTATTTTGCAGGATATTCCACCATTTATTTTACAAGTACCAAAATCAAGTCTATTGGTAACAACTGAAGACGTTTATTTATGAAGTCTTCCGTATACAATCAGAGACATTATTTTGGAAGTCTACCGTAAACAATCGGAGACATCACATTTACCAAGTCTACCGTAGATAATCGGAGGCGTGGTTCTTTATCAAGTCTATCGTATACAATCGAAGACATTATTATTGAAGCCTACCATAGACAATTGGAGGCTCTATTATAAAGTCTACCGTAAACAATCGGAGACATCACATTTACCAGGTCTACCGTAGACAATCGGAGGCGTAGTTCTTTATCAAGTCTTTCGTATACAATCGAACACATTATTATTGAAGCCTATCGTAGACAATCGAAGGCCTTATCATTTGAAGCCTACCATAGACAATTGGAGGTCCTCTTATGAAGTCTACCATAAACAATCGGAGACATCACATTTACCAAGTATACCGTAGACAATCGGAGGCGTGGTTCTTTATCAAGTCTATCGTATACAGTCGAAGACATTATTATTGAAGTCTACCATAGACAATTGGAACTATTATGAAGTCTACTGTAAACAATCGGAGACATCATATTTACCAAGTCTACCATAGACAATCGGAGACGTGGTTCTTTATAAAGTCTATCATATACAATCGAAGACATTATTATTGAAGCCTACCATAGACAATTAGAGGCTCTATTATGAAGTATACCGTAAACAATCGGAGACATCACATTTACCAAGTCTACCGTAGACAATCGGAGGCGTGGTTCTTTATCAAGTCTATCGTGTACAATCGAAGACATTATTATTGAAGCCTACCACAGACAATTGGAGGCTCTATTATGAAGTCTACCATAAACAATCGGAGACATCACATTTACCAGGTCTACCGTAGACAATCGGAGACGTGGTTCTTTATCAAGTCTATCGTATACAATCGAAGATATTATTATTGAAGCCTATCGTAGACAATCTAAGGCCTTATCATTTGAAGCCTACCATAGACAATTGGAGGTCCTCTTATGAAGTCTACCGTAAACAATCGGAGACATCACATTTACCAAGTCTAACGTAGACAATCGGAGGCGTGGTTCTTTATCAAGTCCTTAATCTTCACAACTTTGCACTATTCTCAAAACCACTTCTTAGAACTTTGCCAATTTATTTTTTGATAAACGGTGCTTCTTGCAAAAATCTGTCCCAGTTGTGATCTTCTGTATCTTCAGCTCACTTTGCAAAATTGCCCCAGTTGCAAGCCTTCAAAACCTCAAATTCCCTTGAAAAATTTGCCCAGTTGCTTTCTTGGGAGAAACTGGAAATTTTAATATTAAGTAATCGAGCCCGATGTGAGCACCTACCGCCGTAGGAATCAAACCGTACGTAGTTCTGCTTACATAATGTTTTGGGGATACCAGTCTGATTATCCGCCAGATCAGTCATTGCTTGCTTCATTTCGGATCAGACGCTTAACCAACTCGAGGCTCTTTTATTGAATGAAAACCTTTGATGGGACTTGTTCTTCCTCTAGTGAATCTAGATGATTTCCAATCCCACCCCCCCCCCCCCCCGATCATTCTACTTGCGTGCTCACGTTAGCTCGAGAGTAGTTGCCTAGCGTAGGTATTCTTGGCATTCTCTCGGGGTGTAACGGAACAAGTTCTCCGTTGCTACTTGAGATTATTGATCGAGTTACGTCTCGTTCCTACTATCATAGACAATTGAAGGCGCTATTGTTATGGAGCCTACCGTAAACAATCGGGGGCCTCATTATGAAGTCTCTCGTAAACAATCGAAGACGTCACTATCATTTGAAGCCTTCCATAAACAATTGGATGCCTTTTTATGAAGCCTATCATAGACAATCGAAAGCACTATTGTTATGGAGCCTACCATAAACAATCGGGGATCTTATTATGAAGTCTATCATAAACAATCGAAGACATCACTATAATTTGAAGCCTATCATAGACAATTGGAGGCCTTTTATGAAGCCTATCGTAGACAATCGAAGGCACTATTGTTATGGAGCCTACCGTAAACAATCGGGGGCCTTATTATGAAGTCTATCATAAACAATCGAAGATGTCATTATCATTTAAAGCCTACCATAAACAATTGTAGGCCTTTTATGAAGCCTATCGTAGACAATCGAAGGCGCTATTGTTATGGAGCCTACCGTAAACAATCGGGGGCCTCATTATGAAGTCCATCGTAAATAATCGAAGACGTCACTATCATTTGAAGCCTTTCATAAACAATTGGATGTCTTTTTATGAAGCCTATCGTAGACAATCGAAGGCGCTATTGTTATGGAGCCTACCGTAAATAATCGGGGATCTTATTATGAAGTCTATCGTAACAATCGAAGATGTCACTATCATTTAAAGCCTACCATAAACATTTGGAGGCCTTTTTATGAAGCCTA
Organism: Petunia axillaris subsp. axillaris; assembly: GCA_029990575.1. Classification (NCBI taxonomy): domain Eukaryota; kingdom Viridiplantae; phylum Streptophyta; class Magnoliopsida; order Solanales; family Solanaceae; genus Petunia; species Petunia axillaris. Next base: position 97,528,491 of record JARKNS010000004.1, on the reverse strand, counting down.
TCGTAGACAATCGAATGCGCTATTGTTATGGAGCCTATTGTAAACAATCTGGGGCCTTATTATGAAGTCTTATCGTAAACAATTGAAGACGGCACTTAAAGCCTATCATAAACAATTGGAGGCCCTTTTATGATGCCTATCGTAGGCAATCGAAGGCGCTATTGTTATGAAGCCTACAATAGACAACTGGAGACTCAATCATGAGTTATTGCCGAAAAGCGGCATTTTTATCCTTATATTTTATTCAAGTCTGCTTTATGTTTTTATGGATTGAAGTCCTTTATTGTTTTATTTTCAGTCTATCAACAGCACTGAAGTCATCTTTCCTCACAAAGCCGGATGTGTCACGACCCAATTTCCAAGGGCTCGTGATGGCACCTAAACAACATTTGCCTAGGCGAACCAATGAAACAAGATGCAGAAAAGAACAATAATGTGAAAAGATCATAAATGGATATATAAATATAAAAGGGTGAAGTCCAAAAGAATATATCCACACAAAAGAATTGGAGCATTCTAAGAGTGACTCAATAAAGTATGAATATACATCAAAGAAATCTGAGTCCTATCTCTAAGTGACTCCGGCGGTATGCCACCACGGTCTGTGTGGTCGGCTCACCTCAATCAAAAGTCTCAGAAGCCTCGGGAACCGCTAACGTCCGGGCTGCTGACTGGATGAAGGACCTGCGCACATAGCAGAGTAAGTTATGAGCCGAAGCCCAGTAAGATCACCGACAGGCCCGCTAAGGTACCCTTGCGGGACAAGTCGCTACATGCATCATAAGCAACAACATACTATAGTAATCATACAATAAAGTAGTGAAATCACAAATAGATGTAACACATTCCATACACACAAGTAGTAACCAGAAGTCTCAAGGATTATGCCCATCCAACGTAAGGCATAGGTCAACTCAGCGGCGGTTTGGAGGTCCTATCTCTACTCCCGTGCCGACTAACCTAGACCTACGATGGACTAGCAACACCACTACTAAGTATCAACCATATACCGTGACCCGAAGTCACTATCACAATCATGAATGAGTAGACCAACGACCCGTAGTCGTTGGCTCATCTCAAATCTGTCTACGATCGCACCACACCCCTGTCAAGTGCGTCGTATCTCAATAAATCAAGTGACCACACCACACCCCCTGTCAAGTGTGTCACATCTCAAAGATCAAGTGTCCACACCACACCCCCTGTCAAGTGTGACACATCTCATAGTATAGGCGACACCACACCCCCTGTCAAGTGTCCCTCTAACAGTATTAATATCCACGACATTAATAACAATAACAGAAATAATAACAGTAATATTAATAACGATAATATTTCACAGTCACCGTAACCCAGGTTGGTTATGCTAGCTGAACGTAAGGCGAAGGTTAACCCGACCACAGTTTGGGGGTACAATCCCTACTCCTATGTCGTCCAACCCAAGGTTACGTATAGACAGCACTACCCAACCCGGCACGTGAACAAATCAAGTACCAATATCATACAAAAGCCGGCAAAATCCTCGGCAAGACATTTATCATGACATGCCGGCAACATCCTCGGCCATGTCCCAAGTTCTTGCTATCTAAGCATGGCGTAGCAAGCGTTACTACGATATAAATTTAAGCTACTTCGACGTAGCGTTTAGACCGGCACATACCTCGGTCAAGTCACAATCTCGCTATTTATAACAAACAATAATAGCAAGTAATTCACATCATTAATCCTAACCATTGTTAGGTATATATATGCGTACATGAAGCATACTAGCATGAAGGAAGAGTCCACAAGCACAATAGAGGTCAAGTCTCACTTACCTCGAAATTCGGGCTCAAATGCCGGGAAGAATCTCCTATCCCGCTCGCCTTGTCCGCGAAGGACTCTCCACTAGGTCTATTAAGACAAGATATAGCACATATGAGTGCTCAATTATAGCTATTTAAGCCTATAGGCATCCTAGGATAAAATTACCAAAATGCCCCCGGGTAGGGCCGAGCCCTAAATTTACAAAATGTACTTTTCCGGACTCCCCACGCTCCCGTGAGTCCAAAAGTACATTTAGATTCCACATGCGAGCCTTGCTCGATGTCTTTCCCCAATTCTTAAGAATCTAGGGTTCTAACCCATTTTCAAGAATCAACCCTTTGATTCTTGTGTTAATCAACATAAAGATGGATTGAAAGGGCTTACCTTAAGTGTAAGTATGATTGGGTCTTCAAGAAATACCCAAAAATTGCCTCAAGAGCTCACCAAATGATTTTTATAAGTTATGAACCGAAATGGCCCGAAATGGCCTTTTTATAGCAGTTTTTGCCTCTATGACAGCTTCTTTTGAAAAAATCATAACTTTTGATAGGAATGTCCAAATGACCTGAAACCGGTGTCATTAAAACCACAACTCAAAGGACTACAACTTTCATGTTTTGAGTTTTTCCTAATTCCTTACGGATTGGCCGAAAAATCAGCTTTTATCCGACTGTTTGCGCCAAAACAGAACAGAAAAGTCGCACCAGAGTTTCTACTGTTTTAGGGTCAAAACGGGACCTACGAAGCTCGGAATGATCCCAAATTTTGCAAACTAGCCATAAAATACTTGGGTAACATGCTCGTCAAGACGGAACTCAATTCGGACCTCCAGAACTCAAAAAGTGGGTCCTACGGCAAAGGTTCAATTTTCGACTTTCGCCAAAATAGCGAAATTTAACCAAACGACCTCGGAATCCAATTCCGAAAGTTGCTCCAAGTCACAAATGACTATACAAACCTAACGGAACTTTCGGATCTCTTATCGGAGCTCATTTGCTCAAATCGAGCTCGGAAACCTCTTTTAACTCTTTTAAACTTCCGAAACGAGGACTTTATCAAAAGTCCTATCAAACGAGGTCCGTTTTCAATTTTGAAGGTTGCTACATATCATAAATGACGAGACGGACCTAACGGTGCGCTCGGATTTTCCATCGGGGTTCGTTTACTCAAAACGACCTATCGAAACCCCAAATTCCTTTCCGGAATTTCATAAACGGATCCTTTTCTCGAAAACCTATAAAACGGACTCCGTTTCGACTCAGATTTCACAGACGGGTCATAAATGACCTAACGGAGCTTTTGGGACTGTCGACACACAAATCGAGGTTCTGGATCCCGTAACGACTATTTGAGGGCCGTTACATTCTCCTCCACTTAGACTCTCGGCCGTCCTCGGACGAGCCTAAGTCTAAGGTAGGATCCACACACTAGCCACGGAGCTGGCATGGATTTCGAGGACCCCTCGGTACCACCCAAAATCAATAAAACTTAAAAATGCAAATTCAGGCTTAGAAAATACAAGGATTTCATACCTGAATCATCGAACAAGCGCGGATGCCTCTCACGCATCTCGGACTCAAGCTCCCAAGTGGCCTCGGCAATGGAGTGATGCCCCCACTGAACTCTCACAAGCGGGATCACCTTCGATCTCATCTTACGGACCTCTCTAGCCACAATAGCAATAGGCTCCTCCGAATAAGCTAAGTCGCCATCTACCTCCACGGAAGCCATATCGATCACATGAGACAGATCGTGAACATACTTCCGGAGCATGGACACATGGAACACCGGATGAACAGACAGAGAGGGAGGCAAAGCCAGTCTATAAGCAACGGCGCCAACGCGCTCCAATATCTCAAAAGGCCCAATGAACCTAGGACTGAGCTTGCCTTTCTTCCCAAATCTCATAACACCCTTCATGGGCGACACTCTGAGGAATACCCGGTCCCCAACCATGAACTCAAGATCTCTCCGCCTCCGATCTGCATACGATATCTGCCGGCTCTGAGCCGTGCGGAGTCGATCCTGAATAACCCGGACCTTATCTAAGGTCTGCTGCACCAAATCGGGCCCCAACACCTGGACCTCACCAGACTCGAACCAACCGATAGGCGAGCGACATCTCCGACCATACAATGCCTCAAACGGAGCCATCTGGATAGAAGTCTGATAGCTATTATTATACGCAAACTCTGCTAGCGGGAAATGGCTATCCCAATGGCCTCCAAAATCAATAGCACACGCCCTCAACATATCCTCGAGGATCTGAATGGTCCGCTCAGACTGGCCATCAGTCTGCGGGTGAAATGCAGTGCTGAGATCAACCCGAGTACCCAGCTCTCTCTGAAAAGATCTCCAAAACTGAGCTGTGAACTGAGCACCTCTGTCAGAAATGATAGAAACAGGAGCATCATGCAATCACAATTTGCTCAATGAAGATACGAGCCAGACGCTTCGAGGTATAAGTAGTCCTCACTGGAATGAAGTGAGCCGACTTCGTCAGTCGATCAACTACTACCCACACCGAATCATGCTTACCCACGGTCAGCGGCAAACCAACTACGAAATCCATAGTGATCTGCTCCCACTTCCACTCGGGAATGGGCATAGACTGGGTCACCCCGGCTGGCCTCCGGTGCTCATACTTCACCTGCTGGCAATTCAAACACCGAGATACATAATCAGCAACATCCCTCTTCATCCCTTTCCACCAATACAGCTCTCGAAGATCATGATACATCTTCGCAGTACCCGGATGAATGGAATATCTCGAACTGTGAGCCTCTGCCAAAATCATCTGCCTCATCTCCACAATGGCTGGAACAAATACCCGGCCGTTAAGCCGCAAAGCACCATTATCACCAATCACGAACGAGGACACTCCCCCACTCAGGACCCTGTCCCGGAGATCTCTCAGATAAGGATCCTCGAACTGCCTTTCCCGAATCTGGGAAGCTAAAGACGACTGAGACCCCACATATGCAAGCACCCGGCCTGGAACAGAATCATCAAACCGAACCCCACTAATGGACAAAGCCTGCAACTCACGGGCCAACGGCCTCATATCAGCATAAAGATAGGCGAGGCTACCCATGGACTTCCTACTCAGGGCATCGGCTACAACATTAGCCTTTCCGGGATGATATCGGATAGAAAGATCATAATCCTTCAGCAGCTCTAACCAGCGGCGCTGTCTCCCGTTCAAGTCCTTCTGAGTGAACAAGTACCGGAGACTCTTATGATCGGTGAATATCTCACATGGCTCGCCATAAAGATAGTGCCTCCACAACTTCAGTGCAAACACGACAGCTAACAGCTCCAAATCATGGACAGGATAATTCTTCTCATGGACCTTCAGCTGTCTCGAGGCATAAGCTATCACCTTACCCTCCTGCATCAGAACGCTACCCAGGCCAACACCCGAAGCATCACAATATACGGTGAATCCCCCGGATCCACTAGGCAAGGCCAACACTGGCGCTGAAGTCAACAGAGTCTTAAGCTTCTGAAAGCTAGACTCACAGGCGCATCGGACCACAGGAAAGGAACATTCTTCTGGGTCAACTTCGTCAGAGGTGCTGATATAGAAGAAAACCCCTCGACGAACCGCCGATAATAACCTGCCAAGCCTAAGAAACTCCGAATCTCTGTAGGAGAAGTAGGCCTAGGCCAACTCTGAACGGCCTCTATCTTCTTCGAATCAACACACACCCCATCCTTGGTCACCACGTGACCTAGGAAAGATACAGAACTGAGCCAAAATTCACACTTGGAGAATTTGGCATACAATTGCTGATCCCTCAGAGTCCGAAGAACAACTCTCAAATGCTACTCATGCTCCTCCCTGCTCCTCGAATAAACCAAGATATCATCGATAAACACAATGACGAAGGAGTCAAGGTAGGCCTTGAACACTCAGTTCATCAGATCCATGAAAGCAGCTGGAGCATTCGTAAGCCCGAAAGACATCACCAGAAACTCATAGTGGCCATATCGGGTACGAAAAGCAGTCTTGGAAACATCCTCGAACCGAATCCTCAACTGATGATACCCCGACCTCAAATCAATCTTCGAGAAGAAGGTAGCACCCTGAAGCTGATCAAAAAAATCATCAATACGCAGCAAAGGATACCTATTCTTGATAGTAACCTTATTCAGCTGCCGGTAATCAATACACATCCGCATAGAGCCATCCTTCTTCTTCACAAATAATACCGGGGCACCCCATGGAGACACACTGGGCCTAATGAAGCCCTTATCGAGCAAATCCTGAATCTGCTCCTTCAGCTCCCTCAACTCAACAGGAGCCATACGATACAGGGGAATAGATTTAGGCTGAGTGCCTGGCAATAGATCAATGCAAAACTCTATCTCCCGCATAGGCGGCAAACCCGGCAAATCATCAGGAAACACATACGGATACTCACAAACAACCGGAACTCTATCAAGGGATAACTCCTCTGCCCGGACATCCCGAACTGAAGCAATATATCCCTCGCACCCACTAGATATCATCCTCTGCGCCTCCAAGAAAGAAATGATCCTACTCTTCGGAGAAGGCCTGGAACCTCTCCATACAACCCGAGACTCACCCTCTTCCCCGATCGTCACGGACTTGGCATGGAAATCCAAAGTCGCATGACAGGAAGCCAGCCAATCCATGCCCATAATGACATCGAAATCAGACATATCGAGCAGCATCAGGTCCACTAAGGACTCTACACCACAGATGGAGATCATACACTGCCGATAACCCCTATCTACACATATAGAAGACCCGACAGGGGTGGCAACCATAAAGGGATCATCTAAGAAGACCAGATCCCTGCCCAAGCAAGGGGCAAATCCCGGCGACATATACGAATAGGTAGACCCCGGATCAATAAGAGCATAAGCATCGCGGCCACATACAGAAATAATACCTGTGATGACATCATTGGATGCCTCAGCATCCTGACGAGTCATAGCATAGACCTGCGCCGAGCCTCCTGAACCCGGAGCTCTCTGCTGTCTAGGAGGAATCTGAGAAACGGGCCTGGCGGCCTGAGGACCAGATGGTACCATAGCTGCGGATCCCTGGCGACCTGATGAAACATAAGGGCAACTCCTGACATAGTGCTCTGGAGACCCACACTCAAAACATCCATCACCTCTACCTCCTCTACCGCCTCTACCACCTCTGCCATGACCACCTCAAGACGAACACCTCCCATGATGCCTCTGATGGCACCTCCCGCACTGCGGCGGACCAGACTGCGAAGAGCCACCCCGCCTCTGGGATGACTGAGGCCTCGGGGTCTCTGAAGAAAAATCCTGGGCAGGCAAAGCAGCAGCCTGGGGCCTAGACTGAGAACGGCCCTGATGACCCTGACCCCTCTGAGCGGATCCACTATACCCACCAGACTGACGCGATCTCTTGGCCGCCCTCTCCGCGTCAGCCCTGGCGAAGATATCCTCCATCCGCCGTGCCACATCAACTATCTCAAAATATGACTTGTTGCCCATATCAGGGGCAACTGCTACCTGCAAGCGGGGATGAAGACCCTCAACAAACCGGAGGACCTTGTCCCTCTCCTGAGCCACCATAGCCGGTGCAAACTGAGACAACCACAAGAACCTGGTGTCATACTCTGAAACAGACAGGTTTCCCTGCCTCAACTTCTCAAACTCGCGCCTCTGAGCATCGTGCTGACTCTGGGGCACGAACTTGCTCATGAACATAGACACGAGCTCAGCCCAAGACAAAGGAGGGAGGTCACTAGACCTCTGCCGCATCATGGAGACCCACCATGTCTCCGCATCTCCCGATAATCTGAAAGAAGCACACTGCACCCCTAAGGTGTCTCTAGTACCAAGAGCTGTCAAAATCTTCTCACACTTCTGAATGTACCTCTGGGCAGTACATGTAGCTGAGGTACCGTCGAACTTTGGAGGCTGAAGCTTCATGAATGACTCTATCCTCTTGGCAACCTCCTCAGTGCCCATAGGAGGAGTAGAAATAACAGGACCTGCCTGAGGAGCAGAAGAAGAAGGCTGGGCAATATGATCAGGAGCAGCCTCAGAAGTAGGCGTGCTCATAACAGGTGTGGTCGGCTGAGGAGCCGAAACAGGAGCTGCAACATCATCTCTGACAGGGACCTGATGGCTAGACAAGGCCATCAGTCTCATTTACTCCTCTGAAGAGATCACAACGGTGCCTGGCACAACAGCAGGCACTGGGGGAATAGATGCTGACAGAGTCGCTGCGGACACCGCAGGGATAGCTGTGTCCTACCTAGTGGCTGACGGGCGACCTGCCCGAGTCTTCTTAGCAGCTGGCGGCTGCGTAGGTGCTGATGGCTCTCCCGCAGACGCGGGTGTAGAAGATGCAGCCCTCCTGGCTGAGGATGCTCGCGTCCTCGCCATCTGATACAATACACGAAAAAGGGTCAGCACCTATATAAGTTACTCAGCACGAATAGAGATGAAACGAAGGGAAAACATTTCCTAACATGCCCTTGTAGCCTCTCGCTCATAAGTATGGTCGACAACATACCCATAAGAAAGACTCTACTCAGACACTGCTCCAAGACTCCTAGGACTCGAATTAGAACCTAGGCCTCTGATACCAAACTGTCACGACCCAATTTCCAAGGGCTCGTGATGGCACCTAAACAACATTTTCCTAGGCGAACCAATGAAAAAAGATGCGGAAAAGAACAATAATGTGAAAAGATCATAAATGGATATATAAATATAAAAGGGTGAAGTCCAAAAGAATATATCCACAGAAAAGAATTGGAGCATTCTAAGAGTGACTCAATAAAGTATGAATATACATCAAAGAAATCTGAGTCCTATCTCTAAGTGACTCCGGCGGTATGCCACCACGGTCTATGTGGTCGGCTCACCTCAATCAAAAGTCTCAGAAGCCTCGGGAACCGCTAACGTCCGGGCTGCTGACTGGATGAAGGTTAACCCGACCACAGTTTGGGGGTACAATCCCTACTCCCATGTCGTCCAACCCAAGGTTACGTATAGACAGCACTACCAAACCCGGCACGTGAACAAATCAAGTACCAATATCATACAAAAGCAGGCAAAATCCTCGACAAGACATTTATCATGACATGCCGGCAACATCCTCGGCCATGTCCCAAGTTCTTGCTATCTAAGCATGGCGTAGCAAGCGTTACTACGATATAAATTTAAGCTACCTCGACGTAGCGTTTAGACCGGCACATACCTCGGTCGAGTCACAATCTCGCTATTTATAAAAAACAATAATAGCAAGTAATTCACATCATTAATCCTAACCATTGTTAGGTATATATATGCATACATGAAGCATACTAGCATGAAGGAAGAGTCCACAAGCACAATAGAGGTCAAGTCTCACTTACCTCGAAATTCGGGCTCAAATGCCGGGAAGAATCTCCTATCCCGCTCGCCTTGTCCGCGAAGGACTCTCCACTAGGTCTATTAAGACAAGATATAGCACATATGAGTGCTCAATTATAGCTATTTAAGCCTATAGGCATCCTAGGGTAAAATTACCAAAATGCCACCGGGTAGGGCCGAGCCCTAAATTTACAAAATGTACTTTTCCGGACTCCCCACGCTCCCGTGAGTCCAAAAGTACACTTAGATTCCACATGCGAGCCTTGCTCGATATCTTTCCCCAATTCTTAAGAATCTAGGGTTCTAACCCATTTCCAAGAATCAACCCTTTGATTCTTGTGTTAATCAACATAAAGATGGATTGAAAGAGCTTAACTTAAGTGTAAGTATGATTGGGTCTTCAAGAAATACCCAAAAATCGCCTCAAGAGCTCACAAAATGATTTTTATAAGTTATGAACCGAAATGGCCCGAAATGGCCTTTTTATAGCAGTTTTTGCCTCTGTGACAGCTTATTTTGAAAAAATCATAACTTTTAATAGGAATGTCAAAATGACCTGAAACCGGTGTCATTAAAACCACAACTCAAAGGGCTACAACTTTCATGCTTTGATTTTTTCCTAATTCCTTATGGATTGGCCGGAAAATCAGCTTTTATCCGGCTGTTTGCGCCAAAATAGAACAGAAAAGTCGCACCAGATTTTCTACTGTTTTAGGGGCAAAACGGGACCCTACGAAGCTCGAAATGATCCCAAATTTTGCACACAAGCCATAAAATACTTGGGTGACATGCTCGTCAAGACGGAACTCAATTCGGACCTCCAGAACTCAAAAAGTGTGTCCCACGGCAAAGGTTCAATTTTCGACTTTCGCCAAAATAGCGAAATTTAACCAAACGACCTCGGAATCCAATTCCGAAAGTTGCTACAAGTCACAAATGACTATACGAACCTAACAGAAATTTCGGATCTCTCATCGGAGCTCATTTGCTCAAATCGAGCTCGGAAACCTCTTTTAACTCTTTTAAACTTCCGAAACGGAGACTTTATCAAAAGTCCTATCAAACGAGGTCCGTTTTCAATTTTGAAGGTTGCTACATATCATAAATGACGAGACGGACCTAACGGTGCGCTCGGATTTTCCATCGGGGTTCGTTTACTCAAAACGACCTATCGAAACCCCAAATTCCTTTCCGGAATTTCATAAACGGATCCTTTTCTCGAAAACCTATCAAACGGACTCCGTTTCGACTCAGATTTCACAGACGGGTCATAAATGACCTAACAGAGCTTTTGGGACTGTCGACATGCAAATCGAGGTCCCAGATCCCGTAACGACTATTTGAGGGTCGTTACAGGATGCTTCACTAATTGATTGGAGATGAGCTTATCATTGAAACCAGTATCTACGAGTTTTATTATCATTATCTATTTTTTACTCCATTTATAAAGCCTTATTTGCAGTTACTCGCTTACCGTTTGTCGAGTTTATTACAGGATTTTATCAGCACCGCAGCAGCATTTGGAGCATAATGTGGAACTCTTTCTTAGCAGTGAACTGGGGAAATTGTTGATATGAGCTAGATTCGTCAACGAGGATCTGAAGAATCGCACTCGAACAAGCAAGTCTTATCTAATCTTTTATTCCAGATCAGGGGTCAGTCAGATTCTTTCTTGTTTATGTGTCTGTTTCTGTTAATCGTGCGAGCCTTCGTTTCTAAGTGTCGTTGAACTACATATGGCCAGATTCTCTTTCAGCCCGAGATATGTAGGCAACTCGGAAACCGGAGTTCAGCCATACCCATAAGCTTCGCCTTTTGGTCTATAGAATCAGATGTCCTTGGCTTTATCGTTACAAAATTGGTTTCCCGTCAACTTCTTTACCCTGAAAACTCTTTCATCCTTTCCGGGTAAAGAGGGGCAGCTGTTGACACCCAATTTTGTCCCGGGACTTCTTAAAATTAATAAGTTGTTGTAATAATTTATAATTAGGGTTAAATTTGAAACTTTAAAAAGATAGAAGGAAGAAATAATTGGTTTTGATTCAAAGAGGCTAAAAGTGGAATACATAACCTAATAAATGGTCTACCCGTGCAAAGACACCCCACAACATAAAATTAGTTCCCCCTAATTCTAATTTTCCCCAATTTGGAAACCCAAAGCCCGTTTACCCAATTTTCAACCCCCACAACCCGATAACCCGCGAGCAAGAGCCCAAACTCGCAACCTTCTTCCAATATTGACACGATCCGGAATCCGGCTAGGCCGTGCGGGCACCTGACATCCTCCCCTAGACCCGTCGGGCGAACCCTTACCAATTAAATTAGGAAAATGAATATAATTCAATTCATAAATAAGATAAGACTTTAAAAAAACATTGACATGATAGCTTTAAGCTGTACAAAAAAAATTACAGCTGACTACCCAACCTACTAAGTTTAGGGCAATCCAAACTAGACATCTAAGAGTACAAAAGAAGACAGATACCTCCTGAAGGGAGCAAACTGACACGAAAATAATAACCAATAAACTGGTGGCCATCCGGAATAAAAGCTGGCTCACCCTGACAGCTGAAATCGTCTTCGCTCCTTCACAACGTGGCGAACTCAATCCTGAACCGAACCTTCCGAAACTAAATAGATTGACAAAAAATAAACAACAAACAAGGGTGAGTCAAAAGGACTCAATAAGTGGGGCAGACTAGCCACCTCAAAGAATAGTATAGCTAGCCAGGGAGGAGAAACAGATAAACAAAATTCCTCTTATTTAAATTATAAAAAGGCAGAGCCAGATAATAACCGGAAACACGTATGAAACCATAAACTCAACCAGGACTACGAGCCAGAAACATATCAACAAATAAGCAATGCACGTAGAAGCAGAATTGCAGTTATGTACCACAAGTCTACACAATGGTATGAAATGAACTGAAATGAAATAAAATGAGATTAAATGAAATATGATGCAAAGGGTCTCATGTGCCCGTAATCCCATCTCGAAGCGGAATACTCCTGCATTCGAGGGGAATCCAATCTGATAACCAACTGGAGCGGAATACTCCTGCTCCTGGGGCGGAATACTCCTGCACCCGATATAATATAAACAAGAGGCGGAATACTCCTGCACTCTCCTGGGGCGCAATACTCCTGCTCCCGATATAATGTAAAGCTTAGGCAAAATACTCCTGCACTCAGTATCTGACATAAGAGCAGAATACTCCTGCTCCTGGGGCGGAATACTCCTGCACCCAATATGATATAAACCAGAGGCGGAATACTCCTGCACTCTCCTGGGGCGGAATACTCCTGCACCCGATTTAATATAAAGCTGAGGCGGAATACTCCTGCACTCAGTATTTGACATAAGAGCGGAATACTCCTGCTCCTGGGGCGGAATCCTCCTACCCTCAATATGATACAATGGAGCGGAATCCTTCTTCTCCTGGGGCGGAATACTCCTGCACCCAATATGATATGCAATATAATGCATATGAATGACATATAATGCATATGAATGCAATGTTATGTAATAATAACCCTTCACCGGCGCGGGACTCTCATCGACAGCCGGAAAGTAGATGCCAACTCACAGCCAGAGTACAATGCTCAGATCCTCAATGCAATATCAACAACAGGACATAACATATAATATATAATGTAAATTCAAAGCTAAGGCGTAATGAGTACGCCTATTGGCATCTACACACGTAAGGTACACGTGGTAGAAAATCCACGAGACCAGGTGCCTCCATAGAAATGGATATAAACACTACCCTATCCCAAAAGTTAGTATTGCTAATCAACAACCGCTTTATCCTTTGGTTTCCTTGCCCCACCATCCCACTCTATTCATTAAGTAGAAAAATATATCAATTTAGGCTAAAGGCTTCATTCCTCAAATCTTAGGGCAATCCGGTTAGGAACCTGATACCCTATTCGCATAGGCAATACGTAGGACATGCCTATGTACAGGGTTTAAGCTCACATAACCAAACCCCAAATAAATTACATTTATATGTTGTCCATAACTCACTGAGTACGAATATATAATCAATTTCATTATCGGGACTTATTAAAGTGATGTTTAATATTCCAAGTTTTACCGTTAAAATATATTCAAACACACGTAATAAAATTAAATAATATATTAGGATCATTACCTGGATGTTTCAGTGTGAAAATACTATTTTTCTCCGGTTCTTTTCGCATTTTCTTGCATTTTTTTCCTACTGCGTCATTTCATTTTCTCTGTTTTGTTTCTGTTCTAATGTTTCTGTTTTTTGTTGTAGTAAACCGCTAAGGCCTAAGTTGATTACATGTGCACTTATAATGCTAAAGTAACTTTTCAAAGAGTTGAGGTGTGAAGGAGATATACCAATGATGGATGGACGACAAGCTGCACTAGACCTTTAACTCTAAATTCTCATGAAGTATAACAGCGTCAGTATGAGGATGCAGTTCTAGTTGAATATAGACAGATAGTCAGAAGAAAACCAGAGTCACCATACAGGTTTACTACTGACGGTGTTCTCATGTATAAAGATAGACTTTGTGTTCCTGATGTTGCAGATTTATGTGGACAGATTATGATAGAGGCACATTATTCTAAATACACTGTTCATCCAGGTTCGACTAAGATGTACTATGATGTTAAGCAAATTTATTGGTGGGGCGGAATGAAGTGTGACATAGCAGAACTTGTGGCTCAGTGTTCTAATTGTCAGCAAACTAAAGTCGTGTCATCTTTCCGGACTTTATACTTTCAGCAGATAGGTACGTATATATATGATCAGGTTGCCAGATTATTTCTGGCATTAATAGATTATAAGTGGGTTTAGCAATGATCGACACTCATTGTAGGTTCCTGTCGTGGCCCTAGGTTGAGTCGTGAAAAAAGTGGTACCAATGCCTTAGAGATTTAGTATTACCATTCAGTACTTGGAGGAAGACTCCTCCACTTAAAGCACAAACTCATACAGCTATTTGAATATGAATACCCATCCCTGCAGGCTGCTGAACTAAAGAAGATTTAGCTAAAAGCTGGACGCAGGCAGACCTAAGCTACCAACTACCCGTTCGAGTTTCCAAACAGCTGCAACTCTCGAGTCACAACTCCATACATTTTCCATAAGCATCATCGCTCGATAGCTCAATTCAGGGGGTCAAATGACACCTCTCATTACCCTTTGTAGCTTTGAAACACCACAATGTGCTTACCCGGCTACCTTGACACGCACTCTGGCTCAACACAGGGAGCATCACAAGAGACTACTAACTGCCCAAGCTCACTAGTGTCGGAAGAAGAAGAGATGGCAACAGACTGAGGATAGAAATAATTAGAACTTCAGGAAGCTCATCTTCTTATTGCTTGGCTACCAGAGCAAGACTACTTCTAAATCAGGCTAGCCAAAGAATTGCAATTGAATAAATAGACATTAAATGAGCTTTATGGAACAAAATCTATGTCAATTTAACCTTCCCATAAAAAGAAACTCCAACAATTTATCAGTAAACTCTTTTATAACTGAGAGAAGCTCATGGAATAACATGACTCTACTAGCATCTTGAACAAAGAGGAGACACGAGTATCACTTACAAATCACTTTACACCGGAAGAAATAATGACACTTTCTAATGGTGACGAATAAGAATCACATCATCCTACCGACACTGATTTCCAAAGAGAGCTAGACTGACTTGACATTATAACAGAATGAGGCACAACAAAATACCAAGCAAACAATACCGATACTCACTCACAAATCTCTCACATTTAAACCAGATAATCTAGTAGGGTCATCATAAATGCAACAAATAAATCATATCAGATGCTCACCCTCTACCGCAACCAATTCTTAATAGAAACGACATCAAAAGAAACCATGGAAACATGATAGGACACCCCATTTCCAGATCGATCGGAAAAATAAATCTTACTCACAGATAAGGGAAGAAGAAATACACGGGTCTACTACATCGGATGCCTCAGCATCCTGCCATACTAGCAGTTCATAGAACTGCCTCTGTAGCTAAGCTGAGCCGCTACCCTGGTAATTATTTCCATAAGAACCACCACCACCACGCTCTCGAACTCTATTGGATTTAAATGAAACCGCCTGCGACTGTACAAGTGCCTGATGACAAGAGAAAGGACGACTGCCTACTTGCCAAATTAAGGGAGAACTCCACCAAAGATGACTTGCTCGCGGCAATGATAATACCTTCTCGGTGAAAATGGAAGCTGGACAGATTGTTGATAACTACAAAGAGAAAACTGGGTCTGATCTTGACGAACTACTGACCACTCTGAGAATCACGTGACACAAGCTGAGATAATCTGGAAGGTGGCCTCCCAAAATAATCATAACTCTTACCTCCAAATGAGGTACCATGGTTGCCCACTAGGGCCACGGGATCTCTTGCTCTCCTGCTCTAACTCTTCCTGCTCTAACTTATGGTATGCCTCGTACCTTCGGGTAATATCTACAACAACATCAAATGAAAGCCCGACCTCAATTTCTCGAGCCATCTAGGATCTCAAGAAAGGAGAAAGGTCATCAATAAATCTTTGAATCTCTCGAAAGGCTCATGGACTAGTTCTAATGCATATTCAGTCATTCTATAGAATTCAATCTCATATTCTGAAATACCAACAGGCTAACAGATACGCTACCCTGTCCAATCCACTCAAACTGGCAACATCTTTTATCTCGCTCGCTAATTGAAAGGAATTTTTTTCCACGAATCTAAAAGAAAAATCGAACCAAGTCAGCTAATAAGAGAGCGGCGCACCAATTCAGGGCTGGACCTTGAAACTGGAAAGCAGAATAATCAACACCATACTGCTCGATATAATCAAGAGCCTAAAGGATACGCTGACATCATTTTATTTTAAAGAAACTTACACAGGGATTATATGATGCATGGCTTGTGAATATCGGAAGGTTCAACCGCGTAAATAATGCAACCGCTTTGGGCACTCAAACCGAACTGTTACTAATACGGGGTAAAACTAAACACGGAAATAAAGATAGAGAGCGAGACACTACTCGAACTCCCTACGAAGTAACCCCGATGAACTTGTCCCGAGATACCCTCGTATCGGCGTCAAGGAGGACCTACACTATGCAACTACCCTCGAGACGACAACGGCCTCGCAAGTAGAATGATCGGGGGGTTTGGGGTTCAACTAGAATCCACTAGTAAACTCAAACCAACTCAAAAAGGTTTTCATTCTAAGAGAATCCACTCTTGAACATTGACATTCAATCATTCATCATAATAGCTAACTAAGTAAAAATGCTAAGCTATGGAGTATTTATAGGCCTTTCTTAGACATGAATGAAAAGCCTAAAGTACCCTTAAGTAAGTTCTAAAGTCATAAGCCACATAGGGGCCTAATAGGAATTACATAGGATGAAAACTAGCAATCCCGAAACTTGTTCAGCAACTAGGCGCCCCGCCTAGTGTAGTAGGCGCCCCGCCTGGCCTCCAGTAGGCGCCCCAAGTAGGCCCTCCGCCTCCGCAGTAGGCTCCCCAATATCCAGAGAGTGAGCAATAAGTGGGCGGTCCGCCCCTTTGACTAGGCGGTCCGCCCCTTCTTGGGCAGCCTTGAAACGCTCCGAAATTGATCCCGAATGCTCCTCACTCCATGGCGTTCCAATGCATAAGCTCTTCCTTGGCCTTGGATGGTATTTTTAGATGGTTGCTCGATTTGCCCGCATCATCCTCCCCTTCTTGAGAAGATTTCATCCTTGAAATCAAGGCTTGGTCTCTCATGGCTCTAGCAACTCCTCGGGGTGGCCAAGAAACTCCTCCTTTGTCCCTCTTGATCGTCACTTTGTCATAGGCTTCTTCCAAGAGCTTCCTCGCCTTATCATGGAGCTTAGAACCTACAAGCAACGACAAGCAAAATCAAGCAAACGTCCTACTTTGAAAGTAGGTTAGTGCAAGAAGTGTGGAAAACACACTCTTGTGATATAACCAAGCATCAATAACAATCATGAATATCAAGTCTTCAAAGAGAACCATAAGCACTTGGTTAAAGATCAACATGCACTGAACAAGATAATGAGCAAATAGGTCATGGGAAGATGGGAAATGCAAGATCAAGCTACCAAAATCCCCTTGAACCTTAAGCTCAAGATCAACACACCAATCTATCTTCGAGGTGTGATCAACATGTGGAGTGGAGTGAATCAAATAGCCCAACCTACAAGTAGGATCAAGCACTCCACTCCCCTTCTTTAGAGCATACTTACTCACACCAAGGGATTCCTCTTCCCCTCCCATTTCATCAACTAGGCAACCCTCCTCAAAAGTCAAGTTCTCAAGGAAGGCATTGATGATGGACTCTTCTTCATCATAACCCCAACAAGCAATAGTAGGGTCACTCAAAGAACCATCTACCTCACCCAAATTCTCAAACAATGGGTTGCCTAAGGGGTCAAACCCTTCACACCATGGGGGTTCCATATGACCACCCCCCCTAGTTCGATACAAGTCATGTCCACTAATGAGAATGCCTTCAAACAATGGATTGGTGAAAACATGCATCTCCATATCATGATTAAGCATAGACAAGTTATCAAGACTAGGTTCACTTGAGGAGTCATCATAGACAACCTTGTCCGATTCATGCAATTTGGACTCCTCAAGGTCAATCCCATCTTTTCCACAACACATTGGTCCACCAAATATTAGCAAATCAACAAGAGCATGATCAACTATCTCATCTTTCCCAATGTCAAAGGTTGGTGGTGTGTCATAGCAAAGGTCACCATCATAGTCAACTATCAAATCTACACTAGGGAGGGGTTCAATGAACAATGCTCACATCATGATGTGGCATAGCATCCCTACCAACTAGTGTTTCACAAGCACATACAAGTTGACAACTAGACTCTTCACTAGTGGTATACTCACTATATGCATCAAAAACACCAACTAGTGTTGAGTCGTCACAAGACAAGTAGCTAGTAGGCTCATGAATGGGTGAAGTAACACTTACATTTGTAGTACTTCCTTGATCACTAACAAGGCTTGAAGTGTCCTATGCAACTCCTCCTTCATGAAGCTCACATGGAGAACTTTCCCCATCTTATCTTTCCTTCCAAGCACATGGTTGAGGCTCCAATGGCTTGTCTTCAAACGTACATACACAAGAACTTTCACAAGAAAAAGTAGAAGATAAAGAAGGGTTAGAACAATGGGTGCTCTCACTCTCAATTTTTCCTTCCTCACCTCTCATCTCTCTCAATTTTACCTCATGGTCAAGTGTAGTTTGTGGTGACAATCACTCACATCACTCCTCAAATCCTCTCCTTTTTCCTCTCTTGGATTGTCACCGGTCACTCCCTCACTTCTCTCTATCTTTTCTCTCTCAATTGAAGTGGAGTGGCTCTCATTTTCATCATGCAATGGCAAAACAATGAGATTGTTTGCCTCGGGTTCAAGTACAATGGGTGACTTTGCTTTAGCCGACTCCCTCAACTCCTTCATCCGCTTGTAGTCTTCCCTTACTTGCCTTGGAGTCAAAGGTCTAAGCACATATTTCTTCCCATCTTGCTTAACCGTGTAGGAGTTGGTCCTACCATCATGCACAACACATCTATCATATTGCCATGGTCTCCCAAACAATAGATGACAAGCTTGCATCGGGACAACATCAAACAAGACCTTATCTTTATAGTTCCCAATTCTAAACTCAAGCATCACTTGCTTCACCACCTTTAGTTCACCACACTCGCTAAGCCATTGTAAGCGATATGGGCTTGGATGCTTACGAGTGGGTAACTTCAATTGGGAAATCAAGGATTGGCTTACTATGTTGGCACAACTCCCCGAATCAACAACCATTGAGCACAATTGCCCCATCACACGATATCTAGCATGAAAGAGGCTTTCTCTTTGATCATTTTCCACCTCCTCTTCCATGAGAATGGTACTCAAGCTCCTCCTAACCACCAAGAACATGTGAGGACCTTCATCACCCTCTACGGCAACCTCACATTCAACTTCCTCATCCTCCTCTACTTCCTCATTTTCGGACTCACTTTCTTGTTCATACACCAAATTGCCAACCACAACCATGGTCCGTTTTGGGGAGCAATATGCCCAAAGCCCTTGCACTTATAACATTGAGTAGACGTAGAAATAGGATTACTCAAGCGAGTTTTAGAAGTACCTTCCAAGTGTGGCATAGTCTTCTCATAAGGCTTCTTCACTTCTTTGTTGGCACTTGCACTTGGAAAGTTTGCACTTGCAGTCTTCCACTCTTTTGGCTTGCTTGTGGTAGTAGGAGTGTTGTTTTTGAACTTCTCTCCTTTAAGCCAAGTCTCGGCATCAATTGCGGCTTCAAACATATCTTGAAGTGTGAGATAATGATGCAACCTCAATTGAGAAGCTATACCATAGCTCAAGCCATTCTTAAAACGGATCATGGCTTCTTCTTCACCTTCGGTATCCATATCCAATGCCATCCGGGTCTTTTCAAATTCATCATGGTACTCATGCACCGTTTTGACACCTTGTTTTAGATCATAGAGCTTCTTGAGTTGCTCTTGTCGATACCTTGGAGTTATGTACTTGGTATTCATAAGCCCTTTCAACTCATCCCAAGTCACATTCAAATGCAAATTCATCCTTCTCCTAGACCTCTTCATGGACTCCCACCAAGTAGAAGCATAGGCCTCAAAGATAGAAATAGCATAGGTACCTTTTCTCTCCTCGGTCATCTCATTGGTGTCAAACACCCTCTCCATAAGTAGTACCCATTCCATGTATGCCTCCGGATCACAAGTTCTCTTGAAGGGTGGAAGATTGAGCTTGACACTATTGAGGTTGTTGTTGTTGTCACGTACCCCATAGTTAGGCTCCGGTTGGCCTCCATAGTGGTCATCATGTGCAACATACTCCCTCTTCGCATTCCCTCTAGCATAGCCCATGGGTGGCCCTCGACCTCGGCCTCTACCCCTATCCACATTTCGACCCCAATGCATTTGCCTCCTAGGTTGATAAGGAACATCATACCCATAGGCTTCATCACCATACCCGGCCTCCTCCTCTCCTTGAACTTCATCAATTTGTTCAAGAGGTGGGACATTCCGCACGGGTCTTCGAAGTGGAGCATTTTCTTGGGGATTGCCCAAGTTGAGGGGATTGCCCTCTTGTCGGGGATTGCCCAACCCACGCTCTTGTAGAGCTTCAACTTTGCTTTGTTCATACCTCTTGTTTAGCTCAACAAAGTGTCCGGGAGTCATAGGAGTGCTATGACTTGTGCCTTCTCCGGATTCAATTTGGACACTCGGGGTCCTCCTCTCACCGATCTCAACTTGATTCCTCTCGGCGGACTCAAGTCTCAAAGTTATGTCCTCCAACTTGGCTATAACGGTAGCCATGAAAATTTTCATAGGATCATCTCCATCGGTTGCCATAGTACCTACAAAAATCAACAAACGTTAGTAAAACACCTCACACACACCCTCACGTGTATAACACTCGGGTCTCTCGTTTAGTGGTGGTGGATATTTCACTCAAGTTTGAGTCTAAAAGCTTCAAGTAGTTGACCAACGAACCACAAGTCAATCACTCAACTTCTCAAGTCCAATGCTCTCCGGGGTGAGTGGAGTTAATGGGACTCGATTGGAATGATAAGCACTTTAAGTGAGGACTTGAATAAAAAAGATACTACGGGTCTTCTTTGAATTCTAGTCACCTTTCTAAGGCACGATGATCCTAATAGCTCAAAGTAATTAGTACTAATCAAGTAGGATTATACTCTAATAGTACTAATTAGAAGCAATGCAAACAACAAAACAAGAGAACCTAGAAGAAACTACCCAATTCCCAACCTTCAGGAAGTAGGCGCACCACCTGTTTTGAGTAGGTGGTCCGCCTGGTTCTCTGCAGAGGAGAGTAGGCGGTCAGCCTACTCCAAGTAGGCGGTCAGCCTCTTCTACTAGGTGGTCCGCCTTGTCAATTTCCATAAAGTGAACAAAAAACAGGCGGTCCGCCTCTTCTACTAGGCGCCCCGCCTACTGCAACTTCCAGCACGGTTCAAACTCGTTTTTCTTGTCTTTGGCACCCAAAAATTCAACAATTCACACGTTGTTTTAGCAATCCAAAGGTACCCAAACGTTGTTTCAATCACAGAGATCAAACCCCAATCACTTTTATCTAACTCCAATCAAAATCCAACAATCTAACATGTTCATCATGTTCATAGCTAGGGTTTCAAGCTTTTCAAATTTTCAAGGGTTTCAAATTTTCAATTCATGGGATACAACTCCAAATCATGTGTGTTGGGTACCAAAATAACGGGTTTCCAATAAGGAACAAACCCCAATAACAATCACAACACGAATCAATCAAACAATCAAAATAGACCAAATTTTTGGTGTTTTCAATTTTTCAATTTTTTTGTGATTTTCTCCTTTCCAATAACAAGAACAAGAAAACTAAAGATAGACTCGACCTAGGCACGAAGAATCAAGGGTCGGGGGTTTGTAGAAACAAAACCCGAGCCTTGCTCTGATACCAAGATGATACGGGGTAAAACTAAAAGCAGAAATAAAGATAGAGAGCGAGACACTACTCGAACTCCCTACGAAGTAACCCCGGGGAACTTGTCCCGAGATACCCTCGTATCGGCGTCAAGGAGGACCTACACTATGCAACTACCCTCGAGACGACAACGGCCTCGCAAGTAGAATGATCGGGGGGTTTGGGGTTCAACTAGAATCCACTAGTAAACTCAAACCAACTCAAAAAGGTTTTCATACTAAGAGAATCCACTCTTGAACATTGACATTCAATCATTCATCATAATAGCTAACTAAGTAAAAATGCTAAGCTATGGAGTATTTATAGGCCTTTCTTAGACATGAATGAAAAGCCTAAAGTACCCTTAAGTAAGTTCTAAAGTCATAAGCCACATAGGGGCCTAATAGGAATTACATAGGATAAAAACTAGCAATCCTGAAACTTGTTCAGCAACTAGGCGCCCCGCCTAGTGTAGTAGGTGCCCCGCCTGGCCTCCAGTAGGCACCCCAAGTAGGCCCTCCGCCTCTGCAGTAGGCGCCCCAATATCCAGAGAGTGA
This sequence comes from Petunia axillaris subsp. axillaris, assembly GCA_029990575.1. Lineage (NCBI taxonomy): Eukaryota > Viridiplantae > Streptophyta > Magnoliopsida > Solanales > Solanaceae > Petunia > Petunia axillaris. Next base: position 97,506,208 of record JARKNS010000004.1, on the reverse strand, counting down.
GCAATAAGTGGGCGGTCCGCCCCCTTTGACTAGGCGGTCCGCCCCTTCTTGGGCAGCCTTGAAATGCTCCGAAATTGATCCCGAAAGCTCCTCATTCCATGGCGTTCCAATGCATAAGCTCTTCCTTGGCCTTGGATGGTGTTTTTAGATGGTTGCTCGATTTGCCCCGCATCAGTTACCTCGGCTGGCTAACCAACTAGAATAATTATAGGTACAACACATACTACCTCCGGAACATAATTCACTACAGCAATATTAAGAACCGGAAAAGGAGCTCCCTGAGATTGAACGTCTGCACATGCGGCAACCTGATAGGCTATCCCGCAAATAATAGGTTCTTACGGTATCTGCATTGCCAAGATTCTCGTAAAAGCATCGTAGAGAGCCAAGGGAACCACAAGGCCCTGCTCCCTTGCCAATCGCGAGCTCGTACAGCTGGGACCTCCGTACTAGATCGTCGGCAAGATCAAAACTCTCGGGGCTTCATCAGTGCTAGCCCCAGGCTAGACTGCTTCGTCTTGAACTCATACTGTCTGCTGATTTGTCGCATGAGGCTTCACAATTACCACGAAGGAATTAACGAATTAATGAAAATACTTTTGAATCCTAGACCGACGCACGATCAGAAATGAAGAAAGTGAAACTTCCTAAATGCCATCATAGCCTCTCGTAGATAAGTACGGACATCTACGTACCCATAAGCGAGACTCTACTAGACACTGTCTTAGTCTGGATATACTCTAAAATGGGCTCTGATACCAACTGATACGATCCGAAATCCGGCTAGGCCGTGCGGGCACCCGACATCCTCCCCTAGACCCGTCGGGCGAACCCTTACCAATTAAATTAAGAAAATAAATATAATTCCATTCATAAATAAGAACAAGACTTTAAAAAAAAACACTGACATACTGATACCTTTAAGCTGTACAAAAGAAATTACAGCTGACTACCCAACCTACTAGGTTTAGGGCTATCTAGACTAGACATCTAAGAGTACAAAAGAAGACAGATACCTCTTTAAGGGAGCAAAATGACACGGAAATAATAACCAATAAACTGGTGGCCATTCGGAATAAAAGCTGGCTCACCCTGATAGCTGAAGTCGTCTTCGCTCCTTCACAACGTGGCGAACTCAATCCTAGAGTGAACCTGTCGAAACGAAATAGATAGACAAGAAATAAACAACAAACAAGGGTGAGTCAAAAGGACTCAATAAATGCGGCAGACTAGCCACCTCAAAGAATAGGATAGTGAGCCAGGGAGGAGAAATAGATAAACAAAATTCCTCTTATTTAAATTATAAAAAGGCAGAGCCAGATAATAACCGGAAGCACGTATGAGACCATAAACTCAATCAGGACTACGAGCCAAAAACATATCAACAAATAAGCAATGCACGTAGAAGCAGAACAATAGTTATGTACTACAAGTCTACACAATGGTATGAAATGAAATGAAATGAAATAAAATAAAATGAGATTAAATGAAATGAAAAGAAATATGATGCAAAGGGTCTAATGTGCCCGTAATCCCATCTCAAAGCGGAATACTCCTGCATTCGAGGGGAATCCAATCTGATAACCAACTGGAGCGGAATACTCCTGCTCCTGGGGCGGAATACTCCTGCACCCGATATAATATAAACCAGAGGCGGAATACTCCTGCACTCTCATGGGCCGGAATACTCCTGCTCCCGATATAATGTAAAGCTGAGGCAGAATACTCATGTACTCGGTATCTGACATAAGAGCGAAATACTCCTGCTCCTGGGGCGGAATTCTCCTGCACCCAATATGATATAAACCAGAGGCGGAATACTCCTGCACTCTTCTGGGGCGGAACACTCCTGCTCCAAATATGATATGCAGTGTAATGCATATGAATGCAATGTGATGCAATAATAACCCTTCACCGGCGCGGGACTCTCACGACAGCTGGAAAGTAGATGCCAACTCACAGTCAAAGTACAATGCTCAGATCCTCAATGCAATATCAACGACAGGACATAACATATAATATATAATGTAAATTCAAAGCTAAGGCGTAATGAGTACGCCTATCGGCAGCTACACACGTAAGAAACACGTGGTAGAAAATCCACGAGACCAGGTACCTCCAAAGAAATGGATGTAAACACTTACCTCTCCCAAAAGTTAGCATTGCTAATCAACAACCGCTTTATCCTTTGGTTTCCTTACCCCACGATCCCACTCTATTCATTAAGCAGAAAAATATATCAATTTAGGCTAAAGGCTTCATTCTCACATCTTAGGGCAATCCGGTTAGGAACCTGATACCCTATTCGCATACGCAATACGTAGGCCAGGCCTATGTACAGGGTTTAAGGTCACATAACCAAACCCCAAATAAATTAAATTTATATGTTGCCCATAACTCGCTGAGTACGAATATATAATCAATTTCATTATCGGGGTCTATTTGACCCTTTAAACTATTAATTGAACTTATTAAAACGATGTCTAATATTTCAAATTTTACCGTTAAAATATATTCATAACACATGTAATAAACTCAAATAATATTTTAGGATCATTAAATATTTCAGGGTGAAAATACTATTTTTCTCCGGCTCTTTTCGCATTTTCTGGCATTTTTTCCTACTGCGTCATTTCATTTTCTCTGTTTCGTTTCTGTTCTAATGTTTCTGTTTTTTTACTGTAGTAAAACGCTAAGGCCTAAGGGATATATATATCCCTCAGCACCCACCGCCAAGGTCACTTTCATTTTCTTTCCCTTTTTTTGGTCTTTTTCTCCTTTTCTATTTTCTTTTTTTTTTTCGCGACAAAAATTAAAACGGTACCCTGCGATATTCAAAATAATTCCAACTTTTGCATACAAGTTATACAAAATATATGTAGCATACTTACTAAGGCGGATCTCAAATCGGGTTCCCGAAACTCAAGATGCGAATTTAAATGGAAAAAAATTAAATTATTTAACTTTCGGCATTTTAGCGGAAACTAGCCGAACAACATCGAAATTTACTTTCAAAAGTTTACAAAAGTCACAAATAATTATACGAACCTAACAGCGCTTTCAAATTTTGAATCGGAGTTCATTCGCCAAAACCGAGCTGAAAAATCTCTTTTTAATATTTATCGACAATAAAAACTGAAATCTTCTTCCGATACGTACCAAACGAAGTTTGATTTAGCTCAAATTTTACAGACAGGTCCTAATAGATATTATAAATATTTTAAAATTATCGGTACGCCAATCGGAATCCTAACTTCCGAAACAACTAACCGAGGTCGTTTCAAATATCGACCCCACATCCCAATCAAGCTATGAATTCGTACAAACCCTATCTGATTAGAGCCGCTAGAGGGCCATTTTGGTATTTTGCCCACTCCTAAAAGCCCTAAAGGTGGAGGTATATAATCTCAAGTTTTGGTTCAGTGGGGGGGATTTTTCTTTAAAAGCAGCTGTACGGGGAGAATATAGGAGGCAGCAGGATATAGAGAGAAAGGAGACACCAAAAATGGTCGGCAATACATATATACATAAGTTTTCTTCATCTCAGTTTCAAGTTGAAGTCCATGTATATACTGTTACAATCTTCTGATTTTGCATATTGCGTATCGCCTTAATTTTCTTGTCGCTTCTTCTTTTTGTTCAAGTCGTTTTTCTCAGATCTGTGCCCTATTCACTGCTCGCAAAAAGGTAAAATCTGCGACCTCTCTTGTTTGTTTCCTTTCCTTACCTATTTATCTGATTTTGTAGTGTATTAGCTGAAGCATGAAGTAAAAAAATATGACCTTTTGCAGTTCATATGTACTTATGATGAGTTATGAGTTCAGTTTGTTTGTTTAGTCATTTTTCTTATAGTACAAATGATAGATTAAATGCTAGGGTAGATAGCTTACAAAGGTCAAGTTTTGATCTTTCATTAACATAAAACTTGGGTGCTTTGGTTTTGTTCATCCTTCCAGGTGATAATTTTATAAAATTGAGTTCCAAATCTTAAAGTATTAAATCTGTTCAATGTTAGTTAAGTTGGCACCCCTGCTCAGGTCTAAGAATGGCGAGTTTCGAATTTATCTATAAAGTTATTGAATCTAGTTTTCTTGTTTTCCTTCTGGTAATATTTTCTGGAAATATGTCTTAAAGTTTGAAGGGTTCCTGTTATATGTTGGCTTAATTGCTATCTAATACTTGAGGAAAGTTTAAATCTTCCTTCAGAGAACTTAGGCTTTGATTAAAACTATGGGAAGTTTCCTAAAGTGCATCCTTTACTATAGGAATTTTATGTCCCCTCCTGATTGTTAAATTCCTTTGTTGTCTCAAAATTTTTCGCTGTCCAAAAGCTCTTGTGCCCGATTTAATAAAAGGTTGGAATCTTGATAACTGAAGTTGATGTTAAAATTTGAAGTTGTAATCTTAAGTCATGGCAAGAGTTTTATCCATTGTTTGTTCACTTCAGTAAGTATGAACTTGCAATAAAGTCTTGTCTCTATTGGAAATAATGGTTATTTCAGAGGTTTAGTTGAACATTGTTTGGGTTCAAATCTATCATGTCGTTTTTTTGAATAAAAAATAGCATTTTTAATAGTTTTTGAAAGTAATGTTATATTCTAAAATCCTATGAGTAGGTTTGTTCAAGAGGATATCTAGTTAAAGATTTAAAAGAGTAAAAGTTCGGATCTGAAACTATAAAGTTTTCACCTTTGCTTGCATCTTGGTTTGAAGGATCTAGTCTTTTGTCTAGGTGCCAATAAATTAGTTATCAAGTTGTTTTTTTTTCTGGTTAAGCTTTAAGTAAAGAAAATGTTAACTTCCTTTTAAATTCAAATTGTTTATATCTTGAAACTATTTTCTTGAACAGAGATTGGATTTATTGTTTCTTCCTCAGAATATTGTGGGTGAAATCAATAGTTAGGATTGAGAATGGATTGCCATTTGCTTCTCTATTTAGTCTCTATTTCATACAAAAGTTGTTCTTGAACCTATTTGTCTTAATAAAAGATTGAGGTTTCTTTATGCCTAAGGATTGAGGATAGTATTAGTAATTGCACCAGGAGAAGTATCTTATTTTTCTGAAAGTAATAGAAGCATTCACAGACATCCTTTGTTTGACGTAAGTGTTGGTTCAAAATGCATAGTTTTCATCGAGATAAACACTTGGAAATTTGGCCCTTTTTATTAAGATGGCATGAAAGATCTGCATAATATAATTATTTGGCCTCTTTGTATATATTTGCTTAAACTACAAGTTATAGTTTTGCCTATGGTAGGAAAATGCTATATAAAAGTCATCTTGTTTGGCATGTATGAGAATTTTATCTAGTGGTCATAGGATCAGCTTTGATAGTTTCTGGGTTGTAGTAAAATTCATGATTGTTTGTTTTTCTAGTTGAATTTATTAAGGGTGTTGAGTTTTCTGTTTCTTTTTAAAATAGGCTTGACAAATTGTTTAATTTTTTTCCTCTACTTTAGTTTGTATAAGTATACTAATCATTATCTTCTTTTTTTGCATGAAATGTTTGGGATGAGTTTTATTTTGGAACTCCGAGTTTCCAAGTTTGAATGGGTTTGCTTGGCATCTTCTTTGGCTCACCAGTCCTAATCTCAAGTTAGCTGCTCCAAATCTTTGCAAATTCACCCGAGTATGAGACAGTGCATAGCAACCAACTTATGAGACGTCTTCAACTCCTAGCTATTTTTCGGGTTCTACTTTTTCAACTCATCCTTCTTTCTCTTTAGGATATTTATGTAAATTTTATAGAATAATTTATTATTAATTCATTTATGAATAGTATTTGAGTTTTTTGATTTACTTTATGTTCATTACCTTTAATTTTGGAGTTGTTATTTATTTATCGCAAATTGGGGCCATTTTAGCAAATACGTGCAAGTAAAAAATATTTTTTGCAAATAAGCTTTTATTCAATTTATTATTATTGAATAAATTTATTTTATTCAATTTATTTTCAACTGATCCTTCTTTCTCTTTAGGATATTTATGTAAATGTTATAGAACAATTTATTATTAATTTATTTATGAATAGTATTTGAGTTTTTTTATTTACTTTATGTTCATTACCTTTAATTTTGGAGTTGTTATTTATTTATCGCAAATTGGGGCCATTTTAGCAAATACGTGCAAGTAAAAAATATTTTTTGCAAATAAGCTTTTATTCAATTTATTATTATTATTATTAGATAATTCTTTTACAAAATAGCACTTGCAAATTAATTTGGAAACCTGTCGGATCAACCGTTGTTAACGAAATTTCGAAAGTGCCTTATAAACCTTCTTTCGAAATTAACAAAATCTCTTACTTAGAATCTCTGAAAGACTGCCTTTTTCTAAAACAGAGTTTTGCACGCATTTGCTAATTTGCTTCCCTATTTTCCTTAAATTGGGTGGCGACTCCAAAAACTCCAAAAGAGTTAGTCCATTCAGTTGATATTCCTGAATTTAGCCTCTCGGGGTTATATTTTTTGGGAGTTCAGCAGAAGCTGACAGAGGTGACTTAAGGCATGGACTATGAGAAGAAAAACATACTTAGGCATGCTAGAGCTTGAAGCAATGTTCCACTAAACTAGTGTATTAAGCAAAAATTAAAGATCGTGGGAACTTCAATCTTAATTAACTAACAACTAGTACATGAACACGCTAATGTACACAAGAACTAGGCAAATTATAGGCATGAGGTCGTATAGTTTCAAAAATCAAAAAGGAAATAGGGTTACCCTTATATCAGAGTCGGGTCAATTCGAACCCATCTCAAAAATGCTCGCGAGAGGGGTTCTTCCCCTTCCTTAGCTGGCACCAGTCATATTTTGAAAGAGAGAGTGCCGAAATTTTCATTTTCGGCAACGGAGACTGAGTCATAATTTAGGGTGGAATTCGACCTCACCATTTAGGGAAATTAGGGGTGGGCTTTGTCGCGGACATTGTGAGGATCATGGTGGTATAATTTATTTTGTATTTCGCCAGTGAACTTGGCCGGAAACAACGTAAACAGTGGAGTTTCGCGAGAGAGAAGCGAGAGTCATGACGGTTGAGGGTGAGAAGCGGAAATGAAGGAGGTTTTAGGGTGATGCGGCCCAAAATGGCCTAAACGACAACCATCAAAAGCCATGCTCGAGAGCACAACGGATACGAGTCAAGGCCTCCGGAAACATCTTGAAGATCATGCATTGGAGCGCCAAAACAGAGCAGGAAACAGGGCACAACAAAACAGGGCAAAACAGGGCAGCACATTGGGAGCTTACTGCCTGCTGAAGGACATTTGTTCTTCGCGATCGCGACCAAGCTTGCGCGATCGCGAAGGAGCTTCCCGTGCTCTGCGCGAACGCGCCATGCCTAGCGCGAAGGCGATGCTGAAGATGCCATAGTGAAGATGCCAGTGACCTGCGCGATCGCGATGCTTTAGAAGTTGTCTTGCGCGATCGCGAGCCTTCCTTGCGCGATCGCGATGAGGAAAGGTTGATCAGCGGACCAGAATCAGCTGCAGGGCCATTTTTGTCCAAAACTCAATGTAAATGTATATATAGTTCCTTAGTTCATTTCATTAGGAAGTTAGTCATTTTAGAAGATAGAATTTGAGAGAGAACATTGAAGAGGCCGAGCCCTTCTTGTTTGAGCCCGAGGCTCGTGTATGTCTCGACTTGGAACCTATGGAGATCGACACCTAGTTTGATTCCATTGTAAGGTTCGAGTTTCCCTTCTCCCTTTTGAATTCAATTAACGTTAGTAAATTGAATTCGATTCTTTCTTCTAATTTCTTGCCTTCCTAGTCTCGATTTCTTGTTATCTTTATCGCTTCCGCATAGTTTATATCGTTGTTTAGCTTCCGCGTGTTTTGCCCCTTATCAGTTGGTATCAGAGCAAGGCTCGGGTTATGTTCTTACAAACCCCCGTTCCTTGTTCAACGTGTTAGTATCGTTATTGTGTTGTTGTTGTTCTTGAAAAAAAAATTGAAGAAAAACAAAAAAAAAAAATTGAAAAACTAGAAAACTTGACAAAATTTGGTCGAGCGGGTTGGATACGAATCCCCGAGTGTTAAAAAGTATTGGGGTTTGTTCCTTGTTTTATTCCCGTCGTTTTGATACCCATATCTCGTGTTTTGGTGTTACGAATCAAAATTTCCAAAATCAAAATCCAAAAGTTTGAAAATTTCTTGAAAACGCTTCAATCTTGAATCAAAGCTTGTTGTTGTTGTTTGGGGTTGAAAAACTATTGGGGATTGATGATATTAGTTGTATACACCTTTGGGTATCGTTGGTTTTGTGTTTCGGGTTGAAATCGAGCCAAAAATTTGGCCAAAATCGCCCAAAATCCCGTTTTTGAGCTGCTGTGAAAGTGCAGAAATTAACCCTTCGCGATCGCGAAGAGCAATTCGCGCGATAGCGAAGAGCAAAATTATTTTTTGAAAAATCAACCCTTCGCGATCGCGCTCGTCTGGTCGCGATAGCGAAGAACAAAAAAATTTCAGAATTCCAGTTTTGGGACAGAACGTTCGCAACGGCTTCCGAACAGTTTCCAAACATCATGACTCCAATTGGACCATTAAATATGATGAGTTTGTAGATCACAAACCAAATTTTATCCGATTCCAAATCCGTTTGGTGCCGATTCGAGTCGAATCTTTTGTGTCCCGTTTTCTACCGTAACTCTTGGTTAGTGTTTTGAAGGTAATTGGCCTACTTGAAAGACACTAATCCTTTAGCGTATTAGGTATTCGTGCGTAGAGGAGATTAGAATTCAAAGAAGAGTCGTAGAACTCCTTTTGGCCTCAAGTGCGCACTTAAAATAGCCGTCCGTACAGCGAGTCTCATTAATTCCACTCCGAACTTTAACTTGGACATGCTAGTTGTGATTACCTTGGGTCCCAAGTTGATAAGGCCTCGCTCTTGAGTGTACATATATTGAGTGATACACGTGAGGGAGTGACTTTTGGGAGGTTTTGTTCTTTGGTGTTACAACAATGTCGGATGTTGATTGTGGGGATTATGGCTCATGCGGAGATGATGCGAGTTGCTATGACTCGTATGGTGATGATGGAGACTATGGTTCCTATGAGGGTGATGATGGCCATTACTATGATGATGGAAACCATGGCTCCTATGTTGATGAAGCGGTTCACTATGATGATCGTGAAATTGATGAAGACTATGAGGCTTGTGATGAAGAATGTGATGATGCCTATGCTTCTAGTCAAGAAATCGAAGATGGTGACGCTTCAAGGTACATTGATCATACTTACTCTACTTGTGATGAATTAGAGCATGATAGTGACATAGATAGAGTTGATGATGATGTTGAGCATATGAATTGTTCTTATGCATCTTCTCTTGGTGTTGCTAATGGAGTACAAGGGAGTAGTGGAGGACCTTCCATTAGTATGGGAGGTGGTGGTGGTTGTTCCATGGGAAAGAAGGAGCTTGCATCTTCTAGGTTCGCTAAGCGACCTAATTCTTCTAATTTCCATGTGGAAGTTGGTTTGGGGAATGGTGTTGCTTTTGCTACTAAGGGCTTGAATTGTTCTTTCAATGCCTTGAAGGGTAGTAGTAGGAGTAGTACTATGGGCTATGGAACCGAGGCTAGAGGCACTTATGGGTTCCATGGCAAGGCTCCTTCCTCGACTTCCAACAACATTTCTAATGTTGGGAGAGTGACAGGAAGTGGAGATTGTTCTAGTGGTGTTGCCACTAGTGGAGGGATAAGGAAGACCCAAGTTGTTGGTGTTGACACTTGTGGGCGTCCAAATTCTCATTTGGGTGCCAATGTGCAAGACTTGGGTAAATGTAGGTTCGTTGTTGAGGTAGATGGTATTGGAGGATACTTGCTCAAGATTGGTGGTACCGATGCCAATTGTATTAGCACCTCTTTGGTTGATAGGCTTAGGATACCATTCCATAAGCTAGAGCATCCTTATGAGTATGACGGAGTGTGGGTTTCTAAGGAGGCTTGGGTACTCATATCTCATAGAGGATATAAATGCTATGTTTGGTGTGATGTGTATCCCATGCGTCATGTTGATGTGTGGATGGGTGAGCCGTGGTTTGAAGGGAAGAGGGTGCAATATAGTGTGGTGAAGGGGGCGTATTTTGTGGGCGTAGGGCAAAGAGTTTATGACTTTGTGCCTTACTGGGTGAGGAGCCGAATGCCTACTAGTGCACCTTCTTTGGCTAGGCAAAGGAGCAAGGATCGAGAACTTCATTCCATGGGCAACAATGTGCAAACAAGAAGTCCTACAAACACAAGCAATGGTGGGACTAGTGCTACAAAAGAGTTGGCAAATGTCAACAAGGTGAGCCCGAAGCCACTTCCAAAGCCGAGTGGTTCACCAACAAAGAAAAAGGAGACATCAAGTGATGAGTCTCCTAGTCCTAGATTCCGGGTTTATGTAAAGAGTCCACCTACTCCGGCTATGGGTATTCTTGGGCCTCGTCCCAATTCGCCCGAATTTGAGAGACAAAAGATTGAGAGGAGTAAGGGAGTGACCGGTGACATTCCTCGAGTAGAAAAAGGAGAGGATGTGTTGAGTGATGTGAGCGGGATGTCACCACCCGAATCTACACCTAGCCTTGAAAGAAAAATGAGGGAAAAGAAAGAGGGAAAAAAGAGTGAGGACACCCCTTATTCTAACCTTAACCTTTTATCTTTTTCTTCTACTTGTTTGAGTACTTGTGTAGGTATTCTTGGAGGCAAACCGATGGAGCCTCAACCATGTTCCGTGAAGGAAAGACAAGGTGAAGGAGATGCCGAGTGTGAGCTACAAGGTGGAGACGTTCATGACCCTTCAAAGGTATGTGTTAGTTCTTCCTCCCTTGAGCATGATACTTCCTTGCCTTGTGATCTTGTATGTAACAACTCTATGCTAGTTGATGATTTGCATGAGTATAATGTGTTTGCAACTAGTGTAGGGCCTTCGGGTCAACTTGTGTGTGAAAATGAACCACTAGTTGAGAGGGTTGAGAAGCCATATCATGATGTGAGCTCGATTTTCATTGAGCCTCTCTTTAGTGAAAATGTTGAAGTTGACCTTGTGTCTGAACCTAGTTATGACACCCCACCCGTGTTTGATAAAGGAGAAGATGAATTGCATGATTATCCTATTCTTCCCTTTGATTGTTTATTTTCTAGTGGTGGCATTTTTTGTCGTAGCGAGGAGGGTTGTAACCTTGAGGAGTCTCTTGAGAATGAGATTGATCGACTTGTGTTCGATGACTCCTCAAGTGTCGACATTGTCTCTAGTTTGAGAACTTCACCTTTGCTTGTCGATGAACTTGAGAAGTGTGCCTATACTAATCCTTTGTATGAGAGCAACTTCAATGAAAATGGTGAATTGTATCAAGCTAGAGTAGAGTGTGAGTTTGGACCTCATTGGATTGGAATGCCTAACTCTATGGATAACCCATTGTTTGAGACCTCCCTTGGGAGTTTGTCTAGTGGCGAGGGTTGTCTTGGAGGAGTATTTGGAGGTGAGGAGGTACCTCTTGGTGTGTGTAAGAATGCTCGTAAGAAGGGGAGTGGAGTATTTGATGTTAGTTGTCGCTTGAACTATCTTACTTACTCCATCCCATATGATGAGCGCACCTTGAGTGTCGAGCATGCCAAAGCCGATGTGTCCCTTTGTGATAAACTTGATTTGAAGGCTTGGTGTGTTGGTCTTGGGCTTAGGGGTCGTGGGAAATTTACTTGCTACATGCATAACCTTGATCTCTTTGCTTGTTCTGAATTTGGGTGCTTGTTCTTGTCGAGCCAAAACCTTGTTGTCTCCTTTGGGGACATACACTTTTTATTAGGTATTGATGCTTGGCTCTATCACAAGAGTGTGTTTTCCACACACCTTGCACTCTTTCTTGTTAAGCTAACCTACTTGTGAAGTAGGAAATTTTGGTTGTGCTTGTTTTGATTGTAGGTTTTGATGGTTCGATTTTGAGGACGAAATCCTTTCAAGAAGGGGAGGATGATGCGGCCCAAAATGGCCTAAACGACAACCATCAAAAGCCATGCTCGAGAGCACAACGGATACGAGTCAAGGCCTCCGGAAACATCTTGAAGATCATGCATTGGAGCGCCAAAACAGAGCAGGAAACAGGGCACAACAAAACAGGGCAAAACAGGGCAGCACACTGGGAGCTTACTGCCTGCTGAAGGACATTTGTTCTTCGCGATCGCGACCAAGCTTGCGCGATCGCGAAGGAGCTTCCCTTGTTCTGCGCGAACGCGCCATGCCTAGCGCGAAGGCGATGCTGAAGATGCCATGGTGAAGATGCCAGTGACCTGCGTGATCGCGATGCTTTAGAAGTTGTCTTGCGCAATCGCGAGCCTTCCTTGCGCGATCGCGATGAGGAAAGGTTGATCAGCGGACCAGAATCAGCTGCAGGGCCATTTTTGTCCAAAACTCAATGTAAATGTATATATAGTTCCTTAGTTCATTTCATTAGGAAGTTAGTCATTTTAGAAGATAGAATTTGAGAGAGAACATTGAAGAGGCCGAGCCCTTCTTGTTTGAGCCCGAGGCTCGTGTATGTCTCGACTTGGAACCTATGGAGATCGACACCTAGTTTGATTCCATTGTAAGGTTCGAGTTTCCCTTCTCCCTTTTGAATTCAATTAACGTTAGTAAATTGAATTCGATTCTTTCTTCTAATTTCTTGCCTTCCTAATCTCGATTTCTTGTTATTTGGGGGTTGTTTGGGTAATTAAAAATGGTAACAATCATCCTGGCCGTTGGATCAGTTGCGTGAACGGCCAGGATTTTGCCACGTAGGTGCTGAGGTGTTTAAATGAGGCAGAGGTGTGTGTATATGTATACATTGTATAAAATAGTATAAATGTGTATAATTGTGTATAAATGCTTATAAAATGCGTAGAAAATTTTATAAAAATGCCTATAAAATTATCAAAAAATTAAAAAATTAATTTTAAGGGCCAAAGGGCTGATGGAGATTATTATATTTTATTTTCAAAGTAATTTGTGCAATTTCTAAGATGTGAATAATTACAAAAAATTATAATTTGACGTGCAAATTTTGTAAAAAGTCGTGGTTTGTGCCAGTGCTTTGAAAAATGGCCTAATTGATGTGCGTGTGTGGAGTAATAACTTTGAATATGAGTGAGTGTATGATACGCGTGCAGCTATCAGTGCAATTTATCTGAATAAAAGGTTGTCGAAAAAGGAGGGACAAAATTAGGTGTCAACAATCATCAATTTTAAATAATTCTGGTACAAAATTGGGTGTCAACACCTTCCCCAATTTCGCCTACTTTAGATGGTTGTTTTCACATCTCGAAATCCGTTTTGATGTTTACATACGTGCCGGGGTTGTTTTGTTTAATCATAGATAGATGGGAAGGAAGTATGAGTAGTTCTCTTTCGGACTCCCTCTGAGCACAGAATAAGCATGTTGTATTGAAAAGCTATCCCTTGTGGTAGCTGATGGTAATTTCAAATTTCCTTCTCATTTCCCGTACCACAAATTTCGGTGTGATCAAATTATCATTTTCCCGTATAAGCTCCATAATATAGTCGCTTTTCATTTTTGATGTTGTGTTTCGTTGGTCAGATTTAATGAAGTCAATAGAGCATGTGTGTGTCTTTTGAAATCTGCCCACCTTGAAAAGCAGAGAATTACCTATCTTCGACGCATGGAAACACCAAGTGCAATTGGTATCAAGACACCTCAGTCAATATCTTGTCTTGCATGATTTAGCAACCTTGAAATGTATGTTTTGTGTAATTGAAATGGTAGATATAGACTTCTTCATAATATGTTTGTCTTGGAAGATAGATTTCTCAGTTATGTCATCCGCAGATGCATTACTCCCTAGAATGGTCATTTCAATGTCAAGTTTTCTCTTTCTCTTTACCTTTTTTACCATGGAGGGCTATCCTAGTTCTTGAACTGTTGGTGGTGGACTGATAGATTCAATGTCTATTTTTGTCGACTTTTGGGTGATGATTGTTTATGGTTCAACGGGTATCATCAATGCTTGGCTTGTGTTGACCTCTTTATTGGTTCCTTTTTTTCTCTTGTCTCGCATCTTCAGTTTCTTGGTCAGTTAGGAAGAGTAAGTCTTCATATTGGTCGATAAAGTCAATCAATTTCCCTTCTGTTTGATTCAATATCATGCTACAGTCAGTTTCATTCACAAAGAATTCGTATGTGCTTGGGGTGGTGGTGGTGTTACTTGACAGGTCATTTCTTTTAGTCTCTTCTACTATGAAGTTAGATTTTCTAAAATTCTCATCATTGTTGAGAAGATACAGGCAAGTCATAAGTTCTTGATAATTTGTTACCATCATGCCTCTGCACGTTTCCAGATTCGTGTCAAACCTTATCTTTGCTTCACTTTCACCAGTGTTAATACTTAGAGCATTGCAAATTTATTTTTCAAATGCCTGGTAGGTTATATCATCTTTGACAAGTATCAACTTGTTGTTTGCATCCCATTTCCCATTATAAGCTATGTAAATGCAATGTGTTGCCATTGTTGTAATCCTGCAAATAATGAATACGAATGATATGCTTAGATTTTCATTGGTGGACTTGAGGTAAAAGTCATTGACAATGGCCAAGACATAGAGAGACTTTCTTTGCAAGTTGCCCATTGTAACAGGGCTTAAAGTCTTGACAATAGCCAAGAAGTCTCTCCAAGGTGCACATTGCACCATAGATGCAACTCTTGGAAAATAGCCAAGAGTTGCACAGACTTTCTCTACAAGTTGCCCAATGCAACAGGTCATAAAGTCTTGGCAATTGCCAAAAATTTTATACAAGGTGCCCATTGCACTAGATTTTAAACTTTTGGCAATAAGCCAAGAGTTGTAGAGAATTTTCCTCCTGCAACAGGGCTTAAAGTCTTGGCAATAAACAAGACAGTCTGAGTCATGTGCTAATCGCACCAGAGCTTCAAGTTTTGCAATTGCCAACACTTTCAGAGACTTTCTCTGCAAGCGTGCATTGCAACTATGTATTAAGTCTTGGCATTATTGCCAAGACTTGCAGAGAATTCATAGATTTCCTACAAGTTGATTCAGATGAATGTAGGGAAAATATTGCCACTACGGTAACAATGTAAAGTCGATTTTATATGTGATTTTATTCGCAATTCTCTTTGTAAATTCTAGGACTAAGACAAATCAATTAATTTTTATGAATCTGCATATTATAATTACTGTAATCAATGTAATATCATGTGTTTTCTCTTCGGCAAGTTTTTTGGATCATTATTAATAAAATGCATAGCTCATTTTGAGCTAATATGTAGTTACATATAATTTAAAGCAAAATTAAGTATAATTTAAACTAAATTATAAAAAAATTAATGCAGTATTTAGTAAAAGTCAGTAGAAATTTGAAGAAATCTTACCTTGAATCTTCGTTTAAATGGAGAAATCTGAAAGAGTTATGAATTTTTAGGGTTTGTAAATCGCGTGAATGGAGAAAATGAAGGGAGAGATAGGACAGATCTTTTTATTGATTGTTAGGGGTATTTTCATCCGAAAATTTTTTCATTAAACTAATGGAGAACATTTATGTTGAACAACTGTTAGCAAGGACATTTATGCAAACTACTTGTTCCCGTAGCATATTTCTGCAATTCAACTTGTTTGTAATTATGAAAAGTGCTATATTAGTAAGGGCATTTTTGTAGTTTCAACTTCATTTAATGTAAAAGTGTTCAATTCATTAAGACCACTAAAAAATAGCCAACTTTTTAAGATCGTTCTCCTTTGTGTAATTCAGTCTAAAAAATAGCCAACTTTTTAAGATCGTTCTCCTTTGTGTAATTCGTATGTATTCCTGAGAGTATTGCAGAATAGCTAGGATCTTTAGAGATACAATTGTTGATAGCTTAATAGTAAATGTTGACTATGTCTTGAGTCCCAAGGGTATTTTTGTAGTTTCAGCTTCATTTAATGTAAAAGTGTTCAATTCATTAAGACCACTAAAAAATAGCAAACTTTTTAGATCGTTCTCTTTTGTGTAATTCGTATGTATTCCTGAGAGTTGCAGAATAGCTAGGATCTTTAGAGATACAATTGTTGATAGCTTAATAGTAAATGTTGACTATGTCTCGAGTCCTGACGTGCAGCAAGTAGATCATAAGACCCAATTTGAAGCTTTGCATTGACAACAATATGACGAGGAAAAAGCTTACAAAGACACCTTTTCTGAAAAATCCAAATAATGTGCCAATAGTTCTTTAACTAGAAATCGCAACTAAAGAACTTCAAATTGCTACCCTGAAAACACAATGAGGTCATGTTATTTGTATAATGAGTGACATTCCAACAATAGATATACTTCTTCAGAATCAAAACAATGTTAAAAGCATCTTTAGAATGTACTTGAAAACATGCCGTAGCCACAGAATAGAAAACACACACAATCTAAATGACGTGAACCTTACCTCAACTTATAATGGGATAGCAACGTATAACTTAGAAACTTCTTCAGAAATCATAATTCTTTCTCTGGGATGTGTAGTAACCTTTAGCTGTGACAAAACTATCAATATTAGGTCTGTTAATACTAATATGCAATGAAGAATTAAACTCATATAAATGTACTAATTCTCAATTCCTTAAGTTGACAACTTAAAAGGATAGAGAAGACACTAAGCTAGCGTTTGGACATAGATTTGGTTGAAACTTTGAGAATTTAAGTTTTTGAAGTTGAGTTAAAAAAAGAATTTTTAGAACTTGAATTTGTGTTTGGACATATATACAAAATTACTCAAAAAACCCAAAAAGTGGTTGGTTTTTGGGACTTTTTGCTCCAAATTTGGTCAAATATTATAAACAAGCAGTTTTTCTCCCAAAAAGTATAAACAAACGGGAGCTAAAAAACTGCATAGGATACGTTTAAGAGAAGAATTGTAAATGTTAAACCAATGGATGCTTCTATGCAACTTTAAGTTACAGTCACGGAGGCGCGCGCGCACACACACAATGTGCGAGCCTAATGCATTCTTCGTAGTTAACATTCAAAGTAAAGAAAAGAAAGTACATTAGTTTTCATACGCGTATGTACATCTTTTAAAGTACAAGGGATATAAATGGTGGCAAAATATAAGCCAAGAAGAAACTGTCTATAGTGTATACATCTTGTAAGTTGGTCCACAAAATTGGGAGATTTGCATCCTCCTCCTGCCATCAAGAATGGGACATCTCTCCACTTGTAAGTGGAAGAAATTAAGAACTGATTCATTAAATCACTTTCAAGATCTCGAGATAGGTTGTTCATTAATATAGAATTACTTTGTAATCAAGCATACATGTGTGAACATAAATAGCTGGGCAATGATCACTATTGCAGTTGAGTAAGAGAGATTAACCTGGCACAAAAGGAAGCTAAAGAAAACTTGGATCACCATTTTCAAAATAGCAGACAAAAGCAACCTCATATGAATATTATAAACCCACATTATCCCTAAAAGAAACAAAAGCACGCCAATATAAGGTGCGATATTGTACGTCAATGCAAGAACACAGGCGTGCTTCTACCATGTCCACAAGGAAAGGCTACATTATCTCCACAAGCTGGTTGCTCCAAGGACTACAACGTTCATTTTCGTGTCTTCTCCTTTATCTTATTATTTAAAAGGACGGAGCTATGAGAGTGAAACATAGAAAATAAATGCATATTGAAACTATGTATAATTTTCTTACGAAGCTAAAAAATCAGTCCTCCATTTTCTTTGTTACCAGATAGAGAGGTCATGGAAATGTAATCATCCTTGTGTACGTATATTTTGTGAAGCTTCATCATTTTACTCAATTAAGTATGAGAAACCTCAGGATAACAACTTTATATTTGCACTATAAACAGTTTGCCCGCTGTTTCATTCACACAAATAAGTTTCACGTGATAGATACTAAAGCTTTTAAAACCAGTACCCCTACCAGGAGAACGCACAATCCATTAACCCATGAAAGGAAACTCTAAAAGAAAACTGTTGCACAAACTGAAACCAAAATTCCAGCCTACATTAGAAGCTCTAAGGGAAGATGTCACATTGTATATGACTACTCCCAGAAATATTTTGATAGTTCATTATTAAATCAATGTCACATTGTATATGAGTACTCCCAGAAATATTTTGATAGTTCATTATTAAACCAATGTTCCTGTTCCTAGAGATTCAACTTTTAAAGTGCAGCATATATATAGGTTTGTTTTCGGACATATTTCTGTTATTTGTTTTCCAAATTACTAACAACGTCAACACAACCAGAATGGATGTTCGTTATTAGTCATTATCTAATTAATGTTCATAGTCCACAATGAACTAAAAAACTGTTGATCTGGACACTTTCAGAAATCTTCTTCAAAGTAATCCCACCACCCTCTCCCATTTTCAAAACTAACTGAACTCAGGAGAGTTCAGTATCTCTGACTGGTTAGCTTAGTATTTGTAGTACAACAGAAATATGAACATTCCTCATAGTAGGTGCTTGGTAACAACCCATTATGTTATTAACTTATATAAAATTATTTCTCCACTTTTATCTATAATGCTAAATTATTTTTCGGTTGCCCTGCTTATTCTTACTTATTCTTTCTCGATTAGGACCAGAATTTGTCATCCTACTCTAATATCTCCACAGATTTCATACTTTTTTTCGCATGTAAGTATGCAACTATATAGATGACAGAAATGAAAGGATATGTAGACTAAAACTAATGGAATCACGTAAGGGGAGGACGCTCACAAATCACACACAAACTTACCAATCAACAAAATCGGACAGAATCCAAAGCTTAATTTACTAATCTAATTAGTGTCCCATACTGCGTAAACCGACTGGCTGGAACTAACTCTTTTCACCGGGGAATTCCATCAATCACATTGATCGCATTAAAGCTCTTCCATTTTTATATTATTTATTCTAGTTGCAATTTTCTGTGGACAAATATGTAACAGTTATTTAAAGGAAGCATAAACTTTTCAAAGGGGTATATTAACAAAAACACACATATATGACAGAATCCACGAAAACAAAAACTGAAGAATCAGAAAACCTATATATTCAAAATCAGACACACTTAAGTAAAAAAAAATAGGCTGAATGCATAAATGCAAATATTACTCCCGAGGCAAAATGAGACATCGATATTCTAGATAACCCCAAAGATTGCATATCACGTAATCTTTAAACCAAGTAGAATCAAACCTTTACATGCTAAGAAAAAAAGAAGCTTTTTGTACAACTTGTTGTTTCGGATGTTCGTATACCCCTTCACTGCTTAAGAGAACTGACCACACATGTATAAATTAAATCTTCAAAATCATACGCATGCTGTGCTAAAAAAAATTAAAGCGAGAATGCTAAGAGAATTTCAGGGACAAAATGAATATTAAATGAATTATCTAAAAAAAGGAATCAAACCTGACATTCCCATCAAGAAATAAAGAGCAAAATGAAGAAAAGCAAACTCCAAATTTAATTTAGCAGGAACAATCCAAGAGAACCGAAGGAATTTTGGAGGAGTTTTGAAATGTGGAAGTGGAATGGAACTGCAACTTTGGAATGGAAGAAAAATGGTGCACTCAAATAGAGAGACTAAACACGTGCAGCTATGAAGATGACGTGTTTACAGGAGAGACAAACATAAGGCTAAGTTTAGAGTTCGGTTTTTAATTTTGTACAATTTAGATTTGCCTTTGGTAAAATACTGTGGTGCTGTGTTCGTCCCTCGTTTAACCTATTCGAGAGAAAATTTCATCCTTGATATGCTTTTCATGAATGCTATTTAGAGATTCTTCATAGGCTCAACATCATCATGTAAAGATGAAAATCTACGATATAACGAGGGATGTGATAATTATAATTAAATTGCATGTAGAAACATTCCAAGTACACAATCAGCAAGGCTTGTGTAAAGCAAATGTAATACTTTATATATAAGTGGTTCTCATAGTTTGGAACTTCAACAGGACACAACATCTCAAAGGTTTCATGAAGGACACGGTTCATCTCTTAGAATTCTTTACAAATACAAATTTTTATAGTCTCCGTCTAGGAGTGTTTGTGGCGCCCATAATTCCTAATTCATATAGAAAAGGAACACATTAATAGCCAAACCTTTGATTAACAATTACAAATTCCTAAATATTAGAAAAATAATTAAATGACAGTTTTGTCTAATGTAAAACATGTTTTTGAATGGTAAAAAAGGTTGAATTGCAAAAATATGACACCAGAAGCAATGGTTTGTCAAAATGCCCTCAATAACAGTGGTTTAGCAAAACAGCCCTTCATTAGTTTAATAAAACTTATTCCGGACGAAAATACCCCTCACAACTAATAAAAGACCCACACTATCCTTCTCTTCCTTTTCTCCATACAAACAATCTCTAAACCCTAGAGCCCTACAACTTTTACAGATTCCTCCATTGAAACGAAGATTCAAGGTTAAGATTCCTTCAAATTTCTACTCTCTTACATTTATTTGTATAACCTTGTAGAAAATCTATGAAAATAGGTTATCTGACACAGACTTTTTGGCAATGGGCACCTTGCACAGACTTCTTGGCAATTGCAAAATTAAGCCATGTTTCAATGGGCAACTTGTCTCTGCAAATCTTGGCTAAGCAAGAGTTTAAGCTCTGGTGCAATGGCACCTTACACAGACTTCCCAAGCAATTGCCAAGACTTCAAGCTTTATTGTAGTGGCCAACTTGCAAAAGATAGTCTCTGCAAATTTTGGCTATTGCCAAGAGTTTAAAATCTGGTGCAATAGGCACCTTACAAAGACTTCTTGGCAATTGCCAAGACTTCAAGACCTATTGTAGTAGCCAGTTTGCAGAGAAAGTCTCTGCAAGTCTTGGCTATTTGCAAGAGTTCAAGCTCTGGTTCAATGGGCACCCTGCACAGACATCTTGGCAATTGCCAAGACTTCAAGCCTTGTTGCATTGGGTAATTTGTGAGAAAGTCTCTGCAAGTCTTGGTTATTGCCAAGAGTTCAAGCTCTTGTACAATGGGCGCCTTAACTAGGAAATCAAAGTGGAATTCAACACAAGAAAAATAAAAATAGGATTGAATGAAAGTTACGAACATCGTCATTAAGGGTCAACTTATCACTGGACAAATCAAGAAATCAACCTCTTTTATCGATGGTAACACCACCCAAGTGATGTTACCAAATTCTCTACAACTTTTGATAATAGCCAACACTTTAAGGTCGGGTGGAAGGAGGCAACTTGTAGGGGAAGTCTCTGAAAGTATTGGTAGTTGCCAATACTTTACGATCTGGTGCAATCGACAACCTGCATACAAAGTCTCTGCAAGTATTGGCAATAGTCAAGACTTTAAACTCTATGCAATTGGCAACTTGCCGAGAAAGTCTCTTCAGTAGCCAAGACTTTAATCTCTGTGCAATAAAAGCTACTTGCAGAGAAAGTCTCTGCATTAATGACAAGGGATTTTTTCACATATATACAAATCTACACACCTATATTACAAAAAAAGTAGCAACATTTTTCAAATTACAATTCATAGCAATATCTTTTTAGCACATTTTTACAATAAGCAAGACATTTCATTTTTTATAATTACACTTACACCCCACTCTCCTAAAAATCCTTAAACACTTTCTTCACTACCCCAAATAAACCAGCCGCTACCCCTATTCCCTTCTCTCATATCCAAACATACAACTCCACATTCCTTCCACCTCCCTTCCCCAAAGCTCTTTTTCTCAATCTGCCGCCACCATATCTTCGCCGTCGCCAACTACGTCCACCATAACCTCTCGTAATGTCTCTTTTCTATTCCTTCCAAATCATTCAGCGGCCCAATCCCATTCACATCACCTCGTACGACTCGTCCAGCGACTGAAAGAAGAAGAGTTACGAAGCTGAGGAAAAAACAAGACGTGTTTGTGTAACATAAATTGAAACAGATCAGGGTATGAAACTACGCCAGTAACAGCGGTGGTTAATGTATTTTGTAACAGTTTCCATGTTTTGATTTTTCACTGTTCGGCTTTTCCAACTCTTTTTATTGATTTTTTTCTTTTCAAATAATGAGAGAATTCTTTATGTTCTTTTACTTTTGAGTGACTTGGTAAAATGGAAAAAGACAACTCAAAAAGGTGGAAAAAGGAAAAGTATCTTAACAAGTTTGCTTTACACGTGTCAGAAAATAAAGAGAATAAGACTATAATTCTAGCCTGAAGGCTGAAGCTAGCTAACATTGTACTATGTCAATTGATTGGCCGAAAATTAAGAGTATAGTACAAAAGGAGACATGAGTAAATTTTCTTGAATTAGAAAAATTCATTTTGTTAGGGAGTGATATTGCAAGAGAAAATGAAATTGTTGTGCTTTAGTAAAATAGTTCAGAAACAGTAGAAACAGCGCACGAAAAGAATGAAACGATTCTGAAATAGTGTAGAAACAACTAGATACCAATGCAAAAACATGTGAAACATCACAAAAAAGTGAAATAGTTTAGAAACAGTGAGAAACAACGCACAAACGGAATAAACAAATGCTAAAACAGTCTAGAAACAACTAGATACAGTCTAGAAATAATTAGATACAGTAGAGATATAGTAAGATACGGAAAGATACAACGAGATATGAGGTAGTTGATAGTTGAGAAACATTGAGATACAGTAAAATCCAATGAGATACGGTTAGATACGAGGTGGTTGGTAGTTGAGATACAATGAGATACGATGTGGTTGGTAGGTGAGATACGGTTAGATACGAGGGTGAGATACGATGTGGTTGGTGGGCGAGATACAGTTAGATACAAGGTGGTTGGTAATTGAGATACAGTGAGATAGGATGTGGTTCGTAGGCGAGATACAGTTAGATACGCGGTGGTTGGTAATTGAGATACGGTGAAATACAACGAGATACGATGTGGTTGGTAGTTAAGATACGATGAGATGCGATGTGGTTGGTAGGCGAGATACGGTTAGATACAAGGTGGTCGGTAGTTGAGATACAGTGAGATACAATAAGATACGATGTGGTTGGTAGGCGAGATACAGTTAGATACGAGGTGGTTGGTAGGCGAGATACTGAAACGACCTCGGTTAGTCGTTTCGGAAGTTAGGACTCCGATTGGCGTGTCGATAATTTTAAAATATTCGTAATATCTATTGGGACTTATTTGTAAAATTTGAGCTAAATTAGACCTCGTCTGGTAGGCATCGGAAGAAGGTTTCAGTTTTTATTGTCGATAAATATTAAAAAGAGATTTTTGAGCTCGGTTTTGGCGAATGAGCTCCGATTCAAAATCCGAAAGCGCCGTTAGGTTCATATGATTATTTGTGACTTTTATGAACTTTCAAAAGTGAATTTCAATATTGTTTGGCTAGTTTCCGCTAAAATGCCGAAAGTTAAATAATTTGACCTTTTTTCCATTTAAATTCGCATCTTGAGTTTCGGGAGTCCGATTTGAGATCCGCCTTCACGAGTATATTAAATATATTTTGTATAACTTGTATGCAAAATTTAGAATTATTTAGAATATCGTAAGATTCCGTTTTAATTTTCGTCGCGAAAAGAAAAGAAAATAGAAAATAAAAAAGAAAACACAAAAAGGAAAGAAACAAAGAAGTTTGGCGGTGGGGGCCTTAGCTTTATAAAAGCTAAAGTGATCAGAGGGAGCAATATAGAAAACAGAAACGTAACCTATTTTCGAAACAGAGAAAATTATCCAGAAAAAAAGTCAGAAAATGAGAAAAGAGCTGGAGAAAAGATAGAATTTTTACCCCGAAATATTCAGGTAATGATCTTAATCCATTATTTTAGTTAATTACGTGTGTTTAAATATATTTCGACGATAAAAACTGGGATATTAGACATCGTTTTAATAAGTTCAATTAATAGTTTAAAGGGTCAAATGGACTCCGATAATGGAATTAATTATATATTCGTACTCAGTGAATTATGGGCAACTTATAAATGTAATTTATTTAGGGTTTGGTTATGTGACCTTAAACCCTGTACATAGGCCTGGCCTGCGTATTGCGTATCCGAATAGGTTATCAGGTTCCTAACCGGATTGCCCTAAGATGTGAGGAATGAAGCCTTTAGCCTAATTTGATATATTTTTCTGTCAATTGAATAGAGTGGGATCGTTTGGCAATGAAACCAAAGGATAAAGCGGTTGTTGATTAGCAATGCTAACTTTTGGAAGAGGTAAGTGTTTATATCCATTTCTTTGGAGGCACCTGGCCTCGTGGATTTTCTACCACGTATTCCTTACGTGTGTAGCTGCCAATAGGCGTACTCATTACACCTTATCTTTGGATTTACATTGTATATTATATGTTATGGCCTATTGTTGGTATTGCATTGAGGATCTGAGCATTGTACCCTGGCTGTAAGTTGGCATCTACTTCCCGGCTGTCGATGAGAGTCCCGCGCCGGTGAAGGGTTATTATTGCATCACATTGCATTCATATGCATTATATGTCATTCATATGCATTACATTGCATATCATATTGGGTGCAGGAGTATTCCGCCCCAGGAGCAGGAGGATTCCGCTCCATTGTATCATATTGAGGGTAGGAGGATTCCGCCCCAGGAGCAGGAGTATTCCGCTCTTATGTCAGATATTGAGTGCAGGAGTATTCCACCTCAGCTTTACATTATATCGGGTGCAAGAATATTCCACCCCAGGAGAGTGCAAGAGTATTCCGCCTCTGGTTTATATTATATCGGGTGCAGGAGTATTCCGCCCCAGGAGCAGGAGTATTCCGCTTCAGTTGGTTATCAGATTGGATTCCCCTCGAATGCAGGAGTATTCCGCTTCGGGATGGGATTACGGGCACATGTGACCCTTTGCATCATATTTCATTTTATCTCACTTTATTTTATTGCATCTCAATTCATACCATTGTGTAGACTTGCGGTACATGACTACTGTTCTGCTTATATGTGCATTGCTTATTTGTTAACATGCTTCTGGTTCATATTCCTGGTTGAGTTTATGGTTTCATACGTGTTTCCTGTTATTATCTGGCTCTGCCTTTTTATAATTTAAATAAGAGGAATTTGGTCTATCTGTTTCTTTTCTCCCTGGCTAGCTATCATATTCTTTGAGGTGGCTAGTCTGCCCCACTTATTAATTCCTTTTGACTCACCCTTGTTTGTGGTTTGTTTCTTGTCTATCTATATCGTTTCGGCAGGTTCGCTCCAGGATTGAGTTGACCACATTGTGAAGGAGCGAAGACGACTTTAGCTTTCAGGGTGAGCCAGCTTTTATTCCGGATGGCCACCAGTTTATTGGTTATTATTGCAGTTGCATTTTGCTCCCTTCAGGAGGTATCTGTCTTCTTTCTTACTCTTAGATATCTAGTCTGGCCCTAAACCTAGTATGTTGGGTAGTCAGCTGTAATTTCTTTTGTACAGCGTAGAGGTATCAGTATCACTGTGTTTTTTTTTAAGGTCTTATTCTTATTTATGAATTGAATTATATTTATTTTCCTAATTTAATTGGCAAGGGTTCGCCCGACGGGTCTAAGGGAGGATGTCAGGTGTCCGCACGGCCTAGTCGAATTCCGGGTCGTGTCAGATACAGTGAGATACAATGAGATATGATGTAGTTGGTAGGCGAGATACGGTTAGATACGAGGTGGTTGGTAATTGAGATGCAGTGAAATACAACGAGATACGATGTGGTTGATAGTTGAGATACGGTGAGATACGATGTGGTTGGTAGACGAGATACAGTTAGATACAAGGTGGTTGGTAGTTGAGATACACGGTGAGATACGAGATAGTTGGTAGTTGAGAAATATCGAGATATAGTGAGATACAACGAGATACAGTGGGGATGGAATGAGGAAAAGTGAAATTGGAGGATTAAAGTGAAATTGAGGTAAATGATGGGAGGACAAGTGAAATTGGGAGAAATGAGAGAAGTAAAAGTGAAATTAGGGGAAATGGTGGGAGGAAAAATGAAATATGGGGAAATGGGAGGAGCAAAAGTGATAGTGGGGGAAATATGAGGAAGAATGTAAGGGTTTGGTATGTTATGAGAAAATATTGGTATGTTTGTAATTAACTTCTCATTTCCTCTATAATGGGTAATTTTGCTAAAATCTTGCTAAGTTTGGTAATTAAGTTCTAAAATTGTAGTTTTGTGTAAAAATACCTAATGACAATAGCCAAGACTTTAAGCTCTATGCAATGAGCAACAACAATATCTAATTATTATTGTCAATAAGAACCTTAAAATCATCTTAATCAAGCATAAGAAGTAAAAAAAATTCACAGGAGCGTCAAATTTAATTCAGCGATCATCAATCAAAATGGAAAAAATTTACAGATAAGTGTATAGATAATAATTACCAAAAAGAAATACACAAAAAAATAAATACAAATAAAGAATTTGACAAAATAAAAATTACATTATAACACAAATTAAAGAAAAATAATAAAAAAAAATAAAACTTTTACATATTTCCTAAATCTCTCTAGGACACAGAGGAAATAAGGAAATGAAGGAGGAAGGAGAGGAGGAAAGAGAGAAAGAGACTGTTCCATGTGAATTGGGTTTAAGCAGGGGCAAAATAGTCCTTTCGCATAGTGAAGAATGATGTTGAGGACATTTACTTAAAACATTTGAAAGTGGGGGAAAATTGGTAAGACCAGTATTTATGGAGGACACTGCGTGAAATTTTTCGTGTAAAAAGATGATCAATGTTTTGCTAAGGGCTTCATGCTTTTAGAATTGTATAGTATAGATTAAACAGAAACATGGAGGTAATAAAAATGAGGAGAAGCAATGGGGATAATTGCTGTTTAGAAGATTGTACATGTCATTTCGATTAAGTTTCACAATTGTTGACACCATATAGTTATAACTAGGGGTGGCCAGCGGTCCGGTCCGGTCCGGAACCGGTACCGGATTCCGGTTCCGGTCCGGAACCGGGCCAAAAAAAATCAAAACTGGCGTGGTACCGGTCTACCAGTCCGGTCCGTGCCGGTTATATAATTTGGTGCCGGATCGGAACCGGTTCCGGCGACCGTTAAGCCGGTCGGTACCGGTCCGGTCCGGCCGGTTAAACGGTTTTTTTAATTTTTTTTTGTTTTTTTTTTAGGCAAATAAAGTTAAAATTTGAAAAACTTAACAATTTATTTAAAGTGGTGAAAACTTTGAAAAATATTACAACAAAATATTATTTAGTTTCTACTTGTACATATTAAAGTTTAAACTTAGAATTAAAAAACTTGTAGTATTTTTTATATTTTGAACTTTGACGTAATGAAATTTTTGAAGTGATGATTCAAATTTCAAAATTTTGAATTAATTTGTTAAGTTCAATGTTTAAACTTTGAATTAATTTTAGTAAATTCAAATTTTGAATTAATTTGTTAAGTTCAAAATTCAAACTTTGAACTAATTTACAAACTAGTAATTAATTGTAGTATTTTTTGCGCAAACTATAAATTAAAAATAAAAAGTATGAAGACAATAGTTGTGATTGAATTCCAAGACTTGGAGCAATTTTATTGAATTGTTTAAGATATAAGTAGTGCAAATTACATCTAAACTTCAAACTTGTAAATTCAAAATTCTTATTTAGAAAATTACATTCTTTTAAACATATTAGCTAGTTTCTTGAGGATAGTTGTAGGCTTTTCTTTTGGAACTGGCCGTTGTTGATCTTGTTCATCATCTCCTTCTGGTTCTTCGTCTTCTTCTTCTTCTTCATTGCCGGTTTGACTCCCTTCACTTGTTCCGTCGCTCAAAATTTGATCGATATATGCTCTGCCCCTTTCCTTAGTAAGTTCTGGTAGACCAAAGTTTCTTCGCTCTGCTCTGATCCAATCCCTGAATAAAACTCCTGTCTCCATTGCCTCCTCTCTCAACGAATATCTGTGATCTCCAATTTGAAATCTTCCTTGGCTAAAAGCGCTTTCCGATGCAACTGATGAAGCTTGAATTGTTAATATATCCCGGGCCATTTTTGCAAGAATTGGAAATTGCGATTCTTGATTCTTCCAATAATCCAACAAATTCGCAGTTCCAAAATTGTTAAGTTTCTTTGGATATTGAATTAAATACACTTGGAACTCGCTGTATTCCTCTCCGTACTCGTCCTGTTCTGAAAGCAACTTTTCGTCAAGTCCCCCAAAAGTGCTCATTCCTGCTCCTGCCTGTGAAGAACTTTACCCGGTGGATAGTATTGGTTCCGTTGGTGTAGCAGTGTCTGTCCAAGCTCTATACTTTGCAAAAACAGCCACGGTATCTGCATAAACTTTAGCAACAGCCTCGTCTACACTTGGATACCCATTAGTAGCAATTTCATCTGGAGTAATTTCTAAATTTGCATATACTTCTCTAACAAGTCGTTCAATTAACTTAATTTTAAAAGCAGGATGCAACACAGAAGCAATGTAAAAAAGAGGAGGAATTGGAAAAAAATATTTTCTAAACTTTTCAATCATTAACTCTACAGCCGGTAAGTAAACTTCATATTGTTTATACATTTTCAATTCCGATATTCCAGCTATATAATATAACATGGTAGGAGTAGTTGGATAATATTGACCGAAAATTTCTAAAGTAGCTTGATAAAATTTATGTAAAAACTGAAGAAGATGTTGAACAAGTTGCCAATCTTGATCTTGAAGGTGATAGATTTGCATAAAATGTTTATTATACATTTGAGAAATAGGCAGTCTATATTCATAAGCAACTTTCAATGCCTCATATAAAGTGTTCCACCTAGTACAAACTTCCTTTGGGACTCTCCTAACTGGCATTCCTAATTCTACACATTTTCTTTCCCATTCTCATTTTCTTTCTTGGTTTTTATTTCTAAAAATATAAGTAATAGCTATCTGCACCTTTGCGATAATTTCGTTAAACAAGACAAGACCATCTCTTACTACTAAGTTGTAAATATGACATGCACACCTAACATGAAAAAATTCAGGAAAAGGA
This sequence comes from Petunia axillaris subsp. axillaris, assembly GCA_029990575.1. Taxonomy (NCBI): domain Eukaryota; kingdom Viridiplantae; phylum Streptophyta; class Magnoliopsida; order Solanales; family Solanaceae; genus Petunia; species Petunia axillaris. The sequence goes on along the minus strand of JARKNS010000004.1, from coordinate 97,477,291 downwards.
GGGTTCAAAATAGGTATCAAGCTCCTAAGTGCATCTGTGTTGTTTGTAGCATTATCTACCGTAATACTAAAAACTTTGTTAGACAAACAGTACGTACGACAAATTGATGAAACTTTATTACAAATATAATTTCCCGTGTGTGGTTCATCAACAATTTTATAAGCAATAATACGTTTTTGAAAAACCCAATCAGGATCTATCCAATGAACAGTCACAGTAATATAATCACATCCATTAGTAGAACGACCCATATCCGTAGTAAGACATACTCTAGTGTCAAAGTTATCAAACATATATCGCAAATAATCCTGATATTCGTTCTTAAATTTAATAATATAATTTTTAACAGTAGTTCTTGGAAAACCTCTAAAAGAGGGATTATATATAGCCTGAACATAACGAACAAAACCAGTAGAAGAAGGAAAACTATAAGGTAAACCCTCGAGGGCAACTAGTTTAGCAATAGCTTCCCTATCCTTTTGTTTATCATAAGTAAGAAGCCCTCCTGTTGTTTGGTTAATTCTTGTTTGGATACCCGAAGATTCATCATGCGCTACTCCCCCATGTTCGGTCCCTAAATATATACCACCCGCCCGCGTTGCCCATTCTTTAGGATGTTTCTTTTGTAAGTGCTGCCTAAGTTTACCCGTCCCACCCTCATTACCCCCAGTTCTAAAAACCCACACCTTATCACAAAGCCCGCAGGAGGCCGTCTGCGCTGCAACATTCTTTGATGCAAAATCCCACACATCAGATCTATCCTTACGTTTAGCCGGTATTCTAGTATGAGGTTCAGGAGGCAAGTCTGACTGAACTTCGGGTGGACTAGCTTGAAATTCAGGTGTTTCTTCTAAATTAACCCCGCTTTGATTCCCATATTGTGTTTCTAACATTTCGTGATCAAGTATGTTACCAGCGCTAACATTATGATAATATTGAGAATCATCTATGTGGGTGAACTGATTAGAACTACCAGCAATTTCTTTACCCCTATTTCCCCTACGACCACGTGCCCGCCCCCCACTACTAGTTCCAATTGAACCTCGTTGAGACATAATAATAGCAAATAAAATAAATATATATGACAAAAAAATGATAAAAGAGTAGAAGTAGGAACGACCAACCAAATATAACCGTATAATTGAGGTGAAGTTGAAACTTGAGCCTCCACTTCAATTAATTAGTTGAATACTTGATAATCGAAAAATTGCAAAAATAGCCAAATTGATATTTTCAACCACGTAGCGCCTCCAATTGACCCAATACTTGATATTTATAAACTTCACCAAGTAGCCAAATATAACTTTGATAGAAACTCCAAATAGAACTTGACAAAGTAGCCAAATTATAAATTTTTAACAAATAGCCAAAGTAGAATAATAGCAATATTGTAGAAAATTTGAGAGAATTAGAGAGAATTGGAAGATTTGTGTGAAAAATATGATGAAATAATGGGGTATTTATAGAAAAAAAATAGTTAGGGGTGGTTATGGGGTGGTAGAGGGGTGTAATTGGCCTTTTTGGCCGTTGGACAACGGCTAGGGGGTCAAAAGAGCCGTTGCCCAACGGCTAGTTCCACCAGAATTTTCCTTTTTTTTTTTTTTTTTTTGACCGGTCCGGTCCGGCCGGTTCCGGCCCAAAATTTTACCGGTTCATCCGGTTTTTTTTCGTGGCACCGGTTCGGTACCGGAACCGGGGCCCGTTAGTGACCAACGGTCCGGTTTCAACCGGTCCGAGCCGATTTCCGGCCCAAATCCGGTCCGATCCGGTCAAAACCGGACCGTTAACCACCCTTAGTTATAACAAACAATCAACATGGTTATAGTTAGCATGAATCACGTTAAAATATGCACCAAAATCTAGTCACGTTAGGTAAAGAAAAATATATATAAGAAGTCCTTAGAAAATGTAATTCGTATCCATAAAACTACCTTTACAGATTTATTTCGCAGTAAAATTAATTTTTTAATTGCTTATCTTTTCTCCATGTATTAATGTTGATATACTTTTTCTATGAATTTCTAACACGTTAATCGGAATGCAAAAAGATATGTTCTTACGAACTCAAATTTCTATTGATTGTTTAATTGCTTGGTCGAAACAAAGAGAGATAAGAAAAATGTTGTTAATGAAGAAACTTGAAACTTGGAGTTCCATTTATACTTCTTCTGATTTGATACATCAAATTTGTAATTATTAACCGTTGATGATTAGTGACTACTCCCTTTAAAGAGCTTGCACGGTCTATCATAAACTTTGTTAGCGACTACTCCCTTTAAAGAGCTTGCACGGTCTATCATAAACTTTGCCATATACAATAGTTATAAGAGCTGAATGATGAATTCAAGACCACATAAACAATGTGTCGTTTGATAGTTGAAATTTGCATAGCAATCTGGGAGGTAAACTACAGATGCAAAGGTTTAAGAGTAGACCATTGCCACTTTAAGCTATCAATTTTATCTTTGGCGTTTACCAACAGTTGTTTGGTGCTTTCAATCTTACCTGCTTTTTCTTCTGCTGAAGTCATAACCTCATCGGCTTTTGCCGATAATACGTTTCTTTTCGCCAGAATTTGAGCCTTCCTATTCCTAATGAACATAAGCATAGTTTCCATTTCTCTCTCTTCAACCTCTTTTTCGTCATATTTTAACTTCAATTCTATGTCACTATTCCTCAAGTCAACTAAAGATTTTTATTTTCTTTCTCAAGCTCAATAAAGAAGTCTTGGCAACTAGACTCGGTCCGAGTAGAATCCCTCAGGTCTTGAACCATTGAAGGGAATATATGCTTAATCTTTACCAACAGCCTGGCTTGTTCGTCAGCGAATAACGAAAGATTCTCATTCAGTAAGCTGATTGCCTCTGTCATTGCTTTTTCATTAGCAGGGTCTGCCAACATATTCAACGGTCCTCCAACAAAGTGATCGACTATTTCCTTTGCAGACTCCAGATTAGAAATGGCTGTACCTGATAGCGGAAGCAGAAAGTCCTCTGGGATAGCCTTCAGGAAAGATTCTAGTTTGTGGAAGGTTGAGTTCACGTCTTTAATTGTTGCCGCCGGCATTGGATTCTGATTGGGTACAGATATGCTTTCCTGGGGTTGGTCCTGCTTAATGCATTAGTAGACAACAAGATAAATCAAGGAAATCCTATTAAAGTAGCTGTCAGAACGACTTTGTACCTTTTTTGCAGAAAGATTTACTATACGACTTTGACAATCTGCTTGAGGGGTCCTAATCAGCTCATTTTCAACAGCAGAATATATTTTCCTTCTAGCTGGTGCCATGTCCTCTGACTGTTCCACAATGTCAGATGATCTTGGCGGGGTTTCTTGTGGCATGGCCTAAAAGGAGAAGATATAGATGGGTACACATCTAACCATAAATCCAGGAAAACCGTAATAAAGAAGCTGCTAAGATGACTTTACTTCTTTTGCTGTAAGAAGATGACTTGAAACAGAGCTAAGACGTTCAGCTTCAGGGTCTCTAACCAGCTCATTTTCTATAGCAGAAGATATTGCCATGTCCTCTGACTGTCCCACAACCTCTGAGGACCTTGGCAGTGTTGATTGTGGCATGACCTAAAAGGAGAAGACATAGGTGGTTAACACATAATGATAAATCCAGGAAAACCATATTAAAGAAGCTGACAGGATGGCATTACTACCATTTTTGCATAAAGAAGATGACTCGAAACAGGACTAACACAATCAGCTTGAGGGGTTCTAACCAGCACATCTTCAATAGCAGAAGATATTTTCCTTCTGCCTGGTGTCATGCCCTCTGACTGACCCACAATGTCCGAGGATCTTGGCACAGTTGACTGTGGCAAGGCCTACAAAAAGAGAGGATAAATATTTTTACCCCTCTAGAAGTAAATCCAGGAATACCATATTAAAAAAGCTCAGGATGACTTTACTACCTTTTCTGCAGAAAGAAGATGACTTAGAATAGGATTTGGACAATCAGCTTGAGGGGTTCTGACCAGCTCATTTCCGATGGCAGAAGATAGTTTCCTTCTGGCTGGTGTCATGTGCTCTAACTGTCTCACAATGTCCGAGGATCTTGGCAGAGTTGCTTGTGCCATGACCTAAAAAGAGGATATAGATTGTTACACTTCTAGACAAAATCTGGTTCCGGAAGAAAGGGACTTCTTCATTTCACTTACGTCTTGCACTTTGTTGAATGGCGCCGACGACAGCATAGATGAAACAGAACTAAAGTATTCAGCTTCAGGGGCTCTAACCAGCTCATTTTCCATAGCAGAAGATATTTTCCTTCGGGCTGGTGCCATGTCCTCTGAGACTCCAACAATGTCCGAGGATCTTGGCAGTGTAGCTTGTGGCATGGCCTTAAAAAGAGAAAATATAGATTGTTACACATCTAATGATAAATCCTAGAAAACCATACAAAGAAGCTGTCAGGATGACTTTACTACCATTTTTGCAGAAGGAAGATCACTCGAAACAGGACTAACACAATCAGCTAGAGGGGTTCTGACCAGCACAGCTTCAATAGCAGAAGATATTTTCCTTCTGGGTGGTGCCACGCCCTCTGACTGACCCTCAATATCCGAAGATCTTGCCGCAATTGACTGTGGCAAGGCCTTAAAAGTGAGAAGATATAGATCTTTACCCCTATATAGATAAATCCAGGATAACCATATTAAAAAAGCTCAGGGTGACTTTACTACCTTTTCTGCAGAAAGAAGATGACTTGAAACAGGACTTCGACAATCAGCTTGAGGGGTTCTAACCAGCTCATTTCTGATGGCAGAAGATAGTTCCCTTGTGGCTGGTGTCATATCCTCTAACTGCCCCACAATGTCCGAGGATCTAGGCAGAGTTGCTTGTGCCATCACCTAAAAAGAGAAGACATAGATTGTTACACTTCTAGACAGAAAGCTGGTTCTGGAAGAAAGGGACGCCTTCATCTTTCACTTACGCCTTGCACTTTGTTGACTGGCACTGATGAAACAGATGTGACAGCATCCGAGTTTGAACTGTTTCTTCTTGTTGAAAATCAAGACGATATATCAATTGTAAATAAGTGGCAGCTGTATCCCCTTGTTTATGCAGTTTGGAATTTAAGCAAAAATTAGAGAAATTTGTGAAAGAGGTAAAAGTGCACCACAACCCTTAAATTTTGTGTGCTTGGCAGCCCAAAGCATAAACATATACCCTTCTGCCCCATTTGACTAGCCACATAGTTTAAGACGTTTATTACACTTATATATTTCAATAGTGACAGTGGAAGAAAATGCTAAGTAATAAATGAAATGGTAGTTTGATCGAGTGAAATAGCATCAAAATGTAAAGGCTAAATACCTAGATAGCCCATTAACATAACACGATGTATCAAGTAGCCACATAAACTTAACTAGCGACGATGTAGACACCTCAACTCATCCTAGGTGTGTTTTTTAAACACAGGGAGTTCCAAAGATTCAATGCGTGAGTTTCACACTCCAACAATACATCAGTGTAACCAAAAAATATATATATAATGCATAAAAACTTTTTTATTTAATTCTAGCCAAGCAAAGTCAAAATTGGTCTTCTCTTCATCGTGACCTAACACTATTGACGTGAAGCTGGAAAATTTTAACGTCTTCGTCATAACCTTTTTTTTGTACTATTTGTATGATCTTTAGGGAATAGCAAGAAATCTTTCAAATGCTTTTTATGGACCAGAGTGAGATATATGAAAACACGAAGAAGACGAAGAGGAGTAGTACTTTCCATAACTGGATTGAAGGAAGATGAATCAATTAAGGTTCCCTGATGGAGTCTCTTTCCAATAATCTGCCATCTCAGTCATCAACATAGAGATGCAGAAGATTAATTTATGCTTTGACACTAGGAAAAACTTAAAGAAGAGTATTTTTTATTTAAGAAGGAGACGGCTTATGTAGATGTAGAAGCATCCAAGAAGAAGTAAAACTCAATTCAGCCCAAAGAAGTAATCAAGCAAAACTGTGAAGTTCAATCACATAATGAAACGATCTCGGTTAGTCGATTCGGAAGTTAGGACTTCGATTGGCGTGCCGATAATTTTAAAATATTTATAATGTCCATTAGGACCTGTCGGTAAAATTTGAGCTAAATCAGAACTCGTTTGGTAGGTATCGGAAAAAGGTGTCAGTTTTTATTGACAATAAATATTAAAAAGAGATTTTTGAGCCCGGTTTTGGCGAACGAACTCCGATTCGAAATCCGAAAGCGCCGTTAGGTTCGTATGGTTATTTGTGACTTTTGTGAACTTTCGAAAGTGAATTTCGATGTTGTTCAGCTAGTTTCCGCTAAAATGCCGAAAGTTAAATAATTTGACTTTTTCTATTTAAATTCGCATCTTGAGTTTCGGGAGTCCAATTTGAGATACGCCTTCGCGAGTATGTTACATATATTTTGTATAACTTGTATGCAAAAGTTGGGATTATTTCAAATAACGTAGGGTACTGTTTTAATTTTTATCGTAGCAGCGAATATAAAAAAAAGAAAAAAAAAAAAGAGAAAAAGACAAATATGGAAATTGGAGTCGGTGGACAAAGGGATTAAGTTAATCCCTTGTCTTCCATTTCAGAAACATACGTACATACATCAGAAACATAAAAAGAGAAAACGCAGTGGAATAAATGCCAGAAAATGCGAAAAGAGGCCGGAGAATAGTAGAATTTTTAACCCGAAACATTCAGGTAATGATCTTAATATATTATTTGAGTTTATTACGTATGTTTGAATATATTTTTACGGTAAAAATAGGGACCTTAGACATCGCCCTAATGACATAAATTGATAGTTTAAAGGGTCAAATGAACCCAGATAATGAAATTGATTATATATTCGTACTCAGTGAGTTATGGGCAACTTATAAATGCAATTTATTTGGGGCTCGGTTATGTGACCTTAAACCCTGTATATAGGCCTGACCTGCGTATTGCGTATGCGAATAGGGTATCAGGTTCCTAACCGGATTGCCCTACGATGTGAGGAATGAAGCCTTTAGCCTAATTTGATATATTTTTCTGCTTATTGAATAGAGTGGGATCGTTTGGCAATGAAACCAAAGGATAAGCGGTTATTGAGTGGATGTACTAACTTTGTAAAAAGGTAAGTGTTTATATCTATTTCTTTGGAGGCACCTGGCCTCGTGGATTTTCTACCACGTGTTCCTTACGTGTGTAACTGCCGATAGGCGTACTCATTACGCCTGAGCTATGAATTTACATTATATATTATATGTTACGTCCTGTTGTTGGTATTGCATTGAGGATCTGAGTATTGTACTCTGGCTGTGAGTTGATATATACTTCCCGGCAGTCGATGAGAGTCCCGCGCCGGTGAAGGGTTATTATTGCATCACACCGTATTAGTATGTATTACATTTTCTGGTTATCCATTGCATTATATTGAGGGTAGGAGGATCCGCCCTCGGAGAAGGAGGATTCTGCTCCATTGCATCATATTGAGGGTAGGAGGATTCCGCCCTCAGAGCAGGAGGATTCCGCTCCATTGCATCATATTGAGGGTAGGAGGATTCCGCTCCATTGCATTATATTGAGGGTAGGAGGATTCTGCCCTCGGAGCAGGAGGATTCCGCTCCATTGCATCATATTGAGGGTAGGAGGATTCCGCCCTCGGAGCAGGAGGATTCCGCTCCATTCATTTGGCACATGTGACCCTTTGCATCATATTTCATTTCATCTCATTTTATTTCATTTCATACCATTGTGTAGACTTGTGGTACATAACTACTGTTCTGCTTCTACGTGCATTGCTTATTTGCCTATATATATATTTATGGCTCGTATTCTGGGTTGCGAGGATCGGGTTGCACATCGCAACGGTATAAATATATGAATCGGGTTGCACGCCGCGACAGTATGAATATATGGATCGGGTTGCACGCCGCAATATGATGAATACATGGATCGGGTTGCACGCTGCAACAGGATGTATTTCTGATTGTTGATGAGTTCGAGATACCTATATGTGTTGGTGAACTTACGTTCCTCGTTGTTGATGAGTTTGTCATTTCATACGTGTTTCTAGTTATCATCTGGCTCTGCCTTTTTATAATTTAAATAAAAGGAATTTTGTTTATCTGTTTCTTTTTCCTGGCTAGCTATCCTATTCTTTGAGGTGGCTAGTCTGCCCCACTTATTGAGTCCTTTTGACTCACCCTTGTTTGTTGTTTGTTGTTTGTTCTTGTCTATTCATTTCGTTTCGGCAGGTTCGCTCCAGGATTGAGTTCGCCACGTTGCTCAGGAGCGAAGATGACTTCAGCAGTCAGGGTGAGCCAGCTTTTATTCCGGATGGCCACCAGTTTATTGTTTATTATTTCAGCTGCATTTTGCTCCCTTCAGGAGGTATCTGTCTTCTTTTGTACTCTTAGATGTCTAGTCTGGATAGCCCTAAACCTAATATGTGGGGTAGTCAGCTGTAATTTCTTTTTTTTTTATAGCTTACAGGTATCATTATGTTTGTACTTTTTGTAAGTCTTGTTATTATTTATAAGTTGAATTATATTTATTTTCCTGATTTAATTGGTAAGGGTTCGCCCGACGGGTCTAGGGGTGGATGTCGGGTGCCCGCAAGGCCTAACCAGATTCCGGGTCCTGTCATATAAACACCAAAAACAACAATTATCTATGCCAATTTGCAACAGACCAGCACCATTAGCGAAGTATGCAAACATTTATGCCTTTCAAATATGTTCCTCAGTTTCTACAAGTTTCATGAAAGCACAAATGTGACCAGTTGCTTAACAGCCAATACGAGTTAACTAGAAGTCATAAGAATATAAATAGGGCTACTTCAGAAGTACTGGAGAAGAGAGAATCTCTGGTCTAGGGCTTTTTTAAATAATGATAGAAAGACTTTGAGGGAGGTGAGGTAAAATGGGGTTAAACAAGCCTCTTAAGGATAAAGAGCTGACTCAACAACTTTTATAAAAGCTCACGCGCTCAAAATTATGAAACAACACGTAGTATGCCATGTCGGACTAAAGTGCTTAAAAGATACACTTGGGACAAGATGAGGTGTATGAATGGTCATTTTGTAATGTCCAAAGCGTCCTGTAAAGAAGGGGGTTTGTTTTTCTTTTTGGGGAGAGGAGGGGGGTTGCAAATGGAGCATTGATGAAGATGCTTGAGGCTGGACACATCCTCAAGCCCCTTCACTTAGGAAAGATGTTGCCAAATGATTGAATGGGACAGAGGGTAACAACTTCACAAACGTAACTTTGCGATAAGTTAAATTGACATGGCAAATCTCCAAATGCTACTTTTTTCGGGGTAAAAGTTAACTTTAAAACAATAAACCATTTCAATCTGGTAGTCCTGAAGGACATAACACGAGAGAGGAAAAAAAAAAAAAGGAAGAGAGCTAACAGCTGGGAGGAACAAATAGATGGTCACAAGTTTTTATCTGGGGAGAGTGGGTGGATATGTATGACATCCTTCTAGTTAGCAAATTCAAAAGGGTAAAGTTATATATTCAGACTCAAATATAATTTACAAGACGGGGCCGGGGATATTCACTAGCACTAGATTTTCCAAGGTTGAGAGGGTTGAATTGCCACCAAAAACTAGTTGCCACTGAAGCAGCTATAAGGTTGGGTTGCCAGAAATGGACGTGTTTACAGGAATCTGATGCACTTTCTCAAAGATACGAATAATAGAAAAACAAGAAAATTCAGGAAACAAATAGGAGTATAAATTTTTTAAGTGCCAGTAAGTTAAAGAGAATAACGTTTAGTCACAAGTTGATACACTGGAAAGAGAATGGCGGTTACAATTGACAACAAAACGAACCTCTTGTAAGAGGACTTCAAGCTAGACAATGATGCTCATACTCTAGCCATCTTATTTCAGTACCAGTATGATCAGGTTTTACATGTTAATCTATCTTCCAAGCAACAGAAATTTTAAAAAGACAATGTTATAAAGAAGATGTTCACACGTGCAGCACACATCACCAGAACCTAGTGTAATAAACAAACTGCCATCAATATGAGAATGTGTTGAAAAAATGGACGGCAACAAGGAAAGGGGGTGAGGAAAATAATGCACTTTCAGGTGAAACTAACTTACTGACTTGTCATTCCCAGGTCCTCAAGAGCTAGCCTCGTGGCATGAAGAATCATCTTTTTGACCTGTGGTAAGGGGAGCAGATTAGAGCTACATCAAAATTATATTCAAGCGGCCTAAACAAATGATTTCTGCAAAAGGTTACAGACTCCTAAATAATTTATTTGATATATTTAGAAAGCACCATTGAATCTATCTCTACCAAAAATGGTAGTGCAATTTTTTAGGGAAAAAAAAAAGAGAGAATATATGGCCTTCCACGACACTTTGTCAACTATTTGCACAAACACTTGATATGGATAAGTTGGCAAATGGGCTGTTGTATTGATGTATTGAGAAAGTATTATCTCATGGAGAGTTGTATTAAGTTGTATTATATCCACAAGCAATTATTAAGGAGCATAGAGTACAGTGTCCCACACCAGGATGAAGATATTTAATGATAAAGGTAATGATTTTATTAATAAAAAAGGGGGAACAGCCCATATACGAGAGGTATACGAAAAGTAAAAAGCCTACACCAAAATATAGTTCTCAACAAAAGAAGCCCGCTCATCTTTACACATTGGGACCTCATGGGTATACCAAAAAAAAATTAAAAATAAAAGGCTACTATGCAATCTACTAAAATCGCTCTCTTTCCACAGAATCCACAGAATAACTAATGGAGTAACATCCCATGCTCTGGATCTGTTCTTCCTTCTTCTGAATGCCCAACTATACATCGCCTCTTTCACAGTGCTCGGTATCACCCATTGAACTCCAAACAAGTCTAACGCCACTGCCCACAAACGTGACGCTATGTTGCAATGACGCAAAAGGTGGTTGACACTCTCCGGAGCATTTACACATGAAGCACCAACTAACATAATTGATCCTCCGCTTCCGCAGATTCTCAGCTGTCAAAATAACTCCCCTAGCTGCCAACCATGCAAAAAAACATATCTTCCTCGGCACTCTCTGGATCCAAATGGTTTGATATGGGAAAGACGTTTCCTCTCTTACCAACAACCTCTGGTAGTAAGATCTAATAGTGAACAATCCGTCTGAGCTCTCATTCCACCTCTACTTGTCAGAAACGTCTTGCAATGAATTTTGGTTGTATAGTAACTCAACAAGATTTTGAAACTCACCAATCTCCCAATCTTGTAGGCATCTCCTAAACCACAAATCCCATAGTGTTTCTCCCGCACCAACCACACAAACTTGTTGGGCAGTCATCTCTTTCTGGATCGACAGACTAAATATATTAGGAAAATCAACCTTCAACTCAAGACTCTCCACACCACCTATGCCCCCAAAAGCTAATCCTACTACCATCCCCTACCTTGAAATCAATATGACCACTAAAATCTACCCACCCCTTCATAATCCCCCTCCACAGCCCACACCCAAATGGATCGGTGGTGTTCGTAGTCCTCCAACCACCTTCTAAAACTCCATATTTCTCTGCTACCACTTCCCTCCATACTGCATTCTCCTCCAACCCAAACCTCCATAACCGTTTACCTAAAAGGGCTTTGTTGAACACCTTGAGATCCTTCACTCCAAGACCTCCCCATTTCTTAGGAGAAGTAACAACTTTCCAATTCACTAAAATGAAACTTGCTAGTACCATCTGCAGCATCCCACAAAAGGTTCCGCTGAAGTCTCTCCAACTTTTCGGTGACTGAATTCGGGGCTTGCAATAAAGACATGAAGTATGTAGGAATGCTAGACAACGTACTTTTTATCAACACTCCCCCCCTCCCCCCCCCCTTGAAAGATAGCTCTTCTGCCACCCTGCTAGCCTTTTTTCTACTCTCTCAATCACCAGATTCCACACTGCTACATCTTTGCTTGAAGCACCTAACGGGAGGCCCAGATACATAGTAGGCAAAGCACCTACTTTACAATTCAACACCATTGCTAGCTTATCTATATTACCAACATCTCCTACTGGAATAATCTCACACTTGCTTAAATTGATCTTCAATCCGGAAATCGCCTGGAACCAAACAAGAGTCTGTCTCAAATATGATAATTGAGAAACATCTGCATCGCACAAAACTGATGTATCATCTGCAAACAACCGATGGGAAACCCTCAAGGCACTATACCCCGAACCTAAGGTGAAAACCCCCTCAAAAGACCACCACAAAAAACCCTATCTACCATTTTGCTCAACGCCTCCATCACCAATATAAAAAGCATAGGAGATAAAGGATCCCCTGTCTCAATCCCCTCGAGCTATCAAAGAACCCGCACGGGCTCCCATTCACCAAAACAGAAAACCTAGCTGTGGATACACAAAACATGATCCACTTTCTCCACTTTTCCCCAAATCCCATCTTCATCATAGTGAAATCCAGAAATTCCCAATTGACGTGATCATAAGCCTTTTCAAGATCAAGCTTACATAAAATCCCAGGCTCACCACTCTTCCTTCTGGAATCAACCACTTCATTTGCCACAAGCGCTGCATCCAAAATTTGTCTCCCTTCCACGAATGCATTTTGAGAAGAAGACACTGTCTCATCAAAAACCCTCTTAAGTCTCTTGGAAAGCACCTTAGATATAATCTTATAGACGCTTCCCACTAGAATAATGGGTCTATAGTAATTAATACTCGTAGGTCCCTCTTTTTTTGGCACAATGGTTATAAAAGATGCATTTAAACTTCTTTCAAATATCCCAGAATCCTGGAATACTGCAATAGCCTCCACAGATCCCCCTTTATTGTTCTCCGACATTTTTGGAAAAAAGCCAAAGTGAAACAATCAGGCCCTGGGGTCTTGTCCCCCACACAACTCTTTATTGCTTCCCAAACTTCCTCTTCTCTTATTTCCCTTTCTAGCCACTCCTTCATCCTCTCCCTTATTTAATTGAACACAATACCCCCCCCCCCAATTTAGGTCTCCAACTAGCTTCTTCTCTAAACAAACGATCATAAAAACCTACAATAGCCCCTCTCACTTCCTCCTCCCCCACAAAAGTCGCACCATCCACCTCTATAGACTCAATAAAGTCCCTCCTCCTATTTGCAACCACCACCCTATGAAAAAACTTAGTGTTGGAATCTCCCTCCTTCAACCACAAAGCCCTAGATTTTTGCCTCCAACTAGTCTCTTGTGCAACTGCCAAAGAGCCAAGTTCATTCCTAATATCCTTTTTTCTAACTCTTTCCCTTTCTTCTAATACCCTTATCCCTTCCGCTAGCTCTACCTCCCCCAACTCCCTCATCAACTCCTTCATTTTAATTTCTATCCTACCAAACACCTCCCTGTTCCACTCCCTAATATCCCCTTTCAAAGCTTTCAAAGCCAATCCGGAAGGAAGGTGTGCCAGAAACATCGTAACCATTCCACCACTCGTGGACCCTTTCTTCGAAGCCAGATGCCTCAAGCCACATATTCTCGAATCTAAAAGGAGCATGGATACTTCTCCTTCTACTCCCATCTAGCATGATAGGAGAATGATCCGAAGTCAATCTAGGTAAAAGAATTTGTAATACATTTGGAACCATCTCATCCCAATCAGTGGATAGCAAAAACCGATCCAATCGGGATTTAGAATTAGAGTCCTCCGCTCTAGACCAAGTGAAATTCGCACCTGTTAAAGGGAGATCAATAAGACCACGATCATTAATGAACTCCGAGAACTCTTCCATTGCCCTAGACACCGTTCGACACCCTACCCTTTCCATCGGAAACCTAATAGTATTAAAATCCCCTCCTAACACCCACGGTACCTCCCACTCCGCCATAAAATTGGACATTTCTTCCCAAAACATCAGTTTTGACCCTTCCCCCACCGGTCCATACACACCACCAAAACCTCACTCTACACCACTCCCCAAATTCTTCAACCGGATCGCAATCATAAATTCACCCTTCCTTACCTCTACAACCTCCAACTTCCTTTCATCCCATAAGACTAGATTACCCCCTGCGGTTCCAATTATCGGAATCCAATCATACTTCACCCCAATTTCCCCCCCCCCCTATGCTTCTCACAACCGCATCTGTCATTACCTCCATTTTTGTTTCCTGCAAAGATAAGAGATCCGCCCTCCACTCACTAACACGCCTTGATGATTGCCCTTTTATCAAGGTCATTCAACCCTCTCATGTTCCAAAAAATTATTTTAACTTCCATAAATAACATTTGTACCCTTATCTACCACCCCCATATCCCCAACAAAGCATCTGTCTCCGTTCTTCGACACCTCCTCTCATACACCCTCAAATTTCCCCCACCCTTCCCCTCACTTAACCCCTTAGCTCTCTCCTCTCTACATCCTCCTTCCTCTCATCTCTTAACCCTTTTTGCATGTTGTTCAATATCTTTCAACAATTGTAATACTCTCTCCTCATTCCTTTCAAAAGAAACCCCTAAAAATTTCCAAACTCTAAATATTTATCTCCCACCCAACTAGTTCTACTACTCCTCCCTTCAACAATTGCTAAAGGACAACTACTCACTGCCACAGCCCCTATACACTTGTTTACAACACACACAAGCGCCCTAGAATAGTCAAAATCTTCCATTTGACCCAAACCATCAACTTCCTTGACTACAGTCGTGTTGTCAACATTACTACAGTCTTGTATAGCACTTCCCATGACTTTACTGGTGAATTTGAGGCACCTGGACCGACCTTAACTGTCCCAGAGTGCTGCACCACCTCACTTGATATTTTCTTGGATGTTTGGATTTTTTTAGGAAAAGCAGTGACCCAAAGAGATCTGACCATATTTTTTCCTGGACAAATTGAGGTCTCCTTAGCAGTTCCAGCCTTTACAACACCTGTCTCCGTCGCCGTCGAGGTCGCCGGAGCAGATCTGGAACCAGACCCACCCCCAACAGCTTTCTTTCCAGCCAATAAAGGCTCAGCGGCCTCCACTGCTTCAAGTCGACCCCCAACCACCCCAGATCTACAAAGAACAGAGTTGCCGGAGCAAGATTTCTGACCAGCCGCTGGAATCGGGCAACTAAATCCACCAGAACTTTGTTTACATACTGCTTGTTCTTTGTCGCGACCTCCACAGAGGTGAGGAAGTGCGTATTCCTACGCAAATCGAGGTTCTGATTGTGCAAATCTAGATTTTCCAGCGACCATTTGGCTGGATTTGTCAGCTGCAGTAGATTGTGCAGATTTTCTGGTGACCATTTGGCCGTTTTGTCAGCTGCAGTTGATTGTGCATATTTTCCGGCGACCATTTGGCCGGATTTGACAACTGCAGTTGAAACAGGTCGGGTCGATTGGTTATTGGGTCGGTTTGACCCATTCTGGTTCATTATTTTATTATTAGTGACCTGGATCTGTCTATTTCTCCGACCCGGCCCAGTGACCCACTTCTGACCCGATTCATTAATCCAAGGGCAAAAAGGTCTATTCCTCCCACTTCTAACTCTTCTTCCTCCAGAATTTTGAAAAACCCTACTCGCTTGGAATCAACTAGTCGTTAATGGTGAAAACTCCTTTCTTTTGGATGATACAGCACCCCCACCCTCTCTCATATCCCTCCTACCATTATCCCCAAGCTCTTCCTTATCCTCCATCAAAGTGACCTCAGGTCTGAGTTCAGGGTAAGCCCAAACTCTGAACCTCCTCTCTCCATCCTCCACCACCATTGATACAGGAACTCTACCCCCCCCCCCCTTTCTTACCACAATTCTTGCACTAGATAGATCATGCAAGCTGCACACTTCTATAAAACCCCCACAGCGATCTCCCACCTTCTTGAACAAATCTAGACACCATAAATGCACAGGTAACCCTACCAGAGTTACCACCACTAAGTCGCTGGAGAACTTCTGATCCACACACCATGTTCTAGCATCCCAAACATCCAAATGCAGAAAATTCCATCCAAGCCACCTCCTGCCTCTTTGGAGAATGTCAATAGCTCTCTCCTCGGAAGAAAACGAAACAAGAAACGCGAGTTCCCCATCGGAGAAACCTTCAGACCATCTTCAACATCCCATGCTTCAACAGCCCATTCTCCTACAAACTCAGGAGAACCCACCCATTTTTCAAAAGACCCAACCAAGCATGTCCTTAAGAAATTTTTCCTCTTCTATAAATGATCTTCAGAGATGGAAAACCTTGGTTCTTTGCCTGAGTCAATCTCCCAGCATCTTCCATCTAACTCTAGTGTTGGCCACTCTAAAGCTTTCTTGTAGGGGACATGATTATTGTTTTCTGATTCTAGAGAGAAGCGGGAGACTCTCTCTCTAGACATTTTTATCTAACTTCCTGATAGATATTTTTTACGACTACCTTTTCTAAAACAAATAACTCAGAATTTCCTTATAACTTGTGGCGCATGGTTTGAAACTCTGTAGATGATGGGCCCGCCCCTCTGCCCTTCTCTATTTAAATACCAGGCTTTTGTCTGCAGCACAGTTTAAACCTGTGACGTGCGCCTAACCAACACATCTGCGCTCTTACCACCAAAGTTTTAGAGGCAAAACGACGCACAACTCTTATTTGAGCGAAGTAGAAAATATGTGATTGTGGTATAATAGAATGGATACTACACTTGATCAGAGCCAAAAGGCCGAAAAAGGTAATGTGGTATAATAGAACAAACACTAATTCATTAACTGAAGAAATGGCAGCCTGCGTCTCCGCCTCCAACTTTGGAACAGCTTTAACTAAGCTAACCTCTATTTAATTAAAGATAGAGCTCGACCGGGGAGTGAAGGCTCATTTAGTAAACTTAAAAGACAGATGTTGCAGCTGTCAGGCACCAGAACTTGTCTGGTCTTGTGGTACTTAATTCGTCCAATGAGATTCAAAGATGTCACCCAAAGAGTTAAAACTTATTAAGAAAGATGTTCCACAGAGGTAAATAATTAATCTTCCTATTGAGTTTCAAATATAGGCTTATATACAGATGGATGCATGTCATGCTTAACTACATATATCTGGAACAACGAAGAGCACATAAATAGTACTCCAACCTGAAAATCATCGAGATGTTCTGAGTAATAGAGTTAAAATTCTCGGTTAAATTGCTCGGACTCTCTAAAACTGCCACCACACCCGTGTTGAATCCTCAAAAAATGTATTACTTTTGGAGGATTAGACACATACCCCTTGAGAGTTCGAGCAACATAGATTCTTTGTGTGAACTCTTAACATTAATTCCTCAAAACTTTTAAAATAAAATGACATGTTTGAAACTACATAAAAAGTAGTACACCTCAAAACCGTTTTAGAACTAAACCCAATTAGAGACGTTTCAAAATTTGGCTTTCCAAAATAATAATAGTGTCATATGGGTTTAAGGGAGTATTCTGTAAACTTAAATAAGGAATAAGATGGAGCAGAGTGCACCAAGTGCAGTAAAGAGATTTTTTCTAATAAGGAAGAGCAATAAAGAGAAAATCTGATATAGAACATGGCCATAACAAACAAAAGCATAGAAACAGTTCTGAGAAACATGAAACAAGAGAAGCACCTCGAATATGTCTTTTTCAGCAACATGATCTTGGGGAAGCTTGCAGATTTCATCAGTCAAACGAATGCATTCACCAACATTTTCAGGTGAAACAAAGCCAAGAGCCACATTTATGCATGACTGTGGAAGCGACAAAAAATTTAGAATAAACCAAACAAACAAGAAATGTATGGTTACTTTTTTTTTATAAAAAGGACTAATAAAATTAGTTCCAAGCTTATTAAACAAATAGTCTTAAAGACATCTGATGGCCTCATTCTAAAAACCACGCCACAATCTTCTGTTATTCCGCATTTCCGCTACGCAAATTACCATCTAATTTGTTAGCATATGAGAGGAAAATATTGTCCGAGTGTAACACTCTGTTTTAATAGACATACATGTAATTTTTCATTATTCAGGAACCTTTTCATATGAAAAACCATCTTACATTCAGTTCTCTTGAGCTACGAGCAGAGAAGATAGAACAATTAAGTTATAGCTAAAATTTTGTCAAATATGATTTTCTTAGATTTCACACACTGAGAAATCTCTGAAGAACTTTGTGAAAACTGAAAAGTCTCACCAAATTGAGCATTTAGACACTGCCAACGAAACATCTTTTGAGAAAAGATTTTTTTGAAACTGTGGACTCCCCATTAATGTCAAAAGAGCATTTATCAGATTTAGGAGACGTTATCGAGACAGGATTTGAAGGCCATATGGGGACCGTAGCAGCATTTGCATAACTCGACGAAGCCGACTTAGGAAGGGGCTTGGGAGGTTCTTCAGAAAATCTCCACAATTTATCCGCCAAGTCGGACCAACCACTATTTGGGGAGATTTCTGGTATAAATATTGTTCTAGTTCTAGAATTTGATTTTGTTACGATTCTGAGGTACCTACCATATTTGTTAAAATTTTGAAATACTGAGATCATTACTGAATTTTCCTTAGTTTTCCACTTGCTGATGCTATTTCCTTTTCTCTCTGAAGCTAGGAAAAGAATTTGACAGACCCATTGAAGAGATGATTTGTTAATGAAAATACGGCTAGAAAATCCAAGTTTTCGTTCTATCCATTCATACCAGATGTTGAATTCTGAAGCCCTTTCACTAATCTCAAAAGCTTTGTTGCCTGCTACAAAGAAACATTTCCTATCCATGGAGAGTTTTAAGATGATCTGAGAACTAGAAATCAGAGGAAGAAGAAGAGATGGTCGGAGAAAGAGAAGAGGTCCGAGAAGTTAGAAACAAGGAACATCGGAAAAAGATTTAAATGACCTGCTACCTTGAAACGTTCATGTAACCCAAATTGATCTCTCAAGTACATCGGTTTCTTTCTTTGAGTTAGACTATTATGAGTTTCTTTAATGTTGGATGAGTACCTACATGTCTTCTTCTAGCGCTTAGACCGGTTAAAGTGTGGCTTTTGTCTCATAATCCTCCAATTTTAGTGTTATACTCTAAGTTGCTCGGATCCTTCAAAATGCCGCTGCACCCGTGTCGGATCCTTAAAAAATGCACTACTTTTGGAGGATCCGACACGCACCCGGGAGCATCTTCGGAGGATCCGAGCAACATAGGTTATACTGTTATAGAGCTTGGGCGATTGACTCAAGTGCTCTGTGCTCCTAATCATTCAACAAAGTGAGAACAAGGCGTTTTCTTCATACTAGTGATGCAGTGAATAGGATGATGACAAAGACGTGATGGGAGGTTACATGAGGGGGGTTCTCTGCTGCGGTTGAGGGCTAGGTACGGCAACGGTGTCACACCTCTTATTCACCGATTACACACACTAGTGTTCACTGAAGCTGACAAGGCTCTAGAGTACTTGAGACAAGTGTTGACATGATTCCAGATGGTGTTCGGCCCAAAAATTAATTTCAAATATGCAAGCCATTCCAGTTGGTGAGGTGGAGGATATCAAGGCCTTCTTACCGATTTTAAACTGCAAGGTTGTGGTGCTTCTTACTGCTTCTTTTGGTTTATGGGAGCATCTAACAAGGATCAAACGGTTTGCAACCTAGTGATTTAGACAGTAGAAAAGAAACATGCAAATTAGGAAAACATATACTTATCCAGAAGGGGGAAAGGAAGTGTTGATCAAGAGTACATGCTTGAGCTTACTACACACTTCATGTCCTCAATGCACGCTCGTGTTACTGTTACAAAGAAACTCGAAAAATTCTGAAGGATTTTTTAAGGGACGCTTCAAACGAGGAGAAGAAATTTCAATGACACCAAAGTGTTGGTTTAAGAGTTTTCAACAAGGCCCTACTCAAATGGTGTTGAGCCTAAAGATTAATTTCAAATATGCAAGCCATTCCAGTTGGTGCGGTGGAGGATATCAAGGTCTTCTTACAGGTTTTAAACTGCAAGGTTGGGGTGCTTCCTACTGCTTCTTTTGGTTTATGGGAGCATCTAATAAGGATCAAACAGTTTGGAACCTAATGATTTAGACAGTTAAAAAAAATATGCATATTAGAAAACATATACTTATCCAAAAGGGTAAGGAAATAGCGATCAAGAGTATATGCTCGAGCATACTACACACTTCAGGTCTTTGATGCGCGCTCGTGTTACTGTTACAAAGAAGCTCGAAAATTTCTAAAGGATTTTTTAAGAGACGCTTCAAACGAGGAGAGGAAATTTCAATTGGTGAATTGGGAGAGTATCATGACACCAAAGTGTTGGGGTGGACCTGGGATTAAAGGTTTAAGAGTTTTTTAACAAGGCACTACTTAAAAAAGTGGTTGTCAGAGATCCAGATTGCATGAAAATGCTCTTTGGAAGGGGTGATGGCGGAGAAGTATGGGTTTTGGAGGGGTATGGAGAACTAAAAATATCACTTCCTTATGGGTGCGGACGTTCAAGGAATATCTTAAAGGGGTGGGAAGAGTATTTTTGAGTGAAGATATGAATCATCTCCTTTTACATCTTAAATATTGTATAGGTTAACAATGGATGATGTCTGGCATGATTAGATACGAATTGTTTAGCAAGACTTTTAGAAGATCCCAGTAAGTATAGAAGATTGGGTGACAATTGTAGAAAATCATATGGGCATTTTTCTCTTTGCCAATAAATTTTATAGTATTACTTGACAAAAAACAAAGACATTATGTCATTCCTTTTGCTATTACTCTCTCAATTGCAAAATTTATGTAATGGTGTTGACTGGGCACAAGGTGTAAGAAATAAAGACTTGAATTTTTTGGCTCAAAACAAATAATATAAATTTATGTTGACATGCATTATCTCATTAAGGGTAAACTGAGAATTTTAATGTTAAATTATTTCTAAATATACAAATATGTCATAGTTTTTTGGACAGACTGAAACGAAACAGTGTCACATAAATTGGAACAAAGAAAGTAATTTGAATTATCACTAAGCAACATCATCCCACTTACTCCATGGCTGCATAAACCTATACCAAGGAGGTGTATCTATCCAGTTGCTTTTTCACCATACTCATTCTTGACTTTTATTTTTTAGGTATGTCATTAGTAAAAATGCATAGATCTTTTCTGATTCCATCATTAATGAGATATGTCATAACCAAGCACAACTATTTCCCATTCTACTAGGTCCTTCGTATCAATGTTGGTCTTTTGGTTAAAGATTCCTAAACACCTAACACTTTATAACTAGATAGATAAGGACCATACTTTGCTCCTCCAATTAGGAGTTCCAAGATTATCATACAACTCAATTATCAACTTCATGTTCCAGGAACCAAATTTCTAAATTCAAACAAAATATAGTTGGATATGAGAAGAGTTATATTGAGAACATTAAGCATTGCGATAAAGATCCTCAAAATGTAGACAAACAAATCAGATGAACTAGGGGACAAAATTAGAAAAAAAAATAGAAGCAGTTAGGAAAAAAGGTAGACAGAAAAATTCAACATTGTCGTCGACAACGTGGGTCTGAATTCAAAAATCTCAACAAAAGCTTTTGAAAATCAGCCGTGTAGAGTTGCCTGTTTGAGTCTACTACGACTCTACCGAAATAGGCTAGATCTCTGAAATCAGCAATCTCACCAAAAACTTGATGGGAAAGATTGGGTTCTGGTTCCAGTATTGGGAAAATCTGAAACTAATACAGATTTCCGGAAGGATCGGTAGAAAATATATCTGACAGGTCAATTCGTTGCCCTACCTTGCCACGTTATGACACGTTCCTTGGTTCTATTGAGTAGTCTCACCTTCCCGAAGTGAAAGTGCATGTTTTTCCAGTCAGTAATAAAATTTTATTGATGTAAAGAAAAACAACGTTAAGTATATGTTGAGGTAGAGTACAGCAAAAAATAGCGAACTTTACCGTTAATGTAAAGAACTAAGAAAGTCAATCAAAGCATCCGTGTCACGGCCTTAGTCTTGAACTAAGTGAATCGTGCAGCATTTGACAATCTGCTCACTATCTTGCTATGCCAAGTCAGCCGAGATCACTAAGGATCGCTAAGAGAATGGAAATGAACAAGAGAGATTTCCCAAAAAAAGCTTTTTATTATTTAGAAGATTGATTGATTGCATAATGGTTTACAAATGAATGATCCCTCTATTTATACTACCCTCCTAGGAGCTAGTGTGTGTTCTACAAGTCCCTCCATCTTTACAAATAAGCCCCTCTTCCTAAAGGATCTTCTTAGCCAATCCATAAGGATCTAGAGTCTTCCAAAGGAAAACTCTCCACCACCTCTTTAGAATATTCCGTTAATTGCTAGGCTCCTATACATGTAAGCTTCCAGCGTGGCAAAGATAAGCACCAAATGGCGCCTACATGGCATGATAATGTGGTTGGTCATCACAATAAACATATGCAGTAGCACTATCTATCCCATCAATAATGTTCCTAATCTGGGAGAGTTATCTGATATAATGGGTTGTAGTGTGGGATCTTTTCCCACTACATACCTGGGACTACCGCTCGGAGGCACACACAAATCTCGAGAAATCTGGAATGGGATTATTGAGAAGATTGAAAAAAGATTGACCTCCTGGAAAACATAATACTTCTCTATGGGGGTTAGATTAACACTCATTAATAGTGTCCTGGATAGTATCCTCAGTCCTACATACTTCATGTCCTTATTCCCAATTCCAGCCAAAGTGAAGAAGAAACTTGACCAAGTTAGAAGAAACTTTTTATGGAAAGGCAACAGTCAGTCATAAATTTCACTTGGTTAAATGGCCAAGAGTCATTCTATCAAAGGAGAATGGAGGATTGGGTGTTAAAGATTTAGAACTTCACAACAAGTGTTTGCTAATGAAATGGCACTGGAGGTATAATTTGGAAAATTCGGGAATGCGGAAAGCAGTTATTAATGTAAAGTACGGTGTGAGAAACAACCGGTGCACAAAACAGAGCAGATCATCCTTTGGTACATGCCTCTGGAAACACATCTAGTCTATGGGATGAGTTCAAACTTAATTCAAAGCTCAAAGTAGGGAGTGGAACACATATAAAATTCTGGAAAGACAAGTGGTTGGGAACATTGGCGCTAAAAGATGAATATCCAAACTTGTACCAATTGGCAAGAAATCAAGATTCCTCAGTATAACAATGTTGGCAAAACAACTCTTGGGTACCACAATTCAGGAGAAATTTTCAGATTGGGAGATGAATGACCTAATGGAATTGTTAACGAAGCTAGCATGAACAACAGTCAACTGCCAATTGAAGGATAGACTGCAATGGGGGAGGGGGGGGATTCTAAAGAAGGAACATTCACATTGAAGAAAGCATACATACACCTATGCTCCAACAGTGAATTGATAAACAAGTGTCCGTGGAAATTGATTTGGAGAACAAAAATTCCTACTAAAGTGATGTGGTTTAGCTGGATCACCTTATATGAAGCGTGCCTCACTCAAGACAACCTAAGCAAAAGGAGCATACAAACAGTAAATAGGTGCTACATGTGCAAAATAGAATCTGAAAGTGATAAACATCTTTTCCTACATTGTACTGTAGCATATTATATTTGGAGCATGTTCTTTTCTATTTTTGGACTAGCCTGGGTCATGCTTAGTAGCATCAAGGAAGCATATGAAAGCTGGTGTTCATGGAGAGTTGGTAAATCCATCAAAAAAAAACTTGGGTAATGGTACCTGCTATTTTTGGTACATTTGAAATGAACGGTCATAGATATTTTGATGGGATCTCAACTCCTACTGATGGACCAAAAGCAAAATGCTTACTGAACTTGTTTAGTTGGCTAAATCAGGCTCCTATAACTAGTAGTGTTCAATTTTTGGATTGTGTCAGCTCCTTAGTGCTTCACTAGTTCTTTTTGTGTATATGAGCATGCACTTTCCTCTTTCTTTCTCTTGTAATCTTTTGCATACATCCTCTGGAATGAAATATCCTTACTTCATCAAAAAAAAAAAAAAAAGAACATATGCAGTAGCTTCGTTGCACCTGGGTTTGAGACTAACTATATTGTTCTACTTGCCATCAAAGACCCTAGACTTTCTTCCACCGTCAGGATAAAATTCCAAATGCTCCACTAAGATTTGGATAAATCTACTTTCAGTTACGATAGGAGAAAATCCACCACATTAATGGCACACGCCAATTGAACCCCAAAACACTGAGGAAGAAATGCAAAATATGTTGGGTAAAGTTGCAGTGTAGGAATAAATGATTAACATCTTCCGAATCTTCTTCGCATGGCAGATATCGTTACACAAAATAATACCTCTTCTGAATATTGTCAAGAGTAAGACACTTCATGTGTGTGACAATCCATGTAAAACATTTGATCTTATGAGCTTTATTCTTCCACATAGCTTTCCAGGGCCAACAAGATAAAAGAGGGAGAAGGACATGTCACCCACGAATAATAATTTTTCCCCAAAATGAATCATGGTGAGTGGGTTTCCAAGAGATGGAGTCCGAAAGAACTTAAGAGACCGAATTGAGTTTAAGGAAACCTGTAGACGAGCATATTCTTCAATCTCCCGATCAATTAGATTCCTTCTAAATGGAATTGATGTTTCCTTGATTTAGCCATAAATCAATAAGTAAAGAATGTTTATTTGAGGCATATCTATAAAGACCAGGGAACATGACCATAAGAGGAGTATGGCGAAGCCACGCATCATGCCAAAAACTGATCTTTCTATCATTTCGACTTTTATGATGCAAAGATCCCAAAAATACCTCCAATGTACACAGATGTTTCCACGCACTTAAGCCAAGTGGTGTAGGGACCTTAGTTATCTAGACGGACAACAAACCATATTTTTGATAACAGTATGGGCACCTCGATTAATTTCAACAGATACCTGCTATTTTCCACCTCCCACCGGCAACAGACACCAGGTAAATCTACCCACCAAAGCTTGAATAAGTAAGAAGAAATACATAATGTTTTTCGCCAACTTGAGACATCATGGTTCTCATCCAACTTCATTGACCACTAGGCCACACCCTGGGGTGCTAAGGACAATAAACCATATTTAAAGCGAATGACATTCTTCGAAAGGGTATTGTCCTTGAAGTTGAAGAGCCAAAGCCATTTGCCTAAATAAGCTTTAGTTGTGGGATTTACATCTCGTGAAGGTGCATATTGACCTCCGAAAACAATGCAACTTCTAAGATTGTGCTCGCATAAAAAATTTCGGACTAGTGGTGGTGTAGGATTATATGCAACACCAGAAGGAAAATTATTCTTGAATTGATTCCATAATCGTCGATACATTATAGGGTAAGGGTATTTCTTCTCCCAAATGTCACGGGGATTGCACTACGGGTAATTAGGGTTTACTTCACACCAAAGCTCTAACACTATATGAGAATTGAAGAAGAGCATGAAAGAATGCATAGAGAGAACTTTTTTTCAAAGAGTTCTTTTTAGGCACACCTTTTTAGGCACATCTTACAATGCATACAATATACTCTGGCAGATGTGAGATGGTAATAGATACATTACTATATTGTAGCTGCACATTCGAAGTCTTAACCATCTAATATTGGAGACGTAGCTCTCTTGAAGGAGTCCACAATATCATTACCAATCCAAATAAAAGCATATCGAAAATAGCAAGTTTCAATTCAAAAAAATTGGAGCCAGGATATCCCACATGCTTAGACCGGTAGTCCAAGCAAGGTGATGAACATCTTTATCACATTATCGATTTCAATAGGTGATTTTTGAAACTTTCAAGTTCTTGATCATTCAAGAACATGTATCTTGTTTTATAATCTGCTCCTTTTGTAGTCAGAATCAAAAGTTTATTTTGATTGTTTCAACATTCAGGTTTACTTGTTTAAATGAGTAAATAGTTATTTTTATAATGCAGAGTCTCATCTTTGCCCTCATTCACTTGATTTCGAGATCTATAGCTTGAGATATGTCAGTTTCACACTATTAAAGCAACGTTCACTTAAAAATCACGTTCCTTGTTGATTGGTTCTTTGTGTTGAAGAGACTAAATAAATAAAATGTGCTCTCGCTAACCGTTTATGTTTTTATATGTGACGGTCAAGCACTTAAACATGGTATCAGAACAAACAGAGGTCATTGTTGATAGTTAATAATAGGAGTAATATCTTTTCCTTATTTGTAATTAATTATGTTTCCTTGTTAGTCCTAGGACTCATTGTATAAATATACCTCCTCATAAGTTGTGATATTCATTCAAAAATATAGCAGAATTATTTTTCTTCCCTGAAATTCTTCATGGTATCAGAGCCCGCTGCCTTTTGCAGCCTAGGATTTTGCCTGTCACTCTAAGAGGTCAAGTTTTGTCTTCCTCCGGTGGCTATCCACATATATTAAATTTTTCGTGGGTTGTTTGGAAAAATAAAACTACCATAAGCTTCCGCTTGAACCGCCGACCAAACCACATAAAAAAATTTGCCGGAAACACCTTGACACGCGCTCCCACGCGGCACCAGAAGATTTTGCTTCGGTGACCACGCGTCGACGCGTGAGGCTACGTCTAGCGAGGTTTTTTCAAATTTTTTTTTTTGGTTAGAGTCGCCTCCTTATTCCGACCTTACCCATCTCAGTTGCAACAGTTTCCGGCCACCATAAATATTTTTCCGACGAGGTAGATATTTTCCGACGAGTTTTTTCTCAATTCCCGGCCACTATTTTTTAGATCTGGTCCTAGATAGTTTGTTATACCAGTTTTATTGGTTGATAATTAACTTATGCGAGACACAAAGGTTGTAGACACAAAGATGGTGGATAGTACCCCTATTTCACAAATTAGTGTAGTGAAATTAGACGGAGCCGCTACATATCTTGCTTGGTCAAGATCTTGTTTACTTTTTATCAAGTCAAGAAAGCTAGTTGGCTATATTACCGGAGAGAAGAAAGCACCTGCTATTACTGATGCTAGCTACAGTCAATGGGACTCTGATAATTCCTTAATAATGATATGTCTTTTGAATACTATGAATCCAAGAATTTCCAAACAGTATTTATTAGTTGATACTGCGGAGAAATTTGGAATTCAACTAAGCGCACCTACTCTCGCAAGGGGAATGATGCACAGAATTTTGAAATCGGGAATAAAACTCATGCTACAAAGCAAGGTGAGTTGACTATCACTGATTATTATTCTGAGTTGAGTGGTTTATGGAAAGAGATCGACTACTATCAGGATATCTAAGCAAAGTGTACTAATGATGCAGTTCTATTCCAAAAAAATTGGTTGAAAAAAGACAAGAGTTTATGATTTCTTGGCTAGTTTGAATCAAAAATATGATCTGATCAGGGCTCAGGTTCTTAGCGGATATCCTTTTCCTTCTCTTGAGGATGCATATTCTTATGTCCAACTAGAAGAGAGTCGGCGAGGGGTGATGTTTTACTCTGCACCAATCGAGAATTCTGGGTTAGTTGTCTCTCAGGAGCAACCAAGGGCAGTTACTTCCAATAAGGATCACCTATATTGTGATCATTGGCATACTAAGGAGACGTGTTGGAAGCTGAAACGTAAATCAGGTAGAGGTCGTGGAGGAAAACAAGTAGGTCCACAAAGGGGTCAAGCTAATATTGCTGAAAATGTGGAGACATCTAAAGACACGAGTTCTGGAGAATCATTGTCCTCGGCTGAAACTCTACACCTTCGTCGACTTCTGTCCAAACTTGACTCTCTATCTGTGGCAACATTCAATTATGTGCAATCAAGTAATGCCTTTACTGCTCACCTAAATTCTTGGATTATTGATTCTGGTGTGAATAGACACATGACAGGCTCCTCTAAAAGCTTTCAAAACTACTCTCCATATCTCAAAAAGGATTATGTCAGAATAGCCAATGGGTCTTTAACTCCTATCTCTGGAACAGGTTCTGTACACCCAATATTACATTATTATTTGTTCTCCATGTACCTGAGTTTTCTGTCAATTTGTTACCTATTAGGTCCATCACCAAAGACCTAAACTGTAAAATCGAGTTCTTCCCTAATCATTGTATTTTTCAGGATCTTCAAACAGGGAAGAGGATTGGCAATGGTAGATTGCGTGATGGCTTATACATGATTGATGAAAGTAGAGACTCTGGTAAAGCATTTTTTGGAGGAAATAAAGCTGTCAACCAAGAAATGGTTCGGTGGCATAGGCGGTTGGGGCACTCATCTTTTTTGTGTTAAAGAAGTTATATCCTAGTTTATTTTCAAAGACTGAGTTTGAATCTTTGGTTTGTGATTGCTTGTGAATTTGCCAAGCATACAAGAAACTCTTATCCTTTAAGTGATAATAAAAGTACAATTCCTTTTACGACTATTCATTCTGATGCATGGGGTCCTACTCAAACAACTTTATCTGGAAGTCGATGGTTTGTTTAGTTTATTGATTGTTGTACTAGGATGACTTGGGTGTATTTATTAAAGGCCAAAAGTTAAGTCTTTCTTGCTTTCAATTGTTTCATAAAATGATTTGTACTCAATTTAAGGGTAAGATAAAAATCTTGCGAACTGATAATGGCACAGAATATATGGACAAAAGGTTTGGGTCTTATTTAGAATCTAGTGGGATAATCCATCAAACAAGTTGTCCTTACACTAGTGCGCAAAATGGGATTGCTGAAAGAAAGAATAGGTATTTGTTAGAAGTGGCATGATCTCTTATGTTTACAATGAATCTTCCACAACCTTATTTGGGGATGTTGTACTTGTAGCTGCCTATCTTATCAATAGAATGCCACTTAAAACCCTGAATTTTCAAAGTCCTTTAGAAGCTCTAAAGGGAAAAAATGAATATATTGTTCCTCCAAAGGTGTTTGGGTGTGTTTACTTTGTTCACACTAGATATTCTGGGAAACTTGATCCTAAAGCTCTTAAATGTGTGTTTATTGGGTATTCACCAACCCAAAAAGAGTACAAATACTATCATCCTCCCACTAGGAGAACCTTTGTCAGTATGGATGTTACCTTTCGGGAATGGGAGCCCTATTTCAGTATTACACCATCACCTCTTCAGGAGAGAGTAATAAGGAGGAAGAGTTGATTCTTCCCGTTATAGTATTGATCCTATTGAGGTTGATACCACAGATAGAGTTCAGGGGGAGAATGTTGGGCGTTTACATGGACTTTTGGATGTACCTGGTTTGAAAACTTACTCGAGGAAAAAGAAAGCAGCTGAAGAAGCAGAAGAAGCCATCATGCAATCTGCTGAAGCTGAATCCTCTTCTACTGGTGAGTTACCTACTTTTCCTAATGAGTTACTCCCTCCGTTCCACTTTAGATGAACTCATTAGACTTTATACGGAGTTTAATAAAGAGAGAAGACTTTAGAAACTTTTGGTCTAAAATAAGTTATAGATATTTGTGTGGCTACAAATCATCTAGGGATGAGTAAAAGTGAATATTTCTTTCGAAATTTAGAAAGAGGTCATTCTTTTTTAAACAGACTAACAAGGAAATAGGTTCATCCTTTTTGAAATGGACGGAGTAGATTTGTCTGTTGCTCACAGAAAAGGTGTCAGAACTTGCACTACCAAACATCCCTTATCTAATTTTGTCTCCTTGGATTCCTTATCTCCCTCTTATAGAGCCTTTGTCTTGTCTATTTCTTCTGTGTCTATTCCCCAGAATTGGAGGGAAGCTTTTGCATATCCTACATAGAAGCAGGCTATGATTGAAGAAATGAAGGCTTTGTTAAAAAATAACACTTGGGAACTTGTCACTAAACCACCCGCCAAGAAGCTGGTTGGCTGCAGATGGGTCTTTACTGTGAAGCATAAAGCTGATGGCTCGATTGAGAAATTCAAGGCAAGATTGGTGGCTAAGGGATTCACTCAAGAAGCTAGTTGGCTGCAGATGGGTCTTTACTGTGAAGCATAAAGCTGATGGCTCGATTGAGAGATTCAAGGAAAGATTGGTGGCTAAGGGATTCACTCAAACTTATGGAGTGGATTATCATGAGACATTTGCTTCAGTTGCTAAAATGAACACCATAAGAATCCTTATATCTTGTACAGCTAATCTGGATGGGGACTCACAACAGTTTGATATGAAGAATGCATTTCTTCATGGAGATTTAAAAAGAAGTGTATATGGAGATCCCTCCCGAATTTAATACTGAACAGAGTCTGAAGAAAGCCTTGTACGGGTTGAAACAATCGCCTAAAGCGTGGTTTGACAGATTCCGCAAAGCTATGATCTCCTTTGGCTACAGACAAAGTAATGCTGATCATACCCTCTTCATAAGGCATAAAAGGGGTAAACTCACTCTTTTCATAGTTTATGTTGATGACATTGTAATGACAGGAGATGACAAAGAGGAGATTACCCGATTGAAGAAGTTGTTGACAAAGGAATTTGAAATCAAGGATCTAGGAAAACTCCAGTACTTGTTGGGAATCGAGGTTGCTAGATCAAATAAAGGGATCTTTATTTCTCAAAGGAAGTATATTCTGGATCTCTTGAAAGAAACTAGTATGCTAAGTTGCAAGCCAGCTGAATCGCTCATTGAACGTAATCACAAGTTACAAGCAGGGATTGGAGAGTCAGTTGACAAAGAGAGATATCAGAGGTTGGTTGGAAGACTCATTTATCTCTCACACTAGACCAGACATAGCCTATCCAGTTAGTTAGGTTAGTCAGTACATGCATGATCCCCGAGATCCTCATATGCAAGCTGTCTTTCACATCTTACATCTTACGATATCTGAATTCTGCTCCAGGGAGAGATCTGTTTTTCTCTGAGCATGGTCACCTCCTAATAGAAGCCTTTACAAATGCGGATTGGGCTGGATCGTTAGATGACAGAAGATCTACCACTGGTTACTGTACTTTCGTAGGAGGGAACTTAGTTACTTGGAGAAGCAAGAAGCAAAGTGTTGTTGCTAGATCCAGTACTAAAGCCCGGGGGTGGATTTTTTTGCTCTAACTGGCTGTGAGCATGGTGAGTATAAAGATATGGCCCAGGGGGTTTGTGAACTTCTTTGGCTACGAAAGTTACTGAAGAAATTGAGAATATTTGGAAAAGGGAAACTTTCTTTGTATTGTGATAACAAGGCTGCAATCAGTATTGCTCAAAATCCTGTCCAACATGATCGAACAAAATATGTTGAGATTGATCGACACTTCATTAAAGAAAAGGTTACTAATGGTACCTTGAATTTGTTGTATGTTCCATCAGAACAACAGCTACAACTACTGGCAGATTTGCTCACAAAAAGTCTCAGCAAAAAGGATTTTTATACTTCGGTTTGCAAGTTGGGCATGCGCAACATCTTTGCACCAACTTGAGGGAGAGTGTTGATAGTTAATAATAGGAGTAATATTTTTTCCTTATTTGTAATTAATTATGTTTCCTTGTTTAGTCCTAGGACTCATTGTATAAATATAACTCCTCATAAGTTGTAATATTCATTCAGAAATATAGAAGAATTATTTTTCTTCCCTGAAATTCTTCAGTCATGCGTTCAAGTCTCTTCACCACCATTAAAAAAAACTAAATTTCATGTGCTTGTCCCATGAAAAAGGAATCATGCATGCACGTAACAGGGCGTGTTGAGACTAAATAAATAAAATGTACTCTATCTAACAGCTTAAACTTTTAATGAGATGGTCATGCACTTGAACCTTGTGAGGATATGGCTCTTGAGCTTAACTCAATCTCAAAAGCTAGCTCAAGAGCGAAGGATTGACCAAGGACCATATGTGGAGAGCACAACCACTCTCTCAACAAATATGGGACTATATAGTCCCCCTAGGTCCGAATTGTAGCATGGATAACATAACATAGGGATCTAAAATTGCGAAACACAACAAAAGATCGATGGATCTAGCGTTGCTACCATGATAAAACATAAACCTTGGGCCTAACTCAACCCCAAGGTAGCTCATGAGTGGAGAATTATCCAAGCCCATATAAGAAAACAATAGCCTATCCCCAACCGATGTGGAACTCTAACCCACTCTTAATATTTGTTAACTTAAAGAATCACATCATAAGTTTTTTTTTATTGGTAAAAACATCAAAAGTCAATTTAAAAGAGAATAATTAAATAAATGAAATGGGGGAGGGCCGGGGAGGGAGAGAGACTTGACCTTCAAATTTCTAACTTGATAAGGGCATCCTGCAGGTATGAAAACTGCATCCCCTAGTTTTTGAACAAAGGTCCATAATTCAATCCCTGAGAAATAGAAAATAGTTATACTAAAAATGTTAGAAGAGAAAAAAAGAGAGTTTCACATGTAAATAGGTTAGGCATTCAAGCTATGAAATTCATAGATGAAACAGTCACCATATTCTTCCTTAAGCTTCCTTTTGTGATCCTCATACAAGTAAAATGTCTGGTCATGTATAGGGTGAATAACCTACAATACAAGACAAAAAGGAGTTGGTACATGAAGAAAACTTTGCATTGTAAATGATAAGACGTAGCAAGACAAAAGCATGAAATGCTTCAAAGCTATCATTTTTGTATTGAACTATCGACACCTAGAAAAGACAAAGGAAAACCTTTTCAACATTAGAAGAAATAGAGTGATTTATTTTCTTTATAGCCCAAATCTACCAAAAATCTTGGTAAATATCATAATAGAATTGAAAAAAAAAAAAAAGGAAAATGGATTCAAGATTACAAGCATTATTTCTTAAATTCTTGTTTCATTATCTACAACTCCAGTATCTTGATTTGAAACCATCACCTCCTCTCTACTTGAATGATGAGTTAGGAACCTATGGGAGATTTAAAAACATGTATTATGTTGAGGTTTGCAATACCGATGTCTCATACTGGAAGAATCTTGTCCAGGATTAAAACAACAATGGCACAAAGTGTAACATCATTGGTCATGGTCTCCCAGGAAAGTAAGTGAACTACTAAGCTGAAGATACAAAAACGTCACAACAATTGCAGTTCATTGTCTTCTACAAGGTTATAACATAATGAAGCAGTTAAAGGTCAAACAGGAGTCTCCTTTAGACTGTAACATTTTTTTTTTTTTTATAAAGTAAATAATCTTATTGATAATGACAAGGGACACCCCCATATACAAGATGTATACCAAAAAGTATAGAACCTACATCACATGGTTCTCTACAAAAGAAACTCAATCATCTATACACATAGGAACCTCATGGGTACACCAAAAGGAAATGAGAAACAAAGACTACTATGCATCTTAGCAAAACTACTCTCAATCCCTTCAAAAGCTCTCATGTTTCTCTCTTTCTATATAACCCACATAATTGCTAATGGAGCTACATCCCATGCTCTCAATCTCCTCTTCCTCTTTCTAAAGGCCCAACTATACATCGCCTCCTTCACAGTAGTCGGCATCACCCAATCAACTCCGAACCATCTAAGCACTACTCCCCACAATTGCGAGGCTATTTGACAATGTAACAAGAGAGGGTTCACATCTTCTCCATAGCATCTACACATGAAACACCAACTCACATAATTTATCCTCCGCTTCCTCAAGTTCTCCGCTGTCAGAATCACTCCCCTAGCTACCAACCACACAAAGAAACACACCTTCCTTGGCACCCTAGCGATCCAAATGGAGCTGGAAGGAAAATTTGATTCCTCCCCCACAAGCAAACTCCGGTAATATGCCCTGACTGGAAACAACCCGTCTGAACTCCCCTCCCATCTCAACACATCATTAGAATCATTCCCTGCGTTACAGCCATACAACAGCTCAACCAAGTTTTGAGATTCTCCCATTTCCCAATCCTGAAAGTTTCTCCTGAACCTCAGGTCCCAATAGACTTCCCCTGCCTGTGCTCCACGAACTTGCAGGACAGAATTGGCTCGATAATTGGAACATGTTGGGGAACAACACCTTAAGCTAACTTTGCCCACACCAACTATGACCCCAAAAACTAACTCTACCCCCAATACCTACCTTAAAACTAATATGACTTCTAAAATCATCCCACCCCTTCATGATGCCCCTCCAAAGATCACACCCAATCGGAACATTCATATCTCTAATTCTCCACCCCCCTTCACACATCCCATATTCTCCGCTACCACCCCTCTCTATACCACCTCCTCCTCCAAACCGTAACATTCATATCAACCCCTTCTCTCAGCCTGGAACTGAGAATATTTTTAGCACTTCAACTGCAGGAAATTAGTTTCTTGCCTTCTTGCTGAACTGCAGATTATCTGGGCTTCTCTTCTTTTTTTTTTTTTTTTTTTGCCTCTTGTATAACCTAACTTCGGCTCCATTTTAGCATACATGTTATGTACTTCAGACTCAAGTACAAATAACATCATCGAAACATCATCAATGATAAACAGGATTTTCTATAACCAATTAATCTTGACCACCCCCCCCCCCAACACCAACCACCCACCGTCCACTGTTCCCAAAATAGAAAAGGACTCCCCCCACACATTCCAAAGTACAAAAGCTTAGAAAATTTGATTCATACCTTTGGTACAGGGCAACAGTGAATATGCCTGAATTCCTTGAAGTGCTTTCTGAGATAATCCTCTAACTTCTGAACATCTTGCCTTCTAAAGATATCCCATACTGCGCCTCCTTCTATATCCTCCAATATTTTACTTTTTCCAAATACTGGGGTATCTATGCACTCATCAATTTTACCAACATTCTTGATCCCTCTGCTTGACTCGGAAGCACTGGTAAAATTGACTGCACCATTTGTTACTAACTCAGCAACATTGTCTCTCTCTGGTTCCACAAAAAGAAGCAGGTGCAACAATTATTGATTTCCACAATTTAGTACAATGCTAATTTTTTTCCACTTTTATGATAAGTAGTTCACGAAGTCTTGCACTGCAGTTAGATAAGGTAACTCACCTCGCAAATTCTGGCCCTTGTTGAACTCAGATAATGCTTCATTTTCACATTTTTTCTCCTCAGCCATTTGAAGTTCCCTTTTGTCCTGTGCAACATGTTTTCTTCTCAATGTATCCATACTTGAAAGCTGTCCAGGTGTTAGCTCTATTCCTTGAGTATGTGTCAGCACATTCACCTAGAAATAACTTGAAAATAGATAAATTAATAAGAAGCAGTCTAACAATATCACAACGATATACACTGTTCACCATTTAATATTAACTGTATAGATTGTTGCATTGGAGTATTAAAAGGCACCCTTCGGACAGGGATCAAACATCTCTTTTGGGGAGTGAAACAGAATCTATGACCGTGTATTCTGCAAGTCTCTAGCATAAATCCAACCAAATTAGAGAACTTAAAAGTACCAGTTTACGGATACACTTTCAGGACATTCATTTTGTTTTTTTTAAATGGAAAGCAGCTTTCCCAACATGACTTGATTTTCCATTCGCTTAAACAAAGTCAATATACAGTCCCTTGCAATTAGCCAATAACTGCAAAGCATCAGTAGTAAACTGATAACTTCTGTCCCTCTGGTTCCATCTGATGGAGCCTAGAGAGGAAAGCGCCTACTTTTTTATGGGGGGAGTAAGGTAACAGCTTTATATAACATTATTAGCACAAAGACTGCCAAGGATCAATTTTTGGAGGCATAGATGGTTTGGAAACAGTACTTTGAGGATTTCATTTCCAAACATTTACAAAATCTCATGCCTAAAAGAGTTGTCAGTCCAGAGGCTACAAGACAGAAGTTTTTCCAATTTGAGGTTTAGAAGGAACTTGCAAGACTGAAAAATGACAGAACTCTAAAGACTTCTTGTATTGCTCCAGAGACTAAACACATCCTAGAACAACCATGATGTCTAGTTGGGTGGGGAATAATGGAGAGTTTTCTGTTTAGTCATATTATTAAAAGCTTCTGAGCATGGAGGAGGTTGCGATTATACATCCCTTGGGTTGGACCCTAAAGTACCGAGAATGGTGTGTTTCTTCACTTGGCAAGTAGCTAGTGGGTGATTCTGACAGCCAAAAATTTGAGGAAGAAAAAAATAGCTACGCCATCTGGTATTTTATGTGTAAGGGCACGAATGGAGATCTTAACCATTTCCTTTTACATTGTCGGGTAACTTCTCGGTTATGTTGGGAACTCGTGAGGTTTGTGCCATTTAGTCGGCGATGCCATGCAGTGACAGAAATGATGTTCAATTGGAGCTATGGAACATGGAGGAAAGACACGGCAAATATTGCTCCATTAGCACTGATCTGGTCGTCTAGAGAGAGAAATAGGAGAGCATTTAAATGTGTATAGATTGAATTTAGCACATTTGAGGAATAACCTCTTATGTATTGTTTCTTTTTGCTACACTTGTGAGGTTCCTTTATGTACTGAAGATTGGTATCCTTCGAAGAAAACTGCATTTTTTTTAAGATATTCTACCTTTCGATATATTTCTTATGTAAGGGCTTTTTTGCCCCACCTTCAATAAAATTTTCTTAAAAACTTACAAAGCATGAGTGTATCCACTTATACAAGAAAAAACTTAATTGGGCATAATCCAGAGTCTAGAGAGAAGAAACATAAAGCAAACAAGTATACCGCATCTGACATATCAAAATGCAGCTTAGTCACAGCGTCTCCACGGCCCAGCTCCTGAGGAACTCCATAAGCAATAGATGTCTTTGGTCCCATGTCATTCTTCGGTGAATTTTTTGGCAATTTGACAGCAAGATTTAAGTATCCACTTTGTGGATGAGTGTACTCTTTAAAAGGCAAGCTGCTAACAAACTCAGCACAATGACGAGGTAATCGTTCATCAAATAAATCAGATGGAGGCCAATCTTTCAACTTCAGAATATGCGGCCAGCCAGCACTATCAAATCGACCTTCCGTATATCCCTTAAAAAACTGGTGGATGTTAACTTCTTCCTGCAGTTATCCAAGAAGTGAAAAACGTTTTAACAGAGTATCACTTAACAGCAAATGTATATACTTGAGAAGGCTAAAACGGCCAAAATAATTTGTGAAACATTGCCGTTCACAGGCTTAATTAAAGCTTAAGTGCACACTGCTAGTTGGTCTGAAATTGCTTTGGTCGCTACTAGCTATGTACTACTTTTTTCTTTTTCTTTTTCTTTTTTTTTTTTTGCTAGCTGTACTTAATTAGCAAAACATACTGAATGCAAAGATTACGAAGAAGTGTAGAATTACCCCTCCCCACATCCCTCGAATTTTGCTTCACGTATCATTGGCTAGAATGTAACCGACCAAAACTGACCTCACACCAATTCAAGCATTTGATAATGCTGACATCCAAAAGAAGAGGACGGCTTATGTTACTTATTTGGCGACACGCTCGCCACATAACCATGGGCTCCCAGCTTAACCCTGACGTAGTCTCAAGCACATTACCGACAATCACAGGTTCTCCTTTCGACCAATGACGCTGGAAATGCTTCAGATCATCCTGCTGAAGATTTTTAGCTGCTGGGTAGTATAAATTATTGTCATCAGAACAGTCACGAGATGCTGCTTTACGCAATCTACTTTTCTGTGTATCGTTTTCATCCACTGATTTTCTACATAAACAGGACCCCTGACGACTTTCAGGCATTTGTTCCAATTCACATCTTTGGGCAATATCTTCAGCCTTTGCCAACAACACAGGAACTGAATATCTCGACTTTGACAGGAGGCACTTCAACTCCAAAATTCCCTTACCACAGCCACCAAAAGTCTCGGGTGGACAAGGAATACTACCATCATCATGGGACTTCCATTCACCAGCAGGACCACCGGAACTCTCTTGTAGAAAGCCTCCATTATTCTCAGGTTCCATTTCAAATGCAAACTTGGCATCTCCCATTGAATCGTTTTCAACCATCTCCTTGGAACATCTAGTCCCTTTTTTACTAGTTTCACCATGCAAATAAGTAAACCCTTTGTCAGTGAATTCCATGACGACTTTTTCTTCACCTGCCTTAAGGTGACCATCTCTAAGCTCCCGGCAACAAGTAAGACAGAGATCATAGGAACAGCTGGAGCAATTCCTGTGAAGATCAACAATGGATGTTTTGCAGTTGTTGCTGCACAAACACAATGCACAACTCAGTTTATTTGAGCATCATTCCAAAAGATTGACATGAAAAGAAGAGGTTCCCCATGCTTACCAGTACATCCACTGATTTTTCTGACACTTTGCCTTCTGCAGCTTTAACTCTGACACTGATAGTCCTGCCCATAAAAACAAGGCAAACTCTAGTTATAATAGGAAGCACCTGATGCATTACGCATTCAGTACCTATTACACAAAACTATTTTTCTTATTCAGGAAATAGTTAGTAGTATTAAACATTTCCCTATTTAACTTTTCAAATCCTTTAAAACTCAACCCTATGCAAATAGATGGAAGAGAAATGGCTATGTTGTTATTCTTTCTAGCTGTGCCAATATATATCACCTAACAGAACGTAAATTGCATACTAGTGAGTTGCAAATGAAAAGAATGGCTTATTAAAGGAAAGAACTGTTGTTGTCCAATCCTTAAACAAGATAATAGAACCTTGAATCTTAGCTTCAATCTCCATCTCCATCACTTGCTCTGCATTGAATCTTCTCAAGAAAGGCAAAATTTTTTGCAAAATAAATTCAGCATATTTAACCTTTTCTTCTTTGCTAATCTTGAATTGTAAGTTCTTCAATGCCTGCAAAAGGAAAATTTCCAACAAGAGATAGCATATACTGTTAACCTGCAAAGTAGGACTGTATCTTAATAAAAGTGGAAGAGCAAAAGAAACCAACCCTTATTGGTCCGTCCAACCGCAAGCATCTTATGCAATTACAGTTTTGATTACAAACAGGACACGACTCTGCAAAAGCCTCCTCAAGCATCCCAGGGTACCTATTATTGATCATAAGGTGAAAAGGCACTCATGAGAAAGAACAAAAAGAAAAACCACATGAATGAAAGATAACTGACGTTGAAGTTGACAGTCTTAAGCAAAATAAATTGTATATATAAAGCTTCAAGTTGTTAAATGGGTCATCATGCGAAGCATCTTGTCTGTTGTGACAAGAGCAAATCTAATAAAGAGACAAATTGCTCAAATAAAGGGATACAGAGTATAGTATTGTCTCTTCACAATTAAAAGCTCAAAAATGTTACTCACATACACAAAAACAACATACTTAAAGTTTAGCTGGTAAGATTTCAGTACCATGTGGTCATGCAAGGAACACAAAATCGTTTTGTTTTACACCTGGTACACCGAACAACCCTTCCTTTGTCATTCCGCTGGCACTGATGACACATATTGGATACAATCTCGTTGCCCTGCTCATATTTTGAATTTCAATGGAAGATAATTTGGGGTCAGTACTCATATTCTACAGGTATTAATTAAATGATTAGATTTTCAATCAAGAAATCAGAAGGTTAACAATTCGTACATTCTCATCCTTCCTCTTTCTGATTCGAGGATTTGATGCATTCTCCAGGACAGCTGCATTTTCCTGCACAACTTTCTTTCGATGCCTTGGGTAATTTGTTGCTTCCACTTTCTCTTCTTCCTCAGCATTACGCTTTTTACTCTCGTTTCCCTCCTGCTCTCTATTCTCTTCCACCACAGAATCTCCTACATTTTCCACAACATTTCTTGGTCGCTTTTTACTCCTCTTTTTCCTTCCTGTATAGTGTCCTTGATCCAATTCAATCCATTCAGCCAATTGCTCATTAATTCCCTTTAAACTCTCCATATCAACTTTGGACCTCTTTCCTTCACTCCCGATTTTCTCAGCTTCACCATTCTCTCCTGTATTCCTGCCAATTTTCCGAGCTCGACCCCTCTTTGAATATCTTGTGTATACTGATGCTTCATGCTTTTCACTCCCATTTCCCTCCATCACTGCATTCTGTTCCGCTGCTGAATCTCCACCATTCTCCACAACATGTTTCTTGGGACTCCTCTTTTTCCTACGGATAAGGAGTTGTTGTTCATCCCATTTAGCAACACTCTTTCTTAATTTCTCAGCTTCAGCATTATTATTTGCCCTCTTTTTGGTATTGGGATCTTGTGCATAACATGCCTCTATATCTTTCAATTTGCGACTACGAGTACACCTAACAAACTCTGATTTTATCCAATATCTTTACTTCCTCATCATCATCCTTATTATTGTTGTTGTTATGCACTCTACTACTCTTTTCTACTTCCACGCGTTTTGACCGCTTTTTAACCATTCTTCACTCTTCTTTCTCTTTCACAAATTTATACAATCCAAGGGTTTCCTAGGATTTAAGGGAGCCCAGTCCCGCCTATTCTGTGAAAAGAAAGCTGCTCGCTGCTAACATGCGCTTTAGGTTCACCCTGTCCTTTCCAGTGTACTTCTTTTCTTTCTTTTTTACTAATACAGTAGATGATGTTCTATAAATAATCTTTTATTTTGTGCAAGAATACTATTATTTGGCGAGTTAAAGAAAATTCTTTCGTTAAATTTTTTTTGATAATTTACTTTAATTATTAACATTGTAACTTATAGAATTCTTTATGTAATTTTCAAATCATAAACTTTATTTTAAAAGTTTGAACACCTGGCCATATCGAGGGAATGAAAATGAACTTGTCCCTAAAAATAGAGAAAAGAACTGGAATGGGAGAGGAAAACTCTATGTCTGGAATCATGAGAAATTGAATAGTTTAATTGTATGTATAAACTTTAAGGGAGTGAGTCATCCTAACATAGTAAGATCTTCAACAAGTCGTCTAATCCTTATTATTTTTTAAACCAGTTTAAACTAGGGAAATGGACCGCACTCGCGCGGTCATGAAAAACCTAATTAAATCTATAAAATAATTCTTTTTTTAATATCATATCATAACTCATATTTTTAAAAAGTCCTTTTAGTTGCCAATTCAGCAGATTTTAGAATTTCAATTTTTAATTCGTATTATTGTTAACATTAAGGTTTATAATTTTTGTAACATCTTTTAAAAGTTTATGTATTCTAAAGATATTAATGGCTTCTCAATGATATGATTATTGATTGGCGATCAATTAAACCATTCAACAACGGTTAACATGTGATATACATACCCATATATTTCTATATAAAGAAATAAAAGGACATAAGATATGATAGAACAAATCATGCATGATGAATTAAGAATGATGTTAATGTATACCTCAAAATTAATATAAGAGCAATAAAAATTTTAATAGGCTTAATTTCTTAAAGAAATGATCTATAAATGTTTAATAAAAAATAACTTGATAGTTTTCTTGACCATTGCAACTCGTCAAAAAATATTCTCGTACCTTCCTTCTTAACTCATTTCAAAATTAAAAAAGACAGTCATATGTCTTTAAACTTGATAACATATTATTGTAGAATCAATCAGCGCCTCTCCACTGTCATCAACAATAGATTAGATTTCAAGCTCTAATTCGTTTTACTGTCAATGCTTAATTTTATATCTTTGTTTCTAACTTTTTATCAGTTCTTGGTTCCTAAGTAATTAGATATATCCAAAAACAAAAGACGTTTTAAATTAGAAGCATCTAAACATTTTGAGTGGTCGTGTTTACGTCTCTATTGCAGTTAGTAGTTTTATATCTTTACAAAAGTTATATGAGCATTGTGTGCAATAGTCATTTGCTTTTAGATTATTCGTCAATCCCTATAGTTTTCTCCTATCTAAGATCATTATAATATGTTACAAGTAAATCCCTATAATTAGCTTAGACATTTTTTTAGCCACAGCAAATGACAACCTTTTCTCTTTCGAAAGAGAATAAAATCTATTATTGTTTAAAACTTAAAAGTAGAATAACGATGAAGGCATTCATACCTACATTTAGCATAAAGGTTTATTTTTTATTCCAAGAAGATGTGATTTTATAATAAAGTTGCTGTAAAAATACATATGCTAATAAACATAAAAGTGATAGATTAATCCAAAAAAGATAAGAGAAAAGGAGACACAAAGATAATGGGAAACCAAATGAATATGCATGTAATCAAACCACATATTTAATAGCTTGGAGCCAAATCACTCGAGCTTCAGCTATAATCACAACAAAATTTATGATCAAAATCAAAGAGAAACAGTAAAAGACATGGCACAGAAAGAAAATTAAGCAAAAGAAATTACGAATTCTACCTCTTCTACCGAGTTCGGATTTCGAATGACAAAATTGTCCTAACCTAAGACGTTTAACCAACACGTTTCTAGGTTTATTATTTAATCTTTTTTTATGGTTAATTAATTGAGAAAAAGGAAGAACTTGTTCGCACCCCATGTGGAAGAGTCGTTAGAGGCATCTCATAATCCAAAGAAATTTTTTTGAAAATTTTTTTGACAAACTGAAATATTGAATTGCGATGCTTTATAGAGTTGCTGCACACTCTAGATCACAAACGGTTTCACATATCCTTAGCAAAATGCTACCACTATTTGTAATGTTAAAATTATACAATATTAACAAAAAGTATAATGGTGATCAGTAAAATGAAGGGGATTGTTATATGGAACTTGGAAGAAATTATTTGCTACCAGTAGAAGAAAAATATTCCTATA
Source organism: Petunia axillaris subsp. axillaris (assembly GCA_029990575.1). Classification (NCBI taxonomy): domain Eukaryota; kingdom Viridiplantae; phylum Streptophyta; class Magnoliopsida; order Solanales; family Solanaceae; genus Petunia; species Petunia axillaris. Next base: position 97,434,890 of record JARKNS010000004.1, on the reverse strand, counting down.
AGATGGGAATGTGTTTTAGTAATATTAGTATGTTTATAATTTTTTAGTCATGAACTTACATCTTTGGCGATTAGTACGTTTAAGATAATGACTTTCCTCTCTCAAAATAGCGCCAGGCCTCAAATTTTCATAAGATAACCTTTCAAGTATAGAACTGCAAAAATAAATTGGCAATATGAAGTTCACTAACCTAAGAAAGTGAAAGTTTAAAATCAATAGAGAGCAGCAGTATGAGAAATAGATACTCGCCTGTAGTGCTCATCATAGTCGATATCATGGACCTGTCAAAAAAAAATTATATTAAAAGAAAAAGTTCTCAAAAAAGCTTAGAAATTAGGCACGCGACTAAGGTTAGAAAAAGCTTCACGCGAAGGCCCGCCATAACTCTTGTGGTTGGCTGGTTGCCCAACCCTGCAATCTTGTACCAAGCTTTTAACCATATCATTTGTAGTACCAAATGCAGATCCAAAATTAGGCACACAATAACCATTTGAAAAGAGCATTTACTCTTACAACTTTGAAGAACATATCAGATTTGGTGGTATGCAGGACCCTATCACCAATCAAAACTACAATACAAATAGAAAATGCTTTTGAGGCTTTTCAAAAAATCTGAAAGATGCTGTTCAAAATCGTGTAAACAACTTAAACCCATTTTGAGGAGGAAGCAATAAAAAGCTTGTGCAAAATTTTTAAGTACTATTTAACTCAGGGGTGACTTTAATGCACTTTAAAACACATTGAGAGTGGAAGAAATAAAGGGAAGGGAGTGGCCTTACGTAGAAGAAACTAACTTTTAAATTGGAGGTTTTATTTCTCTAATATTTACTCTTCCACAATTACTCTAACATTTAAGCTTTTAATTATATGAAAATGTTTTGGAGGTTTTATTTCTCTAACATTTACTCTTCCGCAATTACTCCAACATTTACTCTTTGGGAAAAATTATTTACAGCAAATAATTTATTCAATAGAAAAATATGTGAAAAAGTCCAGAACATGAGAAACAAAGAAACCAATGTTTTCTATATATTTTGATAGAATGGAGGCCATAGAGACATGTCACCTCACTTGACTATAGTTCTCAATTAGTAGAGATATAGATATAGATAGATATAAAAAAATAGATTAATATTACAAATGAAGATTATTCGATGCGGAAATAAAAGTGAGTCATATACTAAGAGAAGAGTCAAGCTCAACCAAAATGTACCAATAATGCAATTATTATGCAAATAATCATAATTAATGCACATAATTAAAAAATATCTAAAGGATGTTATCACGTAATATATAACAGTTGTTAAATAAATACTTTATATAGAAGAGATTGATAAATAGGGAAATATACACATTGCGCATGATCACTAATGCAAAATGTAAGGAAAATTTACATCATATAAACATTCATAAGATCATTAAACAATAAATAAATACATTTTATCTTTATTCTAAAGTATAAATATTTAGCAGGTGTATTACACATTTCCTAGCCACAAAATATATGGAACAATAAAGCACAAGACGTGCCTTAAATATAGGAAGTATTTTGACAATAACATTATCACATTTAAACTCCATTTGCTTAAATGGAGGGATTGTCTTTTACAATTACGTGACTTTTTAAACATTAAATCTAACCTATTAATGATATATCTTCTATATTAAGATCCAGTTAGTGTAAGTCAAACTCTTTTTTAATACATTTTTCATTATTTCAATATATAAAATACTTACTCCAGATTAGTTTCTCCATTTTAGTTATTGCACTTTGAAAATCTAGTATAGCCTTGGATAAGGTAAGTTGGTATATGAAGTACAAAATTGGGTGTAAACAACTTTCTCTTTTTCCTCAAGAGTTAATTTCGCTGGTGGTCATCCAACTTAGTGTTTATTTCACCAAAATTACTCAACTTTCATTTATCACTTCAAAGTAACTCAACTTTGCTCGAACCACATAAAAATCATCCTGATCTGAAAAAAGACACAAGCCCACCGGAAAAATGACATGTCTTATGCTTCTATTAGTTTACTTATATTTTATGCCACATCAGCTTTTATTTATATCAATAAGCTATTTTAATGCTATCTTACATGTGACCATTGTGGCCCATAAGACAAATAGGTAAAAATAAAACCAAGCCTACCATTCATTTATCTCAAAAGAAAATGGGTAAAAATAAAAACCAAACCCGCCACTTATTTATCCCAAAAGAAAACGATAGTTACATCCTTGGCATTAGGGTTCTAGTTCTTCAATTCGTCAAAGCTCGTATGAGCTTTTTAAGAAAACAATAGAATCCTATTCAAATTCGCGGATTAATTCAGTTAAATCTCAGACATCAAGGTCAGTTGAGTCCATATTGTGGTGTGTTGATGCAGTAAGGGACCACTCTGAAGCCGCAAAAAAGAAACTTGAACACGAAGTAGGTTTCAATTATTTCTGTTCTTCTTGTTTTTCTTGTGAATTTACTTCAACACCCATGCCATTTTATATCTATTTAGTTCTCATATGGGGTATTTTAGGATTTTGCTTACCCTTAATCCTACACGTCGACAATAAGTATTTTTTTTAGTGTTTCTCTAACTCATAAGAGTTATGTGTTATTATAAAAACTAGTTGGTCAATTGTTTGTGGGGTTGTGAATCTCAACATGTCTCGACATGTCGAAACGCGTCGCTAGTGATCCTGGTTGGTTTTCTATTTGTTAGTCATTGTTTAGGATTTATTTTGTTTCCACGGGTTTAATTTAGTATGTCTATATATTTTGCAATAGTATATGAAACACTTGCATGAAAAATATGAAAGTCCTATGATCACGCCCAACTATGCCCTCCGAAAGGGACTAAGCGGTCGTGGCAAATATAGCACGCACTTAAAGTCCCGAGGTCGAATCTCACAAAGAACATTCGAAATCTAGTTCTTATTCAAACTAATTTATCTATCGATTAACTTCTAATGGTTTATCTTTGGAATTAGTTTGTAGTATTAACTAAGTAACTAGAATTTAACAAATAAATAAATAGCAAAGTAATAGAGAAAAGGGTAAATTCAAGAGATGTAAAACCTAAGATTGATCTACCCAACTCCTACCTATGTGCTAGAACAATGCTTTAACGAATTCAACTTGGTTCTTCCTATTGAATACTTGCTCCAAATTCACAACTATTCACTAACTTGTAATAATTGTAACTTTCACTAACTAATTTTCTAATTAATTAATGAAGATATGCAGGACTATAGTATGGTTCACAGTAGGGATCAATGGTCACAAATCACCTTTTTGACAACCTAAGTTATGCCTTGATTTTAGGTTGAAATATTGTTAAGCTTTAATCCTAACTCATGAATCTATCCCTAGACATACAAGAATAAAAAGGACAATCAGTTGGGGGCCCTTCCAATCAATAACAAGCAAAATGTAAACACTTAGATAGGAAGAATTAACAAGTTTTGTTCATTAAAACAAATATTCGTAACACATAAGTATTGGAGTGGTTCAATCAATCCTAAAATGGGTAACTTAGCCACTCATGTTTATCACAATCATATCAAGATAATTCATGAATGAATAAATTACAAAAAGAAATGAAGAATTTAAGAAAAACTCATGTGTTCTTGAAGTCTCAAAAGCTCTAGCCTCCTTTTGCTCCATCCCAGGTCAAAAGTTACGTTTTGGGGCATGTTTTAAGGCTTTTATATTGTCCCCAAAGACCCATACAAGTTGGAATCCAAAATAAACTCAGAATCAAAACGTCGGGATATTTGTCCTGCCGCGTCGCGCCATGTCGCGCTGCGTGTTAGCAAGGCAATTTGTCTGCAGTTTCACTATTTTCAAATTCTCTTAAATTGACCCTACCGTGACGCACCATGCGGCGCACAACGCGGCATGATAGGCCTTTTTTTTTTTACTGCGTTTCAGCTTTTTCTCTCAGTTGATGTCCTTGCTTTGATTTTCAGTCAGGTCTCGGGCTTCTACTTAGACTTCAAAGCTCCGTTTACTCTCATTTTAGCTCTAAATTACTCAATTTCCTCTAAATGCATTCCTACACTATTAAAAGCACGTAATAAGCTTAACAACTCTAAGATAACAACTTAGTCAATGTGTAAAGGCTACAAATATGAGGCAAAACAAGGCTCAAAACATGCCTTTGTCTCTTGATTATGTATTGTTATTGTCAATTTATACCTTGAACTCAAGAGACACCAAATCGACTCACAACAATGACTTTAGTTTATACAGGTACTTAACAAGTTGCATATTCATTAATCATGCTTTATTTACACAAGACCACACCAAGAATATTTAAAAACAACCAAGGGAATCAAGTCAACCTCCCAATCCCAAATCGACTCCAAACTTCCCTATAACTCATGCAAGTCTTTACCCTATTGAAGGGACTAACAAAACAGCTCGTTTCCCATAAATCGTGTGCCTGGACAATCAAATAAAAAATTAGAGAAGAAATTCACTCAAGAGAATGATCATGAAAAAAAGGTTCACATATAGATGAAACATTCACTCTCAGAAAAGAACTCACATGCAACACAAGACATACCATATGCTTTCCTTTAGTGTAAGACTGGAATAATATCCATATACTATGCTAAGATTAATTAGGACTTCTTATGTTCGTAATGTATGCAATGGAACATGAAGGATACATATGCGTAAAAGTGACTAACTACCCCAAGAAATTTAATACACCACAATTTATTCAATCATTTTTTTCTTCTAACCAATCTTTCTTTTACCAGCACAGAGTCAACTTTTATCATCTGTCTTCTTTAAGTAAAGTTAGGAGCTGATGATAGGGACTACTCTTTATTTTCTTCCATCTTTCAAACAATTATTTTTCGATACATATTTGAATTATTGCACGATACTCTAAGCTTTTACTTTTTTTCTTAGTAAATCCCTCTAATAAAATCATCCTAAGCACCTTTTGTCTTCTTCCAACAACCATAATTTTTCTACTTCATTAACTAGCCTTTTACGCTCATAATACCACAAGTAAAACTCACAGATATTTAGCACAAGAAATAAGAATCCTAATGGCTATTGAAAGAAAATTCTATAGGCTCAAAAGGATTAGCTAAGGTCAAATTTCCCTGGTAAACCTCTAACTCTGAGGCTTCAAATAAATTGGCTATGAAAGGAAAATCTATATCAATTCCTAACCGAGCAAACTTCTCATTGCGCTTTGCACACATACCGGGCAAGTTTTAGACATCAAGTATTAATCATGTAGAAAAAAAATCCTCACTCACACATGGCACATAACCTACACTCAAAACATCTCAATTGTCGTTCTTAAAGAAAGCAAACACAAGAAAAGTCTCAAGCAAATTTAAACATCATGATTATAGATCTCAAATAATACACTCAGAGTTTCTCAAGTCAAACTAGATCCTGATAAAATTAATGCATGAAGTTCACATACCCCAAAGCAAGTATCTATATAAAACTAGTCAAAGTGGAGACAAGACTATCCATCAAGTTACTACACTCTAATCCTAAAAAAATCTACCTATACATTGTTCAAACTACTTTCTTTGGAAAAGAACCGATGCACAAAGAAAAACCAAAGGGGATTATTAGCACAAATAAGAAGAATCCCCTACCCCACACTTAAAATCATACATTGCCCTCAATGAATAAAAAATAAAACTAAGGGTGATAGAGAATTCCTTAGGGCACGAGGTACTCAGACTTCCCCCAAGCAGGACATCCTCATCCAATCGAACGAGATTGCAAGCACCCAATACTTAGACTTCAAACTAGTCAAAACTTGCAAAACAAAGAAAGTATTATCCTTCAAAAGATAACAATTTTTTTTTTTGTTTTTTTTACTTGTATACAATTGCAATCACAGGTTGCCTCTCGAGAAGCGCCTCAGTTATAGTCGTGGCACGACTTCAATCAGCTCAACTCATGGCTCATCCAGGCTCGCATGCATATATACACGAACAATTCACATCATCACAATGCCCCTTCAGTAATTTTCCAATATCAACCTCTATTTCTTCATCATACAACTTCAAGGTCATCTTCTCATTGTCAACATCAATCACTGCTCTACCAGTAGCCAAGAATGGACAGCCTAAGATAACTGGAACATCTTTATCAACGGGGTAGTCAAGAACTACACAGTCTACTGGAAACATAAAACTACCCACATGCACAAGTACATCCTCAACTATTCCAATAGGGTGCTTCTGCCTCCTATCTGTCAGTTGGATTCGCATTGAAGTCTCTCTCATACCAGTCAAACCCAGCTTGTTGTATACTTCTAGCGGTATCAAATTAATGCTTGCACCAGAATCACATAAGGCCTTACCAATTGTGAGATCACCAATAGAGTATGGGACTGTTAAAATACCAGGATTTTGCTTCTTTTTAGTTACAGGCTTTGTGATGACAACACTACACACCTTATTCAACTCGACCATCTATACCTCATTAAAGTGAACCTTCTTAGACAGAAGATCTTTTAATGATTTAGCATATCCAGGTACCTCTCACATAACCTCTATGAAAGGCATAGTAAGCTTCAATTGTTTTAACAAATTAAAAAGCTTCAAATTTTTTTGCTGCTTTGTCAGTCTTTGAGGGAAATGAGGTGGTGGTATTTTCGCCTTGGGGTTCTGCTCCCTTGACACTTTATCTTGTTCAACCACTTTCTCGGCTTCTCTAACATGTTCTTTGGCAATTACCTTCTTAGTACCAAGAACATGTTTTGGAGTGGTCTTTTTCTCAGCATGATCATTGCCACAGTTTGGCAGAGTCATCAACAGGCTCAATTTTTGGCACAGTGGATAGTGCTCATTAGCTAATTCTTGCTCCTTGTCCAAGTCTCTACCATTCCTCAAAGTGACTGCCATCAATTGATAAGGATTTGGATCCTTAGGATCCAGCATAGTGTCGCCCGGCAAAGCACCTTGAGGTCTATTAATGTAAAGCTAGTGACAGTTGTCCCAACTTGGTCTCTATACCCTTTACTGCAGTGTCATGTGCTGCCACTTGGTCTTGAAGCTACATATTAAATCCCATCATAGCCTACACCATAGTCTTAATCTCAGCTATATCATTCGCTTGCTGTAGGAGTAAATTTGCTTGTTGTTGCACTTGCCTAAATTGACCTTGTTGATTGTACTGCTGGCATTGCCCATGATTCACGAAGTTCACATCTTCAGTATAAGCAAGCAAATTAGCATAAAAAAAATACCTGGTTCAGGAACTTAAGTCTGAGCCCGTGATGCGGGGCAAGTCGAGCAACCATCCAAAATTACCATCCAAGGCCAAGGAAGAGCTTATGCATTGGAACGCCATGGAACGAGGAGCATCCGAGACACATTTCAAGACGTTTCAATGAGCCAGAGAAAGAGCCGGACCGCCCATAAACTAGGCAGACCGCCCCCTCAAGTCTCTGAAGTTTTATGGGCGAGGCACCTACTTTGCAGTGGTGGGGCACCTACTCCCCAGTGAAGAGCAACTAGGCGGGGTGCCTACTTTGCTGAAGAATGACGGGAATTCTAATTTTGATCCTATGTAATTCCTATTATAGCCCTACGTGGCCTATGACTTTAAAATCTATTTTAAGGGTACTTTAGGGCTTTCATTATGTCTCGATGAGGCCTATAAATACTCCACTAGTCTTTCAATTTCCTTAGTTAGCTTTGATGAATGATTGAACAAACTATCAAGAGTAGAGACTCTTTAAATGAATGAAAGAACCTTTAGTTGGTTTGAGTCTTCTAGGTGAGCTAGTTGATCCCCAAACCCTCCCTCCCGATCATTCTACTTGCGAGGTCCGGGTGTAACTCGAGGGTAGTTTCTTAGTGTAGGCGAATCTTGACACCGATACGAGGGTATCACGGAACAAGTTCTTCACGGTTACCTTGTAGGGAGTTCGAGACAAGTCTCGCTCCTTTATCTTTTTATCGTCTTTATTTTGACCCTTATCATCTTAGTATCAGAGCAAGGCTCGGGTTTTGTTTCTACAAACCCCCAACCCTTGATTCTTCTCGCCTAGGTCGGTTTCTATCTTAGTTTCTTGTTTGTTGTTATTGAAAAGAAGAAAAACACAAAAAAAAAAAAAAAAATAGAAAAAGTTGAAAAAACACCAAAAAATTTGATCATATGTTCTTGGTTTGATGGACCTGTTGTGTGATTGATATTGGGTTTTTTCCTTGTTGGAAACCCGTCATTATGGTACCCACAACTCTCGATTTGAAGTTGTAAAACAAGATTTGAAAATTTGAAACCCTTGTCCTTGAAACCCTAGCTTTAAACTTGATGAAAATGGTGATTTGATTGTTTTTTATTGGGGTTTGCTTAAAATCATTGGGGTTTGATTATAGTGGTTGAAAACACATTTAGGTACCTTTGGATTGCTTAAATATCGTGAGATTTGTTGGATTTTTTGGTGCTAAAGCCAAGAAAAACGAAGTTGAACTATGCTGGAAATTGCAGTAGGCGGACCGCCCACTTTGGGTGAGCTCTCTGGACTTTGGGCCGCCTGTTTTTCAGGCGGACCGCCTACTCCCCACTGCAGAGAAAGGGGCGGACCGCCCACTGGGAAAAGGGTGGGGCGCTTGTTTCTGAAGGTGTTGGTTTTGGGTAGTTTATCCTAGGTTCTCTTGTTTCATTGTTTGCATTGCTTCTAATTAGTACTATTAGAGTATAATCCTACTTGATTAGTACTAATTACTTTGAGCTTTTAGGATCATCGTGCCTAGAAATGATAGTAGAATTCAAAGAAAACCCGTAGTATCTTTTAACTCAAGTCCTCACTTGAAAGTGCTTATCGTCTAATTGAGTCACATTAACTCCACTCACCCGGAGTATACTTGACTTGTGAATTGCGTGATTGGGTTTTGGTTCGTTGATCAACTACGTGAAGCTTCTAGACTCAAACTTGAGTGAAATATCCACCACCACTAAACGAGTGACCCGAGTGCTATACACGTGAGGGTGTGAGTGAGGTGTTTTCACTAACGTTTGTTGTTTTTGTAGGTACCATGGCAAATGAGGGAGATATTCCCATGAAGGATGCATTGGCCATCATTATGGCTAAGTTGGAGGACATCAACTTGAGGCTTGAGACCGTTGAAAGAAGGCCCTCGAGCTAGGAGTGTTTATCGGTCGGTTCGGTTCGATTTTGCACCTTATCGGTTTGGACTATCGATTTTCGGTTTTTAAAAGTGCTAAACCAATAAGCTATCGATTATCGATTTTCGGGTAATCGGTTTTAGGTTCTTATCGGTTCAGTTTTCGGTTTAACCATTAAGAAACTTAGGCCTAACAAGTATAAAAAAAACCTCTTAAACGATTGCATCCAATACTAAATCGGCTTTATTTTCACAGCGAATTCAAATGCCTCTTATAGCATTCGCCATATTAAAATATACTTCATTATTCTATAAACTAATGGAGGAGGCAAGGAGTGAAATAGTGAGGTGGTTGAAATGAATGGGGAGACTTGAAAGCTACACAAGTAAAACAAGACTAGAGTTTGAGGTTTCCAAGTTCCAACTAATAGTAATTAAGTTTACTACTTTTATGCATATAAGTGCAACATAGTAAATTTGAAAACCTTATTGGGTTATCGGTTTAACCAATAAGAAAATATACAAAACCGATAACCGAACCGATAACCCAATAAAAAAATTTTGCAAACCGTTAAATAACCGATAACCCGATAACCCAATATTTATAAACTATTAACTTTTTATCGGTTCGGTTTATCGGTTTAAACCGAAAAATGAACAGCCCTATCCCTAGCGGCCCTCTTGAATCTGGAGAAGGCACAAGTCATAGCACTCCTATGACTCCCGGACACTTTGCGAAGATAGCTAAGAGATATGAGCTAAGGAATGATGTTGCTCCACAAGAGCTTGGGTTGGGCAATCCCCAACAAATGGGCAATCCCCAACAAACGGGCAATTCCCACAGCTTGGGCAATCCCCAAGGAAATGCTCCACTTCCAAGACCCGTTAGATTTGTTCCACCTCTTGAGCAAGTTGTTGAGGCTCAAGAAGAAGAGGAAGCCGAGTATGGTGATTAAGTCTATGGGTATGATGCTCCTTACCAACCTAGGAGGAAAATGAATTGGGGTCGAAATGTGGATAGGGGGTAGAGGCCGAGGACGAGGGCCACCCATGAGATTTGATGGAAGGAATGCTAGGAGGGAATATGTTGCTCATGATGACCACTATAGAGGCCAACCGGAGCCTAACTTTGGGGAACGTGAAAACAACAACCTCAATAGTGTCAAACTCAATCTTTCATCCTTTAAAGGAACTTGTGATCCGGAAGCGTACATGGAATGGGTACTACTCATGGAGAGAATGTTTGACACCAATGAGATGACCAAGGAGAAAAAGGCACCTATGTTATTTCTACCTTTGAGGCCTATGTTTCTACTTGGTGGGAGTCCATGAAGAGGTCAAGAAGAAGGATGAATGTGCATGTAAATATGACTTGGGAAGAATTGAAAGTTCTTATGAATAGAAAGTATATGACTCCAAGGTATCGTCAAGAGCAACTCAAGAAGCTTTATGATCTAAAGCAAGGTGTCAAGACGGTGCATGAGTATTATGATGAATTTGAAAAGACCCGGATGGCATTGGATATGGATACCGAGGGTGAATAAGAAGCCATGATCCGTTTCAAGAATGGCTTGAGTTATGGTATAGCTTCTCAATTAAGGTTGCATCATTATCTCTCACTTCAAGATATAGTTGAAGCCGCAATTGATGCCGAGAATTGGCTTAAGGGAGAGAAATCCAAAGGCAACACTCCTACTTCCACAAGCAAGCTAAAGGAGTGGAAGACTCCAAATGCAAACTTTCCAAGTGCAAGTGCTAGCAAAGAAGTGAAGAAGCCATATGAGAAGACTAAACCACACTTGGAAGGTACTTCTAAAACTTGCTTGAGTAATCTTACTTCTACTTCTACTCAATGCTATAAGTGCAAGGGCTATGGTCATTTTGCTAGAGATTGTCCTACAAAACGAACCATGGTTGTGGTTGGTAATTTGGTGTTTGAGCAAGATAGTGAGCCCGAAAATGAGGGAGAGGACGAAGTTGCTTGTGAGGAAGCCATAGAAGGGGATGATGATCCTCAATTGTTCTTGGTAGTTAGGAGGAGCTTGAGTACCATTTTCATGGAAGAGGAGGTGGAAAATGATCAAAGAGAAAACCTCTTTCATGCTAGATGTCGTGTGATGGGGCAAGTGTGCTTAATAGTTGTTGATTCGGGGAGTTGTGCCAACATAGTGAGCCAATCCTTGATTTCCCAATTGAAATTACCCACTCTAAATCATCCAAAACCATATCGTTTACAATGGCTTAGTGAGTGTGGTGAACTAAAGGTGCTAAAACAAGTGTTGATAGAGTTTAGCATTGGGAACTATAAGGATAAGATCATGTTTGATGTAGTCCCAATGCAAGCTTTCCATCTTTTGTTTGGGAGATCATGGAAATATGATAGATGTATGGTACATGATGGTCGGACCAACTCCTACACGGTCAAGCAAGATGGGAGGAAGTATGTGCTTAGACTTTTGACTCTAAGACAAGTAAGAGAAGACTACAAACATATGAAGGAGTTGAGGCAAGTGACTAAAGCCTAGTCACCCATTGTACTTGAACTCGAGGCAAACAATCTTATTGTCTTGCCATTGCATGAAGAAAATGAGAGTCACTCCACTTCAAATGAGAGAGAAAAGATAGAGAGAAGTGAGGGAGTGACCGGTGACAATCCAAGAGAGGAAAAAGGAGAGGATTTGAGGAGTGATGTGAGTGGGTTGTCACCACAAACTACACTTGACCTTGAGGTAAAATTGAGAGAGAAGAGAGGTAAGGAAAGAAAAATTGAGAGTGAGAGCACCCATTGTTCTAACAATTCTTCATCTTCTACTTTCTCTTGTGTTAGCTCATATGTAGGTACATTTGAATACAAGCCACTGGAGCCTCAACCATGCGCTTGGAAGGAAAGACAAGAGGAGGAAAGTTCTCAATGTGAGCTTCATGAAGCAGGAGTTGCATACGATACTTCAAGCCTTGTTAGTGATCAAGGAAGTACTACAAATACAAGTGTTACTTCACCTTTTCATGAGCATACTAGCTATTTGTCTTGTGATGACTCAATACTAGTTGGTATTTTTGATGCATCTGGTGAGTATACCACTAGTGAAGAGTCTAGTTGTCAACTTGAGTATGCTTGTGAAAAACTAGTTGGGAGGGATGCTATGCCACATCATGATGTGAGCTCATTATTCATTGAAACTCTCCCTAGTGTTGATTTGATAGTTGACAATGATTGTGACCTTTGCTATGATACACCACCAACCTTTGAGAAAGGGGAAGATGAGATAGTTGATCATTCCCTTATTGATATGCTTCTATTTGGTGGACCAATGTGCTGTGGTAAAGATGGAATTGACCATGAGGAGTCCAAATTGCATGAATTGGACAAGGTTGTCTATGATGACTCCTCAAGTGAACCTAGTCTTGATAACTTGTCTATACTTGATCATGATAGTGAGATGCATGCTTTTACTAATCCATTATTTGAAGGCATACTCATTAGTGGTAATGACTTGTATCGGACTAGGGTGGGTAGTCAAATGGAACCGCCATGGTGTGAAGGGTTCGACTCCTTAGGCAACTCATTGTTTGAGAATTTTGGTGAAGTAGATGGTTCTTTGAGTGACCATATTATTGCTTGTTGGGGTTATGACGAGGAAGAATCCATCATCAAAGCCTTCCTTGAGAGTTTGTCTTTTGAGAAGGGTTGCTTAGGCGATGAAATTGGAGGGGAAGAGGAGCCCCTTGGTGTGAGTAAATATGCTCTAAAGAAGTGGAGTGGAGTACTTGATACTCAGGGGCGGATCCATGTGGTTGGGTGGGGGTGCCACGGCACCCGGTAGCCTTGCCAAAAGTCTCGTATATACATGTATAAACACTGTTATGAACGGTTATATATTAATAGTGGCACCCAGTGAATGAAAGCTGCGATAGTGCCACTGGTAGAAGGGTGAGGTCAAAAGTTCCCCCGAGATTAAGGCCTGGTGTTCGAATACCTTAAGGAACATTTTTCCTTCATTTCTAGGTTACAGCTTCTTTTTCTTTTCTTTGCTTTTTCCCTTTTGCACATTTACATTGTCTTTTGTTCTTGTGCTCTAAATTTTATAATAATATATACCATCTTTAGATTTTCGTTTTTCCAGTTGAACTTCTGTTTCTCAATTTTATTTCTACACTTATTCATCTACTATTGTTTTATACCACCATTACTAGCTATCTATTTTATATTTTCAAATTCGATTTAAATATTAGTTAATAAATTAGTTAAATTTGTTTATAAATTTCATTAATTCTAAATTAATGTGTATTTATCTACTTCTAAATAAAAAACAAATCTTTATTCTACATTGTTGAAAGTTTTATGCTTTGCTTAAGTTGTTACAAATATCTTATATTTTTTCATCCGATCCATTTTTCCATATAGACTAAAAAAAGATGAATATCAGGAATAATAGCTTCTAATTTAAAAATACATAAATTTGCTTTATACCAATTTATCCGTATAAATCGAAAAGACAAATAATTTGTACCGAAACCAAAGCTGATCAAATCGACCAAACATTTATCCTATTTGAACATTGTAAATAGCAACACGTCTACGTTAAAAAAATATGGCACCCGCTACTTTCAAGTCCTGGATCCGCTCCTGTTGATACTACTTGTAGGTTGAGTTATTTGACTCACTCCACTCCACTTGTTAATCACACCTTGAGGATTGATTGGTGTATTGATCTTGAGCTTAATTCAAGGGGATTTTGATAGCTTGATCTTGCATTTTCCATGTCCCCATGACATATTTGCTCATTATTGTGTTGAGTGCATGTTGTTAATTAACCAAGTACTTGTTGTTCTCCTTAGAGACTTGATATTTGTTCTTATTATTGATGCTTGGTTATATCACAAGAGTGTATTTTCCACACTTCTTGCACTAACCTACTTTCAAAGTAGGAAGTTTGCTTGTGTTTGCTTGTAGGTCCTAAGCTTCATGCTAAGGCAAGGGAGATCTTGGAAGAAGCCTATGTCAAAGTGGCGTTCAAGAAGGACAAAGAAGGAGAGTCTTGGCCACCCCGAGGAGTTGTTATGCCATGAGAGACCACGCCTTGATTTCGAGGACGAAATCTTCTCAAGAAGGGGAGGATGATGCGGGGAAAGTCGAGCAACCATCCAAAAGCACCATCCAAGGCCAAGGAAGAGCTTATGCATTGGAACGCCATAGAACGAGAAGCATCCGAGACACATTTCAAGACGTTTCAATGAGCCACAGAAAGAGGCGGACTGCCCTTAAACTAGGAGGACCGCCCCCTCAAGTCTATGAAGTTTTATGGGCGGGGCACCTACTGTGCAGGGGCGGGGCGCCTACTCCCCAGTGAAGAGAAACTAGGCGGGGCGCCTACTACACTAAGCGAGTACCTACTTTGCTGAAGAATGACGGGAATTCTAATTTTGATCCTATGTAATTCCTATTATAGCCCTACGTGGCCTATGATTTTAGAATCTATTTTAAGGGTACTTTAGGGCATCATTATGTCTAGATGAGGCCTATAAATACTCCACTAGTCTTTCAATTTCCTTAGTTAGCTTTGATGAATGATTGAACAAACTTTCAAGAGTAGAGACTCTTTGAATGAATAAAAGAACCTTTAGTTGGTTTGAGTCTTCTAGGTGAGCTAGTTGATCCTTAAACCCTCCCCTCCCGATCATTCTACTAGCAAGTTCCAGGTGTAACTCGAGGGTAGTTGCTTATTGTAGGCGAATCTTGACACCGATACGAGGGTATCACGGAACAAGTTCTCCGTGGTTACCTTGTAGGGAGTTCGAGACAAGTCTCGCTCCTTTATCTTTTTATCGTCTTTATTTTGACCTGTATCAGCCCGTGAGTGAACTTGATTAATAGATTTCAACATTTTCTCGTTCAGTTGTTTCGTCACAACATCAAATGTAGTCTGCAACTTTGATATATGTTCTTTCATCCGAGTAGTAATACCAGCATCTAAAGCCTCTCTACCTGAGCCAGTAGTTGTATCTCTTCTAAGCCATCCTGAGTTTTGAGCCATCACATCAAGTAGGGCCTTCGCTTCAACAAATGTTTTACTCAAGAACGCTCATCTAGCTACTGCATCCAAAGTGCCCTTAATTTGATCTCTCATGCCCATGTAGATCCTTTTCCCTAGCTTTTGGTCAGGAATACCATAATGAGGACACTTTCTCAAATAAATTTTAAATCTCTCCCCAGCTTCTGGCAAAGTCTCTACCGGGTTCTGCCTGAACATGAGTATCTCATCAACTAGCTTGACAGTCTTATTGGGTGGAAACAACTTCTTCATGAATTTTATTACCAAGTCATCCCACGGCGTAATGGAATTAATTGGCAACGAGTCCAACCAATCGTTAGCATCTTCCATTAGTGAGAACGAAACAACATAAATTTCACAACCTCTGCTGGCACTCGAGCCTGCTTTTGAGTTTAACAAATCCTTATGAACTTTTTCAAGTGCTTTTAAGGATCATCAGTAGTTCTACCTGCAAAATAACCAGCATTAGCAAGCAAAGCCACCATTGTCTAAGTGATGTAAAAATTTTCTGCCTCGAATGTTGTAAGCTGAATGGCAGATGCCAGATTCCCAGCCATAAGTTGCGTAAAAGCATTAAGAGCCAAATCTTGAGCCATCTTGAATTCTTCAAGATCTGAACTTTCAATTGTAAACACCAAAGAAATGAGATCAAGATGACAAGAGTGATGTCAATTGATAAATAAAATTGGCTATCTTAACAACTAAAATAACACAGTGTTCCCCGACAATGACGCCAAAAATTGATCATGCCCAACTATGCCCTCTGAAAGGGTCTAAGCGGTCAGCAAATAAAGCTCGGTACTTAAAGCCCCGAGGTCGAATCCCACAGAGAACACTTAAAATCCAATTCTTATTCTAACTAATTTATCTATCGATTAACTTCTAATGGTTTATATTTGGAATGGGTTTGTAGTATTAACTAAGTAACTAAAATTTAAAAAGTAAATAAATAGCAAAGTAATAGAGAAAAGGGTGAATTCAAGAGATGTAAAACCTAGGATTGACCATTCCAACTCCTACCTATGTGCTAGGACAATGCTTTAACTAATTCAATGTGGTTCTTCCTATTGAACACTTGCTCCAGATTCACAACTATTCACTCTCGTGTAATAATTGTAACTTTCACTAACCAATTGACACGACCCGAAATCCGGTTAGGCCGTGCGGGCACCCGACATCCTCCCCTAGACTCGTCTGGTGAACCCTTACAACTTAAATTAGGAAAATAAATATACCAATTCATAAATAAGGACAGCACTAAAAAAACACACAGACATATTGACACCTCTAAGCTGTACGAAAGAAAATTACAACTGACTACCCAAGATACTAGGTTTAGGACTATCCAGACTAGACATCTAAGAGTACAAAAGAAGACAAATACCTCCTGAAGGGAGCAAAATGCAACTGAAATAATAACCAATAAACTGGTGGCCATCCGGAATAAAAGCTGGCTCACCCTGACAGCTGAAGTCGTCTTCGCTCCTTCACAACGTGGCAAACTCAATCCTGGAGCGAACCTGCCCGATACGAAATAGATAGACAAGAAACAAACAACAAACAAAGGTGAGTCAAAAGGACTCAATAAGTGGGGCAGACTAGCCACCTCAAAGAATAGGATAGCTAGCCAGGGAGAAGAAAAACAGATAAACTAAATCCATCTTATTTGAACTATAAACAGGCAAAGCCAAATAATAACTGAAAACACGTATGGAATCATAAACAGCCAGGGACATAAGGTAGACAGAACATATAGATATCTTGAACATGTCTACAATCAAAAATATATCATGTTGCGGCGTGCAACCCGATCCATATATTCATACTGTTGCAGCGTGCAACCCGATTCGTATATTTATACTGTTGCTGCGTGCAACCCGATCCGTATATTTATACTGTTGCTGCGTGCAACCCGATCCGATCCATGTATTTATATTGTCGCGACGTGCAACCCGGGATACGAGCCAGAAATATATAGGCAAACTGAGATACGGTATACATACCGCATATATAAAACACAATACGATAGTCACACAATAGTCAGCACACGGTGCAATGAAATGGGATGAATGCAGTGTGATGCAATGGTGTCACATGTGCCAAATAGATGGAGCGGAATTCTCTTGCTCCGGGGGCGGAATCCTCCTACCCTCAATATGATGCAATGGAGCGGAGTCCTCCTGCTCCGAGGGCGGAATCCTCCTACCCTCAATATGATGCAATGGAGCGGAATCCTCCTAACCTCAATATGATGCAATGGAGCGGAATCCTCCTGCTCCGAAGGCGGAATCCTCCTACCCTCAATATGATGCAATGGAGCGGAATCCTCCTGCTCCGAGGATAGAATCCTCCTACCCTCAATATTATGCAATGGAGCGGAATCCTCCTGCTCCGAGGGCGGAATCCTCCCACCCTCAATATGATGCAATGGAGCAGAATACTCCTGCTCCTGGGGTAGAATACTCATGCACCCAATATGATATGCAATGTAATACATATGAATAACATATAATGCATATGAATGCAATGTGATGCAATAATAACCCTTCACCGGCACGGGAATCTCATCGACAGCCGGGAAGTAGATGCCAACATACAGCCAAAGTACAATACTCAGATTCTCAATACAATACCAATAACAGGACATAATATATAATATAGAATATAAATCCAAAGCTAAGGCGTAATGAGTACGCCTATCGGCAGCTACACACGTAAGGAACACGTGGTAGAAAATCCACGAGGCCAGGTGCCTCCAAAGAAATGGATATAAACACTTACCTTGTTACAAAGTTAGTACATCCACTCAATAACCGCTTTTCCTTTGGTTTCATTGCCAAACGATCCCACTCTATTCAATAAGCAGAAAAATATATCAAATTAGGCTAAAGGCTTCATTCCTCACATCTTAGGGCAATCCGGTTAAGAACCTGATACCCTATTCGCATACGCAATACGCAGGCCAGGCCTATGTACAGGGTTTAAGGTCACATAAGCAAATCCCAAATAAATTACATTTATATGTTGCCCATAACTCACTGAGTATGAATATATAATCAATTTCGTTATCGGGGTCCATTTGACCCTTTAAACTATTAATTGAGCTTATTAAAACGATGTATAATATTCCAAGTTTAACCGTTAAAACATATTCAAACACACGCAATAAACTCAAATAATATATTAGGATCATTACCTGAATGTTTCAAGATGAAAATTCTACTTTTCTCCGGCCCCTTTTCTTATTTTCTGGCATTTTCTTTTTCCACTGCGTAATTTCCTAATTCTTTGTTAAAGTTACGTTTCTGCTGTTTTTGTAAAGATGAGCATATAAGCTCATCTTTAAAACCGCCATCCATTTTTCCTTTTTTTTTCTTTTTCTTTTTTTTTTTTGGTCGTTTGTCTTTCTTTTTTTTTTCTTTTCGCGACGAAAATTAAAACGGTACCCTATGATATTTGAAATAATTCAAACTTTTGCATACGAGTTATAAAAAATATATGTAACATACTCGCGAAGGCGGATCTCAAATCGGACTCCCGAAACTCAAGAGACGAATTTAAATGAAAAAGGTCAAATTATTTAACTTTCGGCATTTTAGCGGAAACTAGCCGAACAATATTGAAATTCACTTTCGAAAGTTTACAAAAATAAAAAATAATCATACGAACCTAATGGCGCCTTCGGATTTCGAATCGGAGCTCATTCGGTAAAACCGAGCTCGAAAATCTCTTTTTAATATTTATCGCCAATAAAAACTGAAACCTTCTTCCGATGCCTACCAAACGAGGTCTGATTTAGCTCAAATTTTACAGACAGGTTCTAATGGACACTACGAATATTTTAAAATTATCGGCACACCAATCGGAATCCTAACTTCCGAAACGACTGACCGAGGTCGTTTCACCAATTTCTCAATTAATTGATGAAGATATGTAGGACTATAAGTATGATTCACAATTGGGGTCAATGGTCACAAATCACCTTTTTGACAACCTAAGTTTATGCAGTCTAGCCTGATGAAGCTAAGTTCGTGCCTTCGAGACCATTTACGAGGAGTCAAGCTAAAGAGCTCCATGATGTTCATGTGATGATGTTAAAGAGCTATGATTATGCAAGTATGGAGAAAGCAGGCAACATGTTAGAGGCAACAAGAAGTACTTTAGTTAGCAATAGAAGGAGGAGCGATTGATGCATGTTGAGGCCGAGACTTGAAGGGGTCAACAAGCTGCTCAACGAGCTCATGCTTGGGCATTGGGGAGCTTAGTATTTCGGACAGCAACTTGTTGTACTCAATGAGCACCTCAACAAGCCAAATTGTTAGTTTTTTCTTAGATAATTAGACGTGTTGCTGACCTTATAAAATCCTAACACTTAGTCTTATTTCAGTTTACAACATTCAGAAGATAGAACAAAAAGAATGCAACTTTCACACTCTTGAACCCTTACATGTGAACTTGTCCATATTTGGTGAGAATCGAACTTGAACTTGTTCATCTTCTTGATCAACTATTCACTCCCTTGTAATAATTGTAACTTTCACTAACTAATTTTCTAATTAATTAATGAAGATATGCAGGACTATAGTATGGTTCACAATAGGGATCAATGGTCACAAATCACCTTTTTGACAACCTAAGTTATGCCTTGATTTTAGGTTGAAATATTGTTAAGTTTTAACCCTAACTCATGAATCTATCCCCAGACACACAAGAATAAAAAGGACAATCAGTTGGGGGGCCCTTCCAATCAATAACAAGCAAATTAACAAGTTTCATTCAGTAAAATAAATATTCGTAACAAATAAGTATTGGAGGGGTTCAATCAACCCTAGATTGGGTAACTTAGCCACTCATGTTTATCACAATCATGTCATGATAATTCATGAATGAATAAATTAAAAAAGGAAAGGAAGAATTTAAGAAATACTCTTGTGTTCTTGAAGTCTCCAAAGCTCTAGCCTCCTATTGCTCCTTCCCAGGTCAAAAGTTATGTTTGGGGCATGTTTTAGGGCTTTTTATATTGTCCGTCCCCAGTAACCCATGCAAGTCGGGAATCCAAAATAAACTCGGAATCAAAATATCAGGATATTTGGCCTGCCGAGTTGCGCCATGCCGCGTTGCGCCATGCCGCGTTGGCAAGGTAATTTGCCTGTGCATGCACTATTTTAAAATTCTCTGAAAATTGACCCTACCGTGGCGCGCCATGCGATGCCCCGCGCGGGGCGGTAGGCCTTGTTTACTACATTTCAAATTTTTCTCTCAGTTGACGTTCTTGCTTTGGTTTTTTTAGTCGGGTCTCGGGATTCTACTCAGACTTCAAAGCTCCGGTTACTCTCATTTTAGTTCCAAATCACTCAATTTCCTCCAAATGTATTCCTACACTGTTAAAGCACGTCATAAGCTTAAAAACGCTAAGATAACAACTTAGTCAATTTGTAAAGGCTACAAATATGAGACAAAACAAGGCTCTAAACATGCATTTCTCGCCGATTATCATCCTACTGCTAATAAAATTAATTTTGGTCTCACTACTATGCAAAATTCAAAATATGCAATGTTGAAATTTGAAATTTTTTTAAGTGGAATTCCAGCAGATAAAATCGAAGATGACTCTGAGGATGATGAGGGTGAAGGAGTAAAATCTGATGGTTAGGGTGTAGAAGATAAAGAGGGGGATGATGATGAGTTCGATGAACCAGATTATTACTTGTCTGAAGTAGATGAAGATTTCCAGGAAGTTGTATCTAAAAATCTAAGTAGGAATGAAATGGGAAGACCTGGAAAAACCTTCCTTACCATGCCTACTACTTTTGGTATTGTAATACCAAAAGTAAATGAAAAAATAACCCTGATGTTGATGTTGATGATGAAGAGCTACTGCTGGAAGCCCAATATGATAGAGAGGATGGGGAAGATGAAGTGACTTATGGAGAGTATGATGAAGAAAAGATAATGATAATCCAAGTTTAGAACTTGGTACGAAGTTTAGAAATTTAACCTATAGAAACGTGTAAGAGTTGGGGAATCAAGTATAGGTATCAACTTTGCTTTCCTACAAATGACAAGAAGAGGTTATCTGCAAATGCAAATAAGATAGTGGCCTTTTTAGAGTGTATGCTAGTCGTGTGAGTAGGATAGACCCGACAATCCAAATAAAGAGTTGTGTTTTAGAACATGATGGTGGTAGAGTGTTTGATAATCTTTATATGAATTCTAGGTAGCTTGTAAAGAAATATTTTAACATGTTTAGAGTTGATCCAACCTGGATTTTGAAGGGCTTTACTAAAACTGTTAAGAAGGATTACAAGTACACTATTGATCAAATGAAAGCTTGGAGGGGGAAAATATACATTAAATGGGTACATGGAGAGAAATGTGCTCAGTATGCAAAGTTGTTGGCTCATAGATCTGAACTGTTACGATCGAATCCTGGTTCAACTGTTGTGCTTTGGAGAAATGAAGGCAAGTTTTTGGGGTTTTATGTATGTCTTACTGCTCTCAAATAGGCTTTCAAGTCTGGTTGTAGGCCTTTAATTATTCTAGATGGCTGCTGGTTGAAAGGAAATTATGGTAGCAACTTGTTAAGTGATGTTGTAATTGACCTAAATGACTGCATTTTTCTAATAGCTTATGCGGTCATAGCTGGAGCTAAGAGTAGAGAAACTTGGAGATGGTTTCTTATAAACCTTGGGGAAGATTTGGAGATCAGAAACAACCATCATAATGCTTTCATGTCAGATAGGCAGAAGGGGGGACTTTATTACATTACTTTTTTTTTGTTACTAAATGTTACATGTTTTTTGTGAAGGTTTAGATAGGTACAGTAAAAGACCCGGACTTTAGCATAGCAGAGCCTCTCAAGTCTTTTTTGAATGGAAAAAAGCTCAAGTCTTAAAAATGTAGTGTAGGGTCCTTTAATCATTAATAGTATTGGTTCTTTAATCATTAATGGTATTAATGTCTTCTATACCTAACCTTCTCCACCCCATAGTGTTTTTAAGTTACACAATGGTCCAAGTATAAAAGGCCACTTTTTTGCTATATTTGGCCAAAACCCTAGATCGACACAGCCCTTCCTTCTTCCCTTCTCTCTCCCTTTCCCGCGTTTTTCCCTCCATTTTCACCATTCCAGTTCCCTCTCAAAATCCACCATGCGTTGTTGAGCTTCTTCCTGCATCGAAATAATCTTCTCCTCCACATTATTTATTCAATATCATCTCCATTTTATGAAATACAAGCTTAGAGCCACATGCATTTGGGTTATCTGGGATTTAGTCAAATATGCTAAAGATGCTCGTTTCTTGTCGACTAAAGGGAAAATATTGTCCATTCAGTCATATCCCGTAACTGTACCAACTCAAGAACATGCTTTTACCTATTTTTTCGATTTGGGGTTGGGTCGAATGCAGGCTGCCAGCAATTCTAAACATCTTGTTTGACGTTCCTACGCTCCTAACATATGTTGTGAACATCGTTTTTAGCATTTTACAATCGTATAAATATATTTGAATTTTCTTATCAGATGTTTGGAACACCCTAATAGGATTTTTTGGAGCGTCTTGTTAGAAATTTGGAACATCATCTCTTTATGAATAGGAAACTGTGTTTAGATGTTTTGATACAGCCCGTGTTCGTGCTGATCAAGCTGAAGTTATGTTCGTGCCATAAAGACCGGTCATACAAAGCCAAGCCAAGACACTGCACGATATTCATGTTCATCTAGCGTGGTCGGAAGAAAGCAACCATTCAGAGAGTGAGTGGTCTGGTGCCAAATTTGAAGGCTATATCACCAAGCTCGAGCCCGAGGCAACAACCGTCCGAAACTCTGATGATTGACACTGAGCAGTGAAGCGACCGAGAGCTACAGTTGTGCCCGAGGTAGGAGAGCGTCCGAGCCACTTAAACTCATTTAGTCCTATGTGGCTTTGTTTTATTGGCCGCCTATGGCCGTATTTGCATGTGTTCGTTGCTCGACCATATGTTGTGTTTACTTTTCTGTTTTGTTTATCTTTTGCATGTGTTCGTTGCTCGACCAGTTTGGCTTGCACCATCTTGGTATCAGAGCACAGTTTGGATCTTGTTCTTACAAATCCAATCCTGTTATTTATCTCAGGTGTTTGTGATTTTCAGTTTCCGTTTCGTGTTGTTATTTTTTGTCTTACAAAAAGAAAGTAGAAAAAAAATTCAAAAATTTGGTTGATTGTTGGTTGTTTGGATTAAACAACCACAGATTCAGTGTTTTTATTGTTTGGAGTATCTGAAAACCACTCGTAGTACATCATTTGTCGACAAAGGTTTCTTATGGTTTTTGGACTGTACGATGAAGGTTTTGGAGTTTGAAACCCCCAGTTTAAATTTTGGTTGTTGTGGTTGTTTGGGGTTGAAACTGGTTGTTATCGGTTGATTTTGGTTGACTGTTTGCTTGTAAACTTTGAAGCTCCATCGTGAAACACCATACGTACGCTGGAAAATTGTTGAGTTTATTAACATAGTACGGACGCGCGAAACTGTGTTCTAGACTTAGCTTGGAGCTTAAGTTATTTCGTTTGAATTCAAAGTTTAACGAAAAAATGACCTTTAATAATTCCTTATTGCTGGACTGTGAACAAAGTTAAGATTGTCCGTACATCGGAAAGAAAAAGTTCACTGTTCCATAAAAGAAGAAGGGTTAGTGTCGTTTCTAAAATCCATGTGAAGTTGAAAAGAGGAAAGTGGATAAGGATAAACCCTAGTCCGTACGATGGAGGGACCACGTCAATTCCGTACAGGAGTGAAGTGTATGAGGTTTTCAAAATAGGAAAAGAGGGTAGATTTCTTAGGTTCTCTTTCTTTCTTTGTGTTCGTGACTTCTCGTTAGTAGATCTCTGGAGTAAGTTTTCTACTCGAGGTATTACTAATCTGATTTGAGCTTATAGGAACTCGTGCATGGAGGGTCGAAGTCCAAAATTTCATAGAAAATTCTTGACCTCCCGTGCGCAGTTAAATAGCATATGCTCCATCAAGTCGAACATCAATTCACTCTTCCCGAAGAAGACAGTGAATCTTGTCGAACTGGGGGATCTGGAGGAAATCGATCAATCCAACGAAGCCATTGGTTAAAAGTTCTGAGCGACCAAACCTGCAAATTGAGTGGACCCGAGCGCCACCCAAATAAAAGTGAGGGAGTGTGTGAGGTGATTTCTAATCTTAACATTTTTTTAGTCTTTGTTTTGCATGTGATTGGCTGGAAACCGAGAGAAGGGTGTGGATGCGCCTAAGGTATTGTTGGCTAGTCTCATGGTCGCGATACAAGGCATCAATGTGGAGCTGAGAAAGTGAATGCTCGAGTTTCAAATCTCAAACACGATCGAACCTCCGAGGCTTTACCAGGGTCCGGAGTGGAATAAGAAATTCTACTCATATGCGTCCGATGCAATTTGCTGAGTTGGCCCGATTCCAACAATTAAGAGCTGAAGCTTCTCGCAATGATCAAAACTTGGGCATTCCCTAAGCTGATTAACCACCACCTCAAAGACCCCAATGAAATTTAGGAGCAGTTGTTGAAGAGGGTGATGTTTGAGATAAAGAATATGTTGAAGCTGATTATAAGCCACTGTTCTATCCACAAGGTCAGACTCAACGAGGCCGTGGAAACCCTCGAGGTCGAGGACGATAAGCATACATTGATAGAAATCTTGAATGTGAGGCTAATGATTATTATGATGATTATCCGGAAAAAGCCCGAGGTGGTAGAGATACTAAGTTGAACAGTGTCAAGATCACTATTCCACCGTTCAGATGAACTAGTGATCTGGACCAATATCTTGATTGGAAAGTTCGATTGGAACAAATCTTTGAAACAAATAAGATGATCGATGAGAGAAAAAATGCCTACGCTATTGCTTAATTCGAGGCATATGCTTTTACTTGGTGGGAATCTGAAAAGAGGATGAGAAGAAGGCATACTTTACCCGAGCACCTTACTTGGGTTCAATTAAAAAGGGTGATGGATGCTAAGTATGTTACTGCTAAACATCGTCAAGAGCAACTTTGGAAGCTCTATGATTTGAAACAAGGGTCTAAACCAATCAAAGATTACTTTGATGAATTTAAAAAGAGTCGTTTGGCTCTTAATAGGGAAGAAGACGACGAGCAACCCATTATTCGGTTAAAAAATGGGTTGAATCGAGAGATATCATCTTATCTGAGACTGCATGAGTTCCATACTTTGGATGAAGCTTTCCATGCAGCGATTGATACTGAAAGGTGGGTGAAGGACGATAGAGCAAATCGGTTGAGGGAGCGCTACAACTACTCCTTTAAACCGGAGCAAGGAATGGAAGAGTCTGAATCCTACCAATTCCAACACTAGCCGTGATCAGAAGAAACCCTTCGAGAATGGAGTGACTAATTATAACTCCAAGGAGTTGGGAGGTAAAACTCAGTTTCGAAAATGGAGTGACTAATTATAACTCCAAGGAGTTGGGAGGTAAAACTCAACTTAATACTCATAGTGCTTCATTGATTCAATGTCACAAATGCAGGGGTTATGGTCACATGGCTAAGGAGTGTCCGACTCGCAAAGTTATGATGTTGCTAGAAGACTCCGAGGAGCAAAGAGGAGAAGGAACTAAAGCTGATCAAGATTGAAATGGTCACGAAGCTACCGAAGCTGACCGTTCAGAAATATTTCTTATGATTCGAAGAAACTTGAGCACTATGAATATGGAAGCTGAGGAAGATGTGCAAAGAGAAAATCTCTTTCATGCGAGATATAGAGTAAGGGGAATGGTGCATTCAATGATTGCTAATTTGGGCAGTTGTTCTAATGTGGTGAGCCAAACCTTGGTTTGATAAATGAGATTGCCTACTACAAAACATCCCTGACCTTATTGATTACAATGATTGAATGAACGCGGAGAATTGAGGGTAGCTAAGCAAATGTTTATCAAATTCAGAGTTGGGGCTTAGCAAGACGAATTGATGTTTGATGTGGTCCAAATGCAAGCTGGTCATTTGCTACTTGGGTGACCGTAGAAATATGATCGGTTCGTTATCCACAACGGACGCACCAACACTTACACTACTAAGCTCGAAGGTAAGAGTTTCATACTCAAGTCTTTGTCTCTAAAATAAGTTGTGAGGACTATAAACGAATGAGGGAGCTGAAAGAAGCGGCCAAAGCTAAGTCTCTCGTAGGGACACAAATTGTGGTCGATAAAAATACTAAAATACCGGATGTGTCAGGTAGTATTTGTGCAATTATGCAACCGGGTGAGTGCCTCCGAGGCAATGACAAAAACAAGATGATAATTTGCCTCTTGCACAAGGGTATCCTTCTGAACTCTAATGGTGATTTCACTAACGATAACTCTTTGCCTAGTGCTGCTAATAAAATTTTGCAGGATTTCGGAGACATGTTCCCTGAAGAAATGCCAGGTGGATTGCCTTGATGGATATAATTTATTCATATATTTTCATAATTAAATATTAAGTATTTTAAATAAAACGTGAATAAATATGTCCATCTCTCGCATATTTTCTAACATATTTTGCATGAAGAAGAAGATATTCAAAGTGAAGAAAAATAAGGGAAAACCCATTGATAATTTCACCATTCATAGTGCGACTATAACATTGATAGTCATGTCCGTGATTTTTAGACGTTGAAGAATAAAGAGTAAACGGAAGAAGTCTCCTCACTTCAACTCACCTTTGCATCTATGAAGAACTCATTAAGTTCACCTTACCTAGGCATCTTTGGAAGTCTTAAGCTTATGGTTTCATCTATAAATAGGTGCCAAAGTTGTATGAAAATTCACCAATTCACTTGCAAGATTTTTCTTGCTTTCTCTTTCTTTCTCTCTTTTAAGTTTTTGCAGTTTTCACATTTTTAGAAGAAATACTACTTTTTTCATAGTCTTTATATTTTTAAAGTTACTCTTACTTCATAATGGAGTAATCTCTTTTGTTGGGATAGTTGATGAAACTCAGTAATATTTATAATACTTATCTCAGTTTTACTACATGCTTGACCTGAAGTTTTTTAATCATATTTTAATACTGTGTTGGAATTATAGTTTTTACTTAATCAATATTTTCACATCCGTCTATTTTATCTCTAGGTTATTGTTATATTGATTTTGTAATTCTCACAGAGCAAAATTAATGTATAATAACTGATGAATAAAGTAGTACGGTAAAAACTATTCTTCCAAGTCTGTAATCTTGTTTACCTCAGTTTTAATTCTCGCGGAGGAATTGTTGTAGGTAAGATTATTGATTTTCTGTAAAAGTATTCTCACGAAGTTTCACTACTTTTTAGCACAATTCAGGCAAGAAAAATATTTTGGTTTAATCATCACTAGTTATAATTTAATTAATATGTATAACCTCACGGACTGTTATTAATTGATTATTTCTTAGTGAGCAAAATATGATTGAATTAGCAATAAACATTATTCTTAAGAGAAATACATGTCAAAACTGAGATATTTATTATAAGTATTACCAAGTGAATTCAACGATTTCCAACTCTTTTAATTTTGAAATCTTCCGGAAGTTCTTTGTTTAGTTTAAGTAAATTTAAATTAAAAACTCACTTTTTATCAATTTGATTCTCTCAAATAATAATTAAAATACTACAAGTTCGTAGCATAGAATACCCAATCTCTGTGGGACGATATCTTAAACTATATTAGAATTTGACAAGAACGAGCAGACAATTCCTATGCACATTGGACCTCCTCATGCCTCCATTACGATGAATCGAGCACCATATTGACTTCATCCCGGGGTCTCAAATTCCGAACAAGCCAGCCTACCGGTGTAATCTAGAAGACACCAAAGAGCTCCAACGTCAGGTGGATGAGTTGTTGAACAAAGGACTGGTTCAAGAGAGCTTGAGCCCGTGCGTCGTTCTTGTTTGACTTGTGCCAAAGAAATATGGAACGTGGCGTATGTGTGTTGATTGCCGGGCAGTCAACAAGATAACGGTAAAGTATCGTCATCCTATTCCTCAATTAGATTACATGCTTGATGAATTGAGTGGTTCTTGTTGTTTTTCAAAGATTGATCTTAGGTTTGGTTACCACCAAATCTGAATAAAACTGGGTGATGAGTGGAATACTACATTCAAGACCAAATTCGGTCTGTATGAATGGTTAGTGATGTTGTTTGGCCTCTCTAACGCACCGAGCACATTCATGAGATTGATGAATCATGTGCTTAAACCGTTTATAAATAAGTTTTTTGTTGTGTATTTCGATGACACACTTGTTTATAGTAAATCTGTGGATGAACACGTAGAACACTTAAGGCTTGTACTTCATACTTTGAGAAATGAGAAGTTGTATACTAACTTCAAAAAGTGTGCCTTTTGTGTTGAACATGTTATCTCCTTGGTTTTGTTGTGAGTGCAATGGTGTTGAAGTCGATCACTCAAAAGTTGAGGCTATTAAAGATTGGTCGACCCCTACTTCTATGTCTCAAGTTCTAAGTTTCCATTGGTTAGCTAGTTTTTATAGGAGGTTCGTCCGTGACTTTAGCACTGCGGTAGCTCCTTTAACTGAGCTGGTTGAAAAGGACCAACAGTTTGTATGGAGAGAGTCCCAAAATAGGGCCTTCCAAAAGTTAAAACGGCGGCTAAGTTTTGCCCCGTTGTTACAACTCCCTGACTTTAGCAAAGCGTTTGAAGTCGAATGTGATGAGTCCGAAGTCGGGATCGGAGGAGTGCTTATGCAAGAAGGGAAGCCGATCGCTTACTTTAATGAAAAGCTTAAGGGTGCGGCCTTGAATTACTCTACGTGTGACAAGGAGTTGTATGCCCTCGTTAGAGCACTTGCTCATTGGCAACATTATCTATATCCACGAGAGTTTGTGATTAAAACTGATCATGAATCTTTGAAACATCTCTGAGGCCAAGAGAAGTTGAACCGACGGCATTCCAAGTGGGTTAATTCATTGAGAACTTTCCTTTTGAGACTGATAGGGTTCGAAAGCATCAAGCTGATGTATGAACACGACCCCAAGCTTAAGAGCGTCTGTGCCACTATACTGAGTTGCTGGAGGGTGGAGAATGGCTGGAGGGTGGAGAAATATCAGTAGCACGACGGCTACCTCTTTAAGAAGGGGAGAGTTTGTGTACTCGTGTCATCTTGGAGAGAGCTCTTAGTTCGAGAAGCTCACTCCGGCGGATTAATGGGTCACTTCAGTGTGGAAAAAACTCTTGGCATCTTGACTGAGCAGTTCCGTCGGCCGAATATGCGACGCGATGTGGAAAAGCTTTGCAATGCTTGTTTAGATTGCAAGAGAGCTAAGTTGAGGTCCAACACTCATGGTTTGTATATTCCGTTGCCCGTTCCTAATTCCCCTTGGGTTGATATATCCATGGATTTTTTTGATGGGGTTACCGAGATCGAGGAGTTGGCATGATAGCATTTTTGTCGAGGTCAATCATTTTTCCAAAATGACTCACTTTATCACATGCAAGAAATATGATGATGCACAACATGTAGCTACTTGTTCATTACTCATGTCCTGAAATTGCATGGTGTCCTCATACTATTGTGAGCGACCGGGACTCTAAGTTCCTGAGTCATTTTTAGAAGTGCTTATGGGGTGCCCTTAGCACCAACTTTTTATTCACGACATCTCACCATCCTTAGTCTAATGGACAGACCGAGGTAGTTAACCAAACCTTAAGAGCTCTGCTTCGAGAGATACCAAAGGTAAGGCCGGAAATTGGGCTGACCTTTTGCCCGTGATGGAATTCTCATATAACCGTTCTGTGCATCAAATGATTGGAATGACTCCGTTTGAGTGAGTGTATGGTTTTAATCCTTTAATACCACTTGATTTAACCATGTTTCCTTGAGATGCTATTGTTGATTTTGAAGGTACACGCCGAGCTACTGCTTTACTCGACCTACATGCCAAAGTAAGAAAATATCTTGAGGAAACCTATGCCCAAGCGTCCTCAAAGAAGAACAAGGGGCGTAAGAGTTGGAGTTAAAGAAGGGAGATTGGGTTTGGGTTCATTTTCGAAAGGAAAGGTTCCCAAACCAAACCAAAGGAAAGGAAAATTGGCTCCGCGAGGGGATGGTCCGTTCAAAGTGCTAAACAAGATCAACAACAATACTTATGATCGACCCCCCAAGGTAAGTATAATATGTCCAACACCTTTAATGTTCCTAATTTGATTCCTTGTGTTGCAGGCCGAACATCGGAGGACGAAGAAGACGCAATTTCGGGGACGAAATCTTATCAAGAAGGGGAGGATGATGCAACCCGTGTCAGTGCTGATCAAGCTGAAGCTGTGTTTGTGCCATCAAGACCAGTCACACGAAGCCAAGCCAAGACATTGCACGATGTGCATGTTCATCTAGCGTGGCCAGCAGAAAGCAGCAATTTAGAGAGTGAGTGGTCGGGTGTCAGATTTGAAGGCTATATTACCAAGCTCGAGCCCGAGGCAACAAGCGTCCAAACTCTGATGATTGACACCGAGTAGTGAAGCGACCGCGGGCTACACTTGCGCCCAAGGCACGAGAGCGTCCGATCCACTAAACTCATTTAATCCTGCGTGGCTTTTTTTTATTGGCCGCCTGTGGCCGTATTTACTATTTTAGCCTTGGGATCCCCTTAGTATTTCATTTTCGGATACCAGTTATTGAATATTGAAATTACTTGTATGTTATTGTCTCCGTCGAGAGAACAACTCTATCGTGGGAACCTTGTTAATGGACTTGTGGCTTTCGGTGGACTCCGATTGAACATTTCCTCTTTGATCATTCAGTTTGTAAGAGGCAATATTCTTTTGAGGATTGTTGTATAGTTTAGGTACCTTTTCACGATCTAACCGAGAGGTTCCAAGACTAGTTCCTTGGTTTTGCTCAGTTGAGTTGGAATTGTGTCTAACTTTCTATTTTTATGTTTCTGTTTTGTTTATCTTCCGCGTGTGTTTGTTGCTCATCCAGTTTGGCTTGCACCATATTCGGAACATCTATATTAGATGTTTCAAATGAAAAATGTGGAAGTTTGAAATATCTTGTATAAATATTATCAATTTGATATTTATAATTGGTCATTTCAATTTCTTACAAGTTACCATCAATGGGTGATGTTATATTAGGAGTTAATTATCAAGGTGAATGGGAAGAGCATTTCTAAATGTTATGCTTGGGTTCCAAAGGTGAAAGAGTCAAGACCCATTCTTGTGCCCAGAGATGTTATATATGAAGTCCAGCTTAACAAAATCATCGGAAGTTGGGGATAAGAGATAATCCGATGGACATTTGCATTACTTACATACTGAGTGTTGCCGCAAATCAAAAGACTCCACCCGTTATTATAAGAAATGATGATGATGTGCGACTTTATATGGATGATGTTGATCGTAATGGTAGGCCCACACTAAGGGTAAATATGGTTTCTAGGATGGAGGAATGTGTTGGTTCTAATGACCAAGAAATTCCAAATAACGGATGGTATGATTTTAGTCACCGATTGGATGACGTACCTAAAAAAGTAGAAGAAGAAAAATGAAGGATAGAGGAAGACAAACGAGGCTAAGAAGAAGAAGAAGAATATGTAGAGGAAGATCCTGCCATGTATACCTATACTCCTGCAGTTCCAACACAAAGTAGCCATCCGAGATTTAACGTCTTCGATGGCACAAGTTTTGAAATTGGTATGACTCTCACCAATAAGTAAGAATTGTTCATCCAATTGAAGCTTGTTGCAGTTAAATATTATTTTGTTACAAAGCATTGAAGAATATGACAAATATTTTTAATGCTAGATGTCTAGATGTGAATTGCAAGTGGTGTATAAGAGCAATAAGGTATAAAAGTAATGATGGGTTTTATATTACCGTTTACAATAACTTGCACACATCCGGTGTCCAACATCGTTCTAGTCATAATTCACATGCCTCTGTCGAGATCATTGGTGAGTACATGAATGTAAATATATAAAAGGAAAAGGTCCAACCACAAAAGATATCAGGGAATCCCTTAACACTGATTTGGATTGTCATGTTAGCTACTGGAAGTGTCTTAGAGGCTATCAAATTGCAAAGGCTTTTACAAGGGGAACACATGAGCAATGATATGCAATTCTAGAAGCATATGCTTATATGGTTAGGAGTAAGCATCCAGAAAGCAAGACATATCTGAGGCTTTCTAGCACTTGAAAGTTCTTGTATTTTTTTCTCTCTTATGGAACGTGGATCAAGGGATTCACTTATGTAAGAAAATTCCTAGCCTTGGACGGGACACATTTTTTTTTTTTTGGGCAAGTATGGAGAGGCTATGTTGTTTGCCGTGGCTCAGGATTCAATGAGTCACATCTACCGAGTTGCTTTTTGTGTTGTAGACAAAGAGTGTGATGCCTCATATGAGTATTTTTCTGGACAATCACTCACCATAGTCCCAGATACTAAAGAGTTGTGCATTATATTATATAGGCATCAGAGCATCGCGAAGATGGTCTCCCAAGTGTATCCTTCAGCTAACTATGGAGTTTGCATGAGGCGCCTTGGTGAAAGAATCCGCACAAAGTTTCAGTTTGGAGCAGACCTTCATAAATATTACACTGCAACAAAGGCATATCGGGAAAAGGAGCTCGAAGATGCTATGAATGATATCAGAACTATTGATTGAAGGGTAGCTGATTATCTTGAAACTGTTGTTGGTTGTCAAAGATAGAGCAGATTAGGTAATCTATCAATAACAGTCTCTCATATTCAATTAGATGTTTAGAACATCTTTTTAATATTCTGATTATCTCTCATTGTGTTCATGTTTTTCTACTATACTGTTCCAAATGTCCTTATAGGTGTTTCGAACATCCTAATAATGTTCTGAACATCTGTCGTTATGTTCATATTTTTCCACGACGATATTCCAAACGTCCTTGTAGTCATTCTAAAATTTTGTTTGAATGTTTGGAACATCTATTAGATTATTACTCCCTCCATTTAGAAAAGTATTAACCTATTTCCTTTTTAGTCATTTTAAAGAAGAATGGCCTCTTTCTAAATTTGGAAATAAACTTTCACTTTTACCTTTAATGAGATGATTTGTAGCCACACAAACATCTATGACTTATTTTAGACCACAAATTTCAAATTTTTTTTTAACTCTGTGCAAATTCAAATGAGTTTATCCTTTTTAAAACAGATGGAGTATAAAAGTTTCTTTTTTACATAGGTTTGTAGTTATGACAACAAATATATTTGAGTCCGTTAGTTCAATGCTGAAGTATCATGGAGAATACCCCATTGCTGCCCTCTTTAAAGATATAGGTAGGAACTTTGCAGAAAAATTTCACAAGAGGTCTTGTGAGTTACTCAACCACCCAAGCACATGCGTCCCAGTTGTTGAAGAAGATAAATAAGGTTGAATATGCAATTGGGAAATAAGCTAGTTGTCTCTAGGAAGGGTACTTATGGTTTCGAAATCATTAGTCCATGGAATGTGGCAGAAGTTGATCTACATAACAGGAGATGTACGTGTAGGGAGTTTGATCTTGATCGGTTACCTTGTAAACATGCTATGGCGGCGAATGGGAAATGCATGGTGAAGAATATGGAAATAAAGTCTATGACTACACTTCTCGATATTATACAACAGAAGCATACCTCCTTGCCTATGCAGAGCCCGTCAGTGTAGTACCTCCTGAAGAATAATGGGTAGTCTCTCTTAATGAGATAATTTATCCAGTGTCTGCGTCCCCAAAGCAGAATAATCTCGGTTGGAGAAGGGATAACCGGATTCCATCTATTTAGGAAGTGCTTCCAAAGAGAAAAATAGATGTGGCAACTACAAGAGATCTGGTCACAAAAAAGCTACATGCCCCGTAGTCGTAGTGGAACTAAAGCTACAAGTCAACCGACAAATTGAATTTGTGTATTGGACGTTTGGACCTACTTGTAAACTTCGAACAATTTCGTTTATTTCTTGTTATTTGAATTGTATAATGGACTTTTAGTCCTACTTGTATAATTGATCCACTTATGTTTATGTAATTTATGTTGTTATCATTAAATTTTGCTTCACTAATGTTTTAATTTATGTTGTGCACATGTTTTATCTTGTCGTTCGCAACATATTGAAGTCGTAAAACATTTCAGTTAGATGTTCCCAATGACGGCTAAATGTTAGATGCTCCATAACTTTCTAAATGATATAGAACATATTAAATGTCGTTCAGAATATCTTGACCTCAAACCTCAAACCCCAATCCTAAACCCTAACATGGAATGTAACTCTGTTCTGAACATCTAATGTATGTTCCAATTGTTTTAACATGTCATTCGGAACTCTCACATTATGTTCGGATCATCTCTTTTGTCATTCGGAATGAAATATGTGTCAATCTTTTAAACATATCACTTTAACTAAATCAAAATATATCATTGGTCACTCTAACTTGTATAAGGGATCATTTCAAGTGATAATCATTATCATTTATCACTAAACATGACCAATTATACAATTTAGAGTGACAAATCATCATCATTTATCACTAAACATGACCAATTATACAATTTAGAGTGATAAAATCATTGATATTATCACTAAACATGACCAATTATACACGTTAGAGTGACAAATCAATGATATTATCACTACCCAAGACCAATTATACAAGTTAGAGTGACAAATCATTGATATTATTACTACACATGACCAATTATACAAGTTAGAGTGACAAATCATTGATATTATCACTAAACATGACCAATTATACAAGTAAACTTGAAATGTCACCCGGTGTTTCTTCTCATTGAGTAAGGTTGACACCCTCTCATTTTCTTTAAAAAAAACAAAATTTAAAAAATTATTAACAAAAAAGAGTAAGAAAAAACAGGGAAAGAAAAAGTAAAATTAAAATGTACCCTTTTATTGATGGGTTCGTAGTTCCAATGCTTTATTTCGTGTGTCTCTATCATATTTTTTCACCTATTCTTGTCTAAGCTATCCAAAATTTATAACATTGTCCCTAAAATCACAAACCAGCTATCCATATTCTCCTTTCTCCCCTAATTATGACTAATTCCTAAACTTATAATTAACTACCTATTTTATAGGTCACATGTTTGAGAAAGAAATTATCGACATATGTCGCCGATTAGTAGCTTTTGTGCCATTATATATATACTAGCAAAGGGTTCCCGTGTAATGCTCGGGCCCAACATGAAAGATTTAAAGATTAAAAGTCAGATAAGTTGGATCTAGGATAGGTAAAACTTGTCACCCTACATATAAATCATAGTAGTGTCACTAAGTTTCAGAATACAAAAGAAATGAGACATCATTTATGTATCTAACTTGCTCATGTTTTGGAACAATAAATACCAAAGAATTAGTTACATGGAGTAGCCTGACATAACATCCTCCTGGTCCTTTTTTTCAGAACATCCTTGTCCGGTATCTGACCTAGGTTGTCTCTTGACATATTCTTCTCTTTATTCTATATTCCTTATAATGAGACATCCGTGGAGTAGTCCGACATAATTCTAATTTCACTTCCAATCTAGTTCATTCTCCAATTTGTGGAACTGAAAGTCACAAAGTTCACATCAATAGCATATCAACAACCCCTTTCCAAGATTCCCACTCCCACCTGTTTCTTAAGATAAGGTACATCATCTTGTGCCAACATAAAGGGAAATTTTACATAGCCGGAACATATCAATTGCCAAGTGCAAGTGCATAACATTTTTCTCCAAAGAGCTTAGCAATTTGAAATTGTGAGTGTTGAACAGTAAAATCTCAAAGTCTAAATAATTAACTAATTCTAAAGTTGAAAATATTTTTCTACCACAAATGTACAAATTTTTTTTATGAAGATGAGACTCGATATAAACCTAAAGGCATAGTACGAAGGGAGAGCAGAAAGAAAAAAGAGGGAAAAATTTGAAAATTTTAATAAGTTGTTACTCTTCCATGCCCTGCACCTTAGTTCAACTATATCTGTTGGGTGATAACGATATCAAATAGTCAAATCACAAGAGCCTTCTTAGTGAACTGATGTATTCATGATTCAAAGAACATATACATTAACAAACAAAAAATCGAACTGTGCACCATTTGCCCTACTTGGTAGGAGCAAAAACCATGCAGGAGAAAATAAGAAAATAATTTAGATGCAGATAGAAAATCCAGTAACAAATAACCAAAAGCACTCTACCTTTACAGTTAGCAGAAAATACATGCTTTACAACTACAAAACAAGCTGATATTTGATGTTGCTTTCGGCACCAGATAAAAGATAGTATTAGGTTTAGACTTCAAACGAAAGGAGTCTATCAGATTCACAAAGAAACACACAGATGGGGAACAAAAATAAGCATAAAGATGCTTACAAATAAACAAGTAGATAATGTCAATGGTCTAACCAATTCTGTAAATTATCTAAAAGACACTGTCGAAATCTTATCTTT
Organism: Petunia axillaris subsp. axillaris; assembly: GCA_029990575.1. Lineage (NCBI taxonomy): Eukaryota > Viridiplantae > Streptophyta > Magnoliopsida > Solanales > Solanaceae > Petunia > Petunia axillaris. The sequence goes on along the minus strand of JARKNS010000004.1, from coordinate 97,398,295 downwards.
TAATCTATATATACGTCTAAACTACTATCTAGATACACGGAAAACCGGTATGTCAAGACTACGGGAAGAGATTAGAGGGAATGTTATTTGTGAAGGAATAAAGTGATCAGCCATGCTCTGTAGCTCGATGTAACGATAACATGCTCGCTCTTTTAATTTTATCCATTTGATTGACCCTGGTGAAGCTCTCTCTCTTTTGCCAAAAGCAAGTGAATTCCCTGCTTACTTTAAAGTAGAGAAATCAAAATGAAAAGCTACATTAACTTGTAGGTGTAGTCTCTTAAGTTCTACCTGACACTGAATTATGACTTGTCGAAAATAAGGCTTAAAGAAGGTTCGGCCTCATATTCATTTTTTTTTTGTCCAAAACCCCATCTAGTTTAAAATATACTTGATTGGACTCGAGTGATTCTAGAAAATGAGGGAACACTATGTAAGTACGTTATAAGTTGTCATAAATCAAAATTTTTAAAAGTATCTTATACATTGAAAATATAATTTTGCATGAGGTCTTAGCTAAAACTTTGTGGATAGAGATTTTGAGGAAAACTGAAGCTGCAAAAAGAAGAAAACATCTTTAATTGATATTACAGATCGAAGAGCAATAAGAACTATATTTGGGGATTACTCTTCAAATTTTTGAAATTTCTATTTACTTCCAATTATGGCTTAATTGTTCCTATCTTGCTAGATTCTCACATGAACGGAGAAATGCATCTACAAAACCTAACTCCTTTGAAATAACTGTGGACATTTTATTGTATTTTAAAAAATTGACATCTATTATGGACACTTGTTGATATTTTATAAAGTGTGACATTTCATCTAGCTAGGTGGCAAATGAATATTTAAGGGTGGCATGTTAGTTGATTAGTGACATGATATGTGGCTGTTTTCTAAATAAGTAGAATGAAAATTTTGACAATTGGACTTAACACTTGTCCATGTCTCAACTTACCTTGCTATCTATAAATACCCATGAGAAAGTGGCTATTTAAGTCATCAAAAAAAACAATTTCAGTCGTTCCTCTTCATTTAGCCAAATAACCTTTTCTTCAGCCACTATTTTCTTTCTAGTTGCTTTTAATAACTATTCCAATATTATATATCCACTTAAAATATAGCCTACTTTCTTTTGACACCTCCACCCTAGACTTGCTGGATTGTCATTTATTTTGCTGATTCCTGCACCCTCTTATATAAGTATAGAGGAAGACTTGTTTAATCCTGAGGAAACATTTCATATTACCGAAATAGTTTCTTAGGACCGTGCCCAGCACAACTCAAGCTTTGTAATAGTATTATCATTACTTTCTCACTTTTGTATCCACAACATTTTCATTGTATTATATTATATTTCTCCATTGTAACTATAATCTAAGAGACTATGGCAAGTAATCCTACTCCCAAATATGTTGTTGATACTACCAATGTTACTACTGCCCGTTCCACTACTGATACTACCAATGTCGGTACTACATTCACTGCTTCAGTACCAGTTGTACTGCCCTATGCCAAACCATTCCCTGATGTGTCCAATATTGAAATTTTTGCTAATGAGAATTTCAAACGTTGGCAAGAACGTATCTTTTCATTGCACGATGTTCACGGTGTTGCTCATGCTCTGTCCGACCCACAACCCGATCCGAACTCTGATAGAAAAATACTGAAGTCATGGCAATATGCTAATAATGTATGTCGTCACACTATTTTGCAGACTCTTTCTTACGAACTGTTTGACGTGTACTGTGCTGTAAGGAAGCAAAAGTCATTTGGGAGGCCTTGATTAAAAAGTTCACTGTTGAAGATGCTACAAAACAAAAATTTATAGTAAGAAAATTAGACTTGCTGGATTGTCATTTGTTTTGCTGATTCTTGTACCCTCTTATTATTATAATGAATAATTGGCTAGTGAGTCAAAACATATAATATTAGTAGTTATACAAATAAATAAAAGAAGGTTAGTGGGTAATTATTATAATTAAAGTTAACGAAAGAGTGGGAGGGGACAACCAATGAATAATTGGAATGAAATTTCTGAGGAATAATGTTTTATTAATACTTCCTACTCTTTTCCTCTTTTTGGTTGTCCAGAAATAGCAAAATATAGTATTTATTCAGTAGCGGAGGCAGAGAGTGACCTACGGATTCGGTAAAATCTAGTAGATTTGGCGCAGACGATGTATTTATGTTTAAAAATTACTAAATATGTACAAAATTCAAGTCGAGAACCCAATTAGTTGCACTTGAGATTATTATCCAAAGAGTTAGAACCCATAAGGTTCAAATTCTAAATCCGTCTCTATTAACTTATTATTTTCATAATAAACGTGAAAAGAGTAAAAGAGACAGTAGCAATAATACGAAGGTAGTACTTAACACTCCTAAGTCCTACTATACTATCGAATAATTAGCAGCAATACAGATTGTACAAGTACTAAAGCGTATGCTAGGATGATTGATGTCCTTTCATTATTAAACACAGGTTTAGTGTTCAAAAATCATGATGAAAAATGTATTGATAAGGAGCATTTATGCAATACTGAACATCAATACCACAAATTTAGATTAGTCGGATAATTGGAGTGTGAATACAAAATAATTTTAAAAAATATAGTGTAAAAGTTGTATAGACAATGGGCAGACAAAACTAGGCCCCTCTCAGTCTCATTTCATGAAAATTGTGAGTTTCTAGTATACATATAGAGGAAGGTTTGTTTAATCCTGGGGAAACATTTCATATTACCGAAATAGTTTCTTAGGACAGTTCCCAGCACAACTCGAGCTTTGTAACAGTATTATCATTACTTTCTTACTTTTGTATCCACAACATTTTCATTGTATTATATTATATTTTCCTATTGTAGCTACAATGACATCCAAGCACTCAAAATCATCAATCTATGAAGAGACAGAGAGCATCAAAGCAAATTGACGAATTTGCATGTTGAAAATTCAGGATAAAATTATCCAAAAACTGGAAAAGCAAGAGATTCCAGGAAAAGAAAAAAAAAACAAAGGATACCCAAGAAACAAAAAATTGAGCGACAAAGTAGTACCCTAAAATGAAAACCCAAGAAAAGAAAACTTGAGCAGGAAGTTGTACCTTAGAAAAAGAGTAGTTGATTAATAGCTTCTGAAGAGAGAGATAAATGAGGCAGAAAGAGGTTTTAATTTTATTTTTTTTTATTTTTTTTGAGATTAAATAATTGATGAATTAGGAGATGAGATTAAATAACTGATGAATAATTCGGACTCTTGAAGCTCTTTACTTGAAGTCTTGAAGGCCCTCTTTCTTCCTTTGTAATACTCCATCCATCCCAAATTAGTTGATACTTTAACAATAACCTTTGTCCCAAATTAGTTGACACTTTATAATTTTAAGACTTTTTTTTTTGCCAATTCTTTCTAACTATACCCTTAATAATTAAGAGAATTCTAAATACAAAGTTAATAGTTAAACATTAAATAAGGATAACATAGTAAAATATACACCCTCTTTAATATTTTTTTAATGGACATGAAAAAACTGAATGTGCCAACTAAAATGGGACGGAGGGAGTACTTTGCAAGTACAATTGAGGTATTGCACTCAAGAACTTGGCCAAATTAAGTATGTATCTCATGAGATTATATCTATATGATATGTAAACACATTAGCAAATCTCTTATGTATAAAGATTAAAGTAGAACGTTGGAACAGTGATATCTCTCTAGTTAAACCATTTATTGAACCTTGAAGGAGACGTATTTTGTGAAAGATACATCTTTGAAAGAATTAAAATTTATAGCAAGTACTTCATCAACCTATAAATAACATAGTTTTCTTTATAAATAAAACGCAATCACAAAAAAAGTAAAAATGGAGCAAGTCAAATAAACTTTAAATTTCATAGAGGAAATATAGAAAAAAAGAGATTCAAATTAAAAAATAAGTGAGATAGACACTTTTAAGATTAGTACTAATGATTAACATTTTAAAAGTTCCTCAAGTTTTTTTATTTACACAAAGCCTCCACTTCTCGTCTCTCCTCCCCAGGCCCCACCACCATCGGCCCTCCACTACTCACCGCCACCTTCTACCACTCTCCACCATCCACCACCATCTTCTACCACCCTCCACCACCACCCCACCATCATTACCCCACCACTCTAATGTTGGAATGTTTCAATATTTGAAAATATGTGCACACATCTCGATAGATATATGTGTACACATGTGTACACATATTTTTCGGACGTGAAAACATCTCCAAAAATGTTTTACCATATGGGAAATATGTTTACATATCTTTCCAGATTGTAAAACGACGAGAATTTAAAAAAAACATGGACAAGAATGAAACGGATACGAACAAGGAAAAGGAGCAGAACAAAGAAAAAATTCAAAATAAATCCGAAGAAGAAAAAGAAAATAGAGACGAAAAAGAAGAAAAAAGAATGAAGATTTCTTTACAGAACCAAAATCATCAGAGGCATAACTCATTCTTCTAAAGGTTTGTGGAGCACGAAATGCTATAATGAATCTAAAAGTTTGGCCACAACACCTTTTTTTTTTTTTTGGTAAAAACTTACCCGGTGTTTACCCCTAATTTAATTAAATTAACCATAGAAAACAAATCAAGATTTAGGAGTCCTTTTTAATAAATACTAAAATATTAGTAGAAAAGGTAATAAAGTCATAAACTCAAAATAACCAATGTTAGAAAGACTTAGGGTAGCCGTCACTTCATCTAGGTTCTTCCTGCCCTTTTGCTGCATATTGTGTTGTTCTTCGCTCTTTAATTTCACCATTGCAAATCAAAAGGTTAAATTCTAAAATTACAACATCGTTGAGGAATTCAAAAGATGATAATATTTGCTTTGTTGTCAATGAAGATGTATCATGAGCTTGAACTTCTATATTTTACTTTTAAATGGATGACTTCTTCTTTAAAGGATGATAAGGATGACATCTTTTATAAAGGATGATAATGTTTTGCTCATTTTAAGCAGAGTTATTTTTCAATGATGCAACTATAAATTAATATACAACATTCTGCCGAAAACTCAACTGAGAATATAATGAGGAAACAAGTTCTGCAGGTATATTCAGTTTGTTAAGAAAAAATTGTTAAAACATAAGTTTAAATTTTCTTTCCCAAATAAGTTTGATAATCTTTTCATGATTAGTAACAATGTACTTTGCTAAGCCAAGTGCAATTTTGTGAAGACTTTTCTTATGAGCGTTAATCTTCTGATGTGCTACGATGAGAGTACACAAAGGTAATTTTTTTGGTTAAGGTTAAAATGTTTATACTGCTAGTGATAATTACAGCAGAAGCAAAGTTTTCTCTAATTTCGTAATGGCCAGCAATGGCCTTTGGGATGTTGCACAGAAAGCACCGTTTAGAAGATAAACGCGAATAAGTACCATGGTTATTAAGTATTTGTATATTATTAATTAAGATTATGTGCAAAATATATGGAGCTAACTATGGTTAAACACTAACAATTGTAGTTACATAAAACGACATGTGTCATTTTCTTGTTGCCCAGGTATAAATATCCGGTGCGAGTATAATTGAACTATTATGGGTTGGAATCCTCTCCATTAACTTTTTGTCCATTATTGTTCAATGTCATTCTTGCTCAATGTCTTAATGCCATGTGTGGTTAAACTTAAATGATTTTTTTTTTTGTGCTATGCAATTAACATGGAAAAAATATTTTAAATAAAATTAATTAGTAAAAGTGCAAAAGACTAACCGTGGCCTTTGCTACTAATATAACCTCCATAGCTTATGTCAATTCCGTAATAGTGGATTGCTAAACTTTAGGCACCAGGTTCTATTCTTATTCTCTTTGACTTTTAATATATTAATAATTATTTAATCTTATGCAGTTCAATAATTTTTTATTAATTCAATTTGAATAGATGATATTTTTTTGAGTAGTGTATTACACCCCTGTTAGTGGCAACAACCACGGTTAGGGTTAACTGCATAGCACAAAAAGAAAAAAAAAATTCCATTTAAGTCTAGAATGGACACATGACATTGAGACATGATACAATCTTGCAATGACGTAACAAACCACCACGCTCCGCATCAATCGCACGGAGGGTGGTGGGTGGCTCTGATACCATTGATACCATCTTGGGAGAACCACACCCCAAAAGCTAGCTATTAAGGTGGAGAGTCTAGGACTATATAAGCCCCCTCATTAACCCCCATTTGACCGATGTGGGACTCAAGTCTCATACCTTGCAATGACATATAACAAGACATTAATCAAGAATGATATTGAACAATAATGAATAAAAAACTAATGGAGTGGATCCGAACCCGGACTATTACTCCTTCCAAAAACACATCAAGTCCTAGGAATCAAAATAGGCTTATATGAAGCCATAAGTTCAAGAAATTAGTTACACAATTGTGTGCATAGAAGGGCCTTATAATAGCAATTATGGGAACGACGACTGAAAGTTGGACCAGTTTTTTCTCAGGCCATCCATCTGCATCTTTGTTGTTACCAATTCACTTTTGGTGCTCTCTATCTTGCCTGCTTTTTCTTGAGCTAACGACATGATTCTTTGAGCTTCTCGAGAGCCTTCCCGTCTTTCTTCCATGATCTCTTTTTGCCTGATCTTGATAGCCTGAAGGACTGCTTCCAACTCTCTGGCTTGTTCCTCCTTTTTCATATACTCCGACTTCAACATTGCTTCAGATCTAATCCAGTTATCCAGTTTTTTCCTATCCTCTTCAAAGGTTGTCAAGAATTCCTGGTAACTTGATTCAGCTTGTGCCAAGTCCCTCCATTTCTTAACCATGATAGGCAATTCATACTGAAGTTTTACCAATTGTTTGGCTTGTGCGTAGCTAAACGACAAGGGATTTTCATTTAAAGCAGCAATGGCACCACACATCTCTTTTTCATGCATTGGGTCAGCAAATGTCTCGAAAGACTGTCTAATTGAGCATTCAAAAATTAACTTGGCGAGTGCTTGGTCTGAAGCATTGTTGCTCCGGAGGCCTGATTGTGGGGGGCTAGAAGGCTGCTCTGGTAAAGACTTCAAGAAAGACTCAACTGTGTGGAAAGTTAATTCCACGTCTTCTAACTTGATGGGCTGTTTTAACTTTTGACTAGTAATTGACGTGCTTTCTTGAGCCTGACGATAAAAGCATATTTCCAGATAAATGCACATGGCAGTAAAAGGATAAGTTAAACAAGAAAAGGTATTGTTATCAATTGAGTAAACCTTATTTGCTGAAGATGAATGAACAAGATCTGGAAATGGAGAACGTAAAATAGCTTCATCAGTTCTTGGTTTCTCATCCTCATTCAGAGCAACATATTCTTCTCTTTTGACAGTCTTGTTACTGGACGGATCTTCTGAAATGGAGGATGAATCTGGCATACTGGGATTTGGTGTAGTAGCCTAGAAAGGAGGAAATGAGAAACAAACCAAATAATGAAGTTTGACTTAGAAATGAAAGAAGTTGGGACTTTGGCTCACATTTATACTTCTGCTGATCAGACTTGATGAGGATAATCCTGTGGCAATAACTTCATCTGAGTTCCTATTTGCATCCACAGAAGACAAGAAAAAAATGTAAATTATACATAAACAGGGTTTCTTAGCATGCTTTAGGGAGCAGAAGGAATGGCAGTCATCAACATGGTTTCTTCCCTTGGAGCTATAAATAATAGCATTCATATTTCGAAATACACAGAGGAGAGTTCCCAATTATTTTTTTTACCTCAAATGCATTATGCTACTACAGTGCCACAAGTAACTAAACCTTTCGTCTTTAAATGGTTACATGGTTAACATAAAATAGAGGGGTTAGTCACTATCTGAGTTGATGATAGTAAGAGCCCGTTTGGGTGAGCTTATTTTAAGTAGCTTATAAGCCACTTAGCTTATAAGCCACTTTTTGATAAGTAGGGATTTTTCCTAACTTCTCACTTTTAACTTTTTTTTAAGCATATAAAGGTTTTATAAGCCCATGAATTTTTGAGTTACCAAACATTTACTAATGAGTTTATTAGCTTATAAGCCACTTTTAAGCTCACCCAAACGGGCTCTAAGAGGTATCCAAATCTTTAAGCAAGTGCAGATTACAACAACAGATGATAAGAGCTCTGTGACTGACAATTTTAGAAATAAGATTATTCTTTACCCATATCCAGAATAAGACCTGAAGGCAAAAAATTTATGCAGGGCATAGAGAGCAGGAAAATTTTAGAGGACAGGAGAAAAAAAGGTTATGTAATTTCATGCTTGTTTTAATGATATATATAAGGTTCATGTTAAAAAAAAAAAAAAAAAAAAAAGAGTAAATAAGGGCATAACTTTGTGCAAAGAAGGAGCAGCAATCTTACAGTGTTGTCTTCTCCAAATGATCCACTGCTTGGCTCATCGCATGAACAATTATTTTCTTTACCTGAAGTCGCATAGGCAGATTAGATAGTCTTTACACATGCACACACTGTTTTCAGTGAGAAACTTAACATTACAGATACCCGATTTCAAAGTGGATATCACTTTAACCTCAATGTAGTGCATACATAAAGGCTTGCAGCGTGTAATGAGGACATGCAATCTTAAAGATCAAACTACATAATCGAAGTAATTATTAAGGAGTTTAAGAGAGGATTTAACACATCGGTTGCAGCATTACCAAATAGGCATGGCATGCTACAAGGTAAGAAGATAAAAGTAAGGATGGTACAAAAAAACAAAATTACAGTAACCACCATATATAAATAAATGAATAAACAAGATACGAAAATAAGTGATCAGCAACGAAACAAGATATTGAAGTATAGATAAGGCTGTTAGAGGTTCTTAAGAGTAGGAGGCTAATTTTGTAGATGTACATATGACATGACATGCAACATTTTCACTAGACAATTATACTTCCAGGGATTACATTTTCCTTTCCAATTTCCTAGTAAGTGGTGCTCTTTAGATATGTATGGTCAAAATATCCACATTATTGATGATCTCTTGACCATGCTTTTGACGAAAGGAACACTATATCCAAAAACAATACACTTTTCTAGTTAAAGATGCGGGAGAGAGGCAGAAGCATGTCCAGAGCACTTCTAAAAAACAAAATGAAGAAAGAAGAAGATATGAGGACCCATACCTCCAACCTATCTTCTCTAGCAACATGGTTTATGGGAAGCTTGCGAAACTCCTCAGTCAAACGAATGCACTCATTCGCATTTTCAGGTGAGACAAAATCAACAGCGACGTTGATGCAGGACTGTAAATATGAACAGGCCAGAAGTCATCGAGCTGATCTTATAAAAATACTAGTCTAATGGTTCACTAAGCCAAGATCTTACCATTGTAAATCACATCAGCGAAGGAAGATAATACCATAAGAACATACTTACCAATTGGTGCGTACTATGAGAAAATCAAGACGTGCTATCTATATCAATGTTTGATGATTGATAAATTTTATGGGCTTTCATTTCACATCAGATACTTTTACGCCCTTCCTTAAAACTGATGGAAAGGACTTCGGATCAACAGAGACAAACATGATAATGGACAGATGTTTACACATTCCAAACTTTTTTTCCACACCTTAGTAGCATCTATGCCACCAAAGCTATCAGGTAGGTATCTATTTTTGTAGATACTAAAGTTGGCTATCCCCATTTTCTGTTCGTTTTTCTCACTCTGCATAAAGCAGTAGTAAAAGTGGCATGCAAGAAGCTATAATTGGATAGATGATACTTAAACAATATTAAAGACTATGTCAGGGATCTTAGCAGACATTGCAGGAAAAGAAAAGAAAATGATGATGCTATGTGCTACTGGATTTCCCTAATACTACAAAAATTCTGTCCAAAAGGTCGACAGGATGACATGGGATGGAGAGATGAACCAACTGCATACCTTTAAATTTCTGACTTGATGAGGGCATCCAGCAGGAATAAAGACGGCTTCACCTAATTTTTGAACAAAAGTCCATGGCTCAATGCCTGCAAAAGGAAGGCAGGAAAGCACAGTGAACACAAGATCCAGTCTCAGAAGCTGCTATCTACATGAGAAAAGAAATGAAAAATTAATAAGAGAATAATATAACCATATTCTTCCTTTAGCCTCCTTTTATGCTCTGTGCTCAAGTAGAAAGTTTCATCACGAATGGGATGAACAACCTGTGAAGGAACAACAAGAATAAGTTAGGTACCCAAACTCAAACAGAGCCACGTAGAGAAGAACTAATATATCTTTGTAAAGACAGGACAGGAAGAACCATAGCAGAACTCACTAAGCAAGGATTTTTAACAGGCATTATCAGTGTTGGGACACAGTATAATTAAGTAATTAAGAGTGTGCTATCTCTAAAAGCTAAAACTTTTAGATGAAATGGTCACACACTTTAACATGATAAGCAAGCTTGTAGAGGTCCTATGTTCAAATCTCACCGCTATATTAAAAGTGTGGTTAGTCCATGAAAGAGAATCAGGCTCACACATGGAGGGTGTGTACGAGACATAATATAATTAAGCAATTAACAGTCTGCTCTCTCTGAAAGCATAAACTTTTTGATGAGATGCTCAGATAATTCAACACTAAGTAAAACAGACATAGCATGACTAATGTATGCCAAGAACCCTCAACATTATTCCCACTACCTCCCAGTAGAGTGTTTCGAGAGTTACTCCCTTCGTTTTAATTTGTGTGGTAGTTATGAAAAGAAAAGAAGACTTTTAGGACTTGTGATTTTATACATGTCATGACATTTGTATGTCTATAAAAGCATGCCATTACGGGTAAAATAGTTCTTTCCGACTATAGAAAGGTATCATTCTTTTTGCCACGGACCAACAAGAATAGTGTCACATAAAAAGAAAATGGGGAATAGAACACATCAAGGACAAGGACATTAACATATTCTCCACTCAACCAAGAAAGCTATTTGACAAACACCATTCCAATTTAAGTGGCATGGTTGGCCTGGTACTCAGAGAAAAAAAGGGTTAAAAGAGAATTTGTTACAGAGATCTCACAACCAGTTCCCCTCTAAAAGCAAGTTACCTCAAGTTCCTATCTGTTCAGTTAGAAGTAGAGTTCTTCAAGGGTGATAATGCACTTAAGGAAAAATCATTTCGGAGTAATTGGCGCGGACGTTAGGTCAGAGGAATCTAACTTAGTATCTAATTCTATTGAAACTTTGGTTAGCTAAGAGATGTAATTTCTGAACCATAAAGTATAAGGTACTACGCCACAGCTAGCATCGATCAACAGAGCTGAAGTCCTATGACGTACGTTACATGTTTCACACAAAGCATCAAAGTGATTAATATGACAATTACCAATATCTAAACATCAGACCATCAGTCTATAGCTCTTACAATGACGATCACCAACATCAAAATATCAGGCCATTAGTCCATAATGATAATAGAGACCATCACTACATGGAAAAATATCAGAACCTTAGTTAATGGCTCACTAAACTAACAAATGATTGCTAGTTAAATCCGATTCATGAATTAGCATTTCGATGTAAGAAGGAAGCAAGACAAAAAAGGTCTCAAAAATCATTAGCAACGAGTAAAGCAATCTTTAGTGATGAGTAAAAGGGTCGAACTTTAACTTTAACTGCCTATCTTTTTAAGTAACAGATGATCGTAATAAACAGAGACTCAAAATTAACTCATCCTGTGGAGACAACAAGACAAGAGACAGCAACATGGATAAAGATAGATTTCTTAAGATACTTCAAACCAACAAGCAAATGAAAGTTGCTCACTTATCTTTACCTGCATCAACGGTGAACCATAAATGTGCCTAAATTCCCTACAGTGCTTCCTGAGATATTCTTCCAGTTTAGGAACATCTTGTCTCCTGAAGACATCCCATAGAGCACCACCATGTGCTTGTTCAAATTCTTCCGACCTGTTCTGCCTGAAAAGAGAAGTACTATGTTCTCTGTATTGAAGCTCTTCTCCTTTTTTTGTTTTACAATCTGCTTTTACGCCTTGCTGGCTGTACTTCTTATCCTCAGCTTGATTATTTCTCTCCACTTTCAAACCATCAGTGTTCTGCTTCTCCTGAGAAAGGTTCAGCCCATTAAAGACAGATTTTCCATTTACATCACGGAAGAAATCCTTAATCCTCCCATGCATCCTGTTAGCATCAGCTAAAAGTTCCCTCTGATCTTGTGCTTTGTGATTTTGTTTCAAATTCTCAATAGCGGAGAGCTGTTCAGCAGTGGGGACCACTTCTTGAGTGTGCATCAACACGTTCACCTGAAACATAATTTAAAAGAAAGATGAGACCCTGTGTAGGAACTTGGATATAGATTTGTTGCAAGTTTTTCAAAGTAATTTCCTCCAAATGCCCCCAAAACATTAGAGTGAATGTTAACATTTCTGAAGTTTCCAGATCAAAAGATTAGAGTGCATGTTAATATTTCTGAAGTATCCAGATCTCTACAGTACCAGCAGCCTATAACCACTACATCTGAAGGAGCCAACTATACCGTATCAGACACATCATAGTGCAGTTTGGTGACTGAGTCTCCACGTCCAAGCTCCTCCGGAAAGCCATAAGCTATGTATGCCTTAGGCCCCAAATCTGGCTTCAAACAGTTATCAGGAAGTCTTAGAGCAAGATTGAGATACCCATTTTGAGGATGTGTATACTCCTTAAAAGGTAAACAACTAGAAAATTCGGCACCATGACGCGGCAGCCGCTCATCAAATAGACCTGATGGTGGCCAGTCATTCAACTTTAAGAGTTGAGGCCACCCATAGCTGTCAAAGCGACCGTCCATGTATCCTTTGAAAAACTGGTGAACATTCATTTCCAACTGCATGGTATCCAAAAATAAGTAATTGGAGGTAAGATCATGGAAAACTATAATGGACCAGGACCTGTGCCTCAATTATTTCTGATTATAGCAAAGGATATTTATACAAACTCAAATAGTAAGTTTCTTATGAGACACTACACTTGAGCTTAACAGACTTAATAGATAGCAACAAGAAACAGGAGTTACCTACCGGCTTTAATTATTTCTGATTATAGCAAAGGATATTTATACAAACTCAAATAGTAAGTTTCTTATGAGACACTACACTTGAGCTTAACAGACTTAATAGATAGCAACAACAAACAGGAGTTACCTACCGGCTTTAAAATGTGTCACTAGGATCTAAGGCTAGTTACCATCCGTAACAGCCCAAGCCCGCTAGTGATATTGTCCGCTTTGGGCTTAAGCCCTCACAGCTTTAAAACGCGTCACTAGAGTCTAAGGCATCCTTACTAAAATACCCCGGATCACTCCTGTGTTATGCCGATGTGGGATACTTAATCCTTAGATAGGGTGTTACAGAAAGTAACCCTGCAAGTTGACGTATTTCCTTTAAACTTCAAATTCATCCAGAGAAGTAACCAGAGTGTATGTTGAGGTTGCCGGTAAATTCAGTTGCATCTAGTTCAAGTTGTTGGACCTAAGCAATTATCCTCTTCGGATGGAATTATTCTCAACGCAGCATGTAATAATTCATGAGTTCAAGTTCTGGAACTAGATCAAATAACAATTACCAAAATAACGAATTAGAGACTAAAAATAGCACGAATCAATAAAATCCCAAGCATGACTTCTGGTCAGATGAAGTTGAAAACATGAAGCTATATTAGGGCAAGGTTGTGTTTTATGAAGACATTGAACTACAAAATTAAGGCCAGACAACACCAGAATGAAGAAATAATTAGTAGGCTTGCCTAGTCATGCGGCATTAAGATAATTAGGCATAGCATAAGATGAAACGACATTAGCTGTGCTTCGTAGTTCTAGAATAGATGACTGGACAAACCTTACACCAATTTAAGCAATTTAAAACATCAGTATCCTTCTTGGTTTGTCGACAAGCACGCCACATAACCATAGGTTCCCAGCTCAAACCCAATGCATTATCAAGAACATTAGTTACAACAATGGGTTCACCCTTAAACATATGGAGCTGAAAATGCTTCAAGTTTGCATGCTGAGTATCCACAGCTGCTGGACAGAACACATAGTTATCATCAGAATTTTCTCGTGCAGCTGCCTCACGTAGCTTGCAACCAGAAGTATCATTTGCACCTTTAGATTTTGAACAGGAGCAATGCAGTTCCAAATCATTACGTATTTCCTTCAATTTACATTTTTGTGCTATTTTTTTAGCTTTCAGTAACAGCTGGGATATCCAATTCTCAGAAAATATACATTTCAAAATTAAGGTTCCTTTACTACAACCTCCCATATCTTTGGGAGGGCAAGGAATGGTACCATTTTCCTTTGGTTTCCACTTAGATGTAACTGGAGCCTTGGTCTGATCCATTAATTTAACTTCAGCAGTTCCAGTGCAAGTTCCATTCATAGCAGAAGTTATGCTACAACCTTCCCCATGCAAGTAATCTGGTCCATTATCAATATATTGCATCCTCACTTCAGATACATCTGCCTGCAGGTTGCCATTCCTTAGTTCTTTGCAACAAGTTAGGCAGAGTTCATAGGAACATCCAGAACAGCTTCGGTGAAAATCAACAATAAAAGCATTGCAATAGTTGCTGCAAATAATGGTGACATTCATTTATTCTGTGAACTTATCAATGAATTGCAGTCTAAGGTAAATGAGAATACTCACCAATAAATGCGCTCACCCTTCTCGCATTTTGCCTTTCTTATATTAACCTCTGAATTTGACAATCCTGCCCAAAGAAATAAAAACTGTACTCATTGAAACAATCCTTTTCCTGAAGAATGATATACAATTATGTTGGCAGCATACGACAACCTATTAAATGATACCATCTACCTTTTTGTTAATCTATAACCTTCTACCATCAAATAGAGAGATTTAATACCTTGAATCTGATACTCAATCTCCTTTTCAATCATTTGCTCTGTATTGATTTGTTCCAAAGCAGGCAAAAGTGTGCGTACAATGTGCTTAGAGTACTCGATTTTTTCTTCATCACTGAACTTCACTTCTACATTCATCAAACGCTGCATTGAAAAAACAGGAGTACCACTGAATTTGTAATACCCAAATATTTATAAGCCAAGGGGAAGAATCAAAAGAAGCCTACTTTAGCTAACCCATCTAACCGCAAGCATGCTATGCAGTTGCAAATGCGACGACATACAGGACAAGCTTCTAAAATGGCCTCTTCAGTCATCGTCGGGTACCTACATAGAATACTTAATGATCACATGTTTTGTGATAATAAAGATGCTAAGCAAGTTAACTATCACTAAAGGCCTCCACATGATCAAACCGTTGGGTTTCGAGTTTACCAAAACTCAAGCAGATACAAACATGGAAAAAAACACAAGAATCAACAAAATGCAATTCATCAACAACAGCCACAGAATGATAGTCAGATATTCTACAACATTGGGTAAATATGCCTATAACAACATACCCAGTGAAGTCCCACAAGTGAGGTCTTGGAGGGTGACTTGTACGCATACCTTACCCTACCTTGGGGGAGCTACCTTGTGAGAGGTAGAGAGGATGTTTTCCGATAGACCGGCTAAAATTATTTTTGAAAATCGGTTTGAAGAATGAAAGAGTAAAATGATAAAAAGGAAAGATATAGCCAACAAAATAGTGAGGATTTGGCGTAATATGGGTAGAATAAGAAAGAAGGCATACCATCGAGTGATGCAAGGAAGGCAATATCTTTTAATGTTACATTTGGAACAACATACTACTCTGCCTTTGTCACACCTCTGACACTGATGACACATTTTGGACCCCCTTTTAGGAGTAGTACTATTTTCTCCAGCACATTTCTTAAAAACCATTTTCTTCCTCCACTTCATCTTCTTCTTGTCCGTTGAATTACCATAACTATCTTCATCACTATCACCAAGGTAATCATCATCCTTTTGTTTTTCATCATCTTCATCACTACTGCTCTCTATGATCACAACTGGGATATCCGCTCCTCCTTCTGCTTTCCTTCGCTTGTTTTGCATTTTTGTGTTCCAAGACTTCTCTTTACTCCAAATTCCAAGACTTATGCACAGTGAAAGACTAAGAGACGTCCTTTTGTATCAGCGCGGGCTTTTCTTATAATGTAGCAGGCACGCCTTACGAGCTACTCTTTTCATTTAATTTCTTAAGCACACTTCTTTAATATGCATATCCTACTACAGCATTCTGATAATAATTAAAAAATGTCTGTCTCTTTTCAAATGATTGTATCAGAATCTGGCTTGTTACAGCTTTTTGGATTGAAAAACTTGTAATTTTAGCGTAGTCACTGTTGGTCAAATTTCAAAATGTACCCTCTTCTAGTCACATGGAATAGGTAAGGAGTGCATATAGTTGTACTTTCACTTTTGTTCAAGTCAGTTAATAAATGCTAGTACTTTGAAAAAAATTGATTTGATTAATTAATTTCTATTACTTTTAAATAAAAATGTTTGCTACTAATATTAACTTTTATAGTTTCATTCGGAGAAGCTTGATTAGTTAATTGAGGGTGATAATTATAGTATAGAAAAGAATTTGTAATAATATTAACCTTTGTGGTTATAGTTATGACTTTTGAGAAAATGTATGGGTAATAGTGATAGTTTAAAAAAAAATAGTATACTAGTAAGTCATAAGTTATGTAAGTAAGCATTAGGTATTTTTACCTGGTGTGCCTACAAAAATCAATTTAATTAACGATCTATCCAAATTAAAATCCAAATATCCATCCGGACAAAACTAATTACCCGTCTACCCACCTGTCTCCATATACCGTCTCCCTGTTCCTTATTCATCCCAAATAAGTTCAGACCTT
This sequence comes from Petunia axillaris subsp. axillaris, assembly GCA_029990575.1. Classification (NCBI taxonomy): domain Eukaryota; kingdom Viridiplantae; phylum Streptophyta; class Magnoliopsida; order Solanales; family Solanaceae; genus Petunia; species Petunia axillaris. The sequence goes on along the minus strand of JARKNS010000004.1, from coordinate 97,381,488 downwards.
TCAAATATCAAAGTCTATTCCAATTCTTATTCTTTTCCAAATTTAGATCTCAATCCAACTACACCCCAAAATAATTTCTCAGTAAATTCACAAACATATATCAAAGTCATCAACTTTATCTATTGGTGTAAGTTTTCTAACCTTAATTTTGTACCTCCAAAGTATTTCAAAGATTATATCTCTACAGTCAACCATGGTAAGTTTTGGTTCGAAGTGGATGTTACAAAATATTAAAGTTTTATCACATTTGGAATTGATTTGAGGTATTTGGTAGATTATTTTTTAATACCCACCATTGTTGAGCTTAAAGCTCTTAAATATGAAATTTTAAATTTTTTTATTTGGTGTTTGATTCGAAGTAGGTATTGCAAAATATTACTTCTAGTACTTTGGGGAAGTTCATAATAAAATTTGGTCGTATTTTGAGTTGATTTGAGGTGTTTGAGATTATGTTAAGCTCTTGAATATGAAATTCTAATTTTTAATTTATTATTTGATTCAAAGTGAGTGTTGCAAAATATTTTCTCCAGTATCTTTAGAACGTTGATGCTAATTTGGTCTTATTTGGAGTCAATTTGGGTGTTTGAATCAAATTTTTTGCTCTGCAAATCAAAGAAAAAAAGCTCCGAGTGTTATTATGTTGTTTCAAATATTGCAATTATCTCTTCTTCTTTTTAATTTTTTTTTTTATTACAAATCGAATGTTCAATAGAAACTAATGAGACTTATGAAGACAATTCATATTCTCCTCAGTAAACAAAAGGGAAAGAAAACCCCATGAAGGCAATTCGTTAGCAACTCAGTAAATAAATATACTTGTAAGGTGTACGTTATATTAAAAAGGTATACAATAAAAAAATGCGCACAAATCGCACTAGCAGCAAAGCAATATACTAATAAGGCTTGGGACATTATCCACAACATGTTTTGACAACTTTCTACTCCCAATTTTGTCAATTTCAGTATTCTCCACAACTTTCTCTTGTGTTTTCCTGAGAGGCTTGGGACTCCTCTTTTTCCTACGGATATGGAATTGTAGTTCATCCCATCTAGCAACACTCTTTCTTAAATTCTCAGTTTCACTATTCTCTCCTCTATTACTTGCCCTCTCTTTCGTAGTTGTAGTATTGGGCACTTACTCATAACATGTCTCTATATCTTTCAATCTTCGACTACTATGAGTACATCCAACTAACTCCGACTTTTCCATTACTGCCTTATACTCCCACCTTTTCTTCTTCTTATTATGTGCTTTTTTGCTCTCTTCCTTTTCAGCTTCCACAAATTTTGACAGCGTTTTAACCATTCTTCCCACTCTTATTCCATTTCACCTTTCTCTTCTGCAAACAATCATGAGTATTGGATGCAAAGGAGTATAAGACTCTATTTATTTTGCACTTAATTGGTGTCTGAATCTGAATAATTCAGATCTTAACCCATTAAATGCATTTATTTTTTTCTTTCAAAAATCTCTTAATAAATCTCAACATATTTTATTTAGATAACACTGCACCATGTTTTTGCATAGCTAGACTTATTTATTTTTGGTGCTTATTTAGTCCTGCGTGGCTATTGATATTTAGCCCACTTGGAGGCTATTCCTTTACCTTTTAGGCGTGTGAGGCTCACTTATATAAGCCTAATACTTAGTTTATTTTCAGCATCTTACTTCATTAAAAAAACAACACAGCTTTTGCTATTCCTTATTTATGTTGGAAAACTTGTTCTTTTTTAGTGAAATCGAATTGAGCTTGATTCTTCCATTGATCATTCAACTTTCAATTCCTAGTTGTCTTGAGGGTTGATGTGTAGTATAGGTCCTCCTTGGCTTCATCAAGAAGGCAAATAAACTAGTTCCTACTTGCAATTCTTGGTAGATCAAAGAGAGTCTTGCTTCTATCCTTGTTTTTGCTATTTCATTATTAATCTTGCATCATTGTGTAGGATTTTTGGTAGGATTTAAGCAAGTGAGACAACTCTCGCCTATTCTATTGGGAAAGATGGTGTTCAGTGCTAACATGCGCTTTGATGCCCACTCACTCATTTGCTTAAGTACAAAATGTTCAAGTAAAAGCTTGTTTGGATGGTGCTTGTGTATCCATTTATAATGTATATGTATGTATTTTTGTTAGTACATATAACATTTGAATAAATTGTTCTTAAACTTGGCTCAGATTATCAAATACATAACTAAAGCATCAATTACACTATTAAAATTGGCTATTCTATAACATTTTCCCCCTAAATGCTGATGTGGCAAAAGAGTGTAAAGACGGTCTCTTTACAGCACGCGAGAGTGACGAAAACTCACAAAATTAGCCTCTAAAATTATAGTTTTCAATTATTAATCATCACATATTCATATGTAATTATTTATTTATTTCAATTGTTTATTTATTCTTAATTTTTTTCTACTATATTATGTAAATTTTATATATTTTTAATTTATTCTTTAGGTACAATGACTATTTATTCTAGTTATTTTCTCTTTCGATGCAAAATTTTAAAAAAAGACTTGGCTAGGCTCTATTACTTTTAGCCCCAAAAAAAAGAAATGCCCTTCCAAATCAAGTGTAAGTGAGCATCTTGGATCTCCTTGGCTTGACTTAAAGTGAATGGTCTCGATGCAATTTGGATTGCATCATCCACGTATCCCTGTTTCTGCCCTTGGCGGATGACCTCTTGGATAGCCGGTCGGGCTTCCTTGAGAGCAGTAGGCTCTCCGCGCTCTAGGCGAAGCTTCTCGGTGTACCTCTGGTGCAGAGCGTTCCACGTCGACATAGGGTGCTGAGTCAGACTCCACTGCAGCTCTCTGGTAGACAGGGATCCCTTTACATTCAAACTTTTACCAAAAGCTACCACAACAATATTGTCGGGAATTGGAGGAAGCTCCATGTGTTCCTTCTGAAACCTGTCGAGGTAGTCTTTGTGCAACTCGTTGTCCCACTGTCAGATCTCAAAGATATCCTTCATGCGCTTTTCGCGCTTGCAGGCACAAGAATTCACTTTCTTGAATAAGTCCTGCATCTAAGTGAATGATCCGATTGTACCAAGCAAGGGCTCCTTTTTTCAGAGTTGAACCAAACATCTTCACTAGAGCAGACTGGATTTCTTCTTCAGTGATCTCGTTATATTTACAGCCATATAGTACGAAGCAGTATGCTCGTCCGGATCAGTTGTCCCCTCATACTTCAAGTTATCCGGCAGACGGATGCGCTTTGGTATGCGGACTGGCGAGGCACTTGCCCTGTAAGCGTGCTTGTGAAACTTCTGTTCATCTATAATGGTAAATTGGGGTGGAGCACCCGGCACGTTACCAATCCGGTCGTGGAAGGCTTTCATCTCTTTTATGAGGTCTTGAATGACAGGGGCTCCTTTAAGATACTGATTGTTGATGAGCCTCCAGAAGCAACGTCCATGTTAAGCCTTCAGCTGGGCATAGATGCTGGTGAATCGCTTATAGGCACTGGCCCTCGTAGAGACGCTGGCCTTTGAAACGATCCTGTGAACATCGTACCTAGTTTGCGAGATACCCCCTCGATCACATTGTTAGAATTTTGTTCCACCTGTTCCATCATAGTTTTGAGGAGATCACTGATGAAAATTCTGAACTCTGGGTTACCTTCCAATGGGTGGTTGATCCCTTCATTACTGGCGACAGGGGTCGGCTCTTGAGAAGGATCCTACGGCTGTTTGGCTGAATCCTTTTTTTGGGCGCTGGGATCATCGAGATCCTCTCTATCTGCGGTGTTCTTTGGAACACTGTTGTCGTCGTCAGACATGATTGTGCTTTTTCCGTCATAGAATACCTACAATTGTCTGGGCCCCACCGTGAGCACCAAACTGTTTATGCCTAAATTTGTCCATCTAGATTAAACAATTAGTAATTATAAATGAGGTCACAAGCAATACGGTAAATTATGATGAAAAAAGTAAGTAAATACGATCAAAATAAAAACAAGTAAATAGACAGGAAATAATGGAGAAAGGAATGGAAATCTTATTCCTTGAGAGTAGCCGAAGTTGATGGTGTATCCAGTGATATGTACAATACAATGTAAGGAGGGATATTTTGTAGTAGTGATACCCAGTCCTAAATAAGGTAAAATAAAAATACTAATAGGGTTATGGATCTACAACTCAAGGCGGTGGTATATAAAATCCTTACTAGGAGATTGTAAACCTTAGGCGGCGGGATGTGTGCCCTGCGCTCTGTGGCCAAACTGCCTAAACAGTCGTTGGCTCTAGGAGCGGGCGTATATCCTTAGTGCCCGTTGACTTGTAAGATAAGTCTAGTCTCGCCAACTAGACTCATATCCCTGTAACAATAGTTGGCGTGTTTTTGCCCACACAAAACTAACTAAGTAGATAATAGTTTTATTGATAAAGAGGGTGCGTAGCCAATAGAAATTTTAGCAAAATAACGATGATGAGGCTAAGTGCCCGTTGAAAGTAAATAAAGAGCGAGAAATGATAAAATACATGTCTCGACCATATTGGTCTAGTTGACTTTTCAAGAGTAGTATTTCCTAAGCCGAGTAATAGTCGTTCCTTCTGTGTTCTTGGATGCGTTCATCTTTCTGATAGCGCTCCCCTATGCATGATGAAGGATCGACTTCCCGCACAAGAGACATAGCAAAGAAATCCAACCAAACGAATCTGAAAAGCTCTAAAATTTTGGAAAAATAGTTGTGGAAAGAAGAGAACATCACAATAGTCATCATGATCGAGCACAAAAGCAAAATTCACAGTTTTATACTTCACCCACCTTACACAATGCGCAACCTTCCCACCGTCAAGATTTTCAACAACTATCTTATCTGGCTCAACACAATCGACAACAGACAAAAGGCATAAGACCCGGCACCTTTACTCCTTTGATTGAATCCTCGACAAGTATATTTGAAAAACTAAGGAGTCAAGGGATCTTGCAACCATGAAATCACTAGTTCCCACTTACATTCGCTTAGATTTTGATTCACAAAACACTCTCACATATCACACGAATATTCAAGGCCATGGCATTGAAAAGATACCCATCATTGAGCCACAAAATTCAGAATCTGATTGAACAAAAAAAGACAATGGTACAATAAAAACCAGCAAATAAAAACTACAGCTCTAAAGCCGCTGATGTAATCTCTATACAGATCAATCCATCAAAGATAGGTTTGAGACATTTGAAAAGAAATGCACGAAATATGAAGACCTCAGTTTGAGAACCTCCAAAACTGGCCAAATCCAAATATCAGACCTTAGTCTGAGAATGCAAGTATCCATATAATCAGAGTCATCGAGATACCCAATTGTCACACCAAAAGGACAAACGTAGATTCGAGCCAATATTTTGGTGTTCAATGCAACACAACCAGTTTGTTTCAACTAACGAGTTTTTCTTTGAGAGCAGATTCTTTCTCACAAATACAAAACTCGCAGGCAATGCAATGGAACAAAATATTTGTAGAAGGCTCCAGCACAAACACCTGAATCCACTTGAGGAATACACTTACAAACTTCTGGATATTGCACTTCCAATACAATGCTCAAGCCCACTGGCCTTATAGTACAACACTTAGCCCCGTCAGGCTTAAAGTATGACTATTAGCCCAGTCATGCTTAAAATATGACTATTAGCCCAAACAGGCTAAGAATATGATTATTTCCCTAGTCAGGCTTAGAATATGCCTATTAGCCCCGTCATGCTTAAAATATGGCTATCAGCCCCGTCAAGCTTAGAATATGACCATTAGCCCTGTCAGGCTTAGAATATGATGATTAGCATCGTCAGACTTACAATATGACGATTAGGCCTGTCCGTGTTAAAATAGGATATACACATTCTTTTTATTTTTTGTAGTACAATAGGGCGATTTATCAAACTCAAAATACTGGGGCAGAATTAAGGTTTCCCTAAAAAATTCCAAGAAGATAATAAATCAACACTGAGGCAGAAATTTTTGAGGTCCTTTCAGAAAGACACAAGTTGACATTGGGGCAGAATTTTGAGGGAACTCAAAATTCATCGAAGATTGATACTCGCAAGCTTGAGAAGCCGCTACAAGAAGATTACATTTGCATAACACAACAGAGAATGAGGCACTGATTCAAGAAGAATACAAAAATCAACCCTTCCCATCCCCCCAGAACTTATGAATCTTCCTTTAGTGCAGGCTCAAGATATGAAGCAATCCAGCATATCAATACAAGCACAGTGACATCATTTATTTTATTACATCACTCTACTCGTTGCATGCAGGGTATACATCCCAACACAACATGTATTAGTATCTCAAGACGAGTGGCATTTACTTTTCAGTAGCTCGAAAGAGCAAGCACTAATATCTCAAGACGAGAGGCATTTATTTTCCAGTAGCTCGGAAGAGTAGGCACTAATATCTCAAGACTAGAGGCATTTTTTTTCCAGTAGCTCGAAAGAGCAGACATTATTCTTTCTTACCTTGCGTAAATCGTGCATGTTTGTCAAATTATGCGCATTTTCATGCTTAATAGTGCTAATCTGCTTGAATCGTGCGTATTTATCATGCTTACTCCTTATCCCCCAGTTTAGTAAAGACAATTCTAAGGTTCGATATTGATGCAACCTAAAACTACGCGGAAGCTAAACACGATAAAACAATGCGGAAGCGATAAAACACAAGATAGATGATATCAATGATATTGGAAAACAAGGATTGGGCAGTCAAGAAACGAGAAGAAAGAACGGATAATTAGAATTCAAGACATGAATTAAATTATCCAAAAGGAAGAATGAAACTCGAACCTTACAAGGAATTCACGCTAGTGGTGAATCTCCATAGATTCCAAGTCAACGAGATACATGAAGCCTCGGGCTTCGACAAGAAAGGCTCGGCCTTCTCTCAATTCTTTCTACTCTCAAATGTTCATACAATGTAAACTAATGAAATGAAAGAGCTAATGTGCTATTTATACATTTTCATTGATAAATGGACAAAATTGCCCTTGCAGCTGATTCTGGTCCGCTGATCAACCTCTCTTCAGCGGGATCGCGCCAGGAAGGCTCGCGATCGCGCAGAGCAAAGCAATCACCATCGCGATCGTGCTTCATAGGTCGCTATCGCGCAGTTCAACAGGTTCCTCTTCGCGATCGCGCAGACAGTGTCGCGATCGCGAAGAACAAATGTTCTCCGTCAGGCAGTAAGCTCCCAGTGTGCTGCCCTGTTTTGCTCTGTTTTGTTGTGCCCTGTTTCCTGTCCTGTTTTGGCGCTCCAATGCACGATCTTCAAGATGTTTCCGGAGGCCTTGACTCGTATCCCTTGTGCTCTCGAGCTTAGCTTTTGATGGTTGTCGTTTAGGCCAATTTATATTGCATCATCCTCCCCTTCTTGAAAGGATTTCGTCCTCGAAATCGAACCATCAAAACCTACAAAAACCTACAATCAAAACAAGTACAACCAAAACTTCCTACTTCATAAGTAGGTTAGCTTAAGCAAGAATAAGTGCAAGTGGTGTGGAAAACACACTCTTGTGATAGAGCCAAGCATCAATACCTATTAAAAAGCTTATGTCCCCAAAAGAGACAACAAATTCTTGGCTCGACAAGAACAAGCACTCATAATCAAAAAAAACAAAGAGATCAAGGATATGCATGTAGCAATTAAATTCCCCACGACCCCTAAGCCCAAGACCAACACACCAAGCTTTCAAATCAAGTTTATCACAATGTCACATTGGCTTTGGCGTGCCCAACACTCAAGGTGTGTTCAACACATGGGATGGAGTAAGTAAAATAGTTCAACTCACAACTAATATCGACTACTCCACTCCCCTTCTTAAGAGCATTCTTACACACACCGAGAGGTACCTCCTCACCTCCCAAATCAACCCCAAGATAATCCTCCTTATTGGACAAACTCCAAAGAAAGGTCTCTAAAATAGGTCCTTCATCATTATAGTCCACACAACGAAGGCTAGGACTACTAGAAGATAGGTCAACACGACCAATACCAAGACCACTCTCCTCACTCGGAGTTCCAAATGTTGGATCATCCATAGAGCCTAACTTGACAAACCATGGAGGTTCGACTCTACTACCGACCCTAGTCCGATACAATTCACCACCACAAATGAGATTGCCTTTAAACATTAGAAATGTAAAAGCATGCACCTCAAATTCATGGTTACACAAAAGCATAGTATCAAGACTAGGTCCTTCAATCTCACTCGAGGAGTCATCGAAAATGAATCGATCCATCTCACACTCTAGAGACTCCTCAAGGGCACATCCACCCTCACTACGACACAAGAGACCACCATTATCAATTAAGCAATCAAAGGGAAGAATAAGATTATCATGCAATTCATCTTCACCTTTATCAAATATGGGTGGGGTGTCATAACAAGGTTCACAAATAAGGTCAACTACAACATCTTCACTAAAGAGAGGTTCAATGAAAACCGAGCTCACATCATGATGTGGCTTTTCAATCCTCTCAACTAGTGGTTCATTTATACACACAAGTTGACCCAAAGGCTCTACACTAGTTGCAAACACATTATAGTCATGCAAATCATCAACTAGCCTAGAGTTCTCACTAACAACATCACAAGACAAGGAAGTAGCATGCTCAAAGGGAGGAAGGACTAACACATACCTTTGAAGTTTCATGAATGTCTTCACCTTGTAGCTCACATTCGGCGTCTCCTTCACCTTGTCTTTCAATCTCGGAACATGGTTGAGGCTCCATCGGTTTGCCTCCAAGAATACCTACACAAGTACTCAAACAAGTAGAAGAAAAAGATAAAGGGTTAAGGTTAGAATAAGGGGTGTCCTCACTCTCAATTTTTCTTTTTCCCTCTTTCTTTTCCCTTATTTTTTTTTCAAGGTCGGGTGTAGATTCGGGTGGCGACAACTCACTCACATCACTCAACACAATCTCTCCTTTTTCAACTTGAGAGTTGTCACCGGTCGCTCTCTTACTCCTCTCTATCTTTTGTCTCTCAAACTCGGACGAATTGGGAGGAGGCCCAAGAATACCCATAGCCGGAGTAGGTGGACTTTTCACGTCAACCCGGAATCTAGGACTAGGAGACTCATCACTTGATGTCTCCTTTTTCTTTGTTGGTGAACCACTCGGCCTTGGAAGTGGCTTCGGGCTCACCTTGTTGATGTCGCACCCCATTTTTCGAGCTCGGATCGAGTTCAAAAGGTCGGGCTTGACTGGGGTGACTCGTTTGGAACGAGTTTGGAGTCGCCACCTAATAAATTAATTTAAGGCGTATTAGGTCACCTACGCTGTTTAAGTATCTAAATTAAACCCCGGAAAGTTATACTAACAAAGATTCTAAGGTAAGAAGTCCTTGTGACTCGGGAAGAAGGTGTTAGGCACTTCCCGAATCCCACGAAAAGTGGTTCCCGACCGGATTTATATTTTTTGGGATTAAGGTTAAAACATAAAGCATTGACAGAATCAAAAGTCAAAGATGTAATTTTAATTTATGAGAAAACATATCAAAGTAAAGCTAAATTCCAATAATGTTTCAATTAAAGGATATTTCTAAAAAAATACAAACTTGGCAGATTCCAAAGTTAGTTTGAAAAAAAAAAAAAAAAAAAGGCTTAGATATTCCTAAAATACACTAAATTCTCTAAACGTAGGGACAAGGAGAATTTTAGCGATTTTATAAATGTTAGCCACTTTAAGCGGTAGTATGACATTAGTTGTCAAGTACCCTTGCTCGTGTGGCTATTGTTGTGAGGTCGCGTTTCAAAGTGAGTGGACTATATTTAAAATATATAAATACAAATACAAACAAAATATATAAATAGTTAGCACATCACATATTAAAAATATACATATTTAGATATAGTAAGCAAATACATAACAATATACATACGTAATTTGCAATAATTAGCACATGACAATTGAGTAGATATGGCATTTAGAAAATGTTGTAACTTATATTGACAAATATCTTTATAAGAAAATAATATGATTTTTATAAAACTTGACCTCCAAAGTCTTAAATCCCTCACAAACTATTAATTAGCTTGGAGAAACTAAAAGAAACAGGTTTTACAAAAGCAGTGTTACTTTAATCTTTAACGTTCAGTCTGATTTTCAACCTAACTTAAATTAATAGCCTCTTTAGCAAACTATATTCTAGTACACTTAAATTGCACATACAGCCTATTATACTATCACTTTTTCAGTTTTAACCTATTGAAATACTACTGTAGTTCTCCAGAACATGGGCTTTGCATAAATAATCTCGTTCTCAGCCTTTATGCGATTTTAACCCTATTGTCTAATTTTCAGCAAAGCAATCTTTACATAATTTAATTAGGAAACGTGTCATTTTACATAATATTTCAGATCTCGCTACACATAATCTAACCATCATTTTCAAATTCAACCTTGCGTAAACAGCCACGTTTTACAATTAGCACTAAAAAATAAAGAAGTAAGATTAGAAATGACTCCTTTTAGCCAAATTAAACTTCATATACTTAGCAGCTGCACCTGCTTTAATAATTCTAATTGCACCCTTTGGTGCTTATATACAAGCCACGACTAGTCCTAATGAATACACAAACTTTGAAAGAAGACACAACATATAATCACAAAGGACAAAATGAAAAGAGGTGAATGATGTGCCCTGAATGCACTGATCAGTGAACAATTATGTTCTCTTTGCCTTCTACAGCATGAGAAAGCCTATAGGACCTTAAGTACAACCTGCATATATGTGAATAATGGTATGACCTTCAAGAGACCATCCAGAAACTGCAAAAAAGGGGGTTAGAAAATGGTCTATGACAGACCTAAACAGCTCACACAACAGATAATAATGCAGCAATAGAAAGCAGCCAGAAACTGATTCATAACAGATATGCAGCATCGATAAGTTCATTCAATCAGTTTTAGAGGTACTTCAGGTGTTTAAAACAAACAGAGAATGGTAGAAGACAACCAAGGATGTAGATCATTCAGGGATGTATCCTTTATGTGTAGTCTGTATCAATCTGGCTGTGAGGTGTAAAGAGTGTCTAAGTGTAGATGATAAATCAAGAAGCTGCCCTCTGTTGTGTGTAAGGTTTATGAGTGTGTGTAGTCTAAGTGTAGGTGGTGTATCAGTGCATAGAGGTTCTGTGTGTGTGTCCAGAAATCACAAAAGGAGTCCTGTCCTGTGTAGATGCAAAGCAAGAAACCGGCTCTGTATGTGTAGAGATCTGTGTATGTGTATTCAGGGATGTAAAAGGTTGTATGTGTAGGCTGTGTATTTTTTTCAGAACTGTGTAAGATGTGTAAAAGGCCTCTCTGGTTCACAGTTTGTATCCCTGTATTACAGTGTGTGCCAACTTGGGAAATAAAAGGAGGAGGGGACTGGTATTTATAGGTGTAGGATAGGGCTGTTAGGATTTTAAACCAACAACTAGAAAGGGAAGAAATCAATCACACCTTTACAGGGCAAATAGAAACTGATGTTGTCAATTTGTTTAATTTAAAGAATCATACAGCATATAACTTTCCAATAATAAACCTAATCATTTGAAATCAGGAAATCATGCCATCAATTTACCTTGAAAGAGAAATGATTCTGCCAAACAAATTTATTCCTAGATATCATGAGATCTGGATATTATATATACTCTTGATATACTAGGATCTTGGCAGCCAAGCATCCAAAAAAGGAAATCAGATTTCAAACTAATTGTCTAATGTGAAATTATACTGGTCAATGATATGTGTTCACACTTCTCTTTTGTATTTTACCATATTACTGGAACAATTATACACATAGTGAGGAGAGATTTCAGCTCTATCAGCTCAAAGCATATGCAAATTGTATGCCTTGAGAAAAATCGAAATTCAAGTCACAAGATATTTTCTTTTACCAGAAGTCAATGAACTGACTGTACATGTATAAATCTTTCAAGGATCCGCAAGTTTTCAGAACACAAGGAGATTAAGTTTCAATATGTGCAAGGTCGCAACATCAAATTCACAAAGATAAATATAATCAGTCTCCAAACAAAGCAGACGCTTCATGATTCGACTCGACTCACATACAAATTAGCCACGACTGTCTCTTATAATTAGTGAGGAATTGAAACTTAATTTTAACTAATCAAGTGTAATATGAAGTTTCGTCAAATAAACAACATGATTCTCATGATTTTATCAAGTAAAGAATTGTAAAAGGAAAGGTATTACCCGTGTAATAACCGGGTCGGGTCAGTCCTCAAATCTGCCCGTTTCTTGCTTGATTCGTGATTGAATCTTTGATTTCTTTGCCTTTTGTGTTGTATTTCTCCTGATTTGGTACAAATCCTTCATGATTTGGTGCCCGATTCCTTGTTCCTATTTCGGATTTCACGAGGAGAGAGAGAGGGAGATTTGTCCCGTGTAATCCGAGATAGGAAAGAGGAGAGAGGTCACGGCGGAGATAGTGGCTTGAAGGGTGGCGGAGACGCGGAGGTGGAGTTGCGTGGTGTATCTGGACGGGGATCGGGGAAATGGGAGAGAGGATGAGGAGGGGACTGGCGGCTTGTATTGTGTGTGTGTAAATGAGAGAAGTGTTTTAGGGTTTTAGAATTGGGGGTGGGATTGGTAATATTAAAATGTTAGGGGTGATGTGAGCCATTGGATCAAAATATCGAAGGGCTCAGGTTATGCCACGTAGGCGCGTTGAGTGTAGATGATGTTATATGTGTAATTATATATGCTGAAGTGTAAGAAAAATGGGGCTTTGATGGGTTGTACTGCGTGCAGAAGAGAGTTGTACGCGTGCTTTGGAGAGTGGTACCGCGCTTATGATGAATTGTACGTAGCCTAGCAATGTATTTAGTGAGGTGTAAGCTTAGGTGGAGCTTAGGTGGTGTACACATGGGTAAAATATGATGACGGGGACTGGATATATTAGAAATAGAATTGTAAAATAGCAAAATGGCTAGTATTTAATTAAAATACTTATAAATATAAATAATTAGCATAAAAATAGGAAATTTGTAAATAATTTATAAATAAATGCATTTAAATATAAATAAATATAGATGACCACAAATAATACTAATTAGATATAAATAGCCGTAAATAATTATTAAATAATATCATAATACGTTAAATTGCATAAAATAGGATACGTAGTTTTGAAAATGACCTAAATAAATGTAATTACGTAATATAGTCACAATTAAATGAATATTATATAAATAGGGGATTAATAATAATATTACACACGTAAATTAAATATAGTCAAATTGCGAAAAATGGAGGGACAAAATTGGGTGTCAACAGCTGCCCCTCTTTGCCCGGGGGTGATGAAAGAATCTTCGGGCAAAGATAGTTGACGGAGAAGCCAATTTTGTCACGACCGGTAGGCAAGAATGATGGGAGTTTTGGGCCGAACCCCGGTCTCTGAGTTGCCTACATATCTCGGGTTTCACGAGAATCAGGCAGTGTGTAGTTCTAGAATGGCATGTCGCCTGTGTGGGATGTATATGACGCACGATTTAGGTGTCAAGAGTTGATTTTTCCAAGTATGAAAAGTTCATATAGGTGTGTGTTTTGAGACTTGATGACATATTGAGGAGTGAGCATGGTAAATTCGCACGATTCAAACAAATGAACATGATTAGACACGAAGACACACACGATTAATAAACAAGCAAGATTCACACAAGGTGATCACCAATCAGTAAGAACGCAAGCTGCCTTATAAATGATTAGGCAGATTATTTGTTTGCATATGAGAGGTTTTAGATTTGAGCGGGGAACAAATAATTTGATGAAGTGGTAAAAGCGTAATCGGAGGGACAAAGCTTTTCGAATGGAGTTTTAAAATGGTGCATAATACGTATTAGAAATTTTGTGATTGCACAATTTCGGTATAGGGAAATGATTTTGAAAGCAAGTGTGAGAGATTGAGGAAGGGCTCAAAGGGATGGTCTTATAGCGTTGCCCCATATGTTGTCGTATTTGTTGTGTAATTACTATTTTGTGCCTGCACTCAAAGAAAGATTTGTGAGTTGTGGGGAGAGGGAAAGGGTTGATTTGTGCATCCTCCTCATTGTTGCATCTTGGGCTTGTGGATGTCGATTTTTCAATGAATTTTGAGGGAACCTCAAAATTCTGCCCCAGTGTCGTCTTGCATCCTTTTGGAATTTTTGAGGGGATCCTCAAAAATTCTGCCCCAGTTTATTGCCTTTAAAATATCACCTTACTGTAGATAGTGCCTGCAAAATAAAATACATGTATGTCCAATTCTAAGGCGGACAAGCCTAATAACAGTGCCTGCAAAATAAAATATATATGTATATATCCAATTATAAGGCAGATGGGCCTATTATAGTAGTGCCTGCAAAAACAGAAAGAATGAGTATGTCCAATTCTAAGGCGGACAGGCCTAATAGTCATATTCTAAGCCTGACAGGGCTCATCGTCATATTTTAAGCCTGACGAGGCTAGTCGTCATATTTTAAGCCTGACGTGGCTAAGCGTCATATCATAAGCCTGTCATATTTTAAGCCTGACGGGGCTAGTCGTCATATTTTAAGCCTGACGAGGCTAGTCGTCATATTTTAAGCCTGACGAGGCTATTTGTCATATCATAAGCCTGTCATATTTTAAGCCTGACGGGGCTAGTCGTCATATTTTAAGCCTGACGTGGCTAGTCCTATTGTAGTGGTGCCTGCAAAATAAAATATATGAGTTTGTCCTATTTTAAGCCGGATAAAGGCTGATTATAATAGTGCCTGCAAAACAGAAAGAATGAGTATGTCCAATTCTAAGGCGGACGAGCCTATTGTCATATTCTAAGCCTGACGGGGCTCATCGTCATATTTTAAGCCTGACGTGGCTGATTGTCATATTATAAGCCTGTCATATTTTAAGCCTGACGGGGCTAGTCGTCATATTTTAAGCCTGACGAGACTATTCGTCATATTTTAAACCTGACGAGGCTAATCGTCATATTTTAAGCCTGACGTGGCTAGTCGTCATATTATAAGCCTGTCATATTTTAAGCCTGACGGGGCTAGTCGTCATATTTTAAGCCTGACGAGGCTATTTGTCATATCATAAGCCTGTCATATTTTAAGCCTGACGGGGCTAAGCGTCGTATTAAAAGTGTCATGTCCAAAAGCTTGTAAGTGCATTCCTCTAATGCATGTCAGGTATTGGAACTGGAGTCATTCATTCTCAGATTGTTGTATTGCCTGCGAGTGTTGTATTTGTAAGAGAAGATCTGCTCTCAAAGAAAAAGTTGTTAATTTAAAACAAAGTTGTTGCCTTGCATTGAACACCCGAGTGTCGGCTCGAATCTGCATTTGTCCTTTGATGTGATATCTTGAAAATCTTTGTTACCCAATCTATCATGCGAATACTTCTTCCATTTTAGGTTGAAAACTTTTGTGTGAGTGTATCGGATTAGGAGGATGTCCCAAAAATTGTGCTTATCTTGGCTAGGAGAAAATGAAAAGTTTATTATAATGAAACCTTGCCCAAGTAGGCTGCTTACATATCTTGTCAATACCATAATCGAGTCATACATAGTTCAGATACAAAGTAGGGATAAAGCGCAAAAGAGTAGTCAAATATTGATATGGTAGAGTTTGCATTGTGATGGGTTGTCTTCAGGTGTTGCGCTTTCTCTTCAAATGCCTCGGAGCTATCTTTGATGGATTGCCTTGAACATAGATTGTATTTGCAGCTCGAGATTTGGAATTGTCATTAGGTGGTTCTTGTTGTACCGTTATCTTGCCTTTTTCAATCAAGTTCTGAATTTTGTGTTTCAGTGCTGGACATTCTTCAGTGTTATGACCTTGAATGTTCGAATGATATGCGCAAGTCTTTGATGGATCAAAATTCGAACGAGGAACCCATCCATTTCTCGGCTGCAATATCCCTTGATCCCTCAGTCTTTCAAATATGTTTGTCAGAGATTCGGCTAGAGGAGTAAATGTGCGAGATTTCATCTTTTTTATCTGGTGCCGATTGCGTTGAGCTTGATAAGGTTTTTGTTGAAAATCTTATAGTGGGAAGGTTGTCTAGTGTGTAAGTCAGGAGTATCATGAAATCGTGGATTCTGTTGATTCTGGTTGTACGGTGGTTGGTGCCTAATCATGGCGACTAATGTGTTGTCCTCTTCATTACTTCGCAAATTCTCATGTGCCTCGGGTTGAAAATGTTGATTAACATAGTGCACTGTTGAACTCCCAATGATCTTCCCTTCTTGAATGCCAATTTCGAGTTCTTTTATTATCCGAATCAGACTAGGAAAGTCGTGTGCCTGAACGCCGAGCAATTTCTCATAGTAAATCCCCTCTTGGATTTGGACGAAAGTTGAAACTAACTCTTCTTCAGGTAAAGGAGGGTGTATCTTGGAAGCTTCGATTCTCCATCGGGTAGCATATTCTTCAAAAGACTCGTGTTGCATTCTTTTGACTTTGTGCATCTCATATAGGTGCACATCCTTTCGGATGTTGAACTTGTATTGTTCCACAAAATCTCGGGCCATATCTTCCCAAGTGTGCCATTTTCTGAAATCTTGTTTGGTGTACCAAGTGAGTGCTAGCCCAGATAAACTTTGGATGAACAATTGCATCCTGATAGCCTCGATGTGCCCAACTCCAATTAATCTATTACAGTAATCTTTCAAATGATAGAAGGGGTTTCCCTTTCCGTCGAAAGTGCTGAATTTTGGAATTTTGTATCCATGCGGTAGCTCAACGTATGGATGTAGACACAAATCCTTATACCTCAGACTTTGAATATTCCTTAAACTCATCTCTTCTTTCACAACCATTTCTAGATTATGGAGCTTTTCATTTAAGCCCTCATGTTCATTTGGCTGGATTTCTTTTCTGTGCTTCTTACGTGGGCATACCGCCAGCTGATTATGCTTGTCCCTTGCCACAATTTGCATAGTAGTAGGATCAGGATTGTCAGATTTGTCTGAAATGTCCTGTTGAGCCTTGTTTTTCTCGATGCCATATGTTTGAGGTTCTGAAGACTTTGTTCCAAAAGTGAATATTTCATCTTGGCTTGTCATCTCGGCTTCTTCTTAATGCAGATTCTTTGCCAACTTAGGTGTTCAAATGCTAGGCAACCTTTAACAAAATGACAAAATATGCAAAACAGAGTTAGTATATTATGGACTTTGAAACAAAATAGCACATAAAGGTCATATATGTAGCTAAGAGGATGCCTAGAAGGCATATGATAGACTAATGTTTGAATTAGACACTATGACAAATGGTATAGAGATTATAAAGGATTGCTTGAGTGCTTTATGTAGCAGTCAAGGCAAAGATTTTGGTTGATGAATCATTGATGAGGATGCTGCGATGAATTGTGCGAAGTCAAGGAAAAAGGTTGGACTTTAGGTGACCAAAAGGGGGTCGGCTCTTTGTCAAACACCAAAGACCCGCGATCACCATTTCCTTTATAAATTTGTCTGTCGTGATCCATGTCTTTTCACAATTGTCAACCAACTGCTGTTTTTCAAACTTTGCACCAACTTTCCTTATTGGGCAAAATAAATTTTTATTATAAAGGGACCGAACCCAGTGTGGGCTGCCTACGTATCCTGCTACTGACAAGAATCAGGTCAAGCGTAGTTCAAAATACATAAAGGGAAAACCTTAAAAACATGTGCCATAAAGCTTGTTTAGTAAAATAAATGTCTCCAAAGATTATGCAACTTAGAAGCTCTCTTCTTGTATTCGGATGTCTGTCATTAAACTGTTGCCTCTTTGTCCTAGTCATCTGCAATTGCTTCGTCATTAGCATTTTCAATCTTGATTTGCCCAGACTTGATCAACCCTTCAATCTTCTCTTTAAAAGCAAAACATTTCTCAATATCATGCCCCAGCATGCCTGAATGGTAAACACATGACTTTTTCATATCTGCTTTCCATGGTTCCTTGTAAATTTTCCTTTCAATAGGGTGTACTATTCCTGCATCTTTCAACCTTTCGTACAAACTTGCATATGATCCACCAATGGGAGGAAACTTGCGAGAAGCATCGCAAGAGCAATTCTTAGTGTTATTTGTTGGATTCTGATAAGAAACTGGGTTAAATGACTGTGAGGAAACTTCAACTGTTGGCATGAAGGTTAGAGGTTGGCACCACATAAGTTGAGGTTTTCCCTTTGGTACTTCGACTACCTTGCCATTTTCCACTAAACTCTGAATCTCCTTCCTCAGAGCGGTGCATTCATCGGTGTCATGACCTGGTATGTTGGAGTGAAATGCACAATGTTTGCTTGAATCGAAGTGAGGTGGTAGTGGGGTAAAGACTTCTCCACGTTGTGGCTGCAACATCCCGATAGACTTAAGTTTCTCAAATTGAACAGCCAGTGATTCATGCAAAGGGATGATGGCTTGGTTATTAAGAGATATTGGGATAGGGCTTGGGGTTTTGGTAACGGTAGCTTTCCCTTTCTTTGTAACGTTCATATCCTTGGATTGTGCTTCAGTCAAATTATTGCTCAATACCTTTCCAGAAATCGGTTCCATAACACTTTTCCTTTTCAACAAGCTATTGCACGCACGATGGTCGCCATAGGATTTATACCGATTAATAAAGGCTTCGACCAGGTCGCCCCAAGAATTCCATTTGCTTGTGTCTTGCCCTATGTACCAAATCAATGCTGACCCTGTAAGTGTCTTAACAAATAGTTTCCTCTTGAGTTCATCGTCGTGTTCCATACTTTCTAGTTGGTGTATATATGCTCTCAAATGTACATAAGGATTTTTAGTTCCGTCATACAATGGAAGTTTCGTCGTCATGCTAATATCTGATTGTTGTGCGTAAACCTTTGCAACATTTGGTAGATTCTCCTCACTTCCCATCTCCTGATTGCCTCCTGCTAACCCTTTGAATGCTCTTTCAACCATGAACGAATGTGAATTTGGAAAATCCTTTGGATCACACTCATGTATTGCGGGAGGTGCAATAGTGTAGACCGGAGCACTAGAGTGATCCTCGAACATTGGCTTCGGGAATTCTTGTGGCATGTCAGAGGTGCCCTTGAGGCCGACCATCACTCCTCTTACCCTGTCAATTTTCTGCTCCATACGCATAATACTTGCTGCAATAGTTCCCTCTTGTTTTGACAAATCACCAATAAGTGCACTTTGCTTAGCCATGTCTTTTATTTTGGTGTTCAACTTGAGCCAACCTTTTGGAGATGAAGTCTTTGAGTTAGCAATAGGAAATAATCAGAATGTGTAAAAAGATTTCGAATATCGGGATTTGAGTATTAGCTTGGAAAAACAAAGTAAGGTCATATGCATTGGAGAGATATTGAATTTGGGGAAAAGATTCATTCAGGTAGAGAGAGAGCGCAACAGACGAATTCATGCAATGCACACATATCAAGTAACGAATGCATCCTATAATGTAAAAGACCATTTTACGCACGATGATTTTGAAAAGCACTTTGTGCCACATGTCTCATTTTATTTGCTAACAAAATAGGGAGCCTAAGAGATAATATTGCATTTATTGGATTTTATTACATTGGATGATAATGAAATAGTGTAAAAGGCGGAAAAGACTAAATATTGCTAGGAAATTAGATCGTGACCAAGTAAACATCTTTCATGCCGATCCATCCCCAGAAGATTCTTCTTCTTCTTCTTCAGATGGGTCTTCCTCAGCCGAACTTTCCCCTGATGAATCTCCTTGGAAGATGATATTATCTGCATCAGTTAAGAGCCGGGATATGTCAAATGTGAAGTTCTTCAACATTTCCCAAGCCTTTCTTCCTTTCTCTTCTATTCCTTTGTTTGCCACAGAGCTCATTCCTTCGCTAGCCCATACACCTATAGACTCTATGCGTTTTGTCAATAGCTCTGCTTTACTGCGCCATTTGCCTTTTTATTTATTCTTTGCTTCTACCAAACTCTGCTCTTTCATTATTTTCTCTCGTGCTTTTGCCAGTTTTTTGTGTAGCCTCTTGCACTCAGATTCCAATTCATCGGCATTTCTTTTCCTTTTTCTTATTGCACTTGGTTGAACTGCCTTTGCTATGTCTTTCTTTAGCCAGTCTGGATAATCTTCATCACAGCCTGCATCAAACCTGTCTCGTCCAATAGTCTCAAATCCCATTTGTCGTCTTTCTTTCCAAAGTTCTAATATCTTGTCTTTAAATGGTACCACTCCTCCGGAAATATCAGCTTTGAAACTTCTGATGTCCGCAATTTGGGGTACAATCTGCTTTCTCCCCGCTTGTCTAAGTGCCCTTAAAGGAGTGTATGGGTAAACTCCTCTAAAGCCCACTAAGATGAGAAACGAGTCCCTTTCCGACCGTGTGATCACTGTAGTGCTAGGAAAGTAATCAAACATCCATTGTATATCTTCGGATGTCAACTGAGAGAGCTTGTGGTGCCAGCCTTCGGTTGTTGTTGGTTGGTCCCACTTTTCAAGAGCACTGTTCATGCGGGTGATATGTGTCAAGATATAGTTTTCTCTTGGTATGGAGTGGAAGCCTTGGTCTGTGTTGTTCTTCTTGTGCAAATGCTCCATCAACCAAATTTGTAAAAGCAAATTGCAACCTTCGAAAAAGCTAAAGCCCTTCTTGCATCTTTCTAAAGCTCGGTAAAGTTCTGCAACGATCATAGGTACCAAAGTGTATTTCTTGTCACAGTCCTTGAGTAGGACATCAGCAATTGATACCATGCAAACATCAACTCGTCCTTTGTGTTGTGGAAACACGACAATCCCTAAAAAGCTGGTAACAAAAGCGAGCACTCTCCGCTCTTGCCAATCTGCTTGGTTAATGCTGAAAAAGTCTTCAGATTCTTGAAATGCTTCTCCATACCCAAATTTTATGTAGAGGGAAGTTAGAGAAATTCCTGACTGCCTTATACTGTCTGTACATAACTCGCGCTTAAACCCTACCATTTCGAAGAACTCCTGGGGTGCAATGTTCTTAGGCATCAAGACTTCTTCACTTTCGAATGGTAATTGAGTCAATCCGCCTATTTCTTCCAGCAACGGTGTCAACTCTACACTTCCAAAGTGGAAAACCGCTCGATCCGCATCCCAACAGTGTACTGCTGCTTCTACTATCCCTTTTATTGCCGTATGCTCCTTCAATGAAATAAGGTTCCCCAACACTGCCTTAACTCGGTTTTGTTGATCTATGCTTAAGTTTTCCCACCAATCTCTTAGCAACTGAGGGACTTCAATAACCATGTCAAATGTTCTATTGGCCATGATCTTTTGGAAAAGGTGAAGGAAGGAGAAGAAAAGGAAGGAATATGCCTAAATTTTGGTTGTAAGCAAATGATTAACGTGTGGCACGAGCTTTTGAAAACAATGCAGTATGAAATATGAAGAGAAATGTCTTTATGAGTTGAGAACCCTTTAGACACTTTAGAAGGAAAATGTTAATGGACTTTTAACAAACCACGGATGACAAGTCTTTATATAATGCTTAAAGGATAAACGTGCCTTATGTGTCATCCCGTCTATCAAACGGTTATTTCTGCTTCAAATTGGGCCTTTAATGCCTTTTCGGTTATCTTTTACGCGTTTGAATAGCATTGAATATAGAATGATTCCAACCGCTTAGAAATAAACAGTCGTTTCTGATTCAATTTCAGCTTTGATGCCTTTGGGTAACCTTCGTGCCTTCGAATGGCAT
Organism: Petunia axillaris subsp. axillaris; assembly: GCA_029990575.1. NCBI lineage: Eukaryota > Viridiplantae > Streptophyta > Magnoliopsida > Solanales > Solanaceae > Petunia > Petunia axillaris. Next base: position 97,359,847 of record JARKNS010000004.1, on the reverse strand, counting down.
TGAATGCAGAATAATTCCAATAAACGGTCTACATTTGCATGTTCAGTCCTTTAAAGTAAATGCAAATAAATCATGTCTAACGCTCTTTGGGGGTTAAAAACCCGTCCAGATTGTTTGAACAAGTTGGACTTGAGAACAAGTCGACTAATGATATGTCATGATGCATGATTCCTAGCATTACTACTAAAGAATGGAGTTAGCTAGACCGAGTTTTATTATCCTCCCAAGCGGAAAACTCAGGAGCGGGAACGTCTTGGACCAAATAGGTTCCAAGTTGTTCCCCCTTAAAAAGAGATTTTTTTTTTTTTTGTGAGAGAAGAGGCGGTCGTAACCACCGCACGATTTAGAAACTTGCCGGGAGTGGCGGAAGGTATGCATGATATGCACAGATTTAAAAAAAAAAATGCATAAGTTTTTGAAAGAAATGCATATGTTTTGTAAAATGATGCACACATATTGAAAATGATTTTAGAAGGATAAGAACAAAACAAACGCGTTAGTTTCAAAAGATAGGATTAAGACATTATTAAAAAGAAAAGATGCACATATTGAAATATTTTACGAACTTTTAAAAGAGGGAAAGACGAATAAAACAAGTTAATTTTGAAAAATAGGCTAATAAAGTTAGGCGGTATATTTTCAAAAATGAGAAAAGAATTATGAAGTGAAACCCTTTTTTTTTTAAAAAAATTTAGCAAATTTATGGAAATGGTGCACATATAAATAAATTTTAAAAGGGAGAAACAAACAAGTTAATTCTGAAAAATAAGTTGAAATTTTCGAGAAAAAAAAAGGCAAAAGAATTATGAAGTGAAAAAGATTTAGGAGATTCGAAAATAACTGAAATTTAGGATATTATGAACTAGACAATATATGAACTGAAATTATTTTAAACGAAAAAGATTGAGAAAATTCATGGAAGATTTGAAAACATTTGAAGTATAGGATGTGATGCAAGAAACTACCAAGAGTGGGTTTACTAGACAAGAACATGGTTCCCCAGGCGGACAACCAAGGGGTGGGAACGTTTGGAATTGTTGGTTGTACCACGGACCAACTTATCCCAACCGTCCCCCTTACAGGGTTTTTTGAGGTGGAACGACCGTGAGATCCACGTAATCGCTCGTGTGTGTGCAAAGTGTCGTTTCCAAAAGTGGAGGAGTATGAGTGAAAATGCCAATAAATATTTCAAGGATATTGCATATAATAAAAAAAAACTAACAAAAAAGAAAAAAAAGAAAACAAGTTAGTAAAATAATAGACAAAATAACAAGGAAAAATAAAGCAATTAATTCAATGATATAAATGATAAATATCCCAAAAATAGAACCCGTTGTGGTTAGGACTTTGAATTCCCCAGCAGAGTCGCCATTCTGTCGCACCCCATTTTTCGAGCTCGGATCGAGTTCAAAAGGTCGGGCTTGACTGGGGTGACTCGTTTGGAACGAGTTTGGAGTCGCCACCTAATAAATTAATTTAAGGCGTATTAGGTCACCTACGCTGTTTAAGTATCTAAATTAAACCCCGGAAAGTTATACTAACAAAGATTCTAAGGTAAGAAGTCCTTGTGACTCGGGAAGAAGGTGTTAGGCACTTCCCGAATCCCACGAAAAGTGGTTCCCGACCGGATTTATATTTTTTGGGATTAAGGTTAAAACATAAAGCATTGACAGAATCAAAAGTCAAAGATGTAATTTTAATTTATGAGAAAACATATCAAAGTAAAGCTAAATTCCAATAATGTTTCAATTAAAGGATATTTCTAAAAAAATACAAACTTGGCAGATTCCAAAGTTAGTTTGAAAAAAAAAAAAAAAAAAGGCTTAGATATTCCTAAAATACACTAAATTCTCTAAACGTAGGGACAAGGAGAATTTTAGCGATTTTATAAATGTTAGCCACTTTAAGCGGTAGTATGACATTAGTTGTCAAGTACCCTTGCTCGTGTGGCTATTGTTGTGAGGTCGCGTTTCAAAGTGAGTGGACTATATTTAAAATATATAAATACAAATACAAACAAAATATATAAATAGTTAGCACATCACATATTAAAAATATACATATTTAGATATAGTAAGCAAATACATAACAATATACATACGTAATTTGCAATAATTAGCACATGACAATTGAGTAGATATGGCATTTAGAAAATGTTGTAACTTATATTGACAAATATCTTTATAAGAAAATAATATGATTTTTATAAAACTTGACCTCCAAAGTCTTAAATCCCTCACAAACTATTAATTAGCTTGGAGAAACTAAAAGAAACAGGTTTTACAAAAGCAGTGTTACTTTAATCTTTAACGTTCAGTCTGATTTTCAACCTAACTTAAATTAATAGCCTCTTTAGCAAACTATATTCTAGTACACTTAAATTGCACATACAGCCTATTATACTATCACTTTTTCAGTTTTAACCTATTGAAATACTACTGTAGTTCTCCAGAACATGGGCTTTGCATAAATAATCTCGTTCTCAGCCTTTATGCGATTTTAACCCTATTGTCTAATTTTCAGCAAAGCAATCTTTACATAATTTAATTAGGAAACGTGTCATTTTACATAATATTTCAGATCTCGCTACACATAATCTAACCATCATTTTCAAATTCAACCTTGCGTAAACAGCCACGTTTTACAATTAGCACTAAAAAATAAAGAAGTAAGATTAGAAATGACTCCTTTTAGCCAAATTAAACTTCATATACTTAGCAGCTGCACCTGCTTTAATAATTCTAATTGCACCCTTTGGTGCTTATATACAAGCCACGACTAGTCCTAATGAATACACAAACTTTGAAAGAAGACACAACATATAATCACAAAGGACAAAATGAAAAGAGGTGAATGATGTGCCCTGAATGCACTGATCAGTGAACAATTATGTTCTCTTTGCCTTCTACAGCATGAGAAAGCCTATAGGACCTTAAGTACAACCTGCATATATGTGAATAATGGTATGACCTTCAAGAGACCATCCAGAAACTGCAAAAAAGGGGGTTAGAAAATGGTCTATGACAGACCTAAACAGCTCACACAACAGATAATAATGCAGCAATAGAAAGCAGCCAGAAACTGATTCATAACAGATATGCAGCATCGATAAGTTCATTCAATCAGTTTTAGAGGTACTTCAGGTGTTTAAAACAAACAGAGAATGGTAGAAGACAACCAAGGATGTAGATCATTCAGGGATGTATCCTTTATGTGTAGTCTGTATCAATCTGGCTGTGAGGTGTAAAGAGTGTCTAAGTGTAGATGATAAATCAAGAAGATGCCCTCTGTTGTGTGTAAGGTTTATGAGTGTGTGTAGTCTAAGTGTAGGTGGTGTATCAGTGCATAGAGGTTCTGTGTGTGTGTCCAGAAATCACAAAAGGAGTCCTGTCCTGTGTAGATGCAAAGCAAGAAACCGGCTCTGTATGTGTAGAGATCTGTGTATGTGTATTCAGGGATGTAAAAGGTTGTATGTGTAGGCTGTGTATTTTTTTCAGAACTGTGTAAGATGTGTAAAAGGCCTCTCTGGTTCACAGTTTGTATCCCTGTATTACAGTGTGTGCCAACTTGGGAAATAAAAGGAGGAGGGGACTGGTATTTATAGGTGTAGGATAGGGCTGTTAGGATTTTAAACCAACAACTAGAAAGGGAAGAAATCAATCACACCTTTACAGGGCAAATAGAAACTGATGTTGTCAATTTGTTTAATTTAAAGAATCATACAGCATATAACTTTCCAATAATAAACCTAATCATTTGAAATCAGGAAATCATGCCATCAATTTACCTTGAAAGAGAAATGATTCTGCCAAACAAATTTATTCCTAGATATCATGAGATCTGGATATTATATATACTCTTGATATACTAGGATCTTGGCAGCCAAGCATCCAAAAAAGGAAATCAGATTTCAAACTAATTGTCTAATGTGAAATTATACTGGTCAATGATATGTGTTCACACTTCTCTTTTGTATTTTACCATATTACTGGAACAATTATACACATAGTGAGGAGAGATTTCAGCTCTATCAGCTCAAAGCATATGCAAATTGTATGCCTTGAGAAAAATCGAAATTCAAGTCACAAGATATTTTCTTTTACCAGAAGTCAATGAACTGACTGTACATGTATAAATCTTTCAAGGATCCGCAAGTTTTCAGAACACAAGGAGATTAAGTTTCAATATGTGCAAGGTCGCAACATCAAATTCACAAAGATAAATATAATCAGTCTCCAAACAAAGCAGACGCTTCATGATTCGACTCGACTCACATACAAATTAGCCACGACTGTCTCTTATAATTAGTGAGGAATTGAAACTTAATTTTAACTAATCAAGTGTAATATGAAGTTTCGTCAAATAAACAACATGATTCTCATGATTTTATCAAGTAAAGAATTGTAAAAGGAAAGGTATTACCCGTGTAATAACCGGGTCGGGTCAGTCCTCAAATCTGCCCGTTTCTTGCTTGATTCGTGATTGAATCTTTGATTTCTTTGCCTTTTGTGTTGTATTTCTCCTGATTTGGTACAAATCCTTCATGATTTGGTGCCCTATTCCTTGTTCCTATTTCGGATTTCACGAGGAGAGAGAGAGGGAGATTTGTCCCGTGTAATCCGAGATAGGAAAGAGGAGAGAGGTCACGGCGGAGATAGTGGCTTGAAGGGTGGCGGAGACGCGGAGGTGGAGTTGCGTGGTGTATCTGGACGGGGATCGGGGAAATGGGAGAGAGGATGAGGAGGGGACTGGCGGCTTGTATTGTGTGTGTGTAAATGAGAGAAGTGTTTTAGGGTTTTAGAATTGGGGGTGGGATTGGTAATATTAAAATGTTAGGGGTGATGTGAGCCATTGGATCAAAATATCGAAGGGCTCAGGTTATGCCACGTAGGCGCGTTGAGTGTAGATGATGTTATATGTGTAATTATATATGCTGAAGTGTAAGAAAAATGGGGCTTTGATGGGTTGTACTGCGTGCAGAAGAGAGTTGTACGCATGCTTTGGAGAGTGGTACCGCGCTTATGATGAATTGTACGTAGCCTAGCAATGTATTTAGTGAGGTGTAAGCTTAGGTGGAGCTTAGGTGGTGTACACATGGGTAAAATATGATGACGGGGACTGGATATATTAGAAATAGAATTGTAAAATAGCAAAATGGCTAGTATTTAATTAAAATACTTATAAATATAAATAATTAGCATAAAAATAGGAAATTTGTAAATAATTTATAAATAAATGCATTTAAATATAAATAAATATAGATGACCACAAATAATACTAATTAGATATAAATAGCCGTAAATAATTATTAAATAATATCATAATACGTTAAATTGCATAAAATAGGATACGTAGTTTTGAAAATGACCTAAATAAATGTAATTACGTAATATAGTCACAATTAAATGAATATTATATAAATAGGGGATTAATAATAATATTACACACGTAAATTAAATATAGTCAAATTGCGAAAAATGGAGGGACAAAATTGGGTGTCAACAGTTGACATTTGCCAACTCTTTTGTAGCACTAGTCCCACCATTGCTTGTGTTTGTAGGACTTCTTGTTTGCACATTGTTGCCCATGGAATGAAGTTCCCGATCCTTGCTCCTTTGCCTAGCCAAAGAAGGTGCACTAGTAGGCACTTGGCTCTTCGCCCGGTAAGGCACAAAGTCATAAACTCTTTGCCCTACGCCCACAAGATACGCACCTTTCACCACACTATATTGCACCCTCTTCCCCTTCAACCACGGCTCACCTATCCACACATCAACATGACGCATGGGATACACGTCACACCACACATAGCATTTATAACTCCCATGAGATATGAGTACCCGAGCCACCTTAGAAACCCACACTCCCTCATACTCATAAGGATGCTCTAGCTTATGGCATGGTATCCTAAGCCTATCAACCAAAGAGGTGCTAATACAATTGACATCGGTATCACCAATCTTGAGCAAGTATCCTCCAATACCATTTACCTCAACAACGAACCTACGTCTACCCAAGTTTAGTAGATTGGCATCCAAGTGAGAACTTGAATGCCCACAAGTGTCAACTCCGACAACTTGGGTCTTCCTTATCCCTCCACTAGTGGCAACACCACTAGAACAACCTCCACTTCCCATCACTCTCCCAACATTAGCAATGTTGTTGGAAGTCAAGGAAGGAACCTTGCCATGGAACCCATAAGTGCCTCTCGCCTTGGTTCCATAGCCCATAGTACTACTCCTACTACAACCATCCACGCCCCTCACGGCATACATCCCCTTTGTAGCAAAAGCAACACCATCTATCATACCAACCTCCACATGGGAATTAGAAGCATTAGGCCGCTTAGCGTACCTAGAAGATGCAAGCTTCTTTTTTCCCATGGAACAACCACCACCACCTCCCATACTAATGGAAGGTCCTCTACTACTCCCTTGTACACCAGTAGCAACACTAAGAGAAGATGCATAAGAATAACCCATATGTTCAACATCATCATCAACTCTATCTATGCTACTATCATCAATATCAAATTCTTCACAAGAAGAGTAAGTAGGATCAGTGTACCTTGAAGCGTCACCATCTTCGATTTTTTGACTAGAAGCATATGCATCATCACATTCTTCATCATAAGCCTCATTGTCATCATCAATCTCACGATCGTCATAGTGAACCGCTTCATCAACATAGGAGCCACGGTTTCCATCATCATAGTAATGGCCATCATCACCCTCATAGGAACCATAGTCTCCATCATCACCATACGAGTCATAGCAACTCGCATCATCGCCGCATGAGCCACAATCTACTCCATCATCATTATCCGACATTGTTGCAATCACCAATAACAAAACCTCCCAAAAGTCACTCCCTCACGTGTATCACTCAATATATGTACACTCAAGAGCGAGGCCTTATCAACTTGGGAACCAAGGAAATCACAACTAGCATGTCCAAGTTAAAGTTCGGAATGGAATTAATGAGACACAATGTACGGACGGCTATTTAAAGTGCGCGCTTGAGGCCAAAAGGAGTTCTACGACTCTTCTTTGAATTCTAATCTCCTCTACGCACGAATACCTAATACGCTAAAGGATTAGTGTCTTTCAAGTAGGCCAATTACCTTCAAAACACTAACCAAGAGGTACGGTAGAAAATGAGACACAAAAGAGTTGACTCGAATTGGCACCAAACGGATTTGGAATCGGATGAAATTTCGTTTGTGATCTAGAAACTCATCATATTTAATGGTCCAATTGGAGTTTAGATGTTTGGAAACTGTTCGGACGCTGTTGCGAACGTTCTGTCCCAAAACTGGAATTCTGGAATTTTTTTTGTTCTTCGCTATCGTGACCAGACGCGCGCGATCGCGAAGGGTTAAATTTTCAAAAAATAATTTTGCTCTTCGCTATCGGAGAATTGCTCTTCGCGATCGCGAAGGGTTAATTCCTGCAACTTTCACAGCAGCTCAAAAACGGGTTTTGGCGATTTTTGGCTAAATTTTTGGCTCGATTTCAACCCGATACACAAAACAACGATACCCAAAGGTGTATACAACTAATATCATCAATCCCCAATAGTTTTTCAACCCCAATCAACAACAACAAGCTTCGATTCGAATTTGAAGCGTTTTCAAGAATTTTCAAACTTTTGAATTTTGATTTTTGGAAATTTTGATTCGTAACGCCAAAACACGATATATGGGTATCAAAACAACGGGAATACAATAAGGAATAAACCCCACTGCTTTTTAACACTAGGAGATTCGAATCCAACCCGATCAACCAATTTTTTTCAACTTTTCTAGTTTTTCTATTTTTTTATTTTTCTTCAATTTTTCAAGAACAAACAACACAATCACAACAATGATAAGAATAAGACCGAGGATTCGTAAGAACGAAGCCTAGCCGTGCTCTGATACCAACTGATGCAACCTAAAACTACGCGGAAGCTAAACACGATAAAAACAATGCGGAAGCGATAAAACACAAGATAAATGATTTCAATGATATCGGGAAACAAGGATTGGGGAGTCAAGAAACGAGAAGAAAGAACGGATAATTAGAATTCAAGACATGAATTAAATTATCCAAAAGGGAGAATGAAAGTCGAACCTTACAAGGAATTCACGCTAGTGGTGAATCTCCATAGATTCCAAGTCAACGAGTTATGCAGCCCGATCACGTGCTGATCAAGTGATCGATCCACCGAGGAGACCGATGACAAGAAGCCAAGCCAAGCTGCTGCACGATGTGCACGTTCACTTAGCCTGGCCGAAGGAAAACAATTGCTCCGAAGCTGAGTGGCCGAGCTCAAGAATCGAAGGCATTATCTTCAGATTTGAGCCCGAAGGCAATGTGACCGAGGACAATGAGCTCGAAGACAATTGAGCGTCCGAAGGCAACAAGTGTGTGTTCGAGCAGACAATCGAGAACCGAAGCCAAGCTTACCGAAGTCAAAGTCTGCCGAACACATTTTAACTCAGCCCTGCGTGGCTTATTTCTATTGGTCCACTGTTACCTATTTACTAGTTTACCCTTAGTATTTCCTATATAAACACTGTTTCCTTTCATTGTAAGTAGCTAGTTTTTGAATATTGATGAATTGAATGAAAGTGCCGAGCACATTTCTTCTTGTCTCCGTCGTGAGCAAAACCCCGGTGAGGGCTTTTAAGGACTTGTGGCTTTCGGTTAGTCCGATTGATCATTCCTCTTGATCATTCAGTTTGCAAGAGGCAATGTTCTCTTGAGGATTGTTGCATAGTATAGGTGATCCTTGTATCCCTTTTGACTGAGCTTTGAGACAGGTTCCTCACTGTTCTTTCGAAAGAAGCAAGTTTTGTCTTGCTTTTATCTTTATCTTTCTTGTTTGTTCTTCCGCGTTTTGTGCTAACAATCCCTTCGGGAATTGCATTGCACCAACGAGATACACGAAGCCTCGGGCTTCGACAAGAAAGGCTCGGCCTTCTCTCAATTCTTTCTACTCTCAAATGTTCATACAATGTAAACTAATGAAATGAAAGAGCTAATGTGCTATTTATACATTTTCATTGATAAATGGACAAAATTGCCCCTGCAGCTGATTCTGGTCCGCTGATCAACCTCTCTTTAGCGGGATCGCGCCAGGAAGGCTCGCGATCGCGCAGAGCAAAGCAATCACCATCGCGCTTCATAGGTCGCTATCGCGCAGTTCAACAGGTTCCTCTTCGCGATCGCGCAGACAGTGTCGCGATCGCGAAGAACAAATGTCCTCCGTCAGGCAGTAAGCTCCCAGTGTGCTGTCCTGTTTTGCTCTGTTTTGTTGTGCCCTGTTTCCTGCCCTGTTTTGGCGCTCCAATGCACGGTCTTCAAGATGTTTCCGGAGGCCTTGACTCGTATCCCTTGTGCTCTCGAGCTTAGCTTTTGATGGTTGTCGTTTAGGCCAATTTATATTGCATCAGATATTTAAGACAAAATGGTTCATTTATCAAGATGCAGTGAAGACTATGTCCACGCAAACTCCTCTTTATGAGTGTGTTGTGCACCACATCTTCATAATGAGGAGATTACAAGTTTCTTTTCCCACACTCGATATATTGATGTTATTTCATCTTCGACAATGCCTCTGTTATATTATCCAAGCATTTATCTTGTCAAATTTCAAAGCACACTCAAATCTCAACTTTACATTCTTGACACCTAAAATAATGCGTCATAAACATCTCACACAGGCAACATTCCATTCTAGAACTATACACGGCCTGATTCTCATAAAATCCGATATATGTAGGCAACTCAGAGAACGGGGTTCGGCCACAACACCCCATAATTCTCCTTTTCTTCTCTGGCATTTTATCCATCCATTGTGATAAAATTGGCTACTTTGTCAACTATCTTTGCTCGAAGATTCTTTCCATCATCCCTGGGAAAAGAGGGGCAGCCTTTGACACCCAATTTTGTCCCTCTTTCAGTAATTGGTTATATTTAACATAAATGTGCAATTTAATTATTCGAAAAAAATTTGTATTAGAAGGCATGTATTTATTTGTGTTATCCCCTACTCACAATTTTATATATATATATATATATATATATATATATTTGTGACTACATTAGTAATTTTATCATTTTAGGCTATTTGTTTAATATGTACCAAAATTATGATCATTTGTACAAGTTGCTGTATTTGTAATATTTAGTAATTATTTGTGGTTATTCATACTTAACCAATATTAATTTGAACCCAAATTACTTTAAATGTTCAGTTTTTCTTTTCTTTTTATGTATATTACGTATATTTATATTTTTTATTTATGTTGCATTTTGGGTTAAATATCGGTGGATGAATTATAAAAATAAGCAGAAAAGCACCCGATCTTAATTTGGTAAGCACTTTTTTAGTGGTATGAAAATAAGCGCTTTACTACTAAATGAAGCTGAAAGTACAAAAATACCCTTACTAATAGAGAACTTCACGTAATTACAAAAATACCACCGAACATTTTTTGAAGCCGTAGTTACAAAAATGCCACCGTACTTTTTTACCTCCGAAATATAAAAAACGCCATTACAACCTACACAGCAGAAAACAATGCCAATCCGGTTGTGTTTCACGTCTATTTTGTGAATAAATAACGTCAAATCGGCTTCGTTTCACTTATATACAAGGCAACCAATTCGTCTGTATTTCACGTCTATTTTGTGAATAAATAACATCAAATAGTCACCGTTTCGCTTATATACAAAAATCAAAGGAAAACAAAATATAAGACCAACCCGGCGTCATTTCATTATACTATAAGCAAAAAATCATGTTCGTTTTATGAACAAATGATGTCAAACCGGCCTTACTTTAATCATTACCTTCAGGTGCTTATATATTTTGAAATAACGATCATCCATCATCATTTATTTATAATGTGAGCTAAATATTACGTACATTATGCAAACAAATGAGTCCAACTCATCTTCACTTCATTCATCCATAAAAATACATATGAAAATATAAAGTGAAGTCAATTCGGCCGTATTTATTCATAACTAAGCAATACGAATATATATATTTTACAAGCAAATGACACCAAATCGTCATTACTTTGTCCATATACAAAAAGTCAAAGTGAAAATAAAACGAGGCCCAATTCGGTATCATTTACTTACAAGTGAGCCAACGTATTCTATTGTATTCTATTTTGTTATACAAACAAATGATGCCAATCCGTCATCACTTTCCCCAAATACAAAAATCTAAATTAAAAATAAAACAAAGCCAATTGTGCATCGTTTACTTACAAGTGTGACAAAGTACTCTATCTATTATACAAACAAATGATGCCAATCCATCATCACTTTTTCCAAATACAAAGATTCTTCAAAGTAAAAATAAAATAATGTCAATCCGACATATTGTTGCTTCTTCATTCACCAAACAAAGAGAAATTCCAAGTGAGTTATCTTGCCTAACTCCAGTAAAGAGTATCACTACAAGAACCGTGTCCAAAAGGAACCATTCCGATCTCTGGGTTTCGTACTACCATTACCATAGCTGAAGATGTTGAAAACCCAAGGGAACAAATTTTCCAATGTTGCCAGCAACAATTCCAAGTTATTTGTCTCAGTATTTTGGCAGCCACTACACACCATATTTCTCTCACACTTCTGTATCTTCATTGGAAACTAAATTCACCATTTCACCTCCTCCATTGTCCTATTTTCTCCACAACTATTCAGCTTCAACAGACTTGTGGAAAAATAATTCAGCAGGTTACACCTCATCACCCCTGCTCCCTTTATAGAGTTTGCAATTGGAGGAAGTGTTAATCCTACTATTAACAGTCTAAGAACACTTGTAGTCCCAAATTCCGCCATTTTACTCGATAACTAGCTGTTGTAGCCAGGGCCCGAGGACTATCCGGTGCAGATTTTGGTGGATCTGAGGCAGCGAATGAGTAGGAGGAATCGTCGTTATCAGGTGAAAATGAGGATGATGATAACCACAATGACAACGACGGTTGATAAAGGAAATAGAGGTGAATACGATTGGCTATGAACGGAATTTATGGAACTGTAAATGTTCTCGTGGTTGACTGGAGGAAATACGGTGGAGTCCCCGAAAGATTTGCCGATGGAGTAGAGAAGAAAGAGACAAGCATATACGCGTAAGATTCACCGGAAAAAATAGAGTTCTCGCTGGATTTATGATTTGGCCGAATCTTTGAGCCTTGATCTACACCGATTGGTTGAGATTTTGGGAAAATCAATTTCGGAAAAGGGAAGAGGGTGAGGAGACGAAACTGATGATGTATGAATTTGGCCGGAATACGGTGGTCCTCCGTCACCAATGGCGGAGCTCCAGCGGCCGCGGCGGAAGAAGTTCGCCTGGTTTTGGTGTGTGTAAGAATAGATCTAGGGTTTTAAGGCAAAAACTAATGAATTTAGGCTTTTATATATGAGGGGTAAAACTATCCTATCATAAAGAAGAATTAAAAATATGCTTATGGTTTAAAGACAAGTGAAAATATGCTTACCAATCAAGATCACCCCCAAAAGTTCTTACCCCACATAAAAAAATGAATATCGGTCAAATTAATAACATCCAGTCCAATTCTTTCATTATTCTACATCCACTTTTAAATTTGAATTCATTTAAATAATCTCTAAATCTCTACCAAAATTCACTATTTATTTATTTTTATATTTATCAAATCCCCTTCAAGTTGAACCTAGACAACAGGTAGTCCAAATATATTTCCTATATTTTAAATTAGTTATGCCACATATTTTTCTTTTTCTTTTTTTTTTTTGTAATAAACTCCTAAAAAATTATTTGTCTTCCTAAAAATCAGCCGCCAACGTCTCAATCCCCCAAAGCTCTCTTCCAAATTAGAAATACTCTCCTCCCATATTTGGACTAAATACACCATCACCATTTAAGGAGGAATCACTTAAATTTGCCCCCAAATCCTTTCAAATAAAGATTCTTTTTAATGTCTCTTTGACTCATTGAGATACTATATATGCACATCCACCAGCAGTGGTGGAGGGGGCGGGAAAAATAAAAAAAAATGGGGGAGCAACACCAGAACAAGAAAGATCGGGACTGGGGATGAACAATAGTATCACCACCGTAGACAGTACACAAAACAGGGAGAGTGAAGCCCGAAATTGATATTGAACAGTGAGAGAGTGAGATGTGAACGGTGGAGTAATAGAGAACACCATAACCACCGCCAGAGATTGAACCCCGTCATCGGGACTGTTTTATCTCCCCTCCTCAAATCTCTTTGATCTGTCATGGAGGGGTTGGAATGGCAGCAACGCCATCGTAGACCGGTGTCGCTCATTCCTCCTCCGTGCTTGGCTGGTGTTTCATTCACCGGAGATATGACTTGCTCCAACTAGTGACGTTTTATTTTGCTTAGCCAATGAACTTCCCGTTTATTGTGGTTAAAATCAGTTTCTTTGGCAAGTTGGCTCAATTTCTTTGATTGGAGACTCTGCTATTATATTCAGTTACTCCGTTCGTTCTAGACAGTGGATTACTAAGGATGATAATGGGGCGGGGGCAGGGCGGGCCAAGCCTTGCCTCCCTAAGAATTTGACCCGCCTCGCCCCGCCCCGCCCTGCTCCTTTTAGCTTTTTAAAAAATATTTGCCCCGCCCCGCCCTACCTTACCCTACCTATCCCCACCCCACCCCGTTTATGTTATATTTGATTTCTCCATTTATTTTTTCATTTAGACCCCACTTTATTGTTAAGAACAATAATTTTATTGTTGAGATGTCATTAAAGTAAAAATTATTATTTATTGAGATATTTTACTTTGTACAAATAATTTTTGTCCACCATCTTTTATTTTCAAAAAAATTATTTAATTAATTACTATATGATGCATATATACTAGTTTTGGTAAGATTAAATGAATTAGTTATGAGTTGAATTAACTGACACTGTAAGGCTATTAATGAAATCTTCCAAATGACACAAAAGCAAAGAGGAAACAAAGACAAAGACAAACAGAAGCTGCCTTTCACCAGCCCGGCCCCACCCTACCCCATTTAAACATTTGCCTCACCCCACCCTCGCCCCATTTCCATCCCTATGGATTATGTATTCATGACAAATGCTTGAAGCTCTAATAATTGGATTGTTCTAATTATCCCATCTTGTTGCAGTCGTTCTCTCTCTCTTTTCTTTTATCGTGCATGTTTATACTGGTGTTCTTATGGCTTTGTTATTGATCTGCTGCTAAATATCGTTGACTAATGCTTTACTGTTGGCTTTGATGTTAAACTTTGATCTAGTTAATGATTCTGCTAACTGTTCGCCCAGTGAAAAGGTTGTGATACTGGACGTATTTTTTGGGCTCCTGCTAGTTTGGACGATATTGCATCTTGTTGTAGCCTATGAAGAATACGTATTTTTAGGCTTTGCACTAATTTGAACAAATGCTACACTGGTATGCCTATAAAAAATAACAAATTTTGAGGCTCCACAATGTTTGGTCCATGGACTGATTAGGACATGATATTATACGGCCAATGATAATTTTGAAGGCCAATACAAGTCTCGTCCCATTACATATCTATTGTCTCTCCATGTGTCTCGAAAAAAAAGGTGACGGCAATACACATTACTTGGCGAAACAAGCGGCAATGGAATAGTGGGATCGATGCTTGGCATGGCAACCGCCCGACCACTGTGTTTGTAGTCGTACCTTCATCCCTAACCTCTACCTGATGCACCACACCAATCTGAGCCTAAACCTGTACAAATTTATTTTTTTCCTTTTATTTTTCTTTTTATTCCATTGATCTTTTTTTAAATCTATTTTGTTAATTGTCGTACTAACTCAATTTTATATTTTTTGCGAGGTACATCCCGACGAATTCGTTCAGAATGACATTGCTGGAAAAGACAAGCATTTCAAAAGATAATGCTATTTTGCTCTTTCATTATATTTAGCTTTATTTTTATTTTTAGCGCATTAACTATTTGTTTTGCTGCAAGGTGCATTCAGACAAAGTTTGCATGAAGAGGAAGACATTATAAAAACGAACATCTATTTATTACATATGCAAATAATTTGTATTGTAAAATAACAGTGAAATTTCTTGTTTGCTTTACTTTAATTTATTATTCGATTCTTAATTATTTAGTCCGGTCGGAAACCACTTTTAGTGAAATATGGAAGGTGCCTAACACCTTCGTGGATTAATTTGAATCCTTACACTTAATCTTCGGTTCGTAAACTAAGTTTCGGAGTCAACTCTAAATTGGCTAAAAAAAAGTAGGTGCCCTGATACGCCTAGTTAAATAACTGTTAGGTGACGACTCCAAATTGTACCTGTGAGTTCCAATAAGGCAATCATGTTTCGAACTTAGCAGTTTGAAAAAAGGGGTATCGACACTACCCCCATCCACACTCTGCCTACCCCACCTTCTACCTGAACACCCAACCCACCCCCACCCCTGGCTCAACCTCCTACCTCTACCCCCGCCCTCTCCCCAGCCCCAAACCCACAAACCCGGAATCCACCCCTCAACCCTCACACCTACCTACCCCACCTCCCCACATTCTACACAAAACACCCCACCCATCTACCCCGCATCCGTCCATCTACCCCCACACCCACCTACTCCACCTCCCCACCTTCTACCCAAGCACCCAACCTACCCCTCGCCACCTCCTACCTCTACCCCTACCTCGGCCCCAAACCCATCCACTCCACCTCCTATCTACCATGCATCTACCCCTAACCCCAAACTCACCTCTAATTTTTTGTGTGGTGATTACAAATTTTTTTTTCCTTTGAAGAATACTACGTTATTCTACCATACATCTACCCCTAACACCCCACACCCCAAAAATATACAATATACTCTAAGGGTATGTTTGGTATGGGGGATACAACTAATTAATCATGCTATAAAGTTATCCATTCTCTAATCCTTTGTTTGGTTACTTTTTTCATTCATGTATAAGCAATCTATGTATTAACTTATACATGAATTAGGAGTCGTGTGGTTTGCGGGACTAAAAAGTTGGGATATCCCACAAATTTGGGACTACAATAATCCCGGAATTATAATTCCCAAATTAACAATCCCACCTTCTATATGGGATATTCATGAAAGTGGTATAAAAGTTGTCCCATTTTAACTAATCCCACCAACCAAACATACGATTGACGTAGTTCCAAATTTAATCCCGGGACTATTAGTCCAATCTCACCAACCAAACGACCTCTTAGGGGATGTTTGGTAGGGGGATAGGACTAATTAGTCATGATATAAGTTATCCATTGCCTAATATTTTGTTTGGTAACTTTTTTCATTCATGTATAAGCAATTCATGTATTAACTTATACATCAATTGGGATGTGGGATAACTAATCTATGTATTAGTTATACATGAATAAAGGAGCAAAAAAGACAAAACGATCCTTCTCCTTTCCCTAGAAGCCATAAAGTCATACATCAAAGGGCATAATTGTAAATTTATTTTTTTAACTTAAAATAAATTAAATATTTTAATGATAACTTACATCTCTAATTTTAGTTTTTTTAAGAAGGTAACATTTTATATATCATAAGCACAAAGGCTGTGCTCCAGCCATGTATACAATAGGAAAAAAAGCAAATTTTGTCCCTGTTCTTACTTTACAAGGATTTTAGCACATCTACCATTGAATCTATATCATCCACTAATTCCCCTTTACTCCAAAAATGCAATAAAAAAAGACAATTCATCTTGACTGTTTGAATTGAATTTCACTTGTCTTCAAAATACCTTAAATTACGCTCCTTCCAGATAATCCACCAGATGCACGATGGTATGATTTCCCATCCACTTTCCCCCTACAAAATCCCCCACTGTTGCTCCAACATGCCAAAAGATCTACTGTTTTGCCTGGCATAGACCATTTTATGTTCTTCAAACTGAGAAACAGATATCATAGCTTTGTAGTTACTTCACAATGCAGAAATAGATTACTGATTGTTTCCTGCTCATTTCCATACAAAAAACATCTAGAACAGAGGTGTATTCCCCTTTTCTTCAGATTTTCTTGGGTTAGACAAGCCTCTTTAGCAACCAACCAGACGAAGCAAGCCACCTTATGTGGAATTTTAACCTTCCAGATATGCTTCCAGGGCCACAAGTTTACAGGACTGATTAAGATTCACATAAGAAGAACTTACAGTGAACTCACCTTTATTGTGCTTTAACCACCATAATCTGTCCTCTAGTTGATTTATGCCTTTGAATTGCTCTATAGTTTTGTAGAATTCTACCACTCTGTTGATTTCCCAATCATTCATGAACCTCCTAAAACTCAAATCCATCCTTGTTGAGTCTAGACTTGGCTTAAGGTTGCCTCCTGTTGCTGATTTAGCATGAAAATATATTGAAACAAATATTTCAAAGTTCCCTGACCTAGTCAGTTGTCGGCCCAAAAAGAAATTCTCCTTCCATTTCCCACCCTGTAACTCACGTTGGCATTTAGGAAAGGCCAAAGATTTCTAATTGATCTCCCAACGCTTACCACATAAGTTGAAGTTACTCCTTTCGTCACCCAAAAGTTTTCAGTTCCGTACTTGACTTCCATTATGTTTCTCCACGGAGCATGTTCTTCCTTCAGAAACCTCCACAACCATTTGATTAAGAGACTTTGATTGTGCTTCCTCAAATTCCTTATGCTTAAACCTCCCTTTTTCTTAGAGCAAGTAAGAGTCTTCCATTTAACCAAGTGATAGCCCCGATTTTCTTTATTACCCTGCCGCAGGAAGTTCCTTCTCAACACATCAATTCTTTTTTCAATACTAACAGGCAAAGGAAACAGGGACATCATATAGGTTGGCAAAACATCAAGAACACTGTTTATCAAAACCAACCTTCCCCCTAAGGATAAATACTGAGACTTCCATCTAGTTAGTCTCTTTTCGCATCTTTCTAGTACCCTATTCCATATGTGTGCAGCCTTGCTCCTCGATCCCAATGGCATTCCCAGGTAAGTGGTTGGAAGCATTCCAATTTCACACCCTAAGATCCCTACTAACTCATGAATTCCTGGAACTTCATTAACTGGGAAAATAGAGCTCTTTCCCCAGTTCACATGAAGACTAAAGATTGCTTCAAAGATAACTAAAATAAGCCTGAGATGTCTCACCTGCTCTACTTTAGCGTCACAAAGAATAAGAGAATCATCTGCATAGAGAAGGTGAGAAATCTCTAGTTCCTCATCATCTCTATTTGATAATGTAAATCCTCTGATCCATCCCATTTGACTTGCAGTCTTTATCATGTTGTTCAACCCCTCCATAGCTATAATAAACAGGAAAGGTGACAGAGGATCACCTTGCCTCAACCCCCTTTGAGATGGAAAGAAACCTTCTGGAGATCCATTAACTAGAATAGAGAATCTAACTGTGCTAATGCAGAAAGATATCCATCTTATCCATTTCGTCCCAAAACCTATCTTCTTCAGAACAATAATAAAAATATCCCAGTTTATATGATCATAAGCCTTCTCAATATCTAGTTTACATAAAATATCTGGTGTTTTTCCTTTGATTCTAGAATCCACACACTCGTTTGCAATCAACACAACATCCATTATTTGTCTTCCCTTAATAAAAGCCATCTGATGAGTATCAACTAACTTTGCTACCACCTTTTTGAGCCTCTCTGCCAACATTTTAGAAATAATCTTGTATACACTCCCTATTAGACTAATAGGTCTGAAATCTCTCAATTCCCTAGAGCTATTTTTCCTAGGAATTAAAGCCACATAGGTTGCATTAAGACTCTTTTCAAAAAATTCATGAGAGTGGAAATTTTGAACATTGAGCATAATGTCCTCTTTAATAATATCCCAACATGATATGAAGAAACCCATTGTGTAACCATCGGACCCGTGAGCTTTATCTATTGCACATGATTTGATACTCTCAAGCACTTCTTGCTCTTCGAAAGGATTTTGGAGATACTGATTTTCTTACTCAGAGATGGAAGGACAGTTCTTGAAATCAAAATATGGCCTCCACTGTTCTGGCTCCGCATAAAAATCTTGATAAAACTTCACAATTTCTCCCTTAATTGCCTCTGCTTCAACCACTTCTTCTTCATCAACTATCAATTTATCTATTGAATTGTATCTCCAGTGCGTATTTGCCAACCTTTGAAAAAAAATGGTATTCTTATCCCCCTGATTCAACCATATAGCTCTTGATTTCTGCCTCCAAACACTTTCTTCATTCCTAGCCAACTCTTCCAATTCCATATAAAGATGAGCTCTATGCAATAATTCATTTTCAGTTAGGCTTCTTTGCTCTTGTAAAGCATCCATCTCTGTCAAACTAGTTAATAACAATTTTTTCTTTCCCTGTAAATCACCATAATTTTCTTTACTCCACTCTCTCAATTTCCCTTTCAAAAGCTTTAAGTTACCAGCCAATCTATAATCTGGTCTACCTTCCACATTAAATGAAGACCACCAGCCAAGCACTTTGTCGTTAAAATCATCAACATCCAAGCACCAATTCTCAAATTTAAAATAAGGTTTTGATCTTTCCTAAGTACCACACTGTAGAGAAATTGGATTATGGTCTGAATCCACCCTTGCAAGAATAAATTGCACAATATTATTGAATTTTTCATCCCAATCAGCAGAAAAAATGAACATATCCAGTCTAGATGCATATTCCTGATTCATGCCCTTATGCCATGTGAATGTTCAGCCCCTGAGAGGAGGATCAATGAATTCCATATCTTCAATGAAATTAGAAAGATCCATCATAGCCCTTGACAACCTTCTACATCCTCTCCTTTTAGAGATGAATCTTCTGGTGTTAAAGTCGCCACATATCACCCAAGGACCCTCGTACAATCCCCTCGAAGCTGCCAATTCCCACCATAATTGTTGTCTCTCTACTCTATCATTCGGTCTGTAAACTCCTGCAAAAACCCAAGAAAAATTATGACCTTGTGCACGAAAAGAAACTTCTAAAGAATATGAACTTGTTTTACAAATCTCCCCATTCCAGATTCTGCTATCCCACATAATTAAGATACCCCCTCTTGTACCACTAGCTTCTAGGCAAACATATTTCACCCACCTAGATGGCCATATTTGTTTCACATATTCACCGGTATCCCTTTCCAATTTTGTTTCTTGGAAGCAATATATATCTGCTTTCCATTCTAAAATCAAGCTCCCCACAACCCCACTTTTTGCTATATCATTTAGTTCCCTAACATTCCATGAGATAATGTTTATCTTCATTGATCATCACCTTAAAAAATTTCCTCCTGCTTTTGGCTCCTTTATCCGGATAAGTAACACCAAAAATCAAACCCTTCAATTAATTCATCCCCTTCCAACTTTGTGTTGAATAGCTTGCTGTGTTATCTGCAACTCTTTTAGCTTTTCTTCTATTATCAATCTTGATAAACAATGATAAAGCTTCTTTCTTACATCTTTCAAAATTCAAACCATACAACTTGCTCATCTTAATCGCATTTTTATGCACCCATAGTGAAGCCTCCATCTCCTCATCAAATAACTGTATATCCAAGGGTTCAGCATCATCAATTTGCAAAGTTTCCTCAACATTGACAACTACCATCTGCCTTTTTTCATCATTCTCCGGTTGCCTTTGAGAGAAATTTTCATCTTCTATGTTCGTCATTGCATCCTCAAAGTCTTCGTATTCTAATTGCATGTCTGGATTTTGCAGAGTAAGACTTTGAATTTCTGTCTCACCAATGGCTGCATGCGTATGTTCCTCAAAACATTCAGAGAACACGAGTTCTTCTTCACGTAAGAAAGAATTTCCCAATAAAGTTATGGCCTCAACCTCCAATATTAGTGGGTCGTAATTTCTTAGTTCTGCTAATGGATCGGACACAAATTTTGTTTGAGGCTCTTGACCCATTTCACTTAAATTCGAATTGTGCTTTTTACCCAATAAAACAGCCCCTTTACCTTTATCCACATCAACAGACTCCTTGTCACGTGCCTTTTCCAAATTTGTAGAATCCAATTTAAATTTTGAACCAGCTGTTGAAGTTCCCAGTGACCCATCCCATCAAAAAGCCTGTCTGACTTATCCCCTATATTTCTATAGGTCTACCAACCCTATCTCCTTCCCCAACGGCTTTTTCAACATCTCCAACCCTCACTGTGACCGGCGATTCACACCATACAGGTAATTTAAAAATCAAACCCTGATTTTCCACCTCTACACAATTGGGTATTTTTTCTCCATCACCCATGACTTTTATTCTAGCCCACCTCATGTGATTTTTCAGAGAAGTTTCTTCTTTAGTCTCCAACCATCCCCCACAGTAATCCCCAAATTCTTTCATCACCGACTGCGACCACAAATGGAGTGGCAAGCCCATGATTCTGATCCAGACCGAATTACTTTTCTGACTATCCATTGTGCACGCCACAGAAGGAGACCACCATTCCAGATCCGTCTTTGCATTTTCCTGCTTCCATACCCCTAGAATAATATGTTCAGCCATCTTTCTTATTGGAAATTCAAACAGGAACTGGACACCATTCAACTCGTACACATTCACTCCGTAAGCAGTTTTCTAAATATTGTCCATCTCCGAACATAGGAAGCTGTGGGTAGCTCTTTGGTATTATCAGCAAACTTCCCGACCAGACATCTACCCAGCAAATCATCATCCGAAACAGAAGATTCTCCTGAAATAACTATTCTCTGGTTGGACAACTTGACTTCTTGATCTTGAGCTTCCGTTTTGGACCATTTACTTTGTCTGACGGTATCGAAAAACTTAGATCTCATATCAGTTGCTGCAAGAACTGATATATTCTGTTAGTATTTCTTAACTCGATCTCCATGAATGAATCTTTCAATTTTTATGGCCAGGTCGATCCATCCAACGTTAAATGTCATCTTAGGAATAATGATAACAGACCTTCGCTCACCTTGGACCCCTACAATACTGATGAACCTGCCAAAGTTGTTGTACTTTAGAGAGCAATAAAAGTTTGAGAAGTGGTCTCTAATGGTCCATTTTCTAACCACCTTCCCTCATTCCTTGGATGCTAGCTTAAGTGATACACAAATCCATTGCATTACTTTAAGGCTGAAAGTCATTCTGCTAAGCATATTTCTCCTGCGCTCCACCCAATCAAACCAGATCTCTGCTCTGCTCCTTGTTCTCGTGATATCATATGATTTATCCCCCACAATGAAATATATTTTGTTTTTAACCATTATAGAATCAGAACTAGTTTTTAAGCAATCGCTATAAATGATTAGGAAAAAACTGCATTGTTATCCCTGAGAACTGTCACCGGAATCCAGCTAAAACAGTAATAAAGTTTACAAAACTTTACCTTGATAAACGTGTCTGAGAGCTTTTACTAAGATACAGTCTTCTTCCATCGCCAATTTTAGTGCAATGTACCAAACACCAAACAAATAGTAATCTATGTATTATTAATCTCTGCATTAGAAATCCATTTATTATAACCCATGTATAAATTGTCTTCGTACCAAACGACCCCTAAAGGATACAATGCTAACAAAAACATTAGAGTATATTATTTAAAAGCAAAGAAAACAAAGCTTTATTTAAATGTAAATTATTTATCCTAAACATTAATTTATAGTAGCACATACTCACATGTCTGTTTTACATGACTCAGCATACCCACATACACGGGCAACACATGTATCGAGAAGTTAGTAAATTTATACTCACATTGTAAAATTAATAGTTTAATCTCTTATTTTTATTTATGTATTAATTTTATGTGCTAGTTCCGTCTTTTAACACATTAGTCTAAAAAGAATGCAAAGACGAATAATGAATCATACAAAATTGAAACACCATAGGTGGAAACCACGAGACAGGAAAATAAACCATTAATCTTATTGAGGAACGTGATACTTGACGTTCTACTTATGCTTTTCATGATTTGATTAATGAAATTTGCGTTTATTAACAATTGATGATGGGATCTTTTGAAAATCCGCAAAAAAAAATTTTTGAGCTGAGTGTAGGCCCCACTTGTAGGATCATACTAGGTATGTTATTGACAACGACCGACTAGATTCTTAAAAGAGCCTGCACGGATTATCATAAACTTTATATGACAGTTGAAATTTGTATTGCAATCTGGGGGGTAACCTACAGATGCAAAGGTTTAAGAGTAGACCATTGCCTCTTTAAGCTATCAATTTTATCTTTGGCGTTTACCGACATTTTTTTGGTGTTTTCAATCTTACCTGCGTTTTCTTCTGCTGAAGCCATAACCTCGTCGGCTTTTGCTGATAATGCGTTTCTTTTTGCCAGAATTTCGGCCTTCCTATTCCTAATGAACATAAGCATAGTTTCCATTTCTTTTTCTTCAAGTTCTTTTTCGTCATATTTTAACTTCTATTCTATGTCACTGTTCCTCAAGTCATCTAAAGTTTTCCTTTCTTTCTCAAGCTCAGTGAAAAAGTCTTGGAAACTAGACTCGGTCCGAGTTGAGTCCCTCAGGTCTTTAACCATTGAAGGGAACATATGCATTATCTTTACCAACAGCCTGCCTTGTTTGTCAGTGAATGACGAAAGATTCTCATTCAGTAAGCTAATTGCTTCTGTTATTGCTTTTTTATTAGCAGGGTCTGCCAACATATTCAACGGTCCTCCAACAAAGTCTTTGACTATTTCCTTTGCAGACTCCAGATTAGAAATTGGTGTACCTGATCGCGAAAAGCAGAAAGTCCTTTGGGATAGCCTTCAGGAAAGTTTCTACTTTGTGGAAGGTTGACTTCACGTCTTTAATTGTTGCGACCGGCATTGGATTCTGATTGGGTACAAATATGCTTTCCTGGGTTTGATCCTGCTTAATGCAGTAGTAGATATCGATAAATCAAGGAAAATACTTAAAGTAGCTGTCAGCATGACTTTGTACCTTTTTTACAGAAAGATTCACCACACAGCTTTGACAATCAGCTTGAGGGGTCCTGACCAGCTCATTTTCACCATCAGAATATATTTTCCTTCTTCCTGGTGCCGTGTCCTCTGACTGTCCCACAACTTCTGAGGATCTTGGCACTGTTGCTTGTGGGATGACTTGAAAGGCGAAGATATAGATTGTAACACATAATGAAAAATCCAGGAAAACCGTAATAAAGAAGCTGTCAGGATGACTTTACTGCAATTTTTCCAGAAAGAAGATGACTTTAAACAGGACTAACACAATTAGCTTGAGGAGTTCTAACTAGCACATCTTCAATAGCAGAAGATATTTTTCTTCTGCTACCCACAATGTCCGAGGATCTTGGTGGAGATGACTGTAGCAAGGCCTACAAAAGAGAAGATAAATATTTTTACCCCTGTAGAAGTAAATCCAGGAAAACCCTATTAAAAATGCTCAGGATGACTTTACATCCTTTTTTTGCAGAAAGAAGATGACTTGAAACAGGACTTTGACAATTAGCTTGAGGGGTTCTAACCAGCTCATTTCCGGTGGCAGAAGATGGTTCCCTTCTTGTTATCATGTCCTCTAACTGTCCCACAACGTCCGAGGATCTTGGTAGAGTTGCTTGTGCCATGACCTATAAAGAGAAGATATAGATTTACACTTCTAGATAAAAGATGGTTCCGGAAGAAAGAGACTTCTTCATTTCACTTATGTCTCGCACTTCGTTGAATGGCGCTGATGACAACATAGGTGAAATAGAACTAAGATATTGCTCTGGTAAAGACTTCAAGAATGACTCAACTGTGTGGAAAGTTAACTCAACATCTTCTAAATTGATGGACTGTTTTAACTTTTGACTAGGAACTGATGTGCTTTCTTGAGCCTAAAAAAAAAAGCATATTTCTAGATAAATTATACAAAAAGGAAAAGTTAAACCAGACATATGGTTATCATTTGAGTAACCTTGTTTGATGAAGATGAATGAACAAAATCTGGAAATGCAGAATGTAGATTAACTTCAACAGTTCTTGGTCTCTCTTCCTGACTCGGAGCTACATATTCCTCTCTTTTGACAGTCTTGTTACTGGATAGATCTTCCAAAATGGAGGATGATTTTCGCATAGTAGCCTAGAAATGAGGAAATGAGAAACAAACCAATAATGAAGTTTGACTCGGAAATAAAAGATGTTGGGACTTTAGCTCACATTTATACTTTTGCTGATCAGACTTGACGAGGATAATCCTGTAGCAATGTCTGCATCTGAGTTCCGGCTCGCATCCACAGAAGACAAAAGAGAAATGTAAAGTATACGTAAACAAGGTTACTTAGCATGCACTGGAGAGCCAGAAGGAATGACAGTCATCATCGTGGTTGTGACATTCCTCAAAATTTTCTAAGTTTTAGGAATCTTTTTGGCATGGAAAATATTTAAGTATAGACGTTTCATAAGTTATGGCCAAGTCCGAGTATGATATAATGGTTGAAATAAATTGAAGCATTCATCTTGGATAAAATACAAATATTTAAAGTGGAAGGAGAAATTACAAGAACGGTAAAAAGGTAAAAGTAACATAAGATGGCCAAAGAGTAAAGGGCAAGTTAAAATGGCACACTATAGCAAAGAGGGCAAAAAGTGGGTTCAACTTTTATGGGCATGAACTAATAGGCCAATAAACAAATAAAGAATCAAAATTGGACTTCTCTCCTAAAGGTGGGCTTAAGAATATAAATCAAAAAAATCGTCTCTGGCAGTACCCCAATTACACGTGGAAGAGCAGAACTAAAGACAAAGCAACCAGGCACAGTTTGTCCTCTAATACTTGACAGAGTTCCATCTTCAAAGCTATAACCAAGGTAAATTTTCTCTAAGAATTTGTGAAGATTATATTCTCATTATAAATAAGAACATAGTATAAAGATTTTCCCAAAACATAGAAAGTTAGAATGTGAACTAGAGTACTTGAGTTGGGAAAAAGATTGAAAATTTGGTATTGATTATATGAATTGGTGATTGTCGTAGTTGTTGGGCGACGTGAAGTGCGTTGATTGGAGCTACGTTTTAGGCTTGAAGAGGAATTGAGGTGAGTTGATATAACCCTTTACTAAAGAGGTTTTGCTCACAAAATTTTGCCTACAAAGTTTTTGATAAAATTCCTTAAAGAGTTAATATGTGCTTAATTGGAGCGAGAGAGTACATATTAGCTAAACTTTATTCTAGTTATCGTTCAAGAGTATGTCTTTGAGTTATACACATTGATTTTCATATTTTTGTTATGTTAATTTATGTGATATTATATGTCAAGTTTTTATGGATTAAAGAGTTATTTGAATTATATTGAATAATCCCTTCATATATTCATGTCATGTTTTCTCAAGAAATTATGGTTTATATTCATTGATTATGTTCAAAGAATTTATTGGAGCTTATGGTCAAGTGAAGTTTTAAAGATGTATTTTGGGAGTTACCTTGAGATTCTGAGAAGGGATTCGTGACCTTTAGAGGTTAATGTTGACCTCGAAACTAATCGTGCCAGAGTAGGAGTTTATAATAAAATTTTCCTGATACGGCCAAGGCACAAAACGCGCAACATGCTATCACCCGAAATTGTATGGTGCCACGGTGAAGGGGCCTATTCGATCAGACGGGGATCAAACCCGTGCCGATCACACGGTGACTTTATAGAATCATGTTATGTAAGAGTTAATTGGTATTCCCCAGAAAAGTAAAGAAACTATATTTATATATAATAAATGTCAAGAATTTTATTGTTTCAAGTTACTTCAGTTTCTTTAAATATTTTACGTTCTCATGGTTTTAATGAATTAAGTGTGTTTCAAGTTTCTTTTAAATGTTTCGTTCCCGCTTTAGTGGGGGGTCATTGAGACTCACTGAGTACCGCCGTGGTGTACTGACGTTCTCTTCACAGGAACCTACATTGACATAGGCGCAAGTTTTGCAGCCTAGCAGGCTAAGAGCTAGGATACCCTCCCACTAACCAGTCGATCGAAGAGCTCCGTATTTTTTCGTGGAGATTCTTTATTGTTCATCCTTTCTTATTATTAGTAGTGTGTCAGGTAATAATTCTTAAAGGCTTCATAGACAGTCTAGCAGTTGGGTATGGTTGTCCATTTTGCATGGTTTTGCATAGAACTAAATAAAGTTATGTATCTTATCGATACAATGAGTATTATTTAAAGATTAATTTATTAAAATTTAATTTTAAAGACTGCATTATTTGCATAGCATGATAAATAGAAAATCACGGACAAGTATAGAGGGTTCGCTCGGTCAAGTACAGGTACTGAGTGCAGGCCACAACTCGTTTAGAAAATGGGTCGTGACAAACTTGGTATCAGAGCCGCAGGTTTAGAGAGTCCTAGGGAGTCAGTCTATGAAGCCGTGTCTGTAGTGTCTCATTTATTGGTATGACGGCCCCATAGCTATAAATGAAGAACTATAGACATTTAAGAAAAGTTTCACCTTTTTAAAGCCAGATTCTTAATTTCGTCGATCAACAGAAAATTGACCTATGCTACGAATTAGAGAATGCAAGAGTTGACGGTAGTTGAACGTCACAACTACTTGAGATATATTGTGTAAGGTGTTAGTTGCCCTCGAAGTGGGAATGAAGGCGAAGGTTAGGAATGAATTAAGACACGTGTAGCCAGAAAGATAGATGAGATAAACAGGCAACCAGAAGTAATAGAAAAATGGCATTGACTTGTTAAAACAATGATGAGATGACGATATCACAAAATATTGTGAGAGTAGCCATGGAATTCATGAAGAAGTTAGTCCTAAGGGGGATAAGTGTAAGAAAAGAAAAGAACATCAAGTACGTGCAAAAAAAAAAAAAATCAAGGATACATGATAAAAAGATTTGAATGTTAAGTATGTTATGATCCGATTGTGACTAAAGGTGCCATATATGAATTAGAAATTGAGCTTGAGCATAGTTTTACGTCTCCAAGCTACGTCTAAAAGTAGCATGTATATGCATAATAGGATGTATGATAATTATATAATGATGATATACATGTCCATGCTAGCCAAAGGTGCCGTAGTATCAAAGAAAAAAAAAAGGCAGGCTCGAGTAGTAAGATGTAAGAAAGTTAGCCTCCGGACAACAGTATAGTATCAACGAGAACCCCAAGATATTTCTGGAGTGCATAAGAGCAGGAAAGTGTTAATATCTAAAAGATATTTCTTTCATGAACGCAGATTGTTATAATAAAGCAAAGTAGTTCCGAGAGTTGGTATGCAAGCAACATGAATTTTCAGGGAGCATCACTTTGTTAAGTCATGTTAATCGTGGAATACAAGAAATTTTCAAGAATATTGCCAATAAGATTTGGTTGTAAGGAGTGCAACCCACTGCAACCTATATGATGCTAAGTAAGGTCCACATATAAGATTGGAGGTTGTGCTTGTAATGTTCAACACCATAGTAGCCAAGGGAGATAGCAAAGTGAGCGAGCTAATCCTATTTGGTGGTCAGACACTAAGTATGCCAGGAGCTTGACAATGGAATACAGGGTGTAGCTTAAAGAGAAATGGAACAAAAAAAAAGGGTGCTTCCTCACAAGGACAGCGAATGATCGCCAACTACAATGGTGAATTATTGGCACTTAAGGGATGATCCTATGAAGAATAAAGAAATGTTAAGCACACACTCAGTCCCTTTGAATAAGTGTATTGATAAGCAAAGTTAGTTTATACACAACACAAAAAAAAAAAAAAAAAAGAGATCTTATCTACTTGAGAAATAGAGTAAAAAGTCACTAGCGACCTTTAAGATGAACTAGAAATATGTATGACAAAAGTGTCTTATAACGAATAAGTTAGTTTTAAGATATTAGTTTCGCGTGAATATAACACCAGAAGAGACAATCATCAAGGGAGTGTCATGAGAATGCAAAGAAATATCTTACGTATAAAGATAAGAGAGTCGGGTACAGAAAAATGTCTTCCTTGTGCATCTAGCACAAAGTAAAATAGAAAGGACTAAGTGATGCAAATGTCCTGAATTTTGGATCTTAGGATCAGTCTCGGTGGTGGTAAAAAAAAATCTTTTTTTTACTGCAAGAATGTTTCAAGTGAAAGTTATCTAACTAGACAAGAAAGCTAAATCCTTAAAGTATTGATAACATCAAGGTTTCGATGAAAAGATTATTTGCCTAATGAGACATATAGTTATGAATTGGAAATTCAATAAAAAAATTTTGAGTTATGTGTGATCAATTATGGGTACCAGCGAACAAGAAGAAAGATATGAAATACCGGATATATTCTCTAAAATATTTGCAGGATCCACGAAGAATTTTAGAACTTAGAATGATCCAATTTTTATGATACGAAGGACCCATATATATTATACAATAGACGAAGCTAAGAATAAACTTCAAACGAGCTATAAGTGTAAGGTATTGGCTCACGGTCCGAGATTTAAAAAAAATGAGTAAGGAAAAGAACTTACTCATACTTGAGGGCATGTGAAAATGAGTGTCATAAAATTAGAAAAAAGTGAGAATGAACAACATGAACTTGTTATAATTGGTACTATCGAGTTGAGTTTAAGGATATCCTAACTTGAGAAGGCCAAGGAGGCGAGGGATTATATCACCTATCTAATGGTTTAACTATATGGGACAAGTGTCATGTAAGACTTAATCCAGAAGAAATAAGAGCAGGATCCAAAAGATTTGAGAGATTTAAAATCACCAAGAGTACTACCGAAAAAAAAGTAATGCCTAAAAGTGGTACGCCTGTGAGGCAATTGGTGGCTGAAAGTATAGTCAACGACAAAAGTATATATGCTTTGAAATTGAAGGAAAAGTCATGAAGAATGATTATTTCCTATTAAAAGGGAGTTGTATTTAAGCAAGATTAGTTAAGGTATTGACCCTCCAAGGAAATATTTTAGTCGTCTAAAAAAAAAAAAGATAAGCTGATAGAAGAGCCTACTTGAATGCTCGATGGCATGGATGAAATAGTAAGAACTTACATGGATCAAGTATGCTCACCCTGACATTGTTAAGGTAAAGTTCAAATTGGCATCCGTTATGGATGCAATATGGTTAATTGATTAGGTTACATGCCAATAAGTTGAATTAGATAAGTCAAGTGTTAAGCTTCGACTTCAAGATAAAGTAAGGACGTCGACTTTAAGATAAAGTAAAGACGTCAGAAAGATTCAAGAAGGTTCGACATCTTCAAAAGCGAAGTCTGCACAAAAGTCACATTCAAATGGAACCATGGAAGTTTCTGTAAGAGTTTTGTTGGTGAAAAAGGTTAAAAAGAAAAATATTTGTAGAAGAAAATTAAAGCAAGCCCTCTAAACCATTGGGTCCTATTGAGTACTGGAAAAAGATAGTAAGTGACTAGATGATGACCTAAGTCTCGAGATTATTTTCAGTTGACTAAGGTGTGCTAGAGTTACGAGAAATATATGTTCAACCCATTTTGAGTTACACCCCAGACACAATATCTACTAGGTAAATTTCTAGAAAAGAATTCTTCAATTATGAATTCAAATTGACAAAACCACAAATATGAAAACTTGAAATTTTGAAAAAAATTCAAGTTATGTCTAGTTATGTTCTTTATGTATCATTTTTATTATTTAAAAATAAAATAATAGAAGTGTTATTAATGCTACAAGAGGATGTGTGCGGTACTAAGCTAGAAAAAGCTAATGTTTTCTATGTTACAACATAAGTAAATTATATGGAAAGTTATTATTCATGTACACAAAATTTTTTATAGTTTATGACGAAGTAAGTTATATGCATGGTCGAGGCTTTGATGATTATTTGGATTGGACAACTATATAGGCACTGTGATAGTGTCTATTTGGATAGGTTGAAATTTTGTGGCAGTCTAGTTTTCGGGGAAGCTCTACCAAAATAAGGAAATGAAAAGTTAGCCAAATTTTAAGGTTACAAGTAAGCTGAGAAAGTTGCAATAAGATTTGTGATCCTTTTTAACCTTAACAAACTATGTGGTCAACATTCAGGGACGAATGTCCTCAAGTGAGGAAGAATGTCAAGCCCCATAAATATTTTATGTTAGTTTTCTACGAGAATAAAGGTACGTATAAGGTCTTGTACGTAATCATAATTCAGAAGAGGTTACATGAGATGTTGAGGAAGTCATTAAAAAAATGTATCCTCATATATTTGAGGAAAACGGTATGTAGACTTTAAAAGTTTGAATTGTATTGAAATTTTTCTTCTTAATTATGAATTATTATAGCTCCTTGCCGGAGTATATCTGAGTTCTTATTGAGAGTTAGCTCCTTGTCAGAGTATATTTGATTTGTTATTGAGATTTAGCTCCTTGCCGGAGCATGTACATTTATTCTTGAGATTTGCCTCCTTTCCGAAGTGGTAATGATTATTTTGAGCTATTGTTGGTGCCTATGCATGACCTATTATGGTGTATTGGTTGTTGTTGGTGTAGTTATGGTATTTGTGACAGGGATATTTTTCATATAGTCTAATTACAGGGTGACACGACCTAGAATCCAGTTAGGCCGTGCGGGCACCCGACATCCTTCCCTAGACCCGTCGGGCGAACCCTTATCAATTAAATCAGGAAAATAAATATAATTCAATTTATAAATAATAATAAGACTTAGAAAAAATACAAATATAATGATATCTCTAAGCTGTAAAAAAGAGAAATTACAGCTGACTACCCACATACTAGGTTTAGCGCTATCCAAACTAGACATCTAAGAGTACAAAAGAAGACGGATACCTCCTGAAGGGAGCAGAATGCAACTGAAATAATAACCAATAAACTGGTAGCCATCCGGAATAAAAGCTGGCTCACCCTGATAGCTGAAGTCGTCTTCGATCCTTCACAACGTGGCCAACTCAATCCTCGAGCGAACCTGCCAGAACGAAATAGATAGACAAGAAACAAATAACAAACAAGGGTGAGTCAAAAGGACTCAATAAGTGGGGCGGACTAGCCACCTCAAAGAATAGGATAGCTAGCCAGGGAAAAGAAATAGATAGACCAAATTCCTTTTATTTTAATTATAAAAAGGCAGAGCCAGATAACAACCGGAAACACGTAAGAAACTTATAAACTCAACCAAGGATGCGTGCCAGAAACATATCAACAAATAAGCAATGCACATACAAGCAGAACAATAGTCATGTACCGCAAGTCTACACAATGGTACGAATTGAGATGAAATGAAATGAGGTATGATGAAATGAAATGAAATATGATGCGAAGGGTCACATGTGCCCGTCATCCCATCTCGAAGCGGAATACTCCTGCATTCGAGGGGAAATCCAATCTGATAACCAACTGGAGTGGAATACTCCTGCACCCAATATAATATAAACCAGAGGTGGAATACTCCTGCACTCTCTTGGGGCGGAATACTCCTGCACCCGATATAATGTAAAGCTGAGGCGGAATACTCCTGCACTCTCCTAGGACGGAATCCTCCTACCATCAATATGATACAATGGAGTGGAATACTCCAGCTCCTGGGGTGGAATACTCCTACCCTCAATATGATACAATGGAGCGGAATACTCCTGCACCCAATATTATATGCAATGTAATGCATATGAATGACATGTAATGCATATGAATGCAATGGGATGCAATAATAGCCCTTCACCGGCGCGGGACTCTCATCGACAGCCGGAAAGTAGATGCCAACTCACAGCCAAAGTACAATACTTAGATTCTCAATGCAATACCAATAACAGGACATAACATATAATATAGAATATAAATCCAAAGCTAAGGCGTACTGAGTACGCCTATCGGCAGCTACACACGTAAGGAACACGTGGTAGAAAATCCACGAGGCCAGGTGCCTCCAAAGAAATGGGTATAATCACTTACCTCGTTACAAAGTTAGCACAGTTACTCAATAACCGCTTTGTTCTTTGAATTCATTGCCAAACGATCCCACTCTATTCAACAAGCAGAAAAATATATCAAATTAGGCTAAAGGCTTCATTCCTTACATCTTAGGGCAATCCAGGTAGGAACCAGATACCCTATTCGCATACACAATACGCAGGCCAGGCCTATGTACAGGATTTAAGGTCACACAACCAAACCCCAAATAAATTATATTTATATGTTTCCCATAACTCACTGAGTACGAATATATATTCAATTCCATTATCGGGGTCCATTTGACCCTTTAAACTATCAATTTACGTCATTAGGGCGATGTCTAATATCCCTATTTTTACCGTAAAAATATATTCACACATATGTAATAAACTAAAATAATATATTAGGATCATTACCAGAATATTTAAGGTGAAAATTCTACTTTTCTCCGGCCCCTTTTCTCATTTTCTGACATTTTTTGTCACTGCGTCAT
The DNA here is from genome assembly GCA_029990575.1 of Petunia axillaris subsp. axillaris. Classification (NCBI taxonomy): domain Eukaryota; kingdom Viridiplantae; phylum Streptophyta; class Magnoliopsida; order Solanales; family Solanaceae; genus Petunia; species Petunia axillaris. The sequence continues at coordinate 97,326,537 of JARKNS010000004.1, read as the reverse complement.
CTCACTTTCTTTGTTTCACGTTTCTGTTTGATATCCCTCTGTTTCTGAACGAAATTTTTGGCTAAGGATATTATCCTTAGCCCACCGCCCACTTTTAACTTTTGTCTTTTTCTATTTTTTTTTGTTTTCTTTTATCTTATAAAATTCGCTGTTACGGTAAAAATTAAAATGGTATCCTACGATATTTGAAATAATTCCAACTTTTGCATACAAGTTATACAAAATATATGTAACATACTCGCAAAGGAGGATCTCAAATTGGACTCCCAAAACTCAAGATGCGAATTTAAATAGAAAAAGTCAAATTATTTAACTTTCGGTATTTTAGCGGAAACTAGCCGAACAACATCGAAATTCACTTTCGAAAGTTTACAAAAATCACAAATAATCATACGAACCTAACGACGCTTTCGGATTTCGAATCGGAGCTCATTCGGCAAATCCGAGCTCGAAAATCTCTTTTTAATATTTATTGCCAATAAAAGCTGAAACCTTCTTCCGATGCCTACCAAACGAGGTCTGATTTAGCTCAAATTTTACAGACAGGTCCTAATGGACATTATGAATATTTTAAAATTAGCAGCACGCCAATCGGAGTCCTAACTTCCGAAACGACTGACCGAGGTCGTTTCATTCTCTTCCACTTAAACTCTCGTTCGTCCTCGAATGAGCCTAAGTCTAAAGAAAAATTCGCACAGATAACAAAAGAACTTGCACGACCTTCATAAGCTACTCCACGGACCTTATCTCTTAATTACAGGATCAGAATTATATTACGCACATCGTACTTTTGGAATAAAATATATCTGGATAATATTATAATACCATTGCACAGCTTATTCTGACTAAGCTGATCCTTCCTCGATCACGGGAAGAGAGTTCTACATTTTCGAAGCAAAGATACACGGAATTTTGAATGGGTTAACATGATTCAGCCGGTAATCCCTCTTCGATATACCTTTCGATATAGAACAGGTCGATGGAACTAAGAATTAGCTCACGCTTGATGCAATAGGAGAGCTTTTGAAGTACCTTGTCACTACACACTATAGAAGATTTGATGCACGCTATATTATTTTTACGAACGCACTATGCAACATCTCAGTTGATGTTAGTGTTGTTGTGCAAGCTCCTTGTGGGAATGTAGTTATTCATTTCCTAATGTATGTCAAAGATTCATCTGAACAGGGTATATCGTATAAGGATAAGGATCATACAACTACTACTGGATAGTATGATGTAGACCAAGAACGATCTTCAGACTGAACATCTACCTCAGGGTATTGTCTTCGAATTGGAACTATTATGACTTGAAAAAGTAAATATAAAAGAGACATGTAGGTGGACCTTCAGCTGTGGCAGAATACCAGCAACATAGTTGATTACATGTGCACTTAAAACGCTAAAGTAACTTCTCAAAGAGTTGAGGTGTGAAAGAGATATATGATGGATTGTCGACAAGCTGCACTAGACCTTTAACTCTAAATTTTCATGAAGTAAAACAACGTCAGTATGAGGATCCAGTTCTAGTTGAATACAGACAGATAGCCAGAAGAAAATTGGAGTAGCCATAGAGGGATACTACTGACAGTGTTCTCATGTATAAAGATAGACTTTGAGTTTCTGATGTTGTAGATTTACGTGGGTAGATTATGATAGAGGCACATTATTCCAAATACAGTATTCATCCAGGTTCGACTAAGATGTACCATGATCTTAAGCAGATTTATTGGTGGGACGAAATGAAGTGTGGCATAGCAGAATTTATGGCTTAGTGTTCTAATTGCCAGCAAGTTAAAGTCGTGTCATCTTTCCAGAGTTTATGCTTTCAGCAAATAGGTACGTATATATGATCAGGTTGCCACCTTATCTCTGTTGTTAATAGATTATTAGCGGGTTTAGCAATGATCTACACTCATTGTAGATTTCTGCTGTGGCCTTACTTTGGGTCGTGAGAAAAGTGGTATCAACACCTCAGAGATTTAATATTACCATTCAGTATTTGGAGGAAGACTGCTCCACTTAAAGCACAAACTCATGCAGCCATTTGAATAGGAATAACCATCCTCGCACAGTCTGCTGGACTAAAGAAGATTTAGCTAAAAGCTGAACGTAGGCAGACCTAAGCTACCAACTACCCTTTTGAGTTGCCAAACAGCTGCAACTCTCAAGTTCACAACTCCATACCTTTGCCGTAAACGCCACCGCCTGATGCATGGTACTTCTATATAAAAATTTCGGCAGAGTTTCCCTTGAAACTGGATGATCCGCAAAAACAGAACCAGCACTATACTATACATGGGAATGGATACCCGGATAAACTGATATCCAAAACAATAATATGCTTACCCGGCTACAATAACACGTACTCTGGCTCAACACAGGGAACGTCACAAGCGGCTACCAATCGCCCAAGCTCACTAGTGCCGGACGAAGAAGAAATGGAAATGGATCGAGGATAGAAATAATTAGAGCTTTAGGAAATTCATCTTCTTATTTGCTTGGCTACCAAAGCTAGACTACTTCTGAGTCAGGCGAGCCAATGAATCGCAATTGAAGAGATAGACATTAAATAAGCTTTATGGAAAAATATCCATACCAATTTAACCTCCCAATAAGAAGGAAACTCTGACAATTTACCAGAAAACCCTTTTATAACTAAGACAAACTCATAGAATAACATGGCTCTACTAGAATCTCGAACCAAGAGAAGACACATAGATCGAGCATTACTTACCATCCACTTTACACCGGAAGAAACAACGACACTTCCTGATGGTGACGAATAAGAATCCCATCATCCTACCAACATTGATTTCAGAGGAGAGAGGTAAAATGACTTGATATAATAACACAAGGTGGCATAACAGGATGCCAAGCAGGCAATAGCAATATCACCATCAAATCTCTCATATTTAGATCAGATAAACTAGTAGGGTCTCATAAATGGCAAGTATAAATCGTATCAGATTCTCAACCCTCTACCACAACCGATTCTTAATTACAACAATATCCAAGGACACCGTCGAAACATGATAAGACACACCATTTCTAGATCGATCGGAAAGATAAATCTTACTTACAGATAAGGGAAGAAGAAACACACGGGTCTACTACATCGGATGCCTCAGCATCCTGCCAGACTAGCAGTTCATAGAACTGCCTCTGCAGTTGAGTCGAGCCACTACCCTGATAATTACTTCTAGAAGAACCACTACCACCACGCTCTCGACCTCTACTGGATGGTGGCATTTCTCTGATTGATTAAAATTTAAATGAAATTCCTGCGACTGTGCAGGTGCCTTAGGGCAAGAAGAAGGACGATTGTCTACTTGCTGGAGTAAGGAAAAACTCCTCAAAGGATAACCAGACTCATGACAGTGATAACACCCTTTTCCCTGAAAATGGAAGCTGGAAAGATTGTCGATAGCTATAAAGAGAAAAACTGGGTCTAATCTTGATCAACTACTCGCGCACTTTGAGAATCACGCTCTACAAGCTGAGATGACCTAGAAGATGACTTCCAAAATTAATCAGAACTCTTACCTCCAAATGAGGTACCATGGTTGCCCACCAGGGCCACGGGATCTCTTGCTCTCCCGCTCTAACTTATGGTATGCCTAATACCTTTGAGCAATATCAACAACGACATCAAATTAGATCCCGACCTCAATCTCTCGAGCCATCTGGGATCTCAAGGAAGGAGAAAGGTCATCAATAAATCTTTTAATCTCTCGAAAGGCTCATGGACTAGTTCTAATGCACATTCAGCCATTTTATAGAATTCAATCACCTATTCTGAAACACCAACGGGCTAACCGACAGGCTACCCTGTCCAATCCACTCAAACTGGAATCACTTTTCATCTCGCTCGCTACTTAAAAGGAACTTTTCCACGAATCTAGAATCGAACCAAGTTAGCTAATAAGAGAGCGGCCCACCAATTCAAGGCTGGACCCCTGAAACTGGAAAGCAGAATAATCAACACGGTGCCGCTCGATATAATCAAGAGCCTGAAGGATACGCTGACATCATTTTATTTTAAAAAGAATCACGAGGTTTATATGATGCATTGCTTTAGAATATCGGAAGGTTCAACCGCGTAAAATAATGCAACCTCTTTGGTCACTCAGATCTAACCGTTACCTCCGCTGGCTAACCAGCCAGAACAATTGGTGGCGCAACATGTGCTGCTTATAGAACATAATGTACTGGGGCAACATCAGGGACTGGAACAGGGGCTTGCTGAGACCGAACATCTCCATCTTCGGCAACCTGGTAGGCTGCCTAGCGAATAATAGACTCTTGCGGTATCTGCGTCACCAAGATTCTCATAAAAGCATCGTAGAAGGCCAAGGGAACCACAAGGCCCTGCTCCCTTGCCCATCGGGAGCTCGTAAAGCTGGGACCTTCGTAACTAGATCGTCAGCACGATAAACAACTCTGGGGGCTTCTTCAGTGCTAGCCCCACACTAGACTGCTTCGTCTTGAACTCATACCGTTTGCTGATTTGTCGCATGAAGGTTCACAATTACCACGAAAGAATTAACAAAAATACTTTTGCATCCTAGACCGACGCACGATCAGAAAAGAAGGAAGTGAAACTTCCTAAATGCCATCATAGCCTCGCGTAGATAAGTACGGACGTCTACGTACCCATCAGCGAGACTCTACTAGACACTGTCTTAGTCTGGATAGACACTAAACCAGGCTCTGATACCAGCTGACACGACCTGGAATCCGGTTAGGCTGTGCGGGCACCCGACATCCTTCCCTAGACCCGTCGGGCGAATCCTTATCAATTAAATCAGAAAAATAAATATAATTCAATTTATAAATAATAACAAGACTTAGAAAAAGTACAAACATAATGATATCTCTAAGCTGAAAAAAAAGAAATTACAGCTGACTACCCACATACTAGGTTTAGGGCTATCCAGACTAGACATCTAAGAGTACAAAAGAAGACAGATACCTCCTGAAGGGAGCAGAATGCAACTGAAATAATAACCAATAAAATGGTGGTCATCCGGAATAAAAGCTGGCTCACCCTGACAGCTGAAGTCGTCTTCGCTCCTTCACAACGTGGCCAACTCAATCCTAGAGCGAACCTGCCGGAACGAAATAGATAGATGAGAAACAAATAACAAACAAGGGTGAGTCAAAAGGACTCAATAAGTGGGGCAGACTAGCCACCTCAAAGAATAGGATAGCTAGCCAGGGAAAAGAAATAGATAGACCAAATTCCTTTTATTTAAATTATAAAAGGCAGAGCCAAATAACAACCGGAAACACGTAAGAAACTTATAAACTCAACCAAGGATGCGTGCCAGAAACATATCAACAAATAAGCAATGCACATATAAGCAGAACAGTAGTCATGTACCGAAAGTCTACACAATGTTACGAATTGACCCTTTAAACTATCAATTTACGTCATTAGGGCGATGTCTAATATCCCTATTTTTACCGTAAAAATATATTCAAACATATGTAATAAACTCAAATAATATATTAGGATCATTACCTGAATATTTAAGGTGAAAATTCTACTTTTCTCCGACCTCTTTTCTCATTTTCTGGCATTTTTTGTCACTGCGTCATCTCACTTTCTTTGTTTTACGTTTCTGTTTGATATCCCTCTGTTTCTGAACGAAATTTTTGGCTAAGGATATTATTCTTAGCCCACCGCCCACTTTTAACTTTTGTCTTTTTCTATTTTTTTTGTTTTCTTTTATCTTATAAAATCTGCTGTTACGGTAAAAATTAAAACGGTATCCTACGATATTCAAAATAATTCCAACTTTTGTATACAAGTTATACAAAATATATGTAACATACTCGCAAAGGCGGATCTCAAATTGGACTCCCGAAACTCAAGATGCGAATTTAAATAGAAAAAGTCAAATTATTTAACTTTCGGCATTTTAGCGGAAACTAGCCGAACAACATCGAAATTCACTTTCGAAAGTTTACAAAAATCGCAAATAATCATACGAACCTAACGGCGCTTTCGAATTTCGAATTGGAGCTCATTCGGCAAAACCGAGCTCGAAAATCTCTTTTTAATATGTATTGCCAATAAAAGCTGAAACCTTCTTCCGATGCCTACCAAACGAGGTCTGATTTAGCTCAAATTTTACAGACAGGTCCTAATGGACATTACGAATATTTTAAAATTATCGGCACGCCAATCGGAGTCCTAACTTCCGAAACGACTGACCGAGGTCGTTTCACAGGGGAAACTCTGCTGAAATTTTTAAGAAATCCAACACTTAGTCAAATTTTGGAATATTTGACAAGTTGGTGAAATGGAAAAATGTCCTAGAAGTGAGGATAAAGAATCATTCAAGGACGAATAGTTTTAAGGGTGGAAGAATATGACATTCCTCAAAATTTTCTAAGTTTTAGGACTCTTTTTGGCATGGAAAATATTTACGTATAGACGTTTCATATGTTATGGCCGGGTCCGAGTATGAAATAATGGTTGAAATAAGTTGAAGCATTCATCTTGGGAAAAATACAAATATTTAAAGTGGAAGGAGAAATTACAAGAACGGTAAAAAGGTAAAAGTAACATAAGATGGCCAAAGAGTAAAGGGCAAGTTAAAATGGCACACTATAGCAAAGAGGACGAAAAGTGGGTTCAACTTTTATGGTCATGAACTAATAGGCCAATAAACTAATAAAGAATCAAAATTGGACTTCACTCCTAAAGGTGGGGTTAAGATTATAAAGCAAAAAAATCGTTTATGGCAGCACCCCAATTACGGGTGGAAGAGCAGAACTAAAGACAAAGCAACCAGACACGGTTTGTCCTCTAATACTTAACAGAGTTCCATCTTCAAAGCTATAACCAAGGTTAATTTTTCCTAAGAATTTGTGAAGATTATATTCTCATTATAAATAAGAACATAATATAAAGATTTTCCCAAATCATAGAAAGTTAGAATATGAACTAGAGTACTTGAGTTGTGAAAGGGATTGAAACTTTGGTATTGATTATATGAATTGGTGATTGTCGTAGTTGTTGGGCGATGTGAAGTGCGTTGATTGGAGCTACGTTTTAGGCTCGAAGAAGAATTGAGGTGAGTTGATATAACCTTACTAAAGAGATTTTGCTCACAAAATTTCGCCTAGAAAGTGTTTGATAAAATTCCTTAAAGAGTTAATATGTGCTTAATTGGAGCGAGAGAGTACATATTAGCTAAACTTTATTCTAGTTATCGTTCAAGAGTTTGTCCTTGAGTTATACATATTGATTTTCATATTTTTGTTATGTTAATTTATGTGATATTATATGTCAAGTTTTTATGGGTTAAAGAATTACTTGAATTATATTGAATAATCCCTTCATATATTCATCTAATGTTTTACTCAAGAAATTATGGTTTATATTCATTGATTATGTTCAAAGAATTTATTAGAGCTTAAAGTGGTCAAATGAAGTTTTATAGAAGTATTTTGAGAGTTACCTTGAGATTTTGAGAAGGGTTTCGTGACCTTTAGTGGTTAATATTGACCTCGAAACTACCCGTGCAAGAGTAGGAGTTTATAATAAAATTTGCCTGACACGGCCAAGGCACAAAACGCGCAGCATGCTATTACTCGGAACTTTGTGGCGCCACGGTGAAGGGGCCTATTCGATCAGGCGGGGATCGAACCCGATCACACGGTGAATTTATGGAATCATGTTATGCCAGAGTTAGCTGGCACTCCCCAGAAAGAAAAGAAACTATATTTATGTATAATTTATGTCAATAATTTTATTGTTTCAAGTTACTTCAGTTTCTTTAAATGTTTTATGTTCTCATGGTTTTAATGAACTAAGTGCGTTTCAAGTCTCTTTTAAATGTCTCGTTCTCGCTTTAGTGGGGGGTCGTTGAGACTCATTGAGTACCGCCGTGGTGTACTGACGTTCTCTTCATGGGAACTTACATTGACCTATGTCAATGTAGGTGCAAGTTTTGCAGCCAAGTAGGCTAAGAGCTAGGATATCATCCACTAACCAGTCGATCGAATAGCTCTGCATTTGTTCGTGGAGATTCTTTATTGTTTATCATTTCTTATTATTAGTAGCTGTGTCAGGTAATAATTCTTAGAGGCTTCATAGACAGTCTAGCAGTTGGGTATGGTTGTCCATTTTGCATGGTTTTTCATAGAACTAAATTAAGTTATGTATCTTATCGATACAATGAGTATTATTTCAAGATTAATTTATTAAAATTTAATTTTAAAGACTGCATTATTTGCATAGCATGATAAATAGAAAATCACGGACAAGTATAGAGGGTTCGCTCGGTCAAGTACAGGTACCGAGTACCTGTCACAGCTCGTTTAGAAAATGAATCGTGACAGTGGTTTCTTACGTTGGAGCTACAAATAGTAGGCATTCATGAAATTCACAGTGGAGAGTTCAATTACTTTTTAACCTCAAAAGCATTATCCTACTACGATGCCAGTTGTATCTAAACCCTTCGTCTTTAAATTATTACGTGGTTAACATAAAATAGAGAGGTTAGTCACTATCTGAGTTGATGATAATAGGAGGGATCCAGAGCTTTAAGCAAGTCCAGATTCCAACAACAAATGATAAGAGCTCTATGGCTAACAATTTTAAAAATGAAATTATGATTTACGCATATCCAGAATATGACCTGAACGCAAAAGATTTATGCAGGGCATAGAGATAGCAGGAAAATTTTAGAAGACATGAGAAAAAAGGTTATCTAATTTCATGTTTGTTTTAATGAAACATTTAATGTTCATGTTTAAACATAAAGCAAATAAGCACTGGGGAATCTGCTCCCATGCTGCAAACAGTCAAATCTGAACTGAGCCCTTCATCTTTCTGAATCGAGACCCGGCCCAGCTCGCGTCGTTCCAACAACCGGCGGGGAGCACCTCAGTATACGATTGCGCACAGTAACTGGGAGTCCTATTACACCTAAGGCCAACTTCAATTCACCAAACCAAGGTTCATCTCGTGTATCTCTTCCCCGGTCAACCCACTCAATATCCGAGAGAGGGTAGGCTTTTGGCGGCCGCAGAGACGGCGGATAAGGCAGCGGATGATACGTACTAGGAAATAAGCAGATCATAGATAAGTTTTTTCATGCCTCGACTCTCCCTCAGTTCGTTCGGAAATCATGATAGTCTTTTCATGGAGATTATTGGGAACGGAAATGTGCCTGGGGTTAAGAACAACGACAAAACTACCTTCTGTCTGTTGCCATGGAATGTATAGGTAAGGATTATTTTATGCTTGGAAAGCCCGTTCCGCGCTCTCTATCCTCTTTTTGAGGGGTCCCCATGAACCGCTTTTTAGTATTCGTGTTCGCCTTCTTTCTTCCTCCCCTTCCACACGGAAGGATCATGGGGTTCTTCCAACATACATATCTGGGGGTTCAACTGTTTAGTAGGCAAGGATCGGAACGAGCGGATCCCAGGTCGAATTTCTGACCTATTCGTTTCAGCCTTAGAGGATTGAGCCTTTTGAGAGCACCGCACTGCGATTGATTGGTGGATTAGATGTAAAGGGGTTCTTAAACCCTTAGAAGAGCGCGGAATCGGACCTCCCTCAAATAGATGGATCTGGGATTGATTGTGGAACCGAGCATAGAGAACCGGGGGTGGGCAGGAAGATAGGCTAGGCGGAGTAGTCGCTCTGGAGCAGGTTCTTCGACTGGATCAATGCATGTATGAACCCTAAAAAAATCCCGAAGGTATAGGATATGGAAAGAATGAAGTAATGAAAGAGGAAGTCATTGCTAGTAGTAACGACTTGTCACGATCCATTGGTTTTGCGTAAAGAAGGAGGAGCAATCTTATAATGTTGTCTTCTCCAAATGAGCCACATCTTGGCTCATCGCATGAACAACTATTATTTTTACCTGAAGTCGCGTAGGCAGATTTAGATAGTCTTAACACATGCACACACTGTTTTCAGTGAAAAACTTAACATTACCGATGAAATTAAATTAAATATATACCCAATTCTCAAAGTGGATATCACTTTAACCTCAATGTAGTGCATATAAGGCTTGCAGCGTGCAATAATGACATGCAATCTTAAATATCAAACTGCATATTCAAAGTAATTATTAAGGAGTTAACGAGGAGCTAAGACCAGGCACTCCTGTGCCAAGGCCTGCATAGACTGATGCAGCCCAACTCCGTGCTGATCAGACATTCATTCCATCGAGGCTGATGACACGAAGCCAAGCCAAGTTGTTGCATGATACTCACATCCAATTAGCTTGGTCGGGAGAAAGCAACCGCTCCAAAGTTGATTGGTCGAGCCCAAGATTCGAAGGCGTCATCTACAAGCTCGAGCCCAAAGAAGGGAGCAACCAAACACTCAACATCGATGCTGAACAATAAAGGAGACAACCAATTGAAGGAAGAGCGTCTGAGCTCATGTGTTCGAATCAAAGGGAACAACCGAACACTTCACATTGACACCGAGCATTGAAACAAAAGAGAGAGCGTCCGAAAATTCAGGTGTTCGAACTCAAGAGATCGAACACTTAGTTTATTCAGCCACTGCATGGCTTATTTTTATTGATCGCATGTGACCGTTTACTATTTTGCCCCTAGTATTGTCTATATAAACTCCTTTCCTTTCATTTGTAAAGACCGAGATTTTGAGTATTGAATATTGAATGAGAGTAGTCGTGAGTACTTTCTCTTTTGTCTCAGATGTGAGCAAACCCGAAGGGGTCCTTCAGAACTTGTGGCTTTTGGTGAATCCAATTGAACAGTTCCTCTTTGATCATTCAGTTTGCAAGAGGCATTGTTCTCTTGAGGATTGTTGTATAGCTTAGGTGCTCTTTCCTTCTACTTGAATCGTACCGAGACCAGTTCCTCGGTACCATTCAAGCAAGAAAAGCTGTGTCAAGCTTCTATCTTGTTTTCCGCTGTTATTTCTCGGTTGCTAAGTCTAATCTCCGAATTAGCTTGCACCACAGACGGTGGAGCTGGTTAAACACATCGGTTACAACATTACCAAAATAGGCATAGCATGCTACAAGGTAAGAAGATAAAAGTAAGGGTGCTGAAAAAAACAAAATTACAGTAACTATCATATATAAACAAATGAATAAACAAGATCTAGAAATAAGTGATCAACAATAATATTGAAGTATAGATAAGTTTGTTAGAGGTTGTTAAGAGTAGGAGGTTAATTATGCACATATGGCATGTAAAATACAAGAACATGAGACATTTGCACCAGAAATTATACTTCCAGGCATTACATTTTACCTTTCCCAATTTCCTAGTAAGTAGTAACTGGTGCTCTTTAGGTATGTATGGTCAAAATATCCACATTATTATTGATCTCTTGACCATGTTTTTGACGAAAGGAACACAATAACCAAAAACAATACACTTTTCTAGTTACAGATGCTTAAGAGGGCAGCAGCATGTCCAGAGCACTTCTTATCCAGGAAAAACAAAACAAAGAAAAAAGAAGATATGAGGACCCATACCATTAACCTATCTTCTCTAGCAACATGCTTTATCTGAAGCTTGCGAAACACCTTGGTCAAACGGATGCACTCATTCACATTTTCAAGTGAGACAAAATCAACGGCAACAGTGATGCAGGACTGTAAAATATGAACAAGCCAGAAGTCATCGAGCTGAGCTTAATAAAATACTAGTCTTATGGTTTATTAAACCAAGATCTTACTATTGTAAATCACATCTCAGCGAAGGAAGATAATACCATGAGAACATACTCACCAATTGGTGCGTACTTTGAGAAAATCAAGATGCACTATCTTAATCAATATTTGATGATCCATAAATTATATGGGCTTCATTTCACATCAGATACTTTAATGTCCTTCCTTAAAACTAATGAAAAAGACTTCTGATCAACAGAGACAAACATGATAATGGACAGATGTTTACACATTCCAAACATTTTTCCACACCTTAATAGCATCTATGCACTAAAGCTATCAGATAGATTTCTATTTTTGTAGATACTAAATTTGGCAATACACATTCTCTGTTCGATCTTTTTCTCACACTGCATAGAATAGTAGTAAAAGTGGCATTCGAGAAGATATAATTGGATAGATGATATTTAAACAACATTAAAGACTATGTCAGGGATCTAAACGCAGACATTGTTGGAAAAGAAAAGAAACTGATGCTGCTATGTGCTACTGGATTTCCCTAATACTAACCAAAATTCTGTCCAAAAGGCCGACATGATGGCATGGGGTGGAAAGATAAACCAACTGCATACCTTTAAATTTCTGACTTGATGAGGGCATCCAGCAGGAATAAAGACAGCTTCACCTAACTTTTGAAAAAAAGTTCACGGTTCAATGCCTGCAAAAGGAAAGCATGAAAGCACAGAGAACACGAGATCCAGTCCAGAAACTGCTATCTACATGAGAAATGAAATGACATATTATTAATAAGAGAATAATATAACCATATTCATCCTTTAGCCTGCTTTTATGCTCTGTGCTCTTGTAGAAAGTTTCATCATGAATGGGATGAACAACCCAATTTCAAACTGAGCCATGTATAGAAGAGCTAATATATTTATCTCTTTGTAAAAACAGGACAAGAAGAACCAAAGCAGAACTCACTAAACAAGGATTATTAACATGCATTATCAGTGTTGAGACGCAATAGAATTAAGTAATCAACAGTGTGCTCTCCCTAAAAGCTAAAAATGAGATGGTCACGCTTTAATATGATAAGCAAGCATGTAGAGGTCCTATGTTCAAATCTCACCGCTACTTTAAAAGTGTGGTGGTCCATGAAAAAGAATCAAGCTCACATATATTTAGGGGGGGGGGGGGGGTGTGAATGAGATAATATAATTAAGCAATTAACAGTCTGCTCTCTTTAAAAGCATAAACTTTTAGGTGAGACGATCAGATAATTCAACATTCAGGAAAACAGACATAGCAGGACTAATGTATGGCTAGAACGCTCAATATTTTTTCCACCACCTCCTGTAATCACCTAATTTTGGCACAAAATACCAAAAAATTACGTAAAATAGTTGTGTTAAATGTTATGTGAATTTTGCCAGATTTATCATTTTATTTAGCTATTTTAGTTAATTAATTAGGGTGAAAAAATGTTAGAAACTTTTTTAAAAAGGATTCAATTATGAGTAATGTTTAATTAACTCTCTCTGCTAATTAATTTGTCTTACAATTTTTTGAGTGTTTACTGTTATTTAATTAGTTATGTTTGTGTTAGTTTAAGGAGGCCATTGGGCCACTTACAAATTAGAAAGGAAGAAAGAAGGGCAGCCCACCTCCCTCTAGACCAAACCGGCCCAAATAACCATCAACCCGACCCGTTACCCTTTTGTTTAAAAGCCATTTCTTGCTATTTTTGGTTAAATTTTTCCTAAAAGTCACAGAAAAAACATATGCTCCCAAATGTTTCCCCTTCGTCGGACCTCCACTGCCAACCGCGGCAACAACTGCCTTCTCTACCAAAATTATACCTTCCCCGAACTGTCTCGACGTCACCTTTCTATATCCGAGGTCAATTTTATCGAATTTCTTGCCAATCATCATAGATCGAGGTTCAAAGAAGAGGCGGAACCCTAATTCCGGCAAATATTATGTAAGTAGACTCGTCTCAACCTCCTGTCTCATTTCATCTACCACGTTTCCCTCACCGTGATAGTGGTGATGTGGCTCGATTTGGCCGTATAATTTTGGGGGGTTTGACGGAACTGTGAGCTAGTGCTGGTGTGTGTGGTAATGTTTGTGTTGTTGGGGCTATGAACTCGATAGTGATGTGTGTGTGTGTGATTAAAATGGGGGTGGGTGTTAGCTGTGTGTGTGGCAGCAGTAGCTCGATGATGGTGAGGCTATGAGGATGACGTTGGTGGCAATGTTAAGGCAGTAGAGTTGGCGAGTCATGGCAACGGGCTAAGGCTGATCTGAGGGCGCGAGGTAGTGATGTGTGGGACTGTTTCAATCGTGAAGCTGGCCTAGTGATGATGATGGTTTGCTTTTGACCAGATGCAATGCTCGAGGACAATGGTGCTGGTCGAGTGAGGAGTCTGTTTAGCCGTGTCTTGCGTGATGAAACTGATGCTATGTTGGGATGATGCTCGGACGAGCGGCAATGGCGACCAACATCTGGGTAATAGTGGCAAAAACGCCATTCTAGTTTAGCCGGGTTAGAAGAACCATTGTTTTCCCTTTTCCTTTGTTAGTTTAGTTTGTTGTTTCAGCTTAGTGTTAGCATGAAAGACCAAAATCATCTTTTATGTTATCCCTATTATTATAATTAATGTGTATTTTTATTGAAACTTAATACAAGTGGCTATTGTTTCCGTCCACCTTCCTATTAGCTTGCAAAGATCATTGTATACACTGTTTGCCATCTGTTAAAAAACCAAGTGTTGCATTGTTTAGAAAGTATCCATCTCTGTGATGTGTTTTTCCTGTGGTTTGGTCAAAAAATTGAACATTGGTTTACATACGTTATTTATTCCTGTTTGAATCTCGTGTCTGATCATGTATGTACAGGTAGAGCGGCTATGATTGAAATTTAAATGTGCTCTAATCCATAGTTAAAGTGTTTAGGAGCTGTCCAGAGCATGATCTTAGTATAATTGTGGTATGATTTGCTTAATGAGTCATTGAGTTTGTTATGTTTTGTTAGTTCAAGAGGAAGTTGTTTCTGAATCCAGAGCTAGTGTGCTTGTTTGAACATGAATTTCAGTTTCGAACAGTGTTTAGCTTTTTAATGTCATCTACATTTTACTTGTGTTGCATAGAAGACTTGAGTACATAGCCTACAATTTGTTTGTTTAGAATTATTGCTTGCTGGTATGCCTATTAGCTAGATATTTGGAGCCCATAGGGGGTCAATGTGACTTTTCTTTTCGGCAAATGAGTTTGAACTCAACTTATGGGATGGATTTGAGTCCATTTAGTTAAGTAAATTAGTTCTGCTAGGAGTTGGATTTAGGTAATAAATAGTTTATGTCTAAAATTAAAAAAAAAAAATCTGAAATTTGATATAAAATTAAAAGGGGAAAAGTTGAAAGATAAAAAGTAAAAAGAGCGGGAAAAATGGTCAAAATAGTGGGACAAAGAGTAGTACCAAAGTGCTATGTTTCAGCACTGTTTTAGGGCAAGTGAGAGGTTTAGCATAAATGAGGCAACTGGCATTTAATTGGCTTGGGTTATGTATCACAGGCATGGCTGTCACCCTTGACTTTTTGACCCCTCTTTCAGCTATAAAAAAGACCATTCCTTCACTCTTTAGGAGAGGATCTGGTAAGGAAAACATCTCATAAAAAATATATTTCACTCTCTAAAAAAGGGGATATAGATCTGAGAGAGTGAAAAGAGCTTGAAGAAAAGAAGTGTAGAAAATATAAAGAGTTAGTGAGTGGTTTTAGAGGCTTAGAGGAATGTCTCGTAGCTGTTTGTTCTTGTTGTTTGCTGCTGGTTGGTAGGCACTGCTATGTTCATTTGAGTCAGTTGCTTAGCTTTGGATATGCTTAAGGGTGCTCTGGGATTTTATTTACCGAGGTAAATATTTTGTTCACCTTGTATTTTATTTGAAAGCTTATTATCACTTTACATGAAATGTATAAGCATGATGTTGATAAAGAAATTGATGTCTAGAAATGTTTTAGTTGGGCCAGGTTTGGTTTAGCACCATTTGTCTTTCATATATTATATTGAATGTTAGGTAAAATGGTGTGCTATTATTCAGTTTTAAACCAGTTCTGGATGATATATTCACCTGTGTAAATCTGGTCAAAATTGAGAGATTGAGCAAATCAAGACATGAAGGTAAAGGGAAACTTCTTGCGAGCAAATGGTTTAGATCTGAAATAGCTAGGCGAAATAGGATAAAAAAAAGTAAATGGTTTAAATATTTCAAAGTTGAGCAGTAAATAGAAGCAAACTCTTTTATGCCATAACGTTTATTAAATTGTGTCAAACTTTGACGTTGAAGTGGGCTGGTGGCTTGTAAACTTGGTGAAACAGTTGTGTAGCTCAATAAACTGAAACTTGAAATTAATAAAGAATGACAGTGACCATAAGCAGGCAAGCTTAGGCCCTAGAAACAAATAAAGTTAACTGTTCATGTGGATTTCAATTAAATCTAAGATTTCAAACGTGTGATTTACTTGCGCGATCTAATTGATTTAAGTCGGAAGATTTCGAACCAGTGAAGTGCTCGCGCGATTATATCTCGATTCGAGTTTCTACTTGAACGAAAAATTAATATCAAAATCAAAGCGAAATAAACCAAGGCAAAATATAATAAACAAGTTCAAAGAGTTGAAATGCGTCAATAAAGCAATTGTGCTTGGCATAGGACTTGAGGGTGCCTAACACCTTTCCGAGAGTCAACCGAGATCCTTACTTGGAACTCTGACGCAGACCATAAAATGAGTCATAGGTGTTCTAGGTACACCACTTTGGTGACTTGGCACACCTTTAACTTGTCAAGTGGCGCTTCCGATTCTCTTTATATTCGTGTACCTATTAACATCGTCACAACCTTTAAAACTAGATATTTATTTCTTTTAAGTTAAAAAAGGGTCGTGACAGATTGGCGACTCCGTTGGAGAGGAAAGTGAAAACTGAGAGTCTCAGGCTTTAAAATTTGTTGCTTTTCAGCTTTTAAATATTGTTTGTATAGGTTGCCTCGAATGTTACTGCTTTGATATGTTTGAACTGTATATACACAATTGTATTCTCTTGTACATCTCTGAGTCTTCTGGAACACTGCACACATACACGCCAGTTTCGCTTCGGCATCTGGAATTTCTATCGTATCTCAGGACACAAAAAGTTAACCCTGATTAGGAGGAGGTGCGTTCGGTTAGGCCATTAGACATTGTCGACCGGTACCCCCGAGGCACTTCCAAATTGCCAGAAACTATAGAACATGAACCCGTTGAGTCACATAGAGTTGAACCTGTACTTTTATCTAGGCCGATTTATTTGCATGTCATTAGACTTAGTGAGCAGTACAAAGGTATCGCACTTGTCTAAGCTGACTCTCTCGTGTCATGGTGGGGTCCGTGTCCCCAAAAGACACATCATGGGTATATTATGTGTTGCATTGTTCTAGTCGAAGGGTTGTTATGCTGACCGATCACCGAGGACGAAAGTCAAATTTTGGAAAAAAAAAAAAGAAAAAAAGAGGAAAATGAGGTTTAGTCCTGTGTCTAGAAATATTTCTTTTAGTTGTCATTTTATGTCGATATAATGACGAATTTTTTGAGTCTCATCTTGCGTCCGGGTTTGGTCCCGAATGTTAGAAAATAATTTATCATAGTTTTGCGTCGTTATAATGGCAAAATTTTGGGACCCTTTTGTGTTTGAGTTTGTGTACAAGTCAAGTCCATAATTTTGAAAAATAATTTATCGGAGTTTTACACCATCATAATGGCCAATTTTTGAAAACCAATTTTGTCTATGAATTCGTGTAATATACTGTGTTGAAGTAGTTGTCGTGTCGTCATAATGGCCAGATTTTGTAAATATTCTAAAATTCATTTTCAAATCAGATCGAAAAGTTTATTTCAAAAATCAATTTTTATGCTCATCTTTGCGTTGTCGTAATATCCAATTTTGGACTCACCTTTCAGATAAGAAAAATGGTTTGATTCATAATCCTTTCTTAAGTTCCGTTCGAATCCTCGGTTGAGTCTTAATTTTTTATTACAAAAAAAAATATTTTTGTTTAAGGGTCCCGCTTTATTTTTTTTTAAGGTCATGTCAGGGTGCACACGACAAATTGTAATTAGCTGAGTTATATTTTGTGTCAATCCTGGTGGAATAATTTGACTCCGCCTAAATGTCGAGTCTTATTATTTTCACCGTCCGGGTGTACCTGCCGAATGTCGTGTCAGTTTGTATATATCTTTTAACTCGTGCATCATGTCAAGCATTTTATTTTGAGTCTGTCTCGTGTCGTTTTTCTAAGGTATGCTTGTTGATTCAGAAAAAAGGTAAAGAAATTGAAAAAAAATCATCCAAGTTCGTCCTTGTTCTAATTACGTGCCAGTTACAATTTTGTTCTGATTTTACTCAAGGCACGTAGCAGTCTTTCGGGGATACAACTGGTACACTCGGCTTACGCCGTTAACCATTTCGGGATGATGCATAACAACCTTAGGCTGCGACCAATGATTCTTTTGTGCTAACCTAGTTTGTTTGCTTGAGCTTTTGGAGTTCGGAGATTTGGTATGAGATTCTGGCATCATTCCACACAAATACAACAGGATCAAAGGGATTCGTTACCATGTCGTCAAATGCCGAAAATTCTGAGACCGGCCCCTATGAACTCTTGTCACTTGAAAATGGAAAGTTGACCGAAGAGGTCAAAAATTTGAAACAATTGGTGGCTGATACGTATATCGCCATGACCACTGGACAAGCTTGTCCTGGAGTGCCAGTTGGTCTTTTAGGGCATGGCCCAGTTGTCTTACATCAGGCAAAAGGCCCTACAGCTGAGGACCTGCAATATTCTCCCGACTCTCCCTACTATAGTACAATAGATGTTATGAGACCCTCCACAATGTGTCCTTCGGCACCACCACCTCCACCCAAACGGCGGTGTGCTTCACCCCTGCTCTCTGTTCCACCATTCACAGGCTTGTTTAGGACGTAGAGTCTTGGAAAAAAAGAGGAAAGAGAACGAGGTCCATGAAGAAGGAATGAGGAATGGTGCAAACAACCCCATTCATGCCCTCGAGCCTCATAGAAGAATCATTAGCAACACTACCTTTCGAAAAATTCAAAATATTCCATTCCTCCACTCCAAAAAGCGCGACCATATGCTTCAAAAACTGTATATCCGCAATGGCATGCACCAGCCCCACAACCCACATACCACACTCACCAAACTCCACATAATCAATACCATACTCCACCAAAAGACCCGAATACAAGAAGGCGCGAGAGGAGAAGAGGAAACTCATGCCAATCGGGGAATCTTACACTAGTGTCATCGAGTTGCAGGATTTGGATATGTTGAGGCCGGTCAAGGGAGGAATGCATCCAAGGGACAACTTGGACGACTCTTGTCAATGCGCTTACCATTCAGGCGCACCAGGAAACGACATAGAGGATTGTCATTTTTTCAAGAAGGCAATCCAAGCTCTGATAGATAATGGTCGGATCCGAGTCAAGGGCTCAGATGCAACAAATATCAATCAGAATCCATTATCAGTCCATGGTGCATAGGTGCAGTACATTGTCCCTGACTTGCAACTAATCAATTGGGAAACACCGTAGCTTGTTTTGTAATGCTTTCTGTGTACTTGGTTATTTAAGGGTTGTAATCCAAGTACATTATTTTTCTTGTTTTGATGTTCAAACCCTCATGTCTTTAATTCAATGAAAAGCGAGATCCTTTTCTCGTCTCAACATTATGTCTTTTATTTTCTTTCTTGGTCTTGTTTCTTTAGTATTCTATTTTATGTTTTGTCGGCCTTAATAACATGACATGCGTGCGGAATTTACATCTTGATTTAAACACGCGATCTGACATTGTGAGCCATCTAAGTAGTAGAGAGGGAAAAAAAAGAGATTGAAATAAGTTTGGAATTAATCAGTAGTCATCCAATAAGGGAGATCGGTGGGAAGTTCAAAATTGTGCACGGTCACTTCAACCGAATTTGAAATACCAGTTTTGAGAACCAAGCAGAAGTCGAGGACACGTGTGGATCAATCCGGGTCTATTGATTGAATCATCATTTGTGCGAGGCATTCTCGGGTCGGGATGACGAACAACTTTCATTTCCACTACCCAAACACTATATCCTTTTGTCAACCCTCTTTGAGCCTTGTTCTGTATTTTTCTTTGGCCTACCCTTCCTTGGAATCAATTTGATATAATTAAAGAAAAAAAGAAAAATGGAAAGGAAAAGAAATCTACCATTCAATGGTAGTGATAAGGATCGAAATCAAAAGACAAAAAGAACGATAGGAGAGCGAGACAGTTCTCGAACTCCCTACGAAGTAACCCCGGGGAACTTGTCCCGAGATACCCTCGTATCGACGTCTAGAAGGACCTACACTATGCAACCACCCTCGAGTTGCACCCGGGACTCCCAAGTAGAATGATCGGGTTTCGGTTCGAGACTCAACTAGGATCCGCTAGTGAATTCAAGCCAACCAAAAGGGTTTCTTCATAAACAAGAGATAAACTCTATTCTTCATTCAACAATGTTCAAAGTAAGCTAAGGTTTGATGAAGGCAAGTGAAGTATTTATAGACTTCACTTATACATAATGAAAGGCCTAAAGTACCCCCAAAGTGGGTTAAAAAAATAAGGCCACTTAGGGCTAAAACAGGAAGTTCATGTAAAAGTAGTAAAAATCCCGCATTGCAGTGGGTAAAAACAAATAAGGCCACTTAGGGCTAAAATAGGAAGTTCATGTAAAAGTAGTAAAAATCCCGCATTGCAGTCACAGGGGGTAGGCGGTCCGCCTCCCCAAACTAGGCGCCCTCCTCCAAAAGTCCAGAGAGCCAACACTCACTAGGCGGTCCGCCTCCTTCTGTGGGCGGTCCGCCTCTTCCTGAAGCTTCTTGGAACGCCTCGAAATGTGTCCTGGATGCTCCTCCTTCCATGGCGTTCCAATGCATGACCTTGAAGTTCTCTTCCTTGGCCTTGGATGGTGCTTTTGGATGGTTGCTCAAGTTGCGCCGCATCATCCTCCCCTTCTTGAGAAGATTTCGTCCTCAAAATCAAGGTGTGGTCTCTCATGGCATCATCAACTCTTCGGGGTGACCAAGACTCTCCTTCTTTCTCCTTCTTGATCGTCACTTTGATATAGGATTCCTCCAAGGTCTTCCTCGCCTTAGCATGGAGCTTAGAACCTACAAGCAACAAAAAGCAAACACAAGCAAACTTCCTACTTTGAAAGTAGGTTAGTGCAAGAAGTGTGGAAAACACACTCTTGTGATATAACCAAGCATCAATAAGAAGCACAAATAGCACGTCTCCAAAGAGAACAATAAGTACTTCGTTAAAGATCAACATGCACTCAACAAAATAACGAGCAAATAGGTCTTGGGGACATGGGAAATGCAAGATCAAGCTATCAAAATCCCCTTGAGCCTTAAGCTCAAGATCAACACACCAATCTATCCTCGAGGTGTGATCAACATGTGGAGTGGAGTGAGTCAAACAACCCAACCTACAAGTAGGATCAAGCACTCCACTCCCCTTCTTTAGAGTATACTTACTCACACCAAGGGATTCCTCTTCCCCTCCCATTTCATCACCTAAGCAACCCTTCTCAAAAGACAAGCTCTCAAGGAAGGCATTGATGATGGATTCTTCTTCATCATAGCCCCAACAAGCAATAGTAGGGTCACTCAAAGAACCATCTACCTCACCCAAATTCTCAAACAACGGGTTGCCTAAGGAGTCAAATCCTTCACACAATGGGGGTTCCATTTTACTACCCACCCTAGCTCGATACAAGTTATTACCACTAATGAGGATGCCTTCAAATAATGGATTGGTAAAAACATGCATCTTACTATCATGATCAAGCATAGACAAGTTATCAAGACTAGGTTTACTTGAGGAGTCATCATAGACAACCTTGTCCAATTCATGCAATTTGGACTCCTCAACGTCAATTCCATCTTTACCACAACACATTGGTCCACCAAATAGAAGCATATCAATGAGGGAATGGTCAACTATCTCATCTTCCCCTTTGACAAAGGTTGGTGGTAGGTCATAGCAAAGGTCACAATCATTGTCAACTATCAAATCTACACTAGGGTGTGGTTCAATGAACAATGAGCTCACATCATGATGTGGCATAGCATCCCTCCCAACTAGTGTTTCACAAGCACACACAAGTTGAAAACTAGACTCTTCACTAGTGGTATACTCACTAGATGCATCAAAAACACCAACTAGCGTTGAGTCATCACAAGACAAATAGCTAGTAGGCTCATGAAAAGGTGAAGTAGCACTTACATTTGTAGTACTTCCTTGATCACTCACAAGGCTTGAAGTGTCATATGCAACTTCTCCTCCATGAAGCTCACATTGAGAACTTTCCTCATCTTGTCTTTCCTTCCAAGCACATGGTTGAGGCTCCAATGGCTTGTTTTCAATTGTACCTACACAAGAACTTTCACTAGAAAAAGTAGAAGATGAAGAAGGGTTAGAACAATGGGTGCTCTCACTCTCAATTTTTCCTTCCTCACCTCTCATCTATCTCCATTTTACCTCATGGTCAAGTGTAGTTTGTAGTGACAATCCACTCACAACACTCCTCAATTCCTCTCCTTTTCCCTCTCTTGGATTGTCACCGGTCACTCCCTCACTTCTCTCTATTTTTTCTCTCTCATTTGAAGTGGAGTGACTCTCGTTTTCATCATGCAATGGCAAGACAATGAGATTGTTTGCCTCGAGTTTAAGTACAATGGGTGATTTTTCCTTAGCAACTTCCCTCAGCTCCTTTATTCGCTTGTAGAGTTCCCTTACTTGCCTTGGAGTCAAAAGTCTAAGCACATATTTCTTTCTATCTTGCTTGACCGTATAAGAGTTGGTCCGACCATCATGTTCTACACACCTATCATATTGCCATGGTCTCCCAACCAAAAGATGGCAAGCTTGCATCGGGGCCACATCAAACATGATTTTGTCCTTATAGTTTCCAATGCTAAATTCGATCAATACTTGCTCCACCACTTGCAACTCACCACACTCACTTAACCATTGTAAACGGTATGGGTTTGGATGCTTTAGATTGGTTAATTTCAATTGGAAAAGCAAGGTTTGCCTCACTATGTTGACACAACTTCGCGAATCAATAATCATGGAACAAACAAGACCCAGGACTCGGCATTTAGCATGGAAGAGATTCTCCCTTTGCAAAGTCTCACTATCGTCCACAAATACGGTACCTAAGCTCCTCCTCACAACTAGGGAAACATGAGGATTTTCCTCCTCAACCGTATCCTCCTCCACATCATCCATAGGTAGAACATTTTGGATGGGTCTTGGAAGTGGAGTATTCCTTCGGGGATTGCCCAAAGGGTGGGGATTGCCCAACACTTGTTCATTTCTTTCACGGTCTTCCTTTACCCGTTGTTGACTAGGCAATTCAACAACTTGTTCCGGGGTAAAGGTTGAACCACTTGGGCCTCCTCCGGCCTCAACTTGGATACTCGGGTTCCCTTCCTCAACTTGGGCACTTGAGGTCCCTTTCTCAACTTGGGCCCTTGAGGCCCTTCTTTCAAGAGTTTCGATTCTTAGGCTCATGCTATCCAATTTTGCTAAGATAGTAGCCAAGGTAATATTCATGAAATCATCACCTTCATTGGCCATTGTACCTACAAGAAGAACAAACGTTAGTGAAATAACCTCACTCACTCCCTCACAAGTGCTCCCTCATAAGTGTTTCACTCGATTCACTCGTTTAGTGGTGGTGGATATTTCACTCAAGCTTGAATCCAAAGCTTCACTAAGTTGAGCAACAAACCTCAAATTAATCACTCAACTCAAAAGCCAAATGCACTCCGGGGTGAGTGGAGTTGATATGACTCTATTGGAACGATAAGCTCTTTAAGTGCGGACTTGAGCCAAATGATACTATGAGTCTTCTTCGAATCCTACTCTCCGAACTAGGCTTGAGTTTCCTAATAGCTTCGAAGGGCTAGCACAATTCAAGTAGGAAAGATTACTCAAAGAAGTACTAGCTAGATGCAATGCAATCAAAGAAACAAGAGATCCTATGAATATCTACCCGAAACAGACACCTTTAGAACAAGGCACCTCGCCTCAACAGAGTAGGCGGCCGCCCAGAGCAATGCAATAGTGAGGAGGCTCTCCGCCTCTTTGGGGAGGCGCTCCACCTAACAAAAGTCCAGAGAGCTCACAGGATTGAGGCGGTCCGCCTCTGAATTTAGGCGCTCCGCCTACTGCGATTTTCAGCACAGTTCAACAACGTGTTTTTCGACTTTAACACCCAAAAATCCAACAAATCTCACGTTGTTTTAGCAATCCGAAGGTACCCAAATGTTGTTTCAATCACAAAGATCAAACCCCAATGATTTTAAGAAAACCCCAATCAAATCACCATGTTCATCATCTTCAAAACTAGGGTTTCAAATTTTCAAATTTTTCAAAGGGTTTCAAATCTTCAAATCATGGAATACAACTCCAAATCATGTGCTTTAGGTACCAAAATAACGGGTTTCCAATAAGGAAAAAACCCCAATAACAATCACAACAAGAATCAATCCAACGAACAAGATAGGCCAAATTTTTTTGGTATTTTCAACTTTTTCTATTTTTTTGTGATTTTCTTCTTCCAAAAACAACAACAAGAAAACTAAAGATAGAAATCAACCTAGGCACGAAGAATCAAGGGTCGGGGGTTTGTAGGAGCAAAACCCGAGCCTTGCACTGATACCAAGATGATAAGGATCGAAATCAAAAGACAAAAAGAACGATAGGAGAGCGAGACACTTCTCGAACTCCCTACGAAGTAACCCCGGGGAACTTGTCCCGAGATACCCTCGTATCGACGTCTAGAAGGACCTACACTATGCAACCACCCTCGAGTTGCACCCGGGACTCCCAAGTAGAATGATCGGGTTTCGGTTCGAGACTCAACTAGGATCCGCTAGTGAATTCAAGCCAACCAAAAGGGTTTCTTCATAAACAAGAGATAAACTCTATTCTTCATTCAACAATGTTCAAAGTAAGCTAAGGTTTGATGAAGGCAAGTGAAGTATTTATAGACTTCACTTATACATAATGAAAGGCCTAAAGTACCCCCCCAAAGTGGGTTAAAACAAATAAGGCCACTTAGGGATAAAATAGGAAGTTCATGTAAAAGTAGTAAAATCCCGCATTGCAGTGGGTTAAAACAAATAAGGCCACTTAGGGCTAAAATAGGAAGTTCATGTAAAAGTAGTAAAAATCCCGCATTGCAGTCACAGGGGGTAGTCGGTCCGCCTCCTTCTGTGGGCGGTCCGCCTCTTCCTGAAACTTCTTGGAACACCTCGAAATGTGTCCCGGATGCTCCTCCTTCCATGGCGTTCCAATGCATGACCTTGAAGTTCTCTTCCTTGGCCTTGGATGGTGCTTTTGGATGGTTGCTAAAGTTGCCCCGCATCAGGCGGAGCTACGCCTGACCTGATTTCTCTCAAAAGGATATGTTGGCAACCATTTGGGTGCATTCATAACAGGGGAAAGTTCATTTTTCCCCTATTTTATATTGACGCAAAACTTGCCTCCAAGTCTGCGACTAACGTCAAAAGAAATTTTGTTCCCCATTTTATCCGAAACTAGGGCAGAAGTTTATTTTTATTTTTTTGCAAAAGAGGAGAAAGTCAACATCCCTTTGTTTTCATTACTTTTCATCTCGGGGATAATCTCAATATCCCCTATGTTTTCATATCAGATAAATTCAAAAGCTAATTCTTCGATTTTCACTAAATCGGGGCTACAGTTTGTTATTATTTTAAAAGAAATGGTTTCAAGGGTTGTATCATTCATCAAGTCGTTTCATGAAATGCTTCTATACCACTTTTCAAACCAAATAAAAAAAACTCAAAAAAAAAGAAGAAAAAAAAAAGGAAAAAGCAAAGGAAAAAAAAAGAAGAAAATTCCCAATTCTCCTAATCTGGGGGGAAAAGTTTATTTATTTTTCAAAAGCGGTGATTTCATAGTTGGTGATGTTTATCTAGTCGTCTCATGAGGTGTTTCTGAGCTTTTATGCAGAACTATTTATTTTCATAGCCTAACCAAATCCAATGTTACAGTCCAAATAAAGACCCTTCTGATCGATCATTGAGAATGTCAAGCCGAGTGGGGTATCAAGGGAAAAGTTAAAGTCGCATTCTTATAAGCTGACAATCGCATTTAGGAGTTGGGAGCGCCAATGTCATTAAAGGAGAAATTCTTTGGGGAATCAAGATAAAGGCCGAAATTGAAGAAAGAAAGGAAAGACGGGGTCGAGCAACAAGTAAAGATGGGCGGTCGATGGGGAAGACTGTGAAATGAAAGATAAGAAAAAAATGGAAAAAAAAAAGAAACAAAAAATGAAATCTTGTAGGTGAAAACCTAAAAGGCGCTGCAAGACAACGGTGAGGTAAAAGAACAAAGAGAGAGGCTAGTCAGTGAAAACCCCGAGGGGCACTACTAGTCGAATGAGGGTCGTGGAATTCGTCATCAAGTTCGGGTTGAGCAAGATTGTCAAACTGGGAGTAAGGGTGAACTAATCAAGTGTTGATTCCAAGATGCATTTCATGTTTTACTAAGGTTGTCGTTCCACCTCAAAATAAGTTTCTTCTATCTACCAGGGACATCTTTCGTTCAATGTCTTCTTTTGAGTTTCTTCACTTTCCTTTTCATTTATTTCTTTCTCATTATTTTCGGGGATTTAGAAAGGTTTGAAAAACTTGTCTACGAATTTCATTTGTACCAAAAAATTCGGGAATGGGAGCCTAACACCGAGATTGTACCATGAAGATCACCAGGAAATAGTTTGTTATTTCTACAAGGTGTGACCAAAGATCGATATGAGAATTTGGGTTGGGAAGTGTGAGAACACAACTACATCAAGTCAGTTGCTCGTCGGGGACAAACTTGAAGAGCAGAAAAAGAAATAAAGAAAGAAATCAAGGACCATCTGAACCGGGAGCATCGGTTTTCAACTTTCAAGAAAAGACCCCCATTGGGATAATGGGTTGCGAATTTCAGCTTTCTGTCATAAGAACCATTGGGATAATGGGATAGAATTTTCGGCTTTATACACAAGGCCCATTGGGATAATGGGATTCAATTTTCAGAACAAGACCCATCAGAGTGATGGTTTACAATTTCAGCTTTCTATCAAGACCCATTAATGGGTTACCATTTTTCAGCTTTTAGAACAAGGCCCACTAGAGCAGTGGTTTAAATTTCCAGCAAAATCAAGGCCCAATAGAGTAGTGGTTTTCAATTTTCAGAAGAAGCAAGACCCATCAGAATGATGGTTTTCAATTTCAGCAGAAGCAAGATCCATCAGAGTGATGGTTTTTAAATTCCAGCAAGAAAAAGACCCATCGAGATGGTGGTTCTAGTTTCCAGCAGGAGTAAGACCCATCAGAGTTAGGTTTTCAATTCAGCAAGAGGAAGACCCATAAAAGTGATGGTTTTCAATTCAGCAAGAACAAGACCCATCAGAGTGATGGTTTTAATTTTCAGCAAAAGCAAGACCCATCAGAGGGATGGTTTTCAATTCAACTAGAACAAGACCCATTCAAAGCCCGTCAAAGCGGCAATTTCAACATTGAAGTCAAAGCCCGTCAAAGCGGCAATTTCAACATTCAAGTCAAAGCCCGTCAAAGCGGTAATTTCAACTTTCAAGGCAAAGCCCGACAAAGCGGCAATTTCAACATTTAAATTAAAGCCCGTCAAAGCGGCAATTTCAACAATCAAGTCAAAGCCCATCAAAGCGGAAATTTCAACTTTCAAGCCAAAGCCCGTCAAAGCGGCAATTTCAACTTTCAAGTCAAAGCCTGTCAAAGCGGCAAATTCAACTTTCAAGTCAAAGTCCGCCCGAGCGGCAATTTCAAGTTTTCAAGATCCACTTGGGTAGTGGGAGTTGCAGACTAGTTTATCAGCTTAGGAAGTATGAAGAGTTTGTTTAGGAAAACAAGTGACCAGCAGTAACAACTCTAGTATGTCAAAGGTGTCTCGAGTTAGTCCGGGTAAGTCTAGGAGTATGGAGTCAGTCCCAGATAGTTTTGAAAGTGTCTAGAATTAGTCTGTGTATGGCTAGAGAGTGCTTAGTGTTAGTGTAGGAGAGTCTAGTGTCTGTTTGTATGCGGTATTTCCAGCTATCGCACATAGGGAACTACACTGACCTGATTCCTTAGTCTGGGGATATGTAGGTAGCCTTGTTCTTGGTTAGAACTGAACCGGCAAGGTACGGTCATAATTTTGCAAGCGTGTTTGGCTAGAACCGAAAAGCCAAAATTAGTTGTCGATTACTTCTTTGTCCGAAAATTCTTCGTGCTCTCGAACAAAGAGGGGTAGCTATAATCACCTAATTTTGGCACAAAATACCAAAAAATTACGTAAAATAGTTGTGTTAAATGTTATGTGAATTTTACCAGATTTATCGTTTTATTTAGCTATTTTAGTTAATTAATTAGGGCGAAAAAATGTTAGAAACTTTCCAAAAAATAGGATTCAATTATGAGTAATGTTTAATTGACTCTCTGTGCTAATTAATTTGTCTTATAATTTTGTGACTGTTTGCTGTTATTTAATTAGTCATGGTTGTGTTAGTTTAAGGAGGCCATTGGGCCACTTACAAATTAGAAAGGAAGAAAGAAGGGCAGCCCACCTTCCTCTAGACCAAACCGGCTCAAATAACCATCGACCCGGCCCGTTACCCTTTTTTAAAAAGCCATTTCTTGCTATTTTGGTTAAATTTTTCCTAAAAATCATAGAAAAACTTATGCTCCCAAATGTTTCCCCTTTGTCGGACCTCCACCGCCAACGGCGATGACAGCTGCCTTCTCTACCTAAAGTATACCTTCCCCGAACCGTCTCGACGTAACCTTTCTATATCCGAGGTCAATTTTATCGAATTCCTTGCCAATCATTATAGATCGAGGTTCAAAGAAGAGGCGGAACCCTAACTCTAGTGACTTTAACTTTTTTCCGGCAAATCTTAGGTAAGTAGACTCGTCTCAACCTCCTGTCTCATTTCCTCTACCCCGTTTCCCTCGCCGTGCCAGTGGCGATGTGGCTCGATTTGGCCGTATAATTTTGGGGGGTTTGACGGAACTGTGAGCTAGTAGTGGTATGTGTGGTAATGTTTGTGTTGTCGGGGCTGTGAACTCGATAGTGATATGTGTGTGCGTGATTCAAATGGGGGTGGGTGTTAGCTGTGCGTGTGGAAGCGGTAGCTTGATGATGGTGAGGCTATGAGGATGACGTTGGTGGCCATGTTGAGGCAGTGGAGTTTGCGAGTCATGGCAATGGGCTAAGGCTGATTTGACGGCGCGAGGTAGTGATGTGGGCCTGTTTCAATAGTGAAGCTGGCCTAGTGATGATGATGGTTTGCTTTTGACAAGGTCATGCCTTCTTGATTAGGCGAGCTCGAGGCAGATTGATGCAGGGAAAATAAGGAAGCGTAAAAATAGATAGGAGTGAGACTTGTCTCGAACTCCCTACGAAGTATCCACGAAGAACTTATTCCGTGAAACACCCGTATCGTGTCAAGATTCGCCTAACGCTAAGCAACTACCCTCGAATCACACGAGGAACTCGCAAGTAGAATGATCAGGGAGGGGTTGATATTCAACTAGATCCGCTAGAAGAAGACAAGTCCCAAAACAAGGTTTCATTCAATCACAAAGAGCATTGGTCAAGTTTCATCATTGTTCAAAATAAGCTAAGTAACGAAAATAGACTAAGCTAGGCTATTTATAACGTTTTCTAAGCTTCAAGTAAAAGGTCTAAAATGCCCACCTGTTAGCCTTTTATTAAATAGACCACACTGGGCCAAAATGGTAAAAGCACAACTAAATTCTCGCCCTTCAGCAATTCGGGCGGAGCGCCTACGTTTTTTACCAGTGGGGTGGGCTAGACGGAGCGCCTGCCCCTTGGGCAGAGCGCCTGGCCCCTGTGCTTCTTGGGCGGGGCGCCTGGCTCTTCTAGGCGGGGCGCCTGTGCAAAGATCATCTGGAGCGGCTTCCAATTGCTTCCCTCCTCAAGGCCTTTCCTCTCCAAGTATAAATGCACCTCTTGGACCTTCTTGGCTCGACTCCGAGTGAAGGGTCCCGTGAAGGATTGCCCGGCATCATCCTCCCCTTCTGGGGAAGATTTCGTCCTCAAAATCCAAGCATCATCGCCCTCAGCTCCATCATCTCCTACATCAAGAGGAGTCAAGTCAGAAACATTAAAAGTGTTAGAGACATTATACTCACTTGGCAAGTCGACCACATAAGCGTTGTTGTTGATCTTTGAAAGTACTTGGAAGGGTCCATCTCCTCGGGGTGCCAACTTCCCTTTCCTAAGGTCAAACCTTTCTTTGCGGAAGTGCACCCATACATAGTCACCCTTCTTGAGTTCCACCTTCTTGCGTCCCTTGTTTTTCTTGGAGGCCACCTTTTCATAAGCTTCCTCCAAGTTCTTCTTCACCTTAGCATGGAGTTCAACCAAAGCCTTGGCTTGGGTTTTACCTTCAATTAACAACCATTTACCTTGGCAAAGGTGTTAGATCAAGGGGAATCAAGGGGTTACAACCATAAACACACTGAAATGGAGTCATGCCAATCATTCTATGCAAAGTGCGGTTGTATGCAAACTCCATAAGAGGGAACTTGTCAATCCAAGTCCTACCCTTACCTCGGGTCATAGCTCTAAGAAGAGCACCCAAAGTTCGGGTCACCACCTCGGTTTGCCCATCGGTTTGAGGGTGGTGGGATGTAGAGAACAAAAGCTTGGTGCCAAGGGCACCCCACAAACTCCTCAAAAAATGGCTAAGGAACTTGGTGTCCCTATCACTCACAATGGTTTGAGGCACACCATGCAACTTTAACACATTATCAATGAACAAAGAAGCAATGAACAAAGAAGCAACATGTTGTGCATTATCCAACTTTTTACATGGAATGAAGTGAGATATATTGGAGAACCTATCGACGACAACATAGATGCTATCATGTCCCCCGACTAGTTCGTGGTAATCCCATAACGAAATCCATAGATATATCCATCCACGGGCTAGTAGGTACGGGGAGAGGGGTATACAAACCATGGGGGTTCGACTTGAATGACATAGGGAAAAGACTCAATGAACTCTACCCATTTGGCATGCCGCTTGTTCAACTTCTCTTGGCCCCTAAGATGTTTGAGTGACTCATGATCACTCTAATTCTCTAGGCCAAAGGTAATGTTTCCAATGAGCAAGAGCTCTCACTAGGGCATACAACTCCTTGTCATACGTAGAGTAGTTCAAGGAGGCACCCTTCAATTTCTCACTAAAGTAGGCTATGGGTTTTCCATCTTGCATTAAAACACCACCAATTCCGACCCCCGAGGCATCACATTCAACCTCAAATGCCTTTCCGAAGTCGGGAAATTGCAATAGAGGGGCGGTACTCAACCTAATTTTCAATTCTTGGAAGGCCTTCTCTTGAGGCTCTCCCCACACAAAAGGTTTGCCCTTCTTCACCAATTCGGTGAATGAGGCGGCAATAAAGCTAAAGTCTTTCACAAATCGTCTATAGAAACTAGCGAGACCATGAAAGCTCCTCGCTTGAGTCACGGTAGTGGGAGTAGGCCAATCACGAATGGCCTCTACCTTGGACTCATCCACTTTTACTCTTTAGGCACTCACAACAAACCTAAGAAAGACTACATTTTCAACACCAAAGGCACATTTCTTAAAATTAGCATAGAGCTTTTTGGCTCTCAACACTTCAGGCACTTGCCTTACATAATTCACATGGTCATCTAATGACTTGCTATATATCAAAATATCATCAAAGTAGACGACCACGAATTTGTTGATGAATGGCTTCAACACATGATTCATTAGCCTTATAAAGGTACTAGGTGCGTTGGAGAGGCCAAAGGGCATCACCAACCATTCATATAGACCAAACTTGGTCTTGAATGCGGTTTTCCATTCATCCCCGGGTTTCATCCGGATTTGATAGTAACCAGACCTAAGGTCTGTCTTTGAAAATATGCTAGAACCACTAAGCTTATCAAGCATATCATCTAAACGAGGTATGAGATGTCGATACTTTACCGTGATCTTGTTGACCGCTCGACAATGCATACACATCCTCCATGTGCCATCTTTCTTTGGGACAAGTATGACGGGCACAGCACACGGACTCAAGCTCTCTCTCACCAAGCCCTTTGTAAGCAATTCATCCACTTGCCTTTGCAACTCCTTTGTATCTTCGGGATTGCTCCTATAGGCTGGCTTGTTTGGGATTTGGGATCCCGGGACAAAGTCAATTTGATGTTCAATACCTCTCAGGGGAGGTAAACCATTTGGCATCTCATCCGGTAACATGTCCCTAAAATCCTTCAACACATTCTCAAAAGCACTTGGCAAAGGGTTAGAAGAATAATCAAATTCGGAAGTAAGAATCATACCTTTGTGCACTAGGCAAATGAGTAGTTTGTTGCCATCATTCCCTTTCAAAATCTCACCAGATTGCATCATGGCAGAAATACCAGTAGAAGATGGTGGAGTCACCACCAAGTTCTCAGCCAAAGGACTAGTCTCAACAACCGACTTAGCCTTTTCCGCTTCCCCCAATTCCCTCATACGCTTGTAATCATCACTTACTTGCTTGGGCATCAAGGTTTTGAGCACAAACTTCTTTCCATTATGCTTGACCGTATATGTGTTGACACGGCCATCATGCATTACATTTCGATCAAATTTCCATGGCCTTCCAAATAGAAGGTGGCAAGCTTTCATAGGGACCACATCAAACATGTGTTCATCCACATAGTTTTCTATCTTGAATTTAACCATCACTTGTTTCACCACTTTCAATTCACCACACTTACTAAGCCATTACAAACGATAAAGATTGGGATGTTTCAAAGTGGGCATTTTTAATTGGGAAACTAGTGTTTGGCTAATGACATTGGCACAACTTCCCGAGTCAATGATCATGGAACAAACAACACCCATGACTCGGCATCTAGCATGGAAGAGGTTTTCTCTTTGCAAGTTCTCACTATCCTCCACAAACATAGCACCTAAACTCCTCCTCACAACAAGGAAAGCATGAGGATCATCTCCTTCGATCGCATCCTCCTCTACATCATCCATCTCATCTCCCTCTACTCTCTCATCCTCCGGTTCACTATCTTGTTCATAAGCACCATCACCCACCACAGTCATAGTCTTTTTGGTAGGACACTCTCTAGAAAAATGACCATACCCTTTGCATTTGTGGCATTGAATAGAAGAAGAAGTAGGAGTATTTAATTGGGTTTTAGAATTACCTCCCACATTTGGTTTGTACTTCTCATACGGCTTCTTCACATCTTTACTAGCACTTGCACCACTTGCATTTGGGAATCTTGCATTTGGAGTAGGAGTCTTCCACTCCTTTGACTTACTCATGGGAGTAGGAGTGCTACTCTTATAGCGAGTGAATTTCTCTTCCTTGAGCCATTTCTTGGCTTCAACCACATCTTCATAGAGATCATAGTGGTTGTCATACTTGTGAAACTTCAATTGAGAGGCTATATCTCGGTTCAAACCACTTTTAAATCTAATCACGGCAGGTTCATTTTCTTCCCTATCTATGTCTAAGGTCATCCGGATTTTCTCAAACTCATTGAAGTACTCCCCAACCGTCTTGTAGCCTTGCTCAACTCATAAAGATGTTTGTATTGGTCTTGAAGATATTGATGAGTCAAGTACTTCTCATCCATCACAAGGATCAATTCACCCCAAGTAACATTGATGGCCATAGCATTTCTCTTCCTATTTCTCTTGGCCGATTCCCACCAAGTAGAAGCAAAGGATTCAAAGGAAGATATGTCATACTTGGCTTTCTTCTCCTCGGTCATATCATTAGTGTCAAACACCCTTTCCATGGTCAACATCCAATCAATGTACTCAACCGGGTCGCTACTCCCTTTGAAGGTAGGAATAGTAAGCTTTACACTATTGAGATTATTGTTATCACGACCCCCTTGGTAAGGCTCAGGTTGGCCTCCAAATTTGTCCCCATAACCACCATAATCCCTCCTAGCATTCCCTCCAACATATCCCATGGGTGGACCTCGACCTCGGCCTCTACCCCTATTCTCATTCCGACCCCAATTCATGGCTCTCCCATTCGGATTGGGAGCCCCATAGTCACTACCACTGTATTCTTCCTCCTCCCCTTCTTGAGCTTTTTCAACTTGCTCAAGAGGTAGAACATTTCAAATGGGTCTTGGAAGTGTAACATTCCTTTGCAGATTGCCCAAAAGCTGGGGGTTGCCCAATAGGTGGGGAATTCCCACCCGTTGGGGATTGCCCAACACTTGTTCATTTCTTTCACGATCTTCCTTTATCCGTTGTTGTCTAAGAAATTCAACAACTTGTTCCGTGGAAAAGGTTGAACTAATTGTGCCTTCACCGGCTTCAACCTGGACACTCGGGGTCCCTTTCTCAACTTGGACACTCGGGGTCCCTTTCTCAACTTGGACACTCGAGGTCACCCTTTCAAGAGTTTCAATCCTTAGGCTCATACTATCCATTTCAGCAAGGATAGTAGCCAAGGCATTCTTTACGAAGTCATCACCTTCATTGGCCATTGTACCTACAAAATGAGCAAACGTTAGTGAAATCACCTCACACACACCCTCACTTGTGTATCACTCGGTTCACACGTTTAGTGGTGGTGGATATTTCACTCGAACTTGAATCTAAAAGCTTCACGTAGTTGAAAAACAATCCTCAACTCAATAAAACTATCCACAAGTCAAGTGTACTCCGGGGTGAGTGGAGTTTGTGTGACTCAATGGACGATAAGCTCTTTAAAGTGAGGACTTGAGTCAAAAGGATCTACGAATATTCTTGGAGTTCTACTCTCCAAACTATGCACGAATTGCCTAAAAGCTCAATGGACTAGTGCCAATTAAGTAGGAAAGTTACTTAGATAAGCACTAGTTAGAGGTTAAGCAAACAAAGAAACAAGAAAACCTAGGAAAAACTACCCAAACCAACCTTCATAGAGATAGGAGGAGCTCCCCAAGGCAGGCAGAGCGCCTCCAAAAACTACTAGTGGAGAAGGTCAGGCGGAGCGCCCTAGGGTTGGGCGGAGCACCTGGTTGTCGGGTTTTAGCTTTTTCAACTTCGTTTTTCTTCAATTTCAACCCAAATTTTTGATTGATTTCACCATGTTTGGCACAAATCTAAGGTACCCAAAGTTTTATATTGTTATTCTCTTCAAACCCCAATGATTTTCACACCCAAACACCCAACAACCGAAGAACAATCATCAATCAAAGATTCGAAGTGGGTTTTCAAAAGGGTTTCAAATTGAGTTTTGATTCTTCACTTTTGATGTTATACAACTCCAAATCTCACAAAATTGGTATCAAATTATTTATTTTTAAATCTAGAAAAAACCTCGATATCAAATCCACAATCAAACAATCAATCAACCCAAGAATCAACCAAGAACATCAAGAACAAGGGTTTAACAAGGGTTTTAAGAAATTGGGGTTTCAAATCTTCAAATTCCGTAATACCAATCCAAACCACGAGATTTAGGTACCCAAATGACGGGTTTTCAACAAGGATCAATCTCCAATGACACCCATAACATGAATCAAACACACCAAAAAGTTATGTCAAATTTTTTAATTTTCAACTTTTTCAACTTTTTTTTTTATTTTCTTCTTTCCAATAACTTCAACAACAAGAAACTAAAGAGAAAAGATACTAGGCACGATGAAAAAGGATCGAGGGTTTGTAAAAATAAATCCCGAGCCTTGCTCTGATACCAAACTGATGCAGGGAAAATAAGGAAGTGTAAAAATAGATAGGAGCGAGACTTGTCTCGAACTCCCTATGGGGTATCCACAAAAAACTTGTTCCGTGAAACCCCCTGTATCATGCCAAGATTCGCCTAACGCTAAGAAACTACCCTCGAGTCACACGAGGAACTCGCAAGTAGAATGATCGGGGAAGGGTTGATGTTCAACTAGATCCGCTAGAAGAAGACAAGTCCCAAAACAAGGTTTCATTCAACCACAAAGACCAGTGCTCAAGTTTCATCATTGTTCAAAATAAGCTAAGTAATAAAAATAGACTAAGCTAGGCTATTTATAAGGTTTTCCAAGTTTTAAGTAAAAGGTCTAAAATGCCCATATGTTAGGCTTAAATTAAATAGACCATACAGGGCCAAAACGATAAAAGCACAACTAAATTCTCGCCCTTCAGCAATTCGGGCGGAGCGCCCTATTTTTAGGTGGAGCGCCTACGTTTTTGACCAGTGGGGTGGGCTAGGCAGAGCGCCTGCCCCTTGGGCGGAGTGCCTGCCCCTGTGCTTCTTGGGCGGGTTGCCAGGCTCTTCTAGGCGGGGCACCTGTGCAGAGATCATCTGGGGCGGCTTCCAATTGCTTCCCTCATCGAGGCCTTTCCTCTCCAAGTATAAATGCACCTCTTGGACCTTCTTGGCTTGGCTCCGAGTGAAGGGTCTTGTGACGGATTGCCCGGCATCACAGATGCGATGCTCGAGGACAATGGTGCTGGTCGGGTGAGGAGTCCGTTTGGCCGTGTCTTGCGTGATGAAACTGATGCTATGTTGGGATGATGCTCGTACGAGCGGCAATGGCGACCAACATCTGGGTAATAGTGGCAAAAACTCCATTAGTTTAGTCGGGTTAGAAGAACCATTGCTTTCCCTTTTCCTTTGTTAGTTTAGTTCATTGTTTCAGCTTAGTGTTAGCATGAAAGACCAAAATCATCTTTTATGTTATCCCTGTTATTATAGTTAATGTGTGCTTTTAATTGAAACTTAATACAAGTGGCTATCGCTTCCGTCCACCTTCCTGTTGGCTTGCAAGGTTCATTGTATACACTTTTTGCCATCTGTTAAAAAACCAAGTGTTGCATTGTTTAGAAAGTGTCCATCTCTGTGATGTGTTTTTCCTATGGTTTGGTCAAAAAATTGAACATTGGTTTACATACGTTGTTTAGTCCCGTTTGAATCTCGTGTCTGATCATGTATGTACAGGTTGAGCGGCTATGATTGAAAGTTAAATGTGCTCTAATCCATAGTTAAAATGTTTAGGAGCTGTCCAGAGCATGGTCTTAGTATAATTTTGGTATGATTTGCTTAATGAGTCATTGAGTTTGTTATATTTTGTTAGTTCAAGAGGAAGTTGTTCTGAATCCAGAGCTAGTGTGCTTGTTTGAACATGAATTTCAGTTTCGGACAGTGTTTAGTTTGTTAATGTCATCTACATTTGACTTGTGTTGGATAGAAGACATGAGTACATAGCCTGCAATTTGTTTGTTTAGAGTTATTGCTTACTGGTATGCTTATTAGCTAGATATTTGGAGCCCATAGGGGGTCAATGTGACTTTTCTTTTCAGCAAAGGAGTTTGAACTCAACTTATGGGATGGGTTTGAGTCCATTTAGTTAAGTAACTTAGTTCTGCTGGGAGTTAGATTTAGGTAATAAATAGTTTATGTCTAAAATTCAGAAAAAAAAAATCTGAAATTTGATATAAAATTAAAAGGGGAAAAGTGGAAAGATAAAAAGTGAAAAGAGCGGGAAAAATGGTCAAAATAGTGGGACAAAGAGTAGTACCAAAGTGCTATGTTTCAGCACTGTTTTAGGGTAAGTGAGAGGTTTAGCATAAATGAGGCAATTGTCATTTAATTGCCTTGGGTTATGTATCACAGGCATGGCTGTCACCCTTGACTTTTTGACCCCTCTTTCAGCTATAAAAAAGACCATTCCTTCACTCTTTAGGAGAGGATCTGGTAAGGAAAACATCTCATAAAAAACACATTTCACTCTCTAAAAAAGGGGATATAGATCTGAGAGAGTGAAAGGAGTTTGAAGAAAAGAAGTGTAGAAAATATAAAGAGTTAGTGAGTGGTTTTAGAGGCTTAGAGGAATGTCTCGTGGCTGTTTGTTCTTGTTGTTTGCTGCTGGTTGGTAGGCACTGCTATGTTCATTTGAGTCAGTTGCTTAGCTTTGGATATGCTTAAGGGTGCTCTGGGATTTTCTTTACCGAGGTAAATATTTTGTTCACCTCGTATTTTATTTGAAAGCTTATTATCACTTTACATGAAATGTATAAGCATGATGTTGATATAGAAATTGATGTCTGGAAATGTTTGAGTTGGGCCAAGTTTGGTTTAGCACCATTTGTCTTTCATATATTATATTGAATGTTAGGTAAAATGGTGTGCTATTATTAAGCTTTAAACCAGTTCTAGATGATATATTCACTGGTGTAAATCTGGTCAAAATTGAAAGATTGAGCAAATCAAGACATGAAGGTAAAGGGAAACTTCATGCGAGCAAATGGTTTAGAACTGAAATAGCTAGGCGAAATAGGATAAAAAAAAGTAAATGGTTTAAATATTTCAAAGTTGAGCAGTAAATAGAAGCAAACTCTTTTATGCCATAACGTTTATTAAATTGTGTCAAACTTTGACGCTGAAGTGGGCTGGTGACTTGTAAACTTGGTGAAACAGTTATGTAGCTCAATAAACTGAAACTTGAAATTAATAAAAAATGACAGTGACCATAAGTAGGCAAGCTTAGGCCCTAGAAACAAATAAAGTTAATTGTTCATGTGGAATTCAATTAAATCTAAGATTTCAAACGGGTGAACTACCTGCGCGATCTAATTGATTTAAGTCGGAAGATTTCGAATGAGTAAAGTGCTCGCCCGATTATATGTCGATTCGAGTTTCTACTTTAACGAAAAAGTAATATCAAAATTAAAGCGAAATAAACCAAGGCAAAATATAATAAACAAGTTCAAAGAGTCGAAATGCGTCAATAAAGCAATTGTGCTTGGCACAGGACTCGAGGGTGCCTAACAACTTCCCGAGAGGCAACCGAGATCCTTACTTGGAACTCTGACACAAACCACAAAACGAGACATAGGTGTTCTAGGTACACCACTTTGGTGACTTGGCACACTTTTAACTTGTCAAGTGGCGACTGCGATTCTCTTTATATTCGTGTACCTATTAACATCGTCACAACCTTTAAAACTAGATATTTTTTTCTTTTAAATTAAAACAGGGTCGTGACACCTCCCAAGAAAACGTTTCAAGTGTTACTCCCTGTGTTTTATTTTGTGTGGTAGTTTGGCTCAACACGGAGTTGCGAAAAGAAAAGAAGACTTTCAAGATTTGTGTTTTTACACATGTCATGAAATTTGTACGGCAGTAAAAGTGTTGCCATTACGGATAGAATAGTTGTTTCCAACTATAAAAAAATGTCATTTTTTTGGAACAGTCCAATAAGAAAATACTGTCACATAAAATGAAATTGGGGAATAGAACGCATCGAGGACAAGGACATTAATGCACATTCCACTCAACCAAGAAAGCTATTTGACGAACACCATTCCAATTTAAGTGGCATAGTTGGCCTAGAACTCAAAGGAAAAAAGGATTGAAAGAGAAACTTTTACAGAGAAAAAGGATTAACTTTAACTGCCTATTTTGTTAAGTAAAAGATGATCATAATAAACAAAGCATGTTGATGTATTTCCTTTAAACCTCAAATTCATCCAGAGAAGTAACCAGAGCATATTTTGAGGTTGCTTGTAAATTCAGTGGCATCTAGATCAAAATTCTTTATCTAAGCAATCGTTCTCTTGGGATGGGATTATTCTCAATGCAGTTTGTAATAATTTTGAGTTCTGGAACTAGATCAAATAACAACTACCAGATTAACAAATTAGAGACCAAAAATAGCACGGCTCAATAGGATCCCAAGCATGACTTCTAGTTACATGAAGTAGAAAATATGAAGCTATATCAGGGGCAAGTTGTGTTTTATGAAGACATTGAACTACAAAACTAAGGCTAGACAATACCAGAATGAAGAAATAATTAGTAGGCTATGCGACATTAGGATATTTAGGCATAGCATAAGACGAAACGACATTAGCTTGTGTTTCATAGCTCTAGAATAGATGATTGGACAAACCTTTCACCAATTTAAGCAATTTAAGACATCAGTAGTCTTCATGGTTTGTTGACAAGCACGCCACATAACCATAGGTTCCCAGCTCAAACCCAATGCATTATCAAGAACATTAGTTACAACAATTGGTTCACCCTTAAACAAATGGTGCTGAAAATGATTCAAGTTTGCATGCTGATTATCCGCAGCTGCTGGACAGAACACATAGTTATCATCAGAATTTTCTCGAGCAGCTGCCTTACGTAGCTTGCAACCAGAAGTATCATTTGCACCTTTAGATTTTGAATAGGAGCACTGCAGTTCCGAATCATTATGTATTTCCTTCAATTTACACTTTTATGCTACTTTTTTAGCTTTCAGTAACAGGTGCGATATCCAATTCTCAGAAAATATACATTTCAAAATTAAGGTTCCTTTACTACAACCTCCCATATCTTTGGGAGGGCAAGGAATGGTATCATTTTCCTTTGGTTTCCACTTTAGATGGAGCCTTGGTCTGATCCGTTAATTTAACTTCAGCAGTTCCAGTGCAAGTTCCATTCATAGTAGAAGTTTTGCTTCAACCTTCCCCATGCCAGTAATCTGGTCCATTATCAATATATTGCATCCTCACTTCAGATACATCTGCCTGCAGGTTGCCATTCCTTAGTTCTTTGCAACAAGTTAGGCAGAGTTCATAGGAACATCCAGAACAAGAACAGCTTCGGTGAAAATCAACAATATAAGTATTGCAATAGTTGCTGCAAATAATAGTGACATTCATTTATTCTATGACCTTATCAATGAATTGCAGTCTAAGGTAAATGAGAATACTCACCAATTAATGCGCTCACCCTCGCATTTTGCTTTCACTATATTAATCTCTGAATCTGGCAATCCTGCTCAAAGAAAGAAGAACTCTATTCATGAAACATTATTTTCCTGAAGAATGATATACAACTATGTTGGCAGCATACGACAACCTATTAAATGATACCATATACCTTTTTTTAATCTATAACCTTCTACCATCAAATAGAGAGATTTAATACCTTGAATCTGATACTCTATCTCTTTTTCAATCATTTGCTCTGCATTGATTTGTTTCAAAGCAGGCAAAAGTGCTTAGAATACTCGATTTTTTCATCATCGGTGAACTTCATTTCGACATTCATCAAATGCTATATTGCAAAAACAAGAGTACCACTCAATTTGCAATATAACCATAATAAGCCAAAGAGAAGAACCGAAAGAAGCCTACTTTAGCTGACCCATCTAACCGATGCTGTGAAGTTGCAAATGTGACGACATACAGGGCAAGCTTCTAAAAAGGCCTCTTCTGTCATTGCAGGATACCTACTTAGAGGACAAATACAAAACTTAATGATGACATGTTTTGAATAATAAAGAGACCTGAGCAAGTTAACAATTTGGATGGTTGTTACATATCATTTCATAATGTATTAGATCATATTATATCATATTTTACTACATTTCTTTTGAAAGAAATATAGTAAAATGAAATAAACCAGATAGTACATGGACCAGAAAAGCACACAAGAATCAACAAAATGCAAATCATTAACGACACTAGCAGAATAATAGTCAAATATTCTCCAAGAGGAAAAAAAATCGTACCATCGAGTGATGCAAGGAAGGCAATATCTTTTAGTCTTACATTTGGAACAACACACCACTCTGCGTTTGGCAATGTTACACTAATGACACATTTTGGATTCCCTTCTCCTATTTTCTCCTGCACTTTTGTTAAAACCCCTTTTCTTCCTCTTTATCTCCACAGAGTTACCACAACTATTTTCGTGACTATGACCAACATAGTCATCATCTTTTTCTTTTTCATCGCTACTGCTTTCTATGATCACAACTGGTATATCCTCTCCTCCTTCTGCTTTCATTCGTTTGTTTTGCATTTTCGTTTTCCAAGTTAATTCTCAACTTCTCGTCTACTCTTTTCTTTATACTACAATCCCAAGACAAAAGCACAATGAAAGACGAAGTGATGTCCTTTCGTATTAGCGCGGGCTTTTCTTATAACGTAGCAGGCACACCTTACCAGCTCTACTCTTTTCGTTTAATTTCTTAAGCACGCTTCTTATAATCTACTAGTCTTTGGGCACGCGCCACGCACGTGAGGCCATATATATAAATAAAATAACTTTTAAATATACATAAATATTAACATAAAATATGTTTGAGTTATAAAAGAGTATATATTGGTGACTATTATTTGAGTAGTCCATCAATTTCACGATCGGCAATGGCTTCTCAATGTTATATGTTTACTTGACAAAAAGATTTCTTAATGTATTGTCATAGCTAAACTCTTCTAAAAATAATATAAGCGCAAGTGTATGCACCTAAATAGACATATTGCCATCAGAAACCATGATAAAATGAAGATAAATTTTTAACTCGTGATATGAATGTACTTCTAGATTGTTGTGAAACGTAGAAAATGGTTGAATAGACAGATAAATGTGTAATTATATTGTCCAACATGTCAAAGTTATATACTACTAATAAATGTCTAATTATATTGTCTAACATGTCAAAGTTATATGCTACTGTAGCAATGCAAAATGCGGAAGCTAAAACATACGATACGCGGAAGCAAGTAAAACGATATAACAAGAAATCGAGACTAGGAAGGCAAGAAATTAGAAGAAAGTTGTTAACAAGAAATCGAGACTAGGAAGGCAAGAAATTAGAAGAAAGAATCGAATTCAACTAACATACATTGAAAGAATCGAATTCAAAAGGGAGAAAGGGAAACTTGAACCTTACAATGGATTCAAACTAGGTGTCAAACTCTATAGGTTCCAAGTAAAATTATATACGAAGCTTCGACCTCGAAGGGCTCGGCCTCTTCAACGTTCTCCTTTAATTATATCTTCTATAATGGCTA
This sequence comes from Petunia axillaris subsp. axillaris, assembly GCA_029990575.1. Taxonomy (NCBI): domain Eukaryota; kingdom Viridiplantae; phylum Streptophyta; class Magnoliopsida; order Solanales; family Solanaceae; genus Petunia; species Petunia axillaris. The sequence continues at coordinate 97,283,939 of JARKNS010000004.1, read as the reverse complement.
ACTAATGAAGAAAATAGCTAAGTGTTCCTATTTATAGTCTTTCCTATGACTATGTAAAATGTCTAAAATGCCCATGGGTTGAGTTAAGACATACAAGCCATTTAAGGGCAAACTAGGAAGTTCAATGCCAAAATTAGAAGCCTTCAGCGTTCCAAGCGGGGCGCCTAGGCCTAGGCGGGGCGCCTGGAAGTTAGGTAGTGAGCTGGGAGGCCTCTGGCTAGGCGGGGGCCTGGCTAGGCGGAGGGCCTGGATCTAGGCGGAGGGCCTGGACTGTGCTTGTGTCAGGTGGGGCGCCTAGGTGCTAGGCGGGGCACCTGACTGTGCTGGGCGTCCCTCCTCCTCCTTAAGCGTGGGGCCTGATGCTGGAACCATCCGAAACATCTTTTGAAGCTCTAGACCTTGCATCCTCGCACCCTTCTTGCTTGGCACTTGATGGTTGGGTCCTAATCCCAATTTGGGTTGCATCATCCTCCCCTTCTTGAAATGATTTCGTCCTCGAAATCAAAGCATCAAAGCCTACATCCAAAGACAAACACAAACAAAACTTTCTACTCCAAGAGTAGGTTAATGCTCAAAAAGTGTGGAAAACACACTCTTGTGATAGAACCAAGCGTCAATAACAATTAAAAAGTGCGTGCCTCCTATGGAGACAACAAATACTTGACTCGACAAGAAAGTGCATTCAACACAACGACAAGCAAAGAAATCGATAGGACGCGGAACATGCAAGATGTAGCAATCAATTCCGCTATGATCTCTAAGCTTACTACCAACACACCAAGCCTTCAAATCAACATTATCACAAGGTGACACATTGGCTTTGGCATGCTCAACATTCAAGGTGTGCTCAACATATGGGATGGAGTAAGTAAAATAGTTCAATTCACAACTAGCATCGAATACTCAACTCTCCTTCTTAGAAGCACTCTTACACACACCGAGAGGTACCTCCTCACCTCCAAAGTCACCTCTAAGACAATCCTCCTCGCTAGACAAACTCCAATGGAAAGTCTCCAAAATAGGTTCTTCATCGTTATAGTCCACACAACGAAGGCTAGGACTACTAGAAGATAGGTCAACACGACCAATATCAAGACTACCCCCCTCACTTGGAGTTCCAAACAATGGATCATCCATAAAGCCTAACTTTACAAACCATGGAGGTTCGATTTTACCACCAACCCTAGTCCGATACAATTCACTACCACCAATGAGATTGCCTTCAAACAATAGAAATGTAAAAGAATGCACTTAAAATTCATGGTTAAACAAAAGCATAGTATCAAGACTAGGTTCTCCACTCTCACTCGAGAAGTCATCGAAAATAAATCGATCCATCTCACACTCTAGAGACTTCTCAAAGTCACAATCATCCTCACTACGATACAAGAGACCACCACTAGCAAGTAAGCAATCAAAAGGAAGAATAGGATAATCATGCAATTCATCTTCTCCTTTATCAAATATGGGTGGGGTGTCATAACAAGGCTCACATACAAGGTCAACTAAAACGTCTTCACTAAAGGGAGGTTCAATGAAAACCGAGCTCACATCATGATGTGGCTTTTCAACCCTCTCAACTAGTGGTTCATTTTCACACACAAGTTGACCCAAAGGCTCTACAATAATTGCAAAAACATTGTAATCATACAAACCATCAACTAGCCTAGAGTTTTCACAAACAACTTCACAAGACAAGGAAGTATCATGCTCAAGTGAGGAAGAACTAACACATACCTTTGAGTGGCCATTTTGCTCACTCAATGCACTTGAAGTGTCATGAATAATGTCTCCACCTTGTAGCTCACATTCGGCATCGCATTCACCTTGTCTTTCCATTTTGGAACATGGTTGAGGCTCCATTGGTTTGCCTCCAAGAATCCCTACGCAAGAATTCAAGCAAATAGAAGAAAAAGATAAAGGGTTAAGGTTAGAATAAGGGGTGTCCTCACTCTCAATGATTCTTTCAAAGTTATATGCTACTAATTTATTATTTTCTACCTACCACGTGCAAAAATAAGGACAAAAAAGGAAAGCAAAAAATGTGAAGAGATTAATGTTACCTCAGTAGAATTAAGCCAATTGCCACTCTCCATCCCGATGATGGCAAGCATCTCTTGTAGTCCCGCATGAAAAGGTCATCTTTCTCTAAACTGAAAAAAATAAAGAAATAGAAGATGATAGAACAAAAGGCTATTGATGATGTAAATAAGTACTCTTAAGCAAAAAGATTGAAGTATGCATTGTGTTGAATGTTGATATGAAACGACCTCGGTCAGTCGTTTCGGAAGTTAGGACTCCGATTGGTGTGCCGATAATTTTAAAATATTCGTAAGATCTATTGAGACTTATCTGTAAAATTTGAGCTAAATCAGACCTCGTTTGGTAGGCATCGGAAGAAGGTTTCAGTTTTTATTGTCGATAAATATTAAAAAGAGATTTTCGAGCTCGGTTTTGGCGAATGAGCTCCGATTCGAAATCCGAAAGCGCCGTTAGGTTCGTATGATTATTTGCGACTTTTGTGAACTTTCGAAAGTGAATTTCGAGGTTGTTCAGCTAGTTTCCGCTAAAATGCCGAAAGTTAAATAATTTAACCTTTTTCCAATTAATTTGCATATTGAGTTTCGGGAGTCCGATTTGAGATACGCCTTAGCAAGTGTGTTACATATATTTTGTATAACTTGTATGCAAAAGTTGAAATTATTTTGACTATTATAAGGTACCGTTTTAATTTTTGAAAAGAAAAGAAAGTATAAAAATAAAATAAAATAAAAGGAAAAGAAAGGAATGTTAGGCGGTGGAACACGTAAAAAGAAGGAAATCAAAAGCAGAAACGAAAACGTGAGAAACACAGCAAATAAAAAAATGCCAGAAAATGAGAAAAGAGTCGGAAAAAGATAGAATTTTTACCCCGAAACATCCAGGTAATGATATTAATTCATTATTTGAGTTTATTACCTATGTTTGAATATATTTTAACGGTAAAAATTGGGATATTAGACATCGTTTATTAAGTTCAACTAATGGTTTAAAGGGTCAATTGGACCCGGATAATGAAATTGATTATATATTCGTACTCAGTGGGTTATGGGCAACATATAAATGTAATTTATTTGGAGTTTGGTTATGTGACTTTGAACTCTGTACATAGGCCTGGCCTGCGTATTGCGTATGCTAATAGGGTATCAGGTTCCTAATCAGATTACCCTAAGATGTAGGAAATGAAGCCTTTAGCCTAATTTGATATATTTTCTGCTTATTGAATAAGCAGGATCGTTGACAGTGAGTCCAAAGGGTAAAGCGGTTGTTGAGTAGCACTTTGAAATAAGGTAAGTATTTATATCCATTTCTTTGGAGGCACCTGGCCTCGTGGATTTTCTACCACGTGTTCCTTACGTGTGTAGCTGCCGCTAGGCGTACTCATTACGCCTTAGCTTTGGATTTACATTACATATTATACGTTATGTCATGTTGTTTGTATTGCATTGAGGATCTGAGCTTGTACTCTGGCTGTGAGTTGGCACCTACTCCCCGGCTGTCGATGAGAGTCTCGCACCGGTGAAGGGTTATTATTGCATCACATTGCATTCATATGCATATATGTCATTCATATGCATTACATTGCATATCATATTGGGTGCAGGAGTATTTCGTCCCAGGAGATTTCAGGAGTATTCTGCCTCTGATTTACATTTTATCGGGTGCAGGAATATTCCGCCCCAAGAGAGTGCAGGAGTATTCCGCCCCAACAGAGTGCAGGAGTATTCCGCCTCTGGTTTACATTATATCGATTGCAGGAGTATTCCGCCCCAGAAGCAGGAGTATTCCGCTCTTATGTCAGATATTGAGTGCAGGAGTATTCTGCCTCAGCTTTATATTTTATCGGGTGCAGGAGTATTCCGCCTCTGATTTACATTATATCGGGTGTAGGAGTATTCCGCTCCAGGAGCAGGAGTTTTCCTCTCTTATGTATGATACTGCGTGCAGGAGTATTCCGCCTCAGCTTTACATTATATCGGGTGCAGGAGTATTCCGCCCCAGGAGCAGGAGTATTCCGTTCCAGTTGGTTATCAGATTGGATTCCCCTCAAATGTAGGAGTATTCCGCTTCGGGATGGGATTAGGGGCACATGTGACTCTTTGCATCATATTTCATTTCATTTCATCTCATTTCATTTCATATCATTGTGTAGACTTGCGGTACATGACTACTGTTCTGCTTATATGTGCATTGCTTATTTTTTGATATGTTTCTGGCTCGCATCCTTGGTTGAGTTTATAAGTTTCTTACGTGTTTCCGGTTGTTATCTGGCTCTGCCTTTTTATAATTTAAATAAGGAGAATTTGGTTTATCTGTTTCTTCTCCCTGGCTAGCTTTCCTATTCTTTGAGGTGGCTAGTCTGCTCCACTTATTGAGTCCTTTTGACTCACCCTTGTTTGTTGTTTGTTTCTTGTCTATCTATTTCGTTTCGGAAGGTTCGCTCCAGGATTGAGTTCGCCACCAGTTTATTGGTTATTATTTCAGTTGCATTTTGCTCCCTTCAGGAGGTATCTGTCTTCTTTGTACTCTTAGATGTCTAGTCTGGATATCCCTAAACCTAGTATGTTGGGTAGTCAGCTGTAATTTCTTTTGTACAGCTTAGAGGTATCAGTATGTCTGTGCTTTTTTTTTTTTTTAAGTCTTGTTCTTATTTATGAATTGAATTATATTTATTTTCCTAATTTAATTGGTAAGGGTTCGCCCGACGGGTCTAGGGGAGGATATCGGGTGCCCGCACGGCCTAGCCGGATTTCTGGTCGTGTCATGATATTAATTAAGAGGAGGGATAGACTTAACGGCATGACAGTAGGACACATGAAAAAAGAAGTGTGGAGTAAATCTTAGATATAAAACTCATTTTTTCGTATTAATCATAGAACACTTTGAACATTTGTATTTTATGAAAAATATTGCATTTGTAAAAGTTACTTGTTGAAAGTGATACATGAATCTTAATAAAAAAATTAAACTTGTATACTCTGAATATTACAAATACATGTATCTTAATAGTTCAATAAAAATCCCAAGACATAATTCAAATTTTCAAGACTGGTTCCTATAGCTAAATTTGTATATACTAAAATCAAAGGCATTATTTAATTTTTGAAGAGAAAAATGGTCGTTTATTTTTTGCTATAGAGATTGGCTCTTTTAGAATAGTATGATATATATATATATATATATATATATATATATATATATATATATATATAAGGAGAGTAGTAGTTAGATTAGTTAGAAAAGTAGTTAGAAAAAAATTAGGACAAAACATTTGCACACTGTCTTAATTTGAATTCTAATATCTTAATTAAATAGAAAAACAGATCATTCAAAGATTATTGACTTTAATGTTATTATACTTTTTGAATTTGATTCTAAAATAATACTGTATATCTTTGCAAAGATTTTCTCGAAGATAAATCTGAAAATTTTTATTTTAGATAAGCGTAAAGATTCTCAAAGCTTAGCAGAACAGTAACTAGCTAAACAAATCTTATTTTCAAATTCTATTTTTGTAGTAGTAATATTTATGTATTGTTGTTTGAACAAGTTCTCTTTTCAAATCCTATTTTGTAACTTATTTTGAAGATTTATATAACGGTCTAGATATGGTAAATCAAATTTGAATTTGATAATCTAATACTAATATTTAATTTTGAAATGTAAAATTGAATAGATAAAGTTTAAAAGAGAGATGCCGTAATTATATATTCCTAATAAATAGGATTTCTCACGGTCACATATAAGATATGTATGATTTTCGAAAATTAAACTACATTTTAAACTTTGGGATTCTAGATAATATCCCTCACGGTAAATAATACTCCCAAGCTCCCCTTGCCGTTTAGAACGGCTACTCTTGCATGTACAGATTATATGCAACTACTTGCAGATCATCAAATGCAGCGGTTTTCTTCTATAGATAAGATCTTCAAATTTGAACTAAATTTAAGTTTGAGTTGGGATAAAATTCTATCTTCTTAACCTTAACCTCTTATATATACTCCTGCAATGACACATAAATCAATGTTAGTCTTTCTTCTCTTCTTTGTTGTTGGTCATTAACTCTATTTATGCTAATGTCTTGCCAAATTTTAACTTTATTTTTTTTAAAATTCCAGGCATACAATGTTGATCTTTACATGAATTGGTGTATTAGCATTGCTTCAGACATGTTAACGACAGTCAAAGGTAAGAGAGTTCAACTCCACAATTTTTTTTAATGGGATGTCCCCGAAGGGACAACTCCACAAGATTGTTTAAATCAATTTGGCTATTACAATTTAACGATATCAACAATTATAAATTTAGGAAATACGTTACTGCAAATGTTTGGAAATAAAACAAGATTGTATGGTAAGATAATTCTATAAAAAACAATTTAAACACTAATTTCCTCCTTTAAGATCAGAAAAGAAAAGTAATTTCTCACAACTGGTGTCGTAGTAATATTATTGCATTTTTTGTACTTTATTTTCTATTCTCGAATGTCTATTTTGGAAGCCTGTTATTTTGCTGTTGCTATAGATCTATCTTTCAAGGAAATTGCCTTCAAGAGAGATGTTCCAGACAACACTCATCTGCTTTATGTGGTACTGTAATTCTCTTACGCTATTTTGGAGCCATTAATAGTCTAGATGACAACTCTTAGATTTGCATGCACGTAATCATGAATAAACCAACCTTTGATTCATGTATACAACGCGTGACAGTAATAATAACAATTTAGGCTGCTCACGGTCACTTTTTATTGCATATCCTAAAGGGACTTCTACAGGAAATTCACCTCATGTACTTAGTAGTCACATTCCAATAGAGAAAATTTAACAGTGCCATATTTTGAATGTTGTAAATTAATTTTGCATCATAGGACACACTTTAAATGCCAAAAGCGTCCAGCATAGATCAATAATTAGCATTGCTTTAACTGCTTCAGAGTTGTAAGAGTAAGAATTGCCCTTATTATGGTTAAGTATTTACCTAGATGCTAAGATGTTAGTATATTCTAGAATACATCAGCCATGAAGTCGAGGCATACATAGCTTGTGAGAATTTCAACATTAATATTACAATTTACTTGAATCCATACCATACAACTTGATCTACAAAGGAATCAAGTACGGTGAGCCTGAAATTATTGTACTCTACCTTTGTCAAAGAAGAGATACCATAAGTATTTTCATGATTTTTCAGTATTTGTTGAATTTGATGGGAGATAACAGAGTATTTATCCAAAATATAAATACTGGGTAATGTTGTTTGAGGTTAGTCCTGTTTCAATAGTTAACTACTATTGAACTATATTTGTCTCTATGGATTTATTTTGATTAATTAGTTTAGTAAAAAGCATTACTGATAATTTCCAAAAGTCAATGTTCATACTTCATAGAAGTAGTATTTAGTAAGAGATTTATCATAGATTTCAATACCTATGCATTCGATAAGTGAATTTCTATCTTATACATTATAATATAATTTTGTTAAGTTTGATTTTAAAGGAAGTGTATGGTGTTTAAGTTTAGCCCATTCTTTTCATGGATGACGTGCAAAATCTCAACTTTAGTCCAGGTAAAGTTTCAATTGTTAATTCATGTCATATCTACTTTTTTAATACTTTTTATATTTCTTTTAAAATTTTTAAATTTAGTTAAGTTTTCTTTCAGGATTTATGAAGCATTTGATCTCATTCTCATTTTCCTCTATCGAAGTGTCTCTTTTAATTTTATGACAAAAAATTAAAGTATTTTCCAATTGTCAGTTGCCAGTATTATATCAAGAGTTGCACCACGTCCATTATAGATTAAAAGATTATTGACTTTAGTGTATTACTTTTTGAATTTGATTATAAAATAATACTGTATATCTTTTCAAGTAATAGCCAAGCTAACATTTTCTCAAACGAGTTAGTATTAATTATACACTAAATGTGTGAATAGCTTTTCATATTTGCTTATAAATTAAATATTACGTAGTAATATTCTATAACAAGCAACTGAATCCAAGCAATTGATTGACAACCTCCAAGAGCTGATAAATGGGATATTACAATACATAAACTTAAAATCTTTTACAATTGTATGGAAAACCAAGAAAGATAAGGAAAAGTTAACAAAGAACACTGGTCTTGAAACCATGAATTAGTAACTTTTAAGTAATGTTTATTTGATAATGGCATTGCAAGTATGGTAACTTTTTCTTTAACTAAAAGGAAGCTGAACACTTCATTTGGATGGTGCCGAACTGAGACAGTAAACAAGCATATACACAATATCATAAATGAACACATTTTGGGGTTGAGAGCATGGGTCACAAGGCCCCATGCTCATGAGAGGCATGAATGTTTCTTCGGAAATTTGATATTATAGTTAGGTCTTTTTTTGTTTATCGGAAAGGGTCATACATAAATATTTGTTCGGAAGAATTGACGTGGAAGCTTTCAATGTATACAATGAAGTAATTACTAGTTTTTATTAGCTTAATTCTTTTGTTAACTTTATATGTCGTTTTCTTTGATTTGTGCATATTCAATTTGTGGAAATTGGAATGAATGCAAAACAAGATGATATGATTATTTTTCCACTTTATATAGATAAATACTTTTTATTTTTTTCTCTTAATTTCTTGCAAGTACAAGCTAATTATAGGAGAAAAACATAGGACACTCCTCCTAAAATTTCGTAACTGGTGATGCATTTGACCAAAATCAATGTGTGGGTCCTGTGGGATGCAATTTTGAGGTTTTAAGTTTAATGTTAACAGTTTAAAAGATTGTTAGTACAACAACTTCATTTACTGATAATGCTATCATTTGTCTTCTCATTATTCTATAAGTGGTCGAAGCATTCAAATCTTATATGTTTTCAATCTCCCTATCTTGAGATTGCATTCAATTTAACTAAGTACTACAAAGTATCTCTGTTAGAAAATTTGGACGAATTTAAAATAACAAATTAGAAAATAAATAGAAATATTATCTGTATTACATATGAAACAGTAAATGGTGATAACCTAAGATATCATATTATTGTTTATACTTTGAGTCAATGTGAAGATACAACTAATCTTAGGCTTGAGATGATCGATTAATAACCAATATTGTACTAGCAATAAGACCATGTACCTGAAATGTTCTTAACAGATAAAGTCAAAAAAACAAAAAAGTCAAAATATGGTCGAATTCCAAGGAACAGGGTAAAAATTTAGTAAAATTTCTCATTCAAGAAATCTAATAATTAAAATTATAATACATAATAATATTAAAAATTTCCCCAATATTCGCTACTTTGATATGAAATTTTAATTTCTTTCAATATCAACCGCGCATCGCACGGGTACAATATTAGTATGCATAATACTAATATACTACTTCCTCCGTTTCAAAAAGGATGAACCTATTACTATTTGAAAGGTAAACAAGATTATGTTTGACCACATATTTTATAAATATTTTCTAACTATTTTGAATTCTTAACTATTGTGACTTATAGTATTTTTCATGTAGTTTCTAAATATGTAAATTTTATTTAAAAAAGTTTAAAAATTCGATGTGTAAATTCCCGTTGAAAATTAATCAATTTGATCCTCGTACTCCGCAAAAATTCATCATTTTTTAAACGGAGAGAGTAGTAAATTCTGATAATTTAAAAATGTCTGTCACTCAAATGTTTGTATCGAAATATCTAGCTTGGTACAGGTAGGGCTGTCCAAGTACCCCCCAACCCATAGTTGTCTCATCTCTAGAACAACCTAATTTCAACTTTTATGTAAGTAGGGTGGCTAAAACAGTACTTAAAAGGCCATAAGTTGTGTGATTTGACTAGGTACTCAAGTTTAGATATATGAGTCTCTTGTACATTTAAGACGCCACTCGCAGCCTTAAAATTAAAAATATATTTGATTTAGAATTTCTTCTTAAAAAAGAGAGCGTGACATCGATAGTTAAAAAAAATACATTAAACCATAAGTTATAATAAGTAAACATTTAGTAGCCGTTGGGCCATAGATATTAAATATTTTTTGAATAAGTATTTTTGAAGTTGAGTTGAAAAATTGTATTTGGAAATTTAAGTTATATTTGGACATATATTTTATTTGAAAAAAAATCGAACTTTATAAGTAGATAAATTTGGTTATTTGAAAAGGTGGTCAAAATCACTTTTTGATTTTTTTTTTTTTAAAAAAATTATTTTTCAAAAAATCTCAAAAAACTAACGAGTTTTCGCAGACAAACATGTTCCTGAAAAAAAAATTTCCAAAAAAAAAAAAAAAAGCAAAAAACTTTTCAATATATAGTTATTTGATTGAGGTATGAAAAATATGTCAACATTTCATATGTATGAATGGTCAAATGGTATTTGATGAGTCAATTAATTAGTATAGGTTTATATTAATCTCTACAGTTGTGCAATAAAATTGGTGATTGAATCAAGGAACTTTTACGTGAATGTTTGCAAAGTTTTCATGACTTAACCAACAAAACGCTGGGGTTGCTTGTTCAAATGTTTAACGTTGAAGAGGGTTGGGAAAAAAGGTAAAATAATAGTAACCCGTTTGTTCATAAACTTGGAACCAATATTTGAGATAATATTTCAAATTTTTGTTTGTTTATACATTTTGTCTAAAATTTGAAAACAAAATCTTTAAATTCTCAAATACTAGTCAACTAGTATTTGGGAGTTTTTGGAAATTTTTTTTTTCCACTTACAAAACATCAACTTTTCTTCAAATGAAATCGAAACGCAACTTTAAGTTTCAAAAACTATTTTTCAATCAATTTCAAAAACCCAAATTTTCTAAGCTTCACCCAAATCATGACCAAACACTAGCTAAGAATCTCGCCGGCAGATAGACTACGACCGTTCCTTGAAATATTCTACTCCATTGGTTAGCGATGTCTATACATCCACATTCATGTTGTTATAGATATCCACATTCATGTTGTGTTACAACGACGCACATAATAGGTACTTCAAATCTCAATTATTTTAGGAAGTTTGTAAATTCTTAGAAAGAAACTTGTCTTTGAACAGTGGGACGAACCTTACCCTGATAACAAGATAAAAAGAAAGAAACCGGGGTCAAGGGCGGGGTTGATAGGGGGAAGTGAATCAGTTTTTAAAAAGTGACTAAAAGTTAAATAAGGCGGGTAACATAAGCTGCTCAGAAATTTTTTTACGGATTGGTTGCGGTCAATTCATACATTAAGACTGTATATAAGAATAATATCAGACATGAGAGTAAGATTGAGAGCGAGAGAGAGTGAGATGCAATCAACTGCACAGTTACAAAAGCCGAAAATACAAATAATCATCGAAAATACAATGGTCATCCAATAATTATCCTCATCTCAGAATACAACAATATGCTACCCCCCTAAAACCATTGCAAACTCCATTTCCGCAGTGGAGACCAAAACTTCTTTTAATCAGGTAAACCTAACTCTCAACGATATACTGTTTTCAAGAACATGCAGAATAGACATTATTGGGTAAAAAATATTTCGTTTTTCCACATTGAGATCACTGCTCTAAAGGACCTTTACAGATTAAATTCCTGCTTCAATTGTGTATAGCTACATCTTATCAGCAGCATTTTCTGGTTTTCTTTGAGCTAATTACCGCTCAAATCACCCTTTTTGGATCACGAGCTGCATTCAAATGATCCTGCAAAACCCACAGATGATCCACCATGGCAGTATTAGAGTCATACAATCCTAACAAGTAGTCATTTAGTTTTCACAATTTGGAAAAAAATGCACTTCTTGCTTCACAATATGATAAATAGATGAAGCACTGAGAAATACTATAATGAGGTATTTAATTACTTTAGAAGAAAAGAAACTGTTGACTAAGATAGAGCGTATTTGGAAATCCATCTCACCTTTACAATACCGGGGACCTGGGGAAGGACAAGAAGCCAAGGACTTCACTTATCACCACAATCTAATTAAGTCCAAGGACCTCATCTTTTTGAAAGAGAGTGGTGGGGGACTTGGGCCAAATAAAATGGAAAATGGAAGGCATAATTGCTAATAACATTACTAAAGTCAGTGGCACATTGAGGCCGTCACAATTCAATGCATCTTCAAAGAAATAACTGAAAAATGGAAGTGCACAAGGACCGAACTTACCGAGATAAAATCAAATGCTTTTGTATCTTCTTTCTTCGAAGTGTTCATCAAGGAAGTAGGAGTTTGATTTGAAATGCTAGCATTGAAGATATCAGGAAGAGCTGAATCATAACCTCCAGCAGCATCAGCAGGACGACTAGCACCAGTGGTTGGGTGCAGGTTCCCTAATTGCTGGTAACTGGAAAGTGTTGCAAGGAGTTGCTGTTGAGCAAATATATTACCCATGCCATTGTAGTTCAGAGCTTGAGGAGAAAATGATGGATTCCATACGAAGCCAGGTGGCAAGTTATATTGCATAGCACCCAAAGGAAACATGGGATTTGCAGTTGCTCCACCAGCCTGGGAAAGCATGCTGTTCAAGCCATCATTAGAAGCCTGAACACGAGGATCAATAGTGGACTCTTGTAACATATTCTGATAAGATGTCCCCTCGGAGCTGCCAAATTGCTTCTTGGATGTATCATTCTCATTCAGGGACAGGTTATTTATTAAATCATGGACTTCCTTTCTAGGAATATTGGGTTCCTGGGGAACTTCAGCACTGGGACCAAAGATGTCGAACAGTTCAGGTCCCGTTCTATTGACAGCCGAATGGACTTCACCAGCATCTGATTTGTCAACTGCCATTCCAGAAAAGAGATCTGTTTCAGGCTCCTTCTCATTACCGGTGTGAAATGAGACATCAGCAAAGGGGTCATCATCATTTTTCTGCTGACCGGAACTCAGACCACTACCCAGATTGTCTCCAAATAAATCATCAATTAGAGGGGTGCCAGAGGTGGATGCAAACTTTATGCCTTCACCACTCTGCATATTTGCTAAATCATCGGTTCCAAACAGATTATCAGAATCGCCTGTGTCGATCAAGTCGGGCATCTGAACAGCAGGGGTACCAGCCTTTGCTGGCCTATCTAGGTGAGCCACAGCATCGGTTGTTTGTCCATCAGTCAGAAGACCTAAGACCTGCCCATATTCATCAAATGACTTCAACTAGGGAAGATACATTACGCAACCATAATTTTGTTCCTAGATGCCAAGATAAGCACACTAAATGATCCATTATGTCCTCTCCGAAGCAAACAGATGTATAACTCAACTCAGCAAGGGTACTTCATTAAGTACCACAATTCACACCTCTAAAGACCTAAATGTCTTAAAGTGGTAACATTCTTCAAAGCTGTGTCTCTCAAAAACCAAGTGCTGCTTGAAATGGAGGATCATAGATTAATGTTTATTTTCAATCAATGAAAGTAAGGACATTTATTTCATCAAGTGAGTGCTGTTAACCAATTACAAGGATCATGCAGTAATGGTCTCTTCGACAACTCGTTTTCCCTTTATGAGTAATATAAATTAGTTCTCATTAGCTTTAATCCTTCCACTTGCTCAACAGATTATATATATATATATATATATATATAAAATTCTTTGTAGCTACTGTTGAGCAGAAAGAGACTTCAGAGTACACCCATTAAAAATTATAACCTAATTAGATATCTGATTAATAATAATCAAGTTTTTACTTATACTTAACCACATATGCAAAAGATTTGAATATCAAGTATGCATATAGTTTTGTAACTGCATCTAGAAAGGATCAAAGCAAGGACCTATGAAACCTTGTGCCATGAAGCATTCGTGTGCGGAAAATATTTAATGCACGATATTACAAATGCAAATCTGACTTGTTTCTCTACTGGATTTCTTCTCCTGCTCTCTCTCAATCATCTTTTACTTTAGAAACTTATATCTTTGTAGTTATTTATGATTGTGTTTTCTCATTTCAATTAAAGAAGTTCGAGGAGGGCAAGGAATTGCAGTGCGTTCATATTGGAAAATCTTACTTTGTTAGCCCTTTCTCTCAACGACGCTTGGGGAGATTCAGAACATTTCACCACCACATCTTTATTTTCAACAAAATAAGATGCCATAATTCCAAAGTGCTCGTCATCTTTTTTCCTCAAGATAGCCTCAAGGACACAGATTGCTTTCACACGAACCTGGCAATAAAGCAGACCAAATAAAAATCAGTGAAAAATTTCGATCTCATTATAAATCAGCACTGCCAATCAGTCATCAGTTTTAAGAGCCAATGCTGGTGCTGGAGAAGAAAACACTAAAGCTGCAAAGTAGATCACCACAACGAGATGTTTCCCATAGCGACTCTATGTACGTAGAAGAGCAACTTATAATAACCTTAAGCAACAGAAAGGTGTAACGACAGACCTGCCACGAGGGAGATTGCATCTTTGACTCAAGGGCGTGAGTCAGAGCCAAAGCATCTAATTTTGACGCCTCCATAAGGAAAACCTGAAGTGCATCCCGAGTGGGTTGCAGACGAACGCCACCCGAGGTTGCAATAGTTTCTAATAATCTCTCCTCTCGGGTCTTTTCACCAGAACTCAAACCTGAATCTGCATTGCTTGTTTCGGCCTGAGATGCACGCAGATCTTGACTCCAACTTCCAGAAGCAGCATTGCTTGAAAATTGAGAACTGGCACTGTGAGAAGAAATCCCTTCATATCTATCTGTGTAGTCAGTTTCTGTTGTCAATGACCTCTGAAGATTTGGGCTCCTGTAACTCCCCGTGTCATTCTTTTTCAGGGATGGAGATTGCGAAAGAGTATTAAATCCCTGCTTTATTGTAGCGCTTCCCATACCAACAACCTCACTGAGGAAAGACTTCTTATCATCGGATGGCATTTCATAGTTGGTACTACCAAAGCCTTGTATCCGACCACCAAGATTTTCTGTGGGAGCAGGCTTACTCTCCTCAGAAGAAAATAGAGCAGATAATGCTTCCTGTGCTGTTTCACGGACTGCTTTGTTGAGTGCATCGCCCTTCAAAGGATCCGGTTGGCCCTTGTAGTGAATTAACTGACGTACAGACACTGAATTCCTTTGCATCTCCCTTCTGAATTCTGCACCAGATTTTCCCACTGCATACTTGATCACCCTCAGAGCCTGCATAAAGCAGAAAGGACTGAGTTAAGTTACATCACAACGTCTTGTCTTATTATTTATCAGTAGAGGATCTAGAAAGAAATATGATTCTCACCCAACAATGTATGCTTTCTCCTTAAAAAGCTTGATCAACTCAACACCAAATTACAGTATATCAAGTATCATTTCTTTTATTTACCCCTTCTTTAACTTTTCCGTCTTTTTTTCTTTTAGAGGTAAAACAGGGCTCAAAAAACAACCATATCAATACATGCTTCTGTATCCCAAACTTGTCTCACACAAACCAAACAAAACAAAACAAAATACAATCTAAAACCAAATGCAAAGACCAAGAAGGTGACCTGTAAAAATGATCAGAAGAAAAAGCCCAAATAATGAGTTTAAAATCTACCAGAAGTAGCTCAACCCAATGAATAATTCTCCTAATGAAACTGGAACTCAATAACAAAATGCAACAAACTCCGATCACAAGAACCCATAAAACAAAAAACAAGAAAACCAGCTACACAAGCTAAAAAGGTTACCTTTGAATTCAACTCAAATCAACACTATATCCAATTCCTTACTCTTTTTCACTCTAATTAATTAAAACTCAAACTCAGTTATATCAATACTTCTGAATCCCAAATAAATTCCAACATGAAAACCCAATTAAAAGTCAACAAACCAGATCATACAAAAAGAAGAAACCTTTTGTTTGACGATAGGGGATTTGTGTTGGAGACGTTTGAGGATGAAGTCAGAGACTTCTTTAACAATAGTGGAATGGGAGGATCTGAGCAAGTCGCAAATCTCCTCCAATTTGTAAACAGGGGCGACCTTATCCTCATCGGAGGTGGCTCCATCGATCATCCGCGATCTCCAATACGACTCTACTGCCCTCCTGCTTGAATCCATTATTCTATTCTTTTAGATTTCAGATCAGGTTTGTGCATCAACAATCTAGTTGGGGTTTTTGACCAAAATTGATAGGCACCCAAGATGGGGACAAGTGTGGGGAGAGAGAACTGGACGTGGAACACAAATAGAGACTCAAAATTAGAAACACAAATTTGCTACTTTGCATAAGTTGGGGTATTTGCAGTCGTAGCCTATTTAGCCAATGCTATTGGAGATACAGCCACTTTTGACGCTTGTTTTCCAAAGTTTAGCCGATTTGCCTATCTTTAGACCATCAGTAAGCTATCTTCCAACTATTGAATGTGTTTGGTATGAAAAAAATATTTCTCATTTTTCTAGTATTTTATTGGATTAAATGTTTAGAATACATTTTCCTTAGGAACACTCGTTGTGATCCCACCACCCACTGCCTACGGGAACCCGCCTGCACCCATCACCCCCACCTTCCAACCTTCCATGCATTTGTGCCAAACCTCGCCTCGACCCGCCCCTAGCCCCAGCACTGACCCCAGACCTTGATCCTTTTATAGCTCATTTTTATATCATGTGAAATCATGGAATGTAAGTTTGCAATTGTAACAATAATGGGTCAACTTGGGGCAATAATAACACATCGTTTAGCCCAACTTGACACTGTCTAATTGAGCCCATGTAAACTTTAGGTTTAATTAGATTATGAAATATTTTTTAATTCAACTCATTTTTACTTGCTCAAATCGATTCAACACGTCAATTTGCCACAAACAAATGTTAGTTACTTCCCCTATAGATTCTCTTAGGTTCATTTAGGGATGGCAATGGGGCAGAGCGGGGCAAAGTCTTAACGGGGCAGGGTAGGCGAAAAAAAATCGATTGCAAATCCATAACAAGGCGGATGGTCTCAACTCCAAAAAAGCACAGAGTTGTCAATAGCTCCAACATCTAACTTTGACTCTTCTATTCTTTTATATTAAAATGTACTTTTTAATATTAGAAAAAACTTAACGCAAGCTAGCAATGTGATTATAGATTATACTTAACTTTAGAGTTTGTTTATAGAAATTTAAACTCATTGATAATTATTTATATATTTTTGAAATTCAAAGATTTTAACTTTAACACACTATATTTGAAGATTAATTTTTGTGACTTCTCTCTTTGGGTGAGAAAATTTTTATAAGCTCTTTTTAGAATTAATGATGAATAGTGATAAAATTACAATATATCACCTCACCTTTATTATTAACGAAATCTGAATGTGAGGACCATGTATGCCCAACATTGGCGTTGAAAGAGAAAAGAAATCATACTATTATTTGGAGAAAGAGAAATACCTTTCAGCGGGCACGGGCATAGAGTCGACGGGCATATTTTTATTATTAGTCACCTAAGTCTTAATCCGACTCTTAGCAATTTGGATAAAAAAATTTACATCCTAACTGCAATGGTTATTGTGGTTGGTGTTTGTATGTTTTGTTTACATGTTAAGTCAATGTTGTGAATATGACAATGATTCTTAGATGGTTATGATTTCTGAATAGTTATTCTACCTGTTGTATTCTTATAAGGTTTATTGTCATATCATGTTGTTAACATACGCATAATATTAACTTCAACAAATACAAATTGACCTAAAAATACTATTACTAAATACAAGAAAATTGACATTACAATAGCCATAACAATCTTTGGCTTAAACATATTACTAGGCCAATGAATTCTTACTGACAGAGATCTAAATCATCCTAGCTAACTATAATCCCCAAAAAGTGCTCAAGATAATAAGAGTAGTATCTTTATTTTTTGAAATTTCTTTTGTAGCTTACCCATTTTCAACAAATTGGCATAATTAACATCTCTCATTTCATCGACTATCATCCGCAAAATATCAATTTCTTCACAAAGCTCATCTAATATCCTTTTTAGTTTAGATGAAATTGGCATCCGGCTCTCCAAACTTGGCAACTATTGTCACATAGATACCTTAACCGACGACTGTACTTATTAGCTATCTGAAACCACTCGATTTTGTGTCAATTGAATCCTTCAGTGATGAGTTATAATAAAGATGAAGTGCATGCTATCTACACGTGAGAGATGTAGAAAAAATGTCTAATCAAAGACTGGCACATGGTGATTTTTCATTTACCTTTTCTTTCTCAATTTTATCTCTTTCTTCTCCATCTACCTCATCTTTCTTATCAACAAGTCAAATTTTATCTTTTTTTTCTCCATCTACCTCATCTTCTTCATCAACAAGTAAAAATTAAAAGCTTTCTCTTCCACCACTATAAAACCTTCACATCCACTATTAAATTACTCCATATAAAACCATCATACGAATGATCAACTTCACTCTTTGTCATAAAAGCAAATCTCGATTTACATTGCCTTTTTGCTTCTTCTTTTTGGGTTTTAGCTTAAGTTTGTGTAGCCACCTACTATTACGAGGATACAAGTCCAGCTAGCGAGATGAGACTTATCCTACAAGTCACTGAGTGCAGAGGATACACGCTTGCTCTACGAGTTATGACCGTTCAGGTGGTACGGGCGTAGGACGCAAGACATACATCCCGCCGCCTTAGGGTTGTAATCTCCTAGCTAGGGTTTCATATGTACCACCACCTTGAGTTTATAGGCCCATAGCCTTTATTAGTCTTTGTATTTTACCATAGTTAGGACGGGATAATCTCTACTATAAATACCCCTACTTACATTGTATTGTACATCAAAAGATTCACATCGAATCCAGCTATTGTCAAGAAATAATACTACTTACTTTCTTGTTCATTACTTTTCTCTCTATTTACTTACTTTTTCTATAGTTTATACTTTATTACTTTTGACCCTCTCATAAATTGTTTAACCTAGACGTCCAATTTTAGGCATAAATAGTTTGGCGCCCACCGTGGGGCCCAGGCAATTATAGGTATTCTACGAAGAAAAAGGCACAATCATGTCAGACAACAACAACTACGTCGCACGGGATGCTAGTATCGAGATCCAACAGATGACTCATAACTCGGTCGACATGGCTGAAACTATCTAAGATCAACGTCCTTTTATTCGCTATCATGACTGGAATCCCATCGAGATACCGCGCCTTATAGTGATTCAGACGAAGCGATACTGGGAGTTCAGGGGACCCAGAAGCCCGTCAACACGATTTTTGGGGGTCCCGGAGTTAGCATCACCAGGACCAGAGCCATCATGGTCTGTGAGGCCCATCAGGAGATAACTAAGAAACCTCGTATCAACGCCATCGAGTTCGATAACAAAGACTCACGGATAGTTCTATATCCCTACTATGATGCCTTGATAATTACCTTGCAGGTGCATGGCGCTCAGGTCAAGCGCGCATTGGTAGATCCAGGCAGCACGGTGAACATCATTTACTGGAAAGTCGTTTTCCAAATGGAGGTACCGGACCAGATAATTCTCAGTCCATACACCATAACCAGCTCCAACGAGAAGTTTGTAGGAGAGATACTCCTTTAGGTATACCTTCCAGGGGCAGCGAGGGTAATGACATGCGATTCACGAAGACCCTTGTATAACATTATCTTGGGAAGACCCTGGATTCACGAAGTACGAACAGAGCCGTCTACACTTCATCAAATCCTTAAATACCTGACTCCTTGGGGGCGAGAGAGATTTGGGGGAAGCAGAAACTATCTCGAAGTTGTTATGTAACGCCGTGATATGCACAGTCAAGAAGGAAACAAAGACATAGAAGAAGAAGGTGGATAAGTTGCTTGGCCCTTGTCTGGTAACCAACATACCTTTTGGGTTTGTAAGTCATGAAGTAATTGGACCCCGAGAGCCGGCCATCACGCCTCCAGACCTGTAGGAAGAAGAAAAGCCCGCTAAGGCTACGGTCGGTGATCTCAATCCGATGATTTTTGACGAGAGGTTCCCAGACAAGAAATTTTATGTGAGGGCCAAACTCTTAGCCGAAGCCAAACAAGAATACACTAACTTCATGCGTGCTCGATCAGACACATTTGCCTGGACACACACTGACATGCCGAGAATATCAACTAGCATCATCACACATAATCTTAATACTGACCCTAACTTTAAGTCGGTCAAGCAGAAGAAACGACCGATCAGCCGCGAAAAGGGGTTGGCGGTGCATGAGGAAGTTGAGAAGATGTTAAATAACGGTTCCATTTGCGAGGTTCAGTACCCCGATTGACTATCCAACATAGTGGTGGTCCCGATAAAGAATGGGAAGTAGAGAATGTGCATCGACTTCACATACTTGAATAAAGCATGCCCAAAAGACTCTTTCCCACTGCCTGACATCGATCAACTCATCGATTCTACAGTAGGTCATGAGACTCTAAGTTTTTGGGCATACTCGGGGTACAATCAGATCCTCACGAATCCAGATGGTCAAGAGAAGACTTCTTTCATTACGGACAGGGGGACTTATTGTTACATGGTAATGCCTTTCGTTTGAAAAATGTAGGAGCAACCTACTAGAGGTTAGTGAACCCGATGTTCAATGAGCATATTGGTAAGACTATGGAGGTTTACATCGACAACATGTTGGCTAAATTAGATTTCGCCAAGGACCACATCAGTCATCTGGAGATAGCATTCGACATGTTGAACAAGATCGGTATGAAGCTCAACCCAGAGAAGTGTGCCTTTAGCCTACCCTCCGGGATGTTCTTTGGGTTTATTGTCTCCAACATGGGCATAGAATCAAATCCCATGAAAATTTAAGAAATCGAGGCTATACCATAGGTCTTGAAAAGCGAAGTGGAGGTAAACAGACTTAACGACCGGATAGCAGTGCTTAGCTATTTTATCTCACGGTCTTCTGAAAGGTGTCATCCATTTTTCATTGTCTTGAAGAAAAATAAAAGCTTTGAATGGACAGAGCTGTACATCAAGGCGCTTCGAGAATTAAATCAGTATCTGGCCAATCCCCTGTTGCTAACCAAGCCACGCAAGGGAGAGCCGTTATTGTTATACCTCGCGGTGTCCGAAGTTGCTGTCAGTCCTATCCTGGTACGAGAATAAAAAGGGGTGTGCAGTCACCAGTATAGTACGTTAGCAAATCTCTCCTAGATGCAGAAACTAGGTACCAACACCTGGAGAAACTAGCACTCGCCTTAGTTATGGCAGCAAGGAAGCTGCGGCCGTATTTCCAAAGTCACACGATTATTGTGGTCTTCTCTTTCCCTTTACAAACCATTTTGCACAAACCTGAGCTCTTGGGCAGGCTAGCAAAGTGGGCCATCGAGCTAGGAGAATATGATATCATCTATCAGCCGCACGACCATCAAGTCACAGGTACTCACGGACTTCGTTGTCGACTTCAGTACAAACTTAACGCCGAAAGCCGATATAGAATGTAAAATGATGGATGGTGTCACACCCAGAGAATGAGTGATCAACATCAACGGGGCCTCAAATATAAAAGAGGTCAGGCTTGGTTTAGTGATTAAATCCCCAACTAGGAACAAATTTCGGAAGGGTGTCAGCTGCCCGCCGATAAGAAACAACGAAGAAGAATATGAAGCAATAATTCAAGCTTTAGAATTAGCTTACATATTTGGGGGCTAGGGAGATCAGTCTCAATAGCGACTCTCAACTGGTCGTCAATCAGGTAATTGGAGCCTACGTTGCCAAAGACGCTCGCATGCAGGAATACCTTGGTAGAGTGGAAAAGCATTTGAAGAATTTTCAAAAATGGAAGATCAATCAAATACCAAGGTAAGAAAACACGGAGGCTGATGCCCTAGCTAGTCTAGCAGCCACTGTAGAAATGAGTGCAGATAGCCTGGGATCCATCATTGAGTTAACCTACACGGACGTCAAGCACCATGAGGCCAACGTCACGAGATCGGTATGAGATTGGCGGTACCCGATCATTGAATACATAGACAAGGGAATACTCCCAGCAGACGGAAAGGAAAGCAGAAGATTGAGGGTTCAAGCAGCTCGTTATTGACTGATCAATGGGGAGTTGTATCGTCGGGTGTTTTGTGGCTCTTTGGCTAAATGTATGGGACCCTCTCAAGTGGATTACGTACTAAGAGAAATTCACGAGGGGCAGTACGGAAACCACTCTGACAGAAAATCTCTAGCTTGTAAATTAATCAGGGCGGGTTACTTCTGGCCTCAAATGGAAGATGACACAAGCAAGTTCGTTCGTTTATGTGACAGTTGCCAGAGATTTTCTCATATACTTCATCAGCCAGCAGAGCTGTTACATTCAGTGATAGCCCCTTGGCCTTTCATGAGATGGGGAATGTATATCATAAGGCCCTTGCCTAAAGCACCTGGTGGTGTCAAATTCCTTCTTATCATGACAGACTATTTCACCTAATGGGCCGAAACAGTGGCCTATGCTCAAATCTGGGAGCAGGAGGTGATACAATTTATATGGAAGAACATCATGTGCTGTCTCGAAATTCCAGCAGAAATCATTTGCGACATGGACCTCAATTTGTGGGCGACGAGATGATGCAATCGAAAATACGAAAGCGATAAAGAGATAAAAGTGAGACGAGACTTACACTAAAGTCGAGTAGCAACGGAGAACTTGTTCCGTTACACCCCGAACGATTGGAAAGAATCACCTAGCACTATGCAACTATCCTCAAGAATCACGTGGTCCTTGCAAATAGAATGGTCGGGGAGGTTTGAGGTTCAACTTGGAGTCGTCCAATTGAAATTCAAGCCAAGAATCAAAGGTTTCAATAGAGAGTATTTCTCTTGTGTTTTGCATTCAAGATAGGTTAAAATGAGTTCAAGACCTAATGAAGGCTTTTATAGCCTTCTACAAACTTGTAACGAAGTGCCTAAAATACCCCTAAGTGGGTTTAAACAATAGAAGCCACTTAGGGCCAAAGTTGGAATTACATACACAAAATAACCAAAATTCGGATGGGTTCACAACAGGGGTAGGCGGTCCGCCCTGTCCAAGCATCCTGAGGCCTCCAGTCAAGGAGGCGGTCCGCCTCTGTGAGGTAGGCGGTCCGCCCCTCCTAATTCTAGAGAGTCTTCATTTTGTAGGCGGTCCGCCTCTTCAGGTAGGCGGTCCGCCTCTTCCTGAAGCTTCTTGGGGTGTCTCCGTTTGTGTCTCTTGAGCCTCTCCAAGTGTCCTAGGTGGTCCTCCTTCCATGGTGCTCCATTGCATGATCTTCAAAGTGGTTCCGGAGCTCTCAACATCCATGCCTTTCCAAACCAAGTGTAGGTGAGTGTCTTGTATCTCCTTAGCTTGACTTCGAGTGAATGGCCTTGATGCAATTTGGGTTGCATCATCCTCCCCTTCTTGAGAAGATTTCGTCCTCGAAATTAAGGTGTCCTCCTCCAAGGTATCATTACCTACATCAAAAGAAGTCAAGTCACTAACATTGAAAGTGGTGGAAACATTATACTCACCGGGCAAATCTATCACATATGCATTGTTGTTGATCTTGGACAACACTTGGAAAGGGCCATCTCCTCTTGGTGCCAACTTCCCCTTCCTATGATTTGGAAATCTTTCCTTGCGGAAGTGCACCCATACCCAATCTCCCTTCTTGAAATCCACCTTCTTTCTTCCTTTGTTTTTCTTGGTTGCTATCTTCTCATAGGCCTCCTCCAAAGTCTTCCGCGCCTTGGCATGAAGTTCAAGCAATGCCTTGGCCCGAGCTTTACCTTCAAAATCAACAACCACATCCCTTGGCAAAGGGGTAAGATCAAGGGGAATCAAGGGATTAAAACCATAAACACACTCAAAAGGAGTCATGCCAATCATACGATGCAAAGTTCGGTTATATGCAAACTCCATGAGTGGTAGCTTATCAATCCAAGTCCCGGCCTTTCCTTTGGTCATAGCTCTAAGTAGAGCTCCCAAAGTCCGGTTCACCACCTCGGTTTGCCCATCGGTTTGAGGGTGGTGGGACGTGGAGAAGAGCAACTTGGTGCCAAGAGCACCCCACAAACACTTCCAAAAATGGCTAAGGAACTTGGAGTCCCTATCACTAACAATGGTGCGAGGCACCCCATGCAATTTCAAGACATTATCAACAAACAAAGAAGCTACATGTTGTGCATCATTAGTCTTTTTGCATGGAATGAAGTGAGCCATCTTGGAGAACCTATCAACGACAACATAAATGCTATCGTGTCCTCCTCTAGTCCGGGGTAAAGCCATCACAAAATCCATAGATATATCGACCCACGGACTAGTAGGTACGGGTAAAGGAGTGTACAAGCCATGGTTGTTGGACTTAGACTTGGCCTTCTTGCAATCCAAGCAAGCATTGCAAAAACGTTCCACAAGAGGCCTCATTTTCGGCCAATGGAATTGTTCTTTAAGTATGGCCATAGTCTTGTCCACCCCAAAGTGACCCATCAAGCCCCCGCAATGTGCTTCTTGCACTAGCACATCTCTCCAAGAGGACTCGGGAACACACACTCTCCCGTTCTTGAAGATGTAGCCATCTACCCATTGATACTTTTCCACCCTCTCCCCACTCGCTAGAGCATCATGAATGCTCTTGAGTTTTGGGTCATGCTCATACAAAGATTTTATACTTTCAAAACCCATGAGCCTAGAAGCTAGAGTGGTGGCAAGGGCGAATTTCCTAGAAAGCGCATCGGCTACAACATTGTCCTTACCCCGTTTGTAATGAATTACATAAGGGAAGGACTCAATAAACTCCACCCACTTGGCATGTCTTTTGTTCAACTTCTCTTGGCCTCTTAGATGTTTGAGTGACTCATGGTCACTCTTGATCACGAATTCCCGAGGCCAAAGATAGTGTTGCCAATGGGCCAAAGCTCTCACTAGGGCATACAACTCCTTGTCATACGTAGAGTAATTCAAGGTTGCGCCCTTTAACTTCTCACTAAAGTAGGCAACGGGTTTCCCTTCTTGCATGAGAACACCCCCAATACCCACCCCCGAGGCATCACATTCTACCTCAAAAGCCTTCCCGAAGTCGGGCAATTGCAACAATGGGGCGGTACTTAGCCTACTTTTCAATTCTTGGAAAGCCTTCTCTTGCGGCTCTCCCCAAACAAAGGACTTGCCCTTTTTCACCAACTCGGTGAGTGGTGCGGCAATGGTGCTAAAGTCTCGAACAAAGCGCCGATAGAAACTAGCAAGGCCATGAAAACTCCGCACATGAGAAACGGTGGTGGGAGTAGGCCAATCTCTAATGGCTTCAACTTTGGACTCATCAACTTCTACACCATTGACACTAACAACAAAGCCCAAAAAGACAACCTTTTCAACACAAAAGGCGCACTTCTTAAAGTTGGCATAGAGCTTCTCGGCTCGTAGCACTTCAAGCACTTGACTCAAGTGGCCCACATGGTCGCCTATTGACTTGCTATAAATCAATATGTCATCAAAGTAGACGACCACGAATTTGTTGATGAATGGCTTAAGCACGTGGTTCATTAATCTCATGAAGGTGCTAGGTGCGTTGGAGAGGCCGAAGGGCATCACCAACCATTCATATAGACCAAACTTGGTCTTGAATGCGGTTTTCCACTCATCCCCGGGTTTCATCCGGATTTGATGGTAGCCGGACCTAAGGTCTATTTTAGAAAAGACACTAGAACCACTAAGCTCATCCAACATATCATCCAAACGAGGTATGGGATGTCGATACTTTACCGTGATCTTGTTGACCGCTCGACAATCCACACACATCCTCCAAGTGCCATCCTTCTTCGGAACAAGGATCACGGGCACGGCACAAGGGCTCAAGCTCTCCCTCACCAAGCCTTTGGTGAGCAACTCATCAATTTGCTTTTGTAGCTCCCTTGTGTCCTCGGGGTTGCTCCTATATGCCGGCTTGTTGGGAATTTGAGATCCCGGGACAAAGTCAATTTGATGTTCAATGCCCCTCAAAGGAGGCAATCCATCCGGCATCTCATTCGGGAACATGTCCTCATAAACCTTCAAAACATTTTCAATGGCACTAGGCAAAGGGTTAGGGTTAGATAAATAATCACTTTCGGAATTTAAAACCATACCTTTGTGCACTAGGCATATGAGCATTTTGGTGCCATCATTACCTTTCAAAATCTCACCCGGTTGCATCATGGCACACATGCGACCGGTGGAAGATGGTGGGGTCTCGGCCAAAGGTTTGGCCACAACCGGAGACTTGGCCTTAGCCGCTTCTCTCAACTCTTTCATGCGCCGATAGTCTTCACTTACTTGCTTTGGGGACAAGGGTGTGAGCACAAACTTCTTCCCCTCATGTCTAACCGTGTAAGTGTTGGCCCGGCCATCATGAACCACTTGTTTGTCGTATTGCCACGGCCTACCAAATAAAAGGTGGCATGCTTGCATTGGCACCACGTCAAACATGTGTTCATCTTGATAGTTCCCGATCTTGAACCTAATCAAGACTTGCTTCAAGACCCTCAATTCCCCACACTCACTCAACCATTGCAAACGGTAGGGATTAGGGTGCTTTTGGGTAGTCAATTTCAATTGTGAGACCAAGGATTGGCTCACCACATTAGCACAACTACCCGAGTCTATGATCATGGAACACACTTGCCCTTTCACTCTACATCGAGCATGGAACAAGTTCTCCCTTTGTTCATCTTCCCTCTCTTCGCTCACCATGGTTCCCAAAATGCGGCGAACCACAAGGAACATATTAGGATCATCCCCCTCCGTCACTCTCTCTTCACCCTCACCCTCAACTTCCTCACTCTCCTCCTCAACTTCTCCCTCGGACTCACTTTCTCCCTCATAGACCAACCCATCATCCATCACGATCATTGTTTTCCGGGTAGGGCACTCTTTGGCAAAGTGGCCGTAACCCTTACATTTATGGCATTGGAAAGAAGAAGAAGAAGGAGTATTTAAAGTAGTTTTAGAATTACCTCCAACCTCTTTGTGGTCGCTTCTCGGGGTAGCCTTCTCAAAAGGCTTCTTCACATCTCGACTCCCACTTGCACCACTTGTGTATGGGGCCTTCCATTCTTTGGGGCGAGTTGTTGGAGTGGTAGTGGTGGTACTCCTATAGCGAGGAGCCCTTTCTTCTTTGAACCACTTCTCGGCCTCAACCGCGGCATCACACACATCTTGTAGAGAGTGGAAGGTGTGTAGCCTCAATTGGGAAGCAATCTCCCTACTCAAGCCACTTTTGAAACGGATGATAGCTTGTTCCTCATCCTCCGTTTCCATATCAAGAGCCATCCGGTTCTTCTCAAAATCATTGAAATATTCATCAACGGGTTTGGAGCCTTGCTTCAATTCATAGAGCCGTTTGAGTTGCTCTTGTCGGTACTTGGGAGTCACATACTTGTTGCTCATTATTTCTTTCAACTCTTCCCAAGTGATGTTCATCCGCAACCCAAGTCGTCTCCTCGAACGTTTCATGGATTCCCACCATGTAGAGGCATAAGATTCAAAGGAAGCAATGGCATATGTAGCCTTCTTCTCCTCGGACATATCATTCGTGTCAAAGACCCGCTCCAATTGAACCTTCCATTCTAAGAAAGTCTCCGGATCACTAGTTCCCTTGAAAGGCGGGATAGTGATCTTTACACTATTGAGGTTAGTGTCACGACCCCCACGATGTGGTCCCGGTTGACCCCCGTAGTAGTCTTCAACCTCATCATACTCCCTTCTTAAGTCCCTTCCCATGAAAGCCCTTGGAGGTCCTCGACCTCGCCCACGACCTCCATCCATTCCCCGGCCTCCGTTCATTGCTCTCCTAGGTGGATAATGAGCATCAAAATCATCATCTAATCCGAGGCCCTCCCCTTCTTGAGCTTCATCAACTTGCTCAAGAGGAATCACATTTCTTCGGGGCCTTAAGAGTGGGACATCTCCTTGGGGATTGCCCAAGGGTTGGGGAGTGCCCAACGATCTTTCTCTAGCAAGAGCCTCGTCCCTCAACCGTTGTCGACGAACTAACTCCGCATATTGATCCGGTTTCATGATTGAATCATCACTTGTGCCTTCATTGGCATCCTTTTGGACACTCGGGGTCCTTTCCTTTTCAAAGACCTCCATTCTAAGGTTCAAGGTTTTCACCTCGGCCAATAGGCTAGCCAAGACGTCAACGGGAACCTCAATTGTTGATTTGGCCTTCTCATCCGCCATTGTACCTACAACAATCAAAAACAAGTAAAGAGATTAGAGTAAAAGCTCTCACTCGCTCCCTTACCTTTGATTGTCCCTCGGGTTCACTCTTGTTTTTGGGGTAGGTTCACTCAAGCTCGAATTCAAAAGTCTTCCTCGGAGTTGAACAACTACCTCAACAACCAAACAATCCGACAAGTTCCAAATGCTCTTCGGGAAGAGTGGAGTTAATGGGACTCTATAGGCGTTCGGCTTTTAAGTGAGCACTTGAGCCAAAGAAATTCTACGAGTCTTCTTTGAAGTTATCAAACACCAACACGCACGAATATCCTAAGCGCTCAATGAATTAGTACTAGTTGAGTAGGAGAATTACTCGCAAAGTACTAACCGGAAGTAATGGAAACAAACAAATCACGAAAGCCTACGAAACAAACTACCCGGACACCCTTCAGGGAGTGGGCGCCCCGCCTCTGTAAGGTGGGCGGTCCGCCTACTCCGAGATCCAGAGAGTGGCAGAAATTCGGGCGGTCCGCCTAAGATAAGGGGCGGTCCGCCTAGCCTTTTCTCCTGCACAGTTTCAAGTCCGTTTCTTAGGTTTTGGCACTCGATTTTCCAATGTTTTCAAGGAGTTTTTGATATGTAATGGTACCCAAAGTTGTTTTGGACTATAACAAGCAAACCCCAATGGTTTAATCCATCAAACAACCAACAAACAACTTGATTCGAAGATTTGGAGCAAATTCTTCAAAAACTTCAAGAACACCAAGATTTCAAAAAAATTCGATTTTCACTCCGCTACTCCAAATGATGTTATAGTGGTATCAAAATGACGGGGTAACTATAAGAAATAATCCCCGATACCAAACAACCACAAAATCATAACATCAAACAAGTTTTGGCAAATTTTGCAAAATACCCAACCTAGGGTTCAAATTTTTCAATCTTTGATTTTCAACTCCAAAACGCGTTTTGTTGGTACCCAATTGTCGGGTTCACGTAAACAAACAATCCCCGATAATCAAAACCAACAAAAACGTAACAACCAACGATTTCTAGCAAATTTTTGGGTTTTCTAGTTTTTGACTTTTTTTCTTCTTTTTCAATGAAACAAGAACAAGAATATGAAAATAAACACGGAACATAAAAGACAAGCACGAAGAGTAGGACGAGGGTTCGTAAGAACGCAACCCTAGCCTTGCTCTGATACCAACTGATGCAATCGAAAATACGAAAGCGATAAAGAGATAAAAGTGAGACGAGACTTACACTAAAGTCGAGTAGCAACGGAGAACTTGTTCCGTTACACCCCGAACGATTGGAAAGAATCACCTAGAACTATGCAACTATCCTCAAGAATCACGTGGTCCTTGCAAATAGAATGGTCGGGGAGGTTTGAGGTTCAACTTGGAGTCGTCCAATTGAAATTCAAGCCAAGAATCAAAGGTTTCAATAGAGAGTATTTCTCTTGTGTTTTGCATTCAAGATAGGTTAAAATGAGTTCAAGACCTAATGAAGGCTTTTATAGCCTTCTACAAACTTGTAACGAAGTGCCTAAAATACCCCTAAGTGGGTTTAAACAATAGAAGCCACTTAGGGCCAAAGTTGGAATTACATACACAAAATAACCAAAATTCGGATGGGTTCACAACAGGGGTAGGCGGTCCGCCCTGTCCAAGCATCCTGAGGCCTCCAGTCAAGGAGGCGGTCCGCCTCTGTGAGGTAGGCGGTCCGCCCCTCCTAATTCCAGAGAGTCTTCATTTTGTAGGCGGTCCGCCTCTTCAGGTAGGCGGTCCGCCTCTTCCTGAAGCTTCTTGGGGTGTCTCCGTTTGTGTCTCTTGAGCCTCTCCAAGTGTCCTAGGTGGTCCTCCTTCCATGGTGCTCCATTGCATGATCTTCAAAGTGGTTCCGGAGCTCTCAACATCCATGCCTGTCCAAACCAAGTGTAGGTGAGTGTCTTGTATCTCCTTAGCTTGACTTCGAGTGAATGGCCTTGATGCAATTTGGGTTGCATCACGAGATCACCGCTTTCCTAGAAGAATAGGAGATAAAGAGAACAACTTCAACACTTTACCACTCTTCGGCCAATGGTCAAGCTGAATCTTCAAACAAAACAATCATTGAAAGCCTGAAGAAGTGACTTAAAGAAGCCAAGGGAAAGTGGCAGGAGGAATTGCCAGGAGTTCTATAGGCTTACTGCACTACATCCAAGGCCAACACAGGGGAAACTCTATTTTCATTAACATATGGAGCGGAGGCAATGATTCCCTTAGAAATCGGAGAGTCCGTGATGCAGCCCATGTCCGTGTTGGTCAAGAAACTAAGCCAGATCCAATGTTCTAGCCATCGAGACCGGTCATACGAAGCTAAGCCAAGGCTCAGCACGATGTGCATATTCATTGAATGTGGTCGGAAGGAACCAATCGTTCAGAAGATGAGTGGCCGAGCTCAATGCTTGGAAGCTACATCTGTAAGCTCGAGCCCGAGGCTGGAAGTGTCCGAACACTGATCCATGATGCCGAGCACTGAAGCGACTGAAGGGCTACAACTGTGTCTAAGGCAGCAGAGTGTCTGTTGTCAAGCAAATGTGCCGAGGCGAAGAGTGACCGAGCGTGAAGAGCGCAAAGCACACAATTCACTTTGACCCTGCGTGGCCTCATTTAATTGGTCGTCTGTGACCGCTTACTATTTTTCCCTTGGGGATTTCTATATAAACCCCATTCTTTTTCATTTGTTGGAACCAGTTATTGAACGTTAATATTAGCTGTTTGCTATTGAGTCTCCATCGTGAGCCGAACCCCATATTGGAAACCTTGCTTATGGACTTGTGGCTTTCGATGGAACTCTGATTGATCATTTCCTCTTTGATCATTCGATTTTTAAGAGGAAATGTTCTCTTGAGGATTGTTACTTAGTGTAGGTGTCTTTTCTTCATTCTAATCTAGAGGCTCCAAGAAAAGTTGCTTGGTTTTGCTAGATTGAGTTGAGATTACGTCTCACTTTTATCATTTAATTTTTCGTCTGTTTTATCTTCCACGTGTATGTTAGTGTTTAGCCCAGTGGCTTGCACCATCTTAGTATCAGAGCACGGTTCGGGTACAAACCCAATCATATTTTTTATCTTTATTTCGTGTGTGTGTTTTCTGTTTCAGTTTTTTGTTCTTGTTCTTGTGTTGTTTTTGGTGTTCTTATTACCAAAAAAAAAAGTAAAAAGAAGAAAATTCAAAATACTTGTTTGATTCTTGGATTGTTTTGAGTAAACAACTACAGATTTGTGTTTATCTTTATCTGGTGATACCAAAAAGTAACCGTCATACACTATTTGACGACAAGGGTTTTTTGAGTTTGAATTTGTCAGATGTCAGAAGTTATTGAGTTTAAAACTCCAGTTAAATTTTGGTTGTTTTGGTTTGAAACTGTTGGTTATTGGTTGATTTAGGTCGAGTTTTAGTGTTCAAAATCGAAGTTTCATTGTTAAGCAACCGTCTGTACGCCGAAAAAATTATTACATTGTAACAGTGTACGACGACACCGAAGTGGTTCATCGCTTCGCTTGGAGCATGAGTTTTCCCTCCATTCATTGTTAAAATTTGACCTTGAATCTTACTGTGGTGTCTGGACTGTGAACAAAGTTTAAGTGTGTCTGTACGTTGGAATTTGAAAGGTCCATTGTTCCATTGAAGAAGAAAGGGGAAGTTGTCGTTACCTAAACCCCAAGTGAAAATTGTTGGTAGAAAAGATGAAAGTGGGTAAGGTTAAACACTAATCCGTACCAAAGAAGGAACCAGTTTTGTCTGTACAAGGGTGACATATCCGAGGTTTCCCAAAGAGGAATGAAGGATAGATTCTCCTAGGTTTTCTTTCTTTCTTTCTTTCTTTCTTTGTGCCCATGAATTCTCGTTAGTAGATCTCTAGAGTAAATTCTTCTACTTGAGGTACTACTAACTTGTTTGAGCTTATAGGAACCCGCGCGAGGGTGGTGACCGAAGTCCAATTTTCGGAGAACATTCTTTGACCTCCCATGCGTTGTTAAATAGCGCCAGTTTCATCGAGTTGAACATCAATTCACTTTTCTCGAAGAGGCGGTGAATCTTGTCGAACTCAGAGGATCTTAGAGGGACTGTTCAATCCAATGAAGCCATTGGTTACAAGTTCTTGAGTGACCGAACATATAAATTGAGTGGACCCCAACACCACCCAACAAAAGTGAGGGAGTGAGTTAGTTGATTTCTAACCAAACACTTCTTTGTCTTTGATTTGTGTAGGTACCATGACTGGAACGGAGAAAAGGGTGTTGAAGCGCCCGAGGTGTCGTTAGCCGATCTCATGGCTATGATACAAGGCATCTGTGTCGAACTAAGAGTAGTGTATGTTCGAGTTGAAAATATCAAACAAGACCGAGCCTCCGAGGCCTTGCCAGTGTCCAGGGCTGGGACAAGCAATTACACTCCTATGCGACTAATGCAATTTGCTGAGTTGGCCTGACGCCAACAAGTGAGAGCTGAAGCTTCTCTAAATGAGCAAAACTTGGGCATTTCCCAAGCGGAACAACAAAACTTGGACATTCCCCAAGATGATTTACCACCAACTCAAAGACCCCAAAGAAATTTAGTAGCCGTTGCTGAAGAGGGTGATGTTCGAGATGAAGAGTATGTTGAAGCTGAGTATAAGCAATCATTCTATCCCTGAGGTCAGGCTCATCAAGGCCGTGGAATCCCCTGAGGTCGAGGACGAGGAGCTTATGTTGATAGGCATCTTGAACGAGAGGCTGATGATTATTATTATGATAATTATCCGGAACAAGCCTGAGGTGGTAGAGATACAAACTTGAACTGTGTCAAGATCACTATTCCACCATTCAGAGGAACTAGTTATCCAGACCAATATCTTGATTAGAAGGTTCGATTGGAACAAATATTTGAAACAAATGAGATGAAAGAAAAGCTTCCTATGCTATTGCTTAGGTCAAGGCATATGCTTCTACTTGGTGGGAAGCTGAGAAGAGAATGTGAATATATCATGCTTTACCAGGCACCGTACTTGAGTTCAATTGAAAAGAGTGAAGGAAACTAAGTATGTGACAGCTAAACATCGTCAAGAGCAACTTTGGAAGCTCTATGATTTAAAGAAAGGATCTAAACCGATCGAAGAGTACTTCGACGAGTTTCAAAATATTTGTTTGCTCTTGATATGTAAGAAGATGATGAACAAGCCATCATTTGGTTAAAAAATAGGCTGAATCGAGATATATCATCTCAACTGAGATTGCATGTGTTCCTTACTTTGGATGAAGCTTTCCATGCAGTCGTTGATACTGAGAAGTGGGCGAAGGAAAATCGAGCAAGTCAGTACCGAGGGGTTACTACAACTACTTCTTTGAACCGGAGCAAAGATTGGAAGATTTTGAACCCTGTCACTGCCAACATTGGCCATGATCAGAAGAGACCCTTCAAGAAAGGAGCGACTGTTAAAAACTCCAAGGTGATTGGAGGTAAAACTCAACTCAATACTCCAAGTGCTTCAAATATTTAGAGTCACAAATGTAGGGATTATGGTCACATGACAAAAAAGTGTCCAGTTTGCAAATTTATGATGATGTTTTAAGATGGGACCATCCATGAGCAAGCGAGTGACTCCGAGGAGGAGAAAAGAGAAGGAACCGAGGCTGATCACGATGAAGACGGTCGCTAGGCAACCGAAGCTGACTGTCCGGATATGTTCCTTGTGGTTCGTAGGAACTTGAGCACTATGAACATAGAAGAGGAGGAGGATAATCAAAGGAAAAATCTCTTCCATGCGAGGTGTAGAGTAAGGGGGAAAGTGTGTTTCGATGATTATTGATTCGACAGTTGTGCTAATATAGAAAGCCAATCATTGGTTTCATAATCGGGACTGCTTACCTTAAAACACCTCCAGCCATATCGATTGCAATAGTTGAATGAATGTGGAGAACTGAGAGTTGCTAAGTAGGTGTTGATTAAATTCAAAGTTGGGACTTATCATGATGAGTTGATGTTTGATGTGGTCCCAATGCAAGCTTGTCATTTGCTACTTGGGCGATCGTGGAAATTTGATAGGTCCTTTGTCCATAATGACCGAACCAACACTTACAGTGCTAGGCACAGAGGTGAGAGTTTCATACTCAAGCTTTTGTCTCCAAAACAAGTCAGTAAGGACTATAAACGAATGGAGGAGCTGAAAGATGCGGCTAAAGCTAAATCTCCTATGGGGACACAACTTGTGGCCGAGGACAAAGAGATACCGTCCGACGCAGGTAACATTTGTGCAATCATGCAACCGGGTGAGTGCCTCCGAGGCAATGATCGAAGCAGATTGATGATTTACCTCGTACACAAGGGTATCCTTCGAAACTCTAATGATGATTTCACTAACGATAACTTTTTGCCTAGTGTTGTACAAAGTATTTTGCAGGACTTCGAGGACATGTTTCCTGAAGAAATGCCTAGTGGATTGCCTCCATTGAGGGGAATCAAGCACCAAATTAACTTTATTCCGGGATCTCAAATTCCGAACAAGCCAGCCTACCGATGTAATCCCAAAGACACCAAAGAGCTCCAGTAGCAGGTGGATGAATTTCTGAACAAAAGGCTGGTTCGAGAGAGCTTGAGTTCGTGCGCCGTGCCTGTTATCCTTATCCTAAAGAAAGATGGAACATGGCGAATATGTGTTGATTACCGAGCAGTCAACAAAATTATAGTAAAGTATCGTCATCCTATTCCTCTATTAGATGACGTGCTTGATGAATTGAGTGGTTCTTCTTGTTTTTCAAAGATTTACCTCAGGTCTGGTTACCACCAAATTCGAATGAAATCTGGTGATGAGTGGAAAACTGCATTCAAGACCAAATTCTAGCCTACTCTTGAAAGGCCAACTGAGCCTACATACCTAAGACATGTATTTTCTCCTTTCTTGTTTCTTTAATTATTATCATTATTTCGTAACAGGCCCTTAGCCCCGTTCTTTATGTCTCATATGTCTCAACACCCCTATTTATCAATAAAACTACTATTTTACTTAGTTAATTTTACAATTCAGATCCATCTACGATTCAAATATTCATAACCCCGGCTAGACCTAAGTTGAAGTAATACACCCACTTTTCGCTACAAAAGTGGGGGTAAACTACTCGCTTAGAGCTAGATCACGTCTAGCTCAGCCACCATGCATTATTCATAAGTTGAACTCATCAATTCAACAAATTTGCACCTACATGTCGGTGGGGACGCCCGCCCGCATAGTGCCAGAAAGTCTTGAAAATACTCGAGTATACAAGCAAAGATGTTCTAGTTGGAACACAAAAATACCCCATTCATACACGGGCGAAAGTCGTCCCATTGTGCGCGCAAAACAGCCATCTATCACAGGCGGAATATAAGCCATCAATTTCTGATGCAAATGAAGCGCCCCTAAGTGCATACACCCGTCTTATTAAAACATTAGTCCAGAAAGGCAAACAAAACGTGCTGCTTAACTACACAAGTACGCATAAAAACGTTAATGAATGTCCGTTTCATTAATAACAAACAGCCTGTAGGCTCATAATATACAATTATTTCTTTCTGAATACAATATTGTTTATAACAATTGTAAAAAAAATAAAAAATAGAAAGGGAAGGCTAAAAAAACTGCAAGTTCCTCAGAATTCACACGGCTAGAGATTCTTCGTCTGGATTATAGCTCTTGCATCGAAGTCTCTCTCGGCACTTGGAAGGCAAAATTTCCAACTTGATACCCCAAGCAGAAACATCTTTGAAATGATGTGCCACAGGAGTTGGAAAGTTTGTCCAACTGAGGAACCCCTCACCAGAACGGCGGAGGAAGCAGAATGCGGTCCGAGACATTACTTGGATTCACTTAGAGAGACTCTAATGAGGAACCCTCAGTGGCTGCAGGAACACAATGTTCCCCCTCTTCCCCGTACGATTGGAAGTAGATGCACTCCCTGAAGTTGCAGAATAGGGCAGAGTTATACGACCACCCTGAACGCTGCGGGTACGGAGAATGTTCTCGGGTATCAACTGTCGGAGAGGATATCCCAGGGATTTGCTCCTCGTTCAAATGGAGTTGCTTCCGGGACTATGGCCCTAGGCAACCAAAAGACGAGCAAATGCATAATCCTTGCTCGGTTGTCATTCTTCTGCTGGCAAAGCCCACATGACAAGAGGGATATCACAACAACGGCCGTGTTAGAAGAAGAGCACACCGTAATCGGTGCCCATGCCACAATGCAGACATTCTGAAGAACATCATTAGAATCTCGATCAAACTTCATGACTCGGGGGACTCCGTCCGTTCATGGGTGGAGAAAAAGAAGAAAAAAACTGCAGATGGTCTTTTGTCTACAGTTTTCTCACGCACCATCCCTTCTAAACAAAGGAGTTTTTTTTGGGAATACCAGACCAGGATCAAAGGCAAACATTTTTTAAGATAGAAGAGTCATGCTTTCATAAGGAAACTTTTAAGAGATGGATTATTTTTCTAAAGAAGATTTATGATTCCACCACTATTACGAAGCCCCTATGTATAGGCTGGAAGAGATACGAACGGGTCATGAAACGGTCAAGCGTAATTATGGCTTGAGACATGAAAAGATTCGGTGCAGCAAAAAGTGTTCTTGGAAAGGTACATGGAATCAACATCAACCAATCAGATGAAGCCATACAGAGTTCTCAAAGAAATCAACATCATTCTTGGTCAAAGAGACTGCGAGTTTCAAGAAGTCAGTGAGATATCCTTTCACATTCGTCTGATACGCCGCTTTCACTTCCTGACTGCTTGCGTAACTACTCATCAAGTGGGGGGACTGACTGTGTGGGCAAAAATACGCCACCTACTATTATTGGGATACAAGTCTAGCTGTTGAGACTAGACTAGACTTATCCTTCAAGTAACCGGGCAATAAGGATACACGCCTGCTCTATGAGTTATGACTGTTCAAGCGGTATGGCGGTAGGACGCAAGGTATATGTCCCGCTTCCTTAAGTTTACAATCTCCTAGCTAGGGTTTCGTGTATACCACCGCCTTGAGTTTATAGGACCATAACCTTTATTAGTCTTTGTATTTTACCATAATTAGGATATGATAGTCTCTACCATAAATATCCCTCTTTACATTGTATCGTATATCAAGCGATGCACACCAAATTCGGCTATTCTCAAGGAATAGTACTACTTACTTTCTTGTTCATTACTTTTCTCTCTATTTACTTACTTTTTCCAATATTTATACTGTATTGCTTGTGACCCTCTCATAAATTTAATTTATTAACCTAGACATCCAATTTTAGGCATAAACGAAGTCAATAAATCCATATAATCACTCTTTTTTACCATATGACAAGAATTACTTGAAAGGAGAAAAAAAACTCAGAATTGCTAATTTAGATAATCAAATCAAACATTGAAGAAAGAAACGTGAAAGCCTTGTTTTAATATGTGGGAATTAGGATAGAACTAGTGTTGCTCCTCCAGGAGGGGATTATGTATCTTTAAATTTCGTAAAAAATTGTGCTGGGTCTATTTCTTCTTCTGATTTTTCTTCAGGATTGTTATATTCTCGGTTGGTTTCACTAGTTTGTAGGTTGGGTACTGTTGGTGTTGTTGTTGTACCATTATGGGTATGTTCCACGAAAGCTATTTGTTGATCTATTGGAGAGGGGGGTCGGGGTTTAAGTTTTGGGTCGAGGGGTAAGATTTTTGTGGGTAAACGAAAGGAAGAGGAAACAAGAAAGAAAGGGAGAGGGAAATGCAATTAATGATGGTGGACGTGGCGACAAAAAGAAAGTATATGGCGGTGGAGGTGAGCGTCAGGGTGGTAATAGGGAGGAGAAAGAGAAATTGTGAAGAATAAAATTACATTCACGTGCTAGACTTGGGTGAAACTCACGATTTAGGCCATATAAGCAAATTGCGCTCAATTGGCACAAAAATGATTGGCTTTTAGTAGCTAATAGGTTCAACATTCAGTTAAGGTATCTAAATGATAATAGTAGCTAAGTTTAGGGGGCTGGACACCTATTATGACTTCAGTTTATTAATCACAATTATAGTTTGATGTGAAATACTATCACACTAGTCCCAAGATTCGCAAGATGAAACCCAGTACCAACCGAAGCAAATTCAAATTAAATATACAAATGGAAATATAAGAACATAATAAATAACGACCAACAAAATGATGCAATAAAAATTGCCTCAAGACCATTCGCTCGGATTCAAGTTAAAGAGATTCAAGATGCTCACCTACACTTAGTTTGGAAGAGCTTGGAAGATAAAAACTTTGGGGATAATTTAAAGACCATGTACTTGAGCGCTTGTGAGGCTACAACAGCAAGCAGATCGCCTCAAGGGGTGGGCGGACCGCCTACCCCTATCTCACCTCCAAATGCGACTAAGTGTGGAAGTTTGGCCTTACAAGCAACCGGGCACAGAGGATACACGCCTGCTCTACGGGTTACGAGTGTTCAAGCAGTACGGCGGTAGGACGCAAGGCATACGTCCCACCGCCTTAAGATTATAGTCTCCCAGCTAGAGTTTCGTATGTACCACCGCCTTGAGTTTATAGGCCCATAGCCTTTATTAGTCTTTGTATAATACATTAATTAGGACTTGGTAATCTCTACTATAAATATTCCTCCTTATATTGTATTGTATATCAAGAGATTCACACAAAATCCGGCTATCTCAAGGAATAGTACTACTTACTTTCTTGTTTATTATTTTTCTCTTTATTTACTTACTTTTTCCAACGTTTATAATATATTGCTTGTGAACCCCTCATAAATTTAATTGTTTAACCTAGACGCCTAATTTTAGGCATAAACAAAGTCAATAAATCCTTATAATCACTATTTTTTCCATATGACAAGAATTACCTGAAAGGAGAAAAAAAAACTCAGAATTCCTAATTTAGATAATTAAATCACACATTAAAGAAAGGAACATGAAAGCCTTATTTTAATATGTCGGAATTAGGATAGAAGTAGTGTTGCTCCTCTGGGAGGGGATTATGCATCTTTAAATTTCGTACAAAACTTGTGCTGGGTCTATTTCTTCTTCTGGGTTTTCTTCTGGATTGTTATATTCTTGTTTGGTTTCACTAGTTTGCAGGTTTCGTACCGTTGGTGTTGTTTTTGTACCATTATGGGTATGTTCCACGAAAGGTATTGGTTGATCTATTGGAGTGGGGGTCGAGGGTTAAGTTTTGGGTCGAGGGGTAAGATTTTTTTGGGTGAACAAAAGGAAGAGGAAACAAGAAAGAAAGGGAGAGGGAAATGCAATTAATAATGGTGGAGGTGGCGACAAAAAGAAAGTATATGGTGGTGGAGGTGGGCGTCAGGGTGGGAATAGGGAGGAGAAAGAGAAATTGTGAAGAAAAAAAATTAAATTCACGCGCTAGACTTGGGTGAAACTCACGATCTAGGCCCTATAAGAAAATTGTGCTCAATTGGCACAAAATTATTGGCTTTTGGTAGCTAATAGGTAAAATCTTCAATTAAGGTATCTAAATGATAATAGTAGCTAAGTTTAGGGGGTTGGACACCTATTACGACTTCAGTTTATTAATCACAATTATAGTTTGATGGGAAATATCATCACACTAGTCCCAAGATTCGCAAGATGAAACCCAGTATCGACCGAAGCAAATTCAAATTAAACATACAAATGGAAATATAAGGACATAATAAATAACGACCAAATAAAATGATGCAATAAAAATTGCCTCAAGACCATTCACTCGGAGTCAAGTTAAAGAGATTCAAGATGCTCACCTACACTTGATTTTGAAGAGCTTGGAAGATAGAAGCTTCGGGAATGATTTGAAGACCATGTACTTGAGCGCTTGTGAGGCTACAGCAGCAGGCAGACCGCCTCAAGGGGTGGGGGGACCGCCTACCCCCATCTCACCTCCAAATGCGACTAAGTATTGGTGTTTGAGCCCTCAGGAAATTACCTAGCGGACCGCCCATGGTACTAGGCGGACCGCCTCAAACTACCACCCCTCTCTGAACTTCTCTGAGGCGTAGCACCTCACTTCTGAGGTGGGGCGCCTCCCCCTGTTCCAAGGTTGATGGGATTTTGGTTCATTTTATGCCTTTTTACTTTTTTTGCCTGACGTGGCCTTTAGTGTTTTGACCCAACTTGTGAGAATTAATGACATTTAATACTAATGTAGGAGGTCCTATATGTAGCTTGCTTAGGGTTTTTTGTTCATTACACAACTTTGAATACAAAAAATACTTGAGAATGCTCTCTAATGAAAATCTTTGTTTGGGCTTGATTTCATATGGTGAATCCACTTGAACATCATTCCTTCTTTTATGAAACTCGTTTGTAAAAGTCGAGTACCTCTTGAGGATAGTTTGCATAGTATAGGTGACCCTTGACTTCGCCAAAGGTGTATCAAAACTTGATTCCTCGATGCTACTTGGGTAGTTATTTAAGTTTCGTCTTGCTTTTATCGTTACTTTTAGCTTCCGCATTTTATATTGCATCAGTTGGTATCAGAGCACGGCTAGATTTCGTTCTTACAAACTTTCATCCTGTTCATCATGCCTAATATCTTTAGTTATTGTTGTTCTTGTTTGTTATTGTTTTTGAGAAAAGAAAAAGAAGAAAAAAGTTTGAAAAAGTTGAAAAATCACAAAAAAACTCATAGAACAACTTGGATTTGAATACTCAAACAATGAAAGTTATTGGGGATTTTTCTATATTATTTTTCCGTTCTTTTGGTACCATAAAATCTCGATTTGGTGTTGTGATTCAAAATTTGAACATTCAAAACCCCCATTTTTGAAACCCTTAAAAATTTTGCTTCAAATAAAAAATTGAAGTTTGTTGTTGTTTGTTTGAGTTTGAAAACCATTGGGGATTATTAAGAATCATTGAATACACCATTGGGTACCTTTGGATTTGAGAAACAAGTTGAAATTGTTGGAAAATTTAGGTGCAAAATGGATCAAAACACGTTCTTGCAAAGCTGCAGAATCAGCGCTAGGCGGAGCGCCTGAGCAGCAGGGGTGGACCGCCTCATTTTTGGCCCCTCTCTGGACTTTTTTAGGCGGAGCGCCTCCCCCTATGTCGGGGTCGGGGTAGTTTATTTCGTAGGTTTTTGATATTTCTTTATTTGCACTACTTCTGACTAGTACTCTTGGAGTAATCCTTCTACTTAATAAGTACTAGTTCATCAAGCTTTTAGGATACTCGTGCATGTTGAGAATTGGAATTCAAAGAAGACTCGTAGAACGTTCTTTGCTTCAAGTGCTCACTCAAATAGCCATTCGTCCATAGAGTCACATTAACTCCACTTTTCCTTAAGAGTATTTGGTTCTTGTGGGCTTAGTTGGTTATTGAGGAGGTTGTTCAAGTACGAAGAGCCTTTGGAATCAAGGTTGAGTGATCCTACCCACTAAATTGAGTGTACCCGAGTGACATTCAAAAGTGAGGGAGTGTGTGAGGACTTTTTACTCTAATCTGTTCTTTGGTTTTGCTTCTTGTAGGTACATGGCGGAGGAAGGAGAAAAGTCCATAGCGGTATCGGAACCCATTTTGGCTTACCTC
Organism: Petunia axillaris subsp. axillaris; assembly: GCA_029990575.1. Taxonomy (NCBI): domain Eukaryota; kingdom Viridiplantae; phylum Streptophyta; class Magnoliopsida; order Solanales; family Solanaceae; genus Petunia; species Petunia axillaris. The sequence goes on along the minus strand of JARKNS010000004.1, from coordinate 97,242,279 downwards.
TTGGCCGAGGTGAAATCCATAAGCTTGAGACTTGAGAACATTGAAAGGGAGAGAACCCCTAGTGTTCACAAATATGCCGGAGAAGGCACAAGTATGCTTCAACTGTGAAGCCGGATCATTTTGCTGAGTTAGCTCAATAACAAAGGTTGAAAGATGAAGCTACATGTCGTGAAAGATTGGTAGGTATTCCCATACAAGTGGGCATTCCCCAGGGTAATGTTCCACCACTAGTGAGGCCCTGAAGGAATGTTGTGCTCGATGAGAAAGATGTTGATGCTCAAGAAGGGCAGATACTCGAGCTCGATAATGACTTTGAAGAGTAAGAGCCACCTTATCCGAATAGGAGGCCAATGCAAGGAGGTCGTGGTATGAATAGAGGTCGTGGACAAGGTCGTGGACCTCAAATAGGGTATATGGGAAGGAACTTGAGACGTGAGTATGATGGTTATGCTGACTAATATGGGGGTCAACCAGATCCAAACCGTGGAGGCCGTGATAATAATTTGAATAATGTGAAGATCATTATCCCATCCTTCAAAGGGACTAGTGATTTGGAGAAGTTCCTAGAGTGGAAGGTTTAATTGGAGAGAGTCTTCGATACTAATGATATGTTTGATGAGAAGAAGGCTACCTATGTTATTGCTTCATTTGAGGCCTATGCTTCTAATTGGTAGGAGTCGGTAAAAAGGCCTAGACGTGCTATTGGGATGTCTATTTGTATTACTTGGGAAGAGTTGAAGATTGTGATGAGTGACAAGTATGTGACACCCAAGTTCGGCAAGAGAAACTCAAGAGACTCTACGAGTTGAAAGAATGTACCAAGTCGGTTGAAGAATATTTCAATGAATTTGAAAAGAACCGAGTGGCCCTTGACATGGAAATGGAAGATGAAGAACAAGCCATCATTCGGTTCAAGAATAGCTTAAACTGAGAGATTGCTTCCCAACTGAGGGCTCACAATTTCCATTCACTCCAAGAAGGATACAATGCCTCCGAGGAAGCCAAAAAGTGGAGTAAGGAAGACAAATCCACTCGCTATAGAAGCACTACTTCTACTCTCGTGAGCCAAACCAAGAATTGGAAGAGCCCTAATACTAGTGGTGCTAGTGGAAGCCGAGATGTGAAGAAGCCCTATGATAAAGCTACACCAAGGAGTGACTTCAAGGAGTTGGGAGGTAACTCTAAATCTCATTTAAATACTCCTAGTGTTTCTTCTTTTCAATGCCACGAGTACAAGAGCTATGGGCACTTTGCTAAAGAATGCCCCACCCATAAAAAATGATAATCATAGATGATGGGTTGGTTTTTGAGCAAGAGAGTGAGCCCGAAGAGGAGTTAGTTGAGGGAGATGAGCGAGTTGAGGGAGAAGAAAAAGCGACAGAGGGTGATGATCCTAACATGTTTCTTATGGTACGTTTGAGTTTGAGTGCCATAAGTAGTGAGGAGGAGGTGGATGTGCAAAGAGAGAACTTGTTCTATGCTAGATGTAGAGCGGGGGACAAGTGTGCTCAATGATTATTGATTCGGGTAGTTGTGATAATGTGGTGAGCCAATCGTTGGCGTCACAATTGAAGTTTCCTACTCTAAAGCATCCACATCCGTACCGATTGCAATGGTTGAGTGAGTGTGGAGAGTTGAAGGCGGTAAAGCAAGCCTTGATAAAATTCAATATTGGGAACTATCAAGATGAGCTCATATTTGATGTTGAGCCAATGCAAGCTTGCCATCTCTTGTTTGGTAGCCCTTGACAATATGATAGATGTGTGGTTCATGATGGCCAAGCCAATACTTACACGGCTAAGCATGAGGGCAAAAAGTACATACTCAAGCCCTTGTCGCCTAAGCAAGTGAGTGATGACTATAGGCGCATGAAGGAATTGAAAGAGGCGGCTAAAGCTAAGTCCCCCGTGGAGACTAGGCCTATAGCCGTGAGTCAAGTGACTCCACCATATGCTACTAACCCTAACCTCTTGCCTAGTGTTGTTGAGAATGTTTTACAAGATTTCGAGGTCATGTTTCTTGAGGAGATGCCTAGTGGTTGAAACGACCTCGATCAGTCGTTTCGGAAGTTAGGACTCCGACTGGCGTGACAATAATTTTAAAATATTCGTAATGTCCATTAGAACCCGTCTGTAAAATTTGAGCTAAATCAGGCCTCGTTTGGTAGGCATCGGAAGAAGGTTTCAGTTTTTATTTCCGATAAATATTAAAAAGAGATTTTCGAGCTCGGTTTTTGCCGAACGAGCTCCGATTCGAAATCCGAAAGTGCCGTTAGGTTCGTATGATTATTTGTGATTTTTGTAAACTTTCGAAAGTGAATTTCGATGTTGTTCGGCAAGTTTCCGCTAAAATGCCGAAAATTAAATAATTTGACTTCTTTTCATTTAAATTCGCATCTTGAGTTTCGGGAGTCTGATTTGAAATCCGCCTTCGTGGGTATGTTGCATATATTTTGTATAACTCGTATGCAAAAGTTGGAATTATTTTGAATATCGTAGGGTACCGTTTTAATTTTCGTTAACAAAAGAAAATAAGATAAAAGAAAACAAAAAAAAAAAAAAAAGAGAAAAAGACAACATAAAAAGTTAGGCGGTGTTAATTAGCATATATGTGCATATATGCTAATCTCTTAGCAGAAGGAGTAACAAAACGATTTCAGAAGCAGAGACAAACAAAATGGCGGAGAAATGGAAAAAATGCCAGAAAATGAGAAAAGGGACCGGAGAAAAATAGTGTTTTCACCCCAGAACATTCAGGTAATGATCTTAATATATTATTTGAGTTTATTACGTATGTTTGAATATATTTTTACGGTAAAAATAGGAATATTAGACATCGCCCTAATGACGTAAATTGATAGTTTGAAGGGTCAAATGGACCCCGATAATGAAATTGATTATATATTCATACTCAGTGAGTTATGGGCAACATATAAATATAAATTATTTGGGGTTTGGTTACGTGACTTTAAACCCTGTATATAGGCGTGGCCTGCGTATTGCGTATGCGAATAGGGTATCAGGTTCCTACCTGGATTGCCCTAAGATGTGAGGAATGAAGCCTTTAGCCTAATTTGATATATTTTTCTGGTTATTGAACACAGTGGGATCGTTTGGCAAGAAAACCAAAGGACAAAGCGGTTATTGAGTGGCTGTACTAACTTTGTAACAAGGTAAGTGTTTATATCCATTTCTTTGGAGGCACCTGGCCTCGTGGATTTTCTACCACGTATTTCTTACGTGTGTAGCTGCCGATAGGCGTACTCATTACGCCTTAGCTTTGGATTTATATTATATATTATATGTTATGTCCTATTGTTGGTATTGTATTGAGGATTTGAGCATTGTACCCTGGTTGCGAGTTGGCATCTACTTCCCGGTTGTCGATGAGAGTCCCGCGCCGGTGAAGGGTTATTGCATCACATTGCATTCATATGCATTACATTGCATATCATATTGAGGGCAGGAGTATTCCGCCCTAGGAGCAGGAGGATTCCGCTCCATTGTATCATATTGAGGGCAGGAGTATTCCGCCTCAGGAGCAGGAGTATTCCGCTCCATTGTATCACATTGAGGGTAGGAGGATTCCGCCCCAAGAGCAGGAGTATTCCGCTCTTATGTCAGATATTGAGTGCAGGAGTATTCCGCCTCAGCTTTACATTATATCGGGTGAAGGAGTATTCCGCCCCAGGAGAGTGCAGGAGTATTCCGCCTCTGGTTTATATTATATCGGGTGCAGGAGTATTCCGCCCCAGGAGCAGGAGTATTCCGCTCCAGTTGGTTATCAGATTGGATTCCCCTCGAATGCAGGAGTATTCCGCTTCGGGATGGGATTACGGGCACATGTGACCCTTCGCATCATATTTCATCTCATTTCATCTCACTTCATTTTATTTCATTTTATTTCATACCATTGTGTAAACTTGTGGTACATAACTATTGTCCTGCTTATATGTGCATTTCTTATTTGTTGTTATGTTTCTGGCACGCATCCTTGGTTGAGTTTATAAGTTTCTTACGTGTTTTCGGTTGTTATCTGGCTCTACCTTTTTATAATTTAAATAAAAGAAATTTGGTTTATCTGTTTCTTCTCCCTGGCTAGCTATCCTATTCTTTGAGGTGGCTAGTCTGCCCCACTTATTGAGTCCTTTTGACTCACCCTTGTTTGTTGTTTGTTTCTTTTTCTATCTATTTCGTTTCGGCAGGTTCGCTCCAGGATTGAGTTCGCTACGGTGTGAAGGAGCGAAGACGACTTCAGCTGTCAGGGTGAGCCAGCTATTATTCCGGATGGCCACCAGTTTATTGGTTATTATTTCAGTTGCATTTTGCTCCCTTCAGGAGGTATCTGTCTTCTTTTGTACTCTTAGATGTCTGGTCTGGATAACCCTAAACCTAGTATGTTGGGTAGTCAGCTGTAATTTCTTTTGTACAGCTTAGAGGTATCAGTATGTCAGTGTTTTTTTAAGCCTTGTTCTTATTAATGAATGGAATTATATTTATTTGCCTAATTTAATTGGTAAGGGTTCGCCTGACGGGTCTAGGAAAGGATGTCGGGTGCCCGCACGGCCTAACCGGATTTCGGGTCGTGTCAGTTGGTATCAGAGCCCTGTTTAGTGTCTATCCAGACTGAGACAGTGTCTAGTAGAGTCTCGCTGATGGGTACGTAGACGTCCGTTCTTATCTACGAGGGGCTATGATGGCATTTAGGAAGTTTCACTTCCTTTTTTTTTCTGATCTTCCGTCGGTCTAAGATGCAAAAGTATTTTCGCTAATTCGTTCGTGGTAATTGTGAACCCTTGTGCGATAAATCAACAAACGGTATGAGTTCAAGACGAAGCAGTCTAGCGTTGGGTTAGCACTGACGAAGCCCCGAGTATTTTGATTGTGCTGACGATCTAGCTACGGAGGTCCCAATTGTATGAGGGCATGGGAGCAGGGCCTTGTGGTTCCCTTGGCTATCTACGATGATTTTACGAGAATTTTGGCGACGCAGATACCGCTAGAACCTATTATTCGTTAGGCAGCCTATCAGGTTGCGACAAATGGAGACGTTCGATCTCAGGGAGCTCCTATTCCAGTTCTTAATGTTGCCGCAACAAAGTATGTTTCGGAGGCCGCATGTGTTGTGCCTCTAATTGTTCTGGCTGGTTAGCTAGCCGAGGTATCAGTTCGGTCCGAGTGCCTAAAGAGGTTGCATTATTTTACGCGGTTGAACCTTCCGATATTCTTAAGCAATGCATCAGATAAACCTCGTGATTTTTTTTAAAAAAATAAAATAATGCCAGCGTATCCTTCAGGCTTTTGATTATAGCAAGCGGTATGGTGTTGATTATTCTTCTTTCCAGTTTCAAGGGTCCAGCCTTGAATTGGTGGGCCTCTCTTTTATTAGCTAACGTGGTTCGATTTTTCTTCTAGGTTCGTGGAAAAAGTTCCTTTCGAGTAGCTAACAAGATGAAAAATGTTGTCAGTTCAAGTGGATTGGACAGGGTAGTCTGTCGGTTAGCCTGTTGGTGTTTCAGAATATAAGATTGAATTCCATAAAATGGCCGAATATGCATTTGAACTAGTTCATGAGCCTTTCGAGAGATTCAAAGATTTATTGATGACCTTTCTTTTTCCTTGAAATCCCAGATGGCTCGAGAGATTGAGGTCGGGATTTCATTTGATATTGTTGTTGATATTGCTCGAAGGCTCGAGGCATACCATAAGTTAGAGCGGGAGAGCAAGAAATCTCGTGGCCCTGGTGGGCAACCATGGTACCTCATTTGGAGGTAAGTGTTCTGATTATTTTTTTGAAGTCACCTTCCAGGTTATCTCAGCTTGTAGAGCGTGATTCTCAAAGTGTGCAAGTAGTTCATCAAGATTAGACCCAGTTTTTCTCTTTATAGCTATCGATAATCTTTCCAGCTACCATTTTCAGGGAAAAGGGTGTTATCACTGTCATGAGTCTGGTTATCCTTTGAGGAGTTTTTCCTTACTCCAGCAAGTAGATAATTGTCCTTCTTCTTGCCCTCAGGCACCTGCACAGTCGCAAGAATTTCATGTAAATTTTAATTAATCAGAGAAATGCCACCATCCAGTAGAGGTCGAGAGCGCAGTGGTAGTTGTTCTTCTAGAAGTAATTATCAGTGTAGCGGCTTAGTTCAGCCGCAAAGGCTGTTTTATGAACTGCCAGTCTGGCAGGATGCTGAGGCATCCGATGTAGTAGGCCCGTGTGTTTCTTCTTCCCTTATCTGTAAGTAAGATTTATCTTTCCGATCGATCTGGAAATGGTGTGTCTTATCATGTTTCGACGGTTTTCTTGGATATTGTCGTAATTAAGAATTGGTTGCGGTAGAGGGGTGAGTTTCTGATACGATTTATTCCTGGCATTTATGAGACCCTACTAGTTTATCTAATCTAAATATGAGAGATTTGACAGTGAGTGTCGCTATTGTTTGCTTGGCATCCTGTTGTGCCACCTTCTGTTATAATGTCAAGTCAGTCTACCTCTCTTTGGAACTCAGTGCTGGTAGGATGATGGGATTCTTATTTATCACCATCAGGAAGTGTCATTGTTTCTTCTGGTGTAAAGTGATCAATAAGTAATACTCGATTTATGTGTCTCCTCTTGGTTTGAGATTCTAGTAGAGTCATGTTATTCTATAAGCTTGTCTTAGTTATAAAAGGGTATTCTGGTAAATTATCAGAGTTTCCTTCTTATTGGGAGGTTAAATTGGTATGGATGTTTTTCCATAAAGCTTATTTAATGTCTATCTCTTCAATTGTGATTCTTTGGCTCGCCTGACTCGGAAGTAGTCTAGCTTTGGTAGCCAAGTAAATAAGAAGATGAACTTCCTGAAGCTCTAATTATTTCTATCCTCGATCCATTTCCATTTCTTCTTCGTCCGGCACTAGTGAGCTTGGGCGATTAGTAGCCGCTTGTGACGTTCCTTGTGTTGAATCAGAGTACGTGTTATTGTGGCCGGGTAAGCATATTATTGTTTTGGAAGCATATAATTGCTTTGGTCCAGTTGTCTCATCTTGTTATCCGTTTAACATGTTTATGTTATCAGTTTATCCGGGTATCCATTCCCATGTATAATATAGAGCTGGTTCTGTTTTGCGGATCATCCAGTTTCAGGGGAAACTCTGCCGAAATTTTTATATAGAAGTACCATAGGTATGGAGCTGTGAACTTGAGAGTTGCAGCTGTTTGGAAACTCAAAAGGGTAGTTGGTAGCTCAGGTCGGAGCCGCATTCTGTTCTAGCTAAGTCTTTCTTAATCCAGCAGGTTGTGCGAGGATGAATATTCCTATCTAAATAGCTGCAGGAGTTTGTGCTTTAAGTGGAGGAGTCTTCCTCCAAATACTGAATGGTAATATTAAATCTCTGAGGTGTTGATACCACTTTTCTCACGACCCAAAGTAAGGCCACGACAGAAATCTACAATGAGTGTCGATCATTGCTAAACCCACTAATAATCTATTAGCAACAGAGATAAGGTGGCAAATTGATCATATATCTGTACCTATTTGCTGAAAGCATAACTTCTGGAAAGATGACACCACTTTAACTTTCTGGCAATTAGAACATTGAGCCACAAATTTTGCTATGTCACATTTCATTCCGTCCCACCAATAAATTTGCTTAAGATTATGGTACATCTTAGTCGAACCTGGATGAACAGTGTATTTGGAATAATGTGCCTTTATCGTAAACTAAATCTGCAACATCAGGAACACAAAGTCTATCTTTATACATGGGAACACCGTCAGTAGTGACCCTGTATGGTGACTTCGGTTTTCTTTGGGCTATCTGTCTGTATCCAACTAGAACTGGATTCTCATACTGACGCTGTTTTACTTCATGTAAATTTAGAGTTAAAGGTCTAGTGCAGCTTGTCGACAATCCATCATTGGTGCGTATATCTCATTTATACCTCAACTCCTTGAGAGGTTACTTTAGCGTTGTAAGTACTCATGTAATCAACTTTGTTGCTGGTATTCTGCCTCAGCTCATGGTCCAACTACATGTCTCCTTTATTTTTACTTTTTCAAGTCATAATATTTTCAATTGAAAGAAGATACCCTAAAGTAGGTGTTCAGTCTGGAGATCATTCCTGGTCTGCATCATACTATCCAGAAGTATTTGCCTGATCCTTATCCTTATATATAGACCATGTTCAGATGAAGGATGCGAGTAAATACATTCCCACAAAGAGCTTGCGGAACAACACTAACATCAACTGAGATGTTGCCTAGTGTGTTTGTAAAAATAATATAGCTTGCATCAAATCTTCTATAATATATACTGACAAGGTACTTCAAAAGTTCCCCCTATTACATCAAGCGTAAGCTAATTCTTTGTTTCATCGACTTGTTCTATATCGAAAGGTATATCGAAAAGGTGATTCTCGGCTGAATCATGTTAGTCCATCCAGAGTTTCGTATATCTTTGCTTCGAAAATGCAGAATTCTCCTCTCGTGATCGAGGAAGGATCGGTTTAGTCAGAATAACTTGGACAATGACGTTATGATATTATCCAGCTATGTTTTTATCCAAGGGTTTGATGTGCATGTCATAACTCTGATTCTGTAATTATGAGATCATGTCCGTGGGATAGTTTATGAAGGTCGTGTCAGTTCGTGCAAGTTCTTATGTTATCAGCGTGAATCTTGCTTTAGATTTAGGCTCGTTCGAGGACGAACGAGAGTTTAAGTGGAGGAGAATGAAACGACCTCGATCAGTCGTTTCGGAAGTTAGGACTCCGATTGGCGTGACAATAATTTTAAAATATTCGTAATGTCCATTAGAACCCGTCTGTAAAATTTGAGATAAATCAGGCCTCGTTTGGTAGGCATCGGAAGAAGGTTTCAGTTTTTATTTCCGATAAATATTAAAAAGAGATTTTCGAGCTCGGTTTTTGCCGAACGAGCTCCGATTCGAAATCCGAAAGTGGCGTTAGGTTCGTATGATTATTTGTGATTTTTGTAAACTTTCGAAAGTGAATTTCGATGTTGTTCGGCAAGTTTCCGCTAAAATGCCGAAAATTAAATAATTTGACTTCTTTTCATTTAAATTCGCATCTTGAGTTTCGGGAGTCTGATTTGAAATCCGCCTTCGTGGGTATGTTGCATATATTTTGTATAACTCGTATGCAAAAGTTGGAATTATTTTGAATATCGTAGGGTACCGTTTTAATTTTCGTTAACAAAAGAAAATAAGATAAAAGAAAACAAAAAAAAAAAAAAAGAGAAAAAGACAACATAAAAAGTTAGGCGGTGTTAATTAGCATATATGCTAATCTCTTAGCAGAAGGAGTAACAAAACGATTTCAGAAGCAGAGACAAACAAAATGGCGGAGAAATGGAAAAAATGCCAGAAAATGAGAAAAGGGACCGGAGAAAAATAGTGTTTTCACCCCAGAACATTCAGGTAATGATCTTAATATATTATTTGAGTTTATTACGTATGTTTGAATATATTTTTACGGTAAAAATAGGAATATTAGACATCGCCCTAATGACGTAAATTGATAGTTTGAAGGGTCAAATGGACCCCGATAATGAAATTGATTATATATTCATACTCAGTGAGTTATGGGCAACATATAAATGTAAATTATTTGGGGTTTGGTTACGTGACTTTAAACCCTGTATATAGGCGTGGCCTGCGTATTGCGTATGCGAATAGGGTATCAGGTTCCTACCTGGATTGCCCTAAGATGTGAGGAATGAAGCCTTTAGCCTAATTTGATATATTTTTCTGGTTATTGAACACAGTGGGATCGTTTGGCAAGAAAACCAAAGGACAAAGCGGTTATTGAGTGGCTGTACTAACTTTGTAACAAGGTAAGTGTTTATATCCATTTCTTTGGAGGCACCTGGCCTCGTGGATTTTCTACCACGTATTTCTTACGTGTGTAGCTGCCGATAGGCGTACTCATTACGCCTTAGCTTTGGATTTATATTATATATTATATGTTATGTCCTATTGTTGGTATTGTATTGAGGATTTGAGCATTGTACCCTGGTTGCGAGTTGGCATCTACTTCCCGGTTGTCGATGAGAGTCCCGCGCCGGTGAAGGGTTATTGCATCACATTGCATTCATATGCATTACATTGCATATCATATTGAGGGCAGGAGTATTCCGCCCTAGGAGCAGGAGGATTCCGCTCCATTGTATCATATTGAGGGCAGGAGTATTCCGCCTCAGGAGCAGGAGTATTCCGCTCCATTGTATCACATTGAGGGTAGGAGGATTCCGCCCCAAGAGCAGGAGTATTCCGCTCTTATGTCAGATATTGAGTGCAGGAGTATTCCGCCTCAGCTTTACATTATATCGGGTGCAGGAGTATTCCGCCCCAGGAGAGTGCAGGAGTATTCCGCCTCTGGTTTATATTATATCGGGTGCAGGAGTATTCCGCCCCAGGAGCAGGAGTATTCCGCTCCAGTTGGTTATCAGATTGGATTCCCCTCGAATGCAGGAGTATTCCGCTTCGGGATGGGATTACGGGCACATGTGACCCTTCGCATCATATTTCATCTCATTTCATCTCACTTCATTTTATTTCATTTTATTTCATACCATTGTGTAAACTTGTGGTACATAACTATTGTCCTGCTTATATGTGCATTTCTTATTTGTTGTTATGTTTCTGGCACGCATCCTTGGTTGAGTTTATAAGTTTCTTACGTGTTTTCGGTTGTTATCTGGCTCTACCTTTTTATAATTTAAATAAAAGAAATTTGGTTTATCTGTTTCTTCTCCCTGGCTAGCTATCCTATTCTTTGAGGTGGCTAGTCTGCCCCACTTATTGAGTCCTTTTGACTCACCCTTGTTTGTTGTTTGTTTCTTTTTCTATCTATTTCGTTTCGGCAGGTTCGCTCCAGGATTGAGTTCGCTACGGTGTGAAGGAGCGAAGACGACTTCAGCTGTCAGGGTGAGCCAGCTATTATTCCGGATGGCCACCAGTTTATTGGTTATTATTTCAGTTGCATTTTGCTCCCTTCAGGAGGTATCTGTCTTCTTTTGTACTCTTAGATGTCTGGTCTGGATAACCCTAAACCTAGTATGTTGGGTAGTCAGCTGTAATTTCTTTTGTACAGCTTAAAGGTATCAGTATGTCAGTGTTTTTTTAAGCCTTGTTCTTATTAATGAATGGAATTATATTTATTTGCCTAATTTAATTGGTAAGGGTTCGCCCGACGGGTCTAGGGAAGGATGTCGGGTGCCCGCACGGCCTAACCGGATTTCGGGTCGTGTCAGTGGTCTTCCTTCAGTGAGGGGGATTGAGCACCAAGTTAATTTTGTCTCGGGTTCCAAATCTCAAACAAGCCGGCCTATAGGAGCAACCCCGAAGATACAAAAGCATTGCAAAAGTAAGTGGATGAGTTGCTCAACAAAGACTTGGTTCGAGAAAGTTTGAGTCTTTGTGCCGTACTGGTGATTCTTGTGCCAAAGAAGGATGGAACATGGAGGTTGTGTGTTGATTTTCGTGCGGTCAACAAGATAACAGTAAAGTATCATCATCCCATTCCAAGACTTGATGACATGCTTGATGAATTGAGTGGTTCTAGTATCTTTTCTAAGATAAATCTTAGGTCCGGCTACCACCAAATCTGAATGAATCTGGGTGATGAGTGGAAGACCACATTCAAGACCAAGTTTGGTTTCTATGAATGGTTGGTGATGCCCTTTGACCTCTCCAATGCACCTAGCACTATTATGAAATTGATGAACCATGTCTTAAAGACGTTTATCAACAAATTTATGATTGTCTATTTTGATGATATCTTGATATATAGCAAGTCAATAGATAATCATGTTGTCCACTTGAGGCAAGTCGTTGAGGTGCTAAGAGCCGAGAAGCTCTATGCAAACTTCAAGAAGTGCGCCTTTTGTGTTGAAAAGATTGTCTTTCTTTGTTTTTTGTTAGTGCCAATGGTGTGGAGGTTGATGAGTCCAAAGTTGAGGCCAGTAGAGATTGGCCTACTCCTACTTCTGTTTCTCATGTAAGGAGTTTCCATGGCCTTGCTAGTTTCTACAGGCGATTTGTGATAGCACCGTTGCCGCGCCACTCACCGAGTTGGTAAAGAAAGATAAACCATTTGTATAGGGAGAGCCTCAAGAAAAGGCTTTCCAAGAATTGAAAAGTAGGTTGAGTACAACCCCTTTATTGTAATTGCCAGAATTTGGAAAGACATTTGAGGTTGAATATAATGCCTCAGGGGTTGGTGTTAGAGGTGTTCTCATGTCATATGGGAAACCCATTGCCTACTTTATTGAAAAGGTGAAGGGTGCAACCTTGAATTACTCTATGTATGACAAGCAGTTGTATGCTCTAGTGAGAGCTCAAGCTCATTGGCAACATTATCTTTGGCCTAGGGAATTTGTGATTATGAGTCACTCAAACACCTTAGGGGCTAAAAAAATTTGAACAAGAGGCATGCCAAGCGGGTAGAGTTCATTAAGAGTTTTTCCTATGTGATCTATTACAAGAAGGGAAAAGACAATGTTGTAGCTGATGCAGTTTCTAGAAAGTTTGCTCTACCTACTACACTTGCTTCTAGGCTTATGGGATTTGAGAGTATAAAATTGATGTATGAACATGATCCAAAGCTAAAGAGAATTCATGATGCTCTAGTGAGAGGGGAAAGGGTGGAGAAGTACCAATGGATAGATGGCTACATCTTCAAGAATGGGAGAGTGTGTGTACCCGAGTCCTCATGGAGAGAAATTTCTAGTGCATGAAGCACATTGTGGGGGCTTGATGGGTCACTTTAGGGTGGACAAGACTTTAGCCATACTCAAAGAGCAATTTCATTAGCTTTAAATAAGGCCTCTTGTTGAATGCTTTTGCAATGCTTGTTTAGATTGCAAGAAGGCTAAGTCTAGGTCAAACACCCATTGCTTGTACACTCCCTCGCCCGTACCTTGATAAGGATCAAAATCACGGAAGCAAAAACAAGGTAGCGGAAACACAATAAAGTAAACACGATAGAGAGAAAATAGGGATGGGGAAGAATAGAAATAGAAGAAAGAAAGGATAATTTAATCAAACCATGATTTGAATATCCGAGAGAGAAAGGAACTTGAACCATTCACGGGGTCATACTAGGATGATCCACCATAGATTCTAAGTAGGAGATACATGAAGCCAAGCTTCAACAAGAAGGACCTAGTCTCTTCTAAGTTCTATTATTCAATCTCAAAATCTAGCTAATGAAATAAAATGACTAAATGTGGTATTTATAGGTTTTCTACACGTCTAAGTGAAATGTGATACGGATCGAAGTCAAAAGACAAAAAAAGAACGATAAAGGGAACGAAACGCGTCTTGAACTCCCTACAAGGTAACCACAGAGAACTTGTTCCATGATACCCTTGTATCGTTGTCAAGAAGAGCCTACGCTAAGCAACCACCCTCGAGTCATACTCGGGACCCGCAAGTAGAATGATCGGGTGTCGGTTCGATAATCAACTAGGATCGCTAGTGAATTCAAGCCAACAAAAGGGTTTTCTTCATAACTAAGAGTTCAACTCTATTCATCATTCAACAATAATAAAAGTAAGCTAAGGTTCAATGAAGACTAGTGAAGTATTTATAGGCTTCACTTAGACATAATGAAAGCCCTAAAGTACCCCCACAGTGGGTTTAAATAACAAATGCCACGTAGGGCTATAATTGTCAAAACATAACATTAAAATTAGAAGTCTCGAGAAGCTTCAGCAAAGTAGGCGCCCAGCCTACTCTACTAGGCGCCTCGCCTAGTTGCCTAGAAGGCTGAAAGTGACAGTAGGCGGCCAGGGTAGGCGGTCCGCCAACTTAGTAGGCGGCTGAGAATCCAGAGAGGTGATTTCAAGTAGGCGGTCCGCCTATTGGAGTAGGCGGTCCGCCCCTTCCTGGGAGCTCTTGAAATGCTTCCAAATGTGCCCCGGATGCCTCTCCAAGTGGCCTAGGTGATCCTCCATCCATGGCACTCCAATGTATGATCTTCAAGTCACTCCTGGAGTCTCCTTCCATGTCCTTCCAAGTCAAGTGGAGATGAGTTTCTTGAATCAACATGGCTTGACTTCTAGTGAAAGGCCTTGTGGTAGTATGCCTCGCATCATCCTCCCCTTCTTGGGAAGGTTTCATCCTCGAAACCATGGCTTCCTCCTCTCCGGCATCACCATCCCCTACATCAAAAGGGGTCAAGTCAGTCACATTAAAAGTATTTGACACATTGAACTTACCCGGTAGATCAATCACATAAGCGTTGTTTTTTATCTTGGAAAGCACTTGAAACGGTCCATCTCCACGGGGTGCCAACTTCCCTTTCCTAAGGTTTGGAAACCTTTCTTTGCGGAAGTGCACCCACACCCAATCTCCCTTTTTGAGCTCAAGTTTCTTCCTTCCCTTGTTCTTCTTGGAAGCAACCTTTCCATATGCTTCCTCCAAGTTCTTCTTGGCTTTAGCATGAAGCTCAATCATAGCCTTTGCTCGGCTTTTTCCTTCAAAATTAGCAACCATTTTCCTTGGCAAAGGGGTAAGATCAAGGGGAATCAAGGGGTTAAAACCATAAACACATTCAAATAGAGTCATGCCAATCAAACTATGAAAAGTACGGTTATAGGCAAACTCCATAAGAGGCAACTTATCAAACCACGTCCCGGCCTTACTCGGGTCATAGCTCTAAGAAGAGCACCCAAAGTTCGGTTCACCGCCTCAGTTTGTCCATCCGTTTGAGGGTGGTGGGACGTAGCAAACAATAGCTTGGTGCCAAGAGCACCCCATAAGCTCCTCCAAAAATGGCTAAGGAACTTGGTGTCCCTATCACTTACAATGGTTTGAGGCACACCATGCAACTTTAACACATTATCAATGAACAAAGAAGCAACATGTTGTGCATCATCACACTTTTTACATGGAATGAAGCGAGCTATTTTGGAAAACCTATCCACGAAAAAATAAATGCTATCATGTCCCCCCTAGACCATGGAAATCCCATAACAAAATCCATAAAAATATCTATCCACGGGCTAGTAGGTACGGGGAGAGGAGTATATAAACCATGAGGGTTAGCTTTAGATTTAGCATGCTTGCACTCAAAGCAATTTTTGCAAAGCTTCTCAACTTGCACCCCCATTTTTGGCCAATGGAATTGTTCCATGAGAATGCAAGGTCTTGTTCCTCCCAAAGTGTCCCATCAAGCCCCCACAATGAGCTTTACGAATAAGCAATTCTCTCCAAGAGGACTCGGGAACATACACTCTACTATTTTTAAAGATATAGCCATCAACCCATTGGTACTTCTCAACTCTTTTTCCCTTTTCAAGAGCTTCGTGAATGCTCTTTAGCTTAGGGTCTTGAGCATACATCAACTTAATGCTCTCAAAACCCATGAGCTTGGAGGCAAGAGTGGTGGCTAGAGCAAACTTCCTAGAAAGCGCATCCGCCACAACATTGTCTTTCCCTTTCTTGTATTGAATGACATAGGGAAAAGACTCAATGAACTCTACCCACTTGGAATGACGCTTGTTCAATTTCTCTTGGCTCCTAAGATGCTTGAGTGACTCATGATCACTCTTAATCACAAATTCTCTAGGCCAAAGGTAGTGTTTCCAATGAGCAAGAGCTCTCACTAGGGCATACATCTCCTTGTCATACGTAGAGTAATTCAAGGAGGCACCCTTTAACTTCTCACTAAAGCAGGCTATGGGTTTTCCATATTTCATTAAAATACAACCAATTCCCACCCCGAGGCATCACATTCAATCTCAAATGCCTTTCCGAAGTCGGGCAATTGCAATAGAGGGGCGGTACTCAACCTACTTTTCAATTCTTGGAAGACCTTCTCTTGAGGCTCTCCTCAAACAAAAGGTTTGTCCTTCACCAATTGGGTGAGTGGAGCAGCAATGGAGCTAAAGTCTTTAACAAATTGTCTATAAAAACTTGCAAGACCATGAAAGCTCCTCACTTGAGTCACGGTAGTGGGAGTAGGCCAATCACGAATGGCCTCTACCTTAGATTCATCCACCTCCACTCCTTGGGCACTCACAACAAACCCAAGAAAGACTACCTTCTCAACACCAAAGGCACATTTCTTAAAATTAGCATCTAGCTTTTTGGCTCTCAACACTTCAAGCACTTGCCTTAAATGATCGACATGGTTGTCTAATGACTTGCTATAAATCAAAATATCATCAAAGTAGACGACCAGAAATTTGTTGATGAATGGCTTCAACACATGGTTCATTACTCTCATGAAAGTACTAGGTGCCTTAGAGAGTCCAAAGGGCATCACCAACCATTCATATAGACCAAACTTAGTCTTGAATGTGGTTTTCCATTCATCCCCAGGTTTCATCCGGATTTGATGGTAACCGGACCTAAGGTCTATCTTCGAAAAGATACTAGAACCACTTAGTTCATCTAGCATGTCATCTAAGCGAGGTATGGTATGTCGATACTTTACCGTGATTTTGTTGATCGCACGACAATCCACACACATCCTCCAAGTGCCATCCTTCTTTGGAACAAGGATCACGGGCACGGCACAAGGACTCAAGCTCTCCCTCACCAAGCCTTTAGTAAGAAATTCATCCTCTTGCCTTTGTAGCTCCTTGGTGTCTTCGGGATTGCTCCTATAAGCCGGTTTGTTTGGAATTTGAGATCCCGGGACAAAGTCGATTTGGTGCTCAATATCCCTCAAAACATTTTCAAAAGCACTAGGCAAAGGATTAGTAGAATAATCAAGATCAGATGTAAGAATCATACCTTTGTGCACTAGGCAAATGAGTAGTATGTTGCCATCATTTCCTCTCAAAAGTTCACCCGGTTGCATCATGGCACATATGCTACCGGTAGAAGATGGTGGAGTCACCACCAAGCTTTCGGCCAAAGGACTAGTCTCAACAATTGACTTAGCCTTTTCTGCCTCTCTTACCTCCCTCATACGCTTGTAATCTTCACTAACTTGCTTGGGAGTTAAGGGTTTAAGTAAAAACTTCTTTCCCTCGTGCTTGACCGCGTAGGTGTTAGCACAACCATCATGAACCACATGTCTATCAAATTGCCATGGTCTTCCAAATAGAAGATGGCATGCTTGCATAGGTACCACATCAAAATATGTGTTCATCCACATAGTTCCCTATCTTGAACTTAATCATGACTTGCTTTACCACCTTTAATTCACCACACTCACTAAGGAATTGCAAACAGTAAGGATTTGGGTGTTTCAAGGTGGGTATCTTCAATTGGGAAACTAGTGTTTGGCTAATGACATTGGCACACATTCCCAAGTCAATAATCATGGAACAAACAATACCCATGACTCGTCATCTAGCATGGAAGAGATTTTTCTTTTGCAAAGTCTCACTATCCTCCACAAACATGGCACCTAAACTCCTTCTCACAACAAGGAAGGCATAGGGATCATCATCCTCAATTGCATCCTCCCCTTCATCAACCACTTCATCACCCTCTACTCCCCCCATCCCCGGGTTCACTATCTTGTTCACAGACTAATTCACCCACAATAACTGTAGTTTTCCGGGTTGGACAATCTTTGGCAATATGTCCATAATATTTTCTAGTAGTTGCACCACTTGCATTTGGAGTAGGAGTCTTCCACTCCTTTGGTTTGCTCATGGGAGTAGTAGTACTACTCTTGTAGTGAATGGATTTCTCCTCTTTGAGCCATTTCGTGGCTTCAACCGCATCTTTGCATAGCTCATAGTGGTCTTCATACTTGTGAAACTTCAATTGTGAAGCTTTGTCTCGGTTCAAACCACCTTTAAATTGAATCATGGCCGGCTCATTCTCTTCATCATCCAAGTTTAGGGACGTCCGGATTTGCTCAAATTCGTTGAAGTACTCCCCAACCGTCTTGTAACCTTGCTTCAACTCATAGAGACGCTTGTATTGGTCCACACGGTATTGGTTAGTCAAGTATTTTTCATCCATTGCACGAATCAATTCACCCCAAGAAACATTGATAGCCATGCCCGTCCTCCTTCTATTTCTCTTGATCGACTCCCACCAAGTTGAAGCAAAGGATTCAAAGGAAGATATTGCATACTTGGCCTTCTTCTCCCCGGGCATATCATTGGTGTCAAATATTCTCTCCATGGACAACTTCCATTCAAGGTACTCCACCGGGTCATTACTCCCCTTGAAAGAAGGAATAGTGAGCTTCACACTATTAAGATTGTTGTTATCACGACCCCCTTGGTAAGGCTCCAGTTTGCCTCCAAAGTGATCTCCATAACCGCCATAATCCGTCCTAGCATTCCCTCTATCATACCCCATGGGTGGCCCTCGACCTCGGCCTCTACCCCTATCCACATTCCAACCCCTAAATTGATAATGAGCATCATACCACCATCACCATAATCATCCTCCTCCCCTTCTTGAGCTTGTGCAACTTGCTCAGGAGGTTGAACATTTTGAATAGGTCCGGGAAGTGGAACATTCCTTTAGGGATTGCCCATAAGGTTAGGAATAGTCACTCGTTGGGTATTGCCCAACGCTTGTTCAATTCGATCACGATCCTCCTTTACCCGTTGTTGTCTAAGCAACTCAACAACTTGTTATGGGGTAAAGGTTGAACTACTTGTGCCCTCAACGGCTTCAACTTGGGCACTCGGGGCCCCTTTCTCAACTTGGACACTCGGGGTCCCTTTCTCCGATTGGACATTGGAAGTCCCTTGCTCAACTAGGGTACTTGAGGTCACCATTGATTTACCATTACGGATTTTTTATTATTTCTTGAGCATAATTGTTTGGTTATTGAGGCCTGATAATTGAATACTATCTACGGTTTACAAGTTGAACTCGACAGAGGGAACTTGTAAACGCAAATAAGAAAGAACAGGGCTTGATTGTGAACCTGGGCATCGGGGAACCAATTTGTGAGTAGGATAGACATATACTTGCCCGCCTAGCTTAACTAATCACAGAATTCATTAATGCGTGCACGTGATTCAAACCATAGACATATAGGGATTGGAGTAGCATGCATAGACCGTGAAGAATCGAAAGGTTTTTACGGGTATATTTAACATGTAGTTAGCAATCTAGGAAATCAAGAAGTAGAATCCATTGGACCGTTTCTCCATTATTGATAACGATTATTGACTTCAATTACTTGTTTTTAATTATTTCCTTTAGTTAGTAACTTTCACAACCATCATTAAAAAAGATCCCTGAATAGTTTTTAAGAAATTTTTTGCTAGGATTCAGTCTGAATAGTCCTCGTGGGAACGATACTCTACTTATCACTTTATTACTTGTCGACCACGTATACTTGCGTGTGTGTTGGGAGCAACAAGTTTTTGGCGACGTTGCCGGGGACTAAATAATTGACTGTTTTCTTTTTAGACAATTTATTATTTTCTATTCAGGTTTAATTTTTGTTTAGTTTAGTATTGTGTTGCTTGTCTTATCATGGCATCTTTTAATAAAAATTGGTCGAATGATGGTTGCTCAAAATTTTGATGATCTCTCTCTACTTTGCGGAGGAACTCACTTGTGGGAAAATTGTCCAAATCTTTCAACCCTGCGGGACTGGTTATGTGAATTTTCTACAACCTTTGATGGAATTTTTGCAAATTGTGTGGTGGTCTATGGAATTCTTGTCCCAAGTGTCATTCCTTCCTCTATCAATGTGTGTGATATTTTTAACAATGTTTGTGAGTCTGACAGGAATAAAGAAGTGCAGGTTGTGAGCCAAAATTTTCTAACGGAGCAAGCCAACCTTTTAGAAGCATATGAGGATTTTAGAAGTGAACTTACAAATATGATGAGGCAATTTATGGAAGAAAGGGTTGTGCTCAGGCAAGAGATCGACAAATTTGGCTTGACTACTCACGACTTGGAGGCGAATTTGAGTGATATGGTTGAGGTGTCTAATGCCCAATTATCAGTTGTCGTGGATAGTAGATTTGAGATAGAAGAGCTTCAAAGCCAATTTGAGGAGCAAAAAGTGGAATTCCTACCATTCGACCTAATATTAGCTGATGATGCCGAAGTTGAGGAAATCACATTAGAGTCAAGTGAGGAAAAAGAAGACATCATATTTGAGTACTCTAGTGTTTGTGCAAGTGAGGGTGTCAAAAGTAATGCAATTTTAGAATTAAAGCACATTGGACCTCATTCCAATCATTTTTCAACATTGTGTTTGGATGGTGACATGAAAATTGAGCCACCCGAGCCTATGAAGAAACCAAAGGAGGAGGAGCAAGGTGCCTATATTTTAAAGTTTGCGATGTCGAGGAGACAAAAAGACATCCCTCATTTAAATGCTAAGAAGTGTAAAATGCGACAATGGTTACTTGGTCCTTTTGTATTTTTGCCACCACCCCAATACCATAGTCGTAAGCTTGAGGCAAAGTTGGGGATACAATTCATAAGTTCAAGGTGGAAATAAAAGTGATGAAGTATCTTCGTCGTGTCGCGACGTTAAATCAAGCGCTTCTTGGGAGGCAACCCAATTTGCTTGCTTTATTTTTATTTATTTTTATTATCATTTTTATGGTTGTATATTACTTTGGGTAATTATTTGGATTGCAGGTTCATGTAATGTCGAGTTTAAGTGTGGGGTGTCCTGACCCCTGCCTAATATTGATGACCTGTTGGGGTAAGTCTGAGTACCCCTTGCTCTACGGACGCTTGGTGGGTTCGTAATGGAGATGGTGACACTGCTCGCGCCAAAGGCTAGGTCGTTTAGCCTTCAGGGAAGTTCCTTTAACTCTTGCATTTTTTTTTTTGTCGCACTGAGGACATTGCTTAGTTTTAAGTGTGGGGTGGGGGACTTCCCAAGTTTTTGAGGTTATAGATGATTGTACCCTTAGGAATTTAATTTTAGCAATTTTTATTTTTGTCACTTGACGTTATTTTTATTTGTTTCTTGCTTTATTATATGAAAAATGAAAAAAAAAATAGAAAACTAATGAAAAATTGCAAAAAGATTTTATTTTGAGTCTTTGTTAGTGGTACATGTCATCCACCCCGTGGTTTTTCTTATGACCTCGGTTCTTTTCCACGGGGAGGACTTTGAACCGGGTAGTTTTTTTATTTTCTTACTTTTTAGGATTAGTATAGTAGTAGTTGTTAGGTGGCCCTAGACGAAGAATTATCGATGTACTTGGACTTGAGCATGTGCTATTTGTGGTGTCCTTTGGTTTTAAATTGTGATGCATGCCTAGAAAAAATGGAATGACCCCCTTGAGATGCTTGAGTCCACTCACTTGACTTTGTTGTGAACCTTTGTGCATTAGTGCTTAAATTCCCACAAGTTGCACCCTATTTTCTTGATTGAGAGTTGTGATGGAGCCATTTTGTGTGGACTGTGTGCAATGTGTGTTGTGAGGCATATTCTATTGTGTCCCATGTTTGCATATTGGTGTCTAGAACTTGCCCCGTGTGTGTGCAAAGCGAAATCCTAGGTTTGCTCTAGTCGGGAGATGATACATGCCTTCTTGGATAAGCCTTTTACCTTGATTTGCCTACCCTTATATGCACCCTTGATTGTTGTGATCCCTTTGACCTCTTGTTGGCACCCACACCGCAAGCCTACCCACTTGTTCTAAATTGCTTTCTTTTGACCCTTTACTCCTTAAGCACTTTAATCGATAATTTTATATTATTGTGGAGTTGGTGGTTGAAGTATTGGGAGGTTTTTGAGTGGAACCAATGAGGGGAATACTTGATAAATTGTGAAGTAGTTGAAGGAGCATTGGCAAGGTTTGGAAAGAATTGAATAGAAAAAAACAAATGAAAGAAAAAAAAAGCTGAAAAAATTGAAAAAAGAAAAAAGAAAAGAAATGAATATCCATCCTTGCTAGTGTTGTGCTTGAAAGAAAAATTACTACTTTATGGAAAAGGTGTGTGAAGAAAAAATTACTACTTTGTTGGTTGGGTGAAGTGGTTGTTGGTTTTGAGGAGATGTGTGCTTTCATTGTATTGTGATGTATTAAGGTGCTTAGGGAGGTAGTCACTATTATCCATATGTATCCTACCAGCCCCTTAGCCTACATTAGGTTAATCCCGATTGGAGTGAGCTACATTAGTTGAGTCCTACACTATGGGCAAGCCTATGGTACATCATGTGTGACATGTGAGCTTTTCATAAGAGTGAGTGAATTCTTTCTATGCTATTGTCCCCGTTCTATTCTTGATATTCATTGTTGTGTGTGATGGGGGACACTCTCTTGCTTCATTTTGGTGAGGGCACACGGTTTACATGAGAAGGTAAAGTCGTGGCTTCTTGGTTGAGTAGGTAGGGGTGACTTTGTGGGAGCATGGTTGCAATTAGTCGAGTTTGTGCATTTGAGTTATCTCGGGGTGGTTGTTCTCATGTTTTTGAGTTTTTATATTGTTGGCATGTTTGTTGGACCCATAGTAGTCATGTATGCATTTGTTCAATGGTCGGTATCAACCATAGTCACAGGCAGACCTATTCTACCTAGGTGGAAAGTTATTTGTAATTGCTCGAGGGCGAGCAAAGGTTCAAGTGTGGGGTAGTGATGTTTGGCATTTTATGCCTATATTTCCTTAATATTTCCTCACGTTTGGATACTTTATTCGCACGGTTTCTAGTTGATGAATGTGATTTTGCACTGATTTTATGTCGTATGATTGTAGGTTGTTATGAAGTGCAATTGAAGCTTTAAAGAGCATAATCGAGCAAGAAAAGATTGAATTTGGATTGAGGATTGGATCGAGCATGCGAAGGCACGGAACGAAGCAAGCTGCGAACGATGAAAGCAGGAAAATACCCTGGCACGGCGCACCACCTATAGCACCCACTTTTCTGGCGCGTTTTGGGGCGCGGGGCATGGCCGTTGCGTGCTCGTTCGACGGACTCTGACTTGTTGCGCTCGGTTTGAGGCGCGGGGCGCCAGCTATAGCGCCCCTGGAGCGGTTTTGGAAGTCCTATTTCGTCTAGGCATACGCGTAACTAATTGCTAGACTTTTGTAAACATTATAAATTCTCTTCTACTTAGTTTTTGAAGGAAGTTGAGACTTTGGAGCAAGTTTTGGAGGAGAGGGGGAGGAGCCCTAGATGTCTTCTAAACAAGTTCTTTCTCTCTTTCTCTTATTCTTCTCTTTAATTCTATAGTTTGGTCGTTCTAGGGTTAGAGCAATTACATGAAGGTTGATGTTTGAAAGTTGATTTCTATATATTAATTTACTATTACAGATTGTTTATTCTTGCTTGAGCCTAATTGTTTGGTTATTGAGGCCTGATAATTGAACACTATCTACGGTTTACAAGTTGAACTCGACAGAGGGAACTTGTGAACGCAAATAAGAAAAAATAGGGCTTGATTGTGAACCGAGGCATTGGGGAACCAATTTGTGAGTACGATAGACATATACTTGCTCGCCTAGCTTAACTAATCACAGAATTCATTAATGCGTGCACGTGATTCAACCCATAGACATATAGGGATTGGAGTAACCTACATAGACCGTGAAGAATCGAAAGGTTTTCACGGGTATATTTAACCTGTAGTTAGCAATCTAGGAAATCAAGAAGTAGAATCAACTGGAAAACTCAACTGGATTGTTCGTAGCTCTGACCTTGGACCGTTTCTCTATTATTGATAACGATTATTGACTTCAATTACTTGTTTTTAATTATTTCCTTAAGTTAGTAACTTTCACAACCATCATTGAAAAAGATCCCTGAATAGTTTTTAAGAAATTGTTTGCTAGGATTCAGTCTGAATAGTCCTCATGGGAACGATACTCTACTTTTCACTTTATTACTTGTCGACCAAGTATACTTGCGTGTGCGTTGGGAGCAACATGGAACGACAAGCTTTCAAAGTGCGGACTTGAGCCAAATGATACTACGAGTCTTCTTCGAATTCTACTCTCCCATCTAAGCTTGAGTTTCCTAATAGCTTCGAAGGGCTAGCATAATTCAAGTAGGAAAGATTACTCAAAGAAGTACTAGCTAAATCCAACAAATCTCACGTTGTTTTAGCAATCCGAAGGTACCCTAATGTATTATCAACTACAAGGATCAATGATTTTTAACAAAGCCCAATCAATAACAATCAAATCACCATGTTCATCAATTTTCAAGCTAGGGTTTCAAACTTTCAAATTTTGAAAGGGCTTCAAAATTTCAAATATCGTGATTCAACTTCAAATCACGTGTTTAGGGTACCAAAATAATGGGTTTCCCACAAGGAACAAACCCCAGTAACAAACACACAACAGGTCCAACAATCCAAGAACACATGATCAAATTCATTTGGTTTTTTTCAACTTTTTCTATTTTTTTTTTTTTTTTTTGTGTTTTTCTTCTTTTCTTCAACAACGAACAAGAAACTAACCAACCTAGGCACGAAGAATAAAGGGTCGAGGGTTTGTTGAGACAAAACCCGAGCCTTGCTCTGATACCAAGATGATAAGGATCGAAATCAAAAGACAGAAAAAGAATGATAAAGGAAACGAGACGCGTCTCGAACTCCCTACAAGGTAACCACAGAGAACTTGTTCCGTGATATACTCGTATCGGTGTCAAGATGAGTCTACGCTAAGCAACCACCCTCGAGTCGCACCCGGGACCCGTTAGTAGAATGATCGGTGTCGGTTCGATAATGAACTAGGATCCGCTAGTGAATTCAAGCCAACAAAAGGGTTTTCTTCATAACTAAGAGTTCAACTCTATTCATCATTCAACAATAATCAAAGTAAGCTAAGGTTCAATGAAGACTAGTGAAGTATTTATAGGCTTCACTTAGACATAATGAAAGCCCTAAAGTACCCCCAAAGTGGGTTTAAATAAAAAAGGCCACGTAAGGCTATAATAGTCAAAACATAGCATTAAAATTAGAAGTCCCGAGAAGCTTCAGCATAGTAGGCGCCCATCCTACTCTACTAGGCGCCCCGCCTAGTTGCCTGGAAGGCTGAAAGTGACAGTAGGCGGCCAGAGTAGGCGGTCCGCCCACTTAGTAGGCGGCTGAGAATCCAGAGAGCTGATTTCAAGTATGCGGTCCGCCCCTTCCTGGGAGCTCTTGTAATGCTTCCAAATGTGCCCCTGATGCCTCTCCAAGTGCCCTAGGTGATCCTCCATCCATGACACTCCAATGTATGATCTTCATGTCGCTCCCGGAGTCTCCTTCCATGTCCTTCCAAGTTAAGTAGAGATGAGTGTCTTGAATCAACTTGTCTTGACTTCTAGTGAAAGGCCTTGAGGTAGTATGCCCCACATCAAAATGTCTCTAAAGCCCTCAACTGGGGTCAATACATAAAAGGCCACATAGGGCTAATATAGGAAATACACCTAAAATCTAGTAGAATCCCGTCTTGAAGTAGGCCCTCCGCCTAGAAAAGTAGGGCCCCGCCTAGAAGACAGGCACCCTAAGTAGGCGCCCCACCTACTGAAGTAGGCGCCCCTCATGTTGACAAAGAGGCAGTCCGCCTCTGTTAGTGGGCGGTCTACCCCGTCCAAGTCCAGAGAGCAGCATCCAAAAGAGGCGGTCCGCCTAGTGTAGTGGGTGGTCAGCCTAAAGCTGTGACATCCGAGGCGCTCAAGTGTATGGCCTTCTAATCATCTTCGAGGCTTCCATCTTCAAGACTCCTCCTTTTACTCTCTCTTGTGTCCTTTATGTGTGGTTCTTGATGGTTGTTGCTTAGGCTCGATTTGCCCCGCATCATCCTCGCCTTCTTGAAAGGATTTCGTCCTCGAAATCAAACCATCAAGACCTACAACCAAAGACAAGAACAAACAAAATATTCTACTATAAGAGTAGGTTAGTGCAAGTAGTGTGGAAAACACACTCTTATGGTATAACCAAGTATCATTGACAATGATAAAGTGCATGTTTTGAAAGAAAATGACAAGTACTTGGCTTTCCTAATGGGTGCACTCAACACATGATTCATCAAAGAGATCAATAGGGTGGAGAATATGCAAGATCAAGCCATCAAAATTCCTATGATCCCTAAGTCCAATAAGAACACACTAAAACTTCCCACTACAAGAATAGGCAAGTCCAACAAGAGTGAGTACTAGTGATGTGAAAACCACACTTTTGGGATAGATCCAAGTATCAATACTAATCGAAAAACTTATGTCTCCAAAGGAAACAACCAATTCTTGGCTCAACAATGACAAGCACTCACTACCATAACAAGCAAAGAGATCAATAAGACATGATGCAAGATTAAGCAACTAAGTTCCTTATGACCTCCAAGCTTATGGTCAACATTCCAAGCCTTCAATGCATTACTATCACAATGTGACTCATTGGCTTTGGCATGCTCAACACCCAAGGTGTCATCAACATGTGCGGTGGAGTAAACAAAATAGTTTAATTGGCAACTAAAATCAAATACTCCACTCCCCTTCTTGGAAGCACTCTTACCCACACCACTAGTGACTTCCTCATCTCTCAATCCACCTCTAAGACAATCTTCCTCACTAGACAAACTCCCAAGGAAGGTCTCCACAATAGGTTCTTCATCATTATAGTCCACACAATGAAGATTAGGACTACTAGAAGATGGCCCAACACCACCAAAGTTCCAAATAATGGATTGTCTATAGAGTCAAACTTTCCAAACCATGGAGGTTTAAATCCAAACTCTTCTCTAGTTTGATATTCACCATCACCTCTTTGAGAATCCTCTTCAAACAAAGGGTTAGTGAAAACCAACCCACTACCCATCAAAAGTGAGGCATCAAAACTAGAGTCATCCTCCACACTTGAGGAGTCATCGACTACAATTCGATCCATCTCATCCACTAGGGACTCCTCAAGGTCACTACCATCCTCACTACAATACATAGGTCCACCATTATCAAGCAGTTCATCAAGGGAAAAGATAGGGTATTCATTCAATTCATTATCAAATATAGGTGGAGTGTCATAACAAGGGTCACAAATAAGGTAAACTATACAATCTTCACTAAAGAGAGGTTCAATGAAAATCGAGCTCACATCATGATGTGGCTTATCATCCCTCTCAACTAGTGGTTCACAATCACACACAAGTTGACCAACCGACTCGACACTAGTTGCAAACATAGTGTAATCACACAATTCATCAACTAGTATAGAGTTTTCACAAATACTATCACATGACAAGGAAGTAACATGCTCAAGGGAAGAACTATCACATACTTTTGAGTGGCCATCTTGCTCACTCAATGCACTTGAAGTGTTATGAATTGTTCCTTCACCTTGAAGCTTACATTGAAGATCTCCTTCACCTTGCCCATCTTTCTTAGAACATGATTGAGGCTCCATTGACTTGCCTCCAAGAATGCCTACACAAGAGCTAACACAAGTAGAAGAAAAAGATAAAGAGTAAGTGTTAGAATAAGGGGTGTCCTCACTCTCAACAATTCTTTTTCCCTCTCTCTTTTCCCTCATTTTCTTTTCAAGGTCGGGTGTAGATTCGGGTGGTGACATCCAATTCACATCACTCAACATATCCTCTCTTTTTTTCACTCGAGAAATGTCACCGGTCACTCACTTACTCCTCCCAATCTTTTGTCTCTCAAATTCAGGTGAGTTAGGGCGAGGCCCAAGAATACCCATAGCCGGAGTACGTGGACTCTTAACATCAACCCGAAATCTAGGACTAAGAGACTCATCACTTGAGGTCTCTTTCTTATTTGTTGGTGAACCACTTGGCTTTGGATCTTGTGGTTTGGGGTTCACCTTGTTGACACTTGTCAACTCTTTTCTTGCACTAATCCCACCATTTCTTGTGATTGTAGGACTTCTTGATTGCAGTCTTTCAATCATAGGACTTCTCCTCAATGGTGTCCAACTATTTCTCATGTTCGTGGGCTTTCTTGGTTGCACTTCTTCTTTCCTAGGAAGGAGGAATTGTAACTTCCCTTGTGCTTTAACATGGTAGCCACCAAGGCCTTTGTCGAACTTGAAGTATCTATGGAGAAGCCAAGGCTTTCCCAACATAACATCACATCCCTCTAAAGGACCCACTTTGCACTCCGCTTCTTCTTCAAAGTTCCTTTGTGTAACAACTACCCGGGCAACTCCATTAACACAAGGTATTCCCAACCTTCTCACTACAAGAGGACTAATCCAACTTGCTTCACCTTCATCCACTTGAAGCACATACCCACGATTCTCATTAAGGCTCACTATGAATTGACACCACTCTCTTTTTCTCATGAGATCATCTTCGTAGCGCCCTTTACATATCCCATCAATAGTACCATCACGAGATGGGTACTTCCTCATTTCTCTACTACTAGCAACACCACAAGAATAGTGTCCACTTCCCGTCACTCTTCCAACATTAGATGTGTTGTTGAAAGTCGAGAAAGGAGTCTCATCATAGAACCCATAGGAACTCCTTGAAGTAGGAGTTTGGTAGAAACATAATCTACCCTCCTTGGTTCCACAACCCATAGAACTACTCATACCATCCCTTCCCTCGGTTTCATTCTCATCCAAATTATCCTCTAAGCGTTGGATTCGAGTGCTTATTACATCTACCTTGGTCATAATGTCCCGAAGGTAAGCTTGATATAACTCGGTCCTATTTAAACTTTTCTCACCATTCCCACTTCCATCCAAACCTCCCTTATGGCTCCTTGTACCTGCAAAAGACATTTTAAGGAAACAAACGGTTAGTACAAAACAACCTCACTTGCTCTCCCTTACCTTTGGTGGTGGCACTCGACACTCTTTTTAGGATTCACGCTCCCAAACCCCCAACCAAAGATGCCCTTATCTCTTTAGGAACCACAACGGTAAGATCACCAACTAATACACCCAAAGTAATGGCTCGGAGTGGAGTTGATGTGACTCGATGTACGGAAGCTATTTGAAGTGCGCTCTTGAGGCCAAAGAAGTTCTACGACTTTAAGTAAAGCTTCAAGACACACAAAACCCTAAAAGCTCAAAGAGTTAGTGTTAATAAAGTAGGACAATTAGCTTAGAAACACTAATCAAGAAGTTCGGAAGCAAAGGAAACAAGAAAACCTATGAAAAATCTACCCGGACAACCTTCAGCAAAAGAGGCCCCCCCGCCTTTGAAAGTAGGCGGTCCCGCTCACTATTTCATAGTGAAGAGTAGGCGGTCAGCCTACTTGAAGTCCAGAGAGGGTGCAACAAAGAGGCGGTCCGCCCAGTGAAATTTCCTGCAGCGTTTCACTTCGTGTTTTTGGTTCTTTTAAACCCAAATCCCCAACAATTTCAAGTTTTTTTTCCAATCCAAAGGTACCCCAATGTGTTTTCAACAACTACAAACAATCGCCAATGATTTATATCAACACCCAATCATCAACAAGTCCAAAATCAAGAAATTCAAGCAAATTCAAGGGTTTTTCAAACTTTGGGAATTTTGATTTTTAAACATTTGATTCTCAACACCAAATCACGTAGAAAGGGTACCAATTTAAAGGGTAAATGATATAGAACAATCTGCGATATCAATCATTCAATGGGTCATCAAATCCATGAATTTCTAGCAATTGTTTTTATGTATTTTTCAACTTTTTCATTTTTTTTGTATTTCTTCTTTTCTCCAAGAACAAGAACAACAATAACAATAAACTAAACTAAAAGATAAGATGAACAAGGATCGAGGGTTTGTAAGAATAAATCCCGAACCTTGCTCTGATACCAAACTGATAAGGATCAAAATCACGTAAGCAAAAACAAGGTAGCGGAAGCGATAAAGTAAACACGATAGAGAGAAAATAGGGATGGGGAAGAATAGAAATAGAAGAAAGAAAGGATAATCGAATCAAGCCATGATTTGAATATCCGAGAGAGAAAGGAACTTGAACCATTCATGGGGTCATACTAGGATGATCCACCATAGATTCCAAGTAAGAGATACATGAAGCCAAGCTTCAACAAGAAGGACCTAGTCTCTTCTAAGTTCTATTGTTCAATCTAAAAATCTAGCTAATGAAATAAAATGACTAAGTGTGGTATTTATAGGTTTCCCACACGTCTAAGTGAAATGTCTCTAAAGCCCTCAACTGGGGTCAATACATAAAAGGCCACATAGGGCTAATATAGGAAATACACCTAAAATCTAGTAGAATCCCGTCTTGAAGTAGGCCCTCCGCCTAGAAAATTGGGCGCCCCGCCTAGAAGACAGGCACCCTAAGCAGGCGCCCCACCTGCTGAAGTAGGCGCCCCTCCTGTTGACAAAGAGGCTGTCCGCCTCTTTCAGTGGGCGGTCCGCCCAGTCCAAGTCCAGAGAGCAGCATCCAAAGGAGGCGGTCCGCCCAGTTTAGTGGGCGGTCCGCCCAAAGCTGTGACATCCGAGGCGCTCAAGTGTATGGTCTTCTAATCATCTCCGAGGCCTCCATCTTCGACTCCTCCTTGTGATCTCTCTTGTATCCTTTAAGTTTGGTTCTTGATTGTTATTGCTTAGGCTCGGTTTTCCCCGCATCATACCTACTAGTCCGTGAGTTGATATTTCTTTGGATTTTCTTATGGGTTTGTACCGGACAAGAGGAGGACACGATAGCATTTATGTCGTCGTTGATAGATTCTCCAAAATGGCATACTTTACTTAGTGCAAAAAGAGTAATGATGCACCACATGTAGCTTCTTTGTTCATTGATAATGTGTTAAAAGTCGCATTGGGTGCCTCGTACTATTGTGAGTGATAGGGACTCTAAGTTCCTTAGCTATTTTTGGAAATATTTGTGGGGTGCTCTTGGCACCAAATAGTTGTTCTCCACATCCCACCACCCTCAAATCGATTTGCAAACCGAGGTGGTGAACCGAATCTTGGGAGCTCTACTTCAAGCTATGACCAAAGGTAAGGCAGGGACATGGATTGATAGGTTTCCACTCATGGAGTTTGCATATAACCGTACTTTGCATAAAATGATTGGCATGACTCCATTTGAGTGAGTTTATGACTTTAATCCTTTGGTTCCACTTGATCTTACCCCTTTGCCTAGGGATGCGATTGTTAATTTTGAAGGAAAGAGCCGTGCTAAGGCTGTGCTTGAGCTTCATGCTAAGGTGAAGAAGAATTTGGAGGAAGCCTATGAAAAGGTGGCATCTATGAAGAACAAGGGAAGAAAGAAGGTGGAACTCAAGAAGGGTGATTGAGTGTGGGTGCACTTCCGCAAAGAGAGGTAGTTGGCACCACGAGGAGATGGACCATTCCAAGTGCTATCAAAGATCAACAACAATGTATATGTAATCAACTTGTCGAGTGACTATAATATTTCTAGCACTTTCAATATTTCTGACTTGACTCTTTGTGATGTAGGTGATGATACCTTGGAGGATGGTGCCTTGATTTCAAGGATGAAATCTTCTCAAGAAATGGGGGATGATGCAATACAAAGTGTCTCAAGATCATTCAGTCGGAGTCAAGCTAAAGAGATTGTAGATGCTCACTTACACTTGGTTTGGAAGAGCTAGGAAGATAGAAGCTTCGGGGATGATTTAAAGACCATGCAATTGAGCGCATGTGAGACTACAGCAGTAGGTGGACCGCTTCAAGGGGTGGGCGGACTGCCTACACCTATCTCATCTCCAAATGCGACTGAGTGTGGGAGTTTGAGCCCTCAGGAAATTACCTAGGCAGACCGCCCATGGTACTAGGTGGATTGCCTCAAACTGCCACCCCTCTCTGAACTTTTCTGGGGTGGAGCGCCTCACTTCTGAGACAGGGCACTCCCCCCGTTCCTAGCTTGATGAGATTTTTGTTCATTTTATGCCTATTTTCTATTTTAGCCCTACGTGGCCTTTAGTGTTTTGACCCAACTTTTGGGAATTAATGACATTTAATACTAGTTGAGGAGGTACTATTAATACATCCCTTAGGGTTTTTTCTTCACTACACAACTGTGAATACACAAAACACTTGAGAATGCTCTCTAACCAAAACCCTTGTTTGGGCTTGATTTCATATGGTGAATCTACTTGAACATCATTCCTTCTTTGATCAAAATTGTTTACAAGAGTCGAGTACCTCTTGAGGATAGTTTGCATAGTGTAGGTGACCCTTGAATTCGCCTAAGGTGTATCGAGACTTGGTTCCTCGGTCCTACTTGGGTAATTGTTCAAGTTTGTCTTGCTTTTATCGTTACTTTTAGCTTCAGCATTTTATATTGCATCAAAACATTCAATACTCGCACTGTTACAAGACATTTATATGATCTAAGACCGTAGTTATGGCCAGTCATCGCCGTAATTGAGGAAATTAGCCCGCACCTACATCTCTGCTGGAATGGGTCAGGAGAAGAAACAAAAACATCTGACATAATTTTGATGGAGGAAAATATTGTATTTTTGGACCCTGATTTAGAAGAAACAAAAAGGTATGTAAAATTTCACGTGGGAGCCATTTTTGACTTTGTTAGTCAAGCAATAGCCCGCGCACACAAATTCATTGAAAATAGCCAGATCCAGAAAAATCTCAGTATAAAATACTGGGATTTGTTTACAAAATTTCAGAATCCTGGTATGTTATACCGGGATCACTTAAATATGAATCCCAATATAAAATACTGAGATTTTCAATATGTTAGTTCAAAGTCTCAATATTTTATACTGAGACTTTGAACATAAAACACCAATTTCTTCCTGAAACTTTGAATAAAACTCTAAATTTTTTTATTGGAGTTTAGTTTAAAGTCTGAGATGTTTGTACTATAGCTAGTGTGAGTGTTGTTTAACACCAATATGTTGTAAGTGTGCGGGAGAATAATTTGGCTATTTCTTAGTAAATTGTGAAATGGTGGTTGAAACTCACTTAGGGTGTCCAAATATGGCTACTCATCAATTTTTTCCAAAAGGTATTGTATTTGGATGGGTAAGTCTTTAATCGACTAATAACCACATGGACAAATAAGATCATGCCAATTAGTTTATTGTGAGTCCCACCTGGCCAGTTGGCATGGCTATTAGTTTTCGGAGGATTTATATAATACAAAACTAACTGTGAGTTTAGAGCCCAATGTCGAATAGATAAAGGGTAATTTTAACCCTTTTTATTGGTTATTTATCATATAGTAGTCTTATATTAAATTTGAACCTATTGCTTTCTATGAGTATTCTGACTTTATTATAGAAAATTTTATCATTATCTTTATCATCATTACTCATTTTATTTTACTATACTATAAGGGAACTTTCAAAATGGACAAAATTAATTTGTGAAAATTTCCTTCACTAAAATATAATATAATTAATTTATGTGACATTGTTCTACTTAAATGTAAATATATAACACTCTAATAAATACTACACAAATATTTATAAAAATATTATAGAATTAGTTAAATACTTAACATAAAAAAAGTTATATATACAAAGGAGGATAATAATTAATGAGTAAATTCAATTAAATAACCATTTTGTCTTCAATTTAATTTACTTTGCTTTTAATTCAATTCAAATAAGAAGGTAAAATGGCTAAATAATTATGTAATTAACCTCTCAACACAAAAAGGTCAAGGCACATTGTATATGCAACTGTTAGCTTGAATAAGCTTGGAGTTTTGACTGATGACGAAGGAATAGATCCAAGGACGTGCTCCTTTGGATCACTGCAACTGAATAAATAATTATGTAAAATCAATTAAGCGGAAAAATTTATTATTATCCTAAAATCTAATGTTTATCTTGATAATCATGCAGAGATGTACGAGATAAGAAAAGATAAGGCTTGAAGATATCGGCCACCAAAGCAAGGAGTTCAATTAGGACTCAAACACTTGAAGGGCTTTCGAGTTCTAATTGTTCAAGACTTCTCAAGATCTCAAGCCTATAAATTGAGAAGCATTTCAGCTGTTGAAGGCACGCACAAATATAGAGAGTTTAGAGCATTAATATTGAAGTAATTCTGAATTATATTTGAGCAGTCGTCTAGCTACAGGGAACTAAGTGAAGAATCTGTTCCTTAGGATTGAGTTTATATTGTTCTCAGTATTAGTTCATCTGTAGTAGGATCTATCAAGTTATACTAATTACTTTCATAGAAGTTTTGTAAGAGTACACATCATTCAAGTCTTGTACTTGGAGAAACTTCACTGATTGTGAAAGGGGTCACTATAGGATTAGAGTTAGTCCTAGGTTAGTAAGAAGGAAGTCTTGTAACCAAGTGAGTCTTTTAAATAGTGAAGTTGAAATTCTACTTGAGAGAGTAGGTCGTAGTTTTTTGATCCCAAGTCAAAGGAGATTTTTCCACGCTAAAATTCTGTGTTCATTTACTTACTTTTACATATTCCGCACTTAATTAGTAAAGGAACACATAGAAGGAACTGGTCCTTCAGTAGTGGTGTGTCTTTGAAAATATCAATTGGTATCAGAGCGGGTTATTCTTGAAGAGGCTAACACCTTAGAATTAGAATAAGTGCACTACAGGAAAACTCTAAGGGTCGGTCCACTGTTAGGCCACCATTGTTAAATACTACTACTCTTGATGGAAAGAGAGAATGAGGGATCACTTATAAGCTGAAGATTATGAACTATGAGACGTAATCACTGAGGGTTCCATCATTCCTGTGAAGAAGGATGTTGTAGGCAAACATGTTCCTAAAACTAGGAAGGAATGCAATAGTGAGGACCTGAAGCAATGGGAGAAAAATGCCAGGGCTAAGAAATGGCTTATCTGTGGACTTGGTCCTGATGAATACACTAGGATTCAAGGTTGCTCCACTGGTAAGAAAATTTGGGATGCATTGCAGGTTGCTCATGAAGGAACCAATCAGGTGAACAGATCTAGAGGTACACTTCTCTTTGCTGAATATGAAAATTTTAAAATAAGAGAAGGAGAAACAATTTTTGAAATGTACACTAGGTTTAATGCTATTGCAACTGAACTGATCTCTCTTAGAAGAATCTTAACTGTAGAAGATAGGGTTGAAAAGATCTTGACTAGGGTAGTTGCAGATTCTTGGGAAATTAAGGCATGTGCCATCATTGAAAGCAAGGATCTTAGTACTCTCTCCTTAGATGAACTTATAGGTAATTTAAGAACGTATGAACTAAGGAAGAAAGTCAAGAACATAGGAGAACCAGTTAAAACTGAACCTAATTTAGCTTTATCTGCTACTAACAATTTTGTTGATGATGAGAAGGAACTGGTTCTTATAGTTAGAAGTGTCCAAAGATTCCTGAATAAGAAAAAGTGGTCTAGTGAACAAGGCAGATCTTCTAACATGAAATAGGGAGGAGAATGCTTCAAATGTGGAAGCATGGAGCACTACATTAGCAAATGCCCAGTCATGGAAGAAGAATGAAGAAAGAAGTATGTTGAAAAAAGAAGAAAGGCTAAGGAAAAGTTTCGAAAGAAAAATAGATCTCCCAAAGCTATGGTTGCAGGCTGGGAAGACAGTGATGATGAACTGGTTGATGATGATGCAGATGATGAACTTGCTCCAATGGCTCTTGGAGATTCAGACAATGAAGAAGATGTTGAGGTATTTATTATGAAGAAGATGTTGAGGTATTTATTTCTCAACTCAAAAATAATACAAGAGGCATGCCTAGAGAGAGGGTAGTCAAAGTGTTTCACATTGTGTTAGATGAACTTAAAACTCTAAGTAATGTGAAAGATCGACTGCATGATGAGATTGAATGTTTAGGAACTGAATACAAGAAAACTGTAGTAAAGAATGACTCCTTGAAAAGGAAAAACAGCATGCTAAAGAAATAGGTCCTTACACTTGAATCAACTATTCATGAATAGCAAAATGCAAATTTAGAAACTGGTACAGTTGATAAAGGTAAGGGCAGTGCAAATTCCCACCAATTATTGCTGAAGAGAAGTTGAAAGAGACAATTGATTGTCGCATCCTATTTTTACTCGAACCTGTTAAAGTTTGAAATAGAACTCGACTTATTGGGTAACACACGGGTAAAGAGTTGGAGTCGCCACCCAACATTTTTTAAACTAGGCGTATTAGGACACCTATTTTGTTTCTAGCTAATTTTATAATTAACTCCGAAAACTTAGTCCACGAACCAGAATTTCTAGGTAAGAGGTTCAAGTTAACTCGAGAGGAAGGGGTTAGGCACCTCTAAAGCTCCACCAAATATAGTTACCGACCGGACTTATAAATTGGGATTCAAACAAGTAAATAAGCAAATAGACTAACTAACAAAAACGTGATTTAAATAATATGCGTATAATATGTGAAATTAAACAAAAGATATGAATTTGCTAATTGGCTTCTTCCTCGGAGAATTACCCCTTGCAAAAATAAAATCAAGTAGTTAGTAATTCGAAACAAATAAGTAATGACAAATTTAAAGGAATGCAAATAAAAAATTGAATGTAAAGGT
Source organism: Petunia axillaris subsp. axillaris (assembly GCA_029990575.1). Classification (NCBI taxonomy): domain Eukaryota; kingdom Viridiplantae; phylum Streptophyta; class Magnoliopsida; order Solanales; family Solanaceae; genus Petunia; species Petunia axillaris. The sequence continues at coordinate 97,206,035 of JARKNS010000004.1, read as the reverse complement.
ATTTCAAAGAGTCGTCTTGAGAATATGTATCCATATGTGCCTCGCAAGAAGCAAATAAAAATAAAGTTAGTAAATAATAATAAAAATAATAATATTAATAGATAATAATAATGAAAATAATGAAAAGGATAATATTAATTTAAAATAAAGAGGAAACGGATTTTATAAAAGTTTTACGCTCAGAATGGTGTATTGTAACAAGCAGAGGTTAGGGATGCCGATACGGCTGCAAACACGGAGCCCGGGCCGGTTTTCCATGCCAGGTACCTTCAAATCCCACCATTTCACTATCGCTTACTTTGCAAAGTGATATGCATCGTCATCGTCTATTTGTTTTTAGGGACGCGGGAAATGTAACGGGACTGATTTTAGGCCTCCAAACGTCATTGTCCTGGGTGTAGTATCTTATTCAAATCAGTCCTAAGCCTCAATATATGTAAATATATATTTTTCATTGGCCACTTTAGCTTATTGTGATGCTTTGTTCAAGTGCCAAATAAGACCAGAAGGGGGATGAGCGCATCTGCAAATAGTCAATCCAAATCAGTAGCGTAATAAATCAATAGCAAACCCAGTCTAAAAGAAAAGGTCCAAATTAGTAAGGATCAAGCATAGCATGTCAGTGAACGAGAAAGAAACACATCAGAAGTCCCAATCGTTGTGGTAAGGAACCAAACAACTCCTTTGTTATCTTTGACCACCAGTCAACCAAACAACAAGCCAAATATTAGCGATTGAACCATAGCATCGCCGACCAGAATTCCAGCGGAGTACAAGACGAGCAAATAAAGGCAGATCCTCAGTGTACGCCTCAGTAATGAAACCTCAGCAGCGACGACAAGAAAAAGAGGAGCGACAGCCATTGGGTCTCGGCGGAAAACTCCAGCGACCTCATCGGCGTCGCTGCCACTCTGAGCCTCGTCATGCTTCTCTCCTTCCTTGTCAATATCGCCGGATAACAAAATGTCATAACGAAAGGGAAATTGAATGAATACAGTGAAATATAGAACCAGCGATGGGATTCCCGATCCGGGTCCTACTTTGTACTACTCCCTGTTTCTGATGTGTATCCCCATCCCCCGATCTCCCTCTATTTTGTGTAATTTTTTTATGTATGTGAGAGTGGACGATGGTGTGTACTGGCTTTTTGTGGGGTATGAGGTATTGGAGGTGGTGAGGGTCTGCATATCGCTGCTGCTAGCAGTTTTTCATAGTGGGTGTTGGATGTTTGGTCGTTTTGTGGTGGTGGCATGAAGGTGGGTGTGGTGCCCTGTTTTTCTGTGTGTGTGGGCGTATGTATGGGTGTTTCTGTGTGTATCCGCTTAAGGTGGTGTACTGAGATGGGTGAGGTTGGTTTTTTCGGAGAAGAAGACGAGGGGATATGCGTGTATCACTGGTTTGTTTTTGGAGTTTTTCTGTTGTGCTGTATCTACTGATTTTTTAGGAAAAGATGGAGAAGATGGTGGGGGTGGGCTAGTACTGATTTTTGACAGAGAATTGGGGTTGAAAGGAGGAAGAGGGTTCAATATGTATTTCGGAGAAGAAGACTAGGTGGGGGAAGTGGTCTGTGCGCGTGTGTATGTTTTTGGATATGTGCTGATAATTCCCTTTGAATGTAAGTGTAGATGTATATATAATAAAGGATAAGAATAGTTGTTGGGGAATTTAGGCTTAATGTAAGGGATTTGATTGGATAAGATTCTCAATTTGAATTCTTTTCCAAAATGGAGAAGGACTAGTTTAGGAAAGAATATTGGATTGGATTTAGAAAATATTTTCTTTCAAAATTCAAAATAAAGAAAATAAATTTGGACCACTTTTTGTCTAGATTCAAGTAGGAATAGGAACTTGATATTAGGAAGAAGATGATTTAATGTAGAAAAATATATTTGGTCAGGTATTGTGTCTAGGTTCAAACGAAATTTAAAAAAATTGAGAAAAAGCGAAAAAAATATATTTTGTATAAGAAATATGTAGAAAATGTATTATGCAAAAATGAATGAATCTAGACGAACACTTATCTAGATTCAAGACAAAGGGGGGATTTTAAAATAATGAAAAAAGAAGTATTTTGGAATATAAAAATAACTATAAGAATAATCAAGAGAATTAGAATTTGGAAGAAAATAGCAATTGATTTCTAACGGAATGGGCGTACCTAGACGGACTCTTGTCCAGGTTCGTAGGGAAGATTTCAAAAAGGAATACTTGCACATATTTAGATTCAAAAGGAACTCAAATATGACAAATCATGGAGTCGAAATGCAATGATTATTTGCTCGGCTAATATTCCACTTAAAGGTGCTGAATAAATGAAAAATATAAACGTACGTATATATATATTGTATAAATGGGATGAACAAATAATGAATGCACACGTAACAACAAATCGGAATGCAAATTAGACTAACTAAGTATAAATAGCCACAAATAGTTACTAAGTACTACAAATGTACCAAAACTGCACAAATAGTGACATTTTGACAAATAGCCTAAAGGATGCAAAATTATGTAATGTAGCCACATTTAAACATGTAATATATAAGTAGGGGATAACACACATAAATGCATGCGTTCTAATGCACATTTTGCACAAATATTCAAATTACACATTTAAGTTAAAATATAGCCGATTTTAAAAAAAAGGAGGGACAAAATTGGGTGTCAACAGCTGCCCCTCTTTGTTCGGGGATGATAAAAGAGTCTTCGGGCAAAGATAGTTGACGAAGTAGCCAATATTTTCGCTACGGACAGAAAAAGTAAAAGGAAAAATGAGAGTTTTGGGGGGTATTTTGGCCGAACCCCGGTCTCTGAGTTGCCTATATATCTCGGGTTTCATGAGAATCAGGCTGTGTGTAGTTCTAGAATGGAATGTTGCCTGTATGAGATGTTTATGGCGCACGATTTGCATGTAAAAACTAAACTTATCAAAGTATGTAAAGTTTAGATTCGTGTATGCTTTGCCTTTAAGCGGGATAAACGAAGAATAAAGTAAAGGCACTACTGAAGATGAGATAACATAAGTAGATCGAGCGTGGGAAAAGAGGCTTATAATCATCCTAGTTATGAAGATGTGGCGCGCTACACACCCATAAAAAGGAGTTTATAATAGTTTCCACTTCATCTCGATAAATGAGTAAACTCGGCACCAATATTGCCTTGATTGAGCTGGAAAGAATTTGAGGAGCGAGTTTTATAAATGCACACGACTCAAATAGATGGGCACGATTAGGCACGAAAACACGCACGATTGACGCATATAGGCTTGAATAGGCAAAGTAGGCATTAGTTGGAAGGAAATGCAAAATGAAATCTTAATTCGCAATGAAGGATTAGGCAGATAACTTGTGAGGGCATGAAATGATCGGCTTTTGGGCATGTCAGAATTCGATAGAATAGGTATTTTACAGGTAGGAAAAAGGCGTTGTCGAAGTCGAGATAGCGTCTATAGATCGAATGTGGTGAAATAGGCTTGTAAACGTCCTAGTTATGAAGATGTGGTGTACGACACACCCATAAAGAGGGGTTTACATGGGCACATTTTCCACTATAACTCGATAGAGGAGTCATCTTGGCCTTAACATTGTCTTGAATGAACTGAGGAATATTGAGGAATAAATCATGATGAACATGCATGATTCAAACAGATAGGCACAAATAGGAAGGAATACGGAGCTGGTACCCAATTGGCAAGGAAAGGTTGGGTAGATCACTAGTGCGAGTACGGAACTGTAGCTTTGAACACTTTGGGACTCGAAAAACTAGGCAACTTGCGGATGTAGCAAAAGCATTGTCTGTAGGATTAGGCCTTTTGGGTTGGGTCTTTTGGAATGATGCTTTGAGGTATGGCTGAGGCTTTGCGGTTGCATAATTGGTAATGATTTGGGCAGTGGGTGTGAGAGTAAGGCGCAGGGGTTTGTCGAGAGATCGGAGAGTCCCTATAGAAAAATTAAGACAAATGCAAATTGAGATAAAAATAAAGATAAAGTAAACTTCCCTGTTTAGTTGAGCTCTCATTTTTCCAGTCTGCTTTCAGGTGCTCAGTGCTAGGGAACGTGTGCCTCTCCTCTGGGGATATCCATTTGCTAAGTGCTTCTCGTCAGGAGGTAATTGCTGTGTCGTGCCGAGCTGTTGTTGGATAATCTTGCCAGTGCGACGCCGGATTGTGTGTCCATTGCTTTTCACCATTTAAATGTGTGCTTGTCACGTCGGGCCGTATACTTCTTTTGTATTGAGCTGTGTATCTTTTCATGCAGGGTTGCCTATCATTCTTTCATTTTGGTTGCACACCCTTTGTCATGTTGTCCTTTCACCAGGCTGTCTACCTGTTACAATGTCAAACTTTGCATCGGGTTGTGTACCCTTAGTCGGTGCATTGGGCTGTGTACCCTCTGATGCAATGCAAAATACGCGGAAGCTAAAATGATACGAAGTGCGGAAGCTAAAACAAGATAGAGCGATATTTAACAAGATATCGAGATAAAAAGCAAGACGAGACTTGAAACGTTTACCTAAGTAGCACCGAGGAACTTGTCTGGATACACCTCGGGTGCAGTCAAGGATCACCTATCCTACGCAACTACACTCAAGAGACACTCGGCTCTTGCAAATAGAATGATCAAAGAGATTCGATGTTCAACTTGGATTCTACCAAGTGAAATCAAGCCCCCTCACGGGTTTGGGGTGTAACGAAACATCATTTTTCGTTGCTACTTGGACATTCGTGTGAGTCTCGTCTCGTCTCGTCTCATTTTTATCTTGTTTATCGCTTCCGTAGTTTTTCCCCTTATCAGTTGATATCAAAGCAAGGCTAGGGTTACATTCCTACGAACCCTCGTCCTGCTCTTCGTGCCTTTTATCTTTGATTCTTGTTGTTTTACATATTCTTGTTCTTGTTTATTTGAAAAAGAAGGAAAAAAATTTCAAAAACAAAAAATCACAAAAATTGCTAATTGTTCTTGGTTATGATGATTTCTTTGGTGTTTGATATCGGGGATTGTTTGTTATCATATTCCCGTTGATTGGGTACCCACGAAACGCGTTTTAAAGTTGTGAATCGAAATCTTGAAAATCAAATTGCAAAAAGTTGAAAACCTTAGAATTTGCTCAAAAATTTCTTGATTTGGATTTGTGTCGATTGGGTGTTGTTATAAATCATTGGGGTTTGATTGTAATGGTTGAAAACACATTGGGGTACCACTGGATTGGGAAAACATCTTGAAAAATCTTGGAGAATTGGGTGCCAAAAGCCAAGAACACGTTATTAGACTGTGCAGGAATACACAGTAGGTGGAGCGCCTAAAATATGAGGCAGACCGCCCAAGTTTTCACTGCTCTCTGGACTTTGAGTAGGCAGACCGCCCACCCTGCAGAGGCGGACCGCCCACTCCTGGAAGGGGTGCCCGGGTAGTCGTTTCGTAGGTTTTCGTGTCTTATTTGTTTCCGTTGCTTCCGTATAGTACTTTGAGAGTAATACTTCTACTCCATTAGTACTAATTCATTGAGCGCTTAGGATATTCGTGTGTTGGTGGTTGAAAAATTCCAAGAAGACTCGTAGAATATCTTTGGCTCCACTCTTCCCGAAGAGCATTTGGAACTTGTGGAATTGTTTGGTCGTTGAGGAGGTTGTTCAACTCCGAGGAAGACTTTTGAAATCAAGCACGAGTGAACCTACTCCAAACTTGAGTGTTACCGAGTGACATTCAAAAGGTGAGGGAGTGCGTGAGACTTATACTCTAATCTCTTTGCTTGTTTTTGATTGTTTGCCGGTACATGACGGAAGAGAAGGTAAAGGATACCATTGAGGTTCCAACCGACGTCTTGGCTAATCTATTGGCCGAGGTGAAGGCTCTAAACCTCAAAATGGTAGTTATGGAAAGAGAAAGGACCCCGAGTGTCCATAAAGATGCCGGAGAAGGCACAAGTGATGGCTCAACCGTGAGACCAGATCAATTTGCAGAGCTAGCTCGTCGACAATGGTTGAAAGATGAAGCTCTTCTTCGAGAAAGATTGTTGGGCAATCCCCAACCAATCCCCAAGGTGAAGTTCCACTCATGCGGCCCCGAAGAAATGTTTTATCCCTTGAGCAAGTTGGTGAAGCTCAAGAAGGGGAAGGCCCCGAGCTTGGTGATATTTATGATGATTATGATGCTCCCTATCCAAATAGGAGGGCAATGAATGGAGGCAGGGGTATGGATGGAGGTCGAGGGCGAGGTCAAGGACCTCCAAGGGCCTTTGTGGGGAGGAACTTGGGACGAGAGTATGAGGATTTTGATGACTACTATGGGGGCCAACCGGAGCCAAACCGTGGAGGTCGTGACAACAACCTAAATAGTGTGAAGATCACTATCCCACCTTTCAAAGGGACTAGTGATCCAAAAAAATTCTTAGAGTGAAAGGTTCAATTGGAGCAGGTATTTGATACAAATGACATGTCTGAGGAGAAGAAATCCACTTATGCCATTGCTTCATTTGAGTCATATGCTTCCACATGGTGGGAATCCATCAAAATGTCAAGAAGAAGAGTTGGGATGCGAATGAACATTACTTGGAAGGAATTGAAAGAGGTAATGAGTACCAAATATGTGACACCCAAGTATAGGCAAGAGCAACTCAAGAGGCTTTATGAGTTGAAACAAGGCTACAAGTCCCTTGATGAGTATTTCAACGAGTTTGAGAAAAACTGAATGGCCCTTGACATGGAAACGAAAAGATAAAGAGCAAGCTATCATCCGATTTAAGAATGGTTTTGAGCCGAGAGATTGCTTCTTAATTGAGGCTACACATCTTTCATTCTCTTCAAGATGTTTGTGATACCGCGGTTGAAGCCGAAAAGTGGCTCAAGGAAGAGAAAGCTCCTCGCTTTAGGAGTACTACTTCTACTCCAATGACTCGACCCAAATAATGGAAGAGCCCAAACACAAGTGGTGCAAGTGGGAGTCATGATGTGAAGAAGCCTTTTGAAAAGGTTACCCGAGAAGCGACTTCAAAGAAGTGGGAGGTAATTCTAAAACTCAATTAAATACTCCTTCTTCTTCTTCTTCTTCTTTCTAATGACACAAGTGCAAGGGATATGGCCACTTTACCAATGAATGCCCTAACCGAAAAACAATGATTGTGATGGATGATGGGTTGGTGTATGAGGAGGAAAGTGAGCCCGAGGGTGAGATTATTGAGGATGTTGAGGTAGTTGAGGGAGAAGAGAGAGCGTCGGAGGGTGACGACTCTAACATGTTCTTGGTTGTACGTCGTAGTTTGAGTGCCATGGTGAGTGAGGAGAAAGAGGATGAGCAAAAGGAGAACTTGCTCCATGCTAGGTGTAGAGTGAGGGGACAAGTGTGCTCTATGATTATTGACTCGAGTAGTTGTGCGAATATGGTGAGCCAATCTTTGGTCTCACAATTGAAATTGCCTACCCTTAAACACCCAAGCCCCTACCGTTTGCAATGGTTGAGTGAGTGTGGGGAATTGAAGGTGGTGAAGCAAGCCTTGATAAAGTTCAAGATTGGGAACTATCAAGATGAGCACATGTTTGATGTGGTGCCAATGCAAGCTTGCCGCCTCTTGTTTGGTAGGCCTTTGCAATATGACAAGCATGTGGTTCATGATGGCCATGCCAACACTTACACCGTTAAACATAAGGGCAAGAAGTATGTGCTTACGCCCTTGACACCAAAGCAAGTGAGTGATGACTATAGGCGCATGAGGGAGGTGAAGGAAACGGCTAAAGTAAAGTCCCCCGTGGTGACTAATTCTTTGGCCGAGACTCCACCATCTTCTACCGGTGGCATTTGTGCCATGATGCAATCGAGTGAGTACTTGAGAGGTAATGATGGCACCAAAATGCTCATTTTCCTAGTGCACAAAGGTATGGTTCTAAACCCCGATTGTGAATATTCTTCTAACCCTAACCCTTTGCCTAGTGCTATTGAGAATGTTTTAAAGGTATTTGAGGACATGTTCCCGGAAGAGATACCGAGTGGTCTTCCTCTATTGAGGGGGATTGAACACCAAATAGACTTTGTCCCAGGGTCCCTAATCCCAAACAAGCCAGCCTATAGGAGCAATCCTGAGGATACCAAGGAGTTGCAAAAGCAAGTGGATGAGTTGCTCGACAAAGGCTTGGTTCGTGAGAGCTTGAGTCCGTGTGCCGTACCGATCATTCTTGTGCCAAAGAAGGACGGGACATGAAGGATGTGTGTGGATTGCCGTGCGGTCAACAAGATAACGATAAAGTATCGTCATCCCATTCCTAGACTTGATGACATGCTTGATGAATTGAGTGGTTCTAGTATCTTTTCTAAGATAGATCTTAGGTCCGGCTACCGCTAAATCCGGATGAAACCAGGTGATGAGTGGAAAACTGCATTTCAAGACAAAGTTTGGTCTCTATGAATGGTTGGTAATGCCTTTTGGCCTCTCCAACGCACCTAGCACTTTTATGAGGTTGATGAACCATGTCTTGAAGCCGTTTATCAACAAGTGTGTGGTTGTCTATTTTGATGATATTTTGATATATAGCAAATCAATAGATGATCATGTTGGCCACTTGAGTCAAGTTCTTGAAGTGCTTAGAGCCGAAAAGCTCTATTCCAATTTTAAGAAGTGTGCCTTTTGTGTTGAAAAGGTTGTCTTTTTGGGCTTTGTTGTTAGTGCAAATGGTGTAGAGGTTGATGAGTCCAAAGTTGAAGCCATTAGAAATTTGCCTACTCCTACCACCGTGTCTCATGTGAGGAGTTTTCATGGTCTTGCTAGTTTCTATAGGCACTTTGTTAGGGAATTTAGCACCATTGCCGCACCACTCACCGAGTTGGTGAAGAAAGACAAGCCTTTTGTGTGGGGAGAGCCTCAAGAGAAGGCTTTTCAAGAGTTGAAAAGTAGGTTGAGTACCGCTACTTTGTTGCAATTTCCCGACTTCGGGAAGGCTTTTGAGGTTGAATGTGATGCCTCAGGGGTGGGTATTTGATAAGAACCAAACCCCCACAAGGAGACCATTCACTCGGAGCCAAGTCAAGGATGTCCAAGAGGCGCATTTATACTTGGAGAGGAGAGGACTTGAGGAAGGAAGCGAGTGGAAGCCATTCCGGATGCTCAAACTAGGCCTCACGCCTAAGGAAGAAGAGAGCCCAGCAGAGCCAGGCGCCCCGCCTGGCAAGCTCACTGCCTAAGAGCTGAAAGGCGCCCAGGCGCCCCGCCTAGCTGAAGGCCAAGCCAGGCGCCCCGCCTAGCTGAAGGCGCCCCGCCTAGCTTCAGCATGTTCCAGGCGCCCCTCCCAGCCCCAGGCGCCCCTCCTAGCTGCTGAACTTATGTTTCTTTTACTGTTTTGCCCTACGTGGCTTATTTGATGAACCTTATTAGTAAGGGTATTTAAGTCATTGTATAAGCTTGGGAAACACTATAAATAGCCAAGCCTAGCTTATTTTACACTTAGTTTTTGATATTTGATGAATGTTAAACAGTGAACATGAGCATGGCTCTTGGTTATTGAATGAAACCCTTTGATCTTGGACTTGTAGTTCTTCTAGCGGATCTAGATGAATACTTTTCCTTTCCGACCATTCTACTTGCGTGCTCGCGTTAGCTCGAGGGTAGTTGCATAGCGTAGGTGTTCTTGTCCTTCTCTCGGGGTGTAACGGAACAAGTTCTCCGTTGCTACTTGGGATTAGAGATCGAGTTACGTCTCGTTCTTATCTTTTACTTTTTCCGCGTTTGATTCTTATCAGTTTGGTATCAGAGCAAGGCTCGGGTTTTGTTTCTACAAACCCCCGACCCTTGATTCTTCGTGCCTAGTATCCTCTTTTAGTTTTTCTTGTTGTTGAAGTTATTTGAAAGGAGAAAATTGCAAAAAAATTGAAAAATTGAAAAATACAAAAATTTGGTGTAACTTGATGATTTGGTTGATTTGTGATATGGGTGTTATGGATTCTTGATCGTGATTGATTTCCCATTACTTGGATACCAAAATTGTTGGAATTGGTGAAGTTTGAAAAATCGAAACCCCAAAACCCCTTAAACCCTTGAGGAACTTGTTCTTGATGAATTTTGGCTTGATTCTTGGGTTGGATTGATGTTTGATTGGAAACTTGTCATTGGGGTTTGATCTTCATTGAAAAACAAACAATTCGGTACCAATTTTGTGGGATTTGAACATGTATAACACCTACTTTGATGAATCACAATCCTTGTTGAAACCCTTTTGTTAAACCCTTGTGTTCTTGAGTTCTTGAGATTGAACCTTGATTTGATTGCTTGTTTGATTGATAATTTGATTGGGTTTTGTTAAGGAAGATCATAAACAACTTTGGGTATCATTGGATTGTGAAAACAAGTTGAAAACATCGGATTTGGAGCTTGAAAATCGACTTGAAACGAGTTTGGAACGAGTTGGGAAAGGCTTCAGGCCAGGCGCCCCGCCTGACTTGGCTACTGCCTAAGTCTCAGGCGCCCCGCCTAGATCCAGGCGCCCCGCCTGGAACACTGCACAGTCTAGGCGCCCCTCCTGAGTTTCAGGCGCCCCTCCTGAGTGCTGAAGGTATTGTTTCGGGTAGATTTTCATAGGTATTTCCCTTTGTTTGATAACATAACATCTAGTTAGTACTAATTTGAGTAACCGATCTACTTGAATAGTGCTAACCCTTTGATTGCTCTTAAGTGAATCGTGCCTAGCAAGGAGAGTAGACTTCTAAGGAAAAGCGTAGAATCTTTTAACTCAAGTCCTTTACTTCAAAGTGCCTAGCGTTCATTGAGTCCCATTAACTCCACTCACCCCGGAGTGTGCGTGACTCGTGAATAGTTTAGTTGAGTTGAGGAGTTGCTAATCATCTACGTGAAGCTTTGGAACTACAAGTTGAGTGAAATATCCACCGCCACCCAAAAGAGTGATCCGAGTGAACACAAGTGAGGGAGCGAGTGAGGTGTTTTAACTAACCCTTGTTTCTTTTCTTTGTAGGTACAATGGCCAACGAAGGTCAAGATTTCATTAAGGAGGCCTTGGATAATCTTCTTGCCAAGATGGACCTCATGAACTAAAGGATTGACTCTCTTGAAAAGGGAGCCTCGAGTACTCAAGGTGAACATGGGACCCCGAGTGTCCCAATTGAAAAGGGGACCCCGAGTGTCCAAATTGAGACCGGTGAAGGCTCAAGTAGCCCTACCTTTACCCCGGAGCAAGTTGTTGAATTGCTCAATCAACAACGGGTAAAGGAGGATCGAGAGAGAATTGAACGAACGGGCATTCCCCGTATCTTGGATAATCCCCCAAGAAACGTTCCACTACCAAGACCCGTCCGAAATGTGCAACCTCTTGAGCAAGTTGTTGAGGCTCAAGAAGGGGAGGAAGTTGATTATGATGACGATGTGTATGGGTATGATGATCATTTTCAACCAAGGCGGGCTATGAATTGGGGTCGAAATGTGGATCGGGGTAGAGGCCGAGGTCGAGGGTCACCCTTAGGATATGGAAGGAGGAATGCTAGAAGGGACTATGTTGCTTATGATGATCACCATGGAGGCCAACCGGAGCCATTCCAAGGGGGTCGTGACAACAACAACAACCTTAATAGTGTGAAGCTCACTATTCCTTCTTTCAAAGGAAGTAGTGACCCGGTGGAGTACATTGATTGGAAATTGGTTATGGAGCGTATCTTTGACACCAATGATATGCCCGATGTGAAGAAGACCAAGTATGCAATATCCTCCTTTGAATCTTTTGCTTCTACTTGGTGGGAGTCGGTGAAGAGGAATAGAAGGAGGACGGGTATGGCTATTAATCTTACTTGGGAAGAGTTGATCCGTGTGATGGATGAAAAGTACTTGACTAACCAATACCGGGTTGAACAACAAAGGCGACTATATGATTTGAAGCAAGGTTACAAATCGGTTGGTGAGTATTTCAATGAATTTGAGCAAATCCGAATGATCCTTGACTTAGATGATGAAGACAATGAGACGGCCATGATCCGTTTCAAAGGGGGCTTGAACCGAGACATAGCTTCACAATTGAAGTTCCACAAATATGATGATCATTACAAGCTATGTGAAGATGCGGTTGAGGCCGAGAAATGGCTCAAGGAGGAGAAATCCCTTCGCTACAAGAGTAGCACTACTACTCCAACAAGCAAACCAAAGGATTGGAAGCCTCCTACTACAAATGCAAGGTTCCCAAGTGCAAGCGGAACAAGTGGTGCAAATGCTACCAAGGATGTGAAAAAGCCGTATGAGAAGAACACACCTAATGTGGGAGGTAACTCTAAAGCTCAATTACATGCTCCTACTTCTTCTTCAATACAATGCCACAAGTGCAAGGGCTATGGTCACTTTGCTAGGGAATGTCCTACGAAGAGGACCATGATTGTTGTTGGTAATGATGCATATGAGAAAGAGAGTGAATCGGAGGATGAGGGAGTAGAGGAAAATGATTTGCTTGATGACACGGTGGAGGAGGAGGATCCTCATACTTTCTTGGTTGTGAGAAGGAACCTAGGGGCTATGATTGTGGAAGATAGTGAAACCTTGCAAAGGGAAAATCTTTTCCATGCTAGGTGTCGGGTCAAAGATGTTGTTTGCTCTATGATAATTGATTCCGGAAGTTGTGCAAATGTAGTGAGTCAATCACTTGTGTCTCAATTGAAGTTGACTACCATGAAGCATCCTAAACCTTACCGGTTACAATGGCTTAGTGAATGTGGAGAGCTTAAGGTGATGAAACAAGCCATGATCAAGTTTAGAATGGGTAGTTATGTTGATGAGCATTTGTTTGACGTTGTGCCTATGCAAGCATGCCACCTACTCTTAGGGAGGCCATGGCAATTCGATAGGCAAGTGGTGCATGATGGTCGTGTCAACACTTACACGGTCAAACATGAAGGGAAGAGATTTGTGCTTAAACCTCTCACTCCTAAGCAAGTAAGTGATGACTACAAGAAAATGAAGGAGTTGAGGGAGGTGGCAAAGGCTAAGTCACTCATTGAGACTAGCCCTTTGTCCAAAAGCATGGTGGCAATCCCACCTACTTCATCTACCGGTGGTATGTGTGCCATGATGCAACCGGGCGAGCTCTTGAAAGGTAATGATGGCACCAAGTTTCTCCTATGCCTAGTGCACAAAGGTATGATCCTTAACTCTAATTGTGATTTTTCTTCTAACCCTTTGCCTAGTGTGTTTGAGAATGTTTTGAAGGATTTTGGTGACATGTTCCCGGATGAAATGCCGGATGGATTGCCTCCTTTGAGGGGCATTGAGCATCAAATAGACTTTGTCCCGGGATCCCAAATCCCAAACAAACCGGCCTATAGGAGCAACCCGGAGGATACAAGGGAATTTCAAAAGCAAGTCGATGAATTGCTCACTAAAGGTTTGGTAAGGGAAAGCTTGAGTCCTTGTGCCGTGCCCGTGATCCTTGTTCCAAAAAAGGACGGCACTTGGAGAATGTGTGTTGATTGTCGGGCCGTGAACAAAATAACGGTAAAGTACCGTCATCCTATTCCCCGACTTGATGATATGTTAGATGAATTGAGCGGTTCATGTGTGTTTAGCAAAATTGACCTTAGGTCCGGCTACCATCAAATCCGGATGAAACCCGGTGATGAGTGGAAAACCGCATTCAAGACCAAATTTGGTCTCTATGAATGGTTGGTGATGCCCTTTGGGCTCTCCAATGCACCTAGCACTTTCATGAGGCTAATGAACCATGTTCTAAAGCCATTCATCAACAAGTTTGTGGTCGTCTATTTTGACGATATATTGATCTATAGCAAATCAATAGACGACCATGTTGAACACCTTAGGCTAGTGCTTGAAAAGTTGAGAGCCGAAAAGCTCTATGCTAATTTTAAAAAGTGTGCCTTTGGTGTTGAGAAGGTGGTCTTCCTTGGGTTTGTTGTGAGTGCTCAAGGAGTGGAGGTGGATGAGTCTAAGGTAGAGGCCATATGTGATTGGCCTACCCCTACTACCGTGACTCAAGTGAGGAGCTTTCATGGTCTCGCAAGCTTTTATAGGCGATTTGTGAAGGACTTTAGCTCCATTGCCGCTCCACTCACCGAATTGGTGAAGAAAGACCAACCCTTTGTTTGGGGAGAGCCTCAAGAGAAGGCCTTCCATGAATTGAAAAGTAGGTTGAGTACCGCCCCTCTATTGCAATTGCCCGACTTCGGAAAGGCATTTGAGGTTGAATGTGATGCCTCGGGGGTGGGAATTGGTGGTGTATTAATGCAAGATAGCAAACCCATCGCCTACTTTAGTGAGAAATTGAAAGGGGCCTCCTTGAACTATTCGACATATGACAAGGAGTTCTATGCCCTTGTGAGAGCCCTTGCCCATTGGCAACACTATCTTTGGCCTCGTGAGTTTGTAATCAAGAGTGACCATGAGTCACTCAAGCATTTGAGAGGCCAAGAGAAGCTCAATAAGAGACATGCCAAGTGGGTTGAATTCATTGAGTCCTTTCCCTATGTGATTCAATATAAGAAAGGGAAGGACAATGTTGTGGCGGATGCGCTTTCGAGAAAGTTTGCTCTAGCCACCACTCTCACCTCTAAGCTCATGGGTTTTGAGAGCATTAAATTGATGTATGCTCATGACCCAAAGCTAAAGAGTGTCCATGAAGCTCTAGAGAAGGGGGAGAGAGTTGAAAAATACCAATGGGTTAATGGATATATCTTCAAAAATGGTAGGGTGTGCATACCGGAGTCCTCTTGGAGGGAGTTGCTTGTGCATGAGGCACATTGCGGGGGACTCATGGGACATTTTGGCACAAGAAAGACTTTGGCTATTCTTAAAGAACAATTTCATTGGCCAAAGATGGGGGTGCAAGTGGAAAAGTTTTGCAACAATTGCCTTGAGTGCAAGCGTGCTAAATCCAAAGCCCACCCCCATGGGTTGTATACCCCTCTCCCCGTACCTACTAGTCCTTGGTTGGATATCTCAATGGATTTCGTGATGGGATTACCTAGGACTAGGGGGGCCATGATAGCATTTATGTTGTTGTGGATAGGTTCTCCAAGATGGCTCATTTCATTCCATGTAAGAAATGCGATGATGCCCAACATGTAGCTTCCTTGTTTGTTGAAAATGTTTTGAAGCTACATGGTGTGCCTCAAACTATAGTGAGTGATAGGGACCCTAAGTTCCTAAGCCATTTTTGGCGAAGTTTATGGGGTGCTTTAGGCACCAAGCTCTTGTTCTCCACGTCCCACCACCCACAAACCGATGGGCAAACGGAAGTGGTAAACCGAACCTTGGGTGCTCTTCTTAGAGCCATGACCCGAGGTAAGGCCGGGACTTGGATTGATCGTCTACCTTTTATGGAGTTTGCCTACAATCGCACATTGCATAGCATGATAGGTATGACTCCATTCGAGTGTGTCTATGGATTTAACCCCTTGATTCCCCTTGATCTAACCCCTTTGCCAAGGGAAATGGTTGTTAATTTTGAAGGTAAAGCTAGAGCCAAGGCTTTGATGGAGGTTCATGCCAAGGCGAAGAAGAACTTGGAAGAAGCCTATGCAAAGGTAGCCTCCAAGAAAAACAAGGGACGCAAGAAGGTGGAACTCAAGAAGGGTGACTATGTGTGGGTGCACTTCCGGAAAGAAAGGTTTCCAAACCTTAGAAAAGGGAAGTTGGCACCCCGTGGAGATGGCCCATTCCAAGTGCTTTCAAAGATAAACAACAACGCCTATGTGGTCGACTTGCCAAGTGAGTATCAAGTTTCTAATACTTTCAATGTTTGTGACTTGGTTCCTTTGGATGTAGGTGATGACGAGGTCGTGGGTGATGATGCTTCAATTTCGAGGACGAAATCTTCTCAAGAAGGGGAGGATGATAAGAACCAAACCCCCACAAGGAGACCATTCACTCGGAGCCAAGTCAAGGATGTCCAAGAGGCGCATTTATACTTGGAGAGGAGAGGACTTGAGGAAGGAAGCGAGTGGAAGCCATTCCGGATGCTCAAACTAGGCCTCACGCCTAAGGAAGAAGAGAGCCCAGCAGAGCCAGGCGCCCCGCCTGGCAAGCTCACTGCCTAAGAGCTGAAAGGTGCCCAGGCGCCCCCCCTAGCTCCAGGCGCCCCGCCTAGCTGAAGGCCAAGCCAGGCGCCCCGCCTAGCTTCAGCATGTTCCAGGCGCCCCTCCCAGCCCCAGGCGCCCCTCCTAGCTGCTGAACTTATGTTTCTTTTACTGTTTTGCCCTACGTGGCTTATTTGATGAACCTTATTAGTAAGGGTATTTAAGTCATTGTGTAAGCTTGGGAAACACTATAAATAGCCAAGCCTAGCTTATTTTACACTTAGTTTTTGATATTTGATGAATGTTAACATTGAACATGAGCATGGCTCTTGGTTATTGAATGAAACCCTTTGATCTTGGACTTGTAGTTCTTCTAGCGGATCTAGATGAATACTTTTCCTCTCCGACCATTCTACTTGCGTGCTCGCGTTAGCTCGAGGGTAGTTGCATAGCGTAGGTGTTCTTGTCCTTCTCTCGGGGTGTAACGGAACAAGTTCTCCGTTGCTACTTGGGATTAGAGATCGAGTTACGTCTCGTTCTTATCTTTTACTTTTTCCGCGTTTGATTCTTATCAGTATTGGGGGTGTTCTCATGCAAGAAAAGAAACTCGTTGCCTACTTTAGTGAAAAGTTGAAGGGTGCAACCTTGAATTACTCCACGTATGACAAGGAGTTGTATGCCCTTGTGAGAGCTTTAGCTCATTAGAAACACTATCTACGGCCTAGGGAATTTGTGATCAAGAGTGACCATGAGTCACTCAAGCATCTTAGAGGCCAAGAGAAGCTGAAAAAAAGGCATGCCAAATAGGTAGAGTTCATTGAGTCTTTTCCCGATGTAATTCATTACAACAATGGAAAGGACAATGTTGTAGCCGATGCACTTTATAGAAAGTTCGCCCTTACTATCACTCTTATTTCTAGGTTTATGGGTTTTGAAAGCATAAAGTTGATGTATGAACATGACCCAAAGCTCAAGAGAATTCATGATGCTCTAATGAGTGGGAAGAGGGTGGAGAAATACCAATGGGTAGACGGCTACATCTTCAAAAATGGTAGAGTTTGTGTGCCCGAGTCCTCTTGGAGAGAGTTGCTTGTGCGTGAAGCACATTGTGGGGGCTTAATGGGTCACTTTGGGAGGAACAAAACATGTGCTATCCTCAAGGAGCAATTTCATTGGCCAAAAATAGAGTTGCAAGTTGACCGACTTTGAAAAAATTGTCTTAGATTGCAAGCATGCTAAGTCCAAGTCCAACCCTCATGGTCTGTATACTTCCCTCCCTATTCCTACTTGTCCATGGATGGATATTTCTATGGATTTTGTTATGGGTTTGCCACGGTCTAAGGGGGGACATGATAGAATTTATTTTTTCGTGGATAGGTTCTCTAAAATGGCTCACTTCATCCCTTGTAGGAAGAGTCGTGATGCACAACATGTAGCTTCTTTGTTCAATGATAATGTGTTAAAGTTGCATGGTGTGCCTCAAACCATTGTGAGTGATAAGGACTCTAAGTTCCTTAGTCATTTTTGGAGGAGTCTTTGGGGTGCTCTTGGCACCAAGTTGTTGTTCTCCACATCCCACCACCCTCAAACGGATGGTCAAATCGAGGTGGTGAACCGAACTTTGGGTGCTCTACTTAGAGCTATGACCCGAGGTAAGGCCGGGATGTGGGTTGAAAAGTTACCTCTTATGGAGTTTGCATATAACCGTACATTGCATAGCATGATTGGCATGACTCCGTTTGAGTGTGTTTATGGTTTTAATCCTTTGATTCCACTTGATCTAACCACTTTTCCTAAGGATATGGTTGTTTTTTTTTAAGGTAAAAGCTGAGCTAAGGCAATGCTCGAGATCCACGCCAAGGCAAGAAAGAGCTTAGAGGAAGCCTATACAAAGGTGACCCTCAAGAAGAACAAGGGAAGGAAAAGGTTGGAACTCAAGAAAGAAGATTTGGTGTGGGTGCACTTCGGCAAAGAGAGGTTCCCAAACCTTTGAAAAGGGAAGTTGGCTCCCCGAGGAGATGGACCGTTCCAAGTGCTTTCCAAGATCAACAACAATGCCTACGTGATTGATCTACCCGGTGAGTACAATGTGTCAAATACTTTTAATGTTAGTGACTTGGCTCCTCTTGATGTAGATGTTGATGTCGTGGAGGATGACGCCTTAATTTTGAGGATGAAATCTTCTCAAGAAGGGGAGGATGATAAGGGGAAAACCACCACAAGGCCCTTTACTAGAAGCCAAGCCAAAGCACTTCATGATGCTCACCTCCACTTGGTATGGAAAGGCTTGGACGTGGAAGATGAGCACTCCGTAACCACCTTGAAGATCATGCATTGGAGTGCCACGGAAGGAGGCCTGCTTAGGCTACAAGGGGAGCCACCCCAAGCTTATTTTGAACCTCCTCCGCAAGTCCCAGGATGAGGCGGACCGCCTCACAAAATGGGCGGACCGCCTACAAATACTCAGCTCTCTGGAAATTGGCCAGGCGGACCGCCTCTTGATTTGGGCGGACCGCCTACTTGCTGAAGGCTCTCATGAACTCCAAGGAGGCGGACCGCCTAGTGGGGGTGGGCGGACCGCTACCCCTTTGACAGCATGACGAGAGTTTTTTATTTTTAGCGTGTAATTCCTACTTTAGCCCTAAGTGGCCTTCATTGTTTTAACCCACTTTAAGGGGTATTTAAGACCTTTCATTATATTAGAAGACTATAAAAGTCTTCATTAGGTCTTGAACTCATTTACCTTACTTTGAATACACAAAACATATGAGAATTGTCTCTATTCAAACCCTTGATTTTGGTTTGATTTCAATTGGACGATTCCAAGTTGAACTTCAATCCGCTCCGATCATTCTATTTGCAAGAACTTCGTGATCTTGAGGATATTTGTATAGCGTAGGTGATTCTTGACAATCGTTTGGGGTGTAACGAAACATCGTTCTTCGTTGCTACTTGGACATTCGTGTGAGTCTCGTCTCGTTTTTATCTTGTTTATCGCTTCCGTAGTTTTTCCCCTTATCACTTAGGGCGCTCCGCCTGGTTGTGCAGTGGTTGAGGCGCTCCGCCTAGCTTCAAGCGCTCCAGCTAGTTGTGCAGTTGTTTAGGTGCTCCGCCTAGCCCTGATTCATAGGTTTCCTTCCTTCAATTGAGCTCAAATACATGACTTTCGAATCATCACCTAAGCTCTTGCCTTCGCATCCTCCTAGCTCGGCTCTTGATGGTTGGGACCTAAGCTCGATTTGGATTGCATCACTCAGCTAATTTAAATGACAAATTGACATTGGGCTGTGTACCCGCAGTGGACGCTTCGCGCGTGTACCCTCAGCTAATGAAAGTGCAAAATTCGACATCAGATTGTGTACCCTCAGTCGATGCATCAAGAGTAAAGTTCAACCAGTAGAATGCTATATTTATGTCATGCGATGTACTAAGGAGGCTATCATGTTGTTGTTGTAAGGACTTTTCTTGAAATTTTTTAGGGGACCTCAAAAATTTCTGCCCTAGTGTCATGTCTGCGTATTTGGAATTTTTAATAGGTCCTCAAATATTCTGCCCCAGTTTATTGTCTATGACAGATCACCGAGAGAGGGTGGTTGCATTGCACTGAACACCAATGTATTGGCTAGAGTTTGCATTGGTCCTTTATAGTGGCGATCAGATATATTGATGACTATGAGTATGTGGATATTTTGCCTACTCAGACTGGGGTTTGATATTTGAATATTGCCGGATTTGGAGATTTCCCAAAATTGTATTTGTCTTAGGTTGTGATGGGATGCCTTCATGTTTCGTGCTTCTCTTTTCGACAGTCATGGAGCTAACTTTGATGGACTGGCCTTTGTAGAAGGTATGTTTGTGGTTTGGGAGTTGCAGTCTCCCTTTGTTTGGTTTTGTTGTACCATTGTCTTGCTTTGGTCAGTCAGACTCTGAACTTTGTGTTTCGGCGTTGGGATGTCTTGTGGTGTCATGGTATGGAATGTTTGAGTGACGAATATAGATCTTATTGGATCGAATTGAGATATGGGTATCTATGGAGTAGTTTGACTGTTGGTTGCAATGTCCTTTGAGTGGGCTAAAGGAGCAAAGGCGTGAGCTTTTGTCTTTTTGTATGTCCTTGATTGTGTTGAGCCAGTTAGAGTTGTAGTTGGAATTCTTGATAGAGGGAAGGTTGTAAGTTGGGTGTAGTGTGAGGCTGTGAGTTTTGCCAGCCTAGATTGTATAGTGATCGAATTTCTTTGTGACTCTCGTGTGAGTGTAATGCAGGTTGTACGACATTGGTATGGTTCAAAGGACTTTGTGGTACGAGAAAGTGTTTTCAGCTTGGCTTGCCGTTTCGGCTTTTCTAAATGCAGATTCTTGACCAATTTCGGTGTCCAGATGCGAAGCAACCGTAACAAAGTGGTAAAATACACAAAATAGTGTGGGCATATTAGCAAAAACTTGAAGCAAAAATGACACATAAGCTTAAGAGAAAGCCTAGACCGTGGATGATGGATTAGCGCTTGAATTATGATAGAGTGCATAGATATCACAAGGGATTGCCTAAGAGCTTTATGTAGCAGTCAAGGCAAGGATTTTGGCCAAACAACCGACGCTTGTTTAAGCGGGAGGTGAGGAGTTGAATGTCAATGAAAGGTGGTAAACATGTTGTGTAAGGATTAGATTGTGTTGTGTAACCGAAAGAAATATTGGCTTTTGTCGAATACCAGAACCTTGAGTGCATTTGTTATCCTTCCTTGCAAATTTTGTCTATCATTATGGCTATGTGTCCTCGAAGAGATACTTAGTTTCTTTCATACTTGCCAACCAATTGCTGCAATACAGTCCTTGCCCACTTTTCCATGTTGGGTAATACTTTATTGCTGAGCCGTCGAATTCAACGTGGGTTGGCTATGTATCATGTTTATTGTTAGATTGTTGTGTCTTGTTGTAGCTGCTGTCATGAGAATTTATATCACCCCAATAAAGCCTTCGACCAAAATTGCTCCAAGAAGTCTATTCGCCTGTGCTCTTATATCATCTCAACCCTTGCTATGGTAAGTGTCTCGAATAACCTCATCGTCTTGATTTATCTTTGTTAACGATAGAGATATGCTTCCAATTGTTCCAGGGGTCTCCAGGTTGGTCATATGATGATGGCTTTGTAATTGTGTTTTGCCTCTCCTTTGCAAGTTGAATCAGCTTGCTTATTTTGGTTGTTGTGCACAAGTATTTGCTACACCTCTGTCTTACCAATATTATCTTTCACTGGCCCTTTTGACTGCTATTTTGGTCATGATAGGAATAAGTTGGAAAGTGCTTTGGGTCACAGTCATGTATTGTAGGTGTCGTGACTTTGTAGACAGGTGCAACAAAAATGATCCTTGAATATTGGTGTCGAAAGGTCTTAAGGTGAGTCATGTATGCCTTTGAGTTTGACTAACATTTTTTTGCTTTGTCAATTTTTCTCTCCATGCGCACAGTGCTTGCTGGAACAATTGAGGTACTTGAGTCAATAAGCCTAGGACGAACAATTGAATGTGGGCTTCGGCCAGTGGAGTGTAATTTCTTTTCGGTCTTTGGTTTACATCAGGAAGAGGTCTAGGAGGGTACGGTAGTGTATTTTGATAGGTGAATTTAGAGACAGTTTGGACATGCAAAAGATTTTAGATACCAGGATTTGATCATAGAGCAGGGAGAAGAGGTGCTTTGGTAAGAGATTGAATTTAGAAGAGAGATTTCTTAGGTAGAAAGAGACTCAGAACAACAGACGAATTCATGCAATGCACACATATCAAATAAGAAATGCATCCTATAATATGAAGGACCGTTTTACGCACGAAGATTTTGAAATACCCTTTGTGCTACATGCATCATTTCACTTGCTAACAAAATGTGAAGCCTAAAAGACAATATTGCATTTATTGAACTTTTGTTACATTGGCTGATATTGAAATAGTACAAAAGGTGGAAACATTGCTAGAAGGTTAGAACATGGCTAGGTGAACGTATTTCAGGCTGATCCATCCCCAAAAGATTCTTCTTCGGACGAGTCTTCCTCGGACGAGCTTGCCTATGATGATTATCCTTGGAAGATGATATTGTCTGCATCAGTCAAGAGCCGGGATATGTCAAATATAAAGTTCTTCAATATTTCCCAAGCCTTTCTTCCTTTCTCTTCTATTCCTTTGTTTGCCACAGAGTTCATTCCCTCACTAGCCCATACGTCGATAGACTCTATGCACTTTGTTAGGAGTCCTGCCTTACTGCGCCATTTTCTTTTTTCTTCGTTCTTTGCGTCGACCAAACTTTGCTTCTTTGCTATTTTCCCTCGTGCCCTTGCCAGTTGTTTGCATAATCTTTTGTACTCAGATTTCAACTCATCAGCATTTCTTTTCCTTTTTGTTGTTGTACTTGGTTGAATTGCCCTTGCTACGTCTTTCCTAAGCCAGTCTGGATAATCTTCATCATAGCCAGCGTGAAACCTGTCTCGTCCAATAATCTCGATTCCCATTTGTTGTCTTTCTCTCCAAAGTTCCATTATCTGGTTTTTAAACGGGATCATTCCTCCGAGAATATTTTCTTTGAAACTTCTGATGTCTGCAATTTGCGGTACAGTCTTCTTTCTCCCTGCTTGTCTAAGTGTCCTTAAAGGAGTATATGGATAAAATCCTCTAAAGCCTACTAAGATGAGAAATGAGTCTTTTTTGGACCGTGTGATTACTGTTGTATTGGGAAAGTAATCAAACATCCATTGAATGTTTTCAGGTATCAGTTGACAGAACATGTGGTGCCTACCGTTGGCGGTTGTTGGTTGGTCCCATTTCCCAAAAGTGTTGTCCATGCGGGCGCTATGAGTCAAGATGTAGTTTTCTTTTGGTACGGAATGGAAAGCTTGGTCTGTGCTAGCTATCCTTTTCAAATGCTCCATCAGCCAAATTTGTAAAAGCATATTACAACCTTCAAAGAAACCAGCGCCCTTCTTGCATCTTTCTAAAGCTCGATACATTTCTGCAACAATCATCGGTACCAAAGTGTATTTCTTGTTAATGTCTTTGAGTAAGGCATCAGTAATAGTGACCATGCAAACATCAACTTGTCTTTTGTGTTGTTGAAAGACGACAGTCCCTAGAAAGCCGGTGACAAAAGCAAGTACCCTCCGCTCTTGCCAATCTGCCTGGTTAATGCTGAAATAGTCTTCGGATTCTTGAAATGCCTCTCCATACTCAAATTTGATGTAGAGGGAAGTTAGAGAAATTCTCGATTGTTGTATACTGTCTGTGCACAACTCAGGCTTAAACCCTACCATTTCGAAGAACTCCTTGGGTGTAACGTTCTTAGGCATCAAGACTTCTTCACTTTCAAATGGTAATTGAGTTAACCCACCTATTTTCTCCAGTAATGGTGTCAAGTCTACATTCCCAAAGTGAAAAACTGCTCGGTCTGCATCTCAATAGTGTACTGCTGCTTCTATCATCCCTTCTACTACAGTGTGCTCCATTAGTGAAATCATATTTCCCAACACCATTTGACTTGGTCATTTTGATCTATGCTTACGTTTCCCCACCAATCTCTGAGCAACTGAGGGATTTCAACAACCATGTCAAATGTTCTGGTGGCCATGATCTTTTAGAAAAGGTGAAGGATGATAGGAAAAATGGAGAAGGATATTCCTAAGATTCGCGTTATTGTGAGCAAAATGATCAACGTGTGGCACAAGCTTTTGAAAACAATGCAACTGAGGATATGAGGAGATGTGTCGTTGTGAGTTGAGAACCCTTTAGGCACTTTAGAAGGAAATTGCTAAAGGACTTGTGACATGCCAAGGACATCAAGTCTTTATATAATGCTTAAAGGATAAACGTGTGTTATGTGTCATCCCATCTATCGAACGGTCGTTTCTGCTTCAAATTGGGCTTTTAATGCATCTTCGATTACCATTTAAGCCTTTGAATAGCATTGTATACAGAATGATTCCGATTCTTTGGGAATAAACTGTCGTTTCTGATTCAATTTGGGCTTTTAATGCTTTTGAGGTTACCCTCGTGTCTTTGAATGGCATTGAATATAGAATAATTTTGACTGTCTATGAACAAACAATCATTTCTGATTCAATTTGGGCTTGACGCTCTTAGGTTACCTACGTGCCTTTGAATGGTATTGAATACAGAATGATTTCTACTATCTATGAATAAATAATTATTTCTGATTCAATTTGGGCTTTTGACGCCTCTTAGGTAACCTTTGTGCCTTTGAATAGCACTGAATGCAGAACAATGCCAACAAGGACCGTTTTGCACGTTCAAGCCTTTAAGCAAATGCAAATAAATCATGTTCAACGTTCTTTGGGGGTTAAAAACCCATTTTGATTGTTTGAATAAGTTGGCCTATCAGACTTGAAAACAAGTCGACTAATGACATGACATGATGTATGATTCCTAGCACCGCTACTAAGGAATGGAGTTAGCTAGACCGAATTTTATTATCTTCCCAAGCGGACGACTCGGGAGCGGAAACGTCTCTGACCAAATAGATTCCAAGTTGTTCCCCCTAAAGAAATTTTCATGTGAGGGAAGAGGTTGTTGTCACCACTGTGTGTTCGACGCACGATTTAGAAAGTTGCCAGGAATGGCAGAAGTTATGCATGCACAAGTTAAAAATGTACGAGTTTTGAAAGAAATGCTTCGGTTTGAAAAAAATGCACATGTTCCCTAAAAATGATTAAGTGCTGCACATATAGAAATATTTCACGAAATAAGTTCAAAAAAGGAAAACAAAACGAACACGCATTGGTTTAGAAACTAGACAATATTGGATTAAGTAAAATTGTTTAAAAGAAAGGACTTTAGTAATTTTATGGAAAGGATGCACATTTTTAAGTATTTCAAAAAAATAATTTTAAAAAGGGAGGAGTAAAAGGAAAACGAAACAAACAAGTTAGTTTCAAAAATAGGATAATAGAAACTAGACAATAAAGAAAATACAAAAAAAATTATGACGTGAAATTGTTTAAAAGAAAAGATTTTGCAAAACTTATGTCAGATTTGAAAATAGTTGAAGTGTGGGACGTGTTGGAAAAACTTTTCAAGAGTGGGTTTACACCAGGTTCTCCCAAATGGACTGTTTGGAAGTGAAAAAGTTTGGAACTATCGGCTGTACCACGGACTCGACCTATCCCATAACTTTTTCAAATGTGTGTTTTATAGGAGTAAGAACGGCCGTCAAACCGTCGCAACTGGCTTTCAAATATAGTGCACGAGTAAACTTTGACAAAGTGGTGAATATGATGAAAAATGATAGACGAAAGAAAAATGCCAATAAATTAAAAGAACATGCCAATGAATATAAAGTTAAGCTTCAAACCTGCAAAAGAAGAAATTTTAGTTTCGAGAAATAATAAAAGAAAATAAATGCAAAGAATCCCAATTAGAAGTCCGTTATGGTTAGAACCTTAAAAATCCCCAGCGGAGTCGCCATTATGTCGCATCCTATTTTTACCCGAACCGGCTAAAGTTCAAAATAGGACTCGACTTATTGGGTAACTCACGGGTAAAGAGTTGGAGTCACCACCTAACATATTTTTTAACTAGGCGTATTGGGGAACCTATTTTGTTTCTAGCTAATTTTATAATTAACCCCGAAAACTTAGTCTACAAACCAGAATTTCTAGGTAAGAGGTTCAAGTTAACTCGAGAGGAAGGGGTTAGGCACCTCTCAAGCTCCACCAAATGTAGTTACCGGCCGGACTTATAATTGGGATTCAAATAAGTAAATAAGCAAATATACTAACTAACTAAAAAGTGATTTAAATAATATGCGTATAATATATGAAATTAAACAAAAGATATGAATTTGCTAATTGGCTTCTTCCTTGGAGAATTACCCCTTGCAAAATAAAATCAAGTAGTTAATAATTCGAAATAAATTAGTAATGACAAATTTAAAGGAATGCAAATAACAAATTGAATTTAAAGGCATTTCAAAGCGTCGTCTTGAGAGTATGTATCCATATGTGCCTCGCAAAAAGCAAATAAAAATTAAGTTGGTAAATAATAATAATAATAATAATAATAATAATAATAATAATAATAATAATAATAATAATAATAGACAATAATAATAAAAATAATGAAAAGGATAATATTAATTTAAAATAAAAGGGGAACGAGATTTTATAAAAGTGTTAGGCTCAGTGGTGTATTGCATCAAGCAGAGGTTAGGGATGCAAATACGGCTGCAAATACGGAGCCCGGACCGGTTTGCCATGCCAGGTACCTTCAAATTCCATCACTCCACTATCGCTTACTTTGTGAAGTGATATGCATAGTCATCGCCTATTTGTTTTTAGGGATACGTGGAATGTAACAAGATTGATTTTAGGCCTCCAAACGTCATTGGCCTGAGTGTAGTATCGTGTTCAAATCAGTCCTAAGCCTCAATATATGTAAATATATATTTTTCATTGGCCACGTTAGCTTATTGTAATGCTTTATTCAAGTGCCAAATAGGACCAGAAGGGGGATGAGCGCATCTGCAAATAGTCAATCTAAATCAGTAGCGTAATAAATCAATAGCAAACCCAGTATAAAAGAATAGGTCCAAATTAGTAAGGATCAAGCATAGAGTATCAGTCAATGAGAAAGAAACACGTCAGAAGGCCCAATCCTTGTGGTAAGGAACGAAACAACTCCTTCGTTATCTTTGACCACCAGTCAACCAAACAACAAGCCAAATATCAGCGATTGAACCATAGCATCGCCGACCATAATTCCAGCGAAGTAAAAGACGAGCAAACAGAGACAGATCCTCAGTGTACGCCTCAGTAACGAAACCTCAACAACGACGATAAGAAACAGAGGAGCGACAGCCATCGGGTCTCGGCGGAAAACTCCGGCGACCTCATCGGCGTCGCTGCCACTCTAAGCCTCGTCTTGCTTCTCTCCTTCCCTGTCAATAACGCCTGATAACAAAATGTCATAACGAAAGGGAAATTGTCTGAATATAGTGAAATATACAACCAGCAATAGGGTTCCCGATCTGGGTCCCAATTAGTACTACTCCCTATTTTTGATGTGTATCCCCATCGATCTCCCTCTGTTTTATGTTGGTTTTGTGTGTGTGTGTATGTGTGAGTGGACGGTGTGTACTGGCTTTTTCAGGGATGTGAGGCATTAGAGGTGGTGAGGGTCTGCATATCGCTGCTGCTAGCACTTTTTCATAATGGGTATTGGATGTTTGGTCGTTTTGTGGTGGTGGCATGAAGGTGGGTTTGGTGACCTGTTTTTCTATTTGTATGGGCGTATGTATGGGTGTTTCTGTGTGTATCCGTTTATGGTGGTGTACTGAGATGGGTGAGGTTGGGTTTTTTGGGGAAGAAGACGAGGGGACATGCGTGTATCACTGGTTTATTTTTTGAGTTTTTCTGTTGTGCTGTATCTATTGATTTTTTAGGGAAAAGATGGAGAAGATGGTGGGGGTATGCTAGTACTGATTTTTGACAGAGAATTGGGGTTGAGATGAGGAATAGGGTTCAATGTGTATTTTGGAGAAAAACACTAGGTGGGGGAAGTGGTCTGTGCGCGTGTGTATGTTTTTGGATATGTGCTGATAATCCCCTTTGAATGTAAGTGTAGATGTATATATAATGAAGGATAGGAATAGTTGTGGGGGAATTTAGGCTTAATGGAAGGGATTTGATTGGATAAGATTTTCCATTTCAATTCTTTACCAAAATGGGGAAGGACTAATTTAGGAAAGAATATTGGATTGGATTTAGAAAATATTTTCTTTCAAAATTCAAATAAAGAAAATGAATCTAGACCACCTTTTGTCTAGATTCAAGTAGGAATAGGAATTTGAAATTAGGAAGAAGATGATTTAATGTAGAAAAATATATTTGGTCAGGTATTGTGTCTAGGTTCAAATGAAATTTAAAAGAATTGAGATAAAGCGAAAAAATACATTTTGTATAAGAAATATGTAGAAAATGTATTGTGTAAAAATGAATGAATCTAGACGAACACTTGTCTAGATTCAAGACAAAGGGAGATTTTAAAATAATGGAAAAAGAAGTATTTTGGAATATAAAAATAATTATAAGAATATTCAAGAGAATTCGAATTTGGAAGAAAATAGCAATTGATTTCTAACGGAATGGGCCTACCTAGACGGACTCTTGTCCATGTTTGTAGGAAAGATTTCAAAAAAGAAGACTTGCACATATTTAAATTCAAAAGGAACTAAAATATGACAAATCATGGAGTCGAAATGAAATGATTATTTGCTCTGCTAATATTCTACTTAAAGGTGCTGAATAAATGAAAAATATTAATGTACGTATATATATATTATATAAATGGGATGAACAAATAATAAAATGCACACATAACAACAAATTGGAATGCAAATTAGATTAACTAAGTATAAATAGCCACCAATAATTACTAAGTACTACAAATGTACCAAAACTGCACAAATAGCCACATTTTGATAAATAGCGTAAATGATGTAAAATTACGTAATGTAGCCATATTTAAATATGTAATATATAAGTAGGGGATAACACATGTAAATGCATACTTTCTAATGCACATTTTGCACAAATGGTCAAATTGCACCTTTAAGTTAAATTATAGCCGATTTTAGAAAAAGGAGAGACAAAATTGGGTGTCAACATTGATGAACTGTACTAGAAAAATGAAAAGATAAGAACTTTGGAAGAGAACTTGATCAAAACCAAAGTTGAACTGAACAAAACTGTTAAATTGAACAAGTCCTCTGAAGCATTAGAATGGCTACAGGAAAATCAGAGTAATAATAGAAAAGGTATTGGGTTTATTAAATCACAATCATTGTCCAAATGGGATCTAAAGAGTAAGTACCTGAATCATTTTAAAAACTGGCTATGCACACACTGTGGCAACACTGGTCACCAGAAACCAAATTGTCAAGCCTTGGCAAAAGCTACACAAATGAACAAGTCCTATAAACCTGTCAAGAAATATGAGGGTAAGAAAATTGTTCACACAAAGAAAGCATTACTAGTCTGAGCTAAAAGAATGTGATTCATCCTTTTTCTCAAAGAAAAGAACTCAAACTAGTTTAAGTTCTTAAAGTTAACCCCTGATTTTTTTTTTGTGCAGGCTAGAGTGAAAGTGAGGAACCACAAATGGTACATGGACAGTGGTTGCTCAAGGCATATGATAGGACATAAGGAACTAATCCTTTCACTCTCAGCTTTTCAAGGAGGAAGTGTTTCCTTCGGTAATGGTAAGAAAGGGGAAATTATTGGCATTGGAAAGGTAGGTAGGTCTAATTCACATAGCATTGATAATGTTTTTCTGGTAGATGGACTGAAACATTGTTTATTAAGCATATCTCAATTGTGTGATAAAGGTAACAATGTGATCTTTTCTTCTGCTGATTGTTTCCTGACTAACCAAGTATCTTGAAAGATCATTTTATAGGGGAATAGATATGAAAACATTTATAAGGTGGATCTTCTATCACTAGCTGATGGGAGTATGAGTTGCTTAAGTGTAATGCAAAATGATCCGCTCTTATGGCACAAAAAACTTGATCATGCTAGTCTTTCACAACTAAACAAACTAGTTTCTAAGGACTTGGTGATAGGTCTTCCTAACATCAAGTTCAAGGAAGAAAGAGTTTGTAATACTTGTGCTAGGGGGAAGTACGTAAAGTCATCCTTTAAACCAAAGAAACAGGTCAGTACTACCAAACCTTTGGTACTGGTCCATATGGATCTTTGTGGACCAATGAGAACAATGAGTCATGGGGGTAAGAAATATGTTATGGTACTAAATGAATATTCTAGATTTACTTGGAATATTTTTCTTGCATCTAAGGAAGAAGCATTTAATGCATTTTCAATATTTGCTAAGAAAATTCAAAGAACATTAGATAGTCACATTGTTGCTATAAGGTCTGATCATGGTACTGAGTTTGAGAATCAAATATTCTTCAATTTCTGCAATGAAAATGGTATTAATAACAACTTCTCTTCACCTAGAACTCCACAACAAAATGGACTAGTTGAAAGGAAAAATAGGACCTTAGAAGAAATGGCTAGGACCATGCTATTATCTGAAAACCTTCCACGAAGTTTTTGGATTGAAGCTATTAATATTGCTTGCTATATAATCAATAGATGTATGACAAGACCATTGTTAGATAAGACCCCCTATGAGTTACTTAAAGGAAGAAAACCTAATATTGCACATCTTAGGGCTTTTAGTTGTAAATGTTTCATTCATAATAATGGAAAAGTTGCCTTAGGATAATTTGATCCTAGAAGTGATGAGGGAGGCTTTGTTGGTTATTCATTACATAGAAAGTAATATAGAGTATTTAATAAGAAAACCATGAAAATAGAAGAAAGCATGCATGTTAAGTTTGATGAATATGACAATCTATCTCAATAACAGGTACAGGAGGATGAAGAAATTGGAATGTTGAGGCATGATGAACCCGTTCCTCAACAATTACAATCTGTGTCAGGTGAATCAGTGGGAAGTGAATCACAAGGAACTGTTCCTTTAACTGAAACTTACAAGGGTAGTAGAGAAACAGAGGGAACAAGTGTTACTCCTCAAGCTGAAAATACTACTACATTAGAAACTGTTCCTCAGCATGAACACTCACAGGATGGACTGGTGCTAAAGCCTTACAGATATCAAAGTTCACATCCTATGGATAAGATAATTTCAGACCAAGCTGCTGGAATTCAAACAAGATATGCAGTCAAGAATCACAATATGTGTGCCTTTAGTGCCTTCTTATCTTTTGTTGAACCCAAAAATGTAAAAGGTCACTGAAAGATACAGATTGGATCAATGCTATGCAGGAGGAGTTGAAGCAATTCTAAAGAAGCCAAGTTTGGCATCTGAAACCTAAGCAAAAGAACATGTCCATCATAGGAACTAAATGGGTTTTCAGGAACAAACTTGATGAGAATGATATGTAACCAGAAATAAGGCCAGACTAGCTGTTCAGGGATATAGCCAAGAGGAAGGCATTGACTATAATGAGACTTTTATTCCAGTTGCAAGATTTGAAGCAATAAGATTTCTTATAGCCTTTGCTACTTACATGGATTTCACTCTACATCAAATGTATGTTAAGAGTGCCTTTCTGAATGGCTATTTGAAGGAAGAAGTATATGTCAAACAACCACCAGGTTTTGAGAATGAACAGTTTCCTGAACATGTCTACAAATTAGACAAGGCTTTGTATGGACTCATGCTGGCACCAAGAGCTTGGTATGAAAGGTTATCAAAGTTCCTACTTCAGCATGGATACAAAAGAGGTAAAATTAATAGCACAGTGTTCTTAAAAGAAAAAGGTAAACATCTCTTAATTGTGCAAATTTATGTAGATGATATAATCTTTGGTGCAGATTGTGAAAATTTAAGTAAGGAATTTGCAAGCTTGATGGGGAATGAGTTTGAGATGAGCATGATGGGTGAACTCAATTTCTTTTTGAGTTTACAAATCAAGCAAACTTCAAATGGAACTATGATCCACTAACAAAAATATGTTAAGGAATTACTTAAAAGATTTGAAATGGACAATGCTAAGGAATTTGATACACCATTTGCCACTGCCATTAAGCTAGAACTTGATGAACATGGTAACTCAGTTGACCAAAATTTGTATAGAGGTATGATTGGTTCTTTGCTTTATCTAACTGCTAGTAGGCCTGATATTGTGTTTTGTATTGGCTTATGTGCTAGATTTCAATCAGATCCTAAAGAATCACACTTGAAAGTTGTTAAAAGAATATTAAGGTATCTGAAAGGAACAGGTTCCTTGGAACTTTAGTATCCTAAAGGTGGAAATTTTAATCTTGTTGGATACATTGATGCTGACTATGCAGGATTTCTTGTGGATAGGAAAAGTACCTCAGGTATGGCACATTTTCTTGGCAAATGTTTGGTTTCATGGGGAATCAAGATACAAAATTCAGTGGCACTCTTCACTGCAGAAGCTGAGTATGTGGCAGCTGCCTCATGTTGTTCTTAATTGTTATGGATAAAACAACAATTACAAGATTTTGGCATTGATGTAGGAATTGTTCCTATCTATTGTGATAACACTAGTGCAATAAACATGACTAAGAATCCAGTGCATCACAAAAGAACTAAACACATTGACATAAGGCATCATTTCTTGAGGGACAATTATGAGAAGGGGTTGATCACTATTGCTTTTTGTCCTATTGATAAACAAATTGCTGGTATTTTCAAAAAAGCATTAAGTGCAGATCATTTTGAAAGGAACAGGTTAGAACTAGAAATGATTAAATTCACCTAAGTCTACTTAGCTTTACTTCATAAATTGTCTAGAAAAATTGGTCTAAAATGCAGTATTTAAGTCAATTTGAAGTGTCAACATAATTTCATACTTAATTGTATACTATATGCCATGATTTCTACTTAAAGCTTGCTAAATTTTAATGATGTCACCCTTATGTTCTTAGAATTTCAGATTGTGCAATTTGATTGAAATTGGGTATGGGAACTGTTCCTTGTCACATTCTCAGGTATGTACTACTTTATTACTCAGAAATTATTAGAGTTTGAAGGTCATAGGTGATTAAATGAGTTTAAATCTCACTCAAACTCTATCTCTCTAAAATCAGTCCCATCAAGGAACCGTTCCACATTCCATCTCCCACTTGAACTCTTAATCATAACGGCTATAATTTGTAACGTTCAAGAAACCTAATCAATATGGAACTCTATTTAAGCAAGGAAGCTGAAAGATAAATCATTTTACACTCCATCTCTATCACTATTTTCTGCTTCTATATAAACTCTTAAGTCCTCATCTCATATTCTCATCAAAGCTTTAAAAAATTCAGAAAGAGTGATTCATTATCTTCCAAATCGTATAATCACTATGTCTCTCTTACCTGAAAACACTTCATCCAGTCCTACCACTGAACAACCACCAGTCACAAACCCTACTTCACCCATGCAAACAAATTTACCTCACCCAGAACCAAAACCCTCAAAATCCTGAATCTGAAATTCAGGGGGAATGATCAGGTCCATCTGTTGCTGAGACACTAGAACACATGGAGGACTTGTCTAGGGCCATGATCCTGTATGAACTTAAGGTAAATTATACTGAACCTTTAAATGTAATTGATGATCAGGGAAAAACAGTAGAAGGGTTAGGTTTGTCTGTACCAGAGGGAGAGGGTAAAAAGGAAATTGTGAGGGGAATAGAGGCTCCCATGCATGAGTCTCCTGGGTCTTCAGAGGCTGCTTTTAGAGCACCTATGGATGATGTAGAAATGGTAGATATTGATGATGCCATTAGTGACAGTGATAGGCCCATAATGATTTAATCAATGTGAGATAATTGAAGAGGAAGTTAACAACACAGGGGCCTGTTGATCCTACTAAACTTGCTGAAATCAATGCTGCTTAAAAAGATAAGTGATAGTTACAAACCAGGACTTAAAAAGAAAAGCCAAGGGGAAAGTTATGCTAAGGGTAAAGGAACTATTCCTTCTACCCAGGCTTCTGCAAGTAGAGTTAGGAGAACCAGAAGCTCTGTGAAAGCTGCTAATGCACAAATGTCTAAAGCTCTTGAGAAAAGCAGGAAAAGTTAGGAAAAACAGGTTCCTTAGCCTGTTGTGCCAATTGAGGGCTCTGAGGAGGAAGAAGAAATTGTTCCTTTGACCAGGAAAAGAAGAAAATCTCAATGGCAGTCTGCACAGGCTGATGAGAGATCTTCTAGTACTGGTCCTGTATCAAAGAGAACAATGGTCTTCTAAGAGAGCTTTGGTAGATGAAAGTACTTATTCTGAAGGTGATGCTGAGAATCAAGAAGAGGATGATGAAAGTGAGAGTGATGGGGAGGAACCTGGAAAGAATGTGCACACTGATTAAGACAAAATAAAATTGTTGAAAGGTAGGGTGCTTGCTGATGTGGAAGAAGAGGGGATGGTTTGGTTGCTGCAGAAACTAGAAAAAACAAGGCTGGAAGGATATAGTCTTTAAGAGCAGAGGGAAGGTAGCCCGAGATGAAGTGGTTGAATTCTTTTTCAACTGCTCCATTGATAAAGGCAGAATCAACAGTTCAGTGAATGGAAAGGATATTTCCTTTGATGCACAAGAATTGGGTGAACTGTTTGATATCCCTTCTGTAGGCTATAATGATTATGTTAAGGGTGAACGGCCTAACCTAACAGATTTCCTACAAGCAAGTTTGTTGAGAATTCTCAAGAGAAAAAACCAAGGGCTGCAGAGAAGCGTGAAATACAACCACATCACCAACTTCCGTTTGAGTTTGTTAATAAGATCATGTTTCCTAGGAATGAAAAAAGAGGAAAAGTAAGTTTCTTGGACCTGGTCCTTGTGGAGTTGCTGGACACTGAGAAGCAGATTAATTGGCCCATGTTTATGCTGCATTTGATCTTTAGGGTGGTAACTGGGAAGAAGAAACATGCTCTTCCATTTGGATTCATTCTTACTGACTTACTTAACAAGTTAGGCATTCCTTTGAAGGAAGTGAAAACTTCTACAAAGAAAGAAAGGTTTGGAGCTACTACACTGATAGTTGTGACATGATAGTAAATGATGAGCCTACTGTTGTTGGTACTTCAAAGGGACCATTGAACAATAAGGTTAGGGTTTTAAGGCAGAAGATTGATGTGTAAGTTGCTGAGATTAAGAGGTTGGAGGAGTAAAAGGACTTTTGGAGAGCTGAAGCTACTAAGGCAAAAGAAACAAATGAAGGGATACTTCAGAAGATGTTTGAGTTGCTGCAGGAAAAGTCTCAAGGACATGGTCCTTCCACCACCTGATACCTAAAACCAAAAGGCCATGTTTTTTCCAGTAGAATTTAGATTAGTTCTAGTTTCCTAGCCTTCTTGTCTTTAGTTTTTGACTAGTTTAGCAATACTTGCTTAGTTTGTTTCCCCTGGTTGAAAATCTTTTGCTTATGATGTCATATCTTCGATGGCTAATATCATTTCAATGTAGTTGATTTTTGTTGGATTATGTTTGCATCTTGAGTTGCCTAAATGGCTATGAGTTGATTATTTTTATTGCTTACAATAATTCTGACTTATACAACCTTTTCAATGATACTAAAAGGGGAAAGAGTAAGTATGATTTTGCTTGTGATATTTATAACCTGTTTAAGAACCTGATCCTTAATGATAAAATTGATTTCCTCTAATGTTGCTTTTAAGTTGCAAGTTGTGGTTCAGGATATTAAGGATGCGAAGCAAAGTCTATGAGTTTGTCATCATCAAAAAGGGGGGAAATATTAGGTTGAATAAGCTTGGAGTTTTGACTGATGACGAAGGAACAGATCCAAGGACATGTTCCTTTAGATCACTGCAGCTGAATAAATAATTATGCTAAATCAATTAGCGGGAAAACCTAAAATCTTATCATGATAATCATGCAGAGATGTACGAGATAAGAAAAGATTGCATAAGATTGGGATAAGGCTTGAAGATATCGGCCACCAAAGCAAGGAAATCAATTAGGACTCAAACACTTGAAAGGCTTTGGAGTTCTAATTGTTCAAGACTTTTCAAGATCTCAAGTCTATAAATTGAGAAGTATTTTAGCTGTTGAAGGAATGCACAAATACAGAGAGTTTAGAGCAATAATATTGAAATAATTCTGAATAGTATTTGAGCAGTCGTCTAGCTACAGGGAAACGAAATGAAGAACCTGTTCATTAGGATTGAGTTTATATTGTTCTCAGTCTTAGTTCATCTGTACTAGGATCTATCGAGTTGTACTAATTTTTTTCAAAGAAGTTTTGTAAGAGTAAACATCATTCAAGTCTTATACTTGTAGAAACTTCACTGATTGTGAAATGGGTCACTATAGGATTAGAGTTAGTCCTAGGTTAGTGAGAAGGAAGTCTTATAACCAAGTGAGTCTTTCAAATAGTGAAGTTGAAATCCTACTTGAGAGAGTAGGTTGTGGTTTTTTTATCCCAAGTCAAAGAGAGTTTTTTCACGCTAAAATTTTGTGTACATTTACTTACTTTTACATATTCCGCACTTAATTAGTAAAGGAACACATAGAAGGAACTTGTCCTTCAGTAGTGGTATGTCTTGGAAAATATCAGCAACCATTCCGCTGGTAGCAGTTTGTGACGCTTAAAATTCTAATAAGGAGCCATCTTGAACACTCTTGAACACTTTAAAGTTTCATCATATCTAACTTCAGTAGGCACCAACCTGATCGAGCTTAAAGTTGCTTTTAAAATCTATAGCTGCAGACACTAAGCTAGCGTTTAGACATAGATTTGGTTGAAATTTGAGAATTTGAGTTTTAAAGTTTGAGTTGAAAAAGAAAATTTGGAACATGAAGTTGTGTTTGAACATACATTTTACTTGAAACCAGTTTTTGGAAATTTAGAATCTTACATTCTAGAATTTGCCATGTTTTATAAACAAGTAACTTTTTCCCAAAAAATCCGAAAAAGTGACCCCAAAAATTGTCTATAAACAAATGGATCTTTAAGAACTTTGTGTTGTAGTCATTATAAAAATCATAATTTTTAATATCTTTTTTTTCAGAACAATTTTCAGCTTTCAGAGATGAGTAAATTTAAGATACTAGTAATTCTTTATATCAATCAACAACAATTTGAAATCATCTTTGATATTTCTTGCGATATTTGTTTAGTTCTTAATTTTGAATGAAAAATGATCGAGAAAAGCGACGACAGTGTACCATGTACCATAAACCATAAAATCCAAGGTTAGTATTTCTTATCCCATTTCCTTCTTCTTTTTTTTCCTTACATCCTCAAGATTCAACCTTCTTGCTATTTTTTTTTTCAAGGAGTTTATTGATATTATTTGTTTGTGATCCTGATTGCATTTTGCGTTGTTGGAATAAACTCAACTACAATATAACCTTTGATGGAGTGAAATGTGAACTAAAGTTGTTGGATATGAATTCTTTGGAGTGTCACAACTCAAATATCTGAATTATATTAAAGTGCGTAATATTTTTTGTAATTTTCTTCTTTTATAGGAGTTATATTTAGTGTCACCATAGAATTCTATTTTCACTTTATTAGGATCGCTTTGATGGAAATCAAAATCTAAGTTGCAAACCTTCGTAATACTATTTGTGGATTATATTATTGTTCGGTCACCTAGATGTTAGACACATTATCTTTCGTTTTCTTACCGGCTAATGCTAATTACAATTTTCATAATTAGCTTCTTAAAGCATATGGTGGCAAAATAAACTCCAAGTATAATGTCCAATATTTTGATCTAATTGTTGATATTGTTTGTATGTTAGAGCAGTGTACACATATACATGTTTATACAAATATACATGATAACACATATACATACAGCTATACAGACATTCATATATATACACCAAGTGTAAGAGTATATTCTTCTCCTAATTCTTTGATTGTGAGAATGGTTAAAGCTTATCCATCCAAAGATGGATCAACTCTGTTATATTTATCATGTATCAAGATCATAGTCAGGAGAATATTTGCATTTGTTGAATATACGGTAAGAGTCTAAATGTAGATTGTATTAGCAATATATTTAATTTATTAAACAGATGTAAGGTGAAATTGTGAGGGTTGAATTAGGTAGATACTTTTATCTCTACTTTTATTCTACGAAGAAATATTTAAAGTATCTTAGTTAAACTTAAAACGAGCAATTGATGATAATGTAAATACAAGATAGCCAAATTAAATTAAACACAAGATTTATCATCTAGTAACTAAAGTGTGACACCTTTTTGCTTAATCCTTTTTCAATATCCACATTGAATTGTATCAAAATTATTTCTAGCAACAAAAGGTCTTTGTCAAATTTTGCAGTTAAAATGGGTCACAATTCTTATTTTAACATGTAAATTTTTCTCCTTCAAATATAGTACAACTCGTCGAACACATATTTTTCTATTAAATACATAACTCTAAAATGTCAGTACTCCTATAAATGTAAACCATGTTCAACACACTTGTTTTAGACTAGTATATTAATAAGCACAAATAGAGAAAGAGTCCAAATTTTTCCATATCAAAAAAGTATATTAATGACTTATATGATTACTATTATTTGTAGTATAAGCTTAAATTATTTATATTTTTAATGAGAATTTATTTGAGATTGAGTGAGTCATTAGTTGTTGATTTGTAGTTGCAGTCTTTACATTGTAATTCTTGCACAAAAGATGGCGAACCAAAAGACCCAGGTTCTTTAATTTTAAAAGACCTCTTTTGAAACTTGAATTGAGCAACTGACCTCCAGTTTTTTTAATTGGGTAGATGACCTTCCTTTAGGATAAGGGCAAGTAATTAGTTAACCATACTTAACAAATTTTTAAGATAGTTTAAAACCCCATACCCCAAACTTATGTAAAATACACACAGGTCCATACTTCCCCATCGTCTAAAAAATCTAAAAAGTTATCCCGCCACTCACAACCCTTGTTGTTCTCGCTCCCGTTCGCCTTCTTCCCCATTGTCGCCGTTGCCAATAAAAATAGATCACATGGGTGACTGAGCTTGTAAATCTCTCCTAAAGGTTAGCTCCACCTTCGATTTCATCTATTATTTTTAATTTAGATCACATTTGATACTGTCGAGGAAAATTCAATTTCTCAATTTTGGAGGCTGGTTTGTCAGTACATTGGCTCTTTATTAGTTGTATCCAGCTGGTAAGTAGTATAAACTCTTTTTTCATATTGTTGGATACCACTTTTTGCACGCTTCTCTGCAAATGATAGTCCACCGTTGGTATATTATAGACTTTAGGCTGATAATGGAGGAATTTGTAGTAGTAGGTTGTGATTATTTGGGTGAGTGGGTAGAAAGCCCCAAATGCTGGATCTGGGTTTTGAAGATGAGGTCCACAGTGCCTATTGCTATAAGGAGGGACTCTACCTATGACAAACTGGTTGAAACCATCATTGGAAGCTGTAAAATTCGTTGTTATCTAACGAAGGTCACCATTAGTTATATGCTTAGTGCTTCTCCTTCTAGGGGAAAAGTACATCTTGAGTTCATCAAGAGCGATAATGATGTTTGTCTTCATATTCTTGATATTGCAATTGATGGTTCCAGACCTATTTTAAGCATATATATTCTGAATAGCTATCAGAAAGATTCTAATAGTTCTGCACTACCACCACCTTGTAATAGTGTTGCACCACCACCATCACCTTGTAATAGTATTGCACCACCACCACTATCACCTTCTAATAGTGCTACACCAGCACTAGTAGCAGCCCCACCATATCCATCAGCAGTTGTAGAAGAAAATGATGTTAATATTGGACAAATGCCAATAGAAATTGAAGAAGGAGGAATGGATCTCGCTGTCAACTCGAGCAATATTATAGGCCCGTTAGCTGCTACATAATCCAGCAACGATTATGTTGATGACACAGGTCTTTCTGTTGGGAAAACTTTCACCAACAAGGAGGAGTTGCTTTATGAATTGAGGCTAGCTTCCTTGAAGAAATCTTTTAATTTCTATGTGAAGAAGAATTCAAAAACATTGTTTCTGTGGCATGCATTGACAATAATTGTAAGTAGAGGTTTCGCACTATTAGATATGAGAAATGTGATAGGTTTATATCACCAAGTACTTTGGCATGCACTCATGTGGGGTAGAACATGTTAGCAGCCATCATCGGCACACTTCTGCTGATGTCATTACTAATTATATGAAGACCATATTTATTGAAGGTAAAGGTCCTTCAATGAAAGACGTCAATAAGGTTGTTGAGTTTGAATTGGACAGTAAAGTTAGTTACTGGAAATGTTGGAGGAGTAGGGGTTTAGCACAGGCTCTCGGAGCACGACTATGTTGTTATCGATGCATACCGCCATGAGCTCGAAAGGGCAAATCGTGGGAGCAAGACTGCATTACAGGTTGATTGTAGATGGAGGCTCAAGTATTGCTTTATAGCTCTTGGAGCCTGCATAAGCGGATATCGTCACATGTGTAAGGTGGTTTCTACTGCTGGAACACATTTATCCAGCATATATGGTGGTGTTTTGTTAGTAGCTGTGGCACAGGACGTTGAGAACCACATATATGCACTAGCACTCTGTGTAGTAGACAAGGAGTGTGATGACTGCTAGACCTTTTTTTTAATCAGTTACTGGGGGATTGTGCCTAATGAGTATGGCTTGTTCATCATATCTGATATTCATTCAAGCATAATCAAGGCTATTGCCAATATTTATACAGAAGCAAGCCATGGATTTTGCAGCAGGCACCTTACTGAAAATCAGCGTTTAAGGTTCAGATGCGGAGAATTTATTAAGCATTACTATGATGCAGCGCAATCGTATACTCTGCTGGAGTTTAAACAACACTTTGATCAACTCCGTGAGAAAAGTGAGAAGGTTGATGATTATCTTGAGAATGAAATTGTTCGCAAAAGGTCGACCAGGGCTTACTGCCCGGGTCTCAGATTCGATGTGATGACTACAAATATTTCGGAGACTCTTAATGCAATATTGAAGGACGAAAGAGAACACCCAATGACTGCCTTGTTTGATGCAATTATAGGAGGTTTTCCCCAGAAATTTAACTAGAGGCGTACTGAGTTGATCAACGATAACTGGATCTATATCCCGTCAATTGAAAAGATTATCAAGGCTAACATGACGGCTGACAATGGCCTGGTGGCACATGCAATAGATGACAACGAGTATAGTGTAGCGGGGCATGGTCAAGCAAAAAAACTATTTTTAGATGCAAGAAGTTGTAGTTGAAGAATGTGGGACATGGACAAATAAAGCATGCAATGGAAGCATTAAGGATTACGTTTGGTGCTGATTATGGTGAGAGCGTTTATGCGTACACCTCCCATTATTACAAGAGACAAACCTATACGCGTGCATATTCAGGCAAAATATATTCAGTGGCTGACGAACAAGACTGGAATGTGCCAAAAGAGTTGCTTGAGAGAAGTATTCTGGCACCCACAAAAGATGCCAAAAGTGGTAGACGCAGGTTAATCGTATTCCTTCAACTGGGGAAGTGTTTACATCCAAGAAGATGAGGAACAAGTGCAGTGTATGCAAAAAAATATGACTACAAGTGAACTACTTGGCCACATGCTACGACACAGAATAAGCAGTGAATTTTCTTGCATGCAAATTGATATTTAAATTAAATTTGGTTTGTACGGTTGAAAATTATTATGTATATGGTTTGGTTGGATCTTGTAACCAGAATCTTTTTTTAGCTTGTGTTGTTAAATTTGATTTCTTTTTCTGTTGCCCATATGGACGATTTTTAGTTACATCAATTTAAATTTGATTTGAGAAATTAATTAATTTTTCCGTTTGTCCAACTAATTTGTCTATTTAGACTGCCTAGTTAAGTTGGTATGCCTAGTTTACTTTTTATCAGTTCTATCAACCAGTCGTTGTTAATCGACTGATGTAATAATTTCTTCTGAAAAGGCGTGCTCTGCATTTACTAGCAAACTCCCATTGCCATTCCCATTGTCAATAATCCTTCCACTAACCAATACTTGGAAGGCCAAAGGATGTGACTCTTTATGTTCATGGTGCTATATATATCAGTCTTCACCCCTAAAAGATCTCCACATCCAACTCCAAACTCAAAATAAATCTGCAAAAAGAATGTCAAGGAACAATGAAAGGGACAGGGCCAGACCCTCTCAAGATGCTCTATTTATCCGTGGGAGAGTCGACAGTCGCATTTTGGCGCTGAATAATGACAGGGTCATGCAGGAGATGAACATAAGGAGGGTTGCCCGTATGCTGAGGCCACTCCTCCACGCCAATGGGATGAAAGAGGATAACTACGTTAGCCCTCCAAATTCTCCTCCAAGAGGACCTGCCTAATTTATTTAAAAGTTGTTTTTTTTTTATGTTGTAAAGAGGGGCTTCCAGCTATGAAAGCTCCTTTAAATGATTATCAATGAAATGAAATGAAATGTTGTTTTTGTTTGCAGATCGGTGCTTTCTTATGATTTGTTTGTTTTTTGTTTAATTTCAAGGACAATTCTTTTTTAAAGAAAGAACTAGGAAAAACAAAAGACAAAAATGGGAGGAAAAAGAGTGAAACGAGAAGGGGAGGAAGAATAATGAAAATGAAAAGGAGAATTTGAGAGAAGGACTTAATGAAAAATTATTTAAGAAGGAGAGACTAAAGTGTTTATAAAAAAAGAAGGGAGGGACTAATGTGTTTATATAAAGTACTATAAATAAAAAATCAATATTAACAAATAACACTAATAGGCATGAATAATAAAAAAAATATGATAAATAATAATAATAATAATAATAATAATAATAATAATAATAATAATAATAAGTCAATAAT
The DNA here is from genome assembly GCA_029990575.1 of Petunia axillaris subsp. axillaris. Lineage (NCBI taxonomy): Eukaryota > Viridiplantae > Streptophyta > Magnoliopsida > Solanales > Solanaceae > Petunia > Petunia axillaris. The sequence continues at coordinate 97,163,693 of JARKNS010000004.1, read as the reverse complement.
TATTCTCAACAGAACATAATTGATTGAAAAAATCAATAAATAATAAAATAAAATAATAATAATTAAAAAATCTAAGAAATGAACATTAGCATTTGATTTAATAGAAAAAGAAAGAATATAATAAATAAGGAAGCACTACCCGATGAGGGTAAGTTTGTGAAGGTTTTTTTGGCACTTTATGGCGGTTTTCGACCCCCACAATATAAATGTGGTGGTTTTTGAAAACGTCACAGTTATCGTTGCCACGAGCAATATCGCGGCAATTGTTTAAGACTCCCATTACGAACCTCAGATATTGAATTCTGAATTGGTGGAGGTTTTCAAAGATAATTAGTGACGGTTTATAATCCCCTCAATATGATTTTATTCTCCAAAAAAATCTAATTTTTGGGGCTTTGGAAATGCCGCTATACGATCCGATTTTTTTTTTTTGGGGTAAAGAAATATGTTGTGGTAGAGTATAGCCATCACAATATGATTTTACTTTTTAAAATAATTTAATTTGCTGGGGTCAATAATCTCCACAATATGATCTCAACATTGTTAAGATTTTAATTCGTGGGCGTAATCAATGATACGGATCTCATTAAAAAGTACATTGCAAATAATATATACAACACAAATAAAATTTCATCAAAAATATTCATAAAAACAAACATCAGAAATAATAGTACTGCATATCAAACTAATGTGCTATAAACTATTGTACGCTTAACTTTACTACTTTAGATCCATAAAAGCGAGCTTGGTTCTGCAACGAATAAATAAAATTCTAAGCACTTTCTTGGTGATTCTCATTGCTGTCGCCAGATGATCCTCTTATATCCGCTGGTGTAGTAGGTTCATTCTCTCCATCACCACCAGGCTGGAAAAAAAAAGATGATACATATTATTCTTTGAGAAATTTGTAAATTAATCGCTAACTACTTAGATATCAGTATGTATTATGCAATAAAGTAATTATTCTAAATATTATAAAGTGTAAACTAATGAGCAAACTTGTTAGATTTAGGTAACTCAGTAATTCAAGCCAAGGATACATAGACAAGACCCACAATAAAGCCTATTTGAGTTGTGTAAACACAGCCAATTGTAACCCAATGATTTTCGGTATGGAATAAACGTACAAACAATGACAATTTAGAAATTTTTTGACAAATTCATTAAAACAACTTCCATAGTTATAATAGACAATTAATATGCGACTAACACTAATCTATGCTAGAATTTGGTGCAGGTAAATGGTAATGGTCTTCCAGGTATTACAACATTTAACGTTGTACCAAATGAGTCATCTTAATTTCTTAACTGATATTGAACAGTTTGTTCACGGGTTGAAAATAATTACACCTTCTAACCTTAGAACTTCTATTATATTCCACTATTCGTTTAATTCTATTAGCGTTAAAAACACTACTGCCACAAGGAAATGCAAGTAACACCTACAAGTCAAATAACCCTTAGATCATTTCAATGCCCCATACTGATGCAATGTAAAATAGCGGAAGCTAAAAACGACACTAAATATACTGAAGCGATTAAACACAAGATAGATGATATCAAAGATATCGGAAATCAAGGATTGGGTAGTCAAGAAACGAGAAGAAAGAACGGATTAATGAATTCAAGACATGAATTAATTATCCAAAAGGGAAAAATGAAACTCGAACCTTACAAGGATTTCACACTAGCGATGAATCTCCATGGGTTTCAGGTTGTTCAAGATTCACGAAGCTTCAAGCTTCGCACTCGAAGGGCTCGGCCTCTTCCAATTCTCTCTCAATTTCTATACTCAAAGTTTGCTAATGAAGAAAAATGGCTAAGTTTCCTATGTATAGTCTTTCATAAGACATGGTGAATGACCCCAAGGTGAAATAAGACATACAAGCCACTTAAGGGGAAGATAGGAACTTCACTCCAAAAATCAAGAAGGCTTCAGCATTGGGCGCTCCGCTTGGAATCTGGGCGCTCTGTCTGGATTGCCTTGAAGCTGGGCGCTCTGCCTGGAACATGAAGAGTCTGGGCGCTCCTCCTAGAAGCTGGGCGCTCCGCCTGGCTGTGCTAGGCACTCATCCTTCCTTGGTGCTCCGATGCATGATCTTCAAGTCGCTTCCGGAGCCCTTGACTTGCGTTCCTTGTGCTCTCAAGCCTTGTTCTTGATGGTTGTCATTTAGGCCAATTTATATTGCATCATCCTCCCCTTCTTGAAAGGATTTCATCCTCGAAATCAAACCATCAAATCTACATTCAAAACAAGCACAACCAAAATTTCCTACTTCACAAGTAGGTTAGCTTAACAAGAATAAGTGCAAGTAGTCTGGAAAACACACTCTTGTGATAGAGCCATGCATCAATACTAATCAAAAAGTTTATGTCTCCAAAGGAAACAACAAGTTCTTGGCTCAACAATGACAAGCACTTACTACCACAACAAGCAAAGAGATCATTAGGACATGAAACATGCAAGATATAGCAATCAAATTTCCTATGACCCCTAAACTCACTACCAACACACCAAGCCTTCAAATAAATATCATCACAAGGTGACACATGGGCTTTGGCATGCTCAACACTCAAGGTGTGCTCAACATATGGGATGGATTAAGTAAAATAGTTTAATTCACAACTAGCATCGAATACTCCACTCCCCTTCTTAAAACCACTCTTACACACACCGAGAGGTACCTCTTCACCTCCAAATATTCCTCCAAGACAACCCTCGTCACTACACAAACTCCCAAAAGAGGTCTCATACAATGGATTATCTATAGAGTTAAGCATTCCAATACATAGAGGTTCAAACTCACACTCTACTCTAGTTTGATACAATTCATCATTTTCATGGAAGGTGCCCTCATACAAAGGATTAGTATAGGCACACTTCTCAAGTTCATTATCAAGCAAAGGTGAAGCTCTCAAACTAGAGACAAAGTAACACTTGAGGAGTCACCGAACACAAGTCGATCTATCTCATTCTCAAGAGACTCCTCAAGGTTACAACCTTCCTGACTACGACACAAGAGACCACCACTAGCAAATAAGCAATCAAAGAAGAATAGGATAATCATGCAATTCATCTTCTCCTTGAACAAACATGGGTGGGGTGTCATAACAAGGTTCACAAATAAGGTCAACTTCAATATTTTCACTAAAGAGAGGTTCAATGAAACCGAGCTCACATCATGATGTGGCTTTTCAATCCTCTCAACTAGTAGTTCATTTTCACACACAAGTTGACCCAAAGGCTCTACACTAGTTGCAAACACATTATACTCATGCAAATCATCAACTAGCATAGAGTTTTCACAAACAATATCACAAGACAAGGAAGTAGCATGCTCAAGGGAGAAAGAACTAACACATACCTTTGAGTGGTCATCTTGCTCACTCAATGCACTTGAGTGTCATGAATGTCTCCACCTTGTAACTCACATTCGGCATCTCCTTCACCTTGTCTTTCCATCTTAGAACATGGTTGAGGCTCCATTGGTTTGCCTCCAAGAATCCCTACAAAAGAATTCAAGCACATAGAAGAAAAAGATAAAGGGTTAAGGTTAGAATAAGGGGTGTCCTCACTCTCAACTTTTCTTTTTCCCTCTTTCTTTTCCCTCATTTTTTTCCAAGGTCGGGTGTAGATTTGGGTGGTGAAAACCCACTCACGTCACTCAACACAACTTCTCCTTTTTCCACTTGAGAGTTGTCACTGGTCGCTCCCTTACTCCTCTCTATCTTTTGTCTCTCAAATTTGGGTGAATTGGGACGAGGCCCAAGAATACCCATAGCCGGAGTAGGTGGACTCTTTACATCAACCCGAAATCTAGGACTTGGAGACTCATCACTTGATGTCTCCATCTTCTTCATTGGTGAACCACTCGGCTTTAGAAGTGGCTTCGGGGCTCACCTTGTTGACATTTGTCAACTCTTTTGTAGCACTAGTCCCACCATTGCTTGTATTTTTAGGACATCTTGTTTGCACATTGTTGCCCATGAATGAAGTCCTTGCTCCTTTGCATAGCCAAAGAAGGTGCACTAGTAGGCATTCGGCTCCTCGCCCGGTAAGGCACAAAGTCAAAAACTCTTTGCCCTATGCCCAAAAGATACGTATCCTTCACCACACTATATTGCACCCTCTTCCCCTCCAACCACGGCTCACCTATCCACACATCCACATGACGCATGGGATACACATCACACCACACATAGCATTTATAATTCCTACGAGATATGAGTACTCGAGCCTCCTTAGAAACCCACACTTCATCATACTCATAAGGATGCTCTAGCTTATGGAATGGTATCCTAAGCCTATCAACCAAAGAGGTGCTAATATAATTGGCATCGGTATCACCAATCTTGAGCAAGTATCCTCCAATACGATCTACGTCAACAACGAACCTACGTCTACCCAAGTTTTGTAGATTGGCATCCAAATGAGAACTTGGACGCCCACAAGTGTCAACACCAACAACTTGGGTCTTCCTTATCCCTCCACTAGGGGCAACACCACTAGAGTAATCTCCACTTCCCGTCACTCTTCCAACATTAGCAATGTTGTCGGAAGTCGAGCAAGGACCCTTGCCACGGAACCCATAAGTGCCTCTCGCCTTGGTGCCATAGCCCATAGTACTACTCCTACTACAACCATCCACGCCCCTCACGGCATATAACCCCTTTGTAGCAAAAGCAATACCATCTCTCATACCAACCTCCACATGGGAATTAGAAGCATTAGGCCGCTTAGCGTACCTAGAGGATAGCCTCTTCTTTTCCACGGAACAACCACCACCTCCTCCCATACTAATGGAAGGACCTCCACTACTCCCTTGTACACCACTAGCAAAACCAAGAGAAGATGCAAATGAATAATGCGTATAATCAATTTCATCATCACTTCCCTCTATGTCACTATCATGCTCATATTCATCACAAGTAGAGTAAGTAGGATCAATGTACCTTGAAGCGTTACCATTCTCGATTTCTTGGCTTGAAGTATTAGATTCATCAAATTCATCTTCACAAGCTTCATAGTCTTCTTGCATCTCATGATCTTCATTGTAACCCGCTTCATCTTCATACGAGCCATAGTTTCCCGAGTCATCATACCAATTCCCATCATCACCATCGTAGTGATGCAATGGAAAACACGCGGAAGCTAAACATGATATAAACTATGCGGAAGCGATAAAAGATATCAAGAAATTGAGACTAGGAAGGCAAGAAATTAGAAGAAAGAATCGAATTCAACTCACTCACGTTGATTGAATTCAAAAGGGAGAAGGGAACCTTGAACCTTACAATGGAATCAAACTTGGTGTCGATCTCCATAGGTTCCAAGTCAAGTCATACACGAGCCTCGGGCTCCAACAAGAAGGGCTCGGCTCGAGCCTCTTTAATGTTTCTTTCTTCACAATTCTATGTTCAAAGCTAACTAATGAATGAAAATGGCTAAGGTTCCTATTTATAGTCTTTCCTAAGACAATGTGAAATGATCAAAATGCCCATGGGTTGGGTCAAGACATACAAGCCACTTAAGGGCAAAATAGGAATTACACCACAAAAATAAGTCTTGAAACATTCCGGAACTAGGCGCCCCGCCTGGTGCTGAACAGAGGGCAGTAGGTGCCCCACCTGCTGAGAGTAGGCGTCCCACCTGCTGAAGTAGGCGCCCCAGCCTAAAAAGTGGGCGGTCCGCCCATAATTCAGGCGCCCCAAAATCAAGAGAGCAACACATCAACTAGGCGGTCCGCCCCTTGGTGTAGGCGGTCCGCCCCTTCTTGTAAACTCTTCAATTTGTGTCCCTCAAGCCTCTCCTTTGGTGCCTAAGTGCTCCTCCTTCCTTGGCGCTCCAATGCATGATCTTCACGACGTTTCTGGAGCCCTTGTGTTCATTGTGCTCTCAAGCTTGGTACTTGATGGTTGTTGTTTAGGCCAAGTTATATTGCATCTTCGCCTTTATCAAATATGGGTGGGGTGTCATAACAAGGCTCACACACAAGGTCAACTACAACATCTTCACTAAAGAGAGGTTCAATGAAAACCGAAGCTCACATCATGATGTGGCTTTTCAACCCTCTCAACTAGTGGTTCATTTTCACACACAAGTTGACCCAAAGGCTCTACACTAGTTCCAAACATATTATAGTCATGCAAATCATCAACTAGCCTAGAGTTCTCACTAACAACATCACTAGACAAGGAGGTATCATGCTCAAGGAGGGAAGAACTAACACATACCTTTGAAGTGTCATGAATGTCTCCACCTTGTAGCTCACATTCGGCATCTCCTTCACCTTGTCTTTCCATCTTGGAACATGGTTGAGGCTCCACCGGTTCGCCTCCAAGAATTCCTACAAAAGAACTCAAACACATAGAAGAAAAAGATAAAGGGTTAAGGTTAGAATAAGGGGTGTCCTTACTCTCAATTTTTCTTTTTCCCTCTTTCTTTTCCCTCATTTTTTTTCAAGGTCGAGTATAGATTCGGGTGGTGACAACCCACTCACATCACTCATCACAACCTCTCCTTTTTCCACTCGAGAGTTGTCACCGGTCGCTCCCTTACTCCTCTCTATCTTTTATCTCTCAAATTCGGGTGAATTGGGACGAGGCCCAAGAATACTCATAGCAAGAGTAGGTGGACTTTTTGTTCGCACATTGTCAACCATGGAATGAAGTCCTTGTTTCTTGCTCCTTTGGATAGCCAAAGAAGGTGCACTAGTAGGCATTCGGCTCCTCGCCCGGTAAGGCACAAAGTCAAAAACTCTTTGCCCTATGCCCACAAGATACGTATCCTTCACCACACTATATTGCACCCTCTTCCCCTCCAACCACGGCTCACCTATCCACACATCCACATGACGCATGGGATACACATCACACCACACATAGCATTTATAATTCCTACGAGATATGAGTACTCGAGCCTCCTTAGAAACCCACACTTCATCATACTCATAAGGATGCTCTAGCTTATGGCATGGTATCCTAAGCCTATCAACCAAAGAGGTGCTAATATAATTGGCATCGGTATCACCAATCTTGAGCAAGTATCCTCCAATACGATCTACGTCAACAACGAACCTACGTCTACCCAAGTTTTGTAGATTGGCATCCAAATGAGAACTTGGACGCCCACAAGTGTCAACACCAACAACTTGGGTCTTCCTTATCCCTCCACTAGGGGCAACACCACTAGAGTAATCTCCACTTCCCGTCACTCTTCCAACATTAGCAATGTTGTCGGAAGTCGAGCAAGGACCCTTGCCACATAACCCATAAGTGCCTCTCGCCTTGGTGCCATAGCCCATAGTACTACTCCTACTACAACCATCCACGCCCCTCACGGCATATAACCCCTTTGTAGCAAAAGCAATACCATATCTCATACCAACCTCCACATGGGAATTAGAAGCATTAGGCCGCTTAGCGTACCTAGAGGATAGCCTCTTCTTTTCCACAGAACAACCACCACCTCCTCCCATACTAATGGAAGGACCTCCACTACTCCCTTGTACACCACTAGCAACACCAAGAGAAGATGCAAATGAATAATGCGTATAACCAATTTCTTCATCACTTCCCTCTATGTCACTATCATGCTCATATTCATCACAAGTAGAGTAAGTAGGATCAATGTACCTTGAAGCGTTACCATCCTCGATTTCTTGGCTTGAAGCATTAGATTCATCAAATTTATCTTCACAAGCTTCATAGTCTTCTTGCATCTCATGATCTTCATAGTAACCCGCTTCATCATCCTACGAGCCATAGTTTCCCGAGTCATCATACCAATGCCCATCATCACCATCGTAGTGATGCAATGGAAAACACGCGGAAGCTAAACACGATATAAACTATGCGGAAGCGATAAAAGATAACAAGAAATCGAGACTAGGAAGGCAAGAAATTAGAAGAAAGAATCGAATTCAACTCACTCACGTTGATTGAATTCAAAAGGGAGAAGGAAAACTTGAACCTTACAATGGAATCAAACTAGGTGTCGATCTCCATAGGTTCCAAGTCGAGTCATACACGAGCCTCGGGCTCCAACAAGAAGGGTTGGGCCTCTTCAATGTTTCTTTCTTCACAATTCTATGTTCAAAGCTAACTAATGAATGAAAATGGCTAAGGTTCCTATTTATAGTCTTTTCTAAGACAATGTGAAATAACTAAAATGCCCATGGGTTGGGTCAAGACATACTAGCCACTTAAGGGCAAAATAAGAATTACACCACAAAAACAAGTCTTGAAACATTCCGGAACTAGGCGCCCCGCCTAGTGAAACAGGCGCCCCGCCTGGTGCTGAATAGAGGGCAGTAGGCGCCCCACCTGCTAAGAGTAGGCGCCCCACCTGCTGAAGTAGGCGCCCCAGCCTAAAAAGTGGGCAGTCCGCCCATAATTCAGGCGCCCCAAAATCCAGAGAGCAACACATCAACTAGGCGGTCCGCCCCTTGGTGTAGGCGGTCCGCCCCTTCCTATAGGCTCTTGAAACTCTTCAATTTGTGTCCCTCGAGCCTCTCCTTTGGTGCCTATGTGCTCCTCCTTCCTTGGCGCTCCAATGCATGATCTTCACGACGTTTCTGGAGCCCTTGCCTTGTGTTCATTGTGCTCTCAAGCTTGGTTCTGGATGGTTGTTGTTCAGGCCAATTTATATTGCATCACGTACGAACCATAGTCTCCCTCGTCTCCACATGAGTCATAGCCTCCACATTCATCATTCGACATAATTGTAACACCAAAAGACAAACCTCCCAAAAGTCACTCCCTCACGTGTATCACTCAATTTATGAACACTCAAAGGCGAGCCTTAACAACTTGGGAGCCAAGGTGATCACAATTAGTATGTCCAAGTTAAAGTTCGGAATGGAGTTAATGAGACTCGATGTACAGACGGCTATTTAAAGTGCGCACTTGAGTCCAAAAGGAGTTCTACGACTCTTCTTTGAATTCTAATCTCCTCTACGCACGAGTGTCCTAATACGCTCAAGGATTAGTGTCAATGGAGTAGGCCAATTACCTTAGAAACACTAACCAAGAAGTTAGGAAACAAACGGAACACAAAAAAAATGAAACGGAAACAATTCGAAGCCGTTTCAGAGGTGGGCGCTCCGCTCAGTGGGGAGGCACTCCGCCCAGTGAAAGTGGGCGCTCCGCCCAAGGTTAGGCGGTCCGCCTGGCTGGTAGTCTGTCCAAAAGTTGGGCAGTCCGCCCAAGGTTAGGCGCTCCACCTAGATCATGATTTCAGCATTTTCAACAACGGGTTTTTGGTGATTTTGGCCAACTTTTTAGTTAGATTTCAACCCGATACACCAATTCAACGATACCTAAAGGTGACTACAACTTTTATAAACAATCCCCAATAGTTTTTAAACCCCAAATAACAACAACAACAAGCTTCAATTCAAGATTGAAGCGTTTTCAAGAATTTTCAAACTTTTTGGATTTTGATTTTGGACATTTTTGAACCGTAACACCAAAATGCGATATATGGGTATCAAAACGATGGGAATACAATAAGTAACAAACCCTAATACTTTTTAACACTTGAGGATTCGAATCCAACCCGATCTACCAATTTTTTTTAAATTTTCTAGTTTTTCAATTTTTTTGTTTTTCTTCAAATTTTCAGGAACAAAAACAATAATAACAACAATACTAACATGATGAACAAGGATCGAGGATTTGTAAGAACATAACATGAGCCTTGATCTGATACTAATTGATGCAATGTAAAATAGCGGAAGCTAAAAATGACACTAAATATGCGGAAGCGATAAAACACAAGATAGATGATATCGAAGATATCGGGAAACAAGGATTGGGGAGTCAAGAAACGAGAAGAAAGAATGGATTAATGAATTCAAGACATGAATTAATTATCCAAAAGGGAGAAATGATACTCAAACCATACAAGGATTTCACACTAGCGATGAATCTCCATAGGTTTCAAGTTGTTCAAGATTCACGAAGCTTCAAGCTTCGCACTCGAAGGGCTCAGCCTCTTCCAATTCTCTCTCAATTTCTATACTCAAAGTTTGATAATGAAGAAAAATGGCTAAGTGCCCTATTTATAGTCTTTCATAAGACATGGTGAAATGACTACAATGCCCCTAAGGTGAAATAAGACATACAAGCCACTTTAGGGAAAAATAGGAACTTCACTCCAAAAATAAAAAAGGCTTCAGTGTTGGGCGCTCCGCCTGGAATCTGGGCGCTCCGCCTGTATTGCCTTGAAGCTGGACGCTCCGCCTGGAGCTGGGCGCTCCACCCTGGTTGCCTTGAAGCTGGGCGCTCCACTTAGAATTCAGGCGCTCCACCTGGAACATGAAGAATCTGGGCGCTCCTCCTAGAAGCTGGGTGCTCCGCGTGGCTGTGCTGGGCATTCCTCCTTCCTTGGTGCTCCGATGCATGATCTTCAAGTCGCTTCCGGAGCCCTTGACTTGCGTTCCTTGTGCTCTCAAGCCTTGTTCTTGATGGTTGTCATTTGGGCCAATTTATATTGCATCACATATTTAAAGTCAATGCATTACATTGAAAGGACTGTGCATAGGTTGATCCTTAATTTGAAGACAATGTATATAGACTATTGATATACCATTTGCACATAGCTATAGATATGTACTTTAAAAAGAATTTCAATTAAAACAAAATCGAGCTGAAAATAATAAACATATCCAGGGAAGCAGATATCAGAGGAGGCAGTTCTAAGATAATAATTCAAGAGGTGTACTTTAGAGCAAATTAGAAATCAAAGTTTGCTAAATGCTTGTCAGGCTCAATTTCTATCACAGAAACACTAGTGCAGCAGAGAAGTAGCAGAATGTAAAAACACCAACGCTGGGGTTTTATATAGCAGAGGTACTTAGAATTAATCAACAATCTCAAATTTTGGAACAGTTAATACTAGTATATTAGTAGGCACATGCAGTAGACATAGTTTCTGCCTGACAAAGCTACTTAAAGATATATACAAAAAATGGAACTTTGTTATTCTTCTTACTTGTGGTTCAGGAGTGAACAAACCAGCAAACTCTTCGGGAACTCTTCCTTCCTTTGATATAAAATAAGCCTTCAACGCAACCAATATTTCTTCTAATGTGTATTCAAAACGAGTGACCTTTTGACGCAAATAGGTAGAAGTTCCGAATGTTCCACTAAAGCTAGATGAAGGAAGATTTAGATCACTAAGTCGTTGCATGATATTCGTGAATGTATTGGAAGGATCTGAGCCTAGAAGAAAGACTGTACCTACCAATCCGTCACATACCCATACAGCACAACCTCATGGAGTGTTCCACCCCAAACACCTTGCCAATAACATTATCTATAGAAATTTCAGATTCATTGGTATTGCATCGAGTCACTTCAATTTGTTCCTACAGGCAGAAAAGCTATCAATTAGTATGTAAAAGTAGTAAGATCGAGATGCACAATATTATAAGACATAGCAATTAAATTAGTACACTAAAATTATAAGACACATCTCTTGATAGAAAGGAATCAGAGGGTGCCATTGAGGCCTTGATAAAGATGGATATCCAAGAAATCCATTGTCGACGAAGCATAAAGGCCAAGACTGTGCTAAAATTAGAATCCATGAATTTCTTTCGTTAGTTTAATTAGCAGGATATTACTTAAATGTTGTTGGCAGAAGAGTTAGTAGTTTGAACAATGTTATCAAAGGGAAAAATAAAATAAATTATGGAAGTGCTAAGATTTTCAGACTTTAAGGGAAAACACAAAAGTGTAGGGCTTAAATGAAGAAAAAAAATAATGTACAAAATTTAATTATAGTAACTAAAAGATTTACAAGTGAAATACTCCCTCCGTCCCAATTTGTTTGTCGTAGTTTGACTTGGCACAAAGTTTAATAAAGTAAGGAAGACTTCTGAAACTTGTGGTCTAAAATAAGTCATGGATATTTGTGTGGTTATAAATGAGTCTAAAAGTAACTTTAGAGTTGAATTATTGCCAAATTTAAAAATATGACAATCTTTTTGGGAAGGAAAGTATGACAAACAAAGTGGGACAGAGGGAGTAGCTATTGTCTAGTGTTGGATTATTCAAGACAAAGCTCATGGGTGATAAGACCTAAGCCCTGATGTCTAATCTGAACTGAAACTGCCTCTTTAATGGAAAACATTTAACCTACTTTGCACCTAATTTCATGGCTTAAGTGCGCCTCCACCAAGCCTTTGGAAATACTTCTAGATAGGAGTGTTCCTCGTGTACTTAGCTAAAGAAATAACTTTGAATTCTTCATTGGCAAGTGGATGCTGCTATTGGACTAATGTCCAGAAGAAGCTAGTTGGCTTGTTTTATACAGATTTCCTATTGGTAATTAAAATAAACTAATACAACAAAGATGAACTTACCACTATAGTTCTTGCTTCATTATTAACAAACGATCCATCATTTCTCTTATTAGTTTCCATAAATATCTTTCCCCGACTAGGATATTGTCCAGTTTCTAAAAACTAAGAAAGAGATAAATTGAATGGATTATAATAAACAATCTAAATTAGAGAAGTAGTCTATAAACTATTAAGTTAATAAGAATACAAGATCATGTCGTTTTCTCGAGATAGATTTTGAACTACAAGTGTGAGAAATTTTTTGCTTGCGTCGAATTTCTTTATTTCTTGTATAAAGCTCCTATTAGTAAAAATAATTACAACTTAAAACGTTAATCTAATATTTAATCATAAGAGCAACAAATCCTTTTGAGATAATCAAAATCTTACAATTGTTGATTGTCTTAGACGATAAGCAGCAAAACCAGTCCATTGATCCCTATTTATACCCTCTGGCACATTGCTTAAAAGTTCAATTCTGCTCTTGGATGGGTTAGAAAATTCATCCCACAGAATTTACATGCTTCCAATTCAGAATCACCTTCCCAATGTAACATACAATTTTTCAGACATACATGTATCTTTATGTAGTCAATGCCAAGTTTGCTAGTGGTCTTTTTGGCCTCATAAAAGGAAGAAGGTAACTTTGCATTTTCGAATGCCTCCCTCAACAATCTAGTATCATAGCCAATGCCTTGTCACTTAGTCCACACAACACCTTTATATGATACAATTCTATTAAAAACTCTAGTTTTGTGTACTTGATACCTTCATATAATGTTTCATTTTCATCTTTGAGAAAATCATAAAAGTCACTAGGATCAACCTTACGCCCCTCATTTGATATTTCATTGGAACCTAATGGTTGATATGTACCTACATCAGCAGCTTGGTAGCTTGGTTAAATGTCTCTTCCATCATATCTATATTTTCATAAGACTCCGCTGCATCTGTTACCTTTTTCTCACCGTGAAGATTCCAAAAAATGTAATTTTCAGAGAATGGCTTGTGATGCAAATGATCCTCCACTACATCTCTAGTTCTCCACTTTCCCAAACCACATATAGAACATCGATATCTTATTGTATATCCAGTAGCAGCATATTTAAATACAAAATTTAAAAATTTATTCAAACCAGCTAAGTACTCAGGCGTGTTCCTTGGCTTTGATATCCAAGATTTATCCATCGACAAGTGTTATAATAAATAATAAGAAACTTTTCAGGCGCAGTACTGATGATCCAAAATAAATCTTGTAAGAAAGAAAAATCATATCATTGAACGCAATGGGCATAAATCGTTTAGAGTATACCTCAAAAAAGCAACTCTCCGAGTCCATGAGTATCTATAGATTCGACAAGTTTCAATCTATTTAAAAATATTCAAGAGTTCCTTCAAGCTAAGTTAATTCTCAAAAAATGACAAAGGAAAGAAAGAATTAATGAAGAATACAATAAGCGGATCAAACAAGCAGTTGAGATGGAGGATTAAAACTACGAATCAAATAATTTTGTAAGGATTTTTGCCAATAAGAGGAGGACAAAAATCTTTTTTCTGTTAAGGAAAAATTGCAATTTTTCTTATGAAAGCCAGGATTTCGCAATATTTTTCAAAAAATATTTGTAATTACAAATTGATATATAGAAGAAAAGGTAACATGACACAACAAGGGAGCTTTAGTTTGTTGGTGAGATGCCTCAACTATAAATAGAAGGCCAGTGTTTCATTCCTCCTAAAAGCATAAATTTTATTTTATTTTTTATTAGCTTTCTCATGCCAATTATATTAGCTCATTAATCGCATTGATAACTTTAAAGTAAACTACAATTAGAATTATGTTAGCTCATTGATCACTTTAAAGTAAACTGTCAATAAAAAATATTTATTGTGACGTTTAAAAACCTCCACAAAATTATACAAATTTGCGGTAGTTGACAAAAGCCTCCACAAATTGATGCAATCTGTGAATGTCTTGAAAACCCCCACAAAATATTTTTGTAACCTCTACAAAATTGCATGAATTTGCGCCAGTTGAAAAAACCTCCACTAAGTGATGGAATTTGTGGAGGTCCTTAAAACCCGTACTATTTAACCCCCACAATTTTATACTTTTCTTGTAGTGAAGATAAAAAATTTGATGCAAGTCTGCTTCAAATCCTTCTTGGAAAAACTATAGACGATGATCAACTCCATTTCGTTGATATTAAACCCTTAATCCCAAATTCTAAACCCCAACCCTAACCCTAATCATATCACTTAATACTCTAAACATTGATTACGACATCGTTTGGCCACGACTATGTTATGTAATCATTTTCTAATGTATATAAAGTAATAATAACATGTTTGCAAAGTGGCTAATTATCCTTGATTATTCTTTTTTGAACTGTTTAGGAAAATATAAAATCATCGATAATTGATCATTCAAATTGAATGATTAACATAAATGTAGCATTAAAATGATGGAATGATATTATATGAACAAGTTTTGATGCCCCACATCTCAGCTATAATGGAATCATTCATTTGTTCTTACATTATACTACTGCATTCTTATAAGTCATAGTCAAGTCACCAGTGTCTTTGGAAAAATCACAAGTTCATACTCTAAATATCGATTATGACATTGTTTGATCGCAATTATATTATATAATTATTTTATAATGTCTATAAATCGTTAATAACTTGTTTGCAATGTTTCCACGTGGCTAAGTATTCTTAAATATGTGTTTTTATGATTGATCAAGCTCGGTATATAATAAACTTCAGCATTGTTGAGTATCAACTTGACATCCAACGGTGTTTCTTACACATGTCTTTAAATCTAACGGACCAAAATTAAAGAGCCTTGCGGGGGCCTTCCCGCCTTTTTATAATCCCTCCAAATTAAGTTGATATTCAACAAAGGTGAAGTTAATAATAAACCAAACCAATATCCCCTGATGTTTCTTACACGTCTTTAAATCCAACGGTCCAAAATGAAAGTCCAGTACGCGGGTCTTCCCCCTTTCTTGTACTCCCGCTAAATTAAGTTGATACTCAACAATGGTGAGGTTAATTATAAACCAAATGAAAATACCCTCACACGTGTTCTTTTATATGGTACCCTATTGATGCCATGAATCCTACGGTCTCAATTAACTAACTCTTTAGATCCAGCGGTTCAAACTAAATGCCCTAATTATACTGCATAAAGGCCCATTTTTCCCAATTTTAGTTCCATCCACGTCATAATATCACAGTCATCTCAAAATTCTCCACCGTCTGTTCTAACGAAGCTCCCAATATGCCATTGCGGCGAATACGCTAATTTGAAGACATCAAGTACACTAAAGAACCCAAATTGACGAATTTATTCTTGCAAAACTTCTAAAGTGAGTAACATTAATTATGCATATTTTGTATTGTCAATTAATTTTGCAAAACTTCTAAAGTGAATAATTCTGATTTTTTTTTGCCGTACAGGCGAATGGTGTTGTGATTTCTTCATGTGGTTTTATGCTGCATCGTCAGACTCAACAAGCTGAGTGAGCACTCCTCCACTGTTAAGGAGTGAACACAGTTGATGCATTATAAATTATGCGGAAGCAAATAAAGATAGAAATGAGACGTAGCTTGAACAAGAACAAGGAATCAACGAGGAACTACTCTCATTACGCCCTTGTTGGAATCAAAGGACACCTACGCTAAGCAAACTATCCTCAAGAATACGTGATTCTTGCAAACGAGTTTGATAAAAAAGGAATTGGAGTTCAATTAGAATCACCAAAAGAAATCATGTTCCCAAAGGGGTTCTTTCTATTGAGAGAAAACTCAAAGTTTGATGATCAATGTTGTACAGTATGTAATGAAAATAAAACCTAAATGTGGTATTTATAGGTTTCTCCCACATGTACTAATATTATAAAAATAGCCCACAAGTGGCTTAATTAAATAAAGACCACGCAGGGCCTAACTAATAAGAAGTCTCAAAAGTGAAATAAATCTCGTCACTTCATCTTTCAGGGAAGGCCCACCCTAGGTGTGAGGCGCTCCGCCTAAGCAACTCCAGAGGATGGTTTTAGAGTAGGCGCTCCGCCCTAGCTGGAGGCGCCCCACCTTGCAAACTTCAAAGAGTTGATGATTCCATACTTAGCCGAATTTCAGAGGAACTTGAAGGAGGCACTCTGCCTTGATGTGGGGGCGGTCCGCCCTGGACATTCCAATGTACAAAAAGTGCTGAGAAACTCTAGGGCGCTCCACCTTCCTCTTGGGGCGCTCCACCCTTCACAGAAACTGCAGCTTCACTCAATCGTTCCCCCAAACTCTCCTCTGAAGCTCATGCCTTTGTATCCTCTTAGCTTGACTCTTGATGATTGGCATCTAGGCTAAATTGGATTGAATCATCCTCCCCTTCTTGAAGGGATTTCGTCTTCGAAATCAAACCATCAAGTCCTGCAAATAAAGAAAGACACGACCAAAAACTTCTACTAGAAGAGTAGGTTAGCTCAACAATGGTTAGTGCAAAAAGTGTGGAAAACACACTCTTATGATATAGCCAAGCATCAACAACAATGATAAAGTCTATGTCTCTAAAGGAAAAAATAAGCACTTGGCTCAACGATTGAATGCACTCAACACAAGAACAAGCAAAGAGATCAATAGGCTACAAAATATGCAATCTCAAACAATCAAGGAACCTATTACCTCTAAGCTCATGACCAATACACCAAACCTCAAATGTATGATTCTTGCAATTTGACACAATCCTTTTGGCATTGCATACTTCCCAATGTGTGATCAACATATGCAATGGAGTAGGCAAGATAGTTCAACCTAGTACTAACATCAACTACTCCACTCCCCTTCTTATGAGCACTCTTACTCACACCAAGAGATACCTCTCCACCTCTATATTCACCTCTAAGACAACCTTCCTCACTAGACAAACTCCCAAGAAAAGCCTCAATAATGGCTTCTTCATCCTCACACCCCACACAATAAAGGCTAGGACTACTAAAAGATGTTCCATCACACTCAATACCAAGGCCACTCTTCTCACTTGGAGTTTCAAATAAAGAGTTTCTATAGAGTTAAATCCCTTACACCATAGAGGTTCTAACTCACTTTCTACTCTAGCTCGATGTAAATCACCACCTATATTAAAGATGCCCTCAAATAAGGGGTTAGTTAAAGCAAGCTTCTCAAGCTCACCACTAAAAAAAGGTGAAGTATCAAAACTAGACTTATCATCACCTACGGAATCATCATATACAACCCTATCCATCTCATCCACTAGAGACTCTTCAAGGTCACTATCATCTTCACTACGACATATAAGACCATTATTAGCAAGTATACCATCAAAGAAAAGAACAGAATAATCAGATAGTTCATCTTCTTCCCCATCAAATATTGGTAGTGTGTCATAACAAAGTTCACAAACAAGGTCAACCACAGAATTTTCACTAAAGAGAAGTTCATTAAACATCAAATTCACATTATCATGCGACTTATAAAATCCCTCACTTAGTGATTCATGCTCACAAACAAGTTGACCACTAGATTCTACAGTAGTTGCAAGCACACTATAATCAACACAATCAGCAGCTAGCATAGAGTTCTCACAAACACTCTCACAAGACAAAGGATCAACATACTCATAGAAGGAAGCACTATCACTTACACTCAAGTTGTTGCCTTGATCGCTCAAAGAACTTGAGTTGTCATGATCAACTCCTTCTTCATGTAGCTCACAATGAAGATCTTCATCACCTTGCCTTTCCATCTTGGAACATGATTGATGTTCCATCGACTTGCCTTCGAGAAATCTATGTACAAAAGTTAAAAACAACAACAAGAAGAAGATAAAGAATTGTTAGAACAAAGGGTGTCCTCACTCTCAATTCTTCTTTTCTCTTCTCTCCGCTCTTTCAATTTTCTTTCAAGGTTGAGTTTAGATTGAGGTGACAACCCACTCACATCACTCAATAAATCTTCTCCTTTTTCTACTCAAGAGTTATCACTGGTCACTCCCTTACTCCTTTTAATCTTTTATCTCTCATATTCAGGCAAATTGGGATGAGTTCCAAGAATGCCCTTAGCTGGAGTAGGTGGACTCTTTACATTAACCCAAAATCTGGAAATTCTCGTTTGAACCATTTCAATCATAGACATGGATGACATGACATCAAGGTTTACAGCCTCTGGCTTGGTCTCCATATGAGACTTAGCTTTAGCCGCCTCTTTCAGCTCCTTCATGCGCCTATAATCATCACTCACTGCTTAGGCGACAAGGGCTTAAGTGTATAACTCTTACCCTCATGCTTGGTTGTGTAAGTATTGGCTCGGCCATTCCGATCTATCATATTGCCAAGGCCTGCCAATAAGAGATGGCAAGCATGCATAGGCACAATTTCAAACATAAGCTCGTCTTGATGAGCTCCTACCTTGAACTTGATCAACACTTGCTTCACCACTCTCAACTCCCCGCACTCACTCAATCACTACAATCAGTATGGATGTGGATGTTTAAGAGTAAGCAACTTCAACTGTGACACGAAGGACTGGCTCACCATATTGGTATAACTACCAGAGTTAACAATCAAAGAAATACTTGTCCCCTCACTCTACACGTAGCATGGAATAAGTTCTCCTCTACACATTTTCCTCCTCCTCGATGCTCATGGTGCTCAAATTTCTACGAACCACAAGAAACATATTAGGCTCATCATCCTCTGCCACTTCCTCTTCACCCTCAACTCGCTCATCTCCCTCATCTACCTCATCCTTAGGTTCACTCTCTTGCTCACACACTATCCCATCATCCATGATTATCATTGTTTTACGGGTGGGACAATCTTTAGCAAAGTGCCCATAGCCCTTACAATTGTCATATTTAAAGGAAGAAGCACTAGGAGTATATAATTGAGTTTTAGAATTACCTCCTGACTCCTTAGAGTCACTCCTTCGTGTTCCTTTCTCCAGGTGCTTCTTCACATCTCGGCTTCTACTAGCACCACCGGTACTCGGGCTCTTCCAATCCTTAGCTCGACTCATAGGAGTAGATATAGTATTACCTCTATAACGAGTAGCTTTCTCATCTTTACTACACTTTTCAACTTCAATGGCGGGGCATGGAATGCATCTTTGAGTGAATGGAATATATGCAATCTCAATTGTGAAGCCAATCTCGGTTTAGGCCACCCTTGAACCGAATAATGGCTCGCTCCTCATCTTCCCTCTCCATATCAAGGGACATTCGGTTCTTCTCGAACTCATCAAAGTATTCTTCAACCGACTTGAGGCCTTGCTTCAATTCATAAAGCTTCTTGAGTTGCTCTTGACTGCTTTTGGCAGTGACATACTTATCTCCCATCACTTGCTTCAACTCATCCTAAGTAACATGCTCGGGCAACTCAAGTCTACGTCTATACCTCTTAACCGACTCCCACCAAGTGGAAGCATAAGCCTCAAATGATGCAATGACATATGTAGCCTTCTTCTCATCTGACATGTCATTAGTCTCAGATCCACTCTAAGCGAACCTTCCAATCTAAGAACTTTTCTGGATCACTAGTCCCTTTGAATGATGGGATTGTGATCTTTACACTATTAAGATTGTAATCATGACCTCCACGGGCTGGTTCCGGATAACACCATAGAAGTCACCATAATAATCATATTCACGCTCCAAGTTCCATCCCACACAACCCCCTCGAGGTCCACGACCTCTATACATACCTCGAACTCCTTGCATTGGCCTCCTATTCGGATAAGGTGGCTCATAGTCATCAAAGTCATCAGCATGTTCGGGTAACTCCCCTTCTTGAGTGGCAACATATTTCTCAAGAGGTATCACATTCCTTTGGGGTCTCATAAGTGGTGGAACATTGCCTTGGGAATGCCCAACGCCCTATCATTACGGGCTGGTGATGAATATAATTTATTCGTGTATTTTCTTATATAAAAATATATATTTTAAATAAAACCATGAATACATATATTCAATTCTCCTATATTTTCTAACAAATCTTGCAGAGAAAAAGAATATTTGGAAAGAGAAATATATCATGAATAAAGTAAATAACAAAGGAAGAAGAGTTTTACGTATGCAAGAAGAAGTCCATGACATGTCTTCCTCACTATGCAAGAAAGTTGTTACATATCTTGGCTACAATATTTGCTCCTTATTATACATATTGGTAATATGGAATTACACATTTAATAAAAGAATATTGGAATTAAAGCAAAGAAAGGAGCAAGAGAGGACTTCACGTATCCATGTCACTTTGAAGGAAACTTGTTACACATCTTCATCCCTCGACATAACAACAATTGGTGAAGAAATTCTCCATCTATAAATAAAGGACAATTCTCCCGTAGTTGAACACCAAGTCATAGAATAGCTATTCTACTTTCTTAAAAGCTTTGGTCTTTACTTTCTTTCTCTTCTTGTAAGTTCCATATTTTCTATAAGTATTGGCAATATTGTCAATAATATAAGTCTTTTCTTTTGTTCAAATACTCCATAATGGAGTAATTTCTTTTTGTTGGGATAGTTGATAAAGCTTGATATATTTATAATACTTATCTCAGTTTTAATATATACTTGGCCTAAAATTCTCTATTTCACATTTTACACTGTGCGGGAATGTTGGTTTTATTATTCATTACTATCACTTTTACATATTTTATCTCATGGTTATTATCATATTAATTTTGTAATTCTCACGGAGCAAAATTAATATGTGATAACTGATGAATAAAATAAGTAGAGTGAAAGTAAATTTTAGTAATCTACCATTTCAAGTCCGTAGTCTTGCTTCCCTCAATTTTAATTCTCACGAGGGAATTGTTGTAGGCAAGATTATTGATTTTAAATAAAAATATTCTCACGAAGTTTTCACTACTTTTTAGCACAATTCAGGCAAGAAAAATATTTTGGTTTCATTGTCACTTGTTATAACTCAATTAATTTGCATAACCTCACGGAGTGTTATTAATTGATTATTTTTTTGTGAGCAAAATATAATTGAATTAGACATAAGCAATTATTCTTTAGAGAAATATATGTCAAAATTGAGATTTTTATTATAAATATTATCAAGTGAATTCAATGATTCCCAACTCTTTTTAAATTGAAAATTTTCCACAAGTTATTTTATTTTAGTTAAAGTTATTTAAAAGTTCAAAAGCTCACTTTTAATCAATTTGATTCTCTCAAATAGTAGTTGGAATATTCAAAGTCTGTAGCATAGATTTCCCAATCTCTGTGGGACGATATCTTAAACTATACTATAATTTGACAAAGCACGAGCAGAGAAAATCCTATACGCTTTGGCCTCGTCAAATTTTTGGCGCCGTTGCCGGGGATTGGCAGACATCTACTTCGGACTAAATATTTGGTTACTAATTTGAGAACTTATTAATATAATTAATATTTATATAATCTATAAAATACTACTATAACTACTAATACTGACCTTTAATCTCTAACAGTATTATATCTGCTTCTAACATTTTTTCTTTGTTTCTAGCATTTTTTATTTTTTATTTTTTATTTTTTTATTTTTTATTATTATAATAATTATTATTATTATTAACTTTCTCTAGTATATTACTTTTTATTATTATATTATCGTTTTTTTACACTACGGCCACTAATATTACTATTATTTACTAATATATTAACTATAACATTTCGTTGTTATTTAAGTAATTTCTCTAATATTTCCTTGTTACTCAAGTACTGCTTTCTAATATTTCCTTGTTACTCAAGTACTTCTTTCTAATATTTCCATTACTACTTCTAACATTTTCTCTTTTTCTTCTAACACTTATATTTTGTTTTGTATATTTTATTATATTATTATTTTTAGTTAGCAAGTAATATTAAAGTGTTTATCTAATAGTCCATGTCACTTCTTTCATCTATCATTTTATTCTCCCTACTACTTTTATTATAACATCTACTTTAATATATCTAAGTTTTATTGTAATTATTATTATTATAAATTTTCTTTAAAGTATTTACCATTACTAATTACTATAGTCTATAATAGAATATATTAGTAGTTCTCTATATTAAGTATTTCTTATTGTTATTATTATTGCTACTAACCTTTTTAAGAAAAAGTTAAAAAAGAAAAAGGAAAAAATTTTTGTCTGTACTACTACGTAAGTACTGTTTTGACATAACAAGTCTTCTTTTTTAATATTTAATATTATTAGTAGTATTACAAGTATTATTATATTAGTATTACTTTTATTGCTACTATTACTTCTACACTATTTTACTTTCTTTTTCTTCTTAAGTTTCTATAGTGCTATTACTAATACTGCTTCTATTTATATTATAGCACAAATATTTTTTTTTTCTATTTAAATTATAGTTGTTACGATTATTTTCTTAATACTATTATTAGTTAGATATAAATAATAACTTATGTCATCTTATTATTTTTGTTCTATCTCAAACTAGTACGATCTAATTATCGTTATTTCTTTTCCATTGCTCAAATAACAATAGTATTGTACTACCTCATTGTTATTTCATTTCTATTGCTCATATAACAATAGTATTGCACTATTTTTATTTTTCTTTTTCTTTTTCTTTTTCCTTGAAAGGCCTTCTACCAATTTTTATTACTTTTACTTTATTACAACTACTACTACTCCACTTACGTACCACTTTCCTTCTTTTCAAACTACTCAAGTGTTATCTATATTTTGCACTACTAGTATTACTTACTAGTTTCTATTTTATATATAGTACTTTTGTATTTTTATTGTTAGTACTAATTCTCCCCTATTTTTTTTATTTATTCATTATTATGTTATTATTATTAACTAGTTTACTTTATACCTACTATTTTTATTATCTTTAATTTTTTTATAATATTTTCTTTCTGGTACTGACATTAATACTACTTTAAAATATTATTTTTAAATTTTTATTATTTAAAAAAATTTCAAGTAGTTTATGACCCGCTCTTCTAACAAAGAGTTGGTCATTTACGATCCTGAAATTGAAAAATCTTTACGGTTGTACAAGAAAGGACAATCATCATCTTCACAAAGCGCAACTTGTGACAAAATGGAGCAGCAACTAACAAATGACAATAACCAACTGGGTGTCGATCCACCAGTTATTGTAGAAGATCAGTTTGACGAAGTGGCTCCAAGACCAGCAAACAGAATCCTAAGGGATTATGCTAGACCAGACCGCTTCAACTGTGAGTCTACTGTGAAAAAATCCCAGTTGCAGCCAACAACTTTGAAATCAGGACCGGCCTGATTCAAACAATTCAACAATCCTGTACTTTCACCGGTGATCCAAGTGAAGATCCACACAGTCATTTAATTGATTTCTTGGAACTAGTTGAAACTGCTAAATATAATGGAGTATCTCCTGAAGCAATCAAGTTAAGGCTATTTCCTTTTTCTTTAAAAGGAGATGCCAAGACTTGGTTGCGAAGTTTACCTCAAGGTTCTATTACTACATGGGACCAGATGACTCAGAAATTGTTAAATAAATATTTTTCCCCTGCTAAAACAACAAAGTTAAGACAAGATATTTCTAATTTCTTGCGGACTGATACTGAGTCAGTTTATCAAGCATGGGAAAGATTAAAAACAATGCTAAGAAAAGGTCCACATCATGACATTCCTGAACATATGCAATTGTACATTTTCTATCACGGGTTAAAACCATCTTCTAGAAATGTGATAGATGCAGCTGCAGGAGGTTCCATAATGGGAAAAACTACTGTTGAAGCATTGAAATTATTGAATGAAATTTCTGAAAATGCTATTCAATGGTCATCTGATCGTGTAGTAATAAAAAGAGCTGCTACGGTAAATCAGGCAGATACTTTAAATACACTAACACAACAGATTGTTTCTTTGGCACAAAAGTTTGAATCTTTTCAGGTTAATACACAACAACCAAGCCAGTCTGAGACTTGCCACATGTGTGGAGGAAACCATCTGAACCATGAATGCCAAGCAACCAATCAGAATGATGAACAGGTCAATGCCATCGGGTACAAGCCATACCCTTTTGGAAGTCCAATGGCACAAAAAAATCCAGGATTTCAATGGAGCAATCCAAATGGTGCTGAGAATTCTTAAAGCTTCCAGAAGCAACAGGTACAAGGACCACCCGGATACTAGAATCAAAATTGTGTGCAACCGAATTTCAAGCCATATCAGCAAGCAGGTACATATCAGCAAAGGCCTCAGCAAGCCCATCAAAGTCTAGATGACCTTTTGTACAAATACATTAAGGCTACTGACGAGAAAATAGAAAGCAAAAATTCTGCCTTAAGAATTTGGAAATTCAGGGTAGCCAATTGGCAACTCTTGTTTCAGAAAAGATTCAAGGTCCCTTACCAAGCAATACGGAGAAAAATCCAAAAGAACACCTTAAGGCCATTGCCTTACGGTCAGGTAAGAATCTTGATGATCCATATGCTGACAGACAGGAAAAGAACCAGCCAGAGCAACAGGCAGATAAGGGTAAGAATGTTGAAACACCCAGTGAACTGTCACAAGAGAAAGAAGTCCAGAAAAAAGAAAAAAATATTGAAAAAGTAACTCCTCTCCCTGTGACAATTCCTTTTCCAAAAAAAAATGAAAAGAGAAAAGCTTGATAATCAATTTGCAAAGTTTCTGGAAATTTTAAAGCAAATTCACATTAATATTCCTTTTACTGATGCTTTGTTGCAAATGCCTTCATATGCCAAATTTCTAAAAGAAATCTTGTCAAGCAAAAGAAAATTGGAAGAAGTTTCTGTGGTAATGCTTACTGAAAAATGCAGTGCTATACTTCAAAATAAGCTACCACAAAAGCTCGGTGATCCAGGAACTTTTACAATTCCATGTACCTTGGGAGGATTACATTTTGAAAAAGCACTTTGTGATTCTGGAGCTTCAATTAATTTGATGCCATTTTCTATTTTTAGGAAATTGGATCTTGGTGAGATGAAAAACACAGTTGTTTCTCTTCAATTTGCAGATCATAGTACTAAAAAACATAAGGGAATAATTGAAAAGGTTCTTGTGAGAGTAGATAAGCTTGTTTTCCCTGTAGATTTCATAGTACTTGAAATGGAAGAATGTCCTAATGAACCAATAATTTTAGGTAGACCTTTTCTTGCTACAGGTAGAGCAATCATAGATGTTCATCAAGGACAACTGATTCTAAGAGTTGATGAAGAAAGAGTCATTTTTGATATGCAAAAGATTCTAAAATTTTCAGGAGATGAGACATCATCTTCTTGTTTTTCAATTGACATGATTGGTGATCTTGCAGATGAATTTAAAGATGATCAATTAATTTTAGACTCAATGGAGAGATGTTTGGCTAAACCTGGCACCACACAGGATGATGATCTTGTAGTCAGAAGTGAAGCAAAATTATTGGAACATAATTCTAAGGAAGAGGATGAAATGCAACCAGAAGAAGTTCACACAAAAATTGAACTCAAAATTCTCCCTTCCCATTTAAAATATGTCTATCTTGAGCCTGAATTATTTCCAGTAATAATTTCATCTTCTCTGTCTGCAGAACAAGAACATAAATTGATTGAAGTACTCAGAACACATAAAGGAGCCATAGGGTGGACTATAGCAGACATCAAAGGCATTAGTCCAGAAATTTGCACACGCAGAATCCTCATGGAGGATAGCTACAAGACAATAGTCCAACCCCAAAGGAGATTGAATCCAGCAATGCAAGAAGTGGTAAAAAATGAAGTTATTAAGCTTCTCGCGGCAGGTATTATTTACCCAATTTCTGACAGCCCTTGGGTAAGTCCTGTTCAGGTGGTACCAAAGAAAGGAGGTATGACGGTAATAAAAAATGAAAATAATGAACTCATACCTACTAGAAAAGTTACATGATGGAGAGTCTGTATTGATTACAGACGTTTCAATGATTCCACCAGAAAATACTATTTTCCTTTACCATTTATTGATCAAATGTTAGAAAGAGTAGCAGGATATGGTTTTTATTGTTTTCTTGATGAATATTCAGGGTATAACCATATACCAATTACACCAGTCTTCTCTTGGACAGTTTTGCAGTCTTGTTTTCACCTGGTTCTTTTCTTCTCACTTTTCTAGGCCTGCCTGGCATCTTTCTCACAGTAGGTGGTATAACCTTAGGATTCTGTGACTCTGGCCACATTTCCATATTCAAAACAGGCTGCAGGTAGTGAGAATATGTCTTCAAGTAAGTTTCTTTGGTGTACCAGTGTGCAACATAGTTGATGGGGTTAAGGTTTTTATGATGAAGTGCAGCAATTGCATGAGGACATGGTATGCCCTTAAGCATCCATGATCTACAGGAACATGTCTTGTTCTTGATATGCACCTCATGGGTATATTTTCCATCTAGTACTTCATACCCCTTGTCACCATTCCATACCAGACTGCACTTCATAGATTTTGATGTGTTATCTTCAATCATCTTCTGTGCCATTGGGGAAATAACACCTTTCCAGCCCAAGCCCCACTCCCTCAAAACCCCTATTCTTTTCATTACCTTCACCCTTATATCTTCCAGCATTGTGATTATAGTCTTGTGTCTTGCTTCCAATATCCAGGCATTGAATGATTCTGCCATGTTGTTATCAACACTGTCACAGTTGCTAAAGCATTGAAAATATTTTTTGCTCCACCTTTGTATGTTGTAATATAGAAGTTCATTAACACACCCATCCCCCAACCTTTCCATGGCAGCTAACCCTTTCTTTAATTCAACCTCAAAAGTGGCCCTAGCAATTCTCCAGAAACAGTTCCTCCTCTCAATCCCAGCCCACCTCTTGGACCAATTAGCAAGAATGTGTCTAGCACACTCTCTGTGTTCACAAGAAGACAACTCATCTCTGATTGCCGTGTCCAGACCCTTCAAAATCAGAAACAAACAAGAAAAGCATTACACATTCTTAATACAAAAACAGATAAACAAACTGATTTCTCAAAAAAAAAAAAAAAAAAAAAAAACAGATTACTAACCTTTTGCATATCTGTGATAAGTGTCAAGTTTGTGCCATCTTCAAGTTCAAAATCATGATTCAAAATCCTCAAGAACCATGTCCAGGTATGCTTATTCTCAACCTCAACAACTGCCCAAGCCAGTGGGAACATTTGATTGTTCCCATCTTTACAAACTGCTACAAGTAATTGTCCTTGGCAAACCCCTTTTAAAAAACAGCCATCCAACCCAATGCAAGGTCTCAAACCTGCCCTAAAAGCCTTTTTACATGCATCAAAGCATATGTAGAAGCTGTTAAACATTTTCAAACCACCCTCAAACTCCTCTTCACTAAGCTTAACTATACATGTACTACCAGGATTGGTTCTTAGCAATTCATCCCTATAATCTAACAGTCTAGCAAATTCCTTCATATGATCACCCATTAACTCTTTCAACACCATATTTCTTGCCCTTCTACAAACAGTTCTCCCAACATGCAATTCTAGCTCTTTCCTGATAACTGCTTGAAATTCAAACATTCTCATTCTAGGTTGTTCTTTTATCCTCTCATTGTAGTGTTTGGCCAAGAATTTAGAGTTACAAATTTTGGTCTTGTTAGTAGGGTCACAAGTATGAACTGATTTGTAGTTTTTGACTACAAAATCATTAGTCCTAGAGTCATGACTAGCATATAGGAGCCAAGGGCAGTCACCTTCCTTGCACTTAACCCTCACCCTAGTTTTTTCATTGACAAAATTATCAACCTTAACCCTCTCAGCAACAGCATATTTAGTTAGAGCTTCCCTAAACTGATAAACATATTCAAATGCAAGGCTAGTTTCCCAGACAATTGTTTTGCAAGTAGGATCAAAGATGACTCTTTTCCTAACCTTTCTTCTTCTTGCTTTAGCAGGCTGTTGAACCTCTCCTTCAGCTTCATCATCTGGATCAGAACATGTTTCAAAGCTGGCAGCTTCATCAGAAGGGTAATATGGCTCATCACCACCAAGTTTACCCTCCAAACTCTTCTTCGTATTTCTTGCTGCATGCTCATCATGCCCCACATCTTGTCTACCTTTACATTTCTGGACATATTAACAAAAATAAGTTATCAAAACTAAACTGTGTAACAGATTGAAAAAAAACAAAAAAAGAATGCAAGTACTAACCTTATTCTGCATCAGCTTCAAGATCACAGTTTTTCTTCTTTTTTCTCTGTGCAGTCCTTCTTATCTCCCTAAAATCCCTATATTCCTCATGCACATCACTACCATAATCATCTTCCACTTCCTCAAACAACTCTTGATGATCTGAATCTGAGCTATCTTCAGTGCTGCTCCCAGATTCAGATGTAAGAGAGTGGACTTGGGCACTTCTTTTGGCAACCTTAGGTATTGTTTTAACAGCTTTAGGTGCTGTTCTTTTCACAGCTTTAGGTGATGTTCTTTTCATAGTTTTAGGTGCTATTTTCTTACCAACTTTAGCTCCTATTTTTTTTTAGCTACATGTTTTCTAGGTGTTGTTTTTTTTGCCACATTATGTGTTTTTTTTTCACAGTCTCCCAAGTCTTGACCACTGTCCACACCTTCCCCACCATTATCAAAAGTTGGACCACTGTCCACCCCAACCCCACCATCATCAATTGATGCACCATTGTCCACCCCATCACCAACATTGGTTTGATATTCTTTTAGGAGGGGGTCCACTATTGTCTGAGCTTCATTAACTTTGTGAGCCACAAATACCTCCAACACATCCCCACTTGTTACCAACTCACATATTTCCATCAACTCCTTATCCCTATTAATTTCTATCAAACAGCCAAATAAAGGATGTCTAACATATATAGAAGCTGATTCAGGTAGATATCCAAAATCTTTCACATAGCCCATAAACTCAAAGTATGAAAACAGATCTTTATCAAGCTCCAAGTATTCAGTAATTATCCCCCCAATATATGGCTTATCTACACAATCCAAATCTAGTTTTCCACCATGATAAAACCTTAAATTAACTAGTTCAAAGGCCATGATTAAAACCTGAAAAAATAAGTTTAACAATTAACATTTTCCTACTATTTAACCAAAAATACTAATTTCAGGGAAGAATTGTAAAAATCCTAAATTCAAAGAATATATTAAAACTCTAGCAGTCATGAGAAACAGATAAATTCTAGCATAAGGCTTTGAATTCTTAAAACTCTATAAGGAAAAGACTAACCTCTTTACAATAGTTTTGAATCGGTGTAAAATCCTTGTCGCAAAATCCTTGTCCCCTGTGCTTTGCTTTGAATTCTATCTTTGAATCGGTGTAAAATCCTTCAATAATCAAGAAAATAATCCTGAATCGAAGATACACTGGTAGAGATCCACTCGATTTTGGAGGATCGAGTGGATTTTGGAGGTCAATTGGATCGACGGATTCACCTAGGGTTTTTTTACCGGGTAAACTGAATAGACATAGGTAAAATGTTTGGGGGGGGGGGGGTAATTTTATTTTAGGGAAATTGTTTATTACAGTTAATTAAGATTATCTTATTTTAATTAACTAATTTTAATTAAATTGTTTCATTTATGACGTGTCGTATGTTAACATGCGCGTGTTATGCACCACTTACTTAATATCTAACTCAGACTCGCGGAGGGGGTAAATAAATACGGTTCGAACAAGATTATGGGGGAACTAGGTCGCCCGCTTTGTTTAAGGGGGAAAATGGCTTTTAGGGACAAGTTTGGGGTGCATTTTAGGTAATTTCTCAAATAAAAATAATGAACTCATACCTACTAGAACAGTTACAGGATGGAGAGTCTGTATTGATTACAGACGTCTCAATGATGCCACCAGAAAAGACCATTTCCTTTACCATTTATTGATCAAATGTTAGAAAGAGTAGCAGGATATGGTTTTTATTGTTTTCTTGATGGATATTCAGGGTATAACCAGATACCAATTGCACCAGAAGATCAGGATAAGACAACTTTCACATGTCCCCATTTGGTTTATGCAATGCACCTGCTACATTTCAGCGACGCATGTCTGCAATTTTCTCTGACATGACTGAAAAATTTTTGGAAATTTTTATGGATGATTTCACACTTTTTGGTAAAACATTTGAAGATTGTCTCCACCATTTGACCTTAGTTCTTAAGAGATGTGAAGAGACAAACTTGATTCTTAATTGGGAGAAATGT
The DNA here is from genome assembly GCA_029990575.1 of Petunia axillaris subsp. axillaris. NCBI lineage: Eukaryota > Viridiplantae > Streptophyta > Magnoliopsida > Solanales > Solanaceae > Petunia > Petunia axillaris. Next base: position 97,133,187 of record JARKNS010000004.1, on the reverse strand, counting down.
CATTTTATGGTTACTGAGAGAATAGTTTTATGACATAAAATCACTGCTAGAGGGATAGAAGTTGATAAGGCTAAAATTGATCTTATAGCAGGATTACCCCCTCCTACAACTGTTAAAGGCATTAGAAGTTTTTTCAGGCCATGCAGGTTTTTACAGATGGTTTATAAAAAATTTCTCAAAAATTTCAAAACCTCTGACTAACCTTTTGATGAAAGATGTCAAGTTAGATTTTTCAGGTGATTGTATAGAAGCTTTTGAAACTCTTAAGGAGAAATTATCATCTTCCCCTGTAGTTGTATCCCCTGATTGGAGCCAACCTTTTGAGGTCATGTGTGATGCTAGTGATACAGCTGTTGGAGCTGTTTAAGGCAAGAGAAAAGATAGGATTTTTCATCCCATATACTATGCTAGTAGGACTTTAAATGAAGCTCAGCTGAATTATGCCACAACAGAAAAAGAACTATTGGCAGTAGTATTTGCTTTTGATAAGTTTCGTTCTTATTTGATAGGAACCAAGGTCACTGTTTTCAGTGATCATGCGGCTTTAAAATACCTCTTAACAAAAAAAGATGCCCGACCTAGATTGTTAAGATGGATTTTACTTCTGCAAGAGTTTGACCTTGAAATAAAAGACAAAAAGGGAACCGAAAATCAAGTAGCTGAACATTTGTCTAGATTAGAGAACCCTCCTTCTGAGTCTTGTGAAATAAAAGAAAAATTCCCTGATGAACATATCTTTTCTGTCAGCTCAGTTGTGACTCAACCACCCTGGTTTGCAGACATTGCAAATTACTTGGTTGGAAAGTGGACACCCCAAGATCTCTCTTACCAACAAAGAAAAAAATTCATATCTGATGCTAAGCATTATCTGTGGAATGATCCTTACTTATTCAAATATTGTGCAGATAATATTATTAGAAGGTGTGTGCCTGAAGAAGAAATGAGCAAGATTTTGCATCATTGCCATGATGGAGCAATTGGAGGACATTATGCTGCAAATCAGACAGTCTTTAAAGTTTTGGAGGCTGGATTCTTCTGGCCAACACTTTTCAAAGACTCTCGTGCATATGTTGCACAATGTGGCAGGTGTCAGAAAACAGGTAACATCACTAAAAGAGATGAAATGCCACTGCAATCGATTCAGGTATGTGAGATATTTGATGTCTGGGGTATAGATTTTATGGGTCCGTTTCCTTTATCTCATTCATTTGAATATATCCTTGTGGCTGTTGATTATGTTTCACGATGGGTTGAAGCCATTCCCACAAGAAAGAATGATGCTCGAACTGTGTGCAATTTTCTCAGAAAAAATATTTTTACCAAATTTGGCACACCACGAGTTATCATTAGTGACCAAGGCACTAATTTCATGAATATACAATTTTCTGCCCTTCTATCAAAATATGGTGTAACTCACAAAACAGGAACACCATATCATGCTCACACTCAAGGGCAAGTTGAGGTGTCTAACCGCGAATTAAAAAGGATACTTGAAAAAATGGTTGGAATCTCAAGAAAAGATTGGGCTTTAAAATTAGATGATGCATTATGGGCATACCGAACGGCATTTAAAACGCCAATTGGAACTTTCCCATATAGATTAGTCTTTGGAAAAGCTTGCCATTTGCCCGTCGAATTAGAACACAAAGCTTTTTAGGCATTAAAAGCACTGAATTTTGATTTAACATCTGCTGGTAAAAATGGATTTTTTCAGATTAATGAATTGGAAGAGTTGAGGCTGGAAGCTTATGAAAATGCCAAGATTTATAAGGAAAAAACAAAAAATGGCATGACAACCTGATCCGACAAAAAAGCTTCAAAATTGGAGATCAGGTGCTTCTGTACAATAGCCGACTCAGGCTATTTCCTGGAAAATTGAAATCTAGGTGGACAGGTCCTTATATGGTTACAAATGTCACTCCATATGGAGCAATTGAAATTCAACAGTTTAATGGAGGGGCCAAGTTTAAAGTCAATGGCCACAGGCTAAAATTGTATTTTGGAGGACATTTTGAGCAGCAACCATCAGTAACCATGATAGATTGACGAGTTTCACAGTTACTACGTCGAGCTGACGACGTTAAACTCAGAACTAAGGTTTCTTACCCGTAGCCATTGAGGGTGAAGCAATGGAGTCTTATAAGTCCAACATAGATCTGACTAATTAAATGCTTAACCAATTGATCTGGTCAATATCCAGATTATTGTACAACCGGAACATCTCATGAAGGCCTCTACAAAAACAGTGTCACCTAGACAGGAGTAACTCCATGGTGATCGGTATGCCTAAGTTACTGGTTGGTTAACCATTCAATTGTTAAAATATAATTTTGGCACAGGTAATTTTCTAGTTTATATTCAAACTAGGACCTTATGACTGTTAAGGTGTTAAAATAATCAGTCTATTACACATAGAATATGTGTGGTCACAGTTTCTTTCAAGCTTTCTTCTGTGATCGTAATTTTGAAAGCCAAAAATATTTTTTTTTAAATTATTAAGTAGTATTTTCTATTTTAATTATCCTAGTTTAAAAACCAAAAAAAATTCCTTTTACTCCCTTTCCACTCGTGTTGAAACGTGTTTTCATTCTGGAGAATGAAATGTTCAAGTGTGGGGGAGGATTATTCTGATTTATATATTTTACATATAATATCTTCTTCTAAACTGTAATTTTTTGTAGATATTTAATTAACAACATAAATTCTTTACATTATGCTCAATATTATTTCTTTTTATTTTTCACCATATGTTTTTCCATGAACGATTTTGATTTTGTGAAAACAGTAGCAAGCATCTTCGACTCAGGAAATCATTGGGATTGAGAAAAGTTATGATCACAAAAGCAGGAAGAATCAATAAACTTGGCTAGAACTTGCTCTAAATGTTTTTCGAGGAGAAATAAAGGATGACACTGATTTTTGAAAAATGAACTTAGGCCTTCTTTGATTCCCAATTCTAGCCTCTTTATTTTTCATCCAAATATACATATTTTACCCCTTAGAACCTTTTTAGCCTTGATCCTAATTTTTTTTTAACGCCGTATTTCTCTTTAAAAAAAAAAGAAGAGAAAAAAATATATATATTTGTCGTATATATGTATATATCTCTATATAAACGCATAAAAATACACTTTCTTCCAGCAGTTAATGAGCACAGATTGATATCAATAAGAGGAAGAAGTACCAAAAAAAGAATATATGATTGTTATTGATATTGCAAAGGCAATGAATGAAATAAGGAGGAGTGCTTAAAAAAATTTAAAAAAATAATTAAAAAAAGGATGAAAATACTAAGAACCAAGAAATGTTTGCTCAAAGTTGGAAGGAGAAAAGTCACTATAAATATATCCTTACCATACCAGCCTATAGCCTGACATTAAAAGCCAAGAAAAGTCCTAAAAGATTTTATAAATTAGTGTTGTATCTATATTAGTGGAGATAAACATGAAGAGCAAGCATATGGACTCGGCTATGATACTTACTGAATAAGTGATCAGGAAAGATTCAAGGGGCGAAGAATGCAAGCTTTTGTTGATCAAGTCAGAATTCAGACATAAGGTAAAAGATTTGGTGAATTCAGAAAGGATAATTGCATTGAACATAATGAGAGATATTTATTTTGAATAAATTGCATATCCTACAAAAGTCGCAATTTTTGAAGAAAATCATTTTAAAAAAAAATCTTTTTACTCGAGGACGAGCAAAAGTTCAAGTATGGGGAATTTGATGAATATAATTTATTCGTGTATTTTCTTATATAAAAATATATATTTTAAATAAAAGCATGAATACATATATTCAATTCTCCTATATTTTCTAACAAATCTTGCAGAGAAAAAGAATATTTGGAAAGAGAAATATATTATGAATAAAGTAAATAACAAAGGAAGAATAGTTTTACGTATGCAAGAAGAAGTCCATGACATGTCTTCCTCACTATGGAAGAAAGTGGTTACATATCTTGGGTACAATATTTGCTCCTTATTATACATATTGGTAATATGGAATTACACATTTAATAAAAGAATATTGGAATTAAAGCAAAGAAAGGAGTAAGAGAGGACTTCACGTATCCATGTCACTTTGAAGGAAACTTGTTACACATCTTCATCCCTGACATAACAACAATTGGTGAAGAAATTCTCCATCTATAAATAGAGGACAATTCTCCCGTAGTTGAACACCAAGTCATAGAATAGTTATTCTACTTTCTTAAAAGCTTTGGTCTTTACTTTCTTTCTCTTCTTGTAAGTTCCATATTTTCTAGAAGTATTGGCAGTATTGTCAATAATATAAGTCTTTTCTTTTGTTCAAATACTCCATAATGGTGTAATTTCTTTTTGTTGGGATAGTTGATAAAGCTTGATATATTTATAATACTTATCTCAGTTTTAATATTTACTTGGCCTGAAATTCTCTATTTCACATTTTACATTGTGCGGGATTGTTGGTTTTATTATTCTTTACTATCACTTTTACATATTTTATCTCACGGTTATTATCATATTAATTTTGTAATTCTCACGGAGCAAAATTAATATGTGATAACTGATGAATAAAATAAGTAGAGTGAAAGTAAATTTTAGTAATCTACCATTTCAAGTCCGTAGTCTTGCTTCTCTCAATTTTAATTCTCACGGAGGAATTATTGTAGGCAAGATTATTGATTTTAAGTAAAAATATTCTTACGATGTTTTCACTACTTTTTAGCACAATTCAGGCGAGAAAAATATTTCGGTTTAACTGTCACTTGTTATAACTCAATTAATTTGCATAACCTCACGGAGTGTTATTAATTGATTATTTTCTTATGAGCAAAATATAATTGAAGTAGAAATAAGCAACTATTCTTTAGAGAAATATATGTCAAAATTGAGATATTTATTATAAATATTATCAAGTGAATTTAATGATTCCCAACTCTTTTTAAATTGAAAATCTTCCACAAGTTATTTTGTTTTAGTTAAAGTTATTTAAAGTTCAAAAACTCACTTTTTATCAATTTGATTCTCTCAAATAATAGTTGGAATATTCAAAGTCTGTAGCATAGATTTCCCAATCTCTGTGGGACAACATCTTAAACTATACTATAATTTGACAAAGCACGAGCAGGAAAATCCTATACACTTTGGCCTCGTCAAATTTTTGGCGCCGTTGCCGGGGATTGGCAGACATCTACTTCGGACTAAATATTTGGTTACTAATTTGAGAACTTATTAATAAAATTAATATTCATATAATATATAAAATACTACTATAACTACTGATACTGACCTTTAATCTCTAATAGTATTATATCTGCTTCTAACATTTTTTTCTTTGTTTCTAGCATTATTTATTTTTTTATTTTTTATTTTTTATTTTTATTTATTATTATTATTATTATTATTAACTTTCTCTAGTATATTACCTTTTATTATTATATTATCGTTTTTTTACACTACGGCCACTAATATTACTATTATTTACTAATATATTAACTATAACATTTCGTTGTTACTTAAGTAATTTCTCTAATGTTTCCTTGTTACTCAAGTACTTCTTTCTAATATTTCCTTGTTACTCAAGTACTTCTTTCTAATATTTCCATTACTACTTCTAACATTTTCTCTTTTTCTTCTAACACTTATTTTTTGTTTTGTATATTTTATTATATTATTATTTTTAGTTAGCATGTAATATTAAAGTGTTTATCCTATAGTCCATGTCACTTCTTTCATCTATCATTTTATTCTCCCTACTACTTTTATTATAACGTCTACTTTAGTATATCTAAGTTTTATTATAATTATTATTATTATTATAAATTTTATTTAAAGTATTTATCATTACTAATTACTATAGTCTATAATATAATATATTAGTAGTTCTCTATATTAATTATTTCTTATTGTTATAATTATTGCTACTAACCTTTTTAAGAAAAAGTTAAAAAAGAAAAAGAAAAAAAATTGTTGTCTGTACTACTACGTAAGTACTGTTTTGACATAACAAGTCTTCTTTTTTAATATTTAGTATTATTAGTAGTATTACAAGTATTATTATATTAGTATTACTTTTATTGCTATTATTACTTCTACACTATTTTACTTTCTTTTTCTTCTTAAGTTTCTATAGTGCTATTACTAATACTGCTTCTATTTATATTATAGCACAAATATTTTTTTTTTCTATTTAAATTATAGTTGTTACTATTATTTTCTTAATACTATTATTAGTTAGATATAAATAATAACTTATGTCATCTTATTATTTTTGTTCTATCACAAACTAGTACGATCTAATTATCGTTATTTCTTTTCCATTGCTCAAATAACAATAGTACTACCTCATTGTTATTTCATTTCTATTGCTCATATAACAATAGTATAGTACTATTTTTATTTTTCTTTTTCTTTTTCCTTGAAAGGCCTTCTACCAATTTTTATTACTTTTACTTTATTACAACTACTACTACTCCACTTACGTACTACTTTCCTTCTTTTCAAACTACTCAAGTGTTATCTATATTTTGCACTACTAGTATTACTTACTAGTTGCTAATTTATATATAGTACTTTTGTATTTTTATTGTTAGTACTAAGTCTCTCCTATTTTTTTTTATTTATTCATTATTATGTTCTTATTATTAACTAGTTTACTTTATACCTACTATTTTGATTATCTTTAATTTTTTTTATACTATTTTCTTTCTGGTACTGACATTAGTACTACCTTAAAATATTATTTTTAAATTTTTATTATTTAAAAAAATTTCAAGTAGTTTATGACCCGCTCTTCTAACAAAGAGTTGGTCATTTACAATCTTGAAATTGAAAAATCTTTACGGTTGCGCAGGAAAGGACAATCATCATTTTCTCAAAGCGCAACTTGTGACAAAATGGAGCAGCAACTAACAGATGACAATAACCAACTGGGTGTCGATCCACCAGTTATTGTAGAAGATCAGTTTGACGAAGTGGCTCCAAGACCAGCAAACAGAATCCTAAGGGATTATGCTAGACCAGACCGCTTCAACTGTGAGTCTAGTGTGAGAAAATCCCCAGTTGCAGCCAACAACTTTGAAATCAGGACCGGCCTGATTCAAACAATTCAACAATCCTGTACTTTCACAGGTGATCCAAGTAAAGATCCACACAGTCATTTAATTGATTTCTTGGAACTAGTGGAAACTACTAAATATAATGGAGTATCTCCTGAAGCAATCAAGTTAAGGCTATTTCCTTTTTCTTTAAAAGGAGATGCCAAGACTTGGTTGCGAAGTTTACCTCAAGGTTCTATTACTACATGGGACCAGATGACTCAGAAATTTTTAAATAAATATTTTTTTCCTGCTAAAACAACAAAGCTAAGACAAGATATTTCTAATTTCTTGCAGACTGACACTCAGTCAGTTTATCAAGCATGGGAAAGATTAAAAACAATGCTAAGAAAATTTCCACATCATGACATTCCTGAATATATGCAGTTGTACATTTTCTATCACGGGTTAAAACCATCTTCTAGAAATGTGATAGATGCAGCTGCAGGAGGTTCCATAGTGGAAAAAACCACTGTTGAAGCATTGCAATTGTTGAATGAAATTTCTGAAAATGCTATTCAATGGCCATCTGATCGTGTAGTAATAAAAAGAGCTGCTACGGTAAATCAGGCAGATGCTTTAAATACACTAACACAACAGATTGTTTCTTTTGCACAAAAGTTTGAATCTTTTCAGGTTAATACACAACAACCAAGCCAGTCTGAGACTTGCCACATGTGTGGAGGAAACCATCTGAACCATGAATGCCAAGCAACCAATCAGAATGATGAACAGGTCAATGCCATCGGGTACAAGCCATACCCTTTTGGAAGTCCAATGGCACAAAAACATCCAGGATTTCAATGGAGCAATCCAAATGGTGCTGAGAATTCTCAAAGCTTCCAGAAGCAACAGGTACAAGGACCACCCGGATACCAGAATCCAAATCGTGTGCAACCGAATTTCAAGCCATATCACCAAGCAGCTCCATATCAACAAAGGCCTCAGCAAGCCCATCAAAGTCTAGATGACCTTTTGTACAAATACATTAAGGCCACTGACGAGAAGATGGAAAGCCAAAATTCTGCCCTTAAGAATTTGGAAATTCAGGTAAGCCAATTGGCAACTCTTGTTTCAGAAAAGATTCAAGGTCCCTTACCAAGCAATACGGAGAAAAATCCAAAAGAACACCTTAAGGCCATTGCCTTACGGTCATGTAAGAATCTTGATGATCCATATGCTGACAGACAGGAAAAGAACCAGCCAGAGCAACAGGCAGACAAGGGTAAGAATGTTGAAACACCCAGTGAACTGTCACAAGAGAAAGAAGTCCAGAAAAAAGAAAAAAATATTGAAAAAGTAACTCCTCTCCCTGTGACAATTCCTTTTCCACAAAAAATAAAAAGAGAAAATCTTGATAATCAATTTGCAAAGTTTTTGGAAATTTTAAAGCAAATTCACATTAATATTCCTTTTACTAATGCTTTGTTGCAAATGCCTTCATATGCCAAATTTTTAAAAGAAATCTTGTCAAGCAAAAGAAAATTAAAAGAAGCTTCTGTGGTAATGCTTACTGAAAAATGCAGTGCTATACATCAAAATAAGCTACCACAAAAGATCGGTGATCCAGGACGTTTTACAATTCCATGTACCTTGGGAGGATTACATTTTGAAAAAGCTCATGATTTTGGAGCTTCAATTAATTTGATGCCATTTTCTATTTTTAGGAAATTGGATCTTGGTGAGATGAAAAACACAGTTGTTTCTCTTAAATTTGCAGATCAAAGTACTAAAAAACCTAAGGGAATAATTGAAAATGTTCTTGTGAGAGTAGATAAGTTTGTTTTCCCTGTAGATTTCATAGTACTTGAAATGGAAGAATGTCCTGATGAACCAATAATTTTAGGTAGACCTTTTCTTGCTACAGGTAGAGCAATCATAGATGTTCATCAAGGACAACTGATTTTAAGAGTTGATGAAGAAAGAGTCATTTTTGATATGCAAAAGATTCTAAAATTTTTCAGGAGATGAGACATCATCTTCTTGTTTTTCAATTGACATGATGAATTTAAAGATGATCAATTAATTTAGACTCAATGGAGAGATGTTTGGCTAAATCTGGCACCACACAGGATGATGATCTTGTATTCAGAAGTGAAGAAAAATTATTGAAACATAATTCTAAGGAAGAGGATGAAATGCAACCAGAAGAAGTTCACACAAAAATTGAACTCAAAATTCTCACTTCCCATTTGAAATATGTTTATCTTGAGCCTGAATTATTTCCAGTACTAATTTCATCTTCTCTGTCTGCAGAACAAGAACATAAATTGATTGAAGTACTCAGAACACAAAAAGGAGCCATAGGGTGGACTATAGAAGACATCAAAGGCATTAGTCCAGCAATTTGCACACACAGAATCCTCATGGATGATAGCTACAAGCCAATAGTCCAACCCCAAAGGAGATTGAATCCAGCAATGCAAGAAGTGGTAAAAAATAAAGTTATTAAGCTTCTCGCAGCAGATATTATTTACCCAATTTCTGACAGCCCTTGGGTAAGTCCTGTTCAGGTGGTACCAAAGAAAGGAGGTATGACGGTAATAAAAAATAAAAATAATGAACTCATACCTACTAGAACAGTTACATGATGGAGAGTCTATATTGATTACAGACGTCTCAATGATTCCACCAGAAAAGTCCATTTTCCTTTACCATTTATTGATCAAATGTTAGAAAGAGTAGCAGGATATGGTTTTTATTATTTTCTTGATGGATATTCAGGGTATAACCAGATACCAATTGCACCAGAAGATCAGGATAAGACAACTTTCACATGTCCCCATGGAACCTATGCATATAGGAGAATGTCATTTAGTTTATACAATACACCTGCTATATTTCAGCGATGCATGTCTGCAATTTTCTCTGACATGACTGAAAAATTTTTGGAAATTTTTATGGATGATTTCACTCTTTTTGGTAAAACATTTGAAGATTGTCTCCACCATTTGACCTTAGTTCTTAAGAGATGTGAAGAGACAAACTTGATTGTTAGTTGGGAGAAATGTCATTTTATGGTTACTGAGAGAATAGTTTTAGAAGTTGATAAGGCTAAAATTGATCTTATAGCAGGATTACCCCCTCCTACAACTGTTAAAGGCATTAGAAGTTTTTTCAGGCCATGCAGGTTTTTACAGATGGTTTATAAAAAATTTCTCAAAAATTTCAAAACCTCTGACTAACCTTTTGATGAAAGATGTCAAGTTAGATTTTTCAGGTGATTGTATAGAAGCTTTTGAAACTCTTAAGGAGAAATTATCATCTGCCCCTGTAGTTGTATCCCCTGATTGGAGCCAACCTTTTGAGGTCATGTGTGATGCTAGTGATACAGCTGTTGGAGCTGTTTTAGGCCAGAGAAAAGATAGGATTTTTCGTCCCATATACTATGCCTAGGACTTTAAATGAAGCTCAGCTGAATTATGCCAAAAGAGAAAAAGAACTATTGCAGTAGTATTTGCTTTTGATAAGTTTCGTTCTTATTTGATAGGAACCAAGGTCACTGTTTTCACTGATCATGCGGCTTTAAAATACCTCTTAACAAAAAAGGATGCTGCAAGAGTTTGACCTTGAAATAAAAGACAAAAAGGGAACTGAAAATCAAGTAGCTGACCATTTGTCTAGATTAGAGAACCCTCTTTCTGAGTCTTGTGAAATAAAAGAAGAATTCCCTGATGAACATATCTTTTCTGTCAGCTCAGTTGTGACTCAACCACCCTGGTTTGCAGACATTGCAAATTACTTGGTTGGAAAGTGGACACCCCAAGATCTCTCTTACCAACAAAGAAAAAAACTCATATCTGATGCTAAGCATTATCTGTGGAATGATCCTTACTAATTTAAATATTGTGCAGATAATATTATTAGAAGGTGTGTGCCTGAAGAAGAAATGAGCAAGATTTTGCATCATTGCCATGATGGAGCAATTGGAGGACATTATGCTGCAAATCGGACAGTCTTTAAAGTTTTGGAGGCTGGATTCTTCTGGCCAACACTATTAAAAGACTCTCGTGCATATGTTGCACAATGTGGCAGGTGTCAGAAAACAGGTAACATCACTAAAAGAGATAAAATGCCACTGCAATCGATTCAGGTATGTGAGATATTTGATGTCTGGGGTATAGATTTTATGGGTCCGTTTCCTTTATCTCATTCATTTGAATATATCCTTGTGGCTGTTGATTATGTTTCACGATGGGTTGAAGCCATTCCCACAAAAAAGAATGATGCTCGAACTGTGTGTAATTTTCTCAGAAAAAATATTTTTACCAAATTTGGCACACCACGAGTTATCATTAGTGACCAAGGCACTCATTTCATGAATAGACAATTTTCTGCTCTTCTATCAAAATATGGTGTAACTCACAAAACAGGAACACCATATCATGCTCAAACTCAAGGGCAAGTTGAGGTGTCTAACCGCGAATTAAAAAGGATACTTGAAAAAACGGTTGGAATCTCAAGAAAAGATTGGGCTTTAAAATTAAATGATGCATTATGGGCATATCGAACGGCATTTTAAACGCCAATTGGAACATCCCCATATAGATTAGTCTTTGGAAAAGCTTGCCATTTGCCCGTCGAATTAGAACACAAAGCTTTTTGGGCACTAAAAGCACAGAATTTTGATTTAACATCTGCTGGTAAAAATAGATTTTTTTAGATTAATGAATTGGAAGAGTTGAGGCTGGAAGCTTATGAAAATGCCAAGATTTATAAAGAAAAAAATTAAAAAAAATGGCATGACAACCTGATCCGACAAAAAAGCTTCAAAATTGGAGATCAGGTGCTTCTGTACAATAGCCGACTCAGGCTATTTCCTGGAAAATTGAAATCTAGGTGGACAGGTCCTTATATGGTTACAGATGTCACTCCATATGGAGCAATTAAAATTCAACAGTTTAATGGAGGAGACAAGTTTAAAGTCAATGGCCACAGGCTAAAATTGTATTTTGGAGAACATTTTGAGCAGCAACTATTAGTAACCATGATAGATTGACGAGTTTCACAGTTACTATGTCGAGCTGACGACGTTAAACTCAAAACTAAGGTTTCTTACCCGTAGCCATTGAGGGTGAAGCAATGGAGCCTTATAAGTCCAACGTAGATCTGACTAATTAAATTCTTAACCAATTGATCTGGTCAATATCCAGATTATTGTACAACCGGAACATCTCATGAAGGCCTCTACAAAAACAGTGTCACCTAGACAGGAGTAACTCCATGGTGATCGGTATTCCTAAGTTACTGGTTGGTTAACCATTCAATTGTGAAAATCTAATTTTGGCACAGGTAATTTTCTAGTTTATATTCAAACTAGGACCTTATGACTGTTAAGGTGTTAAAATAATCAGTCTATTACACATAGAATATGTGTGTTCAAAGTTTCTTTCAAGCTTTCTTCTGTGATCGTAATTTTTGAAAGCCAAATATATATATTTTTAAATTATTAAGTAGTATTTTTTATTTTAATTATCCTAGTTTAAAAACAAAAAAAAAATCCTTTTACTCCCTTTCCACTCGTATTGAAACGTGTTTTCATTCTGGAGAATGAAATGTTCAAGTGTGGGGGAGGATTATTCTGATTTATATATTTTACATATAATATCTTCTTTTAAACTATGATTTTTTGTAGGTATTTAATTAACAACATAAATTCTTTACATTATGCTCAATATTATTTCTTTTTATTTTTCACCATATGTTTTTCCATGAACGATTTTGATTTTGTGAAAACAGTAGCAAGCATCTTCGATTCAGGAAATCATTGGGATTGAGAAAAGTTATGATCACCAAAGCAGGAAGAATCAATAAACTTGGCTAGAACTTGCTCTAAATGTTTTTCGAGGCGAAATAATGGATGACACTGATTTTTGAAAAATGAACTTAGGCCTTCTTTGATTCCAAATTCTAGCCTCTTTATTTTTCATCCAAATATACATATTTTACCTCTTAGAACCTTTTTAGCCTTGATCCTAATTTTTTTTAACACCGTATTTCTCTTTAAAAAAAAAGAAGAGAAAAAAAATATATTAGTTGAATATATGTATATATCTCTATATATACGCATAAAAATACACTTTCTTCCAGCAGTTAATGAGCACAGATTGATATCAATAAGAGGAAGAAGTACCAAAAAAAAAAAAGAATATATGATTGTTTTTGATATTGCAAAGGCAAGGAATGAAATAAGGAGGAGTGCTTAAAAAAATTAAAAAAAAAATAAAAAAAAAGGATGAAAATACTAAGAACCAAGAAATGTTTGCTCAAAGTTGGAAGGAGAAAAGTCACTATAAATATATCCTTATCCTACCAGCCTATAGCCTGACATTAAAAGCCAAGAAAAGTCCAAAAAGATTTTAAAAATTAGTGTTGTATCTATATTAGTGGAGATAAATATGAAGAGCAAGCATATGGACTCGGCTATGATACTTACTGAATAAGTGATCCTGAAAGATTCAAGGGGCGAAGAATGCAAGCTTTTGTTGATCAAGTCAGAATTCAGACATAAGGTAAAAGATTGGTGAATTTAGAAAGGATAATTGCATTGAACATAATGAGAGATATTTATTTTGAATAAATTGCATATCCTACAAAAGTCGCAATTTTTGAAGAAAATCATTTAAAAAAAAATCTTTTTACTCGAGGACGAGCAAAATTTCAAGTATGGGGGAATTTGATGAATATAATTTATTCGTGTATTTTCTTATATAAAAATATATATTTTAAATAAAAGCATGAATATATATATTCAATTCTCCTACATTTTCTAACAAATCTTGCAGAGAAAAAGAATATTTGGAAAGAGAAATATATCATGAATAAAGTAAATAACAAAGGAAGAAAAGTTTTACGTATGCAAGAAGAAGTCCATGACATGTCTTCCTCACTATGCAAGAAAGTTGTTACATATCTTGGCTACAATATTTGCTCCTTAGTACACATATTGGTAATATGGAATAACACATTTAATAAAAGAATATTGGAATTAAAGCAAAGAAAGGAGCAAGAGAGGACTTCACGTATCCATGTCACTTTGAAGGAAACTTGTTACACATCTTCATCCCTTGACATAACAACAATTGGTGAAGAAATTCTCCATCTATAAATAGAGGACAATTCTCCCGTAGTTGAACACCAAGTCATAGAATAGCTATTCTACTTTCTTAAAAGCTTTGGTCTTTACTTTCTTTCTCTTCTTGTAAGTTCCATATTTTCTAGAAGTATATGCAATATTGTCAATAATATAAGTCTTTTCTTTTGTTCAAATACTCCATAATGGAGTAATTTTTTTTGTTGGGATAGTTGATAAAGCTTGATATATTTATAATACTTATCTCAGTTTTAATATATACTTGGCCTGAAATTTTCTATTTCACATTTTACACTGTGCGGGAATGTTGGTTTTATTATTCTTTACTATCACTTTTACATATTTTATCTCACGGTTATTATCATATTAATTTTGTAATTCTCACGGAGCAAAATTAATATGTGATAACTGATGAATAAAATAAGTAGAGTGAAAGTAAATTTTAGTAATCTACCATTTCAAGTCCGTAGTCTTGCTTCCCTCAATTTTAATTCTCACGGAGGAATTGTTGTAGGCAAGATTATTGATTTTAAGTAAAAATATTCTCACGAAGTTTTCACTACTTTTTAGCACAATTCAGGCAAGAAAAATATTTCGGTTTAACTGTCACTTGTTATAAATCAATTAATTTACATAACCTCACGGAGTGTTATTAATTGATGATTTTCTTGTGAGGAAAATATAATTAAATTAGAAATAAGCAATTATTCTTTAGAGAAATATATGTCAAAATTGAGATTTTTATTATAAATATTATTAAGTGAATTCAATGATTCCCAACTCTTTTTAAATTGAAAATCTTCCACAAGTTATTTTGTTTTAGTTAAAGTTATTTGAAAGTTCAAAAACTCACTTTTTATCAATTTGATTCTCTCAAATAGTAGTTGGAATATTCAAAGTCTGTAGCATAGATTTCCCAATCTCTGTGGGACGATATCTTAAACTATACTATAATTTGACAAAGCACGAGCAGGAAAATCCTATACACTTTGGCCTCGTCAAATTTTTGGCGCCGTTGCCGGAGATTGGCAGACATCTACTTCGGACTAAATATATGGTTACTAATTTGAGAACTTATTAATATAATTAATATTTATATAATCTATAAAATACAACTATAACTACTGATACTGACCTTTAATCTCTAAAAGTATTATATCTGCTTCTAATATTTTTTCTTTGTTTCTAGCATTTTTTATTTTTTTATTTTTTATTTTTTATTTTTTATTATTATTATTATTAACTTTCTCTAGTAGATTACTTTTTATTATTATATTATCATTTTTTTACACTACGGCCACTAATATTACTATTATTTACTAATATATTAACTATAACATTTCGTTGTTACTTAAGTAATTTTTCTAATATTTCCTTGTTACTCAAGTACTTCTTTCTAATATTTCCTTGTTACTCAAGTACTTCTTTCTAATATTTCCATTACTACTTCTAACATTTTCTCTTTTTCTTCTAACACTTATATTTTGTTTTGTATATTTTATTATATTATTATTTTTAGTTAGTAAGTAATATTAAAGTGTTTATCTAATAGTCCATGTCACTTCTTTCATCTATCACTTTATTCTCCCTACTACTTTTATAATAACGTCTACTTTAGTATATCTAAGTTTTATTATAATTATTATTATTATAATTTTTTTTAAAGTATTTACAATTACTAATTACTATAGTCTATAATATAATATATTAGTAGTTCTCTATATTAAGTATTTATTATTGTTATTATTATTGCTACTAACCTTTTTAAGAAAAAGTTAAAAAAGAAAAAGAAAAAAAATTGTTGTCTATACTACTACGTAAGTACTGTTTTGACATAACAAGTCTTCTTTTTTAATATTTAGTATTATTAGTAGTATTACAAGTATTATTATATTAGTATTACTTTTATTGCTACTATTACTTCTACACTATTTTACTTTCTTTTTCTTCTTAAGTTTCTATAGTGCTATTACTAATACTGCTTCTATTTATATTATAGCACAAATATTTTTTTTCCTATTTAAATTATAGTTATTACTATTATTTTCTTAATACTATTATTAGTTAGATATAAATAATAACTTATGTCATCTTATTATTTTTGTTCTATCACAAACTAGTACTATCTAATTATCGTTATTTCTTTTCCATTGCTCAAATAACAATAGTATTGTATTACCTCATTGTTATTTCATTTATATTGCTCATATAACAATAGTATTGTACTATTTTTATTTTTCTTTTTCTTTTTCCTTGAAAGGCCTTCTACAAATTTTTATTACTTTTACTTTATTACAACTACTACTACTCCACTTACGTACTACTTCCTTCTTTTCAAACTACTCAAGTGTTATCTATATTTTTCACTACTAGTATTACTTACTAGTTGCTATTTTATATATAGTACTTTTGTATATTTATTGTTAGTACTAATTCTCCCCTATTTATTTATTTATTTATTATTATGTTGTTATTATTACCTAGTTTACTTTATACCTACTATTTTTATTATCTTTAATTTTTTTAATACTATTTTCTTTCTGGTACTGACATTAATACTACTTTAAAATATTATTTTTAAATTTTTATTATTTAAAAAAATTTCAAGTAGTTTATGACCCGCTCTTCTAACAAAGAGTTGGTCATTTACGATCCTGAAATTGAAAAATCTGTACGGTTGCGCAGGAAAGGACAATCATCATCTTCTCAAAGCGCAACTTGTGACAAAATGGAGCAGCAACTAACAGATGACAATAACCAACTGGGTGTCGATCCACCAGTTATTGTAGAAGATCAGTTTGACGAAGTGGCTCCAAGACCAGCAAACAGAATCCTAAGGGATTATGCTAGACCAGACCGCTTCAACTGTGAGTCTAGTGTGAGAAAACCCCCAGTTGCAGCCAACAACTTTGAAATCAGGACCGGCCTGATTCAAACAATTCAACAATCCTGTAATTTCACCGGTGATCCAAGTGAAGATCCACACAGTCATTTAATTGATTTCTTGGAACTAGTTGAAACTGCTAAATATAATGGAGTATCTCCTGAAGCAATCAAGTTAAGGCTATTTCCTTTTTCTTTAAAAGGAGATGCCAAGACTTGGTTGCGAAGTTTACCTCAAGGTTCTATTACTACATGGGACCAGATGACTCAGAAATTTTTAAATAAATATTTTTATCTTGCTAAAACAACAAAGTTAAGACAAGATATTTCTAATTTCTTGCAGATTGACACTGAGTCAGTTTATCAAGCATGGGAAAGATTAAAAACAATGCTAAGAAAATATCCACATCATGACATTCCTGAACATATGCAGTTGTACATTTTCTATCATGGGTTAAAACCATATTCTAGAAATGTGATAGATGCAGCTGCAGGAGGTTCCATAATGGGAAAAACCACTGTTGAAGCATTGCAATTGTTGAATGAAATTTCTGAAAATGCTATTCAATGGTCATCTGATCGTGTAGTAATAAAAAGAGCTGCTACGGTAAATCAGGCAGATGCTTTCAATACACTAACACAACAGATTGTTTCTTTGGCACAAAAGTTTGAATCATTTCAGGTTAATACACAACAACCAAGCCAGTCTGAGACTTGCCACATGTGTGGAGGAAACCATCTGAACCATGAATGCCAAGCAACCAATCAGAATGATGAACAGGTCAATGCCATCGGGTACAAGCCATACCCTTTTGGAAGTCCAATGGCACAAAAACATCCAGGATTTCAATGGAGCAATCCAAATAGTGCTGAGAATTCTCAAAGCTTCCAGAAGCAACAGGTACAAGGACCACCCGGATACCAGAATCCAAATCGTGTGCAACCGAATTTCAAGCCATATCACCAAGCAGCTCCATATCAACAAAGGCCTCAGCAAGCCCATCAAAGTCTAGATGACCTTTTGTACAAATACATTAAGGCCACTGACGAGAAGATGGAAAGCCAAAATTCTGCCCTTAAGAATTTGGAAATTCAGGTAAGCCAATTGGCAACTCTTGTTTCAGAAAAGATTCAAGGTCCCTTACCAAGCAATACGGAGAAAAATCCAAAAGAACACCTTAAGGCCATTGCCTTACGGTCATGTAAGAATCTTGATGATCCATATGCTGACAGACAGGAAAAGAACCAGCCAGAGCAACAGGCAGACAAGGGTAAGAATGTTGAAACACCCAGTGAACTGTCACAAGAGAAAGAAGTCCAGAAAAAAGAAAAAAATATTGAAAAAGTAACTCCTCTCCCTATCACAATTCCTTTTCCACAAAAAATGAAAAGAGAAAAGCTTGATAATCAATTTGCAAAGTTTTTGGAAATTTTAAAGCAAATTCACATTAATATTACTTTTACTGATGCTTTGTTGCAAATGCCTTCATATGCCAAATTTCTAAAAGAAATCTTGTAAAGCAAAAGAAAATTGGAAGAAGTTTCTGTGGTAATGCTTACTGAAAAATGCAGTATACTTCAAAATAAGCTACCACAAAAGCTCGGTGATCCAGGAAGTTTTACAATTCCATGTACCTTGGGAGGATTACAATTTGAAAAAGCACTTTGTGATTCTGGAGCTTCAATTAATTTGATGCCATTTTCTATTTTTAGAAAATTGGATCTTGGTGAGATGAAAAACACAGTTGTTTCTCTTAAATTTGCAGATCAAAGTACTAAAAAACCTAAGGGAATAATTGAAAATGATCTTGTGAGAGTAGATAAGTTTGTTTTCCCTGTAGATTTCATAGTACTTGAAATGGAAGAATGTCCTGATGAACCAATAATTTTAGGTTGACCTTTTCTTGCTACAACTAGAGCAATCATAGATGTTCATCAAGGACAACTGATTCTAAGAGTTGATGAAGAAAGAGTCATTTTTGATATGCAAAAGATTCTAAAATTTTCAAGAGATGAGACATCATCTTCTTGTTTTTCAATTGACATGATTGGTGATCTTGCAGATGAATTTAAAGATGATCAATTAATTTTAAAATCCATGGAGAGATTTTTGGCTAAATCTGGCACCACACAGGATGATGATCTTGTAGTCAGAAGTGAAGCAAAATTATTGGAACAAAATTCTAAGGAAGAGGATGAAATGCAACCAGAAGAAGTTCACACAAAAATTGAACTCAAAATTCTCCCTTCCCATTTGAAATATGTTTATCTTGAGCCTGAATTATTTCCAGTAATAATTTCATCTTCTCTGTCTGCAGAACAAGAACATAAATTGATTGAAGTACTCAGAACACATAAAGGAGCCATAGGGTGGACTATAGCAGACATCAAAGGCATTAGTCCAGAAATTTGCACACGCAGAATCCTCATGGAGGATAGCTACAAGCCAATAGTCCAACCCCAAAGGAGATTGAGTCCAACAATGCAAGAAGTGGTAAAAAATGAAATTATTAAGCTTCTCGCGGCAGGTATTATTTACCCAATTTCTGACAGCCCTTAGGTAAGTCCTGTTCAGGTGGTACCAAAGAAAGGAGGTATGACGGTAATAAAAAATGAAAATAACGAACTCATACCTACTAGAACAGTTACAGGATGGAGAGTCTGTATTGATTACAGACGTCTCAATGATACCACCAGAAAAGACCATTTTCCTTTACCATTTATTGATCAAATGTTAGAAAGAGTAGCAGGATATGGTTTTTATTATTTTCTTGATGGATATTCAGGGTATAACCAGATACCAATTGCACCAGAAGATCAGGATAAGACAACTTTCACATGTCCCCATGGAACCTATGCATATAGGAGAATACCATTTGGTTTATGCAATGCACCTGCTACATTTCAGCGATGCATGTCTGCAATTTCCTCTGACATGACTGAAAAAAATTTTGAAATTTTTATGGATGATTTCACTCTTTTTGGTAAAATATTTGAAGATTATCTCCACCATTTGACCTTAGTTCTTAAGAGATGTGAAGAGACAAACTTGATTCTTAATTGGGAGAAATGTCATTTTATGGTTACTGAGGGAATAGTTTTAGGACATAAAATCACTGCTAAAGGGATAGAAGTTGATAAGGCTAAAATTGATCTTATAGCATGATTACCCCCTCCTACAACTGTTAAAGGCATTAGAAGTTTTTTAGGCCATGCAGGTTTTTACATACGGTTTATAAAAAATTTCTCAAATATTTCAAAACCTCTGACTAACCTTTTGATGAAAGATGTCAAATTTGATTTTTCAGGTGATTGTATAGAAGCTTTTGAAACTCTTAAGGAGAAATTATCATATGCCCCTGTAGTTGTATCCCCTTATTGGAGCCAACCTTTTGAGGTCATGTGTGATGCTAGTGGTACAGCTGTTGGAGCTGTTTTAGGCTAGAGAAAAGATAGGATTTTTCGTCCCATATACTATGCCAGTAGGACTTTAAATGAAGCTCAGCTGAATTATGCCACAACAGAAAAAGAACTATTGGCAGTAGTATTTGCTTTTGATAAGTTTTGTTCTTATTTGATAGAACCAAGGTCACTGTTTTCACTGATCATGCGGCTTTAAAATACCTCTTAACAAAAAAGGATGCCCGACCTAGATTGTTAAGATGGATTTTACTTCTGCAAGAGTTTGACCTTGAAATAAAAGACAAAAAGGGAACCGAAAATCAAGTAGCTGACCATTTGTCTAGATTAGAGAACCCTCCTTCTGAGTCTTGTGAAATAAAAGAAGAATTCCCTGATGAACATATCTTTTCTGTCAGCTCAGTTGTGACTCAACCACCCTGGTTGCAGACATTGCAAATTACTTGGTTGGAAAGTGGACACCCCATGATCTCTCTTACCAACAAAGAAAAAAACTCATATCTGATGCTAAGCATTATCTGTGGAATGATCCTTACTTATTTAAATATTGTGCAGATAATATTATTAGAAGGTGTGTGCCTGAAGAAGAAATGAGCAAGATTTTGCATCATTGCCATGATGGAGCAATTGGAGGACATTATGCTGCAAATCGGACAGTCTTTAAAGTTTTGGAGGCTGGATTCTTCTGGCCAACACTTTTCAAAGACTCTCGTGCATATGTTGCACAATGTGGCAGGTGTCAGAAAACAGGTAACATCACTAAAAGAGATGAAATGCCACTGCAATCGATTCAGGTATGTGAGATATTTGATGTCTGGGGTATAGATTTTATGGGTCCGTTTCCTTTATCTCATTCATTTGAATATATCCTTGTGGCTGTTGATTATGTTTCACGATGGGTTGAAGCCATTCCCACAAGAAAGAATGATGCTCGAACTGTGTGCAATTTTCTCAGAAAAAATATTTTTACCAAATTTGGCACACCACGAGTTATCATTAGTGACCAAGGCACTCATTTCATGAATAGACAATTTTCTGCTCTTCTATCAAAATATGGTGTAACTCACAAAACAGGAACACCATATCATGCTCAAACTCAAGGGCAAGTTGAGGTGTCTAACCGCGAATTAAAAAGGATACTTGAAAAAACGGTTGGAATCTCAAGAAAAGATTGAGCTTTAAAATTAGATGATGCATTATGGGCATACCGAACGACATTTAAAATGCCAATTGGAACATCCCCATATAGATTAGTCTTTGGAAAAGCTTGCCATTTACCCGTCGAATTAGAACACAAAGCTTTTTGGGCACTAAAAGCACTGAATTTTGATTTAACATCTGCTGGTAAAAATAGATTTTTTCAGATTAATGAATTGGAAGAGTTGAGGCTGGAAGCTTATGAAAATGCCAAGATTTATAAAGAAAAAACAAAAAAAAAAAGGCATGACAACCTGATCCGACAAAAAAGCTTCAAAAATTGAGATCAGGTGCTTCTGTACAATAGCCGACTCAGGCTATTTCCTGAAAAATTGAAATCTAGGTGGACAGGTCCTTATATGGTTACAGATGTCACTCCATATGGAGCAATTGAAATTCAACAGTTTAATGGAGGAGGCAAGTTTAAAGTCAATGGCCACAGGCTAAAATTGTATTTTGGAGGACATTTTGAGCAGCAACCATCAGTAACCATGATAGATTGACGAGTTTCACAGTTACTACGTCGAGCTGACGTCGTTAAACTCAGAACTAAGGTTTCTTACCCGTAGCCATTGAGGGTGAAGCAATGGAGCCTTATAAGTCCAACATAGATCTGACTAATTAAATGCTTAACCAATTGATCTGGTCAATATCCAGATTATTGTACAACCGGAACATCTCATGAAGGCCTCTACAAAAACAGTGTCACCTAGACAGGAGTAACTCCATGGTGATCGGTATGCCTAAGTTACTGGTTGGTTAACCATTCAATTGTGAAAATCTAATTTTGGCATAGGTAATTTTCTAGTTTATATTCAAACTAGGACCTTATGACTGTTAAGGTGTTAAAATAATCAGTCTATTACATATAGAATATGTGTGGTCACAGTTTCTTTCAAGCTTTCTTCTGTGATCGTAATTTTGAAAGCCAAAAATATTTCTTTTAAAATTATTAAGTAGTATTTTCTATTTTAATTATCCTAGTTTAAAAACAAAAAAAAAAAAATCCTTTTACTCCCTTTCCACTCGTGTTGAAACGTGTTTTCATTCTGGAGAATGAAATGTTCAAGTGTGGGGGAGGATTATTCCGATTTATATATTTTACATATAATATCTTCTTCTAAACTGTGATTTTTTGTAGGTATTTAATTAACAACATAAATTCTTTACATTATGCTCAATATTATTTCTTTTTATTTTTCACCATATATTTTTCCATGAACGATTTTGATTTTGTGAAAACAGTAGCAAGCATCTTCGACTCAGGAAATCATTGGGATTGAGAAAAGTTATGATCACAAAAGCAGGAAGAATCAATAAACTTGGCTAGAACTTGCTCTAAATATTTTTCGAGACGAAATAATGGATGACACTGATTTTTGAAAAATGAACTTAGGCCTTCTTTGATTCCCAATTCTAGCCTCTTTATTTTTCATCCAAATATACATATTTTACCTCTTAGAACCTTTTTAGCCTTGATCCTAATTTTTTTTAACACCGTATTTCTCTTTAAAAAAAAAAAGAAGAGAAAAAAATATATATATTAGTTGAATATATGTATATATCTCTATATATACGCATAAAAATACACTTTCTTCCAGCAGTTAATGAGCACAGATTGATATCAATAAGAGGAAGAAGTACAAAAAAAAAAAAGAATATATGATTGTTATTGATATTGCAAAGGCAAGGAATGAAATAAGGAGGAGTGCTTAAAAAAATAAAAAAAAAATAAAAAAGGATGAAAATACTAAGAACCAAGAAATGTTTGCTCAAAGTTGGAAGGAGAAAAGTCACTATAAATATATCCTTATCCTACCAGCCTATAGCCTGACATTAAAAGCCAAGAAAAGTCCTAAAAGATTTTAAAAATTAGTGTTATATCTATATTAGTGGAGATAAATATGAAGAGCAAGCATATGGACTCGGCTATGATACTTACTGAATAAGTGATCCTGAAAGATTCAAGGGGCGAAGAATGCAAGCTTTTGTTGATCAAGTCAGAATTCAGACATAAGGTAAAGATTTGGTGAATTTAGAAAGGATAATTGCATTGAACATAATGAGAGATATTTATTTTGAATAAATTGCATATCCTACAAAAGTGACAATTTTTGAAGAAAATCATTTAAAAAAAAACAAATCTTTTTACTCGAGGACGAGCAAAAGTTCAAGAATGGGGGAATTTGATGAATATAATTTATTCGTGTATTTTCTTATATAAAAATATATATTTTAACTAAAAGCATGAATACATATATTCAATTCTCCTATATTGAATAGGAAATTGTTGATAGGGTGGAGCATATTTCTCAAATTCAAAGAGGTACTTTTTCTTTTACTTATTTTAGGGTGTCCTGTTACACACAAAAGAAGAAATAAGGCTCTGTTTGATGATCTGGTGTCAAAGATTAGGAAGAAGTTGCAATCCTGGAAAGCAATAATGTTGTCTTATGGAGGTAGGGCTGTTTTAATCATGCATGTCCTTCAGAGTATGCCTATTCATCTCTTGTCTGCAGTCAATCCCCCAGATAGTGTCATTGATCAACTTCATAAAATTTTTGCTAATTTTTTCTGGAATAATTCTGAGGAGCATTCAAGGAGGCATTGGGCTTCTTGGGATACTTTGTGTAAACCTCTAGCTGAGGGAGGTGTTGGTTTTAAGTCCTTGTATGATATTGCTAATGCTCTATTTGCAAAGTTATGGTGGAATTTTAGGACGAGGACTTCTCTCTGGGGTACTTTTATCGCCAATAAATATTGTAAAAAAATTCATTATTCTATTGTGCCTTACACTGATGGTTCTCCTGTTTGGCAAAAAATGTTACTTGTTAGAGGGATGGTAGATCATGCAATTATTTGGCATGTTCGGCAAGGGTTGTCACATTTTTGGTATGATAATTGGTCGCGTATTGGTGCATTGTATTTTGTTGTTCCTCGCAGGTTTTATGTTAGAGAAGAATTAAATGTGGTAAAGGATTTTTTTGAACTTGATGGATGGAATCAACCACTGTTGTATGAAGCCCTCCCTAGTGAGTTTGCGCAACATATTGTTGATAATGTACAGCTAGGGAACAATACTCAAGTGAGGGATTTTGCATCTTGGAGCTTACATCAAATGGGAAGTTCACTGTACAAAGTGCCTACAACTATGTTCGATGCAAAGGTACTGTGAAGGACGTCTTTAAGCTTATATGGTTGAAAGGGATGCCATTCAAAATTTCATTTGTATTGTGGCGCGCATGGAAGTTTAAGCTGCCCATTGATGAGGAACTAAAGAGAATTGGGTTTCAAATTCCATCACGATGTTGGTGTTGCTCGCAGCCTAGAGAAGAAACCAGGGAGCACTTGTTTGTTACAAGCTCGACGGCCAAAAACATTTGGATGTACTATGCAAACGCTGTGGGTTTTATTATTCATGACTGGAGATTTCGCCAATTAATTACCAAGTGGTGGCAGGTTCGAAAGAGACCTTGGTTGAGGTTATTGTGTCAAGCGTTACCTGCATTTGTGGTGTGGGAACTTTGGAAGAGAAGAAACACGGTTGCGCATGGTGGTCGTGTGTCGTTTCAGCGTGTTATTCATGAGATTAATTGGAACTTGTACAAGCTTTTGGTTGTTCGATATCCAGGTATGTCATTTGCCCCTCACGAATGGCCTATGTTGGTTCAGTTTCTTGAAGATTTTCGGCCTCGTTTTAGATACACCAAGGTGTGTTGGAAGTGTCCAAACGTGGGTACTGTTAAATGTAACACGGATGGAGCTAGTCGGGGTAATCCGGGACTGAGTTCTATTGGGTTTTGTCTGTGTGATGAAGAAGGGAATTTGGTATATGCTAGAGCAAAACTGATTGGTGAAGGAACAAATGTTAGGGCTGAGGCGTTTGCAATTCGAGAAGCTATGAAATATTGCATTGATCAGGTTGTTTGTCCGGTCGTTATTGAAACTGATTCATTGCTTCTTAAAAATATTATTGAAGGTGTGTGGGAGGTTGTTTGGAATATTGCCGAGGTGATTGATGAGATTATGTGTATGAAGAGTCGAGGCCAATTTGGTTTTGTGCATGTGTTGCGTGAAGGAAATAAATTAGCAGATTATATGGCTAATTTGGCGTACGAGTTGAACGACATAGAGGTCTATAGTTTCAATGAGCTTAATGTTAATGGGAAGAGAATTCTTAACTGGGATAAGGCGCAGATTCCCTCTTATCGAGCTAAGCTAGTGAAAAATGGACCAAGGTTACAATGAGGAAGGAGATATATTTTTAACTAACATAGTTTGTTCTTTTTGCAGGTTCTACAAAGTTTATTGTTGCTTTTGGACTCTGGAAGCAGCTTTCTCTTCATGGTTTAAGCAAGTCTTTGTCATTTTTATAGTGACGAAGATTTGTTTCTCACATGTTGTTTATGTTGTACTTAGGCATATTGCTCAGTTGGTATGCTCATGGAATTGCTTCGATGTGGCTGGGTTTGTAGTGATAGGTTCAGCATCCTTCATCCTTGGAGGGGTGCGACGACTTGCCCACATTCTTGCCAAGTCGAGTATTTCATCAGCTACAACCAAAGTGAGCTTGTTGGAAGTCGCGTGCAAGGCTGGGTTGATGGTGCAGCACCTTTGCTCATGGTGGAACAAGACGTGTTCTTCAATTCCTTTATGCTGCGTTTTGGTCTGCTTTGGGCTCCCTGGAATATCATTTGCGTGTGTAGAAGATTTTTGGGTCCTGGGAATTTTGTGCGATATCCAGGCAGTGTTGACGAGGAAAAACGCAGAACACTGTTTCGTTTGTTCGAAACTGCGTGCTTGGTTATTTAATTTGAAGAAGGCGTGGGACAAGCAAATACGCAGGGATTTCAATCTGAAGGAGGTGTGTTATTATTGTTATTCTTGGTTATTTTTCTACCAGGAAGGCATGACTCCTCTACATTTCAAACAAAGGACGCAGCAGCTTCTTTTTAGCGTATGCAGCCAGTGCACGTTGGGCAATGTTTTAAGCTTTCTTGAGGTCGTGTACAAGGCTCTGCTCGGGAGGAAAAAGTGTTTCATCTTCACCTTTGTTCTGGGTGTTCATTTGAGCTACATCTTTGGGGATCGGTCTGTACGTTTGGTAATAATTTTGAGAGGCTTGCTGCATCGTGTTTGGTTAGTACACAGTAGCAGCGTGCTACTTTTCTGGGAATTTTTTACGAGATGGGTGCTCCAATTCTATGCTTCCGTTGGGTTTTGTCTGCTCATTTTTCGCGTGCAAGCCCGGGTTTTTGGTGTAATAGATCGTGAGGATGCTTTGTATACTACAAGGCTGTGCGTTCATTGGTGCATGTTGCTATGGAAAATTGGTGCTACTTGTGCTTCATTGCTTCACGTGGGCGCAGGAGCTTGGTTTCTCGGTGCAAGTGGGCTTTCTGCTTATCAGCTGCGCACGCTACATCATCATTTGAAAACAATTTGCATTGATTGCCAAATATGTAATTACCTAGGATTAATTAGTTACAACTTTTGTTTAGCATCTAGTGCACATTGTGTTAAGTATTTTGTTTTTGTAAATTATTTCTTCATATTGGTGGTATTAACATGTTATCATGTTCAATCCAATTGGGGATGTAATTTACAAGTGCAAATACATAGGAGTGCACTAGTTACTTTATTTAATTTTCACAAGTTGTTTGCTTTATTTTTATACTCTGTAAAGACTTATTTATTTTGGGTTATTATTAATAAAATTTGTCACTAGGCCTTGAGCTTAGTGATATTCGCCAAAAAAAAAAAAAAAATCTCCTATATTTTCTAACAAATCTTGCAGAGAAAAAGAATATTTGGAAAGAGAAATATATTATGAATAAAGTAAATAACAAAGGAAGAAGAGTTTTACGTATGCAAGAAGAAGTCCATGACATGTCTTCCTCACTATGGAAGAAAGTTGTTACATATATTGGCTACAATATTTGCTCCTTATTATACATATTGGTAATATGGAATTACACATTTAATAAAAGAATATTAGAATTAAAGCAAAGAAAGGAGTAAGAGAGGACTTCACGTATCCATGTCACTTTGAAGGAAACTTGTTACACATCTTCATCCCTGACATAACAACAATTGGTGAAGAAATTCTCCATCTATAAATAGAGGACAATTCTCCCGTAGTTGAACACCAAGTCATAGAATAGCTATTCTACTTTCTTAAAAGCTTTAGTCTTTACTTTCTTTCTCTTCTTGTAAGTTCCATATTTTCTAGAAGTATTGGCAGTATTGTCAATAATATAAGTCTTTTCTTTTGTTCAAATACTCCATAATGGTGTAATTTCTTTTTGTTGAGATAGTTGATAAAGCTTGATATATTTATAATACTTATCTCAGTTTTAATATTTACTTGGCCTGAAATTTTCTATTTCACATTTTACACTGTGCGGGAATGTTGGTTTTATTATTCTTTACTATCACTTTTACATATTTTATCTCACGGTTATTATCATATTAATTTTGTAATTCTCACGGAGCAAAATTAATATGTGATAACTGATGAATAAAATAAGTAGAGTGAAAGTAAATTTTAGTAATCTACCATTTCAAGTCCGTAGTTTTGCTTCCTTCAATTTTAATTCTCACGGAGGAATTATTGTAGGCAAGATTATTGATTTTTAGTAAAAATATTCTCACGGAGTTTTCACTACTTTTTAGCACAATTCAGGCAAGAAAAATATTTCGCTTTAACTGTCACTTGTTATAACTCAATTAATTTACATAACCTCACGGAGTGTTATTAATTGATTATTTTCTTGTGAGCAAAATATAATTGAATTAGAAATAAGCAATTATTCTTTAGAGAAATATATGTCAAAATTGAGATTTTTATTATAAATATTATCAAGTGAATTCAATGATTCCCAACTCTTTTTAAATTGAAAATCTTCCACAAGTTATTTTCTTTTAGTTAAAATTATTTAAAAGTTCAAAAACTCACTTTTTATCAATTTGATTCTCTCAAATAGTAGTTGGAATATTCAAAGTCTGTAGCATAGATTTTCCAATCTCTGTGGGACGATATCTTAAACTATACTATAATTTGACAAAGCACGAGCAGGAAAATCCTATACACTTTGGCCTCGTCAGCTCGTTTTGCCCTTAACTGTTGTTGATAATCTACTTCAGCAAATTGATCCAGTTTCATGATGGAACCATTACTAGTCCCTTCTCCGGCATCTTTTTGAGCATTGGCGGCTCTTTCCCTTACAATGCTCTCAATCCGAGTACTCATTGCCCTCATCTCGGCCAAGAGGTTGGCCAAGGTAATCTCAGGCACATCTACGGTCTTATCTCCTTCTCCAGCCATGTACCTGCAAGTGTCAAAGACTAAAGAAAAGATTAGTTTAATAAGTCCTCACACGCTCCCTCACTTTGGGTGTCACTCAGGTACACTCAATATAGTAAGATAGGATCACTCAAACTTGACTCAAGAGGCTCCTAAAATTGAACAACTTCCTCAATAACCTACCAAGTCCACAAGAATCAAAGTACTCTTCGGGAAGAGTAAGTTGATGTGACTCTATGGACGGACGACTATTTAAGTGAGCACTTGAAGCCAAAGAACTTTTACGAGTTTTTTTGAAATAATTTCAATACGCACGAGTTATCCTAAGAGCACAAAGAACTAATACTAAGTGAATAGGAAGATTATTCAAAGAGTACTAGCTAGAAGTAATGCAAGCAAAGAACAAACGAAAACCTAAGCGAAAAACTACCCAGCAGTAGGAATTCACTGAGGCACCCCGCCTTAGTATGTGGGTGCTCCACCTCAGACACTTAGGGCGGTCCGCCTCTTTCTGGGGCGCTCCACCCTGGTAGAAAACCTACAACCTGCAACTTTGTGTCAGGTCTACTTTTTGCCCGTTTTAGCACCTTTTCAATTGTTTTTCACTTGTTTTCAACTCATATTGATGTCAAAAGTTATTTTTGATACCCAATGATTCTCAACCCAAATCAATCAATAACAATGCTCAGATTTTAGGTTTAGAGAAAAAATTTCGATTATCTTCAATAACAACACCAAATTGTGATCTAAGGGTACCAAACGGCTGAGAAACTTCAGTATAACAATCCCTAATAACAATTTATGGATGGGGAATTGAGTTCAATCATTTTTTATTATTTGTTTTCAACTTTTCCTTTTTTTGTTCAAAAAAATAAGAAAACCTAAGATACTACGCAAGAAGAACAGGATTGGGATTGTTGAAATACACCCTTTCATTGCTCTGATACCAACTAATGCAATATAAATTATGATAGAAACAAAGCATAGTTTGAATAAGAACAAGGAATCAATGAGGAATTAATCTCGTTACGCCCTTTTTGGAATCAAAGGACACCTACGCTAAGCAAACTATCCTCAAGAATACGTGATTCTTGCGAACGAGTTTGATTAAAAAGCAATTGGAGTTCAACTGGAATCACCAAAAGAAATCAAGTTCACAAAGGGGTTCTTTCTATTGAAAGAAAACTCAAAGTTTGATTGTCAATGTTGTAAGGTGTGTAATGAAAATAAAACCCTAAGTGTGGTATTTATAGATTTCCCCAGACATACTAATGTTACAAAAATAGCCCACAAGTTGGCTTAATTAAACAAAGAACACGAAGGGCCCAACTAATAAGAAGTCTCAAAAGTGAAATAAATCCTGTCACTTCAGCTTTTAGGGGAGGCGGCCAGCCCTGGGTATGAGGCGCTCCGCCCAAGCAATTCCAAAGGACGGTTTCAGAGTGGGCACTCCGCCCTGGCTGGAGGCACCCGCCTTGCAAACTTCAGAGAGTTGATGATTCCATACTTAGCCGAATTTCAGAGGAACTTGAAGGAGGCGCTCCACCTTGATGTGGGGCGGTCCACCCTGGACATTCCAATGTACAGAAAGTGCTGAGAAGCTCTAGGGTGCTCCACCTTCCTTCTGGGGTGCTCCACCTTTCTCCTGGGGTGATCCACCCTTCACAGAAACTGCAACTTTGCTCAATCATTCCCCCAAACTCTCCTCTAAAGCTCATGCCTTTGTATCCTCTTAGCTTGACTCTTGATGGTTGACATCTAGGTTCAAATTGGATTGCATCAACAACGCGCACCAAAATTTTTAATTACTTTGTTGGATTAGAGTAGCTGAAGAAAAGAGGGACATTCTTAGAGCGTTGTTGAATGAAGCTGAAGAATAGAGGGATTATTTGAAAGAAATGCTGAAAGAAGGTGAAACTGGGAAGGGCTAGTTGAAGTTGAAGTTGGAAGAAGCTGAAAAGAAGAAGAAGAAGCATCTAAACGTGAAGTTGAAAAAAGCTGAGAACAGAGGGATTATTTAAAGAACCTAATTCAGAAGGCGTTGTTTGGGTTAACGTTTGTGATTTTTGGTTTAAAATGTGCAATGTACTTGATGATTTAACCAGTTTAACATTTTAAGTTTGGCAATTCTATTAGGTATTGTTGTTTAGAAAACAGTCAACTATAGTAGTTCTCCAGCTATGCTATGGACTGTTTAATAACTATTTTAGAAATGGACAAAGTACCACTATAATGTTGTAAAACTTGCTATTTCGAGAATATTGTACTTTATCTACTTTAACCCCTACCTTAAATGCATCAAATGTTCGCTCCTTTATATGATTTAACAAAGCGAATATATTTAAGGACTAGACAAAAAAGTAGCCACTTTTGGCATTCACATTATAACAACAAAAAAGTAGCCACTTTTGGGCAACACTTGGACATTCCTATTATAATTACAAAATGCAGATATTTGTCAAAAATTATACCATCAGCATCTATAAAAAAAAAGAGCTAAAACATCCAAACCCCTGATAATGAAGAACATCCAGAAAATATCTAAATCATTCAAATATTACATCATCCAATAATTTGTCTTGACCGCAATCACCAATAAACAACCAACATTACTAGTATCCCTCCAAACTAGCAATAACAGAATTTACTACACCATCCACATCAATTTCGTCATCATCAACCTCATACTGGGCAGATGTATCCTCCATAGCATTTCCATAAAAGGCTGGTTCAGGATAATCTACATCAAAAGGTAGGACTTTCAGAACCTGTGTTTTTGCAGCAAATGCAAATAAGCACATACATACAAAATAAAAAGATGAAAAATTAATAAATAAATCTACGCAGTAATTTAATTTACCCTTCTCTGGCTTTTTAGACTTCTTTTTCATCATTTTGGTCTCCTCTTGACAGTCCTGAGGACCTTTGGGTTGTACTTCACAGCCTTAACGACCTCCACTAGTTTCAGCTCAAATGATCCTAACCTATCAATCACCTCGGTCATTGATATGCCATTTCCACCGCAGTAAGCACAAGGAGTACCAACCCTTGATGGACCTGCAGAATGTCCATCATGCTCACTCTCAGAAATGCTTTCTTCAACCACAGTTTTTTCCCCTTTCCATAAGAACTGCTTGTCCTTACTGCAGCAACCCCTTCCAATTCCATCTTCATTGCATCCACACCCTCATCCCTCACATCTCTTACATATGGGACAAAATTCCTAAAGCACCCGACTTCTATTTCTTATAATGTGGTGATAAGGTAAGGGTGCACGATCTGACCAAATAAGACTCGGATATATGAAAAAAATATAACTACACAATAAGCTCAATCACCTAAGAACATAAACTATATTTACCTCGATCGGCCCTACTTGTGGATGAAATGCGTCAAATGAATGTGTGGCCACCTTCTTCCTGTGCCAACTTACGATTCGAGGAATTGGCAGTGGGGTTTTAGTTGACTTGCCAGCGCGATCACCAACAGCAGAAATAGCTTCGTATGCCCAAGCCTATAAATAAACAAGTTAGGAAACTATTCAAATTAAAATGAACAAACAAATGCTTCAATCATTACCAAGAATGCCCATATAAGTCGTAAAAAAGCATATCCAATATACTTCCCCTTTTGGCCTAAAGATTTGAGGTATGTTTGGTGAAGCTTTTTCATGTCTGGCTTCATCAGAGCCTCCACAGTTAGTGTAACTCATTCTTTCCCCCATGGATAATCAAGGAAAAAGTAGAGATCACCTACCATCTTAATCCATTTCAGGGGGACTCTGGTGGCATTGTCTTTTGCCATTAACACTGCATGCACAAACCACAAGCAGCACAACTTAAACTTCTCAATCGGACTGAATTTGTCTTATTTCATCATCCTAATCAGCCTAAAGGATGTCACCAACTTCGACTTTACTGTAACCTTCTTAAAGAACTTCTCATGTACCTTCAAAACACTTCTCTCGCTCTGCTTCGACGGATAAGCACCACAGTTTACCCCGATAACTAAAGCAAACTCTTTAAGCCCAAAACACAAGGACTTACCATAAAAAAGAAACCACAACTCAAATTTCTTATGACACAACACACGTCACATAAGCAACGAGGGCACAAGGGTTCCATTAAATGTCCAACTCCAAGAGATTTTCAACAAGTACCCGAACACACACTCCTTAAATCTTTTCTTCAAATTTAACTCTTCCAACAACAATTTAAACTTAGAAAAATGATTATTACTGCAACGAACAGAGATATTTGAAGGAAATAATGGAACACTATCAAGCCAAGTCGATAAACCGCTAGATGTCAACATCCATCTCTATAATGTGCTTATCCATGGACAAGCGATCCTTATCACCACCTAAATTAACACCAACTGTCTCCACACTCTCTTCACCAGCCTCTTCCACTTCATCACTACCAGTATCCGCTTCTTCTATACTTCTATCGTGATCAACATCCTCTTCTCCACCTTCAAGAGAATGAGCATCCACTTCTTCATCACTTTCAAGACCAATACCATCAACACTAGTATCATTAACACCACCTTCACAACTACCACCCTCATTTGCATCAACACCCAACGCATTTTGAACAGAATCACTGCCTAAATCTGCATCACTCAATTTATTAAAAAAATACCCAATATCATCATTCTGAGGTTGCATGACCTCATTATCATCAACTACACCATCAGGAAAAGAATCTAATTCTGCGAATAGATCTATCTTAGTATTTTCCCTATGTTCACTATATTCCCTATGAGGCTCTACACATACAAGGGCTATGCTGTTATCATAAACTACACGATCTGCAAAAGCATCTATTTCTGCATCTGCAGTATTTTCTTTGAGGCTCTACACATACAAGGGCCATGTTGTTATCTACTAAAACAAAACTATTTTCAACTACGGGGGTTCCCACTACTAGGGGTTCAACTTCTACAGGTTCCACTACTTGGGGTTTAGATCTTTGTCTTTTTTTAACTTTGTTTCTTTCAGCATTAGCAGGCTTTTTAGGAGACTTATCATGGTACCTTCATATCGAAGTCTCTTTGTGCAAGGAGGCTTTTTAGGGGACTTATCTGAGGTTCCTTCATCTCGAACTCTTTTCAAGGAAGGAGGCTTTTCAGGGGACTCCTCTGAGGTACTTTCATCTTGAAGTCTAAACTTTGAGGAATATCGAACAATCGGCGGTCCACGCTTTGATGCACACATTCTGAACCTCATTTTAAGAACAACACTTTAAATATTTGTTCTAAAGTATAAATCAGAGCAAGTCTCATCTCACAAATGAGACCCTAATACCTAAAATCTAGAAAAAAAAAAAAACTCTTCGACAACATAAAATAATACCAAATATATACATACGAAAGACTCACACTTGCAACTCTAAATCATCGTCTATTCTCACAAACGAAATATTCTTCTCATAAATCTAGAAAAATAGCATATTTCACACCAAAAATCATACATAATATCTATAGGGCACTTATAAACATAAAAACACACTCCTAACCACTATAAATCATCTGCTACATCTCAAATACTAAAGTCGTGACTAAAAATAAATCAAAATCTATTATAAATCAGCCGTGACGAACAATAAATCTTGAAATATAGCATAAACAACAAAAATCATACATAATATATACGTAACTGTTAAAACCCTTGACCAAAAGCTAAACCCTAAAGACCAACAACACTAAAAATCATCTACTGCATCTAAAATATACAAGCCTTGACCAAAAAATGGCAGAGAAAATTAAAAAAATTGTAAATGCATTAGGGTTTTAGGAAACCGTACTTGATGCTGATTGTGTGTTTCTTCTTCGCTAAACAAGTTCTCGCCTTACAACAATGACTTTGCAGAACAAGAATAATCTAAAAATAGAGATGATTCCTTCTTTTTTTCAATGAAACAAGGAGCGCAATTGAAGACAAAATAGAGATAATGGGGTATAATAACTATAGAGTGGAAGAGGGAAGAGCTGTATATGGAAGATGTGAAAAAGAAAACTTTTGATTGATTTGAACAGTGGGGTCTACTAAACAGTCAGTCGAAATTAAACCGGTGAGTAAAAAATAATTTTTTCTATATTTTTCTAGAAACCCGCAACTTGTTAATATTGCAAAAGACACCCCAATGGGCTTTAAACAAAAAATTAAGCCTTTGCGGCCAAGAAAATAAAAGAAAAAGAAAAGGGAGATCATTCGCTCAATAAAAGACTTACGGAGGTTACCAAGATGTTAGACACATTATCTTTGGTCTTCTTGCCGGCTAATGCTAATTACAATTTTCATAATTAGCTTCTTCAAGCATATGGTGGTAAAATAAACTCAAAGTTTAATGTCCAACATTTTGATCTGATTGTTGATATTATATGTATGTTGGAGCAGTGTACACACATACATATTTATACAAATATACATGATAACACATGTACATACAACTATACAGACATTAATGTACATACACCAATTATAAGAGTATATACTTCTCGTAATTCTTTGATTGTGAGAATGGTTAAAGCTTATCCATCCAAAGATGGATCAACTCCATTATGGTTATCATGTATCAAAGTAGAAGACAAATGGGTAAAGTGGGTATTATGGTTTTATCCATTTAACTTAATGGATAAAATGGATAATATCTATTCTGACCCGATAAAAAATAGCTCAATATCCAGCTTATTTAAAGTGGGCCTAATTGGATGGATACTCATTTTATTTAGGAAAATTTTCAAAAATAGGCAGTCCACTACCCAAAATTATAAACAGGAGGCCATTTTTTTTCATACATAGCACCCATCCCTAAAATTACAAATTTTAGCACTCATTCATAAAAGACACCCTAGCTACCAAATCTCCCCCTCTCCAACCATTAAGTTGCCGGTAGACACCCTCCCCACCAGTGGTGTAATTACTTTTTTGTATTTTACGGAATTTCTGTTATTTATTGCGTCTAAATCATTGCTTTGGACAAGTTTATACACACAAATCTCCCCCTAAAAAATAAAATATACGTGAATATACATAGATAAATGCGTAGCAATGAGAGGAAATATAAAAATATACACAAAAAAAGTAAAAATTCATATAAACATCCTTAATATACAGATTCATTCACTCGCATATACACACTCTTATATAATTTTATACTATATAATTTTATACAATTTTATACATGTGTAAAAATTTGTATAAAATTATATAAACTTGCGGCAAACTGCTATCTCGGAAAAAGGGTGACATATCGCGTAAGATTCGAAAATATGGGCAATTTTTTGTAATTTTTGTCTTTTGCTTGTCTTTTGGTATAATTATCCCTTTTATTTAACCACTTTGCCAGCTCTAATCAAAATCATAGTCTTAGAAGAATATTTGCATTTATTGAATATACGGTAAGAGTCTAAATGTAGATTGTATTAGCAATATATTTAATTCATTAAATGGGTGTAAGGTGAAATTGTGAGAATTGAATAGCGTAGATACTTTTATCTCTACTTTTATTGTGCGAAGAAATATTTTTAGTATCTTAGTTGAACTTAAAAAGAGCAATTAATGATAATGTAAATACAAGGTAGTCAAATTAAATTAAACACAAAATTTATATCTAATAACTAAAGAGCAACACCTTTTTGCTTAATCCTTATTCAATATCCACATTGAATATGTTGCTTGTATCAAAATTATTTCTAGCAACAAAAGGTTCTTGACAAATTTTGCGGTTAAAATGGGTCATAATTTTTATTTTAACTTGTAAAATTTCTCCTTCAATTATAGTATAACTCATCAAACACATATTTTACTAATTAGATATATCACTCTAAAATGTCTGTACTCTGTAGTCTGTACTACTATAACTATAAACCACGTGCAACACGTGTTTTAAGACTAGTATATTAAGTACTCCATAAGCACAAATAGAGAAATAGTCCAATTTTTTCCTTATAAAAAAAGTACATTATTAACAATAATATGATTATTATTATTTGTAGTATATGGTTAACTTATTTATATTTTTAATGAGAATTTATCTGAGATTGAGTGAGTCAATAGTTGTTGATTTGTAGTTGCAGTCTTTACATTGTAATTCTTGTACAAAAGATGGCGAACCAAAAGACCCTTGGTTCTTCATAAATCCCCTTTCAGGAAATGATCAGCTTGCCATCACTTGCTAATTATCGATCTCTACCACTGATTTGATATACCCACAAAGCATTTTATCAAAAGTCCTAAAAATCTAGGTTTCTAATCAATTCTTTTTTATTCCCTGATATAATAATTGTTTTACATTCTTGAGCTGCTGCAAAGTTTTTGGGTAGAATGGAGATGAATAGTGGTACTGAAAGTGCAAAAAGGATCAGCTATAGATGTGTTCAGTGTGGATTCTCCGTCACAACTCTTTACATTCAGTACTCTCCTGGCAATATCCGCCTCATGAAATGTGTATCTTTTCTTTCCTTACCTTGCATTTTGTACAATTTCCATTTTCTGGGGTCGAGCTGTGGAAACAGCCATTGATGCTTCCATCAGGGTAGACTGCGTACTCTTATCCTTGATCATCTGTGAATGCGATATGCTTTGAGCACCGAGCTGACCCCAGAAATGTTAGAGTATATTTTTGTTGTATTTACAAACCAACATAATGCTTTCTTGTAAAATTGATTCGAGTGCTCTACTTTGTGCAGGGAAATTGCAAAGCAATTGCTGATGAGTACATTGAATGTGAACTTATGGTAATTGACACCAAAAACTTATGTATAGACCTCATTCTTGATTTAGTTTCTAAATGTTTGTATGGAATGCAGATATTGGTTATTGACTTGATTTTGCATAAAATTAGAGCCTACAGACACTTGTTCTACAATAGGTTCTCTCGAGAGATTTTGGATAATGAGGTAACTTTTAGTGCATTTCTAGTTCATTTTTTGCATTGCGTATATGCACGGTGTTACAAACTCATCTTGTTAACCTTCTCCTTTTTGCAGGGGTTGTTGTGGAAATTATCTCTTGGCTTCCTGATTTTAGATGCTTGTATCTTTCTTGTCTCTAGTTTATAATTACCAGTTTCAAGAGTTTATCTGTGTTTGTTTTATTTTTCTTTATCTGTGTTTTGTTTATTTTTATTTCGATAAATTTCCATGCTTCTATAGAAGGTTACTGTTTCTACGAGGGCTAGCTATTGCAATATGCAATTCCTCAATATTGCTCTGTAAGCATATCCTATTGATGGTTTAGTTTACGCAACTTGCTCGGTTTTGATGACATGATAATTTGCAGCATTAACTATTTCATTTTTCTTGTATGGTCCCTTGACTAACAAATCAGATGTATGAGTTTTAATACCCCAGTCTTTTCCCTTGCCGTGGTGTTTGATTGTTTGCAGTTGTATGTGTGCTTGTATTTTTGCTTCTCGTGTCGTGAGTGTATGCTTTTAAGCAAGGGCCATGTATTTAAATTTGGGCTTTATTGAACTAAGCATTAGAGCTCCAGTTCAGTGAAATAGATGCAATGACAACCCTCTGCCTGAAGAGGGCAATCTTTAAGACATATTTAATGGCCTTAACTAGTAAAGACAAAATGTTGGTGGTATGCACAACTAAAGATGAGAGGAATTTGCCTACAAGCCCTGCCTCATTACTGGGTCTTTGTGGAAAGGTGCATACCTTGAATTTTTTATATAAAGTCTTAGCCACCCCCTATCTGTTTCCCCTGTGATTCTAGATCTCTGCGTCAAGCATAATATGATGGTTACTGTTGTTAGGTGCTCATTGGGGTCTTCTTTGGAAATCTTATGTTCCTTGGCATAATTCTATTTGGCACAAGGAGGTTTCTCAATGCAAAAATTCGAGATTCAGGGTAAAGCTTTCCTTCATCTTATAGTTTCGTTTATATTTGTTTTGGTGCTTAATACTCTTTGCCCAAATAAATGTCCCTTTTCATCTTTTAAGACATCCAAAATGTTTGACACCATTTCCCTTATCATATTATTCTACACAATTCTTTTAAGAGAACTTCCTGGTTGGTATGCTTTACCGCTCTATCAGCACTATGTTAAGCACCTAATATTTTACCATAAGTGAGTAGATGCGAGCTGCTGATTAAAAGCTATTTCAAGTACAACAAGTTCAGGCAAGGATTACCTAATGTTCTTATGTGAGAGCGTTCCTACTACCACTTGAATTTTTCTATACGTGTCTAAGACGTGGTTTACTAATATTCCTACTGACCAGATAGTTGATAATCCTATCTTTCTTGTTTAGTGTGAATCAAACAAGATTATGGAATCTAGGATTAGGGGTGAAGAATGATAAGGACTGCATTTGATGTAGATATATTTCTGGTGGGAGAAGGTAGGCTAATTTTACTCCAAGGGCCAGATGATTCAACAACAGCTATGCCTCAACTCCAACTATTCAACTGGTTGGATTTGGTTATATGAATCCTTGCTATCCATTTCACTCCATGTATTGTGAGGATTCATCATGTATTGATTAGCTTAATTAGTTTTACACTGATTGTCGACCTATTATTCAGATTTGGACCCAGTAATGTGAGCAAGCTCATGCATGTGGAGTCATTAAGGATCATATGATTCCTCTGATAATTAAGTTGATAAAACAGTTTGTGTGAACAGAGGTTCTGTCTCAATTGATTTCCTCAGAAGTCAAGTTAGCATATTTTTAATTGAGAGGAATTAACTTGTGATTATTCTTGCTTGTATTCATCCTCAAAATATTAATTGCTTGTATCTGAAATCAACAGGTATAAGCATATATTGCTTTCGATACTCATTTCAAGTTACTTCAAGATTTTTCTTATTGCCATGATGGTATGTTCCTTGCTGTCTTTTGGTCATATGAATTCAATTACTTGGAAACTCTTTTGGTTCACAGTAACAGTTTTCTATTAGTAATACTTAATATATATTCTGATTTATTTACAGGTGTGGGAATTTCCTTCTTCTGTTGTTTTCATCATTAACATGTTTGTCTTGTCATCTAATGCACTGGCTTTACTGGGTAAGAAGTCCTTTTCAATATTATTTTGAAATCCAGAGTTTGCGCACAGGACAACTTGTCAGTTATTGAATTTATAAGACAGTGGAGATTTAATCTTTGCCATGAGAGCTTTCTATTGCCATCTCCAATGTGGAAACTTAAGGCACTCAATTGTGAATCTTGGCTAACTTACACGATCTTTTAGATTGCAACCCCTTTTATTTTAACTTGTATAATTTTTAACTGTTGGCGACCCCGTGCTTACAGAAATTATTGCAATAACCATAGTGAAAAAGTGAAAAAAGATGTTTAGGCCCCAATTGAATATTTATAAGCATTTAGGGTTCATTTCTTATGAATTAGTGAGTGGCCTACGTATTAAATTTGCTAGGCCAGAGCTATTTTGTATCGATTTTGATATGTTTCTGTCCAAGATCTGCTTGCTAGTTTAGAGTCTTTAGACACTGCGTTTCCTGCTTGTGTAACTTTGAGCAACTTTTAGGAATCTGGTGCATAAAGCCTCCTTTGTGATGGAAGACTAGATTTAGATATAACAAGGAGAAAAATGGTAAATATTGAAATCAAGAGAAATATGCATAAAGAGAGACTTATAATAAGCCCTGGAACATCTAACATGCACCAAGAAGCGAAGCTTTGCTATCAGACTTCTCTGTGCGTCTACTAGATATGAATGATTTGTTGTGGACTCTTGTCAGAAGGCTGAATTCTGTGTTTCAGTGACTTACTTTACCCATTGTAAACCAGTGATCACGGATGCCGTTATGATTAGATGCATATGGATCTGCTTTGCTGCACATGCTATGAAATTCCTTGTTACTCAAGGTCTTGGAGCTTATCCAAAGCTAGTTCTTTGGTAGTCATTTGGCAAGTTTAGGTAAAAGCATGCTCTTCTAATGGTGGCTTGGGAGGCATGTCTCAAATGCCATATGGTTCAGGTAATCTCCTTCACAACAGAGGTTTACTTAAACACATCCCCCACTTTTGATTTCCAGCAGCTTTTGAATCTAATACATAGTGGACTTAAATCTTGTCCAACTGTGAATTTTTTTTTGATCTGTTGGTTTTAGGCTGAAGACCCCTTTCGACGTGGTTTCTGAGGGTTGTAATCAAGGCTCTCAAAATCATCTCGCTGCAATTTTGGTGCCCGGAAAGCTCATTATATATTTTGTCCTTGTCATTTCGTACCAGTTGCTGGTCCAACGTACTGGAACAAGCGTTGTGGTGTTCTCAGATAGGAAAATTTGACTCTGGTGATTACTGAGATGCCTACGTCAAATATGGAGAGCAATATTGCTACTCTACTGTGATAATGATGTTTTAGCTTGTTGAATAGAGATTTATGCCTCTGGATAACAGTCTGTTCAGTACATAGGTTAACATTAACTAATGAGAATATTTAGTACCATATTTTGTTATACCAGATTTTCTTTGTTTTCATCATTTCTATCGTCAGAAAAGTTTTCATCCATTTTCTCGTTCTGTTGGTGTTGTTTTGAAGTGGATGCAATTCAGAAATAAAAACTCAGGTTATGGAATCTATTGTATACTGTATCAAATTGGCGTGTTCAAAAGGCAGTCCTTTTCTGGACTGAGCGAAATGCATCTTTCTTGTGGAGAATTTTACTCTTCTTTGAGAAATTGCTTGGTTTTACCATGTTGATAAGTTCAGAAATATGAAAACATTGTTCGAAAGGTGAAAAGGGTAAAGATTAATAGGTCAAGGTGATCATTCAGACAGTATTTGTTGTCGTTTCTTGGTTGTTGATTGTTGATTGTATTAGCAAGAATCCAATGGGTAAAATGAGTTTGATTCGTGAAGTTGGTGGTAGTATCATCCGTGAAGTTAGTGGTAGTATCATCCGTGAAGTTGGCTGTGTAC
The DNA here is from genome assembly GCA_029990575.1 of Petunia axillaris subsp. axillaris. Taxonomy (NCBI): domain Eukaryota; kingdom Viridiplantae; phylum Streptophyta; class Magnoliopsida; order Solanales; family Solanaceae; genus Petunia; species Petunia axillaris. The sequence goes on along the minus strand of JARKNS010000004.1, from coordinate 97,091,300 downwards.
TTTTCACATTGTTTGTTCAGCTCAGAGAAGTCCATCTTTTGACCTTGCAGCATATCTGCTAGTCCATGTTAGAGTTTTCTGAAGTTTTGCCAATGAATTGTGGTTGTATTGGATTGATAGAAAGTGAAAAATTTGGTCACCTTGTATGCGAATTAGATAACATGGCTTGACCTATCATGCTAAGGTTTTGGCAGGGTCGTCCTAGCTTTGATTCTTGATTTGTAGCATCGACGATTTAACAGCTAAAGGTGTGGCGACCTGCACCCAACTGCGTATTTCTTTAGCAAAAAGTTTCACTTAGTAGCCCTAGCGGTCGCTAGGTCTTGTTTTAGCTTCGGTAAAAGAGGTGTTTAGGTTTTAGCCCTTTGTGGCGATTCGCTAAGACTTTTTGAACTGAAGTCCTGACGATTTGCTATAAGTGCTCCAAGTAATTGAGCCGGCCGCTAAGGACTAAAAGTTGCTTTTTTTTTTTTTTTTTGTACCAATTTAAGTATCTAGCTTTCTTTTTTAGTACATTCCAAAAAGAGTGCCTCTTTACATATTTGGTAACTCATTAATTTCAAGATTTGTTTTGGACCACAAGATTTAAAGGCACTGACCACATTACACACTTCTAATTTTAAACCACATGATATAATAATCTTCCTTATTTTCTTAAACTCGGTGTCAAACCTAGACACTCAAAATGAGACGAGGAAGAATATGGTGTTTTAAGGGATCCAAAAGTTAAACATTGGCGTTGAACTAGTAAAAATTTGAGTTTTTTTACACATATATACAAACCTATACCCTTATATTACAAAAAAGTAACAATATTTTACAAATTACAACACATAGCAATATTTTTCCTTGTAAATAACAAGCTATAAATAGTTTTTTCCATACTATTTCATTCAGTTTCACTTGCTGCGCTGAGACCATGTTTCTTTCATGCTCTTCTCCTCTGTTTCTGCTTTCTACTCTGATCTCGATGCTCCTTCCACATTGTTTTTGTTTCGCGCTTCTTCTTCTTCTTCTTCTTCTTCTTCTTCTTCTAAAATTCGTGTCTCTTTTGTTTCTATCTATTTCTACATGTTCGAACAGATAAAAGATAAAAATTTTACAGACGCTATTGCTTTTTCTCCCCTATTTCTACACGTTTCTATAGTTTAAACACATAGAAATCGAAACTTTTACAATATAATTTATTTTCAATGGCACAACTACATATTCTGTTAAAGCATAATGGACGACACTGCCACGGTGAATATCGTCGGTGAGATAGTCAACTTTACAAAAGCATTAAATGTAGTTCTTCCGGCAGTGGCTGATAGTGAAACAACCTCTGAGGCGGCGGACTTAGTACCTAGGCAATGCAAGTCCACCGCTCACCCCGTTGAATTTATGGAAGTAAACGAAGAAGAAGAGGAAGCCTGTAATGTGGATGAAGGCGAGGTAGAATCGTCCAAATCAAAAATACTCCACTCGATAAAGAAATCGAACCTTACCACGTCATACCCTCCTCCTTTGATAATAAGAAGGACTTTGTCGTTCAAGGTCAGTCTACGACGCAACAAGAGAATAATAGGAATATGCCCTCCCGGTTTACCCTTTCTTTAATTACCCAAGCTCATATGAGAGAGCTTCGGGCAGATTGTAAATGGTGGCCCGAGGTTCAAGTTGGCATCCAGGACCAAACAGCAGCAACTTTGATCACATAGCTGGGCATTATTTCATCTACGCTTACCCATTCACAGTAAGATTTACCCTTCTAGTGCACGAGGTGATTGATTCATTTTGTTGCACCTACAACTTGTGTTTGGCGTAGCTCAGTCTAGGTTTATAGAGAGTCGTGGGGTGCATTGACTTCTTATGCAAGGAGGCCGAGCTGCCTTTCACCCTTCAATATTTTACTTCACTTTACTATCCTTATTTTCATAAGGGTGGGATCGTGGTCTTCAGCAGCCAAGGCAAACATAACCAAAAGCGAGGACACCATAGATCGTGGATGGGCCGATCGTTATGTTCTTCTCCCAGCCGCTCAAATTTCTATTGAGCTAGGGTTTCCCGAGGCGTGGAACCTCGAGCGTAAGTTATTCGCCCCTTAATATTTTTGCCCAATTGTTGCTTTAGTTCTTTTACCCATTATTTGTTTCTCATACATTGTCTTTGTTTACCGCCAACAAAGTTGAGAAATTTCCCCTAATCGATTTGACGGGTTGGGTTCGAGCGATAATCGCCATTCACCCCCGGCCCAACAGGACTTGGGAAAGCATTGTCGGCACAAACAAGTAGGTGACTAAGAGACACTGTGAGTTTCCTTCATACTTCAATCTCTTCGGGGAGTTCTTTCCCACTTTCCTCTCAACAGTTTTCTCTTTGATTGCAGATCTTCCTTCTAAGGCATCCACTGCCAAGGGAAAAGAGCCCAAGGAGAAGAACACCAGAAAGGGGAAGAAAATGGAGAAGGAAGTTCCCGACCCTGATGCGAGTTTGGCCAGCATGACGAATTTGGTGACTTCCCTTATGAAGTCCAAAGCATCGAAGGGTTAATCTGGCCAAGGGTCTTCTTCTTGAGGTGATGATGACATTCTCCTCGGTAGCATCGTCCGTGAATCTACTACCACCAAGCCTCTAACTTGCGCTTCGGTTGGCCCCAAGAGGAAAAGGTCAGCATTAAAGAAAATAAGCCGAGTCGTGCGCCCTCGTATCGAGGAAAGTATCAATTCGGGCGCCGAGCCAGCTTTAAGGTCTGAGTTTAGCCTTAGGGATGAGCCGAGTGATGAAGACCCCAAGGCCCCCAAGCAAGTTGAAATAGTGGATCTCAAAAGTTCCGACTATGCTGCTGCAAAAGCCAAGGGCAAGGCCAGAGTTGGCGAGGCTAGCTCCGATCTTCCTCCAGTCGAGGAGAGAGTGGCCATGAACATGGCGCGAGCAACATCTGAGCCACCCAACGCCTCTATTTCTTATTGAGGAGAGTTGAAATTTCTTCAGATTTGAGCCTTCTTACTAGTTCAGCCGAAGTCCCTATGTGTCTCGCTCAACTGCTTGGGCTGCTCGGGGAGTAGTATCTTAAATCGGCTTCCATGGAAATTGCAATGGGCCGATCTGCCATTTCCGCAGTTCGGGTAAATTATTGTGTTTACTCTTGTCTTTTAACTTGTCCTGTCCTTCTGACTCCCTATTTTCTTCTTGCAGAGTCTCTTGTACTTGCTAAAGACGACGCAACATGAGCATTTTCAAGTGGTAGAACTCTGTATATTGAAAGATGCCTGGGGTGAGAAAGATAAGAAGCAAAGAAATGAAATTCTCAACCTCAAGACTCGTCTGGCCGAGGCAGATGCTGAGCTTGAGAGGATGACCCAAGCTTCCACAGCCTTTAAGGAGAAAATGCAGGCCCTGAGGGATGCCCACTTTGCTGAGAGCTCGAGGTTGTCAAATAGGGCCCAACAACTGCAAGCTGAATTTGACCGTGCTAACATGAAGCTGGTTGACGCTGCACAAGATTACCATGAGAAACCAACCCAACATATACTCAAGATAAATGAGCTGGAAGGCCAGACGGAGCGACTCCCTATGCTCGAGGTTGAGTTGTCTCGTCTTCGTGATGAGACAGTTGATTGATTGCAAAGTCCGAGGCCAAGGCTAAGAGAACTGAGATTGACCAAGGTTGGGCTCGTAATCCATACTCGGCTGCGAGCTCTCGAATAATGCAAAACCGGGGGCCTGAACTTGGATGATGAGATTGCCAAAGACAAGGACCGTGTAGCTCAAGCTAAAAAGATTATGGAGGAATTACCCTTGAGCGAAGACTCGGATGATGGCAAGGATGAGGCTGTTGAAGGAGAATAAGAAGGAAACAATGACGACAATGGGGCCTCTGATATAGAGAGGGTTCTCCTCAGGGAGACGATGTCGATCCCTATGTTTAGCGGCTTTTTGTTTTCTTTTTGTTTTTGCTTTGGCCTACGATCCGATTTTGTAAATGATTTTTTTGTGGTCTTCGAGCCCGCTTTAATGAAATTCAAATTTTGTTTAAGTGCTTGCTTTTATCTCGTCGGGATGTGAAATATAACACAAAATAATTTTTTTTGCTTGCAAGACTTAAGGAAATTTTGCAATAAATCGATGCTAGCTAGAATGACGTCTCGTTCCAGTACGGAGGCATAAAAAAATCTTAATGGTACAATATAACCTCGGGAGTTAGATATTGAAACAAATAGATGTAGAATCAAGTTCACTTCATTGATAATAATCGTAGCTGGCATTACATTGAACCTAGTCGTAGTGAGACTTAGACAAAATTTAAAAATAGCCGCTATCAGGCACTATATGCATAACACAAAGCTAATCTTCGGGCGACAGTCCCCAGTATAAAAATTGCTAGACTACGGGTTTGCTGGCAGTCCCCGATATGAGAGGCTTCGAGTAGCATCAGATTGCACGCTATCTCTTCCATCCCCATAGTGTTCAGGTGCGAGTGACAAGGACCCGAGCACTATGTATCGTTCCCAGAAAAATGGGGGGTTAGTTTAATCATTCAACCCAAGCGTCGGAGCAGTTTAGGGCTCGGTGTCGTAGGTGAATTATATTGAAGTTCGTAGGGTAACGTACCTTAGAGCTAAAAATAACTCTATTTTAAAAGGCAGTTTTAGGACTCGCCCTGGGGAGGGGCACTTGCAAAATGCCCTGACGCTCTCGAGCGGGGCTTAGATCCGTGAGGCTTATCCCTCAAGCGCCCGACGGTGCGTCCAGAGCACACCTAATGCTCAACGCTCGGGACTCGCCTTATAGAACCTATGCAAATGATCTGTCCAATTTCCTAATTAAGATTGTTCATCCACAATTTTCTTTAAAAATAGTAAGTAATATTCATCTATAGAAATTCAATAATTGAGTGTAGCTCAATTAACAAGACATAATGTTACATGTATTATAATTGAGAATATCATGAGAGTGAATATCATCTGTACACTTAATCTGAAAATGCATAGCCGATGTTTATATCATCACTTGTTATTGGTCTTCATGTCTTATTTCTATCACTCAAAATTGTTAACCTTCAATTATTTGCAATTTAGAAGGTATTTTATATTTATCAATGAAGAATTAATGTTTTAAATTATAATAGTAATAAATTTTATTATTTATTTACTTTTTATAGTAAGAAATTTTTATTTTTAATTGTTTGAAAGTTAAGGCCTTATGGTTTATTTGTATCTCATAAAAACTGTAATATTATTCAATTTTTTACAATTATTAAAAGGTTAGATCTTTTGTTTCTATAATCTTTTTTCATATTTTTAATTTTCTTAAAAATTTTAATGTACTTTTTATATTTTTTTGACTCATTATGCTATTTTATTAAAATTAATTAAAAAATAAGATCCTCGGGGCTTACGCCTATGTCTCGAGGCTTACGCCTTGCCCCATTTTAAGTGAAACGCCTCGCCTTGCGCCCCCGCCTTTTAAAATATTGAAAAATAATACCGCCTCACATTGAAAATATTCCAATTTAAGGTTCCAACTTGCCTTTCATATCTTGCAATTGGTAAGACCCTTTGCCAACAATAATTTTGACCCAGTAGGGTCCTTCCCAATTTTCTGCTAATTTTCCAGCGCATTACGCTCTTTAGTTGTTTGGTTCGAGGCCTTCAACACATAATCTCCAAATTTGAAAGCTCTAAGATTAGCTTTCTTGTTGAGGTAGCTTTCGATCTGCCTCTTTTGAGCTACTAACCGAACCAAGGCTAATTCCTTCCGTCCATCGAACAAATCCAACTCTACCAGCATTGCTTGTTGATTTCCCTACTTAGTAGTACGAGCATATTGGAGACTTAGTTCACCAACCTCTACGAGGATTAATGCATCCATCCCATAGACAAGAGAGAAGGGGGTTTCCCTGTGCTATTCTTCTCCGTGTTGCAATATGCCCACATCACACTGGGAAACTCATCGAGCCACAGGCCTTTTGTTTCATCAAGCCTCTTTTTCAGGCTCTCAATGATTACCCTATTTGAAGATTCGGCTTGTCCGTTTTCATTTGGATGGTATGGAGTAGATACTACCCTTTTAATACCCCACTTCCCGAGGAAATGAGTGACATTCGAGCTGATAAACTGTGGGCCATTGTTGCACGTTATTTTCCTTGGGACCCCGAATATACAAATAATATTTTTTCATATGAAATTTATTATTTCTTTTTGTCTAACTTGAGCAAAAGCCCCCACTTCTACCCATTTAGAGAAGTAAACAGTAAGCACAAGAAAAAACCGAACCCCTCATTTAGCTTTGGGGAGTGGCCCAACTATATCCATCCCCCATTTCATGAATGGCCACGGGAACACTACAGAGTGCAGAGGCTCGACCTGCTGGTGAATCATTTGAGCATGGAGTTGACATTTGTTTCACTTCTTAACAAATACCTTGACATAACTGCCGATATCTGGCCAATAATACCTTGCTCGAAATAATTTGCGTGCAAGTGTATTTCCTCCTGAATAATTACCGTATTAGCCTTCGTGCAGCTCTCTTATCACATATTCGACTTGCCCTGAGCCCAAACATTTGGCGAATGGTCTGCAATGCAACTTCTTGTATAAGTTTCCTTGGATCAACGAGTACGGGACCGCTTGAATTCTCAACTTTTTAGCTTCCTTCTTATCAGCTGACAAAGTCCCAAGTCCAAGTAGGAAATGAACTTGGTGGGCTGGTCCCAATTGTTTCTCACTGAGTTAATTTCGAGCTTAACTCTTTTTACGCCGACGTAAGAAGACGAAAGGCTGAATCAGTCCCCAAGTTACTTTCCTCAACAATGAAGCCTAGATTTGCTAAGGCGTCCACTTTGGCGTTCTATTCACGGGGAATCTGTTCAATTCTCCACTCTCAAAACTTGGACAAGATTTGCCCGTGCCAAAAAATCGCAAAGTATTTAATTCACCACTAATCGTGAGTCACTTTTCAACTTGATTCTTTCTGGTCCAGCTCCTTAGCTAGTTCTAACCCTGCTACCACTGCCTCGTATTCTTCTTCATTGTTGGATACTTGTTTGAGTCTAATAGAGTGCCTCACCCTTTCCAACATAGGGGCTACCAACACTAAGCCAAGCCCCGAACCTTTAGAGTTAGTATCTCCATCAGTGTAAAGTGTCCAAATCCTAGAAACCGGCCCCTTAGACATTAATTTTTCTCGCTCCGCCTCGGAGAGTGTCTTAGCACTAAAATCAACCATAAAATCAGCTAGCACTTGGGACTTTATGGTTGTGCGAGGTTGATAAACGATATCATACTCAATCAACTCAACAACCAACTTAGCCAACCTCCCGGACAATTCAGGCTTATGAATTATATTTCTCAATGGGAAGGTAGTGACTACAACTATGGGATGACTTTGAAAATAGAGCCGAAGTTTACGTGCAATAATGGCTAAGGCTAGAGCCAATTTCTCTAAATGAGGATACCTGGTTTCAGCATCGAGCAACGACTTGCTAATATAATATATCGAATGATGTTTTCCATCCTCTTCTAGAACCAGGACTGCGCCATCCTTTGGCTTGGTGAGGAACAATGTGTTTGCCAAGTAACGCTTCAATTCCTTTAACGCATGTTTGCACTCCGGGATCCACTCGAAGGCGATATTTTTCTTCAAAATTGAGAGGAATTTGTGACACCACTCTGATGACCTCGAGATGAATCTGCTCAAGGCAACGATTGGGCCAGTCAAGCGTTGAACCTCTATGGTCCCTGAAAGAACCTCATGAATCTACCTCGCTCGGAGACAATGAAGCCTGGAAACTTGCCCGAACCAACACTAAAAACACATTTCTCGGGGTTTAACTTCATGTTATAATGCCTCAAGATGGCAAAAGCTTCCCTTAAGTAGTTCAAATGATCTTCTATCTGAACCGTCTTTACCAGCATATGATCAATGTAAACTTCCATCGACTTCCCGATATAATCCTTAAACAATCGACATACTAACCTCTGATATGTTGTATTTTTTAGGCCGAAAGACATCACCTTAAAATAATATTTACCCCGGTTAGTGATAAAGGAAGTTTTTTCCTCATTGTTTGGTTCCATCACGATCTGGTTATACCCCGGGTAAGCATCCAAAAAGATTAATAGTTTGTGTCCAGCCGTGAAGTCTATTAACATGTCAATTTGTGGCAATAGATATGAATCTTTGGGGAAAGCCTTTTTCAAATTTGTATAGTCCACCCACATTCTCCATTTCCCATACTTTTTTGGCACGACCATAATATTGGCCAGCCACTCCGGGTACCTAACTTCTCGCATGAAACCATTGCCAAGTAATTTACCTGTTTCATCCCCGATCACCTTTTTTCTGACACCAGCATGTGGCCTTTTCTTTTGATTTAGCGAAGCATGGTGAGGATCCACGTTAAGTTTATGCATCATAATCTCCGGGTCGATCCCAACCATGTCGGCGTGAGACCAAGCAAAATAATGATCATTGGACTTTAGCAATGGAACAACAACCTTTTTTCACTTCGGGTCCAACTCCGAGCCAACAAACACCTTCCTCTTTGGAAACTCCATTGACAACGTGACCGATTCACAACTCTTTAATAGTTGAATCCTCAGCTATCTATTTCTGAGGCTCCTGAATACATGCCGGAATCTTTTCAATCATCTCCTTTTGGGGGTCCATTTCAAGTACCGGACACATTTCTTCTTCAAATGCCGGACACGTTGGTTTCCATTTAGATGGTCCTTTTGGGATGACTCCACTCTTCAAAGCAACCAAATAACTCCCTAGCCATTTTTTGTTCGCCCCGGATAGAGCGAACAACCCACGACGTTGGGAACATAATAATTTGGTGAAGGGTGGAGGGCACAACCTCCATCGCGTGTATCTACGGCCTCCCAAGGATGACGTTATAAGGTATGTCCTCGGGCATAACTTGAAAAATCGTTTCCTTGATAACTCTTTCTTTATAGGTGGTGAGAGTGATCTCACCCAATGTTTTCTCAGTAGAGTTGTTGAACCCAATCAATATGGTTGCCTTCACGAAAATTTGCTCCGTCACCCATATTTTCTTCACGGCTCCATAACTTATAACAGAGCTCCCAACATCTATCAAGACTCGTTTGATGTTTGAGTCGTTTATCCTCAACATGATAACCAGTGCATCGTGGTGGAGTAACATCATTCCATCGCAATCATCCTCGTTAAAAACGATCTCATCCTCTAAGCCCCCAGCTCAGGTCCTCTTTTCCATTGTGATGGAAAGCTTTGCAAACTTCTTAGCAGCAGCAAAATTCACACTATTCACTTTCGATCCCCAGTGATTACATTAACAACTCTTGTTGGCGAAGGAGCCCTTGGTGGCTGCCCACCGTTACTATTCTTTGCAAATGTCTATTTTCCTTTGTCTGTCAGAAATTCCTTTAACATCCCCTTCTTGAGAAAATGGGCCACCTCGTACCCCAATGCTTTGCAGTATTCAATAAGATGCCCATGGTCTGCATGAAAATGACAATAGAGGCTTTGATCCCTCTTTCTGGGGTCAAACCTCATATCTTTTGGGAGCCTTACTCCCTTGTCAGTCATCCCTTTTAGCACACTCACCAACTCTGCGCTGGAGATATTGAAACTATACTTAGAAATACAGGGTGTGTCCTTCTCCTTATATACTAAGGATGACCCTGTGGTGGTAGTGCTAACCTTATCTCCTAGCATTTGGCTCACATTTTTCCTTTAGAATTTGTACGACTCATATCGGCCCTTTGAATTCCCTCGTGGCACATCAGTGCGTCAAGATGAATCGGGGTGACCCTTATACCCAGAATTTTGGCCTGTAAATCTCCATTCGTCTTCTTCCAACCTAACTTTGGCTGATCTTCTGTCATGGACTTCATCTCAAGTTTGAGCTTGCCACTCTTGGAGATCTTTCTTTAACTCAGTTGTAGCCTCGGAGTTATTTGCGTTAATGTTCCTTACAAATGCCATGATAGCCAAGCTATCCTCCATTATAGGCATTTTCATCTGCTCCGCTTGGAAGTGCTCAAGAAAATCTCTAAGTGGCTCATTGTACAATTGCTTCATATGGAAGATATCCTTCTTCCTCTTGAGGATCTTTTGAGCACCGGTATGCACCTTAATGAATAAATCAGCTAATTTATCGAAGTTTGCGACTGACCCGGAGAGTAAGTGCACGTACTAGCGCAGTACTCCTTTCTCAAGCGTCTATCCAAAATTTTTTAGGAACGTAGATTCTAATTCCACCAGAGACAAATCATTTCCTCGTACCGTGGCCATATATATAGCCACATGGTCCACTTGGTCGATCGTACCATCGTATTTCTTCAAGATTTGCAGCTTGAAGTGCTTTGGAATTGGAGTCGGGGCCACTTTTAGTTTGGAAGCATGTTGCCTAAATTTTTCAATATCCAGCACCCTTTGAGACTTTTTAGCCCCGGGGATTTTCTCCAGCCATTTTTCAAACTGAGCCTCGAGGTCCTTTTTCTATTTTTCTAGGTCTGCGGGGACATTGGTTGGAGCTAATGGCGTTGTCTCCGCTACCGTGGAAGCTGGTCCAAAGAGCATCATGTTGTTAGGGGCAGCTCCGAGCATCCAGATGCGGCACCATTTGGAGGTCCCCCTGTTATTGCGCTTGGAGGAACAAAATTTGGGGTGCCTCCATTAAGGGCCATGGGTGGAGTAGCGGTGGGAGTAGTGCCTCTCATAGTTTCCGAGATAGTTTGTAATGAGTTATGCATTTCAGCATTCACTTACCTTGTTCAGCAAATTGTTCTCCAACTTTTTGCATGAAATCCATAACATACATATTCCAAAAGTTATTTGACCCCAATGAAGTGGAGTCAGTTGGTAGTGGAGGAGGAATAAATGCACCATCAGCAGTGCACGTTTGCCCAACGGGGCGAGATTGATCTCCTACCACTCCTTTGGTGTTATCAGCCATCTTACAAGGCTAAAATGGATGTAGATGAACGTAAGACACAACCTTGGAACAAAGCCTAATTTTTTTCCCACAAACAAGCCAAATTTTATGCCTCTAAATACGATTTAGAACATAATTAAATTTGTTTTTGGGTTACAAGCAATGTATTGTATCAAGATTGCAATACGTGAATGAAATATATGAAATAACATCAAAAGTGAATGCAATAATAAAGGTTTTAATATCAATAACTTACGATTACAATTTGACAGAGTTTCGGCTATCTTTGTGAATGCATTTACATTGATACACAAGTGCTATTTATAACAAAGAGGCTTGAGATAATCGTGGGCATTAATCTGCCCACTTCTCCATACTTAGATCATGGATGACCCACAACCTTCCCCTCAATGAGTGCTGAGATTGTGGGGCTTCTGCTATGCTGAACCACTTGTCTCGAGGCTCCGATCCGTCTGCCTCAGGGACTCTAGCCATTTGTATGTGGCTTGAGAACTCTTGATCTCGGGGCTTAGCCTCGACTTGATATAATTCTCATGGTCATCATATAGTTCATGTGACTATCGCCCCGAGCTTCACGCCCCGACTGCCATGTGTCTGTGATGTAATGTCACGAATACACAAATAATAATTGAACTTTCAAATAGAAGGGACTAAGGGCGTAGACTACCTTGCTGGTTTCAACAAATGAGTGTTGAATTTATCACACAATTGTAATGAGATTTAACAATTATGATTCAATCGACTCATGTAATATCCGTAAATAACCGTGTATGAAGGATATTGACCTTATCAAGCTCAAGAAACACATAACAAGGTGCATAAATCCCAATTCATCGACACAAGAAAAAAGAATCTTTTTCTAACAATCCATGTTTAAGCTGATTAGGTGAATCACCATCCAAGTTCTCGCTAGATATTATCAACCTGAACTATTTTACCCTTATTAAGGTGAGAAAATAACAGATTAGACATGAATTCAATGCTTGCAAACTTCAAAGTAATAAATGGGCATAATAAATACTAGATAATTTAAATCCATAACATATTATGTTATAATATCAAATATCCATTTTTATTCAATCACCAATTGAGTATTCTCCCTTACTATTGAGTTTAGGTACTCATACTAATAGATGAATAACCAATAGTATAAGAAGTACAAGATAAATAAAATCTTAAAGGAAGAATGAAGAGATAAAAATTCCTTACAATGAGAGAAAAACCCTTATTTCATGAGAGAAAAACCCTTATTTCATGTTCCACATCTTATACTTTTAATAAAATTTCAAAAGATAATAGTCTAAGGTTTTACCAGGCTATTTATAATATCCTACAAACAAGAAAATAAAATTTTCAAAATTGCCCTTCTGAAGTACTTCTTCGACTCATGAGAATAATCTGCGACCGCCCATTGCCTTCGGTGGCTGCCAAGTGGTCTTCTTCTAGCTTTGATAAATTTGTGAATTTTGGATCTACAGAGCCGAATATTTAGGAGTGAGGCTAGCACTTATTCTTCCAAATCAACTTTTTACCCGCCACTTTGTAAGTTGGATTCCCTGCTTCCTTCAGGTAGAAAGCCAATAATTCTCGATTGCCGTTCAGTTCCGTCAAAATATCTACCCCGCACATCAGCTTCTATTGTATTGTTCTCCAATTTCTTCATCTTAGCCTTGACTGTCATTTCTGCATTTTTTTTTTGTTCTTTTCCTTTTTTCTTTGGCTCTTTCTTTTTATAATCTATGAACTTCTGAAATTGAGAGAATTACATAAGATATGGCTACAACAAAATAGTAAAGACTTGCAAATAAAGAGAGAGATGTGTAGGGGATATTAATAAGAAATTTTATAATATCAGGAAGTTCGATCTAGAATGCCGCTGATGCACCACGAAGCACGTCGTGTGAGGCCTGGTGCATTCCCTAGAAATTTCTATTCAATTGAATCGAGCCCCGCTGCCTTCCAATCATGCTTGTAAAACGTGCAATCAAATCAAACTTTGCACACCAGTCTAAAAATATATTTTTGACTTATCTACCGACTTACTTCCCAAACAAACCTTGAATGTGAAAAATGAGAGTCAAATTCGTTAAGTTCAAAAACTAACCTTCGCGCAGAGTGCGAAAACTAGAAAAATTGACTCAAATTCAATATTGTCGATCACTTTACATACTAAGGAATCGATGACTCACTATACAAACATCATTTACAAAATGATGTGCAAATTTTATATTTTGATCAACACCGAACCCAAGAACGGATTCTTGTTCTAAAACTTACGAATGACTTCTAATTAACCTAAAATTCTACCAGCAAGTCAAAATGACGTAGAGAAGCTATTGGAACTATCGGTCGCATGGGGCTTAAATTCTTAAAACAGCAAGTCGGGTCATTTCACCATCCTAACACTTTGCATTCATGTAACTATAATTTTAGTCTACACCTATATAGCAAATATATGATTTACAATAGTTTACAAATGTATAAATACGCGTCTACCTTGTACGAAGTGTATAAAAGTGTGTAACGTTGAAAATTTCACACCTACCATTTATGCCACTAAAAGGTGAAAAGATAATTTCAAAATATGTTTTGAATTTTTTGAGGTTCGAAATATAAAAATTGAACTAGAAATTGATATTTGGCTATCGGGGTAACACCAAGGGTAAACTTCACTTATGTTAGGGATTCAATGATCAAAGAGCTTCATTCTGTTGTAATCTTTCCATCATTTTAATAGATTCATGTTGATTTTTTGAGAGGTCGCATGATAAACATTAAAACTTTTACTAAATCAAATACTGCCAAATAACTTCTGTACCAGCTTAAATCGGATTAGGTTATTCAGTCGAATTTGTGATGGAGTTTACAAGCAATATGTCGTATCAAAGTTGATAACTTAACAAAACCAAGTGAATACAAGAACACAAGTAAATGTTTTCTGTAATAACTGCTTTAAGAATACAATTGAGTAGAGTTTCTGTATCTATTTCTGGATCCCTTTACAAGAAGACTAAAAAAGCTCCCACGTCCTAATCGTGGCTTGCCCACAATCCTTCCCATTAAATACTGAATCAATAGGTGGAAATCGTGGGGGCTAATTTTCTGCTGAAATGAAACTGCTCCCCGAGGCTTGAATCACTTGCGTCCGGGGAATGAACCCTTAATTTTCCGAGGCGGCCCCCCCTCGTGGCCTTGCGTCAGACCCTTACCTCGGAGGTTCACCTCGAGAATCAAGCTGTCTGCCCTGACCAACTTACTAATCACAGTAAAATATGCCCTGAGCCATACACTCGAGGTGCCACGTATGAAAGCGACATTTTAGTCAACATAGATAGTCCCCCACTCCTCGAGCAATTGACTGAGTTTCTGAGGAATGAAATGAAATTAGGCGGGAGAATGACGTGGCAACACGTGTTCCTAGCAATTAAAAAAGGCGGCCATCACTTCAACTTCTTGCCCAATACACGTGGTGACCGTTGAATGGTCATGCCGTTTTAATTTCCATTCCCAACGAAAAGGAATGATGATGATGCAGGGCAAATCATGACAAGACACTTTCCAACATGTACCAAGCTTGGAAGATACAAAGGGCTTGAAGTCAAGAGCTTTGGAAGTATTTCGGATGGTTTCAGCATTAGGCCCCATGCCTAAGGAGGAGGAGGGAGGCCCAGCACATTCAAGCGCCCCGCCTAGCCCAGGCACCCCACCTAGACACCCCACTACATAAGGATGAAAAGGTGCACAGGCGCCCCGCCTACCTAGGCGCCCAACCCAGGCGCCCCGCCTCAGACGCCCTCCTGACCCAGGTGCCCCTCCCAGCCTCAGCACATTCCAGGCGCCCCTCCCAGCTTCAGGCGCCCCTCCCAGCTGCTGAACTTATGTTTCTTTTACTGTTTTCCCCTACGTGGCTTATTTGATGGACCTTAATAGTAAGGGTATTTTGGTTATTATGTAAACTTGGGTAACACTATAAAAACTCAAGTATAGCTTATTTTAGAGTTAGCTAGCTTTGAAGATAGAATAGAGAAGATAGAATAGGCTTGGCCATTCTTATTGAAGCTTGGCTTCATGTATCTCTTACTTGGAATCCTTGGTGGATCACCGCTAGTGTGACCCCGTTAGTGGTTCAAGTCTCTTTCTCCCTTTGAATCAATCTACTTGGTTAGTTTGATTCGTTCTTTCTTCTATTTTCTGTTCTTCCCCGTCCCTATTTCTTTGATCTCGTGTTTACTTTATTGCTTCCGCTATCTTTGTTGCTTCCGCGTGTTTTCCCTGCATCATTTGGTATCAGAGCAAGGCTCAGATTTCGTTCTTACGAATCCACGTTCCTTGTTCATCCTATCTTTAGTTTAGTTTATCGTTATTATTTTTCTTGTTCTTGAAGAAAAGAAGAAAACAAAAAAATTGAAAAGGTGAAAAAAAATACAAAAAAAAAAAAAAATTTCATGTTGTGGATTGGATTCGATTACCCATTGATTGTTTGATATCGAGGATCGATCTACAATGTTTACCCATTGATTTGGTACCCTTGTTACATGATTTGGTGTTGAGAATCAAAGTTAGAAAAATCAAAAACCCCAAAATTGAAAAACCCTAGAACTTGATTGAAATTTCTTGATTTGGATTTGTTATGGATTGGGTGATGTTATAAATCATTGAGGATTGATTGTAGTAGTTGAAAACACAATTAGGTACTATTGGATTACAAAAACAAGGTGAAATCATCGAATTTGTGGATTAAAAATCGAGTTGGAACAAGTTTGGAACGAGTTGGAACTGTTCCAGAGCTAGGCGCCCCGCCCAAAGACTAGGCGCCCCGCCCGAATTGTTCACTGCCTATTCTGCTGAAATTGGCCAGGCGCCCCGCCTGACTCCCTTTATTCCAGGCGCCCCGCCTAGCACCTAGGCCTTGTTCACTACTTGTTCCGGGCAGCTTGTTTTCTTGATTTTTGGTTCTTGTTTCGCTTCCGTACCTCTTGGTTAGTGTTCCTAAGGTATTTGTCCTACCTTATTAACACTAACCTTTGATCCTTTAGGGTGTTGTGTGTCTTGAAGTCTTTCCTTAAAGTCGTAGAACTTGCTTGCTTCAAGTGCGCATTAAATTAGCTTCCGTACATCGAGTCACATAAACTCCATTCCGAACCATTACTTGGGTGCATTAGTTGATTGATCTTGCCATTGTGATTACTAAGACAAAAGAAGGTCTTGAGTGGAAAAAGGCTTGAGTGGTGAGAACAATAGAGTGTGGTCACAAAAGCCAACGACCTTGAGTGTATACACGAGAGGAAAGAAAATTGAGTGACATCTTTTGAGTGATACACGTGAGGGAGTGAAATTGTGAGGTCCTTAACTCTTTGGTTACAACTATGGCTTCGGATGACGATTGTGGAGGGTATGACTCATGCGGAGATGATGGAGACTATGGTTCCTATGATGGTGATGATGGGTATTGCTATGACGATTCGGGGAACCAAGACTCATATGATGAAGAAGCGGGTCACTATGTTAATTATGAAGATGAAGAAGACTATGGGGCTTGCGAAAACGAATGTGAAGAATCTTATGCTCCACGTCAAGAATATGAAGATAGTGACGCTTCAAGGTATGATGATCCTACTTACTCTTCTTGTGATGAATTTGAACATGATGATAGTGACGTAGAGAGAATTGATGATGAGGTTGATTATGAGAATTGTTCATTTTCATCTTCTCTTGATGTTGCTTGTGGTGTTCAAGGGAGTAGTAGAGGTCCTTCCATTAGTATGGGAGGAGGTGGTGGTTGTTCCATGGGAAATGGGAGGTTTGCATCTTCTAGTTCCCATGTGAAGGGTGGAAGGAGAAATGGTGTTGCTCTTACGGTTACCGGGGTGTATTGCTCTAGTAGTGGTAGTATGAGTGGTGGTATGGGCTATGGAACCAAGGCGAGAGGCAATTATGGGTTCCATAGTGGTACTTCTTCCTCGACTTTCAACAACACTTCTAATGCTGGAAGAGTAACGGGAAGTGGAAGTTATTCTAGTGGTGTTGCCACTAGTGGAGGGATAAGGAGAACCCAACTTGGGGGTGATGGTTTTCTTGGACTTGATCCTATACAAGACATGTGTGAATGTAGGTTTATTTTTGAGGTGAATGGTAGTGGAGGATTCTTGCTCAAGATTAGTGAAGCCTATGCTAATTTTGTTAATGTCTCTTGGGTTAATAGACTAAAGATACCATGCTACAAATTGAAATATCCTTATGAGTATCAAGGTGTTTGGATTACTAGTGAAGCTCGGGTACTCATATCTCATAGGAGTTACAAGGAATATATTTGGTGTGATGTGTGTCCCATGGAGCATTATGGTGTATGGCTAGGACAACCGTGGTTGCAAGGTAAAAGGGTGCGGTATGATATCGTGAAGGATGTGTACAAAGTGAGCAAGGGGCAAAGAACTCATGACATTGAACCTTGCCGGGCAAAGTTTAAGTTTTACCCTAGTACATTTTCTTAGCCTATGCAAAAGGGAAAGGAGCAAGTAACTCAATCCAAGAATGCAAGAAAGCAAACAAGAAGTCCTACAATCACAAGCAACGGTGGGACTAGTGCAAGAAGAGAGTTGACAATTGTCAACAAGGTGAACCCCAAGCCACAAACTCCAAAGCGAAGTGGTTCACCTACAAAGAAGAAAGAGACATCAAGTGATGAGTCTCTTAGTCCTAGATCCCGGGTTGATGTTAAAAGTCCACCTACTCCGGCTATTGGTATTCTTGGGCCTCGTCCCAATTCACCCGAATTTGAGAGACAAAAGATTGAGAGGAGTAAGGGAGTGACCGGTGACATTCCTCGAGTGGAAAAAGGAGAGGATGTGTTGAGTGATGTGAGTGGGATGTCACCACCCGAATCTACACCAAACCTTGAAAAGAAAATGAGGGAAAAGAAAAAGGAAAAAAGAATCATTGAGAGTGAGGACACCCCTTATTCTAACCTTAACCCTTTATCTTTTTCTTCTACTTGTGTTAGCTCATGTGTAGGTACTCTTGGAGGCAAACCAATGGAGCCTCAATCATGTTCCTAGATTGAAGGACAAGGTGAAGAAGATCTTCAATGTGAGCTTTCAAGGCGAAGAAACAACTCATGACACTTCAAGTGCATTGAGTGAGCTAGGTGGGCACTCAAAGGTATGTGAATGTTCTTCCCTTGGAAATGTTACTTCATTGTCTTATGATGGTGTTTGTGAAAACTCAACACTAGTTGATGATTTGTATGAATACAATGTGTTTGCAACTAGTGTAGAGTCAAATGGTCAACTTGTGTGTGATTGTGAACCATTAGTTGAGAGGAATGATAAGCCACATCATGATGTGAGCTCGGTTTTCATTGAACCTCTCACTAGTGAAGAATGTGTAGTTGACCTTGCTTGTGACCCTTGTTTTGACACCCCACCTATATTTGATAAAGGGGAAGACGGGTTGAATGAATATCCTATTCTTTCCCTTGATGAGTTGCTTGCTAATGGTGGACCTATGTGTTGTAGTGAGGTTAGTAGTGACCTTGAGGAGTCCCTAGTGAATGAGATGGACCGAATTGTTTTCAATGACTCCTCGGGGGAGAGTGCAGAACCTAGTCTTGATACCATGCTTTGGGGTTACCATGAATTTGAGGTGCATGCCTTTACATTTCCATTGTGTGAAGATAATCTCATTTGTGGTAGCGAATTGTATCGGACTAGGATTGGCAATAGAATAGAACCTCCATGGTTTGAAAGGTTAGAATCTATGGACGATCCATTGTTTGGAGCTCCAAATAAGATGCGTGGTCGTGATATTGGTTGTGTTGAACCATCTTCTAGTAGTCCTAACCTTTATTGTGTGGACTATAATGATGAAGGACCTATTTTGGAGACCTTCCTTTGGAGTTTGTCAAGTGAGGGAGATTGTCTTGGAGTTGGTTTTGGAGGTGAGGAAGTCACTCTTGATTTGTGTAAGAGTGCTTCCAAGAAGGGGAGTGGAGTATTTGATGTTTGTTGCCAATTGAACTATTTTTTTTACTCCACTCCACATGTTGATCACACGTTGGGTGTTGAGCATGCCAAAGCCAATGTTTCATATTATGATAATATTAATTTGAAGGCTTGGTGTGTTGTTCATAAGCTTAGGGGTTATAGGGAATTTGATTGATATATCTTGCATGTTCCATATCCTATTGATCTCTTTGCTTGTTCTTGTGTTGGGTGCACTTTCCTTTGGAGTCAAGTACTTGTTGTTTCCTTTGGAGACATAAGCTTTTTACTTGTTATTGATGCTTGGCTCTATCACAAGAGTGTGTTTTCCCATACTTTTGGCACTAACCTACTCTTGTAGTGGGAAACATTGTTTGTGCTTGATTTGAATGTAGGCTTGATGGTTTGATTTCGAGGACGAAATCCTTTCAAGAAGGGGAGGATGATGCAGGGCAAATCGTGACAAGACACTTTCCAACACTTTCCAATGTGTACCAAGCTTGAAAGATACAAAGGGTTTGAAGTCAAGAGCTTTGGAAGTGTTTTGGATGGTTTCAGCATTAGGCCCCACGCCTAAGGAGGAGGAGGGAGGCCCAGCACATTCAGGCGCCCCGCCTAGCCCAGGCGCCCCGCCTAGAGACCTCACTGCATAAGGATGAAAAGGTGCACAGGCGCCACGCCTACCTAGGCGCCCAGCCCAGGCGCCCCGCCTGCCTAGGAGCCCCGCCTCAGACGCCCTCCTGACCCAGGCGCCCCTCCCAGCCTCAGCACATTCCAGGCACCCCTCCCAGCCTCAGCACATTCCAGGCGCCCCTCCCAGCTGCTAAACTTATGTTTCTTAGACTGTTTGCCCTACGTGGCCTATTTGATGGACCTTATTAGTAAGGGTATTTTGGTCATTGTGTAAACTTGGGAAACACTATAAAAACCCAAGTATAGCTTATTTTAGAGTTAGCTTGCTTTGAAGATAGAATTGAGAAGATAGAATATGCTTGGGCATTCTTGTTGAAGCTTGGCTTCATGTATCTCTTACTTGGAATCCATGGTGGATCACCGCTAGTGTGACCCCGTTAGTGGTTCAAGTGTCTTTCTCCCTTTGAATCAATCTACTTGGTTAGTTTGATTCGTTCTTTATTCTATTTTCTGTTCTTCCCAGTCCCTATTTCTTTGATCTCGTGTTTACTTTATTGCTTCCGCTATCTTTGTTGCTTCCGCGTGTTTTCCCTGCATCAGATGATGTCTTCTCTATAAATACAACAACTTGATTGCCTTCCTTCATACATGAAAATCTTTGAGCTACAGTGAATTTTTCTAAAGCAAAGAGCAATTCGCATCATTTCTTCTATCCTTGATCATAATAAAAAAATCATAACCTTCTAGCAAAAATGTCCACAGCCAATTCAGTACATAACTCTTCAGGTCCTTCTAAAGAAAGAATTACTGATGTCGCCACAGTGATTGTCGGCGGTGAGTTAATCAGCATTATTGAGCCACTGAACGTCAATACTTTGCTAGAAGATGACAATGAGGCGACATCTGAAGTTGGTGGCTCACAAGGTAACAGAAAACCACTGTTGGTCGCGATAAATCTGATAAAGTAGATGGTGAAGAAGACGATACCAATGCTGCTAATGAAGTGAGTGGCGAAGGAGCCGACGTCGGTGTGGTTAGGGAAACCGAGGCGGAGTCCCCAAAGCCAAGAAAAATCTCTATTGAGAAGGAGCTCGAGCCCTATCAGATTATCCCCTCGAGTTTTGATATAGAAAAAGATTTCAAATTACAAGACCAGTCGGCTGCTCAGTAAGAAAAGAATAGAAATTTTCCAGTGCATGCTACACCGACTCTGATTACTCAAGCCCACGTGGCTCGGGTTAAGAAGGATTGTGGATGGGGATATGAAGTTCAAATTATTGTTTCTGACCCAAGCAATAGCCACTCTGACCACGTGGTGGGGTTCTCCTTTGTTTACACGTAGCCATTCACAATCCTATTTTCTCTCCCCGTTCACGGGGTAATTGACACGTTCTGCCGAACATACAACCTCTGTTTGGCTCAACTTGGCCCTGGGCTTTGGAGGGCCGTTTATTATTTGGACTGCTTAAGTCAAAAGGCTAAGTTGCCTTTCACTTTTCAGCATTTGATCTTTCTCTTTTACCCTTCCTTCCACAAAGGTGGGGTTGTGGTCTTGAACCCTCGGGGCAAGTACTCCCTAATTACAAAGAGTGAAGACACAGGAGACAGGGGCTGGTGCGGCCACTACCTTCTCCTTCCAGCAAACCAACTATCTGCTGAGCTTAGGTTCCCCGAGGTGTAGAAAGACAAGCGTAAGTGATCCTTTGCATATATGCGTCTGTCTTTTAACTTTAACCTCGACCTTATCTTTCATCATATGCCTTAGTTTTCACAGCAAACAAGATTCCAGTCGATCCCCCATCCGATCTAGTTGACTGGGTTCGAGCAATCATCAAGGCTCGAATTCGGCCCGAGCGAACTTGGATGAGCATCGCCGCTAAGGTAGACAACAATTGGGCGTGCAAAAGGCATGCCGAGTTATTTGTCACAAGCCAATCTCCTTGGGGATTGCTCGAGGTTTCCTTTCCACTGATTTTGCTCTCTCTATATTGCAGATTTCCCTAGCAGGGAGGCGAGCACCAAGCCCAAAGAGAAGAAAAGCAAGAAAGAGAAGAAGAAGAAGGAGAAAGAAGCCCCCGATACTGATGCCAGCCTGGCTACGATAACAAGCTTGGCTGGTTCTTTGAAGAAAGCCAAGACCTCCAAAGCCTCGAAGGGCTCTTCTGGTCAGGGGACTTCTTCTAAAGGTGATGGTGACATCTTCATCAGTCGATTCAATTCCATTACAACATCCTTCACTTTTGCTTCTAAGCCTCCAATTTTTACCTTTGCAGATTCTAAGAGAAAGAGGACGACCTCGAAGAAGTCGACTCGAACTGGTTCAGGTCCCGAGCGTACTGCCGAACCACTACGAGGCTTAAGGGATGAACCAAGTGATGAAGGCCTTGAGGCCCCTAAGGAAGTTGAGGTAGTCGACCTTGAGGGGTATGACTACGCTACTGCTAAGGCCAAGAGCAAGGCCAAAGTAGGCGAGGATGAACTTCCTCCCATTGCTGAAGAAAGGGTGGTGCCGAGTGTGGCACGAGCTAACTCCGAGCCCCCCAGTGCCTCGGTTCTGAAAGGGTCATGAAGTGGATCGAGGTTCTTGTTGACTTATGGCTTTTTGACGGCTCGATGTATGTTCTCATGAGTCTTAGGGGGCTATTCAGGCCAAAAGAGGAGAATCATGTCAAGGATATGTCCACGGGGATGTTGTTAGCGCATTCGACATTAAGTGCAGTTTAGGTAAATTTTAATGCTCATACCCACTCTTTTCGATCAACATCTCCATTCTAAAACTTCTCCTCAAACTTTTTTTGCAGGGCCTTTTGCACTTTCTCAAGTCGATGCAAATCGAGCGCAACCGAGCCACGCATCTTCAACGCATGGGAGATGCTTGGGATAAGCAAAAAGTGGAGTACAAGGCTGAAATTGCCTCCCTAAAGGCACAATTGGACGACTTAGTTGCCTTCGAGGCACAAATTCAAGCTTTTTTAGAAAGCCATAGGGCTTAGAGCACAAAGTTGACTGCTGAGGTAGATGGGCTTCGTGGCGAGCTGGACCGAGCCAAAGCCAAGTGTACGGAAATCAGTGAAGAATACCACAACAAACTGGCAGGTATGCTCAAAATGAATGAGCAGGAAGGTCGCACGATAACGCTCGAGGCTGAAGTGGAGCGCCTACGGGGCGAGATTGGCACTTCGGAGGAGAAAGCCAAAGTTAAGGGCACGAGGGATGAGCTGGACAAGAGCTAGGCCATTATCAAAACTCGACTGAAAGCCCTTGAGCAATGCAAAGTCAAGGAGATTGACCTCAACAGGAAATTGCCAAGGCTCGAAGTGATGCGGCCCCGGCACAAGCTATCATATACGAGCTTCTTCAAGTGAAGGCTAGGGCGACGATGAGGATAATGAAGAAGAAGAAGAAAACAAAGAAGGGACTTTCGAGGGGGAAGATGACCCCGATGCTTAGCTGTTTCCTTTCCTCCTTTTGTCTTTTTTGTTATGGCCTTCGGGCCTAAATGTATGAACAACTTTTGAAGCCTTCGAGATTTATTTGATGAAACTTAGTTTTTCTTCTCAAGTGTTAGCCTTTATTTTGTTGAAAAATACGAGTGAACACTTAAAAATATTTTTTCTTGCAAGACTTTAGTAATATTCATGATAAATCAATGCTAGCCTAGAATGATGTCTCATTCCCGAGACGTGGCATAAAGAAATAATCTCAATTGAATAATAAAACTTTCGGAGTTAGATATCAAAATAAAGAGATATTCAATCATGTTCATTTCATTGATAAGCGGTAACTGGCATTTACATAAACCTAGTCGAGGCTGAACTTAGGCAAATTTCTGAAAAAGCCGCTATCGAGCGATAAAATACAATAGAACTAAGCTAATCTCTGCGAGACAGTCCCCGGTGTAAGATTTTTAGCTAGTCTTTGTGTACGCTTGCAGTCCCTGGTGTGAGAGGCTTCAAGTCGATTTGACTGCATACTGCCCTTCCACCCCCAGTGTTCGGGTGCGAATATTGAGGACTCGAGCACTGGATTTCTTTCCCTCCGCTCCCTTGGTTTCAGAAATAATATCTCTTCAAATCGGAGACATTCCAATTCAAGGGTTCTATCTTGCCTTTCATATCTTCCAATTGGTAGGATCCCTTGCCAACAATTTCCCTTATTCGATAGGGTCCTTTCTAATTTGCTGCAAGTTTTCCAGCATTCTTCTCTTTGGTGGTTTGGTTCGAGTCTTTTAATACATAATCTCCAAATTTGAAGGCTCTGAGTTTAGCCTCCCTATTATGATAGGCCTCGATTTTCCTTTTTTAAGCTGTCAGTCGAACCAAGCTAGTTCCCTTTTTCCATCAAGCAAGTCCAATTCCACGCGCATTGCTTGCTGATTTGATTCTTTAGTAGCATGGGCATACAGAAGGTTGGGCTCGCCAATTTCTACAAGGATCAATGAATCCATCCTGTAGGCAAGAGATAAAGGGGCCTGTGCTATTTTTTTTTTCAGTTTTACACATTGCCCATAACACCCTGGGCAACTCATTGGGCCATGAGCCTTTTGCTTCATCAAGCCTTTTCTTGATGTTCTCAATAATCACCCTATTCGAAGACTCAGTTTGACCATTCGCACTTGGATGATACGGGGTTGACACAATCCTCTTTATGCCCCATTTATTGAGAAAAATTGAAACATTCGAGCTGATAAATTGAGGGTCATTGTCATATGTTATCTCCCTTGGGACACCAAACCGACAGATGATGTTCTTCCAAATAAAGCTAATTACTTCTTTCTGTCTAACTTGGGTAAAAGATCCCTCTTCCACCCATTTGGTGAAGTAATTAGGGAGCACTAGGATAAACCGAACACTGCCTTTAGCTTTTGGAAGTGGTCCAATTATGTCCATCCCCCCACTTCATAAAAAACCATGGCGACACAACTGAATGTAGAGGCTCGGCCTGTTGGTGAATCATTCGAGCCCATTGCTGGCATTTTTCACACCTTTTCACAAAGCCCTTAGACTCTACGCTTATATCTAGCCAATAATAACCTACCAGAAGCAATTTGCACAATAGAGCTTTACCACCCGAGTACTTTCCACATTCACCTCGTGTAATTATCTATTTACATATTCAATCTGCCTGGGACCTAAACACTTGGCCGTCAGGCCGCAAACATCTTTTTGTAAAACTGCCCCCGAATCATTGAATAGGAAGCTGCTTGTGCCCTAAGCTTTTTGACTTCTTTCTTATCTGCTGGTAGAGTCCCCGAGTCCAGATTAGAGATAAAATTGGTACGCCAATCTCAAGTGATGAGAGGAGCCGAATGATTGAATCAGTCCCTGAGTTCTCTTCTTCGATGGTGGAGCTTAGATTGGCTAAGGCGTCGGCCTCAGCATTTTCCTCTCGGGGGATCTTTTTAATTCTACACTCCTGAAACTTAGCCAGAATTTATTGAGCTCGGGCTAAGAATTGCTGCATCCCGGGCTCTCAAGCCGAATAATCCCCAAGTACTTGATTTACCACCAGTTGTGAATCACTTCTCAACTCAACCCTTTCTACTCCTATTTCCTTAGCAAGCTCCAACCCTACTATGACGGCCTTGTACTCTACCTCATTGTTGGTTACTTTCTTAAACCTGATTGAGTGTCTCATTTTTCCCGTGGGAGCAACCAAAACTATTCCAATCCCCGAGCCCTTTGAATTAGTAGCTGCATCTGTATAGAGTGTCCAAACACTATTAGTTTGCCTCTTAGACATAGAGTTCTCCTTTTCAGCCTCGGAGAGAATCCTAGCGCTAAAATCAGCCACAAAGTCCATCAACACTTAGGACTTTATATTTGTTCAAGGCTGATAAGTGATGTCGCAGTCACTCTACTCGACTGCCCATTTAGATAACCTTCCCGACAACTCAGACTTATGCTATATATTTCTCAAAGGGAAAGTAGCAACTACGGCTATGGGATGACAATGAAAGTAAGGTCGAAGTATTCGAGCAGTAACAACTAGGCAAAAAAATTTCTAGATGGGGGTACCTGGTTTCAGCATCGAGGAGTGTTTTGGTCACATAGTATATAGGCTACTATTTTTCATCCTCCTCACGAACCAGGACTGCGCTCACTGACACCTCGGACACAACCAAGTAGACCAACAATGTTTCTCCATCTTTTGGCTTCATAAGCAACGTTGCGTTAGCCAAGTAATGTTTCAATTCTTTCAATGGTTCTTTGCACTCCGGTGTCCACTCGAATGTACTATTCTTCTTTAAGACTGAGAAGAATTTATGGCATCACTCAGAGGACCTCGAGATAAATCTACTCAAGGTAGCGATCCAGCTAGTTAAGCGTTGAACTTCTTTAATCCCCGAGAGAACTTTGGGGATTTCTTCAATCGTTCTAATCTTTTCAATGTTCACCTCGATGCCCTGCACGGAGATGATGAAACCCAAAAGCTTTCTCGAGCCAAACTTGAAGGCACACTTCTCGGGGTTCGGCTTTATATTGTACTACCTCAGGATGCAAAAGGCTTCTCTCAAGTGATTCATATGATCCTCTATCTGAATCAACTTTATTAGCATGTTATCTATGTAAAACTCAATCGACTTCCCAATGTAATCTTTGAACATTCGACACACTAGCCTTTGGTATATCATCCCGGCATTTTTAATTCTGAAGGGCATCACTTTGTAGCAATACGTGCCTTGATCAGTGATGAGTGAAGTCTTTTCTTCATCCTTCGGGTCCATTAAGATTTGATTATACCCCGAGAATGCGTCCAAGAAGGTTAATAGTTTGTGTCCAGTCGTGGAGTGTATCAGCCTATCTATTTGTGGCAACGGATATGAATCTTTAGGGCAAGCCTTGTTCAAACCTGTGTAATCCACGCAGATTCCCCATTTTCCATTCTTTTTGGGCATAACCACAATATTGGCGAGCCATTCGGGGTATTTTTCTTCTCTCACGAAGCCATTATCAAGTAGCTTCTTCATTTAATCGTCGATCACTTTTTTCCTCACGCCAGTATGTGGCCTTTTCTTTTGCTTCACCGGAGTGTAGTGAGGAACCACATTGAATTTGTGAGTCATACTTTCTAGGTCGGTCCCAATCATAATAGCATGAGACTAAGCGAAGCAATCGTCGTTGGACTTCGAAAATTCAACAACAACCTTTTTTTGACTCTGGGTCCAACTCCAAACTAAAAAACACCTTCCTATCTAGAAACTCTTTTGACAGCGCGAAAGACTCCAAATCCTCGATGGTTGAGTCCTCGGCTTTTTGTTTCCGAGGATCTTGTATATACACGAAGATCTTTTGAATTACAACCTTTTGGGGATCCATTTCAAGAGATGAAACCCCTCTTCCTTCAGATCCCGGGTGCATTGATTACTTTACTTTTCTTTCTCATTATTTCTCTCTTTTACTTACTACTTTTCCGTCACATTTACTGTATTGCTTGTGACCTCATTCTAAAATAATTATTTAACTTAGGCGACCGATTTTAGGCATAAACACCCATCACAGTCTTCATCATCAAAGACGATTTCCTTACTCGAACCTCCAATTCGAGTTCTCTTCTTCATCGTAATAGAGAGCTTTCCAAACTTCTTTGCAGCGAAAAATTTTACGTCGTTCACCTTCTAACCCCTATTATTACATTACAACCCTTTAGGGGGATGGGGCCCTCGGTTGCTGTGCATCTCCTCTATTCTTTGCAAAGTTCTGCTTTCTCTTGTAATTCAGATACTCCTTTAACATGCCCTTCTTCAATAAATGGGCGACCTCAAGGTCGCCTTGCCGTCCTAGGCGAGATACCCATAGTCAGCATAAAAATCGCAGTAGAGATTGTGGTCCCTCTTCCCAGGGCCCGTTCTCATATCCTTTGGGAGCCTCACCCACTGTCAGTCATTCCTTAAATCGCCTTAACTAGCTCCGCGTTCGACACATTGAAATTGTAATCAGAGATATGAGGAAAATCCTTCTCCTTAGACACTAAGGAAGGCCCTATAGTATTCTTCTAGTTAATGTTCGTGTTAACCCTTCCTTCGAGCCTTTGGCTCACATGTTGTCCCCCGAGCCTTTGACTCATGTGTTGCTTTTGTGAGTTGTAAGGGTCATACCGACTCTTCGAGTTTCCACGTGGCACTTTGGCGCGTCGGGAAGACTCGAGGCAATTTTTGTAAGTATTGTTTCGACCTGTTACTCTCTATATTGCTTCCTCTAGTCTAACCTTAGCAGTAGCCCTATCTTGCAACTCATCCTAGGTTCGTGCTTGCCACTGCTTGAGATCCCTCTTCAGCTCGGCAGTAGCCTCGGAGTTACTAATATTAATATTCCTTTTAAATGTCATGATTGCCAAATTGTCATCCATCATTGGCAACTCTATTCTTTCTGCTTGGAAGCGCTCGAGGAAGTCTTTAATGGGCTCCTGATACCATTATTTAACTTCAAAGATATCCTCCTTTTGCTTGAGGATCTTTTGTGCTCCAGTATGCGCTTTGATGAATAAATCAGCTAATTCATCAAAAGTCGAGATGGACTCGGATGGGAGATGAATATACCAGCGCAATCATCCCTTCTCAAGGGTGTGTGGGCAAAAATATGTCACCTACTACTATAAGGGTATGAGTCGAACTGGCGAGACTAGACTTATCTTACAAGTCACCGGGCACAGAGGATACACGCCCGCTCTTGGAGCCAACGACCGTCTAGGCGGCACGACCGTAGGACACAGGATATACATCCCGTCGCCTAGGATTTACAGTCTCCTAGTTAGGGTTACTATATTCCACCACCTTGAGTTATAGGCCCATAGCCTTATTAGTCTTTGTATTTTACTTTATTTAGGACTGGGTATCACTACTATAAATACCCTTTCTTACATTGCATTCTACATCGAATGATTCAACACCGAATCTGGCTATTCTCAAGAAATAAGAATTACTCTACCTTTCTCTTTATTATTTCGTCTTGTTTATTCTTTACTACTTTCATTATACTTACATACTTTTTCATTGTAGTTATTGTATTGCTTGTGACCCTAACCATAAATAATTGATTAACCTAGACATACAATTTTAGGCATAAACAGTTTGGCACCCACCATAGGGCCCAGGAAATTATAGGTATTCTACAGAGGAAAAGGTGCAGTCATGTTTGACGATGATAGAATTCCAAAGAAAACTGCAGACGTAATAGACGAGTCCGTAAAGGATGCTGATGATCCCAGCATACAGCCTAAGGATCTCGCTGAGTAGCCAAAAGACACCTCTCGAGAACCAATCCTTGTTACCAGTGACGGGGAAGGTGATCAACCTGTGGGAGGTAATTCTAAATTCAGAGATTTCCTTTTAAATCTCCTTAAAACCGCGTCTGAGCAGAACTCGAACAACATAGCTGATGGGATATCCCAGAAGTTAGGAGTGATGTTTGCTGAATTATCTAAGAGGCAACCATCCCCGCGAGGACCAGCACCCACAGAAAATTCACCAGCATTAGGTCCTAATCGAATGCTCAACATGGATGTCGCCCCTGGAGGCTCGTAACCAATAAACAACTAAGAACTCAAAGGAGCTCCTGTCCTTCAGGACTCATAAAAGAAATGAAGGCCATCCACGACCAAATTGGAAATGTGCCGGGTGCTCCACCTCAAGTTATCACGGTAGATGAGCAGAAGTTTTATAAACATGCATACAAAGCAAGTGTTGCACTAGTCCGCATACCAAAGCACTTCCGCTTCCCGGATAACTTGAAGTATGACGGAACGACTGACCCGGACGAGCATATTGCTGCGTATTATATGGCTGTGAAAAGTGACAAGATTACTGAGGAAGAAATTCAGTCTGCTCTAGTGAAGAGGTTTGGCTCGGCCCTTACTAAAGGGGCCCTCGCTTGGTACACTCAGCTACCAAAGGGATCTATTGAATCATTCACTCAGATGCAGGACTTGTTCAAGAAAGTGCATTCTGGTCCCCGCAAGCTTTAAAAATGCATGGAAGATATCTTCGAGATACGCCAACGAGACAGTGAGCTCCAAAAGAACTACCTTGATAGGTTTCAAAAGGACTGCATAGAGCTTCCTCTAGTCCCTGACAACATTGATGTGGTAGCTTTTGGCAAAAGTATGAATTCCAAGGGATCATTGGCTACTAGGGAGTTGCAGTGGAGCTTAACCCAGCACACTATGAACACATGGACTGCGTTGCATCAATGATATATTGAAAAGCTTTGCTTGGAGCCAGACAACTCTTATAACCCCGAAAACGAGCGAAGGAAGAGAGCAGAGAGCCTTTCTTTAGAAGGAGAAGAGAACGGAAGAAGAGTGAAGCAGAAGGCTTAAAACCAATCATGACCCGGAAGACAAAACAACTCCCGAGCATCAGGATCTCAAGAGAATAAGATGGAACCTCGTAACTTTAGGGATTTTGGTTTGTGAGTAAACGTCGTGGATCTAGTCGCCAATCACTTTGGTAGATTAGGTCCAAGGGTCCGATGGCCGCCTACCGTGAAAAGAAACTACAGGGAGGAATACAATGCCCTATTATGATTTTCATCACAGCGGCAGTCATTCCACAGTCTACTGTAAAGCCTTGATGATTGAAATTGAGCATCTGTTGAAACAAAGGAACCTCAAAGATCTGATTGAAGAAGGACCGCGTCGTTCCAAAGCACCAGTCTCTAAAATTTCGAAGACTATCAACAAAATCTTATCAAATATGGAACCCGATATCTCATGGGGGACTACGGTGTCGTGGGAATTGAAAGGCCCAATCCTATTTGGTTTGGAGGAAGAGGCAGAACATCAAGGAGACCTCATCGTGCCTCTGGAAATATCCGACTCAACTCCAGCGAGCCATGGTCGATCCGGGAAGTAGCGTGAACATTATCTGGAGGGAGGTACTGCGGAATAATGACTTGTGCCATCAAGTAGCCTCAAACACCTAAAAGATAATCAATTTCAATGGATCCCGAGAAGAGCATGTCGGAGAACTAGCTCTATCGGTTCATGTACCAGGCGTGACGAGCATAACCTCCTTCTAGGTATTGAACTGCAGTCTATCGTATGACGTCATCTTGGGACGGCCATGGATACATAGTGTTAAGGGAGTACCCTCAATACTTCATCAAGTTTTCAAATACCCAGCCTTGCACGGGATTGTTGACTTACGAGGTGAGAAGTCTTCATTTTGGATAGTATCGTCCTACTTGTGGCAGGGATCCTAGTGTACGGCTGGTAGCAAAAATAAATATGGCCGAAGAGGAAACATCGAGTTCGAGTTCATCGAGTGAGAGTCAGAGAAGAGCTCAACAAACTACGGGATCGGTTGGCGATGATGGATTAGCTTGTCCCCAAGGCCACGAAATTGGTATGTCAGCTTTTCGAGGTGCTGCAAAGACAAGGGGGCCCCTATGACTTATACAGAGTTACCTAACCGTAGCCCAGACTAATATCCAGCTCCTACACCTTCCGGTGATAACTGAGCCAAAACTAGATGAGCATTTATTATTATATGTCTCGATCTCAGAAATAGCGTGGAATGCAGTCCTTATATGAGAAAAGAATGGGAGACAATTTCCTATGAAATAGGCAAGCAAAAGACCACCGCGCTGAGACAAGCTTTTGCCTTTTACTTTTCCAATTTATCGCAGTCATGATCATGGCAAAACAGGAACTTCGCACATATTTCCTTGACCATACAGTTAGCATGATCTCCTCTATATCGAAACAGACCAAATTATCTAAACCTTGATTCTCAAAGGAGATGGAAGAATGGGCCGAGATACTGGGAGCATATGACATTATCTACCAACCTCGGGCAGGTGTCGAGTCACAGGAACTAGAAGGTTCCACCTCGAGCTTCGTGGAGAAGCTGAAGCTAAAGGCGGAGGAGTCAATCAAAAATGAAGAAACGATCAAGCTCGGACATTGGGAAATCAACATTGAAGTGGACCTGAAAAAGGAAGAAGCTGTTCTCAATCTGTGGGTTAGGACACCCAATGGGATGGTATTTCGAGAGACCGCTAGAGCTCAAATAGACAAACCAGAGTATGAAGCAATAATTCAAGCTCTTCAATAAGCCTAGATAATGGGGGCCAGGGAGGTCACCCTCTTCAGTGGCTCTCAACTGATCGTCGATCAAGTCAAAGAAAATTGCACCACAGAGGGCATCTGCATACCAGATCAGCAGGAGAGAGTGAAAGCACTCCTGAAAAATTTTCAGGCGTGGGAGTTTTCCTGTCAAGAAGAAATTATAAATAGAGGTGAAGTGATGATTGGTCTTTTATGCCAATGTTTCCCTAATATTTCCTCATGTTTGAGCATTTTATTCGCCCGTTTTCTAGTTTATGAATGTGGTTTTGCACTGATTTTATGTCGTGCGTATGTAGGTTGTTATGCAGTGCAAGTGGAGCTTTTAAGAGCATGATCGAGCAAAGAATGGTTGTAAATTGATTGAGGATTGGATCGAGCACACGAAGGCACGACACGAGGTGAGTTGCGGAGCAAGGAAGAAGCTGAATTTGCCTGGCACTATAGGCCATGCGACGCGCCTCCCAAAGCGCTCGACTGCTGGCGCGTTACTCTGTGCGGCGCGGGGCCAAAGCGCCCAAGTTTCGACGTCTTCTGCTTGTCCAAGCGCGGTCCGGGGCGCGGGGCGCCAGTTATAGCGCCCTTGGAGCGTGTTTTGACTTCCTATTTCGTCTAGGCTTAGGTGTTACTTATTACTAGGCCTTTGTAAACCCTATAAATACTCTTTTACTTAGTTTTTTATAGAAGTTCAGACTTTGGAGCAATTTGAGAGCACCATACTTCATTGAACAAGGGTTTATTCCTAATCTTTCATCTATTTAATCATTTACATCATTATTTCATCAATTCATTGCCTTGTGATTATGAATATGCGTGGCTAACTCTTACGTTCTAGGGTTAGAGTATTACATGAAAGTTGATGTTTGAAGATTGATTCCCATTAATTGAATCCCATAACGGGTTGCTTATTCTTTCTTGGTTTCACTTGCTTAATTATTAGAGCTCGATAATTATGCATTATCTATGGTTTTTAGATTGAACTCGAAAGAGGGAATTTAATTACGTAATAAGAAAGAGTAGGACTAGTTTGTGAACCCGGGCATCGGGGAATCAATTTGTGGGTAGGATAGACATATACTTGCTCGCCTAGTTTAACTAATTACAGAATTCGTTAATGCGTGCTTGTGATTCAACCCATAGACATATAGGGATTGAAGTAGCCTGCATAGACTGTGAAGAATCGAAAGGTTTTCACAGGTACATTTACTCTGTTAGTTAGTAACCCGGGATTTAAGAAGTGGAATCAATTGGAAAACTCAGCTGGATTGTTTGTAACTCTGACCCTGGACCGTCTTCTTAATATTGTTAACAACTAAAGTTTGCACCATTGTTTGACACACTTCCAGCATTTTAATTACTGCTCTTTAGTTACTAAAACTCTCACCATTGAAGAAAAAGACCCCTGGATAGTTGTTAGAAATTGTTTGTTAAGTGTTAGTTTGAATAGTCCTCGTGGGAACGATACTCTACTTATCATTTTATTACTTGTCGACCGCGTATACTTGCGTGTGCGTTTGGGAGCAACAAGTTTTTGGCGCCGTTGCCGGGGACTAATTATTGACTGATTTCTTTTTGAACGATTACTTATTATCTATTCAGGTTTAATTTTTTTTGTTGAGTTTCTTGTGCTGTTTCAGGCAACAGGTTTTGCATGCAAAGGAATAGAAAGGACGAACCACTCGCACCTTTTGATCCCGAGCTTGAAAGAACCTTGAGAAGGGTAAGAAGAGAAGCGAGAGACCGAAAAGCACTAGAAATTGTACTTGCTTCCTTACCCATTGAAATGGTAGAAGAACGAGCAGTAGCAGTGCGAGATGTTGCTCTTCCCAGCCTGGGGGGAGTAGCGTCGAGTATTGTGAAGCCCGCTATCACCAGGCATTTTGAGATTAAGCCCGGCATGATTCAGTTACTGCATGTGACTGGGCAATATGCTGGATTACTTCATGAAGATCCGCAGCAAAACATTCAGAGTTTCCTGGAAATCAGTGATACTTATACACCAGCGGGAGTTCCTACTGATTATGTTCGCTTGACTTTGTTCCCATTTTCACTGATTGGGGCAGCAAGGTAGTGGTTAAAGGCTGAAAAGCCTGGGTCTATCACTACTTGGGAGGATTTGGCTAAGAAGTTCCTGGCTAAATTTTATCCGTCTACCAAGACAACCCGGCTGAGGAGTGAAATTATGTCCTTCAGACAGATAGAAGGAGAATCTTTGTATTCAGCCTGGGAGCGATTTAAAGCTCTATTGAGAGATTGTCCACACCACAACCAATCCAATGAGGTTAGTGCACACACTTTTGTTGAGGGGTTGAATGCACACACTAAGATCGTGGTAGATGCTGCTGTTGGAGGCCAAGTACTGGCCTTAAATTTTAACCAGATCTATGATTTACTCGACAAGTTTTCGCAGAGTAATCCTGATTGGCAGGGTGTTGGTAGAACTACTGCGCAGAAAGCTGCTAGGGTGCTTCAATTAGATGCAGTTTCAGAGCTGAGGGCGAAAATGGATGCTATTTCCAATCAAATCAGCAAGCTAGTTCTACCGCAAACTCAACAACCAGCAGCTCCAGTGCAACAACTTCAAGTCTTTTGTGAGGTTTGTGGAGAGGATCATGCCACTGACGTCTGTCCATCTAATCCAGAGTCAGTGTATTATGTGGGTAATCAGAACAGGTCACAGGGTCAGAACCGAAATCAATATGGTAATAGCTATAACACCAGTTGGCGTAAACACCCTAATTTTTCTTGGAGGGATAATCGTGAGCAGCTTCAAGGCAATGAGAGACCCCAAAATAATCTTCAAAATGCACCACAGCAGGGGTCACAGTCGCAGACTTAGCCACAGCAGTCTAATTCAGTTGAGGATATGCTTAGGAAAATTCTTGCAGGGCAGCAAAACCTCATGGATGATTCAGCAGCTCAGGCACAAACTATAAAAGATTTGAGCAATGTTCAGAAAGATCTTGAGAGACAAATGGGGCAGCTAGCTGGAGCACAAAATAATAGACCTCGGGGTGCTTTGCCAAGTGATACAGAGAAAAATCCTAAAGAATTAGTGCAAGCAGTTACTTTGAGGAATGGAAGAGCTCTAGAAGAAGTTCCCCCAAAGCCAAGGAAGCCTGTTGGTGAGTTAGAGCCTAATGCTGATGGAGAGGTGGAGAAAGAAGCTGAGAAAGTGGTAGAAAAGCAGCCCGAGCCTGCTACTGTGAGACCACCACCACCTTTCCCTCAGAGACTTCAGAAGCAGAAAGTTGATGCAGCATGCAAGAAATTCTTGGAGATCTTGAGTCAGATTCAGGTAAATATTCCTTTGGTGGAGCTTTTGCGGGATGTTCCCAAATATGCTAAATACATCAAGGATATTGTTGCTAACAAAAGAAGACTGAATGAGTTCAAGACAGTTGCACTCACTGAGGAGTGTAGTTCTAGAGCTAGAAGCAAGCTTCCTCAGAAATTGAAGGATCCTGGTAGATTTACTATTCCCTTGAAAATTGGGGAACATGAGGTTGGACGAGCTTTGTGTGATTTGGGTGCTAGTGTGAATTTAATGCCTTCATCAGTTTTCAGGAAACTAGGCCTAGGCGAACCACGACCAACTACTGTGACTCTGCAACTGGCTGATAGATCGTTGACATGCCCCGAGGGGATTATTGAGGATGTGCTTGTACAAGTGGGTCAGTTTATATTGCCTGTTGATTTTATTATTCTTGATTATGAAGCTGATCCTGAGGTTCCTCTCATATTGGGAAGAGGATTTTTGGCTACTGCTGATGCTGTTATTAGAGTTAGAGCTGGAAAGATGATCATGAAGGTAAATGGGGAAGAAGTTGTGTTTAATGTGTTCAGAGCTACCCAGCTTCCTTCCCATTATGAAGAGTTGTCTATGGTAAAGGTGATAGATCATGAGTTGACTGCTGATGAGAGGTCATTCTTGGCCTCTAATGTTGATTCTCAGGAGAAGGCACTCTTATGTGATGATGATGATATCCTGAAGGATGATGACATTGAAGAATATTTGGAGATTCATAATATACAGAGTAAATTCATCCCAGGATGGAAGAAATTTGAGGAGCTTGATAGACCGTTGACCTTAACTCCTGCTAAACCGTCTATTGAGAAGGCTCCTACTCTTGAACTCAAACCTTTACCTGCACACTTGCGTTATGCTTATTTGGGTGAGGGTAATACCTTGCATGTTATCCTTTCTTCTTTGTTGTCTGATGTGCAGGTTGAAAAGGTGTTGAGGGTGTTGCGAGAGCGCAAGAGAGCTATTGGCTGGACTATTGCTGATATTAGAGGGATTAGTCCTTCTTTCTGCATGCACAAAATTCTCTTGGAAGAAGACCATAAGCCATCTATAGAGCAGCAGAGGAGCTAAATCCAATTATGAAGGAGGTGGTGAAGAAAGAAATTATCAAGTGGCTGGATGCTGGTATTATTTTTCATATCTCTGACAGCAAGTGGGTAAGTCCAGTGCAATGTGTTCCAAAGAAGGGGGGCATGACAGTGGTGAAGAATGAGCATAATGAGTTGATTCCTACAAGAACAGTCACAGGGTGGCAAATTTGCATTAATTATAGGAAGCTGAACAAGGCCACCAGGAAAGACCACTTCCCACTGCCTTTTATTGATCAGATGCTGGATAGACTTGCGGGGCATGAGTATTATTGTTTCTTTGATGGGTATTCGGGCTACAATCAGATCGTGATAGCTCCTGAAGATCAAGAGAAGACTACTTTTACTTGTCCATATGGCACTTATGCATTTAGAAGGATCCCGTTTGGGTTATGTAATGCCCCGGGGACTTTTCAGCGGTGCATGATGGCTATTTTCACCAACATGGTGGAAAAATTTGTGGAGGTATTCATGGATGATTTCTCAGTAGTTGGTGATTCCTTTGATGATTGCTTGAAAAATCTGGATGCTGTGCTGAGCCGTTGTGAAGAAACAAATCTGGTGCTGAATTGGGAAAATGTCATTTTTTGGTTCAAGAAGGCATAGTACTTGGGCACAAGGTGTCAAAGCAAGGGATCGAGGTTGATAAAGCGAAGATTGAGGCTATTGAGAAATTACCACCACCTATCTCTGTTAAGGGGGTGCGTAGTTTCTTGGGACATGCAGGGTTCTATAGACGTTTCATAAAGGACTTCTCCAAAATTTCTAATCCCATGTGCAAGTTGTTGGAGAAGGATGTGAAATTTGAGTTTAATGATGCTTGTCTCAAGGTATTTGAAGAGTTGAAGAAAAGGTTGGTGACTGCACCAATCATCACTGCTCCTGACTGGTCTTTTCCATTTGAATTGATGTGTGATGTGAGTGATAATGCTATTGGGGCTGTTCTAGGCCAAAGAATTGGAAGAATCTTTCACTCCATCTATTATGCAAGCAAGACTCTTGATGCAGCCCAATCAAACTATACCACCACTGAGAAGGAGTTGCTAGCCGTAGTGTATGCTTTTGATAAATTCAGATCTTATTTGGTTGGCACTCGCGTTGTTGTCTACACTGATCATGCCGCAATCCGGTATTTGTTTGAGAAGAAGGACTCCAAGCCTACACTAATTCGATGGGTTCTCCTATTGCAAGAGTTTGATGTTGAAATTCGAGATCGTAAGGGGACTGAGAATCAAGTAGCTGATCATTTGTCAAGGCTAGAGAATAGAGATCATGTAGATAAAGGGCCTGAGATTAAAGAGGTATTCCCTGATGAGCAGCTTTTTGCTTTAGATGCAGCTGAGGTGCCATGATATGCTGATATGGTGAACTTAATTGTGAGTAATGTGTATCCTCCTGGGGCTACAGCTGAGCAAAAGCGTGAACTCCTTCATGAGAGCAGATTTTATGTGTGGGATGAGCCTTATTTGTACAAGATAGGCCCTGATCAACTAGCTAGGAGATGCATTCCAAGGGAAGAAGTTGAGCCGATTCTACAGAGCTGCCATTCCTCTCCTTATGGTGGCCATCTTGGTGGAGATCAAACAGCTGCAAAGGTACTTGAGTCTGGTTTCTTTTGGCCTACCTTATTTAAAGATGCTCATGCCTTGGTGAAGCAATGTGATCGTTGCCAAAGAACGGGTACTATTTCTAGGCGTCACGAGATGCCTTTGAACAATATCCTGGTGATTGAGCTGTTTGATTGTTGGGGGATTGATTTTATGGGTCCATTCCCACCTTCCATGGGCCGTAAATACATTCTCGTGGCGGTTGATTATGTGTCTAAATGGGTGGAGGCTGTTGCACTTCCAACAAATGATGCGAGTGTGGTGGTGAAATTCGTGAAGAAAAATATTTTCACTCATTTTGGGACTCCGCGGGCTATAATCAGTGATGAAGGTACGCATTTTTGCAACCGGTTGTTCAATAAATTATTGGCCAAGTATGGGGTTCGCCACAAGGTGGCCACTGCTTATCATCCCCAAACTAGTGGCCAAGTGGAAGTATCTAATAGAGAGATCAAGCAAATCCTTGAGAAGACTGTGAATGCCTCGAGGAAGGATTGGGCTATGAAGTTAGATGATGCTCTCTGGGCCTATCAGACTGCATTTAAAATGCCTATTGGAACCTCTCCATATAGGCTTGTTTATGGTAAGGCCTGTCACTTACCCATTGAGCTAGAGCATAAGGCATATTGGGCAATTCAAAAGCTCAACCTTGATATGGCCTTGGCGGGTGAGAAGAGAATGCTTCAATTGCATGAGCTTGAAGAGTTCCGTTTCCATGCTTATGAAAATGCAAAATTATACAAGGAACGGACAAAGAAGTGGCATGACAAGCATATTGAGTGTCGTCAGTTTGAGCCCGGGCAGCTGGTGTTGTTGTTTAACTCGACGTTGAAGTTATTTCCGGGCAAGTTGAAGTCTAGATGGTCGGGGCCGTTTGAAGTAGTTCGTGTTACCGCACATGGAGCGGTTGAATTGAGAGCCCCGGATTCGGAGAAGACTTTCTTGGTAAATGGCCTAAGGGTGAAGCATTATTGGGGAGGTTTGGTGAATCATCGTACCTCCATTACTTTGAGGGACCCATGATTGATACTCGTCGTGCCACGACGTTAAATAAGGCGCTTCTCGGGAGGCAACCCGAGTTTGTACTTGTAATAGTTGAGTTGTTTTGTGTTTTATAGTGTCACGTAGTTTTTGTTTTTGTGTGTCATTTTTGTAGGTATCGGGAGTGCTAAACGTGGTGCAGTTTTTGTATTGAGGGGTACGGGACTCTTTGAGGCATGTCCCGCGCTTGGGTTCGCAGTAGGAATCAAAATTTGGTGCGGAAAAATTGTTCGGGCGCGTTTGGGAGCGCCCCGCGCCTCCCAACGCGCAAAACAATACCTGAAGCAAAGAGCCTTGCGCGTTTGGGAGCGCCCCGCGCCTCCCAACGCGCCTAGGCAAGCAGAATGCGCAGAAAAGCCACCGCGGTTGGGGCACGCCGCGTGAGGCAAAGCGCCCGGCTAATTTTCGGTAAAATCCAGGTCCAAACGGTTTTTAACCCGCGACCCGGATTCCCTCTCTCCTCTATACCGATTCCCTCCCCTTTTCTTCATTATTTTCTCTCAAAACACTCCCTAAATCTCCCCCAAATCATCCCTAATTCTTGGAATCAATCACAAGTTTTTTTCAACTCATTCTAACATTTTCAAGTAAGTAAATTCTTACCCTCATCTCTCCATTACATGTAAGATTAACAAGCTTTTTCCATGGTAGATTTCTTAACTAGTTTGCAAGCTCATGATTACAAATTACTCTTAAATTGATTAAATTGATCATTATGCTTCATGGTTAGCTTGTGTACTTGTAAAAAGAGATCTCCCACGAATTTGGGAGGGTTATTACATTACAAAATTCATTGAACTTGAAAGTTGAAGAGTGTGCACACCAAGTGTTTGTGAAAAAGCCTCAACCATGAAAATTGTCTAATATTGTGAATTCTTGAGTAGCAATGCTATCCTTAGGCTTAAGATGAACATTGAGTGTCGCACTCACATAAATATTGGCTATTTTGTACCCGCACTAGCTTGATCATGATAACCACAAACGTGGCGCATTTTGTACAATGCTAGTTTTGGCTAAGTGTGGGGTTGCTTGTGTTATTGAGTTGGATTGTTGATACATAGAGTGAGCGATAAGTATGGGGTGGTGTCCTACTAATTGTGCTTGAATTGAATTTTTGTGCTTAATTTGACATCTCACATTGATCTTCTTGTTTGTTGTAGGCACCATGGTTGTAACACCCCACAAACCAAGTTCTTCATCCGCCTCGGCCCCTAAGAAATCACTCCAAGCCGGGCCTTCATCTAGCAAGGCAAAGGGCAAGGCATCGGCCAAGCCCAAGGCCAAGCCAAAGGACAAGGCTAGAATCCCTATAGACGCGGTGCCTATACCAAGGCCCGGGGGCAAGACACGATTTGGTCTCACTTTTGTGAAGAAGGGTGAGTGCCAAACTTAGTACAAGAGTGCGAAGCTTGCGGGGTACATCCCCGACCAAGCCATTGACAAGAGGAGAGTGATGCAAAAGTTTCGAGGGGTGGGTGATGCTATTCATGCCTTACATTGGGACTCGATCTTTGAGAGTCCGGGGCATGCCAACCTCGACCTAGTACAGGAACTCTACGCCAATTGGGAGCCGGATGAGGCGTGGAAGGATGATGATATGGTTACTGTTTGGGGTGTGAAGGTGAGATTGGACCACACGGTGTTGAATGCCTTCTTGGGGGTCGAGGACCCTGACTATGATGAGCTGAGAGACTTTATTAAAAAGCCTGATTATAAGGCTCTGTAGGATACATTGTGTGGTGAGAGCTCCACTCATAGGTGGGAGCGAAGTGTGTCAGGAAGACACAAATTCATGTTCTTCTCGCAGTTTCTGAAAACAGCTCGCGTGTGGATGAGATTGATAAATGCACGCATCTTGCCTTCACCTTATTATTCTGAGGTCACCAAGACTCGGGCATGCATGGTTTACTTTTTCATGATCGGGAGGCCGGTTAACATCGGCTACTACATGTTGCGGTTGATGAGAGAGCAACGGGAATCAAAGACATGTAGTCGTTTGTATTTTGGGAACATTCTTACCCGGTATCTGGAGCAGGCTGGAGTCCCAGTGGATGAGATCAGGGATCGCATTGTCCCCGACATCGAGAAGCCTTTTGATATTGCCGCGTTAAAGGGTGTGACCACTACTGCACCAGTAAGACTGACGGCTGACGAGTGGCGGGACACAGACACCAACTTGTCCGCACGTCACTACTTGATGATGGAGCACATGGCCCGGCAGTCTGGCATGGATATGGCGGCTCTTGATCGCACAGTGCCTTTACTGGAGTCCTCGAGACGCCTGCTGGGTATGACTCAGGCAGTAGAGATGCCCCCGGAGGAGGATGAGAACACTGATTCAGACATTGTTGATCGTGATCCGGACAGTGAGGCTGTTGAGACTGATGTTGAGGGCGGTGCCTCTGATGGGCAGGAGGAGGACTAGGTCCGCACTCGTGCGCACCACCCAGTATAGGCCAGCTAGTTTTCAGGGAAGTTTCCTTTACTTTTGCACTTGCTTCTTTGTCGCACTGAGGACATTGCTTAGTATAAGTGTGGGGTGGGGAACTACCCTTTATTTATTTTTGAGGTTAGGGATGCATGTACCGTAGGATTTTCTTTTTTGTCACTTGACTTTATTTTGATTTGTTTCTTGCTTTAATATATGAAAAAAATTGAAAAAAAAATTTAGAAAACCAATGAAAAATTCCAAAAAGATTTTCCTTTTAGTTTTTATTAGTGGTACATGTCATCCACCCCGTGGTTTTTCTTATGGCCTCGGTTCTTTTCCACGGGGAGTTTGAACCGGGTAGTTTTTATTTTTAGGATTAGAATAGTTAGTATAGATGACCCTAGACGAAGAAAATAGGTAGAATGCTAGGTGCCTTTGATTTGTTTGATACCGGTGTACTTGAACTTGTTGCATGTGCTATTTGTGGTGTCCTTGGGTTTTAAATTGTAATGCATGCCTAAAAAAAATGGAACGACCCCCTTGAGATGCTTGAGTCTACTTGCTTGACCTCGTTGTGAACCTTTGTGCATTAGTGCTTAATTTTCCACAAGTTCCACTCTAAATGCTTGATTAAGAGTTGTTGATGGAGCCTTTTTGTGTGGATCGTGTGCAATATGTGTGTGAGGCATATTCTTGTTTGCTCCATGTTTGCATATTGATGTCTACAACTTGCCCCGTGTGTGTGCAAAGCGAAATCCTAGGTTTGCTCTAGTCGGGAAATGATACAGGACTTCTTTTGATTTGCCTACCCTTACATATACACCTTGGACTTGATTGTTGTGATTTCTTTGACCTTTTGTTGGCACCCACACCCCGAGCCTACCCACTTGTTCTAAATTGTTCTCTTTTGGCCCTTTACTCCTTAAGCACTTTAATTGATAATGTGATATTATTGTGGAGTTGTGGTTGAATATTGGGAGGTTTTCGAGTGGAACCAATGAGGGGAATACTTGAATGAATTGTGTAGTAGTTGTTTATGAGCATTGGCAAGGTTGGAAAGTAATGAATAGATAAAGAAAACAAATGAAAAAAAAAGGAGCAAAGTTGAAAAGAAAAAAATTTTGGAAAAAGAAATAAAGAGAGAAGAATATCCATTCCTTGCTAGTGTGTGCTTAAAAGAAAAAAATTTCTACTTGTTGAGAAGGTGTGTGTGAAAGTTGTTGATTGGGTGGCTTTGATGAGATTTGTGCTTAAATTATTTGTGATGTATTAAAGTGCTTAGGGAGGAAGTCACTATTATCCATTTGTATCCTACCAGCCCCTTAGCCTACATTACAACATTTTTAAAGTCCTAGTTAATCCCGATTGGAGTGAGCTTACATTAGTGGAGTCCTACACTACGGGCAAGCCTATGGTACATTGTGTGTGACATGTGAGACTTTCATGAGAGTGAGTGAATTCGTTCTATGTTATTGTCCCCGTTCTATTCATGATATTTATTATTGTGTGTGATATTTGGGGGACACTCTATTGCTTCATTTTGGTGAGGGCACATGGTTTGCATGAAATAGGTGAAGTCGTGGCTTCTTGGTTGAGTAGAATGGGCCGAGATACTGGGAGCATATGACATTATCTACCAACCTCGGGCGGGTGTCGAGTCACAGGAACTAGAAGGTTTCACCTCGAGCTTCGTGGAGAAGCTGAAGCCAAAGGCGAAGGAGTCAATAAAAAATGAAGAAACGATCAAGCCTGGACGTTGGGAAATCAGCATTGAAGTGGACCTGAAAAAGGAAGAAGCCGTTCCCAATCTGTGGGTAAGGACACCCAGTGGGATGGTATTTCGAGAGACCTCTAGAGCTCAAATAGACAAAGCAGAGTATGAAGCCATAATTCAAGCTCTTCAATTAGCCTAGATAATGGGGGCCAGGGAGGTCACCCTCTTCAGTGGCTCTCAACTGATCGTCGATCAAGTCAAAGAAAATTGCACCACAGAGGGCATCTGCATACCAGATCAGCAGAAGAGAGTGAAAGCACTCCTGAAAAATTTTCAGGCGTGGGAGTTTTCCTGTCAAGAAGAAATTCTAAATAGAGGCGAAGTGATGATTGGTCTTTTATGCCAATGTTTCCCTAATATTTCCTCATGTTTGAGCATTTTATTCGCCCGTTTTCTAGTTTATGAATGTGGTTTTGCACTGATTTTATGTCGTGTGTATGTAGGTTGTTATGCAGTGCATATGGAGCTTTTAAGAGCATGATCGAGCAAGGAATGGTTGTAAATTGATTGAGGATAGGATCGAGCACACGAAGGCACGACACGAGGCGAGTTGCGGAGCAAGGAAGAAGCTGAATTTGCCTGGCGCTATAGGCCATGCGGCGCGCCTCCCAAAGCGCTCGACTGCTGGCGCGTTACTCAGTGCGGGGCGGGGCCAAAGCGCCCAAGTTTCGACGTCTTCTGCTTGTCCAAGCGCGGTCGGGGGCGTGGGGCACCAGTTATAGCGCCCCTGGAGCGTGTTTTGACTTCCTATTTCGTCCAGGCTTAGGTGTAACTTATTACTAGGCCTTTCTAAACCCTATAAATACTCTTTTACTTAGTTTTTGATAGAATTTCAGACTTTGGAGCAATTTGAGAGCACCATACTTCATTGAACAAGGGTTTATTCCTAATCTTTCATCTATTTAATCATTTACATCATTATTTCATCAATTTATTGCCTTGTGATTATGAATATGCCTGGCTAATTCTTACGTTCTAGGGTTAGAGTATTACATGAAAGTTGATGTTTGAAGATTGATTCCCATTAATTGAATCCCATAACGGGTTGCTTATTCTTTCTTGGTTTCACTTGCTTAATTATTAGAGCTCGATAATTATGCATTATCTATGGTTTTTAGATTGAACTCGAAAGAGGGAATTTAATTACGTAATAAGAAAGAGTAGGACTAGTTTTTGAACCCGGGCATCGGGGAAATCAATTTGTGAGTAGGATAGACATATACTTGCTCGACTAGTTTAACTAATTACAGAATTCGTTAATGCGTGCATGTGATTCAACCCATAGACATATAGGGATTGAAGTAGCCTGCATAGACTGTGAAGAATCGAAAGGTTTTCCCAGGTACATTTACTCTGTTAGTTAGTAAGGAT
The DNA here is from genome assembly GCA_029990575.1 of Petunia axillaris subsp. axillaris. Classification (NCBI taxonomy): domain Eukaryota; kingdom Viridiplantae; phylum Streptophyta; class Magnoliopsida; order Solanales; family Solanaceae; genus Petunia; species Petunia axillaris. The sequence goes on along the minus strand of JARKNS010000004.1, from coordinate 97,047,076 downwards.
TTAAGAAGTGGAATCAATTTGAAAACTCAGCTGGATTCTTCGTAACTCTGACCCTGGACCGTCTTCTTAATATTGTTAACAACCAAAGTTTGCACCATTGTTTGACTACACTTCCAGCATTTTAATTACTGCTCTTTAGTTACTAAAGCTCTCACCATTGAAGAAAAAGACCCCTGGATAGTTGTTAGAAATTGTTTGTTAAGTGTTAGTTTGAATAGTCCTCGTGGGAACGATACTCTACTTATCATTTTATTACTTGTCGACCGCGTATACTTGCGTGTGCGTTTGGGAGCAACACGAAGCGTCCGAAGATCCATACGCTCAACAAGTAGTGGTTGAGTTAAACCCCGTGGACCTGATGAAGCTCGACGTTCCAGGCACAAGATCTGTCGTAGGGCAGCAACACTTTCTGATCAACTGCCTAAGCAAAGGAATCCTCCTTGATAACAAATCAAAAAGCAAACAACTGCTAAAGCAAGCCATTCATTATTGTTTGGTTGGCACAGAATTATACCATCGGGTTGTCAACGGCCCAGAGGCAACATCTTCAGGCTCAGCACCCTCGAGTAGGGAAGTCCAAGCACATACCCCTAAACCTTCTGAGGGTCGAGCATAAAGTATCTTAAAGGCATTTAGTTTTATGTTTTGAGTTCTTTTTAACTTTGATTGCAGTATTTTCATACTCATCAGTCATGTTATAGGTTTTCACCCACAACATCTCAGGCTTCGCACCCGTTTTATCAAAAAAACTACTATTTTTAACAAGTTTTACTTTCTTATTCAAATCTATCTACGATCCAACTATTCATAGACCCGGCCAGACTACGTCTAGCTCAGCCACCAGACAGTATTCGTGTGTTGAACTCGTTAATTCAACAACTGGACCTACACACCGATGGGGATGCCTGTTTGTGTAGTGCCAAAAAGTCTTAAATACTCGAGTAACTAAGCAGATATGTTTGAAGTCGGACGCAAAAGTGCCTGTTATCACACGAGCTAAAGTCCTCCCATTGTGGGCGCAAGCAGCCATCTCCTACAGATGCAACCTAGCCGCCAAATATTGGTGCACAGCGGACTTAATTGCTCATATAAGGCACATTGATTAAACTTCCTAAACATTTAGGACATTCAGGACGACCGGAAGCCATGTAATCCTTAGGTGCACAAATATACTGCTTGACTATACATTACAAAACATGTAATAACACAAGTACATATAATAGTATTGGTGAACGACCGTTTCACTAATAACGAACAGCCCGTAGGCTCATAATATACATTTAGTTCTTCCTGAATATAACATATGTTATAACAATTATAGAAAAAAAAGGAAATGGAATACTAATAACAAAGAGCTCCTCAGGATTAACATGGCTTAAAATCCTTCTTCTGGATTGTAGCTACAAGCCGTAAACTGTCTGGAGTTCTTCTTTACTTTTTGTAGCTAAAGATACATTGGTCCGAGCATTCCTTCAAAGCATAAAGTAACTGGTACAACCACAGCTCGTTTGCTTGATCAAAGCAAGGGACCCCGGCAGAGTCTGGGTACAGGCTTGGCCTTCCACCTCAACTGGTCAAACCGGAATACACAGTCCCGTAGATCTTCAAGCGCAAACAAAATTTAGCCGAGAGTGGAATGGCTTGAGTTGGGAACATACCACAGGAGAGCCTCTTCCCTCAGGTATCCCACAGCCAATGGCCAATAAGGCATTGCAACACCGACAAGACCGAACCAGCAGAACCGAGAGGCAGCCCAGAAAAGTAGACAGAGTTAGAGCTTGGCGACTCGCTAATCTGCTCACAACCCGGAGCTCTCTCCTCTTGCCTGCCATGAAATGGAGTCAGACAAGTCGGCTTCAATCCTTCTCCACCAAAGAGGCAATCTAAGCACCAGAAAAATCCTGGCGGAGAAGCCGCACGGAAGCTGAAAGGGCTAAGCATCCTGACTCCTCATGACAAGAAGAATATCACAGCAACCGCTTTGTTAGAAGATGAGCGCACCATAATCAGTGCACGTGATACAATGAAGACATCCTAAAGGACATTGTTAGAATCCCGATCAAACTTCATGATTCGAGGGACTTCATCTGTTTCCTTATGGACGAAAAAGGAAAAAGATGTAATTGCAGGCGAATTTCCTCCTATGTTTCCATCATGCAACATCCATTCGGAATGAAGAAGGTTTTCTGGAAGTATCAAACCAGGATCGAAGACAAACATTGTTTAAGGAACAAGAGTTTCTCGCTATCATAAGAAATTATTAAAGAAGATGAGTATTTTCTGAGAAAGAGTTTGTGAATTTCCCACTGTCGTGAAGTCGCTAATTATAGGTAGGAAAGGATAAGGATGGAGCATGAAACAGTCAAGCGTCATTATTGCTGAAGATATGAACGATTCAGATCAGTTAATGCCAGTTCTTGAAAAGGTACATGGGATTGGTATCAGCCAATCAGAAGGAAGCATGCCAAGTTCTTGAAGAGTTCAATATCATTCTTGGTCAAAAAGACTGCGAGTCTCAAGGAGTCGGTGAGATATCTTTTCACATCCACGCCGCTTTTACTTCCGGACTGCTTGCATCAGTACTCAGCAAGTAGGGGACCGACTGTGTGGGCAAAAATATGTCACCTACTGTTACGGGGTAACGATTCCAGCTTGCGAGACTAGACTTATCTTATAAGTCACCGGGCGTAGAGGATACATGCCCGCTCTTGGAGCCAACGATCGTTTAGGCAGCACGGCCATATGACGCAGGGTATACATCCCGCCGCCTAGGGTTTACAGTCTCCTAGTTAGGGTTAGTATATTCCACCGCTGAGTTATAGGCCCATAGCCTTATTAGTCTTTGTATTTTAGCTTATTTAGGATAGAGTATCACTACTATAAATACCCCTTCTTACATTATTTAGTATATCGGATGATTCAACACCGAATCCGACTATTCTCAAGGAATAAAAATTATTCTGTCTTTCTCTTAGTTATTTCGTCTTGTTTATTCTTTACTGCTTTCATTATACTTGCATACTTTTCCATTGTAGTTACTGTATTGTTTGTGACCCTAACCATAAATAATTGTTTAACCTAAACGTATAATTTTAGGCATAAACAAAGGGTATCCCCGAACATCTTAAAAAATATGGATTCTTTCTCCACTGGGGTCAGGTCATTGCCTTTCACCATGGCCATGTATTCAGTCACGTGATTGGCTGGATCAGTCGTGCTGTCATACTTTTTTTAAGATTTGTAGCTTGAAATTCTTCGGGACAGGATTCGGGGCTGCCTCCAGTTTGTAGACTTGTTGTCTACATTTATCGATGTCTAAAACCCTCTAAGTCTTCCTGACCCCGAGGATGTTTTTGAGTCGTTTCTCAAACTGGGCCTCGAAATCTCTCTGCCACTTCTCGAAGTCAGCCTAGACGCTTGTTTTCGCCACCGTAGAAGTTGTTCCAAAAGGTGGAATACCATGTGGAATAGTCCCTGAGCCTTCAGACGTAACACCATTTGGAAGTCCCCCTGTTGTTGAGCCCGTAGGAACAAAGTTTGGGATGTTTCCATTAGGAGCCGCGGGTGGAGTGTTGGTGGGAGTGGTATTGTTTCATGTATTTCTTGAGATGGTTTGCAGTGAGCTGCAAAATTAGCTTTGATGATTGCTTGTTCAGCAAGCTACCCCTGAATTTGTTGCAAAAAAAATCATAATGTGTGCATTAAATGCATCATTTGACCCCAATGAAGAGGGGTCAGCTAGAGATGGAGGTGCATGTGTTCCATTATTTTGTGAAAGTGGAGGTACAAACGTTCCGTCACCAGCTTGCCCATCCGGGCATGGTTGATTCCCCATTGACACTAACCTTGTTATCATCTATCATCAAGAATCAAAGATGAAAATGTGAACAAACTTGTCGCACAACATTAGAACAAAGCGTAATTGTTTGATCCCCACGAAGGGCACCAATTTGTATTAGCCTATATCGGATTATGTTAATCAATCAAATTTGTGATTGGTTTTACAAGCAATATGTCACATCAAAGTTGATAATTAAATAGAAGTAAGTGAATAACAAGACCACAAGTAAATTTTTCTGTAATAACCGCTTCAAGAGTTGTGTTGGCCTAAATCGAGATAGGACAACAAATCGAATTTGTTTTGGGGTTGATTGATAATTTTTTTGTATCAAAGTTATATTCGAGCTAAGATTGGATATAAATGAGACGAATACTTAAAAGAATGAACGAGGCAAGAAATAAACAAACTGATAAAAACGAGACAAAGTTTTAGGAGAAAGAATGTAAAACAAGTATCGTATTTCTGGATGTCTTTCCTAGTTACAGATGAGTCCTATTTATAATTGATGAAAGAAGTAACGTTATAGCCATAATAACTATGCTTTTATGGCCATTACTCTATATTTGATCTTGGTCAGCTCATGATCTTCCTCTTAAATGCCTAGACAACGGTCGACAGTTACAAAGATCGGGTCTCGTTCTGTCAAGGCATTATACTTGCTCGGGGACATTGTGTCATGGTGATCGTTCCGAGCTCTGCACCTTGGACTCAATTTTGTTTCTTCCCCGAGGTGGTATTTCGAGGCAAGGAGTCGCGCAATCTCCCCTCGCGGACTCGATTCTCAAGATTGACTTGAGCTGGGCTTCGTACCCTCGCTCAAGGTCTCGATGGTTTTCTACCCAATACAGATAGTCCCCTACTGTTTGAGCAGTTGTCAGATCTGTCGAGAAGGGAATGAGTTTAGGAGGAAGATCGACGTGGTAGTTCATGTGCCGTGAAATTCGAAAGCGGTGGTGGTCACTCCATATTCCCATCAATCATGCATGGCAATCACTGATTGCGCGTGATTATTTCTTTTGCCTTCCCCATGCATTTGTAATTATGGCGCCTTAACCTATATAATAGCCGTGCTTCTTCTTCTTCTCTTTCTTCACATATTTCCTTGCTTTTAACAGTGAAATTTTCTTGAATTTTCCTCCTCTTACTGCTCAATAACTTCCTTCTGAAGAAATGTCTAAGCAAAGTTCACCAAACTCTTCCCCTTCTTTTGTTGACACCATGATCGTTGGTGGTGAACTGGTGAATGTTCCCGAACCATTGAACGATATCGTTCCTGCTGACTTCAATATGAATAATTTACCCCAATCAAGCGGTTTGGGTCAAGAGCAACATCCAGCCGCGGCTGCCGAGGCTGTTGTGGTTGATGATGCTGATGTTATCATGAGGGATATTGGTGACGAGCTTCTTTCAGAAGACATCGAGCTCAAACCTCATCATGTTATTCCCTCTAAAATAGACCTCTCGAAGGACTTCATTATGCAGTTTCAGACCGAGTCAGAGGTTAGGAGGAAGAGAAATATCCCTGTTAAAAATACACCAAGTTTGATCACTCAGGCGAACATACATTTGGTTTGGTCTGATTGCAATTGGGGCCCCGAGGTTAAGATTGATATCATTGCCCCTGATAGCCGAGTATGTGATAGAGTCGAGGGGCGTTCTTTTTTCTCTACCTACCCATTCACAATAGGGTTTTCACTTCCTATACCCGAGGTGTTGGACTTCTTTTGCCGCACTTATCAATTGTGCATAGCCCAGATTGGCCTTGGGATGTGGAGGCACGTTCAGTGCCTTGAATTTTTGAGTAAGTTAGCTGGGGTCACATTTACCCTTGATCATCTTTTGTACCTTTTCTACCCTTTCCTTCACAAGGATGGAATCGTCCAGCTTAACAAGTAAGGTTCGTACTCGCTGATTACAAAAAGCGAGGATACTGAAGACCATGGGTAGAACAAGCATTTCATTCTTCTGCCCACTGTGCTTTTGTCCCCGAGGCCTAATTTCCCCGACCGATGGAATCGAGCACGTAAGTGAAGTATTCTTCTTGGATAGTTTTGATTTTTACTTCGACACTTCTATGCTTAACTCTTCTTCTTCGATTTATTTTAGTCGTGGAAATCCCAATTTTCTGTCCGAAGGACTTGACCCAATGGGTCCAAGCTATTATCGATACCAAACCCAGATTGAATAGGTCATGGATGGTTTTGGCAGCCTTGGACGAGAATCGATTGGCATGCAAACGGCGTGGTCAGTTGTCTTCAACCAAATCAATGCCTTTCTTATTTTCCTCAAGTTGTCTTTTCTTAGCAAATCATCATCTTTCTTTGTTGTAGGTCTCCCAAAGAGGGCGATCATCACGCCGAAGGAGAAAAAGTGAATGAAAGACAAGAAGGAAGAAGTCCCCGAGGCAGGGGATGCTTTAAGTGCCCTTCAAGGTTTGATTGGAAACCTTTCGAAGGGAAAAGAAAAAGAAGGAAAAGAAAGAGGAGAGAAAGGAACAGCCCCCAAGGGGTCAGCCGACCTTGGGGCTAAGACAGGTTGAGTGTTCGTTTTTTGTTCGTCTCTTTGGTTCCAGTTTTCCCTTTTGCTTTGTTCTTTTGCTAATTATGCTTTTTCCCTTTCCTTTTAGTTTTGAAAAGGAAGAAATCCTCCTTGGAGAGAACCCCAGAGGCAAAACGGGTCAGAATGGAGCCTGTCCCTTTTCCCGAGCTCACCCATTTCGGAAAGATAAAAAACGACCAAGAAAAGTTGTGGTTTCCCCTCTTCGCGAGCTAGAGCTAGTTTAGGTTGTTGATAAAGGCAAGAGGGTAGCTCAAACTTTAGCTGCAGTAGAAATAGACGATGCTCAACCACCTCGAGCAGGAGACAAGACTCCTTGAGCTGCTTCCGAGCTTGCTCCCGACGCAACTTCTTGGAGACAATTTCGCTATATCGAAATACCCTCTGATCTTTGTCTCCTAGATAGCAATATCCAAGTCCAAATTAGTCTACATTGACTCTTGGGTCCATTGGAACATGACCTCCTTGAGAAAACCCATATTGTTGACTTGATGGCTGATGCTGCTCAGCACGTTATTCATGTATGCTTTCCTTCTCTCAATTTTCCTTTCCAACCTTGGTTTTGTTTCCCTTTTTGATTTTTCTAAATTTTCTGTTGTAGTGGTACATCAATTCTATCAGGGCTGTGAGATTGAGTACCATCGAGATGAGAATCTCAGGCAAATGAAGGCAGGATGGAGACGAGAGCGGGCAGGTCTCGAGTCTCAAATGAGGAATCTTGAGAAAGAGTTGTTGAGTACAAGGCTTGAGCTTGATCAAGTCAATAATGCTCCTAGCAAATTTGATCTCGAGATGGTCAAAGCCCTTGAGGCTAAGTTTGTTGTTGAGAAGAAGATGGCTCATTTAAAAGAGCTCTGTGATGCCGAGCTGAAGAGAGTGAGAGTCGAGGCCCAGTCGGTTAATGAGCGTTTTAAGAAATTTCATGCTGACTTGAAGCAGAAGTTGCTCAAAATGAATGAGATGGCCGGAAGAAGGAGCAGCTGGCCAAGGAGAAAGAGCGGCACGAAAATGAGGTTAAGGCTTTGCGGGGTGAAGTTGATTCCTTCTCTTCGAGGCGTGAAATGAGGAGGACTCAGGCCAAGGTTGACAAGAATTATGACGTTATCCAGACGAGGTTGAGAACTTTGAAGGAGTATCGTAGCGGGGCTAACCTTGATGCAGAGACTGCTAAGGCTGAGGGCGATGCTATCATGGCTCAAAAATTAATGGAAATCCTGAATTCGAGCAGCGGGAATGACGAGGAAGATGGTTCCGAGGAAGAAGCTTAGAGTATCTTTCTGATTTCTTTTATGTCAACATTTTTGTACGGTTCTTTCCAGAGGATGCCTTTTGTTTTGAACCGGCTGTTTTTAGATTAAAAAGAAAAAAAATATATATATTTAAAATAAAAAAATTCGGAAATAGGAGTAGCTAAGTGGAAGGACCTGTGCTTTCTCTATGAATTATTTGATACTGTCATATTTAGTCCTTTACATGCGAGTTGAACTTCCCTAAAGATTTTTGGTGTGAGTTATATATTGGATTGATAGTCAGTCTTGTTAGTGACTCTTCGGCTTAGGTTTCTGACTCTAAGTGCTGACCGAATAGTATGACTTGTCTCGTTTGTTTTTGTTAGGTGTTGGAATTATTCCGCCTTGAGTAGTTCATGTGCCATGAGTCGTGAGGTGCTTTTCTTTCTTCTCGTGCTTGCATTATTGGTCTAGAACTTGCCCCGCGTGTGTTCAAAGCAAAATCCTAGGTCTGCTCTAGTCGGGAGATGATACAGGCTTTCTTGATAAACCCTTCTTTTGCAACCTACCCGTTCATATATATCCCTTGTAGCCCTTTTTGAGCCTATTAGCCTTTTTGTTGACACCCACATTACAAGCCTATTCCCTTTGCTCTTAATTACCCTCTGTTGAACCCGTACTCCTTAGAGCACTTTAATTGAAAATATTTTTGTTGTGGAGTTGTGGTTTGTGGAAATTGGTGGCTTTTGAGTGGAGTCAATAAGAAAAATTTTATGATGATATTTTTGAGGAAAAGTACATTGACAAGGTTGAGGAAAAATTGACAAATGCTGAAAAAAAAAGAAAAAAAATTTGAGAAAACAAGATAAAAAGTGAAAAATAAAAAGAAAGCAAAAGAGAAAAAAATTCTCAATCCTTGCTAGTGTTGTGCACATTGCTTAAAAAATACTTAAAGGGAGGGAAGTGTTTGAGTTGATGTTCAGATGGTAGCTCGGTTGTTTTTGTGAAGAATTGAGCTATAAAAAGTGGAAGTGATGTATTAAAGTGCTTAGGAAGGTAATCATTATTTTAACCATTACCCGTCCTTTGGCCTACATTACAACCCTTAAAGTCCTAGTTAATCCCGAATAGGAGCGAGCCTACATTAGTGGAGTCCTACAGTACGGGCAAGCCTATGGTACCATTATGTGGCACTTGAGATTCTTTTTTAGTGTCAGAGAATTCTTCCTATCTTCAAAGTCCCTTATAATTCATTTGATATATTTGTGTGTGATTGGGACTAGATTATGATTGGTGAGGGCACATGAATTATGAGAGGTTGGAGCTTTTATTAGGACCTAATCTTGAGCGTGCGGGCATGTTGTGAGTAAGTTGGTGTGAGGAGTCGTTTCTTGAGGCTTGGATGTTGCTACTTGATTGCCTTGGTAATTCTTGTTTTCTAAATGTGTGGTGTGTAAAGATGGGGAAGTTTTGTGCTTGTATGTTAGGTGGCTAATTGTTGGTATCAACCTATTTCATAGATGCGCCTCCTTGAAGTCCTTGAATTGGTTGGATGAGATTTAGTGAGTACAAGTGTGTTGGGTTTATTTATTCGGGAACGAACAAAAGCTAAGTGTGGGGTGTTGATGTTGGGCATATTTCCTGTATTTTTAGCAATTGCCTTTAACACTTTTAGATGGTTTTCATAGCAATACATGCCCAATAATGCTAATCTGTGACATGATTTTAACTTGGTGTGTTAGAATGGTTTAGGCACGAATTGGTGGAATTTGGAGCGAGATGGCTACATTTTGTGGAGAAGTTCGAAGTCAAATATTGAAGTAGAAAAATGAAGAATTCGAGTGTAAAAATCAGCGGACTAAGAGCTTTGTAAGCTCATTATATGAGCCTTACAACAGGCGTACATTGTATGAGAAGCTGTGAAACCTGAGAATTGAGCATACAAAGTTTCTTACATTGTATGGGCTGCTGTACGACTGGGAACTTTCCTACCCGAGTTTTGACTACCCTAGGGCGTGTATTACTCCTATTATTCTATATTAAAACCCTTGTAAACATATTATTAGAGAGGATAACGTATTTTTTGAGGCAAGAACTACAGTAGAGGCTAGAGAACCAAGATTCATCAATTGAGTTGTAATTCTTCTTTCCTCTTTATTGTTTCATGAATTCTAGATTATTTTGTGAGAGAGCTATCTTGTCTATGAGTAGCTAAAATCTATTATTCTAGGGTTATGGGTTAACCCTGAAAGTTGTACTCTGAAGTTGGTTGAATTCTATTAAATTTATCATATTGAGTTGTTTATTTAATTCTGCTCTGAATTACTTGATTTCATGGCCAGATGTTAAGTACTATCCATGAACCTAAGGTTGAACTCAAAATTGGGAACCGTAGGTTGCAATAGAATTAAGTAAAGCGTGTTCCTGAACCCGGGCATCGGGGAATGGTTTCGCGGTTAGGATAGAAATATACCTAACAGTCACGCTTAATCCGTTTACAGGAGAAGCAGATGCATTCTTGTTAACTATAATTCTATAGACATATAGGCGTTAAGTTAGCTTGAATAGGAGAACAGGGTATCAAAAGAGCTCTTTGAGTATAATCAACCCTGTGATTAGCAACTCAGATAAATAAAGTTAGTTCAATTAGCGGATGAGTGCAACTGGATTGGTGATCGTTCCATAATCCTTGAATATTTCCTCTCACTAATATCTAAAACTCTTGAATTGTCTTGCATTCCATTTACTTCAATTACTTTTAGTTAATTAGTTAATTAAACACACTCAAAATATGGTTAAACTCTCTTGAACAATATTTGAATTGAAGTTTGTCTAGTTAATAGTTAATCAATAGTCCTCATGGGAACGATACTTTCTTATCACTTTATTAGTTGATCGACCGCGTATACTTGCGTGTGCGTTTGGAGAGACATATAACTGTGTTCCAATCAAACAATAATGAACGGCTCGCTTTTGCAGCTGTCTAATTTATGATTTGTCTTCGGGAAGGATTCCTTCGCTTAGGTAGTTGATTAGTACGTGATGCTACCCTATCATAGATCTTGTGTCTGGAACTTCAAGGTTCATCAGGTCCACGGGGGTTAACTCAACCACTATCTGATGGTCGTATAAATCCGAGGACACTTCGCCATCGCTTGAGCTTCCTTCCTGATAGAAAAACTCCCATGTCTGAAAAATTTTCAAGAGTGCTATCATTCTCTCCTGCCGATCTAGCGTGCAAATGCCTTCTGTGATAAAAACTTCCTTGACTTGACCGACAACCAGTTGGGAGCTGCTGAAGAGGATGACACTCCTGGCCCCTTTCAGTATATAGGCTAAGTTAAGAGCTTGAATTATGGCTTCATACTCTGCTTCGTCGCGTTGAGCTCTTGCGGTTTTGTGAAAGACCATCCCAGCTGGTGTCCTGACCCACAGATCGAGGACGGCTCTTCCTCTTTGAGATTTATGTCAATGCGGATCTCCCAACGCCCGGGCTCGATCATTTCTTCGTTCTTGATTGACTCCTCAGCGTTTGGCTTAAGTTTCTCCACAAAGTATGAGGCAAAACCTTCCATCTCCTATGACTCGATAGTTGTTCGAGGTTGGTAGATAATGTCATACTCTCCCAGTTTCTCAGCCCATTCTGCCATCTCATCTGAGAGTCTGGGTTTAGACAATATGGACCGTACCGGTGTGGAGGAGACCATGCTGACCGTATGATCAAGAAAATACGAGTGTAGCTCTTGGGTCGCCATGATCACGGCTGCAATAAACTTAAAGAGTAAAGGCAATAACCTGTCTCGGCACGAAGGTCTTTTACTGGCGTACTTCACAGGAAATTATGTCCCATTCTTTTCTAGTATGAGGACTGCATTCCATCCTATTTTTGAGATCGAGACATACAGTAACAGATGCTCACCTAGCTTTGGCTCAGTTATCACTAGAAGCTGTAGGAACTGTATCTTTGCCTTGGCTACGGTTAGGTAACTCTGTATTAGGCATAGGGGTCCCCTTTGTCTCTACAGCACCTCAGAAAGCTGACATACAAATTCTGTTGCTTTGGGGACTAGCTGATCCATCACTGCAAATCGATCCCATAGTTCACTGATCTTTTCTCTGACTTATCATTCATGGCCTCAAATTCGATGGACTCCTCTTCCGTCATATTTACTTTAGCTACTGGTTGGACATTAAGATCCCCGCCATAAGTAGGATAATATTCTCCAAGTAAAGACCGCTTACTACGCAAGTCGTTAACCCCGTGAGAAGTCGGGTATCTGAAAACTCGAGGTAGTGTTGAGGGTATTCCCTTAATTCTACGTATCCAAGGACGTCCCAAGATGACATCATAAGATAGGTTGCCATTCAGCACCTGGAAGGGAGTAATACTCGTCACACCCGGTATATGGACTGGTAGAGCTAGTTCCCTTACATGTTTTTCTCAATAGCCAATGAAGCTAACAATGTTCTGAGGACTTAAAGTTACTTTGTGGCGTTGACGTGAATTCTACAGCATCTCCATCCAAATAATGTTCACGTTACTCCCCGGATCGATCAGAGCTTGCTGGATGCCCAGGTTGGACACGTCTACGGAAATGACGAGGTCACTCTGGTGCTCTACTTCTTCCTTCGGGCCGAGCAGGATTGGACCGAGAAAATTCCCTTGACTCTATAGTCCACCAGGTTGTGGCTGGTTCCAGAATCGTGATTATCCTCACATTTTTAGAATCAGGCGCTCTCGAATGTCGTGGTCCTCCTTCAATCAAGTCGTTGAGGTGTTCTTCTTTCAATAGATGCTCGATTTTGATCATCAAGTCCTTGCAATTGACCGTTGCATGGCCACCGTTGCGATAAAATAAAAATAGGACATTGTGTTTCTCTCTGTTGCTCCTTTTATGGTATGCGGCCATCGGACCCTCAGACCTAGTTTTCCAAAGTGATTGGCAACTATATCCACGGCGTTGACTCGCAAACCAAAATTACTAAAGCTACGGGACTCTGCCCGCTTTTCTTGGGATCCAGATCCCCAGGAATTGCTCTATTTTCTGCTTCCCGCCTAGTTCTGGACCTTTGCTTTTGTTCTCCTTCCACCCCTTTCACTTTTTAGAGAGGGACTCCCTACTCTCTTCCTTCATTCAGCTTCTGGGTTGAGTCAAACTCCACTGCAATTCTCTGGTAACTAACGACCCTTTCAAGTTCAGACTTTGCCAAAGGCTACCATAATAATATTATCGAGGACTGGAGGAAGCTATATGCATTCCCGCTGAAACCTGTCAAGGTAGTGCTTCAGCAGTTCATCGTCACGCTGATGGATATCGAAGATGTCCTCCATGCGCTTCTCCCGCTTGCGGGCACCAAAATGCACTTTCTTGAATAGGTCTCGCAGCTGAGTGAATGATTCGATGGAGCCGATTGGTAGCTGGGTGTACCAAGTCGGGGTCCTTTTGTCAAAGTCGAGCCAAACCTGATAAGACCCAAACCCCCCTCAAGACCCTTCACTCGGAGTCAAGCCAAGTGGATCCAAGATACCCATCTTCACTTGATATGGAAGGGTATGGAAGAAGGCCCCGAGAGCGACTTGAAGACCATGCTTTGGTGTGCCGTGGATGGAGGACCCTCTAGGAAACTTGGAGAGGCTCAAGAGGCCCAAAATGAGACACCCCAAGGGGCTCCAGAACAAGGCGGAGCGCCTTCCAGCTGAGGCGGGGCGCCTCCCAAAATCCAGAGAGCAGGAAGTCAGGAGGCGGAGCGCCTCAGACAAGAGGCGGAGCGCCTCAGAGAAATCCAGAGAAGCTGAAGGCTGCTAGGCGGACCGCCTCCCTACCTAGGCGGACCGCCTCCCCCTGTGACGAGTTGCGGGATATTTTATTACTTTTGCCTTGGACTTCCAACTTTAGCCCTGCGAGGCCTTATTTTTTTAACCCACTTTGGGGGTATTTTAGACCTTTTAGTATGACTAAGTGAAGCCTATAAATACTTCACTTAGCCTCTTCAAACATTAGCTTACCTTTGAATCTTGTGAATGATGAATAGAGTTTATCTCTTTTTATGAAGAAACCCTTTCTTAGTTGCTTGAATTCACTAGTGGAACCTAGTTGAGTCTTGAACTGAAAACCCGATCATTCTATTTGCGAGTCCCAAGTGTGGCTCGAGGGTAGTTGCATAGTGTAGGCTCTTTTCGACACCGATACGGGGGTATCACGGAACAAGTTCTCCGTGGTTACCTTGTAGGGAGTTCGGAACGTGTCTCGTTCCTCTTATCTTTACTTTCCGCGTTTTGATTCTTATCATCTTGGTATCAGAGCAAGGCTCGGGTTTTGTTTCTACAAACCCCCCGACCCTTGATTCTTCGTGCCTAGGTCGATTCCTATCTTTAGTTTCTTGTTTATTGTTATTGAAAGAAGAAAATTACAAAAAAAATTGAAAAATTGAAAATCTAAAAAAATTTGGTGTAACTTGTTGGTTTGAATGATTCATGATATGGGTGTTATAGATTCTTGATCGTGGTTGAAATCCCGTTGTTTGGATACCAAAAACACTTGGATTGGTGAAGATTGAAAAATCGAAACCCCAAAACCCCTTAAACCCTTGATGAACTTGTTCTTGATGATTTTAGATTGATTCTTGGGTTGAATTGAAGTGGATTGAGAACTTGATATTGGGGTTTGGTCCTTGTGTGATTCCTGTTCTTTTGGTACCTTAAACACCCAATTTGGGGTTGTATTGCATGAATTGAGAATTTGAAACCCTATGAAAATTTGAAAATTTTGAAACCCTAGCTTTGAAGATGATGATCATGGTGGATTGTTTGTTTTCGATTGGGGTTTGATAAAAGTTGTTGGGGTTTGATCTTTGTGACTAATACAACATTGGGGTACCTTTGAATTGCTAAAACAACGCTTGATTAGTTGGATTGTTGGGTGAAAAACCAAGAAAAACCGAAGTGAAACTGTGCTGAAGGTTGCAGGAGGCGGAGCGCCTCAATTCTGTGACCTCTCTGGAAATTGCTGAGGCGGAGCGCCTCCCCTGAAGAGGCGGAGCCCCTCACCCTGTAGCTTTACCCTGGGCGGTCGCCTGCTATCCTGAGGCGGGGCGCCTACTTCCTGAACGTTGGGAATTGGGTAGTTTCTTCTAGGTTCTCGTGTTTTGTTGTTTGCATTTCTTCTAATAAGTACTATTAGAGTATAACCCTACTTGGTTAGTACTAATTACTTCGAGCTAATTAGGATCATCGTGCCTTAGAAAGGAGACTAGAATTCAAAGAAGATCCGTAGTATCTTTTGACTCAAGTCCTCACTCAAAGTGCTTAGAGATCCAATCGAGTCCTATTAACTCCACTCACCCCGGAGTGCATTGGGCTTTCGAGTCGAGTGATTAAGTTTAGGTTTACTATTCAACTTCGTGAAACTTTGAGTTCAAGCAAGAGTGAAATAGCCATCACCACCATACGAGTGATCCGAGTGACAACTTGTGAGGGAGCGAGTGAGGTGTTTTTACTAACTCTTGTTTCTTTTCTTGTGTAGGTACAATGTCTACCGAAGGCGAAGACTTTGCTAAGAGTGCCCTCGCTACTATCCTAGCCAAGTTGGATAGTATGCACTTGAGGATTGAGAGCCTCGAGCGGGTGAACTCTAATGCTCTAGTGGAGCAAGGGACCTCTAATGTCCCCTCGGAAAAAGGGACCCCGAGCGTCCAAATCGAAAAGGGGGCCCCGAGTGCCCAAGTGGAAGTCTCGAGTACTCCTAACTTTACCCCGAAACAAGTAAGCCATGTCATTGAATTGCTCAATCAACAACGGGTTAAGGAGGACCGAGAGAGAATTGAATGAACGGGCATTCCCCGTATCTTGGACAATCCCCCAAGAAACATCCCATTACCAAGACCCATCAGAAACGTGCAACCTCTTGAGCAAGTCGATGAAGCTCAAGAAGGGGAGGGAGCCGATTATGGTGATGATATATATGGGTTTGAGATCACTTTCAACCGAGACGAGGTATGAATTGGGGTCGTAATGTGGATCGAGGTAGGGGCCGAGGTCGAGGGCCACCTATGGGATATGTTGGAGGGAATGCGAGGAGGGAGTATGGTGTGAATGAAGATCACTACGGGGGCCAACCGGAGCCGTTCCATGGAGGTCGTGACAACACCAACCTCAATAGTGTGAAGCTTAATCTCCCAACCTTCAAAGGGAATTGTGATCCGAGTGCTTACATTGAATGGGTGCTACAAATGGAAAGATTGTTCGACACAAATGAGATGTCCGATGAGAAGAAAGGCACCTATGCTATTTCATCCTTTGAATCCTATGCATCTACTTGGTGGGAATCTGTCAAGAGATCAAGGAGAAGGGCGGGAATTCCCGTGAATGTGGGTTGGATTGATTTGAAGGGTATCATGAGTATCAAGTACATTACTCCTTGATATCATCAAGAGCAACTCAAGAAGCTTTATGAGTTGAAGCAAGGTGTCAAGACGGTGCATGAATATTATGATGAGTTTGAAAGAACTCGAATGGCTTTGGATATGGACACCGAAGATGAGGAGCAAGCCGTGATCCGTTTCATGAATGGGTTGAGCTATGGTATAGCTTCACAATTGAGATTGCGTGCTTATCTTTCAATTCAAGAGGCCCTTGATGCCGCTATTCAAGCCGAGCAATGGCTTGACAAGGAAAAGTCCAACCGTTACAAGAGCAACACTCCTACTTCCATGAACAAACCAAAGGATTGGAAAGCTCCTACAACGAGTGCCAAATTCCCAAGTACAAGTGCTAGCAAGGATGTGAAGAAGCCTTTTGAAAGGTCTACACAACCCGTGGGAGGTAACTCTAGAACTCAATTGAGTAATCCAATCTCTTCTTCTACTCAATGCTTTAAGTGTAAGGGTTATGGTCATCTCTCTAAAGATTGCCCTACCCGGAAAACTATGGTTCTTGTTGGTGACTTGGTCTATGAGCAAGATAGTGAGCCCGAAGAGGGAAAAGAAGAGGGAGTAGAGGGTGAGGAGGAAGGAGATGATGGGGAGATTGTCATGAGGGAAGAAGATGATGACCGTGCCTTCCTTGTTGTGAGGAGAAGTCTAGGAGCCATGTGCGTGGAGGATGTTGAGACCTTACAAAGAGAGAACCTTTTTCACTCCACCTGCCGAGTCATGGGTCTCGTTTGCTCTATGATCATTGACTCGGGAAGTTGTGCTAATGTTATTAGCCAAACACTAGTTGCCCAATTGAAAATACCCACCTTAAAACACCCAAATCCTTATAGGCTACAATGGCTTAATGAGTGTGGTGAGTTGAGGGTGGTTAAGCAATGTTTGATCAAGTTCAAGATTGGGAACTATGTGGATGAGCACATGTTTGACGTCGTGCCTATGCAAGCATGCCACCTACTCATTGGTAGGCCTTGGCAATTTGATCGACGTGTAGTTCATAATGGTCATGCCAACACCTATACGGTGACCCATGAGGGGAAAAAGTTTGTGCTCCCACCCATGACTGCCAAACAAGTGACCGATGATTACAAACGGATGCGGGAGTTGAGAGAAGTGGCAAAGGCTAAGTCGGTGGTTGAGACTAGCCCATTGTCCAAAAGCTTGGTGGCAATCCCACCAATTTCTACCGGTGGCATATGTGCCTTGATGCAACCGGGCGAGGTCCTAAGAGGAAATGATGGCAACAAGCTTCTCATATGCCTAGTGCACAAAGGTATGATCCTAAACTCTAATAGTGATTTTTCTTCTAACCCTTTGCCTAGCATGTTTGAGAATGTTTTGAAGGATTTTGGTGACATGTTCCCGGATGAAATGCCGGATGGATTGCCTCCTTTAAGGGGCATTGAGCATCAAATAGACTTTGTCCCGGGATCCCAAATCCCAAACAAACCGGCCTATAGGAGCAACCCGGAGGATACAAGGGAGTTGCAAAAGCAAGTTGATGAATTGCTCACTAAAGGCTTGGTGAGGGAAAGCTTGAGTCCTTGTGCCGTGCCCGTGATCCTTGTTCCCAAAAAGGACGGCACTTGGAGAATGTGTGTTGATTGTCGGGCCGTGAACAAAATAACGGTAAAGTACCGTCATCCTATTCCCCAACTTGATGATATGTTAGATGAGTTAAGTGGTTCATGTGTGTTTAGCAAAATTGACCTTAGGTCCGGCTACCATCAAATCCAGATGAAACCGGGTGATGAATGGAAAACCGCATTCAAGACCAAGTTTGGTCTCTATGAATGGTTGGTGATTCCCTTTGGGCTCTCCAATGCACCTAGTTCTTTCATGAGGCTAATGAACCATGTTCTAAAGCCATTCATCAACAAGTTTGTGGTCGTCTATTTTGACGATATATTGATCTATAGCAAATCAATAGACGACCATGTTGAACACCTTAGGCTAGTGCTTGAAAAGTTGAGAACCGAAAAGCTCTATGCTAATTTTAAAAAGTGTGCCTTTGGTGTTGAGAAGGTGGTCTTCCTTGGGTTTGTTGTGAGTGCCCAAGGAGTGGAGGTGGATGAGTCTAAAGTAGAGGCCATACGTGATTGGCCTACTCCTACTACCGTGACTCAAGTGAGGAGCTTTCATGGTCTCGCAAGCTTTTATAGGCGATTTGTGAAGGACTTTAGCTCCATTGCTGCTCCACTCACCGAATTGGTGAAGAAAGACCAACCGTTTGTTTGGGGAGAGCCTCAAGAGAAGGCCTTCCTTGAGTTGAAAAGTAGGTTGAGTACCGCCCCGCTATTGCAATTGCCCGACTTCGGAAAGGCATTTGAGGTTGAGTGTGATGCCTCGGGGGTGGGAATTGGTGGTGTCTTAATGCAAGATAGCAAACCCATCGCCTACTTTAGTGAGAAGTTGAAAGGGGCCTCCTTGAATTATTCTACATATGACAAGGAGTTGTATGCCCTTGTGAGAGCCCTTGCCCATTGGCAACACTATCTTTGGCCTCGTGAGTTTGTAATCAAGAGTGACCATGAGTCACTCAAGCATTTGAGAGGCCAAGAGAAGCTCAATAAGAGGCATGCCAAGTGGGTTAAATTTATTGAGTCCTTTCCCTATGTGATCCAATACAAGAAAGGGAAGGACAATGTTGTGGCGGATGCGCTTTCGAGAAAGTTTGCTCTAGCCACCACTCTCACCTCTAAGCTCATGGGTTTTGAGAGCATTAAATTGATGTATGCTCATGACCCAAAGCTAAAGAGTGTCCATGACACTCTAGAGAAAGGGGAGAGAGTTGACAAATACCAATGGGTTGATGGTTATATCTTCAAAAATGGTAGGGTGTGCATACCGGAGTCCTCTTGGAGAGAGTTGCTTGTGCACGAGGCACATTGCGGGGGACTCATGGGACATTTTGGCACAAGAAAGACCTTAGCCATTCTTCAAGAACAATTCTATTGGCCAAAGATGAGGGTGCATGTGAAAAAGTTTTGCACTAATTGCCTTGAGTGCAAACGTGCCAAATCTAAAGCCCACCCTCATGGGTTGTATACCCCTCTCCCCGTACCTACTAGTCCATGGTTGGATATCTCAATGGATTTCGTGATGGGATTACCAAGGACTAGGGGGGGCCATGATAGCATTTATGTTGTTGTGGATAGGTTCTCCAAAATGGCTCATTTTATTCCGTTCAAGAAATGTGATGATGCACAACATGTGGCAACTTTGTTTATTGAAAATGTTTTGAAGTTGCATGGTGTGCCTCAAACCATAGTGAGTGATAGGGACACTAAGTTCCTAAGTCATTTTTGGAGGTGTTTATGGGGTGCTTTAGGCACCAAGCTCTTGTTCTCCACGTCCCACCACCCCCAAACCGATGGGCAAACGGAAGTGGTAAACCGAACCTTGGGAGCTCTTCTTAGAGCCATGACCCGAGGGAAGGCCGGGACTTGGATTGATCGTCTACCTCTTATGGAGTTTGCCTATAATCGCACATTACATAGCATGATAGGCATGACTCCATTCGAGTGTGTTTATGGATTTAACCCCTTGATTCCCCTTGATCTAACCCCTTTGCCAAGGGAAATGGTTGTTAATTTTGAAGGTAAAGCTAGAGCCAAGGCTTTGGTTGAACTCCATGCAAAGGCAAAGAAGAACTTGGAGGAAGCTTATGCTAAGGTTGCCTCAAAGAAAAACAAAGGCCGCAAGAAGGTGGAACTCAAGAAGGGTGACTATGTGTGGGTGCACTTCCAGAGAGAAAGGTTTCCAAACCTTAGGAAAGGGAAGTTGGCACCCCGGGGAGATGGCCCATTCCAAGTGCTCTCGAAGATAAACAACAATGCCTATGTGGTCGACTTGCCAAGTGAGTATCAAGTGTCTAATACTTTCAATGTTTGTGACTTGGTTCCTTTGGATGTAGGCAATGAAGAGGTTGTGGATGATGCTTCGATTTCGAGGACGAAATCTTCTCAAGAAGGGGAGGATGATAAGACCCAAACCCCCTCAAGACCCTTCAGTCGGAGTCAAGCCAAGTTGATCCAAGATACCCATCTTCACTTGATATGGAAGGGTATGGAAGAAGGCCCCGAGAGCGACTTGAAGACCATGCTTTGGTGTGCCGTGGATGGAGGACCCTCTAGGACACTTGGAGAGGCTCAAGAGGCCCAAAATGAGACATCCCAAGGGGCTCCAGAACAAGGCGGAGCGCCTCCCAGCTGAGGCGGGGCGCCTCCCAAAATCCAGAGAGCAGGAAGTCATGAGGCGGAGCGCCTCAGACAAATCCAGAGAAGCTGAAGGCTGCTAGGCGGACCGCCTCCCTACCTAGGCGGACCGTCTCCCCCTGTGACGAGTTGCGGGATATTTTATTACTTTTGCCTTGGACTTCCAACTTTAGCCCTGCGAGGCCTTATTTGTTTTAACCCACTTTGGGGGTATTTTAGACCTTTTAGTATGACTAAGTGAAGCCTATAAATACTTCACTTAGCCTCTTCAAACATTAACTTACCTTTGAATCTTGTGAATGATGAATAGAGTTTATCTCTTTTTATGAAGAAACCCTTTCTTGGTTGCTTGAATTCACTAGTGGAACCTAGTTGAGTCTTGAACCGAAAACCCGATCATTCTATTGCGAGTCCCAAGTGTGGCTCGAGGGTAGTTGCATAGCGTAGGCTCTTTTCGACACCGATACGGGGGTATCACGGAACAAGTTCTCCGTGGTTACCTTGTAGGGAGTTCGGAACGCGTCTCGTTCCTCTTATCTTTACTTTCCGCATTTTGATTCTTATCAAAACCTCTACACCACTGCAGACTAGATCTCTTCATCGGTGATCTTGTTGCTCTTTACAGTCGTGTAATACACAGAAATATGCTCATTCAGATCAGTTGTTCCATTATACTTTAAGTTATCCGGCAGACGACAGTGCTTTGCTACGCGGACCGGTGCAGCGCTTGCTTTGTAAGCATGCTTGTAAAATTTCTGCTCATCTACCATGGTAACTTGGGGTGGAGCACCCGGAACATTACCAATTCGGTCATGGATGGCCTTCATCTCCTTTATGAGGTCCTGGATAACAGGTGCTCCCTTAAGGTCTTGATTATTGATCCTTGATCCTTGAGGGGCAACATCCATGTTCAGCCTGCCGTTAGGGACAGATGCTTATGAATGGTTCGTGGGCGCTGGTCCTCACGGGGATGCTAACCTCGTAGACGATCCAACAAACATCGCTCCTTACTTCTGAGATATCCCTTCGACCATGTTGTTTGAGTTCCACTGTTGTTGTTCTGACATAGTGTTGAAGAGATTAACAAGAAAACCTCTGAATTCAGTATTACCTTGCAGCGGTTGGTCGCCTTCCCTATCGTTGGCGACATGGATTGGCTCTTGGGAAGGGTCTTTCAGATGCTCAACGGGATCCTTAGGCTGCACGCTGGGAATACTGGGATCCTTCACGGATTCCTCTACTGCTTCTGTAGTGTTCTTCGAAACGTTGATACTATCATCAGACATGATTGTGTCTTTTTCTTCGTAGAATACCTATAATTGCTTGGGCCCCACGGTGGGTGCCAAACTGTTTATGCCTAAAATCGATCGCCTAGGTTAGACAACTTTACTTTATCAAGCTAGAAATAGGGAACTCCTTTAGAATGAGGTCACAAGCAATATAGTAAATACGACAGAAAAGTGAATTTATAAAAGAGAGAAATAATGAGCAAGAAAAGTAAAGTATTCTTATTCCTTGAGAAAAGCCGAATTTTGTGGTGAATCGCTCTGTTGTACAATACAATGTAAGGAGGGGTATTTATAGTAGTTTATACCCAATCCTAATTGAGGTAAAATACAAAGACTAATAAGGCTATGGGCCTATAACTCAAGGCGGCGATATATACGACACCCTAACTAGGAGACTGTAACCCTAAGGCGGCAGAATGTATGCTCTTCGTCCTACGCCCGTACCGCCTGAGTGGTCGTAACTCATAGAACAGGCTTGTATCCTTTGTGCCCGGTGGCTTGTAAGATAAGCCTAGTCTCGCCAGCTAGACTCGTATCCCCGTAATAGTAGGTGGCGTATTTTTGTCCACACATATTCAAGCATCAAATGTTTGATAGCATGACACCATATTATATAGAGGTGTGTGATATATATGATCTCTCTGTCATTCGTTAAAGGTCTCATTTGTACAATGAAAAAGAGAAACTTTTTTGAGAGGCTCTAGGCAAAGGAAATCTAAATTAGTATGGCAGTAAGAATCCAGACATTTTTTTATGCCTAAAACTTGATCGATAAGAAAATAATTAATTTTATACATTGGGCCACGAACATTAGTGATATATCGAAGAAGACAAAGAAGGGTTCATGTTATATTGCTTGAATGATATTACAATGGGGTGATTGAGGTATTTATATGCTAAATTTCACCCCAATATCAATTCTAATGTAACTTTTTTCGTAAGGCTTGGGCCTCAATACAAGGGGTGGTTGCTAAAATATTTCTCTAGATCAGAGTAAAGTTAGACTAAGGACGGCAAAACTAAAATGATGCGCCTGTCAGTCCTGCATCCGTGCAGCTCGTGCGACTATTACTGAAGAAACTAATATGTACTAAGTAGATCCTTTGCGCCCGTTCTCCTTTGGGCTTATTCTATTTGTGCCAGTAGGCCTTATAGTCAGTTAATTACATGTGCCATAATTTACACTCACACAGTCAACCTCCCACTTTTTTAGTGCCGTAAGTACTCTAAAAGTGAGGTGAAATTAAGTGCTAATAATAAACCAGTTTTACTTCTGCACTGTCTGCACCACTTTGACTAGTGACTGGCGCTTCATTTTTTTGAATATATACGTGTCAATTCCTGGTTGGTACCCCAGTCCTCTGCATCTTCCCAAGAGCCAACATTCCTCTTTGCCATTATTTTCTTCTTATAACGTCTTTTCATATCCGTCATTATTATCTTTGACCATTTCACATCTACAGCCCGTGTCCGTGCTGATCAAATGTGCTCATCAAGACCGGTCACACGAAGCCAAGCCAAGACTCTACATAATGTGCATATTCAACTAGCGTGCCTGGGGGAAAGCAGCAACTCAGAGAATGAGTGGTCGGGTACCAGATTTGAAAGCTATATAATCCATCTCGAGTCCGAGGCGGAAAGCGTCCGAACCTTAAAGATTGGCCCCAAGCAGTGAAGCGACCGAAGGGCTACACTTGCGCTCGAGGCAGAACTGTGTTGGAGCCAGAACACTTAGCTTTGGCCCTGCGTAGCCTTGTTTGATAGGCCGACTGTGAATGTATTTAATACTTTGTCCTTGGGGTTTTCTATATAAACACCTTAGCATTTCATTTGTAAGTACCAGCTGTCGAATATTGAAAAATATTCTGTAAGCTTGAACTCTTGCGAGAGTGATAAGGGGAAAACTACGAAAGCGATAAATAAGATAAAAGCGAGACGCGACAAGAACACTTACGAGGTAGCACCAAGGAACGATGTCTTGATACACCCTCGATTCGAGTCAAGTAGAACCTACACTAAGCAACTATCCTCAAGAGACACCCGACTCAAGCAAATAGAATGATTATAGAGGATTGAAGAGCAACTTGGATTCATCCAATTGATTCAAGCCAAAATAGTTACAAGTGTTTTGAGAGAAATTCTCATCAATGATCAATATTCAAGCTAAGTTAAATGGCAATAAATGATGAAGGGTGTATTTATAGCACCCTTCTACATGCCAATGAAATGTCTAATAAGCCCTTAGCTAGATAGAAACACAATAGACAAACTAGGGCTAAAATAGTAACTTTACACAAAAAGCTTGGAGGCTCAGCACTTTGGGTGTCCCGCCCAGGCTAGCTAGGCGCTCCGCCTGGTGAGCACCACTGGCAAAGTGGTTAGGCGCTCTGCTCTATAGCTAGGCGCTCCGCCTGGTGGCTTGCATGTCTGGGCGCTCTGCCTATGGGCTGCTAGGCGCTCCGCCTGGAGCCCTAACGAGCTCAAGTGTATGATCATCCAATGGTCCCCGGAGCTCCTATCATCAACGCCCTTCCGAATCAAGTATAAGTGAGCATCATGAAGTGCTTTGGCTTGGCTTCTCGTAAAGGGCTTTGTGGTGGTGGTTTGCCCTGCATCAGAGAGTAACCCCAACGGGACCCTTTGTCGGAACTTGTTCGTTGGTGGATTCCAAGTATACCTTTTCCTTTTGATCATTCGATTTGCAAGAAATAAGTTTAAGTGCCTTTTCACTTTTTATCCAAAAGGTTCCAAAACAATTTCCTAGGATTGTTTGGGCAAATTAGGATTATGTCTAGCTTTTATCTATTTTTACTTTCTGTTTTTACTTCCGCATGTTTATTTGCACCATATTGTTTTCAAACCCAAGTTGCTTGCATCAGTTCTTGGTATCAGAGCCAAGTTTGGATTTTGTTCTTACAAATCCAATCATGTTCTTCATTATCTTTGTGTTTGTCTTTGTGTTTTTATTTTGTGTTTCTTGTTCTTGTGTTGTATTGTTCCTATATAAAAAACTCAAAACTTTTGTTCTTGTTTGATTATTGGTTGTTTGAGAAAACAACCTTGGATTCATTGTTGTCGCAGATCGGAGAATCTGAAAACTACTAGTCGTACATCGTTTGGTGAATAGGGTTTCAACGTGGTTGAAGCTATCAGATGTTGGGGTTTTAAGTCTAGTTGTTTTTGGGTTGTTGGTGTTTGATTGTGTTCATGCATTTGCATTCAAAATTTGAAGCTCCGCTGTTAACCACCATCCTTACATTAGAAACTTGTTAAATTTCATGACACAGTGTACAGTCGTAACATTGTTTGGGCTTTTCTTGGAGCTCAAGTTGTTCCATTTAAAGTTAAAAACCAATAGAGAACAACCTGAATCTTACCTTATTGTTTGGACTATGAACAAAATTGAAGACTATCCGTACAACGGAAAAGGAAAGTTCATTATTCCATTGAAAAAGAAAAGGGTTTAAGCGGCGTTGCTAAAACCCAGGTGAAAGGGTGAAAAGAGGAAAGTGGATAAGGAAAAAATCTAGTATGGAAAGAAGGGACCATTTTCATTTCCATACAGGAGTGGAGTGTCTAAGGTTTCAAAAAGGGGAAACAAATGATAGATTTCCTAGGTTTTCTTTCTTCTTTGTGTCCATTGATTCTCGTTAGTAGATCTATGAATACTTATCCTACTCTAGATTCTACTAATTGTTTGACCTTATAGGAACTCGTGCGTGAGGGTTGAAGTCCAAATTTCATAGTTAATTCTTGACCTCCCGTGCGCAATAAACAGCGTCCGTTCCATCGAGTCGAAATCAATTCACTCTTCTTGAAGAAGACTATGGATCTTGTCGAACTCGTCGAATATTGAGGAAACCGATCAATCCAACGAAGCCATTGCAATAAATTCTTGTGCGACCGAACCTAGCAAATTGAGTGGACCGAGCTTCACCAAACAATAGTGAGGGAGTCTGTGAGGTGACTTCTAACCTAACATTTCCTTAGTCTATAATTTTTGCAGGTAAATGGCTGATATGGAGAGAAGGGTGTTGGCACGCCCGAGGTGTCGTTAGCTGATCTTATGGCCGTGATACAAGGCATCAATGCCGAGGTGAGAGGAGTGCGTGCTCGAGTTGCCAACCTCGAGTAGGAGAGAGCCTCTGTGGCCATACCAGGGTTTGGTGCAGGAACGAGCAATTCTACTCCTATGCGATCGGCGCAATTTGTTGAGCTGGCTAGACGACAGCAACTGAGGGTTGGAGCAGCTCGTGATGATAAAACATGGGAATTCTCCGAGCTGATGTACCACCACCACTTCTAAGGCCCTGAAGGAATGTAGTGGCCGTTGAAGAAGAGGGTGAAGTTCGAGATGGAGAGTTTCTTGAGGCTGAGGCTGAGGCTGAATTTGAGCCACCGTTCTTACAAAGAGGACAGGCTCAATGAGGCCGTGGAAGTCCTCGAGGTCGAGGGCAAGGAGCTTATGTTGATCGAAATCTTGAATGCGAGGCTGATGATTATTATAATGATTATCCAGAGCAAGCCCGAGGTGGTAAAGATACAAACTTGAACAGTTTTAAGATCACTATTCTGCCATTCAGAGGAACTAGTGATCTTGACCAATATCTTGATTGGAAGGTTTATTTAGAACGGATCTTTGAAACAAATTAGATGACTGATGAAACGAAAGCTGCATATGCCATTGCTTCATTTGAGACATATGTTTCTGCTTGGCAGGAGTCAAAAAAGAGAATGAGAAGAAGACATGCTTTACCCGAGCACCTTACTTGGGTACAACTGAAGAAAGTGATAGATGTTAAATATGTGACGACTAAACATCGTCAAGAGCAACTTTGGAAGCTCTATGATCTGAAACAAGGTTCTAAACTGGTCATAGAGTATTTTGACGAGTTTGAAAAGATTCGCTTGACTCTTGCTATGGAAGAAAATGATGAACAAGTCATCATTCGGTTTAAAAATAGGCTGAATCGAGAGATATCATCTCAATTGAGACTTCATGTGTTCAATACCTTGGATGAAACGTTCCATACAACAATCGATGTTGAGAAATGGGCGAACGACAACAGAGCAAATAGGTACCAAAGGAGCACTACTAGTACTCCTTTGAACCGGGGCAAAGAATGGAAGAATCAGAATCCAACCGGTGCCAACAGTGGCCGGGAAGTGAAAACCCCTTCAAAAAGGGAGTGACTGGCAATAACTCAAAGGAGTTGGGAGGTAAAACTCACTCAATACTCCTAGTGTTCATCTATACAATTCCATAATTGTAGGGGTTATGGTCACATGGCCAAAGATTGTCCAACTCGCCGAGCTATGATCATGCTCGAGGATGGAACCGTCTATGAACAAGCGAATGATTCCGAAGAGAAAAATGAAGAAAAACCTGACCGAACTGATAATGATGAAGACGGTCACGAAGCAACCGAATCTGACTGTCCAGAAATATTTCTTGTGGTTGGAAGGAACTTGAGCACTATGAACATGGAGGAAGAGGAAGTTGTTCAAAGAGAAAATCTCTTCCATGCGAGGTGCCGAGTCAGGGGAAATATGTGTTTGATAATTGTTTATTCGGGAAGTCGTTCTAATATGGTGAGCCAAACTTTGGTTTCACATATGGGATTGCCTACAATGAAATAGCCCCGTCTCTACCGATTATAATTGTTAAATAAATATGGAGAACTGAGGAAACTAAATAGATGTTGATCAAATTTATAGTGGGGGCTTATCAGGATGAATTGATGTATAATTTGGTCCCGGTACAAGCCTATTATTTTCTTTTTGGGCGACCGTGGCAATATGATAGGGTCGTTGTTTACGACGGCCAGGCCAACACTTACACTGCTAAGCTCGAGGGGAAGAGTATCATACACAAGACTTTGTCTCAAAACAAGTAATTGAGGACTATAGACGAATGAGGGAGCTGAAAGAAGCGGCCAAAGCTAAGTCTCCTGTGAGGACACAAATTGTGACCGAGGACAGCACTAAATCACCGCCCATGGCAGGTAATATTTGTGCAAACATGCAACTGGGTGAGTGCTTGCGAGGCAATGACAAAAGCAAGCTGATGATTTGCCTCGTGCACAAGGGTATCCTTTCTGAACTCTAATGATGATTTCTCTAACGATAAGTGTTAAGTAAGAATTCGTGACATGTTTCTTGATGAAATGCCAGGTGTATTGCCTCCGTTACGAGGAATCGAGCACCAAATTAACTTCGTCCTGGGCTCTCAAATCCTGAACAAGCTAGCCTGCTGATGTAATATAGAAGACACCAAAGAGCTCTAATGGTAGATGGATGAATTGTTGAACAAAGGACTGGTTCAGAGAGCTTGATTTCGTGCGCTGTTTCAGTTGTACTTGTGCCAAAGAAAGATGGAATGTGGCAAATATGTGTTAATTTCCGAGCAGTCAACAAGATAACGGTAAAGTATCATCATCCTATTCCTCAATTAGATGACATGCTAGATGAATTAAGTGGTTCAAGTTGCTTTTCAAAGATTGATCTCAGGTCCGGTTACCACCTAATCCGTATGAAATCGGGTGATGAGTGGAAGATTACATTCAAGACCAAATTCAGTCTGTATGAATGGTTAGTTATGTTGTTCGGCCTCTCTTACGCACTAGGAATATTCATGAGACTGATGAACTATGTTCTTAAACCATTTATAAATAAGTTTGTTGTTGTACATTTTGATAACATACTTGTTTATAGTGAATCTATGGATAAACATGTCGAACACTTTTGGCTTATGCTTGATGTTTTGAGAAATGAAAAGCTTTATGATAACTTCAAAAGTGTGCCTTTTGTGTCGAGCATGTAGTCTTTCTGGGTTTTGTTGTGAGTGCTAGTGGTGTTGAAGTCGATCTAATAGCCCGTGGGTTGATATATTTATGGATTTTGTGATGGGTTACCACGGTCGAGGGGTGGACATGATAGCATCTTTGTCGCGGCCAATCATTTTTCCAAAATGGCTAACTTCATCCCGTGCAAGAAATGTGATGATGCATAATATGTTACTACTTTGTTTGTTTCTCATGTGTTAAAGTTGCATGGTGTGCCTTGTACTATTGTGAGCGACCGGGACTCTAAGTTCTTGAGTTATTTTTTGAAGTGTTTGTGGGATGCCCTTGGCACCAAATTACTCTTCTCGGCGTCTCGACATCCTCAGACTGATGGACTGACCGAGGTAGTCAACTGAACCTTGAGAGCTCTGCTTCGAGCGATGACCAAAGGTAAGGCTACAAATTGGGTTGACTATTTGCACATGGTGGCATTTGCATACAATCGTACCGTGCATAGAATGATTGGAATGATTCTGTTTGAGTGTGTGTGTGATTTTAACCCTTTAATTCCACTTGATTTAATCGTGATGCCTCGAGATGCTGTTGTTGATTTTAAAGGTACACCCCGAGCTACTGCCTTGCTCGAGCTCCATGCTAAAGTGAGGAAAAATCTTTAGGAAACCTATGCCAAGGTGGTCTCAAAGAAGAACAAGGGGCGTAAGAAGTTGGAGTAAAATAAGGGAGATCGGGTTTGGGTTCACTTAGACAAAGAAAGGCAAGTTAGCTCCAAGAGGGGATGTGTTGAACTTATGCTTTTGATTTATAACAATTAAAGATTTTCAGTTACTAAGTGCCTTATGTGTGTGTGAACTGCATGATCCCCTTAGCGCACAATCCTTGGAATAGTACGAAGTCAACTAAGGAAAGGATTTGCCTGTTATGCTCAATTAAGCTGTTTATGGAAGGCCATCCCTTGAGTTAAGAATTTGATTCCCTTAGGCTCAATGTTATTCTTGGAAGGTATTTATACCTCTCCGAGAATCAAAACTCTTGGGTCCAAATCTCTCAAGATCTCACCCCCCATGGATAGCATCCCGTGATCTACGCAATCAGTGATTCCCTCTCAATCACGATCATGTGCTGCCTCTTCCCAAGCTTATTTATTCTAGAAGAACTCGTCCCAACACTCATGCTTCTATCCTACTATCTACTCTTCTCCATACTTTTACTTTGCACAAATACTGTAACAGTGAGTGTATCAGTGTTAGAAAAGAAAAGAAGGAGAGTTTTTTGTAGAGGTAATAGTAGTGTCATCTGAAGTTGGTTTGGTGAGCTATAAACCAAACAGTACGTTGGTGGTAATCGAGTGGTAAAAACCATCTGTGATAGATACGTTTGTGGTGAACGATAAACCATCCTTGTATCCATTGTTACTACGAGCCTTGAAAAGAGAGATACTCCCTTGTGACCCAAGGGGACTGGATTAGGAACCTTTTGGTTATGAACCAGTATAATTTCCTGTGTCTTCTTTCTTCCTTTGCCTATTTTACAGTCTGCTTGAATTTATATATATATACTCTGCTTAGTC
Source organism: Petunia axillaris subsp. axillaris (assembly GCA_029990575.1). Lineage (NCBI taxonomy): Eukaryota > Viridiplantae > Streptophyta > Magnoliopsida > Solanales > Solanaceae > Petunia > Petunia axillaris. The sequence goes on along the minus strand of JARKNS010000004.1, from coordinate 97,017,141 downwards.
GACTATAAACTATTTAAGTCAACTGTATTATTAGAAAAATTACAATTCACCCCTCCCCCCTCTTGTACTTTCAATTGGTATCAGAGCTTGGTCTCACATTTTATTTGTTTTGCCTTACAGCAAGTGAGTAAAATTCATGTCAGCACACGTTGTAAATGGTGCCCTATTGCAAGAGGGAACTTCTGCCACCCGGCCTCCCTACTTCAATGGGAAACATTACAGTCACTGGATGATCCGCATGGAAACCTATGTCAAGTCAGCCGACTTGAAGGTCTGGCCTGTCATCAAGAAAGGTCCCTACACCATTCCAACAATTTCCACTACTAAGAAGGAAGATGAGATAGCTGAAGCTTTGGCCCCCCTTGATATGGATGACTATACTGATGAACAAAGGGAAGTAATTCAACTGAATTACAAAGCTGTGAATATCCTCTACAATGCCATAAGTGGTGAGGAATGGGAAAAGATTTCCAGTTGTGACACTGCGAAAGAAATATGGGATAAATTGGAGGTTACATATGAAGGTACCAGCAAAGTCAAGGAAACATGAATAAATCTCCTGGTCTATGAATATGAGCTATTTCAAATGAAAGAAGGAGAATCGGCTGAAGATATGTTTGCTAGGTTCAGTAAAATTATTGGAGAACTCAAAGCTCTTGGAATGATCTACACAAGCGGTCAACAGATCAGAAAGATTCTAAGGAGCCTGCCAACTGCCTGGCAACCAAAAGTTATTAACATTGAAAGCAGTGACCTCAACAAACTCACCTATGACGAACTCAGAGGTGACTTGATTGCCTTTGAGAAAACTCATCTGAATCGCAACACTCAAGAAGAAAAGAAGAAGGTTGTAGCTTTCAGCACCACCACTGAAGAAGTCGACTACGGTCATGAAGCCGAAGAAGATGATATACAGGAACTGCTTGCTATGATGTCCAGAAACATAAATGGCCTACTTAACCGGAGGAGGCAGTTTCGCAAAGGTAAGGTTCCTTTCAAAAAGGAACAGACCAACTATAAAGCTGAAGGACGTTGCTATGAATGCGGAAAGCAAGGACACATCGCCAACAACTGCCCAGAGGCAAAAAGGAAAGGTAAGAATAGATCGTATGCAGCCTGGAGTGAAGATGAAGCAGCCGACACTGAATCTGAAGATGCAGCAACCATATGTTTCATGGCTGACACAAATGAGGTATGTTGTAATCTTTGCACTGAAAATTCAAAAAATCTTGACGAAGCTCTTGATGAACTTGAGAAAGCTCTCAAGGTAATCAAAAAGCTGACTAAAGAAAAGGAAGAATGGGAAATGAAACTGGAAGTAGTAGAACCTGAAAATGAATTTCTGAAAGAGGAAATGGAACAACTTAGAATTAAGCTAAACAGACTTCGAAGGCCCACAAATTATCACTCTGATAGATCTTACAATTCTTACAAATCTGCTAGATCTACTACACCTACTTCCTCTAGTTCTCAATCTCAAAATCTATCTATTTGTTTTCATTATGGTGAGATTGGTCATGTACAAAACAAATGCTACAAGAAAAATCCTGAAAGATGGGTTTGGAGGCCAAAAGCTAAAAACGAGGCTGGCATTTCTAACACTAACCCCCAAGGACCCAAGCAAGCTTGGGTACCTAAAACTGTTTAAAACTGTTATATTGCAGGGACTCCACAAGAAAAGAACAAATCTGGGCAAATGGTTTTTAGACAGTGGATGCTCCCGTCACATGACTGGTGACAAGCAGCTTTTCAAATCAGTCACAAATTTTGATGGAGGCTCTGTACGCTTTGGAGGTGATGCTAAAGGAAAGATCATTGGAATAGGAATCATCTCTTTGAATCCCTAATGTGATATAAAAGATGCATTCCTAGTAGAAGGTCTCAAACACAATCTTCTCAGCATAAGTCAACTATGCGATGGAGGATTCAAGGTAAAGTTTGAGTCGAGCAGATGCATTATTCATGACAACAAAGGTAAAGTTGTTCTCTCTGGCTCAAGAGAAAATAATACCTATGTTTTGAACAACGAAAATACCTCCTCAAGTAAGCATCTCTGCCTTGCATCTATTACAAATGATTCATGGGTATGGCACAGAAAATTAGGTCATGCAAGCATGTCTTTAATTGAAAAACTTTCGAAACATGATCTTGTCATTGGTTTACCAAAACTAAATTTCACTAAAGACCATGTGTGTGATGCATGTCAATTAGGTAAACAAACTAGAACATCTTTTAAATGTAAAGACATTGTTTCTACTTCTAAGCCACTTGAGCTTCTTCACATGGATTTGTTCGGGCCAACTAGAACTGCTAGCATAAATGGAAAGAAGTATGCACTTGTAATTGTTGATGATTTCTCTAGATTCACTTGGGTCATGTTTTTGTCACATAAAGATGATGCGTTTGCTAGTTTTGAAGTGTTCTGCAAGAAAGTTCAAAGAGAAAAGGGATATTTCATAACCACCATTAGAAGTGACCATGGAGGAGAATTTGAAAGCAAAATCTTTGAAGATTACTGCAATACTCATGGGCTCACTCACGATTTCTCCTCTCCCCGCACTCCTCAACAAAATGGGGTTGTTGAAAGAAAGAATAGAACTCTTCAAGATATGGCAAAGACCATGGTGGTGGAACACTCCCTCCCAAATCATCTTTGGGCTGAAGCAGTAAGTACAGCTTGTCATATTCTTAATAGATGTCTCATTCCTCCTATTCTCAAGAAAACTCCTTACGAACTATGGAAAGGTAAAAGGCTAAACATAAGTTACTTTCATCCTTTTGGTTGTAAATGTTTTATTCACAATAATGGCAAGGATAATCTTGGCAAGTTTGACCCTCGCAGTGATGAAGGTATTTTCTTGGGTTACTCCAACACTAGTAGGTCTTATAGAGTATTTAATAAGCGTACTTTATCTGTTGAAGAATCTATGCATGTTGTTTTTTATGATGCTTTAAAAACTGTCGAGAAAGGAGACATTGCAGATGATAAAGATGAGGTTCTTTTTCATCCACACATCTCAGAAAACCTGCACAATACTGAGACCCAAAAGGAAGTCCGGACTCCAGAAGAACCCGAGTCAACTAGTGAGGAAAATGAGTCAACTATCGATGAAGAACGCAAAAATCTCGATGTTGTTATTCCAAATGAGTGGAAGATCGATCCCGATTATCCTCAGAAATACATCATTGGCGATCCAAGGGAAGGTATGAAAACTAGAAGAGTTCAAAGATCTAACATTGCCTTTATTTAGCATATTGAACCCAAAAGAATTGACGAAGCTCTACAAGATGAATCATGGGTTCAAGCTATGAAAGAAGAACTTAAGCAGTTTGACAAAAATGAAGTATGGAAGTTGGTTCCAAGACCCAAAAGGAAGTCTATCATAGGATCCAAGTGGGTCTTTCGGAACAAGCTTAACGAGGATAGTAAAGTGGTAAGAAACAAGGCTCGTCTAGTCGCTCAGGGATACTCCCAAACAGAAGGAGTCGACTACGATGAGACATTTGCTCCTGTAGCTAGACTTGAATCTATTCGTATGTTGCTTGCATTTGCTTCCTTCAAACAGTTCAAGCTTTTTCAAATGGATGTGAAGAGTGCTTTTCTAAATACCTTTATAAAAGAAGATGTGTATGTTAGACAACCTCCCGGCTTCGAAAATGAAAAATTTCCTCACCATGTTTTCAAACTCTCCAAAGCTCTTTATAGTCTCAAACAAGCGCCAAGAGCTTGGTATGAAAGATTAAGTTCTTTCCTACTAAGCCACGGTTTTTCTAGAGGCAAAAGTGACAAAACTCTTTTTATTCAAAAGACCTCTAAAGACATTTTGATCATTCAAGTATACGTTGATGATATAATTTTTGGTAGTACTAATGCTCATCTATGCAAGGAATTTGAGATTTTGATGCAAGGAGAATTCGAAATGAGCATGATGGGGGAGTTGACTTACTTCCTAGGACTTCAAATTAAGCAGCATCAAAAAGGAATTTTTGTAAATCAATCCAAGTACACAAAGGAACTGCTGACCCAATTCGGCATGACAGAAGCCAACGTAGCCAAAACTCCTATGAGCCCAGCCACTCATCTGGTAAGAGATGAAAAAGGTACTAGCGTAAATCCCATTGTCTACAGAGGTATGATTGGCTCTCTTCTTTACTTAACTGCTAGTCGACCAGATATTATGTTTGCTGTATGTAAGTGTGCTAGATTTCAGTCAGCTCCTAAGGTTTCTCATCTAACTGCAGTCAAAAGAATTATACGCTATCTTGCAGGAACTGTTTCCTATGGACTATGGTATCCTTTCACCAATCATTTTGATCTCATTGGTTTCTCAGATGCTGACTACGCAGGTGACAGGGTTGATCGGAAAAGTACCAGTGGAGCAAGCTTTTTCATAGGAAAATCTCTTGTTTCCTGGCATAGGTAAAAGCAAGACTGCACTGCTCTATCAACTTCCGAGTCCGAATATGTCGCACTAGGAAATTGTTGCACTTAACTTCTCTGGATGGCTACTCAACTATCTGATTCTAACTTATTTTTTAAACCTATCTCTATACTATATGATAATACTAGCGCCATTGAATTGTCTTACAATCCTATTGATCATCCTAGAACCAAGCATATTGATGTTCGTTATCATTTTATACGTGATCATGTTCAACTAGGTGACATTGACATTGCATTTGTTAGTACTGATTTTCAACTACCAGATATTTTTACAAAACCCTTGCTTGAAGACCGTTTCTGTAACCTAAGAGATCTACTTGGCATTATTTCTGACCCGTTTTCAAAAGCATAATATTTTTTTTGTATGCATTCATTTCACAAAATACAAAAACTCCAAAAAATATTTTATTTTTCATCAGCATCTCATTAACATTATTTCCTACCATGTATACGCATATTTGTGATTACCTGTCATTATGCATATTTATTTATGTCATTATTACAACCATTGCTTTTGTTTTTCAAGTCAATCTAAAAGTCACGTCGGTCTGCTTCCCCTGACGCTGCAGTGCCTTTTCTCATCAGTGTCTCTTCTTCTCACGCCTTTTCATCTCACACGAAAATCCCTCCACCTTCCCTTTCCCTTCTCTCTCTCTAACTCCTTAAAAGGCTCTCCTCCTATCCATTCACTATCATCCTCTCAACCTTTGTTTTTTTTTCATCCCTTCTCCCATGGCTAAAAAATCTACAATCTCTGCTCGTCGTAGCCAACGTGCCAAACCTAAAGCACAAAACACTTCCACCCCTGTTCACATTGACTCCAACCACTCTGAGAATACCACTTCTAACTTTCCTACTCCTCCTCGAAACATGAAACTGGGAAAAAGGCCCATGCACAGTGATCCTGATGACACAGAGGTAGTAAAAAGACCTAAGAAGGAATTCTCTCTTGCCGATCTTGATGAAACGCTTGATTTTTGGGACTCATCTGCTCACGAGAAATTGGAAGCTCTCAAGGGGAAGCCTCTTGCTCATGGCCGCATTGCTGATTTGGATCTTTTGGAGTCTCTCAACTGTGATATCAAACAATTCTTTGCTGACCAAGAGTGGACCAATTTCTTCTCCGCCGACTCTGTCGATGTCCCTGAAGATCTGGTAAGATTGTTCTATGCAAATCTTCGTCCTTGTTCCAGTGAAGGTGTTGAAACTATGGTTCTCAACACCAGAATTGTTATTACCAAAAAGATTCTCTGTCGTATTTTGGGCTGTAAGTTTTCTGGCTATTCTTTTTTCTTCAAAAACTCTTGGCCTTCTGACTTTGAAGTTACTTTTGAACAAGCTAAAGCATGCATGTGTGAAAAATCTGTTGATGCCCCTGATGGTCAATTAGGTCCTCTAGACTTGCCCTTTACTGTGTGTGTTCTTGCTCACATTGTTGGTACTACTCTGTTGCCCCGAACTGGCTCCCTTAGTTCTCTCTCTCAGCGTGACACCCTAGTTGTTTATTTTCTATTAACCAATAAAAAATTTGACCTTGGTGCCTCTGGATAATTGATTACATGCTAGAAAGTATTGCTGATTGTGCTTCACTTCCCTATGGCCTGATCATTACTAGAATTTTACACTTCTATCGTGTTGATACCTCTGCCTGGAAAACTGTCTCTGTAAGTGCCTGCTACAATTCTCGTGCATTTTCCTCCATGGGTTATGTTCATATTGATGATAAATGGGTGAGAAAGGAAGCTAAGACAGTCAAGCCCTCTGGTGATCAAGCTGGACCCTCTCGTCAAGCGAGCCCCTCTTTGCCTCTTCCCAAATCTGCAGAAGATGTCAAGGATATCATAGATTAGCTGCTCAGTCTACATCTTAAGGAAGACAAAGAAGCAGATGAACTGAATGAAATCAAGCTGGATGTGGGGAGATTCAGCCTCAAGCTGGACACAGCAGTGACAAGCTCTGATGCTGCTGTTCGTAGGCTTCATGCTCGCCTTGATGCCATTTCCACTGATGTCCAGGGACGTATTGATGCTCTCTCAACTGATGTTCAGACCAAGCTTGACAGAATGACAGATAATGTTGTGAACACTCTCACTTACTTCCTTGCCCCTCGCTAGACTATATTTTATTTTGGGTCTGTAAATATTAACTTCTTTTGCTACTGGTTCCCCCTCTGTATTTTTGCTGATGCCAAAGGGGGAGAAGACAATGCTTTTATGTTCTTTCTTCTGTTACTGTTACTAACTGGGAGTTTCTCCCTAGTTTCTCCTGAAAATCTTTTTTGACTGCAGGTGTTAAGGAAAAGACATCTCTTCCATAATTTTATGTTTGTTGACTATGCTAAAAGTCTTTTAGTCAGGGGGAGTTCCCCTTGCTCTACATGTTTTCTTTGCTTTTACAGGATATCAGTCAACTGTGCTCCATCTCAGTCAATCAGGGGGAGTCGACTTAAAACCACAAGAAAAGATACCTACACCAATTATTTGTCATCATCAAAAAGGGGGAGATTGTTGAACTTATGTTTTTTATTTATGACAATTAAAGATTTTCAGTTACTAAGTGCCTTATGTGTGTGTGAACTGCAGGATCCCCTTAGCGCACAATCCTTGGAAAAGTACGAAGTCAACTAAGGAAAGGATATGCCTGTTATGCTCAATTAAGCTGTTTATGGGAGGCCATCCCTTGAGTTAAGGATCTGATTCCCTTAGGCTCAACGTTATTCTTGGAAGGTATTTATACCTCTCCGAGAATCAAAACTCTTGGGTCCAAATCTCTCAAGATCTTACCCCCATGGATAACATCCCGTGATCTACGCAATCAGTGATTCCCTCTCAATCACGATCATGTGCTGCCTCTTCCCAAGCTTATTTATTCCAGAAGAACTCGTTCTAAGACTCACGCTTCTATCCTACTATCTACTCTTCTCCATACTTTTACTTTGCACAAATACTGTAACAGTGAGTGTATCAGTGTTAGAAAAGAAAAGAAGGAGAGTTTCTTGTAGAGGTAATAGTAGTGTCATCTGAAGTTGGTTTGGTTAGCTATAAACCAAACAGCATGTTGGTGGTAATCGAGTGGTAAAAACCATCTGTGATAGAGATGTTTGTGGTGAACGATAAACCATCCTTGTATCCATTGTAACTACGAGCCTTGAAAAGAAAGATACTCCCTTGTGACCCAAGGGGACTGGATTAGGAACCTTTTGGTTCTGAACCAGTATAAATTTCCTGTGTCTTTTTTCTTCCTTTGCCTATTTTACAGTCTGCTTGAATTTATATATATATACTCTGCTTAGTCGACTATAAACTATTTAAGTCAACTGTATTATTAGAAAAATTACAATTCACCCCCCCCCCCTTGTACTTTCAGGATGGTCTGTTCCAAGTGCTACACAAGATCAACAACAATTCTTATGTGATCGGCTTCCCAGGTGAGTATAACGTGTCCAACACCTTTAATATTGCTGGCTTGACTCCTTGTGTCGCATGATGAGCACCGTAGGCTAAAAAAGACACAATTTTAGGGATGAAATCTTCTCAATAAGGGGAGAATGATGCAGCCCGTGTCCGTGCTGGTCAAGATGTATTCGTGTCCTCAAGACCGGTCACACAAAGCCAAACCAAGACTCTGTACAATGTGTCAGGTGCAAGATTTGGAAGCTATACAATCCAGCTCGATCCCGAGAAAAAAAACGTCTGAACCTTAAAGAGTGGCGCCGAGCAATGAAGCGACCGAAGGGCTACACTAGCGCCTGAGGCGGAAGAGCGCTTGAGCCAGAATACTTATCTTCGGCCCTACATGGCCTTGTTTGATAGGCCAACTGTGGTCGTACTTACTACTTTGTCCTTGGAGCTTTCTATATAAATTCCTTAGAATTTCATTTGTAAGTACTAGTTGTTGAATACGGAAAAATAGTTTGTTAGCTTGAACTCTAGCGAGAGTTACCCCAAGGGGACCCTTTATCGAAACTTGTTCGTTGGTGGATTGTAATTGAACCTTTTCCTTTTGATCATCTAATTTGCAGGAAACAAGTTTTTTTGAGGATCGTTGTATAGTTTAGGTGCCTTTTCACTTTCTATCCAAAAGGTTCCAAGACTAGTTCCTTGGGATTGTTTGGGCAAAGTTGGGGTTGTGTCTAGCTTTTATCTCTCTTTACTATCTGTTTTTTCTTCCGCGTATTTGTTTGCACCATCTTGGTTTCAAACCCAAGTTGCTTTCATCAATTTCTCCCCTTATTTCACCTATATAGTAGCCTTTTTTTAACCTTTTGCTTCATACTCTCTTCTCATCTTCTTTGTTTAGTAGCAGGAATAATCTTAGTTCAACAAAACTTTTCCTTTACTTTTCTTTTTCTGATGTCAATTCCAATTTACTATCTTGTTGACTTCAGACTACACCTTCATGTCCTTTTGGTGAGCAAACATCCCAAGGACCAGAAAGTGTGCTGGAAAACTGAAAGCTCAGTGGTAACTCATTCTTCCTTGCATAAATTTGGGGTTTAACGAGGTACTCGGGACAAGTTTATCACTAAATAAATTTTGATTACGACGAAGTTACCATATAACACAGCAGTTGTTGCGTTTATAATCTTGTTATACGAGGCGGGTCCATTTGGATTTCACTTTTACGTTGAGGCCTTTGCTTTTTGTTGTTTCCAAATCCTTAGAATCTCATTGATGTTGTATGGTTTCTCGTCTTTTTCTTGTCCCCTCTTATATTTTCCTTCTATTGATACTTTTCGTGCTACTGTCATGGCTGCTAGGGTATAGAAATCAAACTCTATGCTTGTCTGCAGCTCGGTCGTTATTCCTCCTTTTGTCCATCATATGCTAGTAGATATTAAAATATTTATCTGTCTGCAGATCATGTTCCACCATGAGCGTGAGTTTTGTACAGACTGTTCAGCTTCATCCGCCGCTCCTTGGTATGTTCCTATTTGTGTCCCTTTAAATTCTTCATAAAGAGACTTGTTAAAGTTCTTTGTTATGGAAGCTTGCATTTAATTGTCGGTCTGATGTTGATATTGTGCATGTGTGGTCATGGGGGCACGATAGGCGTAAAAAAAATATGGAGATTGGAGTCAAGCGAGCATTAATGCATCGAGTGAAGGAGTGTCTTGGGATCGACTTAGCTGCCGGATGTGCTGACATGCATAGATGCTAACATTTTGACCTTGGATAAGTCCCCCATGTCTGGTTGTTCTATCTGCCATTCTAGGCTTTAAGCAATCCTTGTATTAATCCCTGTGCCCAAATCCCCTTGTAATTTGTGACATTCTGGCTTTCGTTTTAATGAAGCAAGAAATCAATTTTTCGATGTGTTTTGTATTCATCTGTATTTGAATTTTTCTTTTAGCAATTTTGTATTCATTCTTAAGTTGTATGCTCAACTGCTATCAAAATAAACAAGTGCTCGTTGAGAGCTTCTTTGTGCCTGTGGAGAGCGTCTTTTGCTTGTTCACTCAAGTGCGTGAGTCTTTTAAATATTGTGTAAAAGGCATCCTTTTTTCACTTAGGCATAAAATTGAATTGTTGATTTCAATACATGATTTAGCCTAGAGGCTTGGTTGAATTGTCGATTTCAACATACGATGTGGTTCTGGGGCTAGTTGAAGAATATTTAACTTGATTGAATTAATGATTTCATTTGAGATGTCCTAGATCACTTGATAGCTGGCCTAGTCTGGGTCGTATGGGCCATCGGGCCTCTCTTTTCCCTGGCATCCGAGTCTCTTTGGAGAAATCTTATGAATATATTAGTTCTGAAGGACTTAGCGGTAATATTTCTTGAGCCACACCACGTTCCAATTTTTGGAAACAATAGCACCTTTTATGTCTTCGAGTACATAAGCTTCTTTACCTGCGATCCCTTTGATTATGTAAGGTCCTTCCCAGTTTGGGTCCAGCTTGCCCGTATTAGCTTACTTCGTGTTTTTGAACACTTTTCTAAGGATAGGGCCGCCAGCTTTAAAGGAACGTAAGTTTGTTCTCTTATTATAATATTCCTCCACTCGTTGCTTTTGTGCAGCTAATCGTACGACCATAAGCTCATGTTGCTCATCCAGCAGGTCGAGGCCAATTGCAAGAGCCTTATTGTTAGATTCTTATGCTAACACATGTCCCACAAAAGCTTGGATCGCCTATCTTGATTGGTATCATCGGCTTTAAACCATAGACCAATGAGAAATGAGTCTCTCCCGTGCTCATCTTTGGTGTAGTCTAATATGTCCATAGTACTACTGACAATTCCTCCGGCCATTTTCCTTTGGCGAACTGAAGTCGCTTCTTCAGACAGTCTATAATTGTATTGTTGGAAGACTCTGCTTGCCCGTTTGCTTCTGGGTGGTAAGGCATGAAGTTATCCTTTTGATCTTACATTCCTTTAGGAATTCTGTGATTTTTGTTTCCCAAAAATTAGGACCTATCATTGCAAGTGATTTCAGCAGGAACTCCAAATCTGCACAAGATGTTTCTCCATATGAAAGGCTACGAAGCTAACACCGAGCGGAATTCTAAGGCTGGCTGATAGGACACATACACAAAACTTTGGCACTTGTTGCACCTTTAGATGAATTTATCTATATCACTTTCTATTTGAGGCCAGTGATAGCCTGCCTTGATCAATTTTTTGGCCAATGATTTCCACAGTGTCCCTCATGAACCTCTCTCATCACATAGTTGGCCTATGATGGGCCTAAAAATTTGGCTAGTGGTCCGCTGAACACCCACCGATATTATTCTCCATTGATCATACAGTAGCGAGCTGCCTGCACCCTTGGCTTCCTGCTTGCCTTACTGTCATCGGGAAATATCCTTTTCTCCAAGTGTTCCACTAGCGCACTATGCCAATCCTAAAAAATATCGTTATGTTCACCTCTTGGCATCCTAAGGTTGAATGTGTCAATTATGTTATCGTCTAGGCCATCATGACCCATAATTCTACACCCCTTTCTTGTGTCGAAGACTAGGACGACAAAAAATCCCTCATAGAATTTTTTGCTCCCCGCATTTATCCCCCGCTTCCTTATGTCTAGTATTTAGATATATTTCTGTTTAGAATAGAAAACTATTGATACGTCTTATGGCATTGAAATCTGTCCAATGTATCCGCCTTCATGTTCTCTTCCCTTGGAACTTATGAAATCTCCCACTTTTGGAACTGCTTTAGAAGTGTCTCTACTCTTGCTAGATATCCCTCCATACATGCATCTTTGGCTATGAATACTCCCTTTACATGTTTGACTACCAGCTGCGAATTACTTTTAAAGTTAACTTTTCTTACTCACAATGCATAAGCTAGCTCGAGACCGTAGATGATGACCTCGTATTCTGCTTCGTTGTTTGTGACAAAGGGAAGCTTTACCATCAGAGGTGATCAGTACAAGCCCAAGTTCGGCTCATTGGATGCCTCGTCCGTATAGATTGTCCATGCACCCAGCGTTACACCTCCCACAGCTTGTAACTCATCTTCAACCTTGAGAAGTATGCACTATTGAAGTCGGCAATGCATTCTTCTAGAACTTGAGACCTTATGGTCGTATGCACCTGATAAATGATGTCGTATTCACTCAGCTCGACTACTCATTTAACTCGACCATTATTGTGTGGCTTTGGAAATACAGGCGTAGCTTGCGAGCAGCTGTGACCTAGACCAATGCTAGCTTTTTAGATTGATGATTACAAGTCTCAGCATCTTGTAAGGACTTGCTGACATAATAAATGGGAGACTGGGCTTCTTTCTCCTCCAGTGCAAGTAAGACACTTACAAATACCTTCGACACTGCTAAGTATAGGAGGATTCATTACCACTCACGCGGTTTAGCCAGTAGTGGAGGCTTTGATAAATATTTTTTCAGATCTTGGAGTGCTTGCCGACATTGTTCTGTATATTCCAAACACTTTTTTTTCTTCAGCACATTAACAAATTGATGGCAGCTCTCAAAAGATCGAGATATAAACATACTCAGTGGGGCGATACGACCATTAAGCTTCTTGACTTCGGCCTCACTTTTGAGCACCTTCGGTATTCCTTCGGTTGCTTTTCTCTTGACAAAGATTGCCTCAATTTGAGATAGTGAAACCCAAAAACTTCCCCGAAGACACTCTAAAGGCAAAATTTTCTGGATTAAGCTTCATGTTGAACGTATCAAATATGTCAAACGCTATCTCCAAATGCTTGATGTGGTCCTTTGAAAACTCTGATTTCACCAACATGTCGTTGACATATACTTTCATTATCTTCCCAATTTGATCTATAAACATCAAGTTGACCAGCCGTTAGTAGGTGGCCTCGGCATTCTTTAGACCGAATGGCATCAGCTGATAGCAGAAGGTCCCCCGGTCATTTATGAATGATATTTTCTCCTGATCGTCTTGATCCAAGAGGATATCCATATACCTTAAATAAGTGTCCAGAAAACTGAGCATCTCGGGCCCCGCTGTAGAGCCAGTAAGCTAGTCAATTGGCAAGGGGATAAAATTCTTCAAGCATGCTTTGTTCAGACTAGTGAAATCTATGCACATTTCTATTTGCCATTTTTTTTTGGAACCACCACAACCATATTAGAGAGCCACTACAGATAATAAATGACTTGGATGAACCAATTTTTCAATAACTTTTTAATTTCTTTGTAGACCACTTGATTCTTCTCGCGACTGATCGATCGTTTCTTCTGTTTGACTGCTTGAAGGGTGTGTCTGCACTGAACCTTTGTGTGATCACTTGGGTAGGAACTGGCATATCCATATGTGCCCAGACAAATGTGGCCACATAGGAACAGAAGAGGTTAGTGAAATCATCTCTGGCTTCGGTTGTCAATTTCAAGCACACATAAAATTTCTTCTCGGGAGTAGTCTTGTCGAAAATCATGGATCCAACTCATTCATTGTTGCTCTCTATACATCCTCCGCATATGGATCACAGATGACATCCGGCATGTTGTGAGGGTCCACCCCTTCCAGCTCTTCAGGCTCAATAGTAGTGTCAAAAACCAAGGGCGGTCCTAACAGCTGTTGTCGACTTTTAACCTCTGTCTTTGCTGCATGCGAGATCGCGGTCATATAGAAGCTTTTGGAAAACCTTTTCTCCCCCAAAATTATTTTATTACCTACTTGGTTAGGATTCCATCTCATGTATCCAAGGTCTCCCTATTATGGCATTATATAAAATATCGCACGCTATAACTTGGAAGGCTATCGGCTTAATCACCCCGGGCGAAACTGGTAGTACAATTTCGCCAACTGACCTTTCGCTAGAGTTGTTGACACTAGCCAATGTGTACGAGCTCGAGACTCTGTGGTCCAACAACTGTATGGATTACACGACTTCTCGCCTGATAATGTTCACGGCACTACGGGCATCTATAAAGATTCATTTTACCAATGAGTAGCCTATTCTCAGGGTGAGATGAGAGCGTCGTGGTAAGGAAAAAGTAGAGCCTTTATATCCCCTTCATCAAACAATATCATGTCGTTATGGGGCCTCTTATTTCCTTCCTTTCTAATTTTACAAATCATCACGCCTTTTATCTGCTATACTTGCAACTTTAAGACCACCGCGTATCAAAATGATCGACCTCTAAACTTCTGGCGGCGGATGGAGCTGTTCGAGCAATCTTTTTCGCCTGTATATTTGCTTTCCCTTGTCGGACAATAGCTCCTTAAGCTGACTATTGCTAAGAAAATGAGCAACTTCAAGCATGAGGGCTCTGCAATTTGTGGTATCGTGGCAATGGTCCTGGTGGAATTCTCAATAAGCTGGTGAATCTTTCTTACTTGAGTAATTCCTTGTATCTCTGGGCCAATGGACCTGCAGACCTAGTCGTTTGAAGTGATTCTTTACAAACTGAACTGCATTTACTCGAAGACTAAAGTCTTCGAATTTTTGGGGCTCGAGCCCTCCTTTAGAGTATAGAGGGTCTCTACTTACTCGGGAGTTCGGTCTTTGGGCATCGCCATGCCTGTTTGTGAAACCGTGAAGTGTCTGAGTGAGACTTTCTTGTACTCCTTCTTTTGCGGTGATTAGATCTACCATCCTCGGTTGGATTGCGTTTGCGGCTCCTGTTGTCACTTCTTTCATCTATCCTTAATGAATCTTCCTCGATCCTGAGTTTTTGGCAATACCGATGGTATAACTTATTCCACGTCTTGGTCGGATGATCTTGCAGGATCTTTTTCAGCTCCTGTGTGGCTGTAGAACCCTTGGGGTTTAAGCTTTTTCTGAAGACCATTGTTTCTATATTATCCGACACCAGCGGGAGTGTCATGCATTCCTTCTGAATCATTCCAGATAACCCATCAATAACTCACCCTCTCCCTACTAGATCTCAAAGATATCTTCCATTATTTTCTTTTGCTTTTGGTTGTCGGAATGTACCTTCACAAATAGGTCTTTCATCTAAGAAAATGAATCAATAGACCCTTTGGGCAGTTGAGTGTACTAGGTCAAGGCTCTTTTAGTTAAAGTAGCGCCAAATTTCTTCACCAGCACGAATTGAATTTCCTCCTTCACTAGGTCGTTGCTTTTCACTGCTGTTACGTAAGGTTCTACTGGTCGCTCGGGTCTGTTGTGCCATCATACCTGAGTATTTTCGACATGTGAAATATCTTCAGGACCAAAAGCGACGAGCGTTTGGCTTATAGGGCTATTGGGCGAACTTGTTCTTATCGATATTCTTCAGTACAGGGGAGCCCCTGATATCTCATCCATCCGGTCACTATTTTCCTTTTGCTGGCGAAGTACATCTTCCTCAAAAGCGGTCCTTGGTGTTCTTGGGATGTTGGCGGTGCCCGAATTTCCTAGCGCTACATTAAGGTTAACTTGTCGTGCCACGAAATCCGATGTGTTTCTAATACGAGGATAGATATAGTTATATTTAACCTACTTTCGCCTCGTGTTTATGCTTTTACTTGTGTTATTTTGTGGTACTTTGAATGAAATTTTTATTATTTGATGTATTTTATTTTATAGTGATTACATTGAAGACATGAAGTGTTTCTAGAGTATATTTGATTGGAATCAAGAGCTATTAAATCTGAGTAGAAGCTCAATGGTCGTGCAAACGAAGGCTGCAAAAAAAAAAAAAAAAAAGAACAAAACTGCATAAATTACTAAAGCAATGGCGTGCTGCAAGACGTCCAGCACATCGTATGGCCACACGACACATGGGCATTAAAGAGAAGTCCTGTGAAAACTTCCAAACCAAGTTTGAGACAATTTTTTAAAAGTGGTTTGGTCCTATACCGGTTCTTACACTATAAATATGTCCTAAAATCCTCTACGATTGAACTTTTGGATAGTTAACACCAAATAAGGCAATGAAGAGAGAAGATTAAGATTCAATGCTTTTTCTTATCCATCCACAATATTTTTTGTATTTTTACATTCTTATAGTTATTTCAATGACTTGATCATGGCTATGAGTGGTTAAATCATGCATTCAAGGGTTGATTGAACCACTCCAATACTTATGTGTTATAAAAATTTCCTTTAATGAATGAAACTTGATTACTCTTTCTATCTATGTTTTGATTGCTATTGATTGGAAGGACCACTACTAAAAAAAGGTGTTTTCCGGCTGAAGATTCCGTCTGAATAACTACTATTCCGATAAATATTCGATGGAAAATTATTAGTCAGAAAGTTTTTTGGTTGAAAACTATTTTTCCCACGACCACCGTTTTTCTTCACCTTATGATGGATATCCGCCGGAGACGAAAAATATTTTTTATAATTTCCAAGTGAATTTCATCGAAAAATAATATAAAAATATATTTTTAATGAAAAATATGGATTTCTAGAAAAAATAACTTTATTTAATACTCCAACAATTATATCAAATTTTATATATTCTTCACAAATTCATATCATATTATAGAAAATTTTCCAACAAAAAAGATATACTCTACTCATGTCACTTCCTTCATCTCCATTCCTTTTCTAACTCACAAAAATACTTACTTCATACCTAAAACCACTTGGATAAAATAAACCAAACTAAAACTTACACAAAACAATCAAAGGAATTAAAAAATCTATAAACAACTTACAATAGAATACAACAGCAACATCAATAATTTTGGCCGTGAAATCCCGCTGTGAAGAATCTGCCAAAAAAAAAATTAGGAGTTAGAGTTTTAAAAATTAGGGAAAACTAAAAGAATTAATTTCAAAGAACAATCGTAAAAGACTAGTATATAAGAAATTAAAGAACTGAAATTTAGTTTAAAGAATTCTGCCGTCTATGATGTAGATGTAATCCATGGAGGAGAGAAGATAAATATCCATTGTTGCCGTGTTGATGATGGTTTAATTTCGAGGATGAAATCCTTTCAAGAAAGGGAGGATGATGCAGTCCAAATTGAAGATGATTCTAAGAGCCGGGCTAAGGAGTTATCAGACCTTCATCAATCCTGGATAATAGCTTCAAGAAGAGAGAACATTTTTCCGAGCAGCATGTTAGTGAATCCAAGGAGCACGTTGGTGAGCGTTGGTTGATGGTTGAGGCCGTGAGCTTTGGAGCTCAAGGAGCACCTCCACAAGTTGATTATGTTAGGCGCGTAAATACTTAGTATTTTTCAGTATTTTGATGCTTTTGCATAGCTAGACTTAATTTAGTTTGATGGCACTTATTTGGCCCTGCGTGGTCACTTTAAATTTAGCCAAATTATTGGCCTTTTCTTAGTTATTCTTTTCCTAGTTGTTTTAGGCTTAAGGGCTGATCTATATAAGCCCCACTTAGACTTTATTTTCATTCAGCATCTTTGACAATAGAAACGCAGCTTTTATGCTCTCTAAAAAAATCATGTGAACTTGTCCAATTTGGTGAAACCAAAATTGCACTTGTTCCTCCATTGATCATTCAATTTAGGAGGTCCAAGTGATCTTGAGGATTGTTGCTTAGCTCTAGGTGCTCAGTAGACTAGTTCCTACTAAATTCCTTATTGTAGTTCAAACCGTGTCTTGCTTCTATCTTTTTATCATTATTTTTTGCTTCCTCTAATTTAGATTGCATCAGTTGGTATCAGAGCTTGGAAAGGGTTTGTTTTAACAATCCTAATCTTGTTCTTCGTGCCGTAGATTAGGGGTTTTAGTTAGTTTTCTTTAAATTTTCGTTTTTGATTATATAAAAACAATACTGTTAACGGGTACTGTTCACGCTGTGGGTACTGTTCATCCGTGAAAAAAAATGTGAAAAGGAGAAGAAGCAGCCGTGTCAATTCTTGAATTGTTTCTTGAAGTTTCTTGGCGTGTTGAATGATTTGCTCATTGTTCTTGGTTGAAATCTTGCTTGTTCTTGAAAGAAAGAGCTTGAATCATTGTACGATGAATAGGGCAGCGTCATCTTGAGGTTGTGGGAGTGTATTAGACTGATCTTGAATTGCTTTCCATTGAGTTCTTGAAGTTCTTGGACAATAACTTGTTGTTCTTGAATTAATTTGCATAGTGGGCTGTTTAATCCTTGAAATTTATAAGTTCTTACACGTTCTTTTTGAAATTGAATTGCTGAATTTTTGAGGTTGAAAGGTGGAAGAGAGGCACGAAATTTGATGTTAAAAGAAGGAACCCTAAGCCTAATTCAAGAGGGAAACAACTCCCAATTCAAAAAGGAGAAGTTTACCCACTTTTCAAGTAAGGGTATTAGCTTTTCCTTAGGCTTTTGGGAAAGTATTTACACGTTCTTGGAAGACAAATTCAGCAAGGAAAACGTGTGAAAGGTTGTTAGAAAACTGGTAAAAGTTCTCCAAATTTGAGTTGGAAAACAAGGGAAAAAAGGGAAAAAGTTTACCCACTTTTCATAAGGAAATTAAATTTCCTTAAGCTTTAGGAGAGGACTTTTACACGTTTTTTGCAAGGGGATTTCAGCCAGCTTAGGTGTGTGAAGGCTAGGTGGAAAAGTAGTAAAAGTTCTCCAAATCAAAGTTGGAAAGCAAGGGAAAAGAGGGAAAACTTAGCCTACTCTAAAAAGGCTTGTCTTGTGCCTCCTATTTAAGGGTAGATATTCATATTTTCTCCAGGATTTCCTTATTTCTTTGCTTACACCACTTCTAGTTAGTAATTCTTAAGTAATTTTTCTACTTAAGTTAATTACTAATTTTTGAGCTTGTAAGATTTCGTGCTAAAATTCAGAATTTCCAACTTTCGTAATTAATTCTTTGGCTTCCCGTGCTCACTTTAAAAGCTGTCCGCCTATAGAATCTCATAAATTCACTCACCCCGAAGAGAACTAGTGAACTTGTAAACTTGAAAGGTCGTTGAGGAACTTGATCAATTCGAGGAAGCCATTTGGAACAAGTTTGTGAGATCCTACCTTAAATTTGAGTGAACCCGAGTGTCATTCAAAGTGAGAGAGCGAGTGAGGTATTTTGCTAATCTTAACATATTTTGTAGTCTTTGTTTGTGTGCAGGTATTTGCCTGGAGTAGTTGATAAACAAGAGGGTGTTCCCGAGCTTACTTTGGCTGATCTTTTGGGCCGAGATGAGAGTAATGAAAGAGAATTTAGGGCAATATATTGACAGAATGGGAGCCCGAGTTGATAATCTTGAAAAGGAGCAGCCATCTTTGACTCCAAAATCTTCTTGTAATGAATCAAACTTGGGCAATCCCCAAGTAATTATGCCAACACCGAGGTTCCATAAGTTAAAGGTGAGTGTTTGTGGGTATAAGGGCTTTAATCTAGAGCTTGGCGGCTTGAGTGAAGCCATGCTTATTTCACCGAAAGTGGTTAATCTTTTGCACTTAACATGGGTGAGATGGAGGTATCCATATCTCTATGATGGATATAAGGTTGAGTGGAAGGTCAAGGTGGTAGTGTCACATAGAGAATACCTTAAAACGGTCTAGTGTGATGTGTATCCTCTTCAAACATGTGATTTGTGTTTCGGGCAACCATGGATTTTAGATCACAACGTTCCATATGTGCGAGATTGGATAAGACATATAGTGGACGACGAAGGATGGCCTCTAATGCCATTCCCGCTTATAAAGAAAAGTCCCAATAGTGCCTATGCATCTTCTATGCACGTAGAGGAGTGTAATAATCAAAAGGAAAATTTTGAAGTGACTAATGTAGTTGGGTTGCCACCAAAGAGACAAGAGATAGTTGATAAGAATATGAGAGAAAAGAAAGAAGCAAAGAAAAGAGGGAAGTTTTTCACTCTAACGTTTATAATTCTTCTTTTTCCTCTAGTTGTTTAAATTCTCTTGCAGGTACCATTGGAAACAAGCTTGGGAGTCAACATCACTTATTGGAAGTGCAAGAAGAAGGCATATTAGGGGCTGCCCATGCTGATGTAGGATCTGCCCATGTTGATTCTAAGCTTAAGGGAGAGAATGAAGGTAAAGAAGGTCAATCTTATGACCTCCAAGGTAAGTCTACTACACTCACTAGTCACTACTCTTTTAGCTAGTGAAAAGCAAGTTAATGATGTGAGTTTGAGTAGTGGTATACCTTTTTTGGGCCTTAAATCGTTGCTACCCTGTAGTCCACATTTGGATAAGGTTTATGACAATACACTAGTTAATCTTGAATGTACTCCTAAAATTAAAACTACTTGTGAGTTTGATGTCATGAAAATTAGTGTTGACACTTGTGTTGAGGGTCTAGGTGTTAAAAGTGATGCTTCTTGGGATGTTAATAATGAAAAAATGTGTGCTGTCCAAGAAGTAGAATTTAATCATCACTTGTTTGATCCTAGAATTGAAGGTGTAGAGTCCTTTTTGAGTTCTTTTGATGTCAAAATGGACCATGGTAATGAGACTGAATTATGTGATGAGTTTGGTACTTTTGACGTCAATGGTGATGTGAATTTAAGTGAAACCTTTCTTGTGAATCTATTCTTACGTGGAGATACTTGTTTAGATAATGAGTTTGAGTATCTTAAATTTCTTTCTTGTGATGGAAGTAACTCCTTGTTTGAAAGTAGTTCACTTGGTAGAGGGTATTGCCGTGAGAAGAACAGTGTGGATCTTTGTATAACTCCTGCTCCTTCTTTATGTTGTCCAAATGATAGCTTTGAGCATGGTTGTAATTTTTATTTTAAAAGTATAGTTATTAAAGTGGACGCCATTGATGAAGTTACACTAGGAAACACTTTTATTTACTATTTGTTTGACTATGATGAGGGTCATGAGGGTGTTAGTAGTTCTTGTGAGAAGGATGAAAATTCTGATTGTTACACATGTCGTGATGCTTTTGCTTACTCTAGGATAGAGGATGGCAAATATTTGTATCTCATGATTCATGCTTCTCTGGTATACTATTATTGTGATTGGATACATCCTTGTTCCTACAGCTTGTTGTTACAATATGAATTTCTTGAGACACGTGTCATGTTTGATGTGTTGACCTCGTTGGTTTTTGACCCGGGAATTGAGCTTAAAATTGGTCACTTGCTTGACTTAATGGCTTTGGAATAGGCTGGTAAGATGCTCCCACATTTTGGTTTGATATGTCCTAGTAGTGTTATGTGTAACCTTGGAAAGCACTCCGTGTATTTGAAAGTAATGCAAGTGGAGGGCTGTTGGAAAGATACTCCATGGGAGTTATTATGGTATGCAACCCGAACTTGTAAACTCCATGAGGACGGTATGTTTTCTTGGCTTATGCTTATATTCGGGCTCTCTAAAGCCATGGTGATTAGTGTTATCATTTTTGGGCAGTTTGGTGGCGCACTTGTGCCATCTCATGGGTGTGTTATTGTGGGGCTATTTGTCTATTGCCTAGTTGAGACTTGGGAGTAATCTAAACTCATTGTTGTCCATGTTTTGCAGGAATCAGATTCGAGGACGAATCCTTCCCAAGAGAGGGAGAATGATGTAGATGTAATCCATGGAGGAGAGAAGATAAATATCCATTGTTGCCGTGTTGATGATGGTTTAATTTCGAGGATGAAATCCTTTCAAGAAAGGGAGGATGATGCAGTCCAAATTGAAGATGATTCTAAGAGCCGGGCTAAGGAGTTATCAGACCTTCATCAATCCTGGATAATAGCTTCGAGAAGAGAGAACATTTTTCCGGGCAGCATGTTAGTGAATCCAAGGAGCACGTTGGTGAGCAAAGCTCAATGAGCACATCCACAAGTTGATTATGTTAGGCACGTAAATACTTAGTATTTTTCAGTATTTTGATGCTTTTGCATAGCTAGACTTAATTTAGTTTGATGGCACTTATTTGGCCCTGCGTGGTCACTTTAAATTTAGCCAAATTATTGGCCTTTTCTTAGTTATTCTTTTCCTAGTTGTTTTAGGCTTAAGGGCTGATCTATATAAGCCCCACTTAGACTTTATTTTCATTCAGCATCTTTGACAATAGCAACGCGGCTTTTATGCTCTCTAAAAAAATCATGTGAACTTGTCCAATTTGGTGAAATCAAAATTGCACTTGTTCCTCCATTGATCATTAAATTTACAAGGTCTAAGTGATCTTGAGGATTGTTGCGTAGCTCTAGGTGCTCTATGACATCTAACAAGGAGTGAGTAGACTAGTTCCTACTAAATTCCTTGTTGTAGTTCAAACTGGGTCTTGCTTCTATCCTTTTATCATTATTACTTGCTTCCTCTAATTTAGATTGCATCAGTCTAGTAATGATTCTATCACCGTAGAAGACTTTTTTTTTGGGGTAATTGTAGAGAGGAAAGAGATAGGAGAGATGGAAAGATAGACGGAAAAAAAATAGGAGATGCATAGAGAGTGTGAGGAAAAAAGATAGAAAAGTGTGTTATTGTCTGTTTTGAAATTTTTTAAAATAAATTCGGACGGAGCTCCGTCGGAACACAATTGTCAGATCTAACCTCGATTTCATCATATCTAATAAAAAATATTTTTTTATAAATGTTTACAAAATTTCGTCCGAAATAGAATAATTTGTTTAATTGTCTATTCTGATGGACATCCGCCCAAAACTAAAAAAATAATTTTAATTTATTTATCGACAGCTGTCCGTCGGAACACAACGGTCAGATCTGGCCTTGATTTCATCGTGTTCTGACGGACGCCCGTTGTAAGACACAAAATTTATTTTTTTAATTGTCTATTTCGACGAAAATTTGTCTGAAAAATAAAAAACAAATAAAAAATAAGTATAATTTATTTATCGATGGTTGCCCGTCGAAACTTGTGCTGGCAAGTTTTCCATCGGAAGTTCGATTGGAATTTAGCAAATTTCTAATAGTAGTCTCAATTGATTGTTTCCTTTATTCTAGTGCATCTAGTGATATATTCATAAGTTATGGTTAAACATTTAACAATATTTTAATAAAAAATAAAGCGTGAATTGTGATCATTGATCCCTATTGTGAGCTATAGCGGTAGTTCTACATATCTTCATTAATTAATCAAATTTTTATGTGGGATGAGCACTTTTGTGCGTGATCTTTATTTGGTGAGCAATTTTTTTGTGGTCTTTAAATCATAAGCACTTTTTGCTCATAATTAAAAATATTTTCACTTCTATCCTTTAAGCACTTGTACACATTGTTATTTAACATTCACCACTTTCTCTCTTTAGAAAACTCTATCTCCCACTTCTCCTCCTTCTCTCTAGGTTACCGGCGTTGACCGCCGCCGGACCGTCTGGAATGTTGCAAAAACTACATCCTCGAATTCTTCTTAGCCTCTTCTTTTCATTTCTATCATTGATTTTTCGAAAATATACTAAATTAGAATAGATCTTATTTTGAAAATTCCAACAAACTTTTTCCAGCAAAGTGTTATCTAGTGTTTTATTGTGCAAACAGTGTCACAATTAAGGGTAACAAATTTAATCTCATTTGACTTGGAAAAATCGGTGACCGCCTCAACCCATGGCGCCGTCTTTGAAATTTTCTCCAAGACAAAATATGTTACACATTTTTCTAGAACTACTCATGTCTTGTTCCAGCTCCATAACCGAATACTGCATGCTACATGAAACTTGAAGTTTTTTCATCATTTCAAGCGCATAATTTCTTTTTCTATTTTTTTTTTCTTCATTTTTTGGTCTTAACGTACTCCTTTCCCTTTATAATTCTTAAACCTTTTAAGAGTGAACAAATTATAAATGCATTATGTAAAAAGTCAGAAGAAATGAGGATAAATGTATAGGACCTTGACAAATGATGTTGGATTGATATTGCTTTATTTTTCACTTTTGAATTTTTGTATACAGCAAAGTGATGACGATTTGATGCAATTTGCTTATAAAATAGACCTAGTAGTTTGACTCACTTGCAAGTAACTAATGCCGAATTAGCCTTATTTTATTTTTATTTTAATTTTGTGTATGGTGTCATTTGCTTGTAAAATAGACATAGTAGTTTTGCTTAGTTATGAATAAATACGACCGAATTGTCTTTATTTTATATTATTGTATGTATTATTATGGATGAATGAAGTGAAGATGATGTGGACTTATTTGTTTGCAAAATGTATTTAATATTTGGCTCACATTATGAATAAATGATGACAGATTATCGTCATTTCAAAATATATATGCACTTGATTTTTTTTAATTATTATTATTTTTTTTTTTTGCGAAAGAATAGAGTAAGACCAATTTGGCATCATTTATTTACATAATGAATATGATTTTTTGCTCATTATATGAAGAAATGATGCTGGATTAGTCTTATGTTATGTTTTGCTTTGATTTTTATATATGAGCGAAACGATAACAATTTGACTTTATTTATTAACAAAATTGACGTGAAATACAGATGGATTGACTGCCTTGTATATGAGCGAAACGATAATAATTCGGCTTTATTTATTAACAAAATTGATGTGAAATACAGACGGATTGACTGCCTTGTATATGAGTGAAACCATGCCGATTTGACCTCATTTATTTGTAAAATAGAAGTGGATTTGCTTAACAATATGAATAATTGATGCCAGATTGGCTTTAGTTATATTTTCCTTTCAATTTTTATATATGAGTAAATTGATGACGATTTGGTGTTATTTCTTCACAAAACGAACATGAATTTTTGCTTATTGTATGATGAAATGATACCAGATTGGTCTTATCTTTTATTTTTCGTAGATGAGCGAAACGGTGACGCTTTGGTGTTATTTATCCACAAAATAGACATGAAATACAGATGGATTGGTTGCCTTGTATATAAGCGAAACGATGCTGATTTGACGTTATTTATTCACAAAATGGACGTGAAACACGACCAGATTGACCTTTTTTTTCTGTTGTGTAGGAAGCAGTAGTGTTTTTTGCAATTTCAGAGGTAAAAAGATGCGGTGGCATTTTTATAATTACGTGAAGTTCTCTATTAATAAGGGTATTTTTGTGCTTTCAGCTTCATTTAATGGTAAAGTACTTATGTTTTCAAGACCACCAAAAAAGTGCTTACCAAATCAAAATCCGGTGCTTTTCCGCCTATTTTTGTAATTCACTCTTAATTAATTCAAAAGTTAGTTAGTGGGCGTTGCAGTTATTATACAGAAGTAAATAGATGTAATTTGGAGCAATTGTTCAAAAGTAAAAAGCAAGTTAAATTCGTTAATGCATTGTTCTAATACATATATAGGAATTTGGTAGATCAATCCTAGGCTTTTAATCCATTAAATCAAGTTTATTCTTCACTAACTTACTATTACTTTATTGCTAATTAATTGTTACATAAAAATTATTATAAAATACAACTTTTAGAAGTTAACCAAATAGATAATTTAGTTAGTTAGCAACTAGATTTCAAGTGTTCTCTGTGGAATTCGATCTCGGGGCTTTAAGTACCGAGCTATATTTACTGCGACCGCTTAGAGAAGATCAAGATTCAAAACTTCAACAATCCACTGCACAAGAGTTAACAAGGTCTCGATCTTTTTCTATGGTCTTTTTATTTTTTCAATTAGATTATTCAGTTTATTAGGCTAAATGGATTTTATCGATCATGTAAGACGTATGGTTATTGTATGAGAAATATCACTCTTGGAATGAATAATCATTTAATTATTTCAAATAAAAATTATTAATTTTTTTGTTAACTAATGATTGTTTAATTAAATAACTAAAATATGCTAAAATATGAGTTTTCATGAATGCATATACAAACTTCCCCTGGCAGCCAAAATTTGGACATGAAGTTCTTTGAGAAATAAAAGTTCAAAATTTCCAAAACAATGTAGTATAAGGAATGAGCTCCTTCCTTGTTCATGAATAATGTATTCTATATTCTCATGGATGCATTAGAAAATCGAGCCCCAAATTATTCTTTTTAATCGTTTGATTCCAATTTAGAGATTCCAAAAAAAAAAAGTTAAATTAATGGGTTTAAAATAGGATATATGAACCTTCTTTACCATCTGATTGGGGGTTTTCTTGATGAGTTATTGTATTTGACTCATATTTGAAAAGATAGATGATACAAGTTGAGTGTTGAATCGACCAAAGTTGATATTAATGCTTCAAGCATCAAATATTTGATTGTAAAATACTGTATTATCAAAGAGAGGTGTGATATATATGATTTATCTACCATTCATTAAAGGTCTCATTTAAGCTATGAAAATGAGAAAAGAGATCATTTTTCTTTTTTTCATAAGCTCTATGCAAAAATAAGCAGTAATTAATAGAGAATACACATGCTCTCCCAGGCCCCTGCACGAAAGAAGTTGGCACAAGAAGCATTATTCACGTTTTTATCGATTGTTTCTATTTGTCATCATAATTAATAGAGACAACATTTTTAAGTTTGGACATAAAGTTGTAATTTTGCACTAGTATTAGTTACAGTAATAAGATTCTTTACTGAATTCCAGGACTCAAACAAGAGTCCAAGGGGGACAAAATCACAGGTCTTCTCACGTGACAAACAAAGCCAACATACTCTCTCCCAATAAGTACTCAACTCTGTTCTAAATTTTCTAACTCTGCCTTCATCTGTTTGGAATGTTTGTTTAAAGACCATTATAACTTGTGATATGTAAGAAACTCGTTTAACCCTTAATAAGGAGTAGTATCTCACGAAAAACTGACCACATCCAATATTTTCATCAAGCTGTTAAAGATACTTGACAAATGCCACTTTAGATACTTTAGTATTATAAAAAGAATTCAAAGACTTCATACCAATTTTGTCTCTGTAACACTAATTACTTCTTGAAATATTACGTTAACATCTCTTACTCTGATATACTAAATTGACACTAAGTCAAATGCTAAAGTTTTAACAGTATTTCAGGACTCTGTTTTGATCTTTAACTTAAAAAGGAGGATAGTATAATTCTCTTAAATTAAAAATATCGTCTAGATATTTTATTTCGAGGAAGCAAACACGACGAAAAGTACCTTGAGCAGAAGAAAAGACATGGCAACAATATTTATATATAATTTTCTCTAGATCTCTTTTAAATTCACTCTTCAATCACTTTCAACTTTATTTTTGTTCAAGAATAATATCAAGTGTTTTTCCATTTGCATTTACTATTATTAGAGCCATTTCATATTTTAAGAGGAAGCAAACCCCCTTTATCGTTTCAATAATTCAATGTTTAGTTGTAATTTATGGAGATATGTCTATTATTATGTAGAATAGAGTTCAGCCAAATATATTTTTCTGTCTAAGATACTAACTTTTTTTACCTTTTCTAGTATATTTATTCATTTAAAATTTTTCTGTAATTTTAAAATTTAACATGGTATAATAAAAGAATTAAAATGAGAAACGTTAAACATATCTCACTAGCTACAAAGAAAATGGGTACTATAAAAATAAAAATTTGGAAGAATATCTAAGAAATTATCCAACCATACTGGTAATCAATAGGAGTAATGCATTATCACAAATAAATTATATTTTTCTTTTCTATTTAGTGAATGTGGGTGACCTTTCTTCAATTAATCTTTGAATGGACATGGAACCGTCCAAAATAGGATCAAAATCAAAATAACATCAAATTAAGTACTAGTACGAGTACTATTTATGATTCTTTTCTTTCTCTTCTTCCTACTTCCTCTTTCTTTAAAATAGAAAAAAGACCAACAACAAACAAAAAAAAGAAAAATAAAGAACATAAAAGGGAAACGGATAAAAGTAAACGTAAACGTCTTGTTTGGTCCCAAGTCCCATATTTTCAGCCAAACAGAACGCCCACAGTAAAAGAAGATGAAGAGAAGAGAGTGACAAAATCTTGTGCAGATAGCAATTTAGAAGGCAAAAAAGTCATTGTTGCACTTCAATTATTTTCAGTAGACTATGGCTACATCAGCTTCTTCTTCTGAGGCAGAAACAGAACACCACCCTCCAAAACCAAAATCAGCAATAGAACCAACCAAGAAACCAGTTATTGTTCCACAAGTAAAGCTCACAACATGGGTTCTCCCATACAGAACACAAAGCCTTCAGCACCTTTACACTATTGGAAAAAAGTTAGGACAAGGCCAATTTGGAACCACTCATTTATGTACAGAAAAATCAACTGCTACTTTATATGCTTGCAAGACAATACCAAAAAAGAAACTTATTTGTAAAGAGGATTATGAGGATGTATGGAAGGAGATTCAAATAATGCATCATTTATCTGAACACCCAAATGTGGTAAGAATAAAAGGTACTTATGAGGATGCTCGTTATGTGCATATAGTTATGGAACTGTGTGCTGGTGGTGAGCTTTTTGATAGGATTGTTGAAAAGGGGCATTACAGTGAAAGAGAAGCTGCTAAGCTTATTAAAACTATTGTTAGAGTGGTTGAAGGGTGTCATTCGTTAGGGGTTATGCATAGAGATCTTAAACCTGAGAATTTCTTGTTTCTTAGTACACATGAGGATTCTGCTCTCAAGGCCACTGACTTCGGCCTCTCCGTATTCTATAAGCCAGGTTTTCCCCTTCATTTCTTCAATCCTCATTTTACTTTCGTCCCAATTTATGTAATGGTATTTGACTGCACACTTTAGAAAAAGACTCTTGCAACTGGACTTTAAACAAGTCATAGAAATTTGTCGTGATAAATAAAATTGGACGTTTAAAGTTAAATTGTTTCTAAATAACGAAGTGTGTGATTCTTCTTGGGAGGCTAAAAAGGAAAGAGTGTCACATAAATCATGACATATGGAGTATTTGATTGTTTTCTCTGTGGGTGATTGCCGTCATTTGGATTTAACGACTAAAGTTGGGTCTGTGGGATTTCTTTATAGCCAGAAAATGCTTTAGCTTTATGTTGTAGGATTATGCTTTTCACTTAGATTTGATTTTTGTAGGTAAGTGGTTATATTTCTTTGTTCTTTAGAAGTACTTGCAGCCGTGTTTGTTTGCTTGAAACATAGTTTAGCACATAATTGTGCAAAGATTCCTTTTTGTTGCTAGGATTATGTACATTAGATGCTTGGCAACCGGGCATGATATGCAGATGACTTGTCTTGTTTTTCCGTTCAGAGTGCTTGCTGCCTCTCTATAGTTTTCTGATGATCTACTTATATAAATTGGTGACTATCATTTTTCATTAGTATTTCACAGGTTCTTGACACATCTTTATGTAGTCATTTCATTCAACTAAATCTTACTGAAGAAAGAGGTTTAGTTTAACCTTTTGTTGTTCCCTTGTGGAGGTTCTGCCATGCTATACTTATATTTCTGTTTGTTTTCCTGATTTAATGTTTATCTTTGTTGCATGAAATAACCTAACGACTTTCCTGATGTACTGGTTGCATTTCTCCATGTCTGCTAGTTATTGAATTATGATTTCCAGTAACACATGCTCACCTTTCTAGTTTTTGTTCAATAGCCTATCTAATCTATCTAAAGTAAAATGTTGGTTCCTTGTTATGATTAGGTGAAATGTTTTCCGATGTTGTTGGAAGCCCTTACTATGTCGCACCAGAGGTTTTACGCAAGCATTATGGACCTGAATCTGATGTATGGAGTGCAGGCGTTATTTTGTACATATTACTTAGTGGTGTTCCACCTTTTTGGGCAGGTATCTTGATCCATGTCCATCTAAAAGTTCGTATAATTTGCAGAGTTTTTCTTTGCTGTTCATTATCTTAACATTCCTGTGTTCCTCTTGTTTACAGAGACTGAGATGGGAATATTCCGCCAGATACTGCAAGCAAAATTAGATTTTGAATCTGAACCATGGCCGGGAATTTCAGAAAGTGCCAAGGATTTGATACGTAAAATGCTTGATAGGAATCCAAAGAGGAGGTTATCTGCCCATGAAGTTTTGTGTATGTCCTTATTCATGCTAAGGTTAACTGCAACATGTATTTGGTATTGTTTCTGGAGAGAGTCGTTTAACTTCTTATTGCCATCCCTGTAGAAGTTGGATATTTGGGAAGAACATAAAGGACATGAATGCCTTTACAAGAAGCTTACTTTCTTTCTTTCCTTGTGTCTCTCAGGCCATCCATGGATTGTGGATGACACGATGGCCCCTGATAAACCTCTTGACTCTGCAGTTCTTTCACGTCTCAAGCAGTTTTCTGCGATGAACAAACTTAAGAAGATGGCTCTGCGTGTAAGATTTTCAAAAACTATGATATCCACTTACTGTCGTTTATTGCTTTATCTCAAAAGTGCATTTTTACCTCAAAAGAGCACAATGGAACAGGAATAATACTGTGAGTGTATACTAGAAGGTTTACTGGTAAAGGTTGCAGGATGATTCCAAGCAGCTTTTAGACTTTCTATGAAGATGGCTTCGGTCTTCACTGATGAGGAAGCTGGAATCTGATCTAAAAGATGTAATGAAAAATGAAAACACCTGTATAGAAGAGCAGAGGTATATGATTGACTCCTCCAAGCCTCCAACACTCCACTACCCTGGGGAGGAAGGGGGGAGGGGATGGCAAAGAAAGTCCACATAAAAAGGAAAAAAGTACAAGTATGACACTTGGAGAACTTCAGCTGTATCGGAGTGGAAAGTTTGAGAAGAGCATTTTTCCATGCTATTGCTGAAGTGTTAAACAAATTATGCTCATATAAAATATTGTGCCCTTATAAGACAGCCACATTTCTCATGTATGTGAACACGGTAACAGCAAACATAAGCTGGAAATTAGGATTGACCAAGAATTTGACTAGATGCTGGAGCCTGATCTGAAATTGAGGGGACATGCTAGGTGTCCATTCTAAAAAGAATGACACAATTTCCATATTAGTCCGCTCCAAAAACAATGTCACATTTCTATATGTTATGGCATGTTTAAGACCTTTCTATAACCACACACGTGTCATGTCATATTTCATAAATAGTCTTAAAATTCTTCTTTTCCTTCTTAAACTTCGTGCCCAATCAAATTATTCCATAGAAATTGAAACATAGGGAGTACCTTTGTTGAGAATGTTGAAGAGGCTTATGCAGTTAGAGCTTAGAATGATAGAATAATGAAATGTATTTAGAGGTGCGAAAAAGAGTTTCCACTTCAGGATAGTGAACACATTCGGGACATCCCGATTGGAAGTTAGCAAAGTTAATTTTGTATAGAGGAAGTACCACTTTATCACCAAAGGAAGACTGTAATATAATGTTTACTTGTTTTTGAAGTACATTCTATGGCAAGGTACCCTTGCAACCATAATTTCCAAAAGAATGCAAAAAAGTTCGAGGACCTTGTATCGTCATGCTTACACTAGGATCTTACTGTTTCAGATTTTCCAATCTATTTGTAAAAAGATGCCATTGTCTGTCTTTCAATTGCTATTCTCTCTGTTTGTTTGTAACAGGGGTCCGGTTAATGATGTAGAAGCCATGATTGATCCTTTGAGTTCATTACATAACATGTGATGTAGCTATACTGTGCATATATCCCAGTGTACACTTGTTGTGGGAAACTAATCAACGCATCTTTTACTGTTAAAAAGGAAAAGCATATAAACTACTAATAAAGAACACATTCTCTTTTTTTTTTTAAACAGATTTTTGCATGATATTCCTTTTTAAACAATTCAAATTGATCCTAATTCATGATGAGAACGGACCCTGAAAGTTGGTAGTGGCAGTTGTATCGGTGTTATTTCTTGATGGATTATTTGCACCTTTTATGGCTATTATTATGATCAGTTTATGGTCGGGGAGAAGTGGCAAATGTTTGTCCTTTTTTCATGGCATATGCGTGTTTCATATATGGTATTGATATCGCCTAGTTGTGTTAAATACTGCATTATTTTATGCTTCTGATAGAGATCACGTCAACATGTGAGCAAGCTCAAGGGATCGTTGTTTTAGCCATTGACCATCACTGCACGAGATTGTCTTACTCTTTTGGTCACATCACCTTCAGTTCTGAGGATTATCCCATTTTAAAAATTGCATAATGAAAGTTCGGCAAAGATATGTTATTTATTTACACTTTACAGTTCCTAATATTGATTAGTGATGCCACCAAGGTGGCAATCTAATGCAAATTTGGTCACGAATCCTCAATAGGTGATGATCTTCTTTCTGACACCTTAATGGATAGCAGCCTTGATAGACATAATTTAGTGGTCTTATTGATAGCTTAACTGGAATAGGAACAGTAATTACTTTTCCTTCTGATCATTGTGAGAGCATCGACGGTCTATAACAATTTTGGTGCATCTTTAATAGAATTAGTACAATTACCTGCTGCTTATAACATGTGAATACTTACACACACGGACGATAGTGGAACTATCAGCTTTGATGAACTCTATTGTTTTATTTACCCTGGTTATACTTTCTCTTTGGATGTCAGTACTTTCTATACGTGCGTATTTTTCATCTTGTTTTTCAAACATGTTTTCGTATATGCTTTCTTGAGCCGAGTCTATCGGAAACAACCTCTCTACCTTACTCAAGGCAGGGGTTAGGTCTGAGTACATCTCACCCTCCCCAGACCCCACTTGTGGGATTATACTGGGTATGTTGTTGTATTATACTAGTTTTATTCATCATCTCTTTTTGCTTATAGGTTATTGCAGAGAGGCTATCTGAAGAAGAAATTGGTGGTCTGAAGGAGCTATTCAAAATGATAGACACGGACGATAGTGGAACTATCAGCTTTGATGAACTAAAAGAGGGTCTGAGACGAGTTGGTTCTGATCTAATGGAGTCTGAAATCAAGGATCTTATGGAAGCAGTAAGAACTCCCCTCATCATGTTACTCATCCAGTTTTGTGTCCCTGAAATATGCGCACCCGGTCCTACGGACCTATGTGCGCACTTATGTACTTCCATTTTTCCTTAGTATTTGAAGTTGATGGCACTGCACATGGCTTGGTGTATTTGACAGGCAGACATTGACAACAGTGGAACAATAGACTACGGGGAGTTTCTTGCTGCTACCGTGCATTTAAACAAGTTGGAAAGAGAGGAGAATCTTTTATCAGCATTCTCTTTCTTTGACAAAGATGGCAGTGGATACATAACTATCGATGAGCTTCAGCAGTCTTGCAAAGAATTTGGTCTAAGTGAGCTTAATCTCGATGAAATGATCAAAGATATTGATCAAGATAACGTAAGTGCTCTTTTCTGCTGTTTTTGTATCTACTTATAAAGCGTAATCGGCATATGCTATTTCACATAGAAACATTGCAACAACTACTACTGCTACATCTCTATCCCAACCACGTTGGGGTTGGCCATCTGAATTCTCACCGTCCATATCACTCCATTTAGGCTCATCTCAGTTTTACAGTGAAACATTTTGAGAAAAACAATTACCATTTTGTCTTTTAGATTTGAGGTAATTGCCTCTTTCTCTTTTTGTTTTCTTGGTCATGTTTCTTTTCTGGCTAATCAAGAGAAGGACAATTCTTTATCAACGAAATTTGAAAATTCTTAATGGATAGAACTATCCCTATCCCCACCCCTCCTCCCCTCCCCCCAACACACACACACAAAAAAAAACCCTTTTCCATCAAACAGTGGAAGAAGAGAAAAATGAGTACTTTTTGTCCTACATATTTATTCTTTCATTAGACTATGTATTCCACCAGAAAATTGGATTGACCATTAATACATCAGTATCATCCCTTAATAACCACATCTGCTAAAAACAAGTAGCACACATGGAGGATAAAATGGGAGGTCGCTTGAGATGGTTTGGTCATGTCCTGCTTCAATCTCAATATTTTATCTTTTCTTTTCCTTCTTTGTTTTTCTTGTCGTTGCTTAGTATAAGTCAAATTCTTATCTTAAGACTGGTATGAATGTCCGAAGCACATCCAGCTAAAACTGGTGGACTAATTTAATCAGCAATGTGCTGTCAGGGAGGAAAAGAGCAGTTGAGCTCTAATAAAAGTTAATATATCGTGCAACAGTAGTGGATTACAAAGTAGAGATAAGAGCAGAAGACTTGAGATGAAGAATTAACTCACAGATTTGTAATTTTGAATGTCAAAAGTACTGGTAATGCAAACTCTTTGATACCACAAAGTAATCATTAGCAGAAGACCTTTCTCATTTTATTTGGTCTGATTTGTGATGAAGCATTTCTATCGCAATTAAAACAGAATATTCATGATGCTAGTATACATTGCTAAGTGTTCCCTTAGATTTGACAAGAAGTTTGACGTGTATGTACTATTCATCATCTGGAAATATAGACATGCAGTATGCTAGCATCTACATATTTCTTCCATATCATGTCTGTAAAGATGAGAATATGGTATATGACATTATTGAAATATATGAGCATGAGATGCAGCAGTCCGTAATGGTCGCATGAGATGCAGCAGTCCGTAATGGTCGCATGACCTGATATGGGTTGGCCATTCTTGATTTATTAAAGAAAACGAAAAGAAAAAGAAAAAGAAAAAAGGGCTATGCATTCTTGAGGACTGATCCCTGTTCCCTCTCTCTGTCACTACTTCTGTAGTATGTATCATAGAGTAATATTGATGAAGTGAGATGATGTTCTAGACTCTAATTTGTGTTCTGAGCTATTCTACGATATTGAAAGACAACAATGCGTAACTTTGTGCTGGATTAATCAAAACTAAAGGTTAGTGTTAGTTACTAGTTACTATGTCCGCATGCTGTCCAGACTAGTGTTTTTAGCATTAGTTTATGTTTTGAAACTCTCAAGATTCATTTTTCGTCTTGAATTCCTTTTGGTTTGACTCAATTTTGTAAGTTTAATTGGAACTGGAAGCTTCCGAGACCATCCTTTTGCATCTATTTGTGTCCCACTATTCTGTAGCCGTCTGAAGCAACGTACTCCTAGTCTTTCCATGCTTATAGTGCTTCCAAATTGCAGGATGGACAAATAGATTATGGAGAATTCGCTGCAATGATGAGGAAAGGCACTGGTGGAGGTGTTGGAAGGAGGACCATGAGAAACACTTTGAATTTGGGAGAAGCCTTGGGTCTTGTAAACATTAAAGATGTATGACCTATCGACTAAATAAAATGAACTCTAATTTATCTTAAATTGCTTTTTGACATGGAAGTCCAGTCAGAGTATTTACTACTAAAAGGTTTAGATCATCTTGCTCAGCTTTATCTCTTCTCTTGTTCTACTGATGGCTGGCCTTTTGCCCTATTTAAGATTAGCATTTCCCATCTTGGTTTATGTAACAAGAAACAATTTTCTTCTGAATCTGCTGGATTGACCCCTCAATTCTCCTTTTCTTTTTTTTTTTCTTTTTTTTGGGGGGGGGGGGGGGGAGGGGGTGGGTTCTTGTTAACCTTTGGTCCTGAAGACTTCCAAGTACCGGAAAATTCTATTTCCTTTTTTTCCTTCCTGATGATACATATAGAGTACTACCACTTGTCTTCATTACACCACACTGTACTTGATTCAATTGGTGTATGGGCTTAACTCTATTTAGGATCACAAATCGAATTTGGGTTGGAATACAAGTAAATCTTCGCATCAAAGTTAAGAAAATGCTAAAAATAATCGTAAATGCGAAAAAATAATGTGATTTCAATATATTGCAGTGAGTACAAATTTCACCAGAGTTTCTGTATATATTTCTCAATTCGTACAATGTAAAAGGAAGTGCTATTTATAGACACAAGAGCCTGCTCCACGTCCTCCATGACTCGTTAGTGGCCAAACCCACGTCTGGAGCAGTTATGGATGAAGTTAATGGGTAAAGTAGTGGGTTGAAGTAGTGGGCTGCTGAGCCGTTACAACCGAGGTATCCTACCGAGGTGCAAATGTGTTACTTCGGTGGCGCGACACCGCCGTTCAGTTGAAGCGAGGTTCACCGAGCGCAGTTTACGGCTCGCCTTCGGTGATGATCTCGGCGCCTAGCCTCGGCGACTCACTCGCTTGCTTCGGTTTACAGCTTGTCATCACATGCTCGGTCGCCATCAGATCATGTTACCGAGGTGACTCATAGTAAGTCGATTTTTACCCAATACAGTTAGTCCCCCCACTCCTCGGTCAATTACCGAAGTTACCGAGGAGTGGAATGAAATTCCGCGGGAAGGTGACGCGGCTCGATCTTATCCAAGCGTTTCAAACTTTGTCAACCGTTCGCGTCCCTTCAAATACTATTCACTGACACGTGTCAATCGTCCGTTGGCTGATCGAACGGTCACGCCGCTTTCTTTGTTTCCCCAACGTTACAATGATGAAACTGTGCCATTTGTCCTTCCCACGCCTATAAATACTTCTTCAACGAATTATTCTCTTCACTTTCAATCTTTGCATTCAACAGTGATAAGAAAAAAGCAAGAACTTCCACCTCTTACTCTGATCAATTCCCATCTGTTACCAAATCTCAAGCTTTTAACTCCATAATCATGTCTGGAACACACTCTAGACAGGATTCAAGCGACTCTGGTGAGAGAGCAAGGATCTTGCAGTATGCCGCTGCTGTAGCTAGCGGCGACGTCGTCGCCACTGTGCCGGCGATTCAAATAGTCGCGGCGGAAGGTGGTGGAGAGGTGATGTCCGACATCGGTGGCCTAGGCGGCATAAGGAGAAAGCCAGGCGCGATATAGCGGCCATGAGTGAGGCTGTCAGCATAGGGGAGGAAGATGACGTCATTGATGATGACGCCATGGTAGTAGCTGGAGCTGACGTTGGAGGGGTCAGTCAGAGGGATGACGATGGCGAAGGGGATGATGCCGAGGGCGAGGGCGAAGACGACGAAGGGGGCATGATGCCGAGGTGGGACCTTCGGGCCTTGAGAAAAAATTACCAAAGATTCCCCTCGAGCAGGAGCTCGAGCCTCACCAAATCATACCATCACATTTTGACAACAGTAAGGATTTAAAGCTTCAAAAGCAATCTGCTGATCAAGAGGGGCTGAATAGGAACGTGCCAGTGAACACGACTCCGACCCGAATTACTCAAGCTCACATTCATCGGGTTCGGAAGGATTGTGCATTCGAGCCCGAGGTGAAGATAATTATCCTCGACCCCACTCGCAGAGTTTGTCATCATGTGGAGGGGCTATCTTTTGCTTACACCTACCCCTTCACCATTGGGTTCACCCTCCCTGTTCACAGGATAATTGATGATTTCTGCCGAACCTACAACTTGTGTTTGGCTCAGCTAGGCCCCAGTGTATGGAGGGTTGTGCAATGTTTGGATTGGCTAAGTACGAAGGCTGGAGTGGATTTTACCCTGCAACATCTTCTCTCTCTCTACTATCCATACTTTCACAAAGCCGGGGTTGTGGCTTTAAACAACCGGGGTAAATATACACTTCTCCACAAGAGTGAGGATCACGGAGACCGAGGCTGGTGTGATCGATACATTCTTTTGGAGACCCGTGTCTTATCCACCGAACCTAATTTCCCAGAGAGGTGGAATAGTACACGTAAGTGCTCATTCGTTCTCAACTTCTTCTTCGGTAACCATTCCTGTTTGTTAACCTTAACCATTTTTTCTCTTCAGCTAACAAGGTTGCTATCGTCCCCCACGAGTGTTTGACCGAGTGGGTCAAAGCTGTGACCGGGGCCCGTTGACGAGGTCCAAAGTGCATAGGAATTGTCTGCTCGTTCTTGTCAAATTCTAATATAGTTTAAGATATCGTCCCACAGAGATTGGGTATTCTATGCTACGGACTTGTAGTATTTTAATTACTATTTGAGAGAGTCAAATTGATGAAAGGTGAGTTTTTAGTTTAAATTTACTTAAATTAAAATAAAGAACTTCTAGAAGATTTTAATTTTAAAAGGAGTTGGGAATCGTTGAATTCACTTGGTAATACTTATAATAAATATCTCAGTTTTGACATGTATTTCTCTTAAGAATAATTGCTTATTGCTAATTCAATTATATTTTGTTCACTAAGAAATAATCAATTAATAACACTCCGTGAGGTTATGTATATTAATTAAATTATAACTAGTGACGATTAAACCGAAATATTTTTCTTGCCTGAATTGTGCTTAAAATGTAGTAAAAACTTCGTGAGAATATTTTTACGGAAAATCAATAATCTTACCTACAACAATTCCTCCGTGAGAATTAAAACTGAGGTAAACAAGATTACAGACTTGGAAAAATAATTTTTACTCTACTACTTTATTCATCAGTTATTATACATTAATTTTGCTCTGCGAGAATTACAAAATTAATATAACAATAACCTAGATATAAAATAGACGGATGTGAAAATAAAGATTTAGTAAAAACTATAATTCTAGCACAGTGTTAAAATGTGATTAAAAACTTCAGGCTAAGTATGTATTAAAACTGAGATACGTATTATAAATATTACTGAGTTTCATCAACTATCCCAACAAAAGAGATTACTCCATTATGGAGTAAGAAAAACTTTAAAAATATAAAGACTAAGAAGAAGTAGTATTTCTTCTACAAAAGAAAACTACAAAATCTTAATGTTATAAAAGACAAAGAAAGAAAAAGAGCAAGAGAAAGTAGTTCTCTGCAAAATGAAATTGATCCTTTCCATACAAAGTTTACTACCTATTTATAGATAAAGATTACATGCCAAATTTCTACCTAAGATGCCAAATCTTAAGGTGGTAGGAAATAATTCAAGATGGCCAAGGTGTGTTGGGTTTTGAAGACTTTTTCATACGTAGCTTCATTCCATAAACTTTCTTCCGTTTGCGCTTTTATTCTTCAGCGTAAAACAATTCACGGACATTACTATCAGTGTTATAATCACACTATGAATAATGTAATTATCAATGGTCATTCTCTTATTTTTCTTCACCTTAAATAATTGCTTCTTCCTGCAAAATATGTTAGAAAATATGCGAGAGATGGATATATTTATTCACGTTTTATTTAAAATACTTAATTTTTAACTATAAAAATATATCAATAAATTATATCCATCAAACTCCCCCATAATTGAATCTTTGCTCGTCCTCGAGGAAAAAGATCCTTTTTTTTTTTTAATAAGAATATTTTCTTCAAACATATGATCTTTGTAGGATAGAAAATTTATTCAAGATAAACTTCTTTCATCATGCTCAATGCAATTATTCTTTTTACTTCACCAAATTCTTTACCTTATTTCTGAATTTTGACTTGATCAACAAGAACTTGCAGCCTTCTCCCCTTGAATCTTTTAAAATTGATAGAGTTATGATCATGTATTCAGTAAGTATCATTGTCTTTATCCATAGGCTTGCTCGTCATGTTCATCTCCACTAGTATAGATACAATACTGACTTTCAAAATCTTTTTAGGACTTTTCATGGCTTGTAATGTTAGGCTTCAGGCTGGTAGGATAAGGATATTTGATAGTGACTGTTCTTTTTCCAGCTTGGAGCTCACATTTCTCAATTTTTTCTCCATTCGGTAATACTTTTTTTTTTTTTCAATTTTTATTTTTTTCCTTTTTTTTTTCTTTTTGCTATATCATATATATTCATATATTCACAACATTGCTTCTTTTGGTAATATTTCTTCCTTTTGGTGCTGTTTAATCTTTGCTCATTCAAAGCTGGAAGAAACAATAACTCTTTTTTTTTTCTTTATATATATGTAAAAAATATATACATATATCATATATATCATTTTTTTTTTGTAATATATCATGGTGTTGGGAAAAAAAATAGGATTAAGGCTCAAAGAAGGGTTTGAAAAGATAAAAATATGTATATTTGGATAGAAAATTGAGAGGCTTGAATTGTGTATCAAAGAAGGCCTAATTTCATTTTTCAAAAATTAGTATCATCCATTATTTCGCCTCGAAGAACATTCAGAGCAAGTTCTAGCCAAGTTCATTGATTCTACCTTCTTTGTGATCATAATTTTTCTCAATTCCAATGATTTTCTGAGTTGAAGATGTTTGCTCTTGCTTTCACAAAGTCAAAATCATAGACATGAAAAATCATATGGTGAATATAAAAAGAAATAATATTGAACAGAACGAACAAAAATTTATATTGTTAATTAAAAACCTACAATTAAGACCATAATAAGAGGAAAATAGTATATAATATATAAATAACCTCCCTCATACTTGAACATTTCATTCTCCTGGATGAAAATGCTTTTTAAGATAAGTGAAAGAAAGAAGGGTGAAAAA
The DNA here is from genome assembly GCA_029990575.1 of Petunia axillaris subsp. axillaris. Lineage (NCBI taxonomy): Eukaryota > Viridiplantae > Streptophyta > Magnoliopsida > Solanales > Solanaceae > Petunia > Petunia axillaris. The sequence goes on along the minus strand of JARKNS010000004.1, from coordinate 96,977,331 downwards.
AAAAATAAGAATGAAGAATGATCAAGTGGTAGTTGGATTATATAAATATAATATAATTAATATAAAAATATTATTTTATTAGTAAAATAAAAATCTTTTTGGCTTTCAAATATACGATCACAGAAGAAAGCTTGAAAGAAACTGTGACCACACATGTTTTATGTGTAATAGACTGGATTATTTTTAGACCTTATCAGTCATTAGGTCCTAGTTTGAATATAAACTAGAAATTTACCTGTGCCAACATTAGATTTGGACAATGGAATGGTTAACCAACCAGTAACTTAGGCATACCGATCACCATGGAGTTACTCCTGTCTAGGTGACTCTGTTTTTGTAGAGGCCTTCATGAGATGTTTCGGTTGTACAATAATCTGGATATTGACCAGATCAATTGGTTAAGCATTTAATTAGTCAGATCTAAGTGGGACTTATGAGGCTCCATTGCTTCACCCTCAATGGCTACGGGATAAAGAACCATAGTTCTGAGTTTAACGTCGTCAGCTCGACGTAGTAACTGTGGCACTCATCATACTATCATGGTTACTGAAGGGTGTTGTTCAAAATGTCCTCCAAAGTACAATTTTAGCCTGTGACCATTGACCTTAAATTTCTCTCCTCCATTGCTTTGTTGAATTTCAATTGCTCCGTACGGAGTAACATTTGTAACATTGTAAGGACCTGTCCACCTGGATTTCAATTTTCCTGGGAATAGCCTGAGACGGCTATTGTAAAGAAGTACCTGATCTCCAATTTTAAAATTTTTTGGTCGGATCAAATTGTCATGCCATTTTTTTGTTTTTTATTTTCATAGGCTTCCATCCTCAGTTCATCCAACTCATTAACCTGCAAAAATCTATTTTTACCAGCAGAGGTTAAGTCAAAGTTCAATGCTTTCAGTGCCCAAAAGGCTTTGTGTTCCAATTCAACAGGCAAATGGCAAGCTTTTCCAAAGACTAATTTATATGGAGATGTTCCAATTGGCGTTTTGAGCGCCGTTCGGTATGCCCATAATGCATCATCTAATTTTAAAGCCCAGTCTTTCCTTGAGATTCCAACAGTTTTTTCAATAATTCTTTTTAGTTCACGGTTGGAAACCTCAACTTGCCCTTGAGTTTGAGCATGATACGGTGTTCCAGTTTTATGAGTCACACTATATTTTGACAATAAAGCAGAAAATTGCTTATTCATGAAATGAGTCCCTTGGTCACTAATGATGACTCATGGTGTGCCAAATCTGGTAAAAATATTTTTTCTGAGAAAATTGCACACTGTTCGAGCATCATTCTTTCTTGTGGGAATGGCTTCAACCCATCGTGAAACATAGTCAACAGCCACAAGGATATATTCAAATGAATGAGATGAAGGAAAAGGTCCCATAAAATCTATACCCCAGACATCAAATATTTCACATACCTGAATAGATTGCAATGGCCTCATCTCTCCTTGTGATATTACCTGTTCTCTGACACCTATCACATTGTGCAACATACACACGGGCATCCTTAAAAGGTGTTGGCCAGAAGAATCCAGCTTCCAAAACCTTGAAAGCAGTTCGGTTTGCAGCATAATGTCCTCCAATTGCTCCATCATGAAAATGATACAAGATCTTTGACATTTCATCTTCAGGTACACATCTTCTAATGATATTATCTGCACAAATTCTAAATAAGTACGGATCATCCCACAGATAATATTTAGCATCAGATATAAGTTTTTTCCTCTGTTGGTAAGAGAGATCTCGAGGTGTCCATTTTCCAACCAAGTAATTTGCAATATCTGCAAACCAGGGTGGTTGAGTCACTACTGAGCTGACAGAAAAGATGTGTTCATCAGGAAACTCTTCTTTTATATCACTAGACTCAAGAGGAGGGTTCTCTAATCTAGACAAATGGTCAGCTACCTGATTTTATGTCCCTTTCCTGTCTTTTATTTCAAGGTCAAACTCCTGGAGAAGTAAAATCCATCTTAACAATCTAGGGCGGGCATCTTTCTTTGCTAAGAGGTATTTTAAAGCTGCATGATCAGTAAAAACAGTGACCTTGGTTCCTATTAAATAGGAACGGAACTTATCAAAAGCAAATACTACTGCCAGTAGTTCTTTTTCTGTTGTGGCATAGTTGAGCTGAGCTTCATTCAATGTTCTACTGGCATAGTAAATGGGACGGAAAATTTTATCTTTTCTCTGGCCTAAAATAGCTCCAACGGCTGTATCACTAGCATCACACATGACCTCAAAAGGTTGGTTCCAATCAGGGGACACAACTATAGGGGCAGATGATAATTTCTCCTTAAGAGTGTCAAAAGCTTTCATACAATCTCCCGAAAAATCAAACTTAACATCTTTCATCAAAAGGTTAGTCAACGGTTTTGAAATCTTTGAAAAATCTTTTATGAACCGTCTGTAAAAACCTGCATGACCTAGAAAACTTCTAATGCCTTTAACAGTTGTGGGAGGGGGTAATCCTGCTATAAGATCAATTTTTGCCTTATCAACTTCTATCCCTTTAGCAGTGATTTTATGTCCTAAAACAATTCCCTCGGTAACCATAAAATGACATTTCTCCCAATTAAGAATCAAGTTTGTCTCTTCACATCTCTTAAGAACTAAGGTCAAGTGATTAAGACAATCTTCAAATGTTTTACCAAAAAGGGTGAAATCATCCATAAAAATTTCCAAAAATTTTTCAGTCATGTCTGAGAAAATAGCTGACATGCAACGCTGAAATGTAGCAGGTGCATTACACAAACCAAAAGGAATTCTCCTATAGGCATAGGTTCCATGAGGACATGTGAAAGTTGTCTTATCCTGATCTTCTGGTGCAATTGATATCTGGTTATACCCTGAATATCCATCAAGAAAACAGTAAAAACCATAACCTGCTACCCTTTCCAACATTTGATCAATAAATGGTAAAGGAAAATGATCTTTTCTTGTGGCATCATTGAGACGCCTGTAATCAATACAGACTCTCCCTCCTGTTACTGTTCTGGTAGGTATGAGTTCATTATTTTCAGTTTTTACAACAGTCATATCTCCTTTCTTTGGTACCACCTGAACAGGACTTACCCAAGGGCTGTCAGAAATGGGGTAACTAATACCTGCAGCCAAAAGTTTTATTATTTCATTTTTCACAACTTCTTGCATTGCTGGGTTCAATCTCCTTTGGGGTTGGACTATTGGCTTGTAGCTATCCTCCATGAGAATTCTATGTGTGCAAATAGCTGGACTAATGCCTTTGATGTCTGCTATAGTCCACCCTAAAGCTCCTTTGTGTGCTCTCAGTACTTTAATCAATTTATGTTCCTGTTCTGTAGTAAGAGAAGATGAAATTATTACAGGAAATAGTTCAGGCTCAAGATAAACGTATTTTAAATGGGAAGGGAGAATTTTGAGTTCAATTTTTGGTTGAACGCTTTCTGATAGCATTTCTCCCTCTTCTTTAGAATCATTTTTCAATATTTCAGCTTCACTTCTAATTGTCGGATCATCATCCTGCCTTGTGCCAGATTGGGCCAAGCATCTTTCCAGTGAGTCTGAAATCAGTTGGTCATCTTTGAATTCATCTGCAAGATCACTAATCATGTCAATTGAAAAGCAAGAAGATGATGTCTCATCTCCGGGAAATTTTAGAATCTTGTGCATATAAAAAATGACTCTTTCTTCGTCTACTCTCAAAATTAGTTGTCCTTGATGGACATCTATTATTGCTCTACCTGTAGCAAGAAAAGGTCTACCCAAAATTATTGGCTCATCAGGACATTCTTCCATTTCAAGTACTATGAAATCTACAGGGAACACAAATTTATCTACTCTCACAAGCACATTTTCAATAATTCCCTCAGGTTTCTTAGTACTTTGATCAGCAAATTGAAGAGAGACAACAGTATTTTTTATGTCACCAAGATCCAATTTTCTAAAAATAGAAAATGGCATCAGATTTATTGAAGCTCCAGAATCACAAAGTGCTTTTTCAAAATATACTCCTCCCAAAGTGCATGGAATCGTAAAACTGCCTGGATCGCCAAGCTTTTGTGGTAGCTTATTTTAAAGTATAGCACTGCATTTTTCAGTAAGCATTACCACAGAAACTTCTTCTAATTTCCTTTTGCTTGACAAAATTTCTTTCAAAAATTTAGCATATGAAGGCATTTGCAATAAAGCATCAGTGAAAGGAATATTAATGTGAATCTGTTTCAGAATTTCCAAAAACTTTGCAAATTGACTGTCAAGCTTTTCTCTTTTCATCTTTTGTGGAAAAGGGATTGTCACAGGGAGAGGAGTTATTTTTTCAAAATTCTTTTCATCTTTTTTCTTGATTTCATTCTCTTCTGATGGATCATATGGTATTTCAACATTCTTACCCTTTGCTGCCTGGTGTTCAAAATGGTTCTTTTCCTGTCTGTCAGCATATGGATCATCAAGATTCTTACCTGACCGTAAGGCGATGGCCTTAAGGTGTTCCTTTGGATTTTTCTCCGTATTGCTTGGTAAGGGACCTTGAATCTTTTCTGAAACAAGAGTTGCCAATTGGCTTACCTGAATTTCCAAGTTTTTGAGGGTTGAGTTTTGGCTTTCCATCTTTTCATCAGTGGCCTTAATGTACTTGTACAGCAAGTCATCAAGACTTGAATGAGCTTGTTGAGGCCTTTGTTGATATGGAGCTGCTTGTTGATATGGCCTGAAATTTGATTGCCCACGATTTTGATTTTGGTATCCAGGTGGACCCTGTGCTGGTTGCTTCTGGAAGCTTTGAGAGTTCTCAGCACCATTTGGATTGCTCCACTGAAATCCCGGATGTTTCTGTGTGCTTCCAAAAGGGTACGGCTTGTAACCGATGACATTAGCCTGCTCATCATTCTGATTGTTTGCGCGACATTCATGGTTAAGATGGTTTCCTCCACACATGTCACAAGCCTCAGACTGGTTTGGTTGTTGTGCATTCATCTGAAAAGATTCAAACTTTTGTGCCAAGGAGGCAATCTGTTGTGTTAGTGTATTAAATGCATCTGCCTGGTTTACTGTGGCAGCCTTTTTGATGGTTACACGATCAGATGGCCATTGGATGGCATTCTCAAAAATTTCATTCAGCAATTGCAATGCTTCTTCTGTGGTCTTTCCCATGGTGGAACCTCCTGCAGCTGCATCTATCACATTTTTTGAAGAACGTGTTAGTCCATGATAGAAAATATACAACTGCATATGTTCAGGAATGTCATGATGTGGACATTTTCTTAACATTGATTTTAATCTTTCCCATGCTTGATAAACTGACTCAGTATCAGTCTGCAAGAAATTAGAAATATATTGTCTTAACTTTGTTGTTTTAGCAGGGGAAAAAAATTTGTTCAAAAACTTTTGTGTCATCTGGTCCCATGTGGTTATATAACCTCGAGGCAAACTTCGCAACCAAGTCTTAGCATCTCCTTTTAAAGAAAAAGGAAATAGCCTTAACTTAATTGCTTCAGGAGGCACTCCATTATATTTAGCAGTTTCAACTAGTTCCAAGAAATCAATTAAATGACTATGTGGATCTTCACTTGGATCACCAGTAAAGGTGCAAGACTGTTGAATTGTTTGAATTAGGCCGGTCCTAATTTCAAAGTTATTGGCTGCTACAGGTGGGTTTCTGACACTAGATTCACAGTTAAAGTGGTCTGGCCTAGCATAATCCCTTAGGATTCTGTTTGCTGGTCTTGGTGCCACTTCATCAAATTGATCCTCTACATGGTCTGGTGGTGGAATTCCCAATGGGTTATTGTTATCTCCTAGTTGGTGCGCCATTTTGTCACAAGTTACAATTTTAGAAGATGATGATTGTCCTTTCCTGCGCAATCTCAAAGATCTTTCAATTTCAGGATTGTAAATGACCAACTCTTTATTAGAAGAGCGGGTCATAAACTACTTGAAATTCTTTAAAGTAAAAAGAAAAAAAAAATCAAAATGAACTCTTTAACAGTTGAAATGGTAACACTACAAGAAAATATTAGGAATAATAATAATAATAATAATAATAATAATAATAATAATAATAATAATAGTACTAGTTGAAAGGAAATATTAAAAAGGAATATAAAAAATATTAGCGATAATTAGTATTAGTTAAAGAAGTAGTATATAACAATAGTAGAAAGAAATATTACACTATAATATAATGCTATTGTTATGTATAGATAGTAGTGATAGCTGTAATGATTTAGTCGGAAAAAGATAAATTAAATACAAAGTAGATTATATTGTTTACTAAAGATAAAGCTATAGGTAATAATAATAGTATTATACTCAACACTAATAATAATAGCCAAATGGAAAAAAAATGACAAAAGCAAAACAGTGAGTTGTAATCTAAAAATTAAATAATAATAATAATAATAATAATAATAATAATAATAATAATAATAATAATAATAATAATAATAATAATAATAATACTATTTTTAGTAGGACGAAGTAGTGATTGTATAGAAAGTTGGTGACAAAAATCTATAGGACTCATAGGTAGTAGTAACAATAGTAGCAATATTTAGTAGGAGAAATTTCAAATACTGATATAAACTTAGATATATAAACAAAAAATATTTTTTCTTTTATAATAATAATATAAATGAAATCAAGGGTGGAAGAACGATAACTAATACTAGGGAAAAAAAATAGTAATAATAAATAGTAAAGAGTAGTAAGTAGTTAATTAGATAAAGTAGTAAGATGTAATAGTAGTAGGAAGGTAGTTAAAGTGATGGAAGACAAGATGGTGATATGAAGAATGATGTGGTTCTATAGGTGGAAGTTTTTACGATAAGAGTAAGAGTTATACTATAGGTAGATATACAAAAGAGAATGTAAGGGAGAAAATAGTAGGTGGAATGGTAATAAAAAGTTTGAAAAAAAAATACAAAAAGTAAAATAATATATTATACTATTATTAGATATAACAGTATAATAATTATATTATTATAAAAAAATACTATAAAGAGAAAAGATAAATAATGATGTACTAAAAAGAAAAAAAGATAGTAATACTAGTAAACATAACAAAGTGAACGAAAATGATGAAAATAAGAGGTAATGATATTTCAGAGAGGAAAGAAGGAAAAAAAATAAAGTTATAATAATGCTACAACAGTAGTAACGCTAATAATAGTAGTGGTAGGAAAAAGATAATACTATAATATATTAAAAGATGATAATAAAACAAGTACTGATGGTTATAATTGTAGACAAGTAAATTTTATTGGATTTAAATCCATGAAATAATATGGCTATTTATTAAATTGAAGACATATTGGTCCAAATAAATGTTATGGGCTAATATAATTGGGCTAATTATTTAGATATAATAAAAGTCCAATCTTGAAAGGCTAGCCCAAATTAGCCTAAGGCCCAATGGATATAAGTTTTCCTAGAGGCCCAAAATGTGCCACGTGGCAAGTGACGTGGCGCCAAGTCAAATAAAATAGCCAATTGGATGATGCCACACGTCAAATGATGTGGCAATCCAAGTCAAACCTCAAGACCAATGAAAATACGCCATCTGGACATGTGACATGTTATGGCCAATCAAATACGGCCTAGTCACTGCTTAAATCTGATTGGCCGGTCCACGGGCCAAGGCCCGTCACGGTTTCTTGGTGGCTACTCCACCCATATCTATATAAAGGGGTCAAATCTCTCATTTGCAAAAAGAAGAAACCAGAAGCAAGAATCCATAACAAGAAGCAAGAAAGAGCTCGTGGATCAAAGCAAGAGATTTCTACAAAAGCTGCAAGCACTCAAATATTTCTCTACAAGTTCTAGAGATCAAGACGAAGATTCGAGATCAAGACGAAGATTCAAGATCAAGCTTCAAGCCCTTGAATCCAAGTACAAGTTCAAGATCAAGACCAAGTTCAAGATAAAGCTCCAAGCTCTTGAACTCATCAAGTCAAGATCAAATCCAAAGCCAAATCCAAATCCAAACTTCAAGATCAAGCTCAAAAGCCCTTGAAGTTATAGTTTGAAAAGACGAATCAGAGGAATCATAGAGATTGTAACACTCATATTTTGATAAATAAAATATATTGTTGCAATATTTTCCTGTCTCGATATTTATTTTCTTGACGCGAATTTAGTTGTTACAAATTCTGGCACGCCCAGTGGGACGATCTCTACCTCTCATCTCAGCTTTTCAACTCACAAAGTTCAGCAACATTGAGATGGCTTCCAAGAACACCAACTCAAAATCTGTCGTTGCAAAATCTGTCTGGCCTCATTACCTTGATGCCAATTCCAAGTTCTCTTCTGAGGTTCAAAGCTGCATGAATGCTACTAATGGAAGCTTTGGACCAGTTACAAGAAACAAAGCAAACTTGATGGGACAACAAGCACATCAGGTGCCGCCTGCATCAACTCCAATTTTCGGTTCTTCATCTTCCAAAGGAGCAGGATCATCTGCTGAGCCATTGGAAAAAGGAGAAAATATCGCTGAGATTGTTGAAAACACTTTGGCTCGACTTAGGCTCTGCAGATCCAGAAGTCCAGTAGCGAAGAAAGACGATGAAGTTTCAAGCATTGGATCCTCTCCAACCACGCCGCGCGAGTCATTTCAGTCAAAGATCAATCTATGGGAGAATCCATATTATTCTCCATCATCTCCAACAGCAGTGCATGCCATGGCGACTAATACTTTAACAGTGGAGGAACAACTTGCAAACTTGACAAAGGCAATTGATAGCTTATCAAACTATGTCAAGGATCAAGACGCTCGCATCAACAAGATGGAAAGCATGATGGAGGGAGAATCTAGCCATGCACAAGGAAAATGTCCAGAAGTTCAAGAGGTGATTAATACTCCAGCTAAGCAAGTAACACCTGCTAAGGAAATCCAAGTTTCTGCTGATGGGGTGATTCAAATTGACCAACTGAAGGAGTTCATTATGGGAACAATCAAGGATAAGTACGAGGTTTCTTCCAAGTCTTCTCTTGCATATGAAAAGCCATACACCGCAAGAATCGATAGCTTGAATATGCCCATCGGTTATCAACCCCCAAAATTTCAGCAGTTCGATGGCAAAGGAAACCCAAAGCAGCATGTGGCGCACTTCGTTGAGACATGCAACAATGCTGGAACCTACGGCGATTATCTCGTCAAGCAGTTCGTCCGTTCCCTCAAAGGGAATGCTTTCGATTGGTATACAGACCTTGAGTCTGGTTCAATTGATAGCTGGGAGCAGCTGGAACATGAGTTCCTCAATCGCTTTTACAGTACAAGGCGTACCGTAAGCATGATAGAGCTTACAAACACGCAACAGCGCAAGGAAGAACCAGTCAATGACTTCATCAACCGAGGAATGCAAGTCTCAACTGCAAAGATAGACTCAGTGAAGCTTCAGGAATTGAGATGTGCATTCAAGGTATGCATTGGGGGCTTCGCTACATCTTGCAAGGCATAAAGCCAAGGACTTTTGAAGAGTTGGCAACACGTGCTCATGATATGGAGCTAAGCATGGCATCCACTGGAAAAGAAGGGCCACCACTCACCGAACCTCGCAAGGGAAAAGACAAGCAAGAAGTCAAGAGATGGAGCAAAGTCGTACCCAAGGTTGAAAACAAAGAGTCCATGAATGTTGATGCCAAACCTGTGAAGTTCACCACAAAGTTTTGCAAGAAACAAAGTGTGAAGACGACTTCTTTCAAGGATAAGACAGGTCGGAAATCAACTTTGAGAGAGATGCAAGATAGGGAATACCCATTCCTTGATTCTGATGTTCCTGCAATCTTCGATGAACTTCTGGAACTAAAGCTCATTGAGCTACCAGAGATGAAGCGTCCTAATGAAGCTGGAAGAACGAATGATCCAAACTACTGCAAGTACCATCGGCTTTTAGGTCACTCTCTTGAAAAATGTTTTGTCTTTAAGGACAAAGTCATGGAGTTGGCCGACAAAGGGGAGATCATACTCGAAGATGAAAAGGAAAATGCAAACCAAGTTTCCATCATCTTTGGCTCACAAGATCCCATTGCGATCTGCAACTTTACTGAAGGATTCGAAGGGCAAGATGTCATGATCAAGTTTGGCGACTTCGAACCCGTTCCAGCAAAAGGATCATTTTCTCCCCCAAAGCTGTGTGAACAAAGTATGAAGAAAGCATCGCTCGAGGAAGATGATGATGGTTGGATATTGGTGACTCGACGGAGGCGTCGTAAGGCAAGCCCACGAGATGAACCAGCTGAGAAACCAACAAGGAAGAAGATGGTAAGGAAGCCGAGGAAGCAAAAGGCGATCGGACGTCCGCGAGAGGCAAAGGTGGAGGTTTACCATCACCAAAAGTCGCGTCAGCCAGTAACCTTAGAGGAGTTTCTACCAAGTTGGTTCCGCATGAAGATCCCTAAAGATGATACGAAGGCCTCATGTTGTAATGCTGATAAAGTAGAGGAGAACAATGAAAGTCCAAAGCCATCTTCACCTGCGAAGTCAGAAAAACTCACTGAATCTACAGCCGGAGAAGCAAATACTTGTGAAGCAAAGATCACATTCACAAGTGATGATATCCTACTTGGGGAAGTTCCTCACAATCTTCCATTGTTCATGGTTGGATATGTGAATGAACAAAGAGTGAATAGAATCTTGATTGACGGAGGATCCGGAATCAACATTCTGCCTATTCACACAATGAACGAACTTGGCATTTCAAGAGAGGATTTGATTGAAAGCCGTTTGATGATTCATGGATTCAACCAAGGGGGGCAAAGGGCCATAGGTGCTACAAAGATAGACCACACTATTGGAGAAATGATTTCAAGCGCATGGTTGCATGTGATCGATGCAAAAACTTCCTATAACATCTTACTGGGAAGGCCGTGGATACATGAGAATAAAGTCGTCCCATCCACTTATCACCAATGCCTTAAGTATCACGAAGATGGTATTGTGAAGAACATCGTTGCTGATGAAAAGCCATTCACTGAATCTGAAGCGTACTGTGCTGACGCTAAATTTTACTTGAAGAATATCGTGAATGAAGTCAGGGTTGATAACATCGCCAAGACATTGGATCCTAAGATTGCAATAAAGAAGGCTGAGATTGCAGCTGGGAAAGAAAAAGTTGTAGAGGATGAAGATAGAAGCCACTCTATTCAAAGGAAACCACATAAGCAATACTTTGCACCTTCAGGCAAGAAGACGGGACCTACGCTCCGCTACGTCCCAAAACTGAAGGAGAAGAAAGACCAATCATCTGACCTGCAAAGTGACATACTGAATGGATTAACCCTTCCTATCAAGCGGCTTGATGCTTTAAAGTTATCCTCGAATTTGCTTGGAAAGTTTGTGACCCGAAATCTGCCGGAGAATAGTGCACTCCCCACAAAGCGCACAAACGAGGGTTTTGATCCAAATGCTTATAAACTATTTGCAAAGGCTGGGTACGATCCCAACGAACCATCTAAGTTAGGGAAGCTCCTACCAGAAGGATCAATGAAGAAATCACGTGAAGGCTTGGGTTTCGAAAAACCTCCACCAGTTCGCATCTCTATAAGGAGGGCAAGCATCAATTATGTTGGTGCTGAGGATGAGTCCGTTCCTTCGAATAAAAGAAAGTCTGTCTTTGATCGGCTCGGAGAACCAACTGCAAGAACTTCTGTCTTTGATAGATTGGGACCATTGAAGAAGAGGAACAAGCTCCAAAAGGGTGATGTAAAGGCGAAAATAACCATTTCTCCTAACGACCCAAAACTTTCGAGAGATTGCCAAAGTCTGATCCCTTCAAGGATGAAGCGTCAAGCAAAACTAGTAGTTTCATGTGGAGAAGTGTTAAAGGCAAAGACTCACACTATAGTCCACACAAGGGAGCGTGAGGAAGATGAAGAAAGTGTAGGATCTTCATATTACGTCGTTGCAGAAGAAGAGCATAATGCTTCATATCCAAATAATGTCAAGAATGAGTCGGAGGATATTTCTTGGTGTCACCACATATCTTTCAATGACGGAGATCTGCAGGAAGATGAAGATGCTAAAGATGCTCCACCTGAGCTTGAAGAAGGAGTGAAGGCGACAGTTGACGCATTGAAAGAAATCAACCTCGGCACAGATGAAGAACCAAGACCCACATATATAAGTGCTTTGCTGATGAAGGATGAAGAAAGTGCTTATGTAGAGCTGCTGAAAGAGTATAGAGATGTCTTTGCTTGGAGCTACAAAGAGATGCCTGGTTTAGACCCCAAAGTAGCGGTTCATCATCTGGCGGTTAGAAATGGTGCTCGTCCTGTTAAGCAAAGCCAACGCCGCTTCAGGTCAGAGCTGGTACCCTTGATCGAGAATGAAGTCAACAAGCTTATTGAGGCTGGTTTTATTCGGGAAGTCAAGTATCCTACTTGGATTTCAAGTATAGTCCCTGTAAGGAAGAAAATGGGCCAAATTCGAGTTTGCGTTGATTTTAGAGATCTCATCAATGCATGTCCTAAGGATGAATTTCCACTCCCCATCCCAGAACTCATGATTGACGCCACTACTGGATATGAGGCAATGTCTTTTATGGATGGCTCATCTGGCTATAACCAGATTCACATGTCTCCTAAGGATGAAGAACTCACAGCGTTTCGAACTCCTAAGGGAATTTACTGCTACAAGGTGATGCCATTTGGCCTGAAGAATGCTGGAGCTACCTATCAAAGAGCGATGCAAAATATCTTTGACAGCATGCTTCACAAAAGTGTCGAGTGCTATGTTGATGACTTGGTGGTGAAATCGAGAAACAAGAAGGATCACCTACAGGACTTGAGAACGGTGTTTGAATTGCTGCGAAGATACCAACTTCGGATGAATCCTTTAAAGTGCGCATTCGGAGTTACTTCTGGTAAATTCCTTGGTTTCATTGTTCGACACCGAGGGATTGAAATTGATCAAGCTAAAGTCGATGCGATTTTAAAGATGCCTGAGCCTAGAAATATTCATGAACTAAAGAGTCTACAAGGAAAGTTGGCGTATCTTAGGAGATTCATTTCAAATCTGGTCGGAAGATGTCAACCATTCAGCCGTCTTATGAAGAAGGGTGTCCCTTTCGAATGGGATCAAGCTTGCAGCAACGCATTCGAGAGCATCAAGTCGTACCTGATGAAACCTCCAGTTTTAGCTGCACCTATACCTGGAAAGCCGCTGATATTGTATATTGCAGCGCAAGAAAGGTCTGTTGGGGCGCTTTTGGTTCAAGAGAATAGTGAAGGGAAAGAAAATTCCCTTTACTACTTAAGTAGGATGATGACACCAAATGAGTTGAAGTACTTGCCAATCGAAAAGTTGTGTTTGGCGCTAGTCTTCTCTATTCAAAAGTTGAAGCACTACTTTCAAGCTCACGTCGTCCGACTCATTTCCAAAGAAAATCCTATAAAATTTGTGATGTCAAAACCCATCCTTAGTGATCGTTTGGCGAGATGGTACCTCCAGTTTCAACAATTTGAGATTTTGTACGTCCCTCAAAAAGCGGTGAAAGGACAAGCGTTAGCTGACTTCTTGGCAGACCATCCGATACCTGATGATTGAGAGCTCACTGATGAATTACCTGATGAAGATGCAATGGTCGTCGAAGTTCAACCATCGTGGAAGATGTACTTCGACGGTTCTGCACGTCATGATGGAGCTGGGGCTGGTGTGGTTTTTGTATCTTCGGAAGGAGAGGTTTTCCCATATTCTTTCACGCTGACACAACATTGCTCTAATAACGTCGCAGAGTACCAAGCACTCATACTTGGCCTCGAAATGGCAGTCGACATGAAGCAATTACAGCTGCAAGTATATGGAGACTCTAAATTGGTAATTAATCAGCTTTTGGGTAGCTATGAGGTAAGGAAACCAGAGTTACAACCCTATCACAATTATGCACAGAAATTAATAGGATGGCTTGGGGATGTAACCCTCCAGCATGTACCGAGGAAGGAAAATAAGAAAGCTGATGCCTTAGTGATGCAGCCCAAAGTGCTGATCAACCGAGGACACTTCAACCGAAGGCAGCGACTGATGAACCGAGGAGGCCAATTACTCGAAGCCAAGCTAAGCTGCTCCATGACATGCACATCCAGCTGGCTATGTCGGGAAGAAGCATGTGTTCGGAAGAGGAATCGCAAAGTGATGAAACCAAGGGCTACATCTTCAAGTTTGAGCCCAAGGATAAAGTTCCCGAACAGCAGCTCTTGGCCCCGGGCAGCGCAGAACCGAACACATAATCAGCGCCCGATGACAAATGTGCTCGAGCAGGCAATAGAGAACCGAAGCCAGGCTCACCGAAGTCAAGAACCGAAGCCAGGCTTACCGAAGTCAAGATAGCCGAGCACATTTTTAACTCAGCCCTGCGTGGCTTATTTTCATTGGTCGACTGTGACCTATTTACTAGTTTTACCCTTAGTATTTCCTATATAAACCTTAGTCCTTACATTGTAAACAGTTAGTTGTTTTTGGATATTGAATTGAATGAAAGTGCCGAGCACATTTCTTCTTGTCTCCGTCGTGAGCAAAACCCCGGTGCGGGCTTTAAAGGACTTGTGGCTTTCGGTTAGTCCGATTGAACATTCCTCTTGATCATTCAGTTTGCAAGAGGCAATGTTCTCTTGAGGATTGTTGCATAGTTAGGGTGATTCTTGTCTCCCTTTTGATCGAGCTTTGGGACAGGTTCCCCACTGTTCTTTCGAAAGAAGCAAGTTTTGTCTTGCTTTTATCTTCTTCTTTATTTAATCTTGTTCCGCGTTTGTGCTAAGCAACCCCTTCGGGAATTGCATTGCACCATCTTGGTATCAGAGCACGGTTTGGGCTTGTTTCTACAACCCCAAATCCTGTTCACGTTATCTTTATTTTCGTGCGTTTTGTGTCTCTGTTTTCCGTTTCAAAATTCTGATTTGATTTCTGTTACTGTTGTTGTTAATTTACAAAAAAAAAAAAAAAAAAGGTGTTAAAAGAAATTCAAAAAATTGTGTTGATTGTTGGTTGTTTGGGAAAAACAATCTTGGATTATTGTTCACCATCGAGTTCTGATTCCAACGAATACCCGACGTACTGATTTCGTGACTAGGGTTTCTTGGTGAATTTTTGGACTGTTTTGAGCTTTAATGGTGACTGAACTCGAACCCCATTGTGTTTGGAAGAAACCGGTGAAGATTGGTGGTTCTTGAGTGATTGGGGTTTGTTTGTTGCTCAAAAATCGAAGCTCTGAGTTAAAATCGATGTCCGTACGCCGGAAATTGTTACAAATCGTAACAGTGTACGACGCGAACGAGCTGGATCTTAGCTCGAAGAACTTCGTTTGATTTCCTCCGTTGTTGATTGGAACCGGAGTTGAAAGAGAAACTCAGATCTGTTGAATTTCGTGGTCAGTGAACCGAAGTTGTTGCGTCCGTACGCCGGAGCAAGGTCACTGTTCCATTGAAGAAGAAAGGGGTTAAAAATTTTAACATCAAAGCCCCAGGTGAAAATTGTCGGCTGAAAAGGGAAAGTGGATAAGGTAAAACCCTATCCGTACCAAGGAGGGACCACTTTTGTACGGACAAGAGTGGGTGCGATCGAAAAAGATTCCAAAAGGGAATCAAAGGGTAGATTCTCCTAGGTTCTCACTTTCTTTCGTGTCAAATTCTGGTTGGTGGATCTTTTGAGTAATTATCCTACTCGAGGTCGTACCAACTCATTTGAGCTGATAGGAACTCGTGCGAAGGGGTGACCGAAGTCCAAACTTTCGTAGAAATTCTCTTGACTCCCCGAGCTCAGTTAAAAAGCATCCGTTCCATCGAGTCGAACATCACTTCACTCTTCCCGAAGAGGCAGTGACTATTGTCGAACCTGAAGGGTCTTAGAGGACCGATCAATCAGACGAGCCACTGTTAACAAGTCCTTGAGTGATCAAAAACCGAACCCATAAATTGAGTGGACCCGAGTGCCACCCATCAAAGGTGAGGGAGTGTGTGAGGTGATTTCTAACCCTAACCTTTGTTTGATCGTTGACTTGTGCAGGTACAATGGCTGGAAACGATGGCAAAAGCATTGAAAAGCCTGAATTGTCGTTAGCCGATCTCATGGCTGCGATACAAGGCCTCAGTGCCGAAGTAAGAGGAGTGAGTGCTCGAGTAGCTAACCTCGAGCAGGGAAACGCGTCCGTGGCCATGAATGGGTCCGGCGCTGGAACAAGCGAATCCACTCCGATGAAACCTGATCTATATGCTGAGCTTCTTCGACAACATCAGTTGACTAGTGAAGCAATTCGAAGAGAGCTTAACTTGGGCAATCCCCAAGCACAACAAAACTTGGGCAATCCCCAAGCTAGAAATCAAAACTTGGGCATTCCCCGAGGAGAGAGGTTGCCACTTCCAAGGACCCGAAGAGATCTTGGAGCTGTAACCGAAGAGGTTGATGAAGAGGAATTTCCCGAGGACGAATATGAGCGTGAGCCGCCATTCGCTCAACGAAGGCAAGCTCACCGAGGACGTGGAAATTTCCGAGGTCGAGGTCGAGGCGCAAATGTTGAAAGAAATATTGAGCGTGAGGCTTATGATCGAGAAGATGAGTTTCCCGAACAGGCTAGAGCTGTTCGAGACTCAAACTTGAACAGTGTTAAGATCACTATTCCACCCTTTAAAGGAACTAGTGATCCCGATGAGTATCTTGAATGGAAGCTTAAAATGGAGCGCATCTTTGAAACCAATGAGATGACCGATGAGAGAAAAGCTGCCCATGCCATTGCTTCGTTCGAAGCTTATGCATCAACATGGTGGGAATCTGACAAGAGGCATAGAAGAAGAAATGACTATCCAGTAGTCAATACATGGCCACAGTTGATGAGAGCGATGGATGGTAAGTACTTGAGTGCCAAGTACAGGCAGACTCAAATGCAAAAGCTCTATGAGTTAAAGCAAGGGTCTAAGTCCGTCCAAGAGTACCACGATGAGTTTGAAAAGGTTCGATTGAATCTTGATCTGGTCGAAGACGAAGAGCAAGCCATTATCAGATTCAAAAATGGCTTGGCTAGGGATGTGTCATCTCAGTTGAGACTCCACGTGTATCACACGTTGGAAGATTTGTTTGATGCTGCCACCGAAGCTGAAAAGTTGGTGAAGGACGACAAGGCAAACCGGTATCGAGGAGTCACTACTTCTACTCCTTTGAACCGAAGTAAAGAATGGAAGAGTCCAAACCAAGCAAGTGCTAACACTGTTTGAGATTCGAAGAGACCCTTCGAAAGAGGTGTGACCGTTAACCAACCAAGAGAAGTGGGAGGTAAAGTTCAACTCAATTCTCCTAGTGCTTCAAATATTCAGTGTCACAAATGCAAGGGTTATGGTCACATGGCAAAAGAGTGTCCAACTCGCAAAGTTATGCTTCTGCTCGAAGATGGAACCGTCCATGAGCAAGCGAGTGACACCGAGGAGGAATTAACCGAGGAGGTTGACCGAGCTGAAGGTGATGATGATCATGAGGCTGCCGAAGCTGATCATCCGGAAATGTTTCTTGTGGTTCGAAGGAATTTGAGCTGCATGACTCTTGAAGAAGAGGACAACCAAAGAGAAAACCTCTTTCATGCCCGATGTCGAGTGAGGGGAAAGGTGTGTTCGATGATCATTGACTCTGGTAGCTGTGCAAATATGGTGAGCCAAACTTTGGTTTCACAAATGGGACTACCTACGATGAAGCATCCCCACCCTTACAAATTACAATGGCTGAATGAGTGTGGAGAATTGAGGGTTGTCAAACAAGTGTGGATCAAGTTTAGAATCGGCGAATATCAAGATGAAATGGTATTCGATGTGGTGCCGATGCAAGCTTGTCATTTGCTACTGGGTCGACCGTGGCAATATGACCGAACAGCTGTTCACAATGGCAGATCCAACACTTACACCGTAAAGCTTGATGGGAAGAGTTTCATCCTCAAACCATTGTCTCCGAAACAAGTCTCCGAGGACTATAAACGGATGAAAGAATTGAAAGAAGCGGCCAAAGCTAAGCTTCCGATGGGAGCAAAGTTGGGAGCCGATGAGACAAACTCACCTACCGAAGAGAAAGGAATTTGTGCAATCATGCAACCCGGTGAGATCTTACGAGGCAACGACCCCGGTCGGATGATGATTTGCCTCGTGCACAAGGGTATCTTTCTAAACTCTAGTGATGATTTTTCTAATGATAACCCATTGCCTTTGTCTGTTCGTAAAGTTTTGCAGGACTTCGAGGACATGTTTCCCGAGGAAATGCCAGGTGGATTACCTCCGTTGAGAGGAATCGAGCACCAAATTGACTTCGTGCCGGGATCTCAAATCCCCAACAAACCTGCATACCGGTGTAATCCCGAAGACACCAAAGAGCTCCAAAGGCAGGTTGATGAATTACTGAACAAGGGCCTCGTTCGAGAGAGTTTGAGTCCTTGCGCCGTTCCAGTTATCCTTGTTCCGAAGAAGGATGGAACATGGCGAATGTGCGTTGACTGTCGATCAGTCAACAAAATAACGGTAAAGTATCGTCATCCTATCCCTCGATTAGATGACATGCTAGATGAATTAAGCGGTTCTTCATGCTTTTCGAAGATTGATCTCAGGTCCGGTTACCACCAGATCCGAATGAAACCCGGTGACGAGTGGAAAACCGCATTCAAGACCAAATTCGGTCTCTATGAATGGTTGGTAATGCCATTTGGCTTATCCAATGCCCCGAGCACATTCATGCGATTGATGAACCACGTGCTCAAACCGTTCATAAACAAGTTCGTTGTCGTTTATTTCGATGACATACTTGTTTACAGTCGAACCATGGATGAACATATCGAACACCTAAGGCTTGTGCTTGAAAAACTTCGAGAAGAAAAGTTGTATGCCAACTTCAAGAAGTGCGCCTTCGGTGTCGATCGTGTAGTCTTTCTTGGATTTGTAGTCAGTGCTAATGGTGTCGAAGTCGACGAATCAAAAGTCGAAGCCATCAAAGATTGGCCAACTCCGACCTCGGTATCTCAAGTTCGTAGCTTCCATGGGTTAGCTAGCTTTTACCAAAGGTTTGTTCGTGACTTTAGCACCGTGGCAGCTCCTTTGACCGAGCTGGTTAAGAAAGACAATCCATTTGTGTGGGGAGAGTCCCAAGAAAGGGCTTTCCAAGAGTTGAAACGGAGGCTTTGTTCTGCCCCGTTGTTGCAACTCCCTGACTTCGGCAAAGCATTCGAAGTCGAGTGTGATGCGTCTGGAGTTGGGATCGGAGGAGTGCTGATGCAAGAATCGAAGCCGATCGCTTACTTTAGCGAAAAGCTTAAGGGTGCAACTCTGAATTATTCAACATATGACAAAGAGTTGTATGCCCTCGTTCGAGCACTCGCCCATTGGCAGCATTATTTGTGGCCTCGAGAGTTTGTGATCCGAAGTGATCATGAGTCCTTGAAGCATCTCCGAGGTCAGGAGAAGCTGAACCGAAGGCATGCCAAATGGGTTGAATTCATTGAGAGCTTTCCCTATGTAATTCATTACAAAAAGGGAAAAGACAATGTTGTGGCTGATGCGCTATCAAGGAAATTTGCTTTAGCGACCACTCTCGCCTCTAGGCTCATGGGATTTGAAAGCATCAAGTCGATGTACGAAGACGATCCCAAGCTAAAATGCGTTCGAGACGCGATCTTGAGTGGCCGAAGGGTTGAGAAATACCAGTGGCACGATGGCTACCTCTTCAAGAATGGGAGGGTTTGTGTGCCAGTGTCATCGTGGAGAGAGCTCTTGGTTCGAGAAGCTCACTCCGGTGGACTTATGGGACACTTCGGTGTCGACAAAACTCTTGGTATCTTGACCGAGCAGTTCCATTGGCCCAAAATGCGACGAGATGTGGAAAAGCTTTGCAACGCTTGTCTCGTTTGCAAGAAAGCTAAATCGAAGTCCAACCCTCATGGTTTGTATACCCCGTTGCCTGTGCCTGATCGCCCTTGGGTTGATATATCCATGGACTTTGTCTTGGGGTTACCGAGGTCGGGGGGAGGACATGATAGCATCTTTGTTGTGGTTGACCGATTTTCGAAAATGGCTCATTTTATTCCTTGCAAGAAGTGTGACGATGCCCAGCATGTAGCTACATTATTTGTTTCCAATGTGTTGAAATTGCATGGTGTCCCTCGTACTATTGTGAGTGATCGGGACACAAAATTCTTGAGTCATTTTTGGAAGTGTCTATGGGGTGCCCTCGGCACCAAACTACTTTTCTCGACGTCTCACCATCCTCAGACTGATGGACAGACCGAAGTAGTTAACCGAACCTTGGGATCTTTGCTTCGGGCAATGACCAAAGGAAAGGTTGGAAACTGGGCTGATCGTTTGCCCATGATGGAGTTTGCATACAATCGAACGGTGCATCGAATGATTAACATGACCCCGTTCGAGTGTGTGTATGGATTTAACCCTTTAATTCCACTTGATCTGACCCCGTTGCCTCGAGATGTTGTTATCGATTTTGCAGGTACTCACCGAGCCAAAGCTCTGCTCGAGTTACATGCGAAAGTGAAGAAGAACCTCGAGGACGCCTATGCAAAGGTTGCCTTGAAGAAAAACAAGGGGCGAAAAAAGTTGGAGTTAAAGAAGGGTGATTGGGTTTGGGTTCACTTCCGAAAGGAACGTTTCCCGAACCTAAGGAAAGGAAAATTGGCTCCTCGAGGGGATGGTCCATTTCAAGTGCTGAGCAAAATAAACAACAATGCTTATGTCATCGACCTCCCAGGTGAGTATAATGTGTCCAACACCTTCAATGTTACTGATTTGACTCCTTGTGTTGTAGGCCAAACATCAGAAGCAGAGGATGAATCGATTTCGAGGACGAAATCCTCTCAAGAAGGGGAGGATGATGCAGCCCAAAGTGCTGATCAACCGAGGACACTTCAACCGAAGGCAGCGACTGATGAACCGAGGAGGCCAATTACTCGAAGCCAAGCTAAGCTGCTCCATGACATGCACATCCAGCTGGCTATGTCGGGAAGAAGCATGTGTTCGGAAGAGGAATCGCAAAGTGATGAAACCAAGGGCTACATCTTCAAGTTTGAGCCCAAGGATAAAGTTCTCGAACAGCAGCTCTTGGCCCCGGGCAGCGCAGAACCGAACACATAATCAGCGCCCGATGACAAATGTGCTCGAGCAGGCAATAGAGAACCGAAGCCAGGCTCACCGAAGTCAAGAACCGAAGCCAGGCTTACCGAAGTCAAGATAGCCGAGCATATTTTTAACTCAGCCCTGCGTGGCTTATTTTCATTGGTCGACTGTGACCTATTTACTAGTTTTACCCTTAGTATTTCCTATATAAACCTTAGTCCTTACATTGTAAACAGTTAGTTGTTTTTGGATATTGAATTGAATGAAAGTGCCGAGCACATTTCTTCTTGTCTCCGTCGTGAGCAAAACCCCGGTGCGGGCTTTAAAGGACTTGTGGCTTTCGGTTAGTCCGATTGAACATTCCTCTTGATCATTCAGTTTGCAAGAGGCAATGTTCTCTTGAGGATTGTTGCATAGTTAGGGTGATTCTTGTCTCCCTTTTGATCGAGCTTTGGGACAGGTTCCCCACTGTTCTTTCGAAAGAAGCAAGTTTTGTCTTGCTTTTATCTTCTTCTTTATTTAATCTTGTTCCGCGTTTGTGCTAAGCAACCCCTTCGGGAATTGCATTGCACCACTTAGCGGCTTTGGCGTCAACACATACCTTGCCTGAACAGACACAAGTTACTATCTGCCAAAAATGGGTAGTACCACCATTTGATGAAGGCATGGATGGTGAAAATGAACTTCAGCGTCTTGTTGCTGTTTCCGAAGCTGAGAAGGAAGACTGGCGGAAACCTATAATTGATTACCTCAATCACGGAACCCTTCCAGTAAATACGAGAAGGAGAGCCGAAATCCGTCGTAGAGCACCCCATTTCCTTTACTACAAGGACACTCTATATAGAAGATCATTTGAGGGAGTACTTTTGCTATGTTTAGGAGATGATGAAACACTTCAAGCTCTGGAAGAAGCACACTCTGGGGTATGTGGATAACACCAGTCTGGGCCGAAGCTTCACTTCCATATAAAAAGGATGGGGTATTACTGGCCAACAATGGTGAAGGATTGCTTGGACCATGCTCGGAGATGCAAAGCTTGTCAGCTCCATGCAAACTTCATACATCAACCACCTGAAGTATTGCACCCAAGAGTCGCGTCTTGGCCATTTGATGCTTGGGGACTAGACATTGTTGGACCGTTGCCGAAGTCTTCTGAAGGACACGTGTTCATATTAGCTGCAACTGATTACTTCTCAAAATGGGCAGAAGTTGTCGCTCTCAAGGAAGTAAAGAAGGAAAAGGTTGCAAACTTCATTCGAGTAAACATTATTTACCGCTTCGGTATCCCTCGTTATATAATAACGGATAATGGCAAGCCATTCGATAATAGACTGATGAATAAAATATGTGATCTCTTTGGCTTCAAGCAGCGCAAATCTTCCATGTACAATGCTGCCGCCAATGGCCTAGCCGAAGCATTCAACAAGACCTTGTGCAATTTGCTTAATAAGGTTGTTTCCAAATCCAAGCGAGATTGGCATGAAAGGATGGAAGAAGCTTTATGGGCGTATAGGACAACTCACCGCACACCAACGCGATCAACTCCTTACTCGCTTGTTTATGGAGTTGAAGCTGTGTTGCCGCTGGAGCGTCAAATACCATGCTTGAGACTTGCTCTCCAAGAAGGGCTCACTGATGAAGAAAATGCTCGCTTACGCCTTGAAGAGTTGGAGGCTCTCGATGAGAAAAGACTCGAAGCTCAGCAAAGCATTGAATGTTATCAAGCTCGTCTATCTCGTGCTTTCAATAAAAAGGTCCGCCCGAGATCTTTCCAGGTTGGTGATCAAGTTCTTGCAGTAAGTAGACCCATCATCACTTCCCATAAATCTGGGGGCAAGTTCACTGCAAAATGGGACGGACCGTATGTTGTGCAAGAAGTCTATTCAAGTGGTGCTTATAAGCTTATTGATGCTGAAGGAAAAGGACTCGGTCCCATTAACGGGAAATTCTTGAAGAAGTACTATCCTTGAAGTTGAAATGCTCCTCAACGCACGAGCCTAAACTGCAAATTGACATGCTCCTCGACGCACGAGCCTAAAACTGCAAGTTGACATGCTCCTCAACGCACGAGCCTAAACTGCAAGTTGAAATGCTCCTCAACGCACGAGCCTAAACTGCAAGTTGACACGCTCCTAGAAGCACGAGCTTAAAATGAAAATCGCTGCGCTCCTTTGATGCACGAGCATAAACTGCATAAAACTCCTGACCCGCAAGAGTCTAAACTGTGCACGGCCTAAAAAAAAAAAAAGTCCGCTAGGTTGAAAACCTCGAAAGAGGCGGCCTAGGCAATAGTTAGGACCAAAAAAAAAGAGAAAAAAAAAAAAGAAGAACACACCTCTTCTACTATGAACTACGTAATGACTTGATCCTCTTCGTCGAGGTACGTAGGCAGCTTAGAGCTCAAATTCTAAGTCCAGTCGCCCAAAAAGAAGAAAAGTTCTTTTCCTTGTCAAGTTTCACATTGTTATTTATAGATCAAGTTTAAATTGTTAAAGCTTGCAACGTAGAGAGAAAGCGTGATTACCTGCCAGGGTGTTTCAAATTCTAAGTATTACTCTTCTTGGAAAACTTGAAAGACTCAACTTGAGCCTTCAAATTTGCCAAAGTCTTCAGGCTACCAAGTCTTCATCTTGGAGTCTTCGAATTCGTCAAGTCTTTAAGTGTGAGCCTTCAAATTCGCCAAAGTCTTCAGGCTGGGATTTTTAAATTTTCCAAATTTTCGAGTTGGAGTTTTTAGTCTTCAAGTTTGAGCCTTCAAATTCGCAAGTCTTCCAAGTCTTTAAGCTGGAATCTTCATATTCGCCAAGTTTTCAAGTTGGAGTTGGTCAAGTCTTCAAGTAGAATCTTCCTCGGAGCTGGAGTCTCTAAATCTGCCGAGTCTTCAAGTTAGAATCTTCAAATTTGCGAGTCTTTAAATTTGCAAGTCTTCTAGTTAGAGTCTTCAAATTTATCAAGTGTTCAAGTTAGAGTCTCCAAGTTTGCCAAGTCTTCGAGTGGGAGTCTACAAACTTCAAATTTTCCAAGTCTTCAAGTGGGATCTTCAAATTTGACAATCTTTCAAGTTAAGCTTTTCGACTCTTCCAAGTTTGACAAGTCTACAGGTCGAAGTCTTCAAGTCCATCGGTCTTCAAGTCGATGTCATTCAGGTACGGAAAGTCTTCAAAGCTGAAGTACTTAATTTAAAGAGCCTTCGAGTTTATCGAGTCTTGGGATGGGGTTCTCATATTCGCTAGTCTTCAAGTTGCTCTTTCAAATGGCTTCTTCCATGGGATTGTCGTTGTTAAAGTGGGAGTGCGTTGCCACTCCAATCACCTTAAACTTGACTTTTCCATGAGTATCGCTCCAAATAAGTCTTCCATGGGATTGTCGTCGTTAAAGTGGGAGTACGTTGTCACTCCAATCACCTTAAACTTGACTTTCCCATGAGTATCGCTCCAAATAAGTCTTTCATGGGATTGTCGTCGTTAAAGTGGGAGTGCGTTGCCACTCCAATCACCTTAAGCTTGACTTTCCCACGAGTATCGCTTCAAATAAGTCTTCCATGGGATTGTCATCGTTAGAGTGGGAGTGCGTTGCCACTCCAATCACCTTAAACTTGACTTTCCCACGAGTATCGCTCCAAATAAGTCTTCCATGGGATTGTCGTCGTTAAAGTGGGAGTGCATTGCCACTCCAATCACTTTAAACTTGACTTTCCCACGAGTATCGCTCCAAATAAATTTCCATGGGATTGTCGTTGTTAAAGTGGGAGTGTGTTACCACCCCAATCACTTTAAACTTGACGTTCCCATGAGTATCGCTCCCAAATAAGTCTTCAATGGGTTGTCCTCGTTAAAGTAAGGGCTGACTTCTTTAGAATCATCTTTTGGCCTACATAAAAGAAAAAGAAGAGCAAAGAAGAAAAAAAATACAAAAGTAGAAAGTATTTTTTACCTAACAAGAGAAGAAAAAAAATTCAAGCTGCAGAAGTCTTCTTTTACTTGCTGGAAACAAAAAGGAAGAATGAATAAATAAAGTTACAAAAAAAAGGAGGTGCAAGTTACGGAAAATAGGCACGAAGAACAAAAAAAGAAAAAAAAAAGAAGAAAAAAAAAAGAAGAAGGAAAAAAAAGGGTTTTCAAGAAAGTGTTAATTTGAATAGAATATTTCTCATACAACAAAAAGGAGCATAAAATAATAAAAAAAATACTTGCCTCTACAAAAGATATACCCAGGTGCTGCCTCAAGCGAATTAAACAAATAAGGATCTCAGGCCTCTATTTATAGAGGACTAATGATGAGAAAAAGTTCTAATTTGATACAAATTTGAAGGTCGTTGTTGGAGTCCAAAAAGTAGGAACTGTAACCAAATTGGAATAGGAAGACCACATGCAAGGAAAAGAAAAAAAGAAAAAGAAAAAAGAAAAGAAAGAAGCTTCAGCGGGGAACTTTGGGTAAATTTGGACCAACAGCCACTTTTGTAGCCACTTTTTGATACTTTATTGTTTGATAGCCTTTTTGTTTGCTAATAACTGGAAGGTAGCCACTATTGGCATAATGAAAAAGTAGCGACTTTTATGGGCTGTTAACCGGATATACCCACTTTAATCATGACTCGCTTATGATATATTCACTTTCTAAGCTACTAAATTGGGAATGATCATATGACCAAAAAAAAAAAAAAAAAAAATTACTTCAAGTCTAGTCTTCGGGTGCAAACAAATTAAACCCTGACAAGCCTTGAAGTAGGGGGCATTTGTAGACAAGTAAATTTTATTGGATTTAAATCCATGAAATAATATGGCTATTTATTAAATTGAAGACATATTGGTCCAAATAAATGTTATGGGCTAATATAATTGGGCTAATTATTTAGATATAATAAAAGTCCAATCTTGAAAGGCTAGCCCAAATTAGCCTAAGGCCCAATGGATATAAGTTTTCCTAGAGGCCCAAAATGTGCCACGTGGCAAGTGACATGGCGCCAAGTCAAATAAAATAGCCAATTGGATGATGCCACACGTCAAATGATGTGGCAATCCAAGTCAAACCTCAAGACCAATGAAAATACGCCATTTGGACATGTGACATGTTATGGCCAATCAAATACGGCCTAGTCACTGCTTAAATCTGATTGGCCGGTCCACGGGCCAAGGCCCGTCAGGGTTTCTTGGTGGCTACTCCACCCATATCTATATAAAGGGGTCAAATCTCTCATTTGCAAAAAGAAGAAACCAGAAGCAAGAATCCATAACAAGAAGCAAGAAAGAGCTCGTGGATCAAAGCAAGAGATTTCTACAAAAGCTGCAAGCACTCAAATATTTCTCTACAAGTTCTAGAGATCAAGACGAAGATTCAAGATCAAGCTTCAAGCCCTTGAATCCAAGTACAAGTTCAAGATCAAGACCAAGTTCAAGATAAAGCTCCAAGCTCTTGAACTCATCAAGTCAAGATCAAATCCAAAGCCAAATCCAAATCCAAATCCAAACTTCAAGATCAAGCTCAAAAGCCCTTGAAGTTATAGTTTGAAAAGACAAATCAGAGGAATCATAGAGATTGTAACACTCATATTTTGATCCTGTCTCGATATTTATTTTCTTGACGCGAATTTAGTTGCTACAATAATATTAATAAAATAATAGTAGTAATAATATGGTTAAAACAGAAGACACGTAAATGATAAAAATAGTAGGTATTGTAGATAATGAAAAAAAAAACTGGTAAAGTAGAATGTTTCACTATTAGAATATAGTAAAGGATATAGTATAGTGTCAGTAGAGAAAGTTAGTAATATTAATATAAACTAAAGAAAGAAAAAAAAATGTTAGAAGGAGAAGCAAAATTATTAGAAGCAGTAATCAATATAAATATTATTAGAGGTTAGTATTAGGTATAGCTATAGTAGTATTTAGTAGATTAAGTTAATAGTAATTGTATTAATAAGTCCTCAAATTAGTAATCTAATATTTAGTCCGAAGTAGATGTACGCCAATCCCCGGCAACGGCGCCAAAAATTTGACGAGGTCCAAAGTGCATAGGAATCTTCTGCTCGTTCTTGTCAAATTCTAATATAGTTTAAGATATCGTCCCACAGAGATTGGGTATTCTATGCTACGGACTTGTAGTATTTTAATTACTATTTGAGAGAGTCAAATTGATGAAAGGTGAGTTTTTAGTTTAAATTTACTTAAATTAAAATAAAGAACTTCGGGAAGATTTCAATTTTAAAAGGAGTTGGGAATCGTTGAATTCACTTGGTAATACTTATAATAAATATCTCAGTTTTGACATGTATTTCTCTTAAGAATAATTGCTTATTGCTAATTCAATTATATTTTGTTCACTAAGAAATAATCAATTAATAACACTCCGTGAGGTTATGTATATTAATTAAATTATAACTAGTGACGATTAAACCGAAATATTTTTCTTGCCTGAATTGTGCTTAAAAAGTAGTAAAAACTTCGTGAGAATATTTTTACGGAAAATCAATAATCTTACCTACAACAATTCCTCCGTGAGAATTAAAACTGAGGTAAACAAGATTACAGACTTGGAAAAATAGTTTTTACTCTACTACTTTATTCATCAGTTATTATACATTAATTTTGCTCCGCGAGAATTACAAAATTAATATAACAATAACCTAGATATAAAATAGACGGATGTGAAAATAAAGATTTAGTAAAAACTATAATTCTAGCACAGTGTTAAAATGTGATTAAAAACTTCAGGCTAAGTATGTATTAAAACTGAGATACGTATTATAAATATTACCGAGTTTCATCAACTATCCCAACAAAAGAGATTACTCCATTATGGAGTAAGAAAAACTTTAAAAATATAAAGACTAAGAAGAAGTAGTATTTCTTCTACAAAAGAAAACTACAAAATCTTAATGTTATAAAAGACAAAGAAAGAAAAAGAGCAACAGAAAGTAGTTCTCTGCAAAATGAAATTGATCCTTTCCATACAAAGTTTACTACCTATTTATAGATAAAGATTACATGCCAAATTTCTACCTAAGATGCCAAATCTTAAGGTGGTAGGAAATAATTCAAGATGGCCAAGGTGTGTTGGGTTTTGAAGACTTTTTCATACGTAGCTTCATTCCATAAACTTTCTTCCGTTTGCGCTTTTATTCTTCAGCGTAAAACAATTCACGGACATTACTATCAGTGTTATAATCACACTATGAATAATGTAATTATCAATGGTCATTCCCTTATTTTTCTTCACCTTAAATAATTTCTTCTTCCTGCAAAATATGTTAGAAAATATGCGAGAGATGGATATATTTATTCACGTTTTATTTAAAATACTTAATTTTTAACTATAAAAATATATCAATAAATTATATCCATCAAACTCCCCCATACTTGAATCTTTGCTCGTCCTCGAGGAAAAAGATCCTTTTTTTTTTAATAAGAATATTTTCTTCAAACATATGATCTTTGTAGGATAGAAAATTTATTCAAGATAAACTTCTTTCATCATGCTCAATGCAATTATTCTTTTTACTTCATCAAATTCTTTACCTTATTTCTGAATTTTGACTTGATCAACAAGAACTTGCAGCCTTCTCCCCTTGAATCTTTTAAAATTGATAGAGTTATGATCATGTATTCAGTAAGTATCATTGTCTTTATCCACAGGCTTGCTCGTCATGTTCATCTCCACTAGTATAGATACAATACTGATTACTGACTTTCAAAATCTTTTTAGGACTTTTCATGGCTTGTAATGTTAGGCTTCAGGCTGGTTGGATAAGGATATTTGATAGTGACTGGTCTTTTTCCAGCTTGGAGCTCACATTTCTCAATTCTTTCTCCATTCGGTAATACTTTTTTTTTTTCAATTTTTATTTTTTTCCTTTTTTTTTCTTTTTGCTATATCATATATATTCATATATTCACAACATTGCTTCTTTTGGTAATATTTCTTCCTTTTGGTGCTGTTTAATCTTTGCTCATTCAAAGCTGGAAGAAACAATAACTCTTTTTTTTTTCTTTATATATATGTAAACAATATATACATATATCATATATATCTTTTTTTTTTGTAATATATCATGGTGTTGGGAAAAAAAATAGGATTAAGGCTCAAAGAAGGGTTTGAAAAGATAAAAACATGTATATTTGGATAGAAAATTGAGAGGCTTGAATTGTGTATCAAAGAAGGCCTAATTTCATTTTTCAAAAATCAGTATCATCCATTATTTCGCCTCGAAGAACATTCAGAGCAAGTTCTAGCCAAGTTCATTGATTCTACCTTCTTTGTGATCATAATTTTTCTCAATTCCAATGATTTTCTGAGTTGAAGATGTTTGCTCTTGCTTTCACAAAGTCAAAATCATAGACATGAAAAATCATATGGTGAATATAAAAAGAAATAATATTGAACAGAACGAACAAAAATTTATATTGTTAATTAAAAATCTACAATTAAGACCATAATAAGAGGAAAATAGTATATAATATATAAATAACCTCCCCCATACTTGAACATTTCATTCTCCTGGATGAAAATGCTTTTTAAGATAAGTGAAAGAAAGAAGGGTGAAAAAAAAATAAGAATGAAGAATGATCAAGTGGTAGTTGGATTATATAAATATAATATAATTAATATAAAAATACTATTTTATTAGTAAAATAAAAATCTTTTTGGCTTTCAAATATACGATCACAGAAGAAAGCTTGAAAGAAACTGTGACCACACATGTTTTATGTGTAATAGACTGGATTATTTTTAGACCTTATCAGTCATTAGTTCCTAGTTTGAATATAAACTAGAAATTTACCTGTGCCAACATTAGATTTGGACAATGGAATGGTTAACCAACCAGTAACTTAGGCATACCGATCACCATGGAGTTACTCCTGTCTAGGTGACTCTGTTTTTGTAGAGGCCTTCATGAGATGTTCCGGTTGTACAATAATCTGGATATTGACCAGATCAATTGGTTAAGCATTTAATTAGTCAGATCTAAGTGGGACTTATGAGGCTCCATTGCTTCACCCTCAATGGCTACGGGATAAAGAACCATAGTTCTGAGTTTAACGTCGTCAGCTCGACGTAGTAACTGTGGCACTCATCATACTATCATGGTTACTGAAGGGTGTTGTTCAAAATGTCCTCCAAAGTACAATTTTAGCCTGTGACCATTGACCTTAAATTTCTCTCCTCCATTGCTTTGTTGAATTTCAATTGCTCCGTACGGAGTAAAATTTGTAACATTGTAAGGACCTATCCACCTGGATTTCAATTTTTCTGGGAATAGCCTGAGACGGCTATTGTAAAGAAGTACCTGATCTCCAATTTTAAAATTTTTTGGTCGGATCAAATTGTCATGCCATTTTTTTGTTTTTTCTTTGTAAATCTTGGCATTTTCATAGGCTTCCATCCTCAGTTCATCCAACTCATTAACCTGCAAAAATCTATTTTTACCAGCAGAGGTTAAGTCAAAGTTCAATGCTTTCAGTGCCCAAAAGGCTTTGTGTTCCAATTCAACAGGCAAATGGCAAGCTTTTCCAAAGACTAATTTATATGGAGATGTTCCAATTAGCGTTTTGAACGCCGTTCGGTATGCCCATAATGCATCATCTAATTTTAAAGCCCAGTCTTTCCTTGAGATTCCAACAGTTTTTTCAATAATTCTTTTTAGTTCACGGTTGGAAATCTCAACTTGCCCTTGAGTTTGAGCATGATACGGTGTTCCAGTTTTATGAGTCACACTATATTTTGACAATAAAGCAGAAAATTGCTTATTCATGAAATGAGTCCCTTGGTCACTAATGATGACTCGTGGTGTCCCTTGACACATCTTCTAATGATATTATCTGCACAAATTCTAAATAAGTACGGATCATCCCACAGATAATATTTAGCATCAGATATAAGTTTTTTCCTCTGTTGGTAAGAGAGATCTCGAGGTGTCCATTTTCCAACCAAGTAATTTGCAATATCTGCAAACCAGGGTGGTTGAGTCACTACTGAGCTGACAGAAAAGATGTGTTCATCAGAAAACTCTTCTTTTATATCACTAGACTCAAGAGGAGGGTTCTCTAATCTAGACAAATGGTCAGCTACCTGATTTTATGTCCCTTTCCTGTCTTTTATTTCAAGGTCAAACTCCTGGAGAAGTAAAATCCATCTTAACAATCTAGGGCGGGCATCTTTCTTTGCTAAGAGGTATTTTAAAGCTGCATGATCAGTAAAAACAGTGACCTTGGTTCCTATTAAATAGGAACGGAACTTATCAAAAGCAAATACTACTGCCAGTAGTTCTTTTTCTGTTGTGGCATAGTTGAGCTGAGCTTCATTCAATGTTCTACTGGCATAGTAAATGGGACGGAAAATTTTATCTTTTCTCTGGCCTAAAATAGCTCCAACGGCTGTATCACTAGCATCACACATGACCTCAAAAGGTTGGTTCCAATCAGGGGACACAACTATAGGGGCAGATGATAATTTCTCCTTAAGAGTGTCAAAAGCTTTCATACAATCTCCCGAAAAATCAAACTTAACATCTTTCATCAAAAGGTTAGTCAACGGTTTTGAAATCTTTGAAAAATCTTTTATGAACCGTCTGTAAAAACCTGCATGACCTAGAAAACTTCTAATGCCTTTAACAGTTGTGGGAGGGGGTAATCCTGCTATAAGATCAATTTTTGCCTTATCAACTTCTATCCCTTTAGCAGTGATTTTATGTCCTAAAACAATACCCTCGGTAACCATAAAATGACATTTCTCCCAATTAAGAATCAAGTTTGTCTCTTCACATCTCTTAAGAACTAAGGTCAAGTGATTAAGACAATCTTCAAATGTTTTACCAAAAAGGGTGAAATCATCCATAAAAATTTCCAAAAATTTTTCAGTCATGTCTGAGAAAATAGCTGACATGCAACGCTGAAATGTAGCAGGTGCATTACACAAACCAAAAGGAATTCTCCTATAGGCATAGGTTCCATGAGGACATGTGAAAGTTGTCTTATCCTGATCTTCTGGTGCAATTGATATCTGGTTATACCCTGAATATCCATCAAGAAAACAGTAAAAACCATAACCTGCTACCCTTTCCAACATTTGATCAATAAATGGTAAAGGAAAATGATCTTTTCTTGTGGCATCATTGAGACGCCTGTAATCAATACAGACTCTCCCTCCTGTTACTGTTCTGGTAGGTATGAGTTCATTATTTTCAGTTTTTACAACAGTCATATCTCCTTTCTTTGGTACCACCTGAACAGGACTTACCCAAGGGCTGTCAGAAATGGGGTAACTAATACCTGCAGCCAAAAGTTTTATTATTTCATTTTTCACAACTTCTTGCATTGCTGGGTTCAATCTCCTTTGGGGTTGGACTATTGGCTTGTAGCTATCCTCCATGAGAATTCTATGTGTGCAAATAGCTGGACTAATGCCTTTGATGTCTGCTATAGTCCACCCTAAAGCTCCTTTGTGTGCTCTCAGTACTTTAATCAATTTATGTTCCTGTTCTGTAGTAAGAGAAGATGAAATTATTACAGGAAATAGTTCAGGCTCAAGATAAACGTATTTTAAATGGGAAGGGAGAATTTTGAGTTCAATTTTTGGTTGAACGCTTTCTGATAGCATTTCTCCCTCTTCTTTAGAATCATTTTTCAATATTTCAGCTTCACTTCTAATTGTCGGATCATCATCCTGCCTTGTGCCAGATTGGGCCAAGCATCTTTCCAATGAGTCTGAAATCAGTTGGTCATCTTTGAATTCATCTGCAAGATCACTAATCATGTCAATTGAAAAGCAAGAAGATGATGTCTCATCTCCGGGAAATTTTAGAATCTTGTGCATATAAAAAATGACTCTTTCTTCGTCTACTCTCAAAATTAGTTGTCCTTGATGGACATCTATGATTGCTCTACCTGTAGCAAGAAAAGGTCTACCCAAAATTATTGGCTCATCAGGACATTCTTCCATTTCAAGTACTATGAAATCTACAGGGAACACAAATTTATCTACTCTCACAAGCACATTTTCAATAATTCCCTTAGGTTTCTTAGTACTTTGATCAGCAAATTGAAGAGAGACAACAGTATTTTTTATGTCACCAAGATCCAATTTTCTAAAAATAGAAAATGGCATCAGATTTATTGAAGCTCCAGAATCACAAAGTGCTTTTTCAAAATATACTCCTCCCAAAGTGCATGGAATCGTAAAACTGCCTGGATCGCCAAGCTTTTGTAGTAGCTTATTTTGAAGTATAGCACTGCATTTTTCAGTAAGCATTACCACAGAAACTTCTTCTAATTTCCTTTTGCTTGACAAAATTTCTTTCAAAAATTTAGCATATGAAGGCATTTGCAATAAAGCATCAGTGAAAGGAATATTAATGTGAATCTGTTTCAGAATTTCCAAAAACTTTGCAAATTGACTGTCAAGCTTTTCTCTTTTCATCTTTTGTGGAAAAGGGATTGTCACAGGGAGAGGAGTTATTTTTTCAAAATTCTTTTCATCTTTTTTCTTGATTTCATTCTCTTCTGATGGATCATATGGTATTTGAACATTCTTACCCTTTGCTGCCTGGTGTTCAAAATGGTTCTTTTCCTGTCTGTCAGCATATGGATCATCAAGATTCTTACCTGACCGTAAGGCGATGGCCTTAAGGTGTTCCTTTGAATTTTTCTCCGTATTGCTTGGTAAGGGACCTTGAATCTTTTCTGAAACAAGAGTTGCCAATTGGCTTACCTGAATTTCCAAGTTTTTGAGGGTTGAGTTTTGGCTTTCCATCTTTTCACCAGTGGCCTTAATGTACTTGTACAGCAAGTCATCAAGACTTGAATGAGCTTGTTGAGGCCTTTGTTGATATGGAGCTGCTTGTTGATATGGCCTGAAATTTGATTGCCCACGATTTTGATTTTGGTATCCAGGTGGACCCTGTGCTGGTTGCTTCTGGAAGCTTTGAGAGTTCTAAGCACCATAGTAGTAGGAAGGTAGTTAAATTGATGGAAGACAAGATGGTGATATGAAGAATGATGTGGTTCTATAGGTGGAAGTTTTTACGATAAGAGTAAGAGTTATACTATAGGTAGATATACAAAAGAGAATGTAAAGGAGAAAATAGTAGGTGGAATGGTAATAAAAAGTTTGAAAAAAAAAAATACAAAAAGTAAAATAATATATTATACTATTATTAGATATAACAGTATAATAATTATATTATTATAAAAAAATACTATAAAGAGAAAAGATAAATAATGATGTACTAAAAAGAACAAAATATAGTAATACTAGTAAACATAACAAAGTGAACGAAAATGATGAAAATAAGAGGTAATGATATTTCAGAGAGGAAAGAAGGAAAAAAAAATAAAGTTATAATAATGCTACAACAGTAGTAACGCTAATAATAGTAGTGGTAGGAAAAAGATAATACTATAATATATTAAAAGATGATAATAAAACAAGTACTGATGGTTATAATTGTAGACAAGTAAATTTTATTGGATTTAAATCCATGAAATAATATGGCTATTTATTAAATTGAAGACATATTGGTCCAAATAAATGTTATGGGCTAATATAATTGGGCTAATTATTTAGATATAATAAAAGTCCAATCTTGAAAGGCTAGCCCAAATTAGCCTAAGGCCCAATGGATATAAGTTTTCCTAGAGGCCCAAAATGTGCCACGTGGCAAGTGACGTGGCGCCAAGTCAAA
This sequence comes from Petunia axillaris subsp. axillaris, assembly GCA_029990575.1. NCBI lineage: Eukaryota > Viridiplantae > Streptophyta > Magnoliopsida > Solanales > Solanaceae > Petunia > Petunia axillaris. Next base: position 96,942,610 of record JARKNS010000004.1, on the reverse strand, counting down.
TAAAATAGCCAATTGGATGATGCCACACGTCAAATGATGTGGCAATCCAAGTCAAACCTCAAGACCAATGAAAATACGCCATCTGGACATGTGACATGTTATGGCCAATCAAATACGGCCTAGTCACTGCTTAAATCTGATTGGCCGGTCCACGGGCCAAGGCCCGTCACGGTTTCTTGGTGGCTACTCCACCCATATCTATATAAAGGGGCCAAATCTCTCATTTGCAAAAAGAAGAAACCAGAAGCAAGAATCCATAACAAGAAGCAAGAAAGAGCTCGTGGATCAAAGCAAGAGATTTCTACAAAAGCTGCAAGCACTCAAATATTTCTCTACAAGTTCTAGAGATCAAGACGAAGATTCGAGATCAAGACGAAGATTCAAGATCAAGCTTCAAGCCCTTGAATCCAAGTACAAGTTCAAGATCAAGACCAAGTTCAAGATAAAGCTCCAAGCTCTTGAACTCATCAAGTCAAGATCAAATCCAAAGCCAAATCCAAATCCAAACTTCAAGATCAAGCTCAAAAGCCCTTGAAGTTATAGTTTGAAAAGACGAATCAGAGGAATCATAGAGATTGTAACACTCATATTTTGATAAATAAAATATATTGTTGCAATATTTTCCTGTCTCGATATTTATTTTCTTGACGCGAATTTAGTTGTTACAAATTCTGGAACGCCCAGTGGGACGATCTCTACCTCTCATCTCAGCTTTTCAACTCACAAAGTTCAGCAACATTGAGATGGCTTCCAAGAACACCAACTCTAAATCTGTCGTTGCAAAATCTGTCTGGCCTCATGACCTTGATGCCAATTCCAAGTTCTCTTCTGAGGTTCAAAGCTGCATGAATGCTACTAATGGAAGCTTTGGACCAGTTACAAGAAACAAAGCAAACTTGATGGGACAACAAGCACATCAGGTGCCGCCTGCATCAACTCCAATTTTCGGTTCTTCATCTTCCAAAGGAGCAGGATCATCTGCTGAGCCATTGGAAAAAGGAGAAAATATCGCTGAGATTGTTGAAAACACTTTGGCTCGACTTAGGCTCTGCAGATCCAGAAGTCCAGTAGCGAAGAAAGACGATGAAGTTTCAAGCATTGGATCCTCTCCAACCACGCCGCGCGAGTCATTTCAGTCAAAGATCAATCTATGGGAGAATCCATATTATTCTCCATCATCTCCAACAGCAGTGCATGCCATGGCGACTAATACTTTAACAGTGGAGGAACAACTTGCAAACTTGACAAAGGCGATTGATAGCTTATCAAACTATGTCAAGGATCAAGACGCTCGCATCAAATAGCTGACATGCAACGCTGAAATGTAGCAGGTGCATTACACAAACCAAAAAGGCATTCTCCTATAGGCATAGGTTCCATGAGGACATGTGAAAGTTGTCTTATCCTGATCTTCTGGTGCAATTGATATCTGGTTATACCCTGAATATCCATCAAGAAAACAGTAAAAACCATAACCTGCTACCCTTTCCAACATTTGATCAATAAATGGTAAAGGAAAATGATCTTTTCTTGTGGCATCATTGAGACGCCTGTAATCAATACAGACTCTCCCTCCTGTTACTGTTCTGGTAGGTATGAGTTCATTATTTTCAGTTTTTACAACAGTCATACCTCCTTTCTTTGGTACCACCTGAACAGGACTTACCCAAGGGCTGTCAGAAATGGGGTAAATAATACCTGCAGCCAAAAGTTTTATTATTTCATATTTCACAACTTCTTGCATTGCTGGGTTCAATCTCCTTTGCGGTTGGACTATTGGCTTGTAGCTATCCTCCATGAGAATTCTATGTGTGCAAATAGCTGGACTAATGCCTTTGATGTCTGCTATAGTCCACCCTAAAGCTCCTTTGTGTGCTCTCAGTACTTTAATCAATTTATGTTCCTGTTCTGTAGTAAGAGAAGATGAAATTATTACAGGAAATAGTTCAGGCTCAAGATAAACGTATTTTAAATGGGAAGGGAGAATTTTGAGTTCAATTTTTGGTTGAACGCTTTCTGATAGCATTTCTCCCTCTTCTTTAGAATCATTTTTCAATATTTCAGCTTCACTTCTAATTGTCGGATCATCATCCTGCCTTGTGCCAGATTGGGCCAAGCATCTTTCCAATGAGTCTGAAATCAGTTGGTCATCTTTGAATTCATCTGCAAGATCACTAATCATGTCAATTGAAAAGCAAGAAGATGATGTCTCATCTCCGGGAAATTTTAGAATCTTGTGCATATAAAAAATGACTCTTTCTTCGTCTACTCTCAAAATTAGTTGTCCTTGATGGACATCTATGATTGCTCTACCTGTAGCAAGAAAAGGTCTACCCAAAATTATTGGCTCATCAGGACATTCTTCCATTTCAAGTACTATGAAATCTACAGGGAACACAAATTTATCTACTCTCACAAGCACATTTTCAATAATTCCCTTAGGTTTCTTAGTACTTTGATCAGCAAATTGAAGAGAGACAACAGTATTTTTTATGTCACCAAGATCCAATTTTCTAAAAATAGAAAATGGCATCAGATTTATTGAAGCTCCAGAATCACAAAGTGCTTTTTCAAAATATACTCCTCCCAAACTGCATGGAATCGTAAAACTGCATGGATCGCCAAGCTTTTGTAGTAGCTTATTTTGAAGTATAGCACTGCATTTTTCAGTAAGCATTACCACAGAAACTTCTTCTAATTTCCTTTTGCTTGACAAAATTTCTTTCAAAAATTTAGCATATGAAGGCATTTGCAATAAAGCATCAGTGAAAGGAATATTAATGTGAATCTGTTTCAGAATTTCCAAAAACTTTGCAAATTGACTGTCAAGCTTTTCTCTTTTCATCTTTTGTGGAAAAGGGATTGTCACAGGGAGAGGAGTTATTTTTTCAAAATTCTTTTCATCTTTTTTCTTGATTTCATTCTCTTCTGATGGATCATATGGTATTTGAACATTCTTACCCTTTGCTGCCTGGTGTTCAAAATGGTTCTTTTCCTGTCTGTCAGCATATGGATCATCAAGATTCTTACCTGACCGTAAGGCGATGGCCTTAAGGTGTTCCTTTGAATTTTTCTCCGTATTGCTTGGTAAGGGACCTTGAATCTTTTCTGAAACAAGAGTTGCCAATTGGCTTACCTGAATTTCCAAGTTTTTGAGGGTTGAGTTTTGGCTTTCCATCTTTTCACCAGTGGCCTTAATGTACTTGTACAGCAAGTCATCAAGACTTGAATGAGCTTGTTGAGGCCTTTGTTGATATGGAGCTGCTTGTTGATATGGCCTGAAATTTGATTGCCCACGATTTTGATTTTGGTATCCAGGTGGACCCTGTGCTGGTTGCTTCTGGAAGCTTTGAGAGTTCTAAGCACCATAGTAGTAGGAAGGTAGTTAAAGTTATGGAAGACAAGATGGTGATATGAAGAATGATGTGGTTCTATAGGTGGAAGTTTTTACGATAAGAGTAAGAGTTATACTATAGGTAGATATACAAAAGAGAATGTAAAGGAGAAAATAGTAGGTGGAATGGTAATAAAAAGTTTGAAAAAAAAAATACAAAAAGTAAAATAATATATTATACTATTATTAGATATAACAGTATAATAATTATATTATTATAAAAAAATACTATAAAGAGAAAAGATAAATAATGATGTACTAAAAAGAACAAAAGATAGTAATACTAGTAAACATAACAAAGTGAACGAAAATGATGAAAATAAGAGGTAATGATATTTCAGAGAGGAAAGAAGGAAAAAAAAATAAAGTTATAATAATGCTACAACAGTAGTAACGCTAATAATAGTAGTGGTAGGAAAAAGATAATACTATAATATATTAAAAGATGATAATAAAACAAGTACTGATGGTTATAATTGTAGACAAGTAAATTTTATTGGATTTAAATCCATGAAATAATATGGCTATTTATTAAATTGAAGACATATTGGTCCAAATAAATGTTATGGGCTAATATAATTGGGCTAATTATTTAGATATAATAAAAGTCCAATCTTGAAAGGCTAGCCCAAATTAGCCTAAGGCCCAATGGATATAAGTTTTCCTAGAGGCCCAAAATGTGCCACGTGGCAAGTGACGTGGCGCCAAGTCAAATAAAATAGCCAATTGGATGATGCCACACGTCAAATGATGTGGCAATCCAAGTCAAACCTCAAGACCAATGAAAATACGCCATCTGGACATGTGACATGTTATGGCCAATCAAATACGGCCTAGTCACTGCTTAAATCTGATTGGCCGGTCCACGGGCCAAGGCCCGTCACGGTTTCTTGGTGGCTACTCCACCCATATCTATATAAAGGGGCCAAATCTCTCATTTGCAAAAAGAAGAAACCAGAAGCAAGAATCCATAACAAGAAGCAAGAAAGAGCTCGTGGATCAAAGCAAGAGATTTCTACAAAAGCTGCAAGCACTCAAATATTTCTCTACAAGTTCTAGAGATCAAGACGAAGATTCGAGATCAAGACGAAGATTCAAGATCAAGCTTCAAGCCCTTGAATCCAAGTACAAGTTCAAGATCAAGACCAAGTTCAAGATAAAGCTCCAAGCTCTTGAACTCATCAAGTCAAGATCAAATCCAAAGCCAAATCCAAATCCAAACTTCAAGATCAAGCTCAAAAGCCCTTGAAGTTATAGTTTGAAAAGACGAATCAGAGGAATCATAGAGATTGTAACACTCATATTTTGATAAATAAAATATATTGTTGCAATATTTTCCTGTCTCGATATTTATTTTCTTGACGCGAATTTAGTTGTTACAAATTCTGGAACGCCCAGTGGGACGATCTCTACCTCTCATCTCAGCTTTTCAACTCACAAAGTTCAGCAACATTGAGATGGCTTCCAAGAACACCAACTCTAAATCTGTCGTTGCAAAATCTGTCTGGCCTCATGACCTTGATGCCAATTCCAAGTTCTCTTCTGAGGTTCAAAGCTGCATGAATGCTACTAATGGAAGCTTTGGACCAGTTACAAGAAACAAAGCAAACTTGATGGGACAACAAGCACATCAGGTGCCGCCTGCATCAACTCCAATTTTCGGTTCTTCATCTTCCAAAGGAGCAGGATCATCTGCTGAGCCATTGGAAAAAGGAGAAAATATCGCTGAGATTGTTGAAAACACTTTGGCTCGACTTAGGCTCTGCAGATCCAGAAGTCCAGTAGCGAAGAAAGACGATGAAGTTTCAAGCATTGGATCCTCTCCAACCACGCCGCGCGAGTCATTTCAGTCAAAGATCAATCTATGGGAGAATCCATATTATTCTCCATCATCTCCAACAGCAGTGCATGCCATGGCGACTAATACTTTAACAGTGGAGGAACAACTTGCAAACTTGACAAAGGCGATTGATAGCTTATCAAACTATGTCAAGGATCAAGACGCTCGCATCAAATAGCTGACATGCAACGCTGAAATGTAGCAGGTGCATTACACAAACCAAAAAGGCATTCTCCTATAGGCATAGGTTCCATGAGGACATGTGAAAGTTGTCTTATCCTGATCTTCTGGTGCAATTGATATCTGGTTATACCCTGAATATCCATCAAGAAAACAGTAAAAACCATAACCTGCTACCCTTTCCAACATTTGATCAATAAATGGTAAAGGAAAATGATCTTTTCTTGTGGCATCATTGAGACGCCTGTAATCAATACAGACTCTCCCTCCTGTTACTGTTCTGGTAGGTATGAGTTCATTATTTTCAGTTTTTACAACAGTCATACCTCCTTTCTTTGGTACCACCTGAACAGGACTTACCCAAGGGCTGTCAGAAATGGGGTAAATAATACCTGCAGCCAAAAGTTTTATTATTTCATATTTCACAACTTCTTGCATTGCTGGGTTCAATCTCCTTTGCGGTTGGACTATTGGCTTGTAGCTATCCTCCATGAGAATTCTATGTGTGCAAATAGCTGGACTAATGCCTTTGATGTCTGCTATAGTCCACCCTAAAGCTCCTTTGTGTGCTCTCAGTACTTTAATCAATTTATGTTCCTGTTCTGTAGTAAGAGAAGATGAAATTATTACAGGAAATAGTTCAGGCTCAAGATAAACGTATTTTAAATGGGAAGGGAGAATTTTGAGTTCAATTTTTGGTTGAACGCTTTCTGATAGCATTTCTCCCTCTTCTTTAGAATCATTTTTCAATATTTCAGCTTCACTTCTAATTGTCGGATCATCATCCTGCCTTGTGCCAGATTGGGCCAAGCATCTTTCCAATGAGTATGAAATCAGTTGGTCATCTTTGAATTCATCTGCAAGATCACTAATCATGTCAATTGAAAAGCAAGAAGATGATGTCTCATCTCCGGGAAATTTTAGAATCTTGTGCATATCAAAAATGACTCTTTCTTCGTCTACTCTCAAAATTAGTTGTCCTTGATGGACATCTATGATTGCTCTACCTGTAGCAAGAAAAGGTCTACCCAAAATTATTGGTTCATCAGGACATTCTTCCATTTCAAGTACTATGAAATCTACAGGGAACACAAATTTATCTACTCTCACAAGCACATTTTCAATAATTCCCTTAGGTTTCTTAGTACTTTGATCAGCAAATTGAAGAGAGACAACAGTATTTTTTATGTCACCAAGATCCAATTTTCTAAAAATAGAAAATGGCATCAGATTTATTGAAGCTCCAGAATCACAAAGTGCTTTTTCAAAATATACTCCTCCCAAACTGCATGGAATCGTAAAACTGCCTGGATCGCCAAGCTTTTGTAGTAGCTTATTTTGAAGTATAGCACTGCATTTTTCAGTAAGCATTACCACAGAAACTTCTTCTAATTTCCTTTTGCTTGACAAAATTTCTTTCAAAAATTTAGCATATGAAGGCATTTGCAATAAAGCATCAGTGAAAGGAATATTAATGTGAATCTGTTTCAGAATTTCCAAAAACTTTGCAAATTGACTGTCAAGCTTTTCTCTTTTCATCTTTTGTGGAAAAGGGATTGTCACAGGGAGAGGAGTTATTTTTTCAAAATTCTTTTCATCTTTTTTCTTGATTTCATTCTCTTCTGATGGATCATATGGTATTTGAACATTCTTACCCTTTGCTGCCTGGTGTTCACAATGGTTCTTTTCCTGTCTGTCAGCATATGGATCATCAAGATTCTTACCTGACCGTAAGGCGATGGCCTTAAGGTGTTCCTTTGGATTTTTCTCCGTATTGCTTGGTAAGGGACCTTGAATCTTTTCTGAAACAAGAGTTGCCAATTGGCTTACCTGAATTTCCAAGTTTTTGAGGGTTGAGTTTTGGCTTTCCATCTTTTCATCAGTGGCCTTAATGTACTTGTACAGCAAGTCATCAAGACTTGAATGAGCTTGTTGAGGCCTTTGCTGATATGGAGCTGCTTGTTGATATGGCCTGAAATTTGATTGCCCACGATTTTGATTTTGGTATCCAGGTGGACCCTGTGCTGGTTGCTTCTGGAAGCTTTGAGAGTTCTAAGCACCATTTGGATTGCTCCACTGAAATCCTGGATGTTTCTGTGCCATTGGGCTTCCAAAAGGGTACGGCTTGTAACCGATGACATTAGCCTGCTCATCATTCTGATTGTTTGCGCGACATTCATGGTTAAGATGGTTTCCTCCACACATGTCACAAGCCTCAGACTGGTTTGGTTGTTGTGCATTCACCTGAAAAGATTCAAACTTTTGTGCCAAGGAGGCAATCTGTTGTGTTAGTGTATTAAATGCATCTGCCTGGTTTACTGTGGCAGCCTTTTTGATGGTTACACAATCAGATGGCCATTGGATGGCATTCTCAGAAATTTCATTCAGCAATTGCAATGCTTCTTCTGTGGTCTTTCCCATGATGGAACCTCCTGCAGCTGCATCTATCACATTTCTAGAAGAACGTGTTAGTCCATGATAGAAAATATACAACTGCATATGTTCAGGAATGTCATGATGTGGACATTTTCTTAACATTGATTTTAATCTTTCCCATGCTTGATAAACTGACTCAGTATCAGTCTGCAAGAAATTAGAAATATCTTGTCTTAACTTTGTTGTTTTAGCAGGGGAAAAATATTTGCTCAAAAACTTTTGTGTCATCTGGTCCCATGTGGTTATAGAACCTCGAGGCAAACTTCGCAACCAAGTCTTAGCATCTCCTTTTAAAGAAAAAGGAAATAGCCTTAACTTAATTGCTTCAGGAGGCACTCCATTATATTTAGCAGTTTCAACTAGTTCCAAGAAATCAATTAAATGACTATGTGGATCTTCACTTGGATCACCAGTAAAGGTGCAAGACTGTTGAATTGTTTGAATTAAGCCGGTCCTAATTTCAAAGTTATTGGCTTCTACAGGTGGGTTTCTGACACTAGATTCACAGTTAAAGTGGTCTGGCCTAGCATAATCCCTTAGGATTCTGTTTGCTGGTCTTGGTGCCACTTCATCAAATTGATCCTCTACATGGTCTGGTGGTGGAATTCCCAATGGGTTATTGTTATCTCCTAGTTGGTGCGCCATTTTGTCACAAGTTACAATTTTAGAAGATGATGATTGTCCTTTCCTGCACAATCTCAAAGATCTTTCAATTTCAGGATTGTAAATGACCAACTCTTTATTAGAAGAGCGGGTCATAAACTACTTGATATTCTTTAAAGTAAAAATAAAAAAAAAAATCAAAATGAACTCTTTAACAAGTTGAAATGGTAACACTACAAGAAAATATTAGGAATAATAATAATAATAATAATAGTACTAGTTGAAAGGAAATATTAAAAAGGAATATAAAAAATATTAGTGATAATTAGTATTAGTTAAAGAAGTAGTATATAACAATAGTAGAAAGAAATATTACACTATAATATAATGCTATTGTTATGTATAGATAGTAGTGATAGCTGTAATGATTTAGTCGGAAAAAGATAAATTAAATACAAAGTAGATTATATTGTTTACTAAAGATAAAGCTATAGGTAATAATAATAGTATTTTACTCAACACTAATAATAATAGCCAAATGGAAAAAAAATGACAAAAGCAAAACAGTGAATTGTAATCTAAAAATTAAATAATAATAATAATAATAATAATAATAATAATAATAATAATAATAATAATAATAATAATACTATTTTTAGTAGGACGAAGTAGTGATTGTATAGAAAGTTAGTGACAAAAATCTATAGGACTCATAGGTAGTAGTAACAATAGTAGCAATATTTAGTAGGAGAAATTTCAAATACTGATATAAACTTAGATATATAAACAAAAAATATTTTTTCTTTTATAATAATAATAATATAAATGAAATCAAGGGTGGAAGAACGATAACTAATACTAGGGAAAAAAAATAGTAATAATAAATAGTAAAGAGTAGTAAGTAGTTAATTAGATAAAGTAGTAAGATGTAATAGTAGTAGGAAGGTAGTTAAAGTGATGGAAGACAAGATGGTGATATGAAGAATGATGTGGTTCTAGAGGTGGAAGTTTTTACGATAAGAGTAAGAGTTATACTATAGGTAGATATACAAAAGAGAATGTAAAGGAGAAAATAGTAGGTGGAATGGTAATAAAAAGTTTGAAAAAAAATACAAAAAGTAAAATAATATATTATACTATTATTAGATATAACTGTATAATAATTATATTATTATAAAAAAAATACTATAAAGAGAAAAGATAAATAATGATTGACTAAAAAGAACAAAAGATAGTAATACTAGTAAACATAACAAAGTGAACGAAAATGATGAAAATAAGAGGTAATGATATTTCAAAGAGGAAAGAAGGAAAAAAAAAATAAAGTTATAATAATGCTACAACAGTAGTAACGCTAATAATAGTAGTGGTAGGAGAAAGATAATACTATAATATATTAAAAGATGATAATAAAACAAGTACTGATGGTTATAATATTAATAAAATAATAGTAGTAATAATATGGTTAAAACAGAAGACACGTAAATGATAAAAATAGTAGGTATTGTAGATAATGAAAAAAAAACTGGTAAAGTAGAATGTTTCACTATTAGAATATAGTAAAGGATATAGTATAGTGTCAGTAGAGAAAGTTAGTAATATTAATATAAACTAAAGAAAGAAAAAAAAATGTTAGAAGGAGAAGCAAAATTGTTAGAAGCAGTAATCAATATAAATATTATTAGAGGTTAGTATTAGGTATAGCTATAGTAGTATTTAGTAGATTAAGTTAATAGTAATTGTATTAATAAGTCCTCAAATTAGTAATCCTTTATTTAGTCTGAAGTAGATGTACGCCAATCTCCGGCAACGGCGCCAAAAATTTGACGAGGTCCAAAGTGCATAGGAATTGTCTGCTCGTTCTTGTCAAATTCTAATATAGTTTAAGATATCGTCCCACAGAGATTGGGTATTCTATGCTACGGACTTGTAGTATTTTAATTACTATTTGAGAGAGTCAAATTGATGAAAGGTGAGTTTTTAGTTTAAATTTACTTAAATTAAAATAAAGAACTTCTGGAAGATTTCAATTTTAAAAGGAGTTGGGAATCGTTGAATTCACTTGGTAATACTTATAATAAATATCTCAGTTTTGACATGTATTTCTCTTAAGAATAATTGCTTATTGCTAATTCAATTATATTTTGTTCACTAAGAAATAATCAATTAATAACACTCCGTGAGGTTATGTATATTAATTAAATTATAACTAGTGACGATTAAACCGAAATATTTTTCTTGCCTGAATTGTGCTTAAAAAGTAGTAAAAACTTCGTGAGAATATTTTTACGGAAAATCAATAATCTTACCTACAACAATTCCTCCGTGAGAATTAAAACTGAGGTAAACAAGATTACAGACTTGAAAAAATAGTTTTTACTCTACTACTTTATTCATCAGTTATTATACATTAATTTTGCTCCGCGAGAATTACAAAATTAATATAACAATAACCTAGATATAAAATAGACGGATGTGAAAATAAAGATTTAGTAAAAACTATAATTCTAACACAGTGTTAAAATGTGATTAAAAACTTCAGGCTAAGTATGTATTAAAACTGAGATACGTATTATAAATATTACCGAGTTTCATCAACTATCCCAACAAAAGAGATTACTCCATTATGGAGTAAGAAAAACTTTAAAAATATAAAGACTAAGAAGAAGTAGTATTTCTTCTACAAAAGAAAACTACAAAATCTTAATGTTATAAAAGACAAAGAAAGAAAAAGAGCAAGAGAAAGTAGTTCTCTGCAAAATGAAATTGATCCTTTCCATACAAAGTTTACTACCTATTTATAGATAAAGATTACATGCCAAATTTCTACCTAAGATGCCAAATCTTAAGGTGGTAGGAAATAATTCAAGATGGCCAAGGTGTGTTGGGTTTTGAAGACTTTTTCATACGTAGCTTCATTCCATAAACTTTCTTCCGTTTGCGCTTTTATTCTTCAGCGTAAAACAATTCACGGACATTACTATCAGTGTTATAATCACACTATGAATAATGTAATTATCAATGGTCATCCCTTATTTTTCTTCACCTTAAATAATTTCTTCTTCCTGCAAAATATGTTAGAAAATATGCGAGAGATGGATATATTTATTCACGTTTTATTTAAAATACTTAATTTTTAACTATAAAAATATATCAATAAATTATATCCATCACCCGTAAACGTCCCATTCGGTCATGGATGGAGATGGCTGCTGACTTCAGCTGGCAGTGCAAAAGGCATAGTAAGTTGTTAATAATCTTCTATCTAAGTTGTTATCCAAACTCTTTTGATTTTATCATTGACCCTTTTCTCCTTGGTACTAGGTTTTCCAAACCGTGCCATAACAAGAAGAAGAAGAAGAAGAAGAAGAAGAAGAAGAAGAAGAAGAAGAAGAAGAAGAAGAAGAAGAAGAAGAAGAAGAAGAAGAAGAAGAAGAAGAAACACGATGAAGATACTGAGTCGGATGATGATCTGGCTTCGGTGACAGGTCTAGCTGGTGACCTGAAGGAGTTGAAGGCTTTGCAGCCTTCGAAGATTTCAAAAGGGTCCTCGGGTCAAGGATCCTCAAAAGGTAAACCTCACCCTTGGTTAACTCGCTGGCTTTCACTTTTCTTCACTTCTTGCTCAAAATTCTTTTATGTTTCCCTTTGTAGGTGTGAAAAGGAAGAGGGCGGTTTCCAAGAAACCCTCTCGCTCTGTAAACCCTCGCACCGAGGTGGCTACTTCCCCTAGGCCCGAAGTGGTGGCGAAATAGCGCCGAAGGCTGATTGATGAGCCTGATGACATTGCTGCCGAGGACTTAGCAGCTCAAAGAGCAGTCGAGGTCGTGGACCTTGAAGATCAGAAGCAAGACTCCAAGGCGGCAGTTGCCAGGGCCAGAGACAAGGCCAAAGTTGGAGAAGCTGGGTCTACTGCCATCGAGAGGGGGGCTGAAGTAGGCGCGGTTCGGGCGCAATCTGAGCCCGCGAGGATTTCGTCCTTGGTGGGATCTTTTCGGAAGCTCGAGGTGCCATCTTCTTCGAACCTGTTGGCGAGCAACCGAGGTGATATCCTGAGCCTTATGCCTTTGTTTGGCCCAGAGGAAGACAAAGTTGTGCAGACTTTCTCTCGAGGTCAGCTATACTACACCATCACTTCCAATGCTATCAGAGTAAGTGTCGTCGTCTTTTAATTTTACCTGTCTTCGGTCAATTGCTGACAATGATTTTTGATTGATCTCCATTTAGAGCTTTATTCTGTCGTTGAGGGCTATCGAGGTTGAGACCTCGAGGGATGAAGAGGTTCGGCGTGTTCCCCTTGCGTGGGACAGGCAAAGGGACAGCTTCAATGCACAAATAGCAGAGTTGAAGGTTAAGTTGTCCAAGTCCCAGTCCGATTTGCACGAAGCTGAGGCTACCTCCGAGGCGAAGATTCAAGCCCTCGGTGATGGCTTCCAGGTTGAGCGCATGAGGCTAGAAGCTGAAGTTTCAAGACTTAATGCCGAGCTGACTCAAGCTAGGGGCAAGTTTGAAGAAATGGCCAAGAAGCACCATGAGCAGCTAAGGGACCACGTGCTTCATATTCGGAGATTGGAGGGTGAAAGCTCCAGGATTCCAACTCTTGAAGCCGAGGTTAAGTCACTTCGGGAAGAGATCGCTAACTGCAAAGCTAGGGCCAAAAGAGCGGAGTTGGACAAACGCTGGTCAGTTATCAAATCTTTGTTGAGGCTACTTAAGCAATGTCGTGCTGGTGCACTCAATTTGGAAAAATAAATTGCCAAATCCGAAGAGAAGGCAGCCCAGGCTCAAGCCATTATCGATGATCTTCCATCAAGTGAAGCTTTGAGCGAGGAAGAATGAGAGGATGATGATGAGGATGCCGAAGGGGCTTCCGAAGAGGGAGATGATGACCTCGAGGCCTAGATTCCTATTTTCACTCCTTGTTTCGTGTAAGCCTTCGGGCTCTTTTTGTGTTCATACTTTGGACCTTCGGGTCCTTTTGATGTACAAACCTGCAGCCTTCGGGCCTATCAATGAAATGATTTTGTATTTCTCATCTTAAATGTTAGTTTTTGCATGAACCGAACACTTAAGGTAGATAACTTGCTTGCAAGACTTAATTATAAAACCGATGCAAACTTAGAACGACGTCTCTTTCTCGAGTCGATGCATTTAAGGTGCAACTTCAGAGTGCAGGATTATAGGAACAAAGAGATATGGAATTAAGTTTATTTCATTGATTATATCACCGAGCCATAATCGGCTTTTACATAAAGCCAAGTCGAAGTAGATCTTGGGGTGTAAAAAAAATTGACAACATGCCACTATCAGGCGTAATTACAATGTACTAATCTATTCCTTGGGTGTCAGTCCCTGGTTGTCGAATAGATAGGCTTTGGCTGAGAGGCTCAGTGTCGACCTCGGTTGCAACCCGCCTCTTATGAAGATCCAAGCACTGGAAATCATTTTATCCGCTTCCTGAAAAGGTCAAGCAAAATGAAACGAGGAGCAAGTTAGTACATTTCGATCGAGGCCCTAGGAGCGTTTTTCGGCTCGAGGCTGAATGTAAACTTTAAGTAATCAAGGAATGCTTACCTCGATTTCAGAAGTAGTACCTCTTCAAATTGGAGATGTTCCAATTTAAGGGTTCGGGTATGCCTTGCAAGTCTTCAATTTGATAAGATCCTTTCCCAATAATTGCTCTGACTTTGTAAGGTCCTTCCCAGTTTGCGATGAGTTTTCCCCCGTTCTTCTCCTTCGTTGACTGGTTCGTAGCCTTCAGCACATAATCGCCAACTTTAAAATCTCTAAGTTTGGCATTCCTATTGAGATATGCCTCGATCTGCCTCTTTTGTGCAACTAGCCGAACCAAAGCCAACTCTCTCTTCTCCTCGAGCAAGTCCAACTCTATGTGCATGGCTTGCTGATTCGCATCCTCGGTGGTGTGAGCATACCGAAGAATTGGTTCGCCCATTTCCACAGGGATAAGGGAATCCATTCCATAAGCAAGTGAAAAAGGGGTCTCACCGGTGCTATTCTTTTCCGTTGTCCGCATGGCCCACAACACACCTGGCAACTCCTCAGGCCAAGGACCTTTCTTCTCATCGAGCCTTTTCTTGATATTTTCAATTATCACCCTATTTGAAGCTTGGCCATTGGGACTTGGATGATAGGGGGTCGAAGCGATTCTTTTGATTCCCCATTGCTTGAAGAAATCAGTGATGGCTGCTCCCATGAATTGTTTACCATTGTCGCAAGCGATTTTCCTTGGGACACCGAACCTGTAGATGATGTTCTTCTTAATAAAATCGATTACTTTTTTCTGTTTGACCTCGGTGAGATCTCCTGCTTCCACCTATTTTGTAAAGTAATCCGTTAACACGAGGATGAACCGAACACCATCTTTTCCCTTCGGCAAGAGACCAATAATATCCATCCCCCATTTCATAAAAGGCCACCCTGACACGACCGAATGCAAGGGTTCGGTTTATTGATGAATCATTCGTGCATGGCGTTGACATTTATCACATTTTTGCACGAAGGCCTTTGCATCTGTGCTGATAGTGGGCCAATAATACCCAGCTCTAAGTACTTTGCGCACCAAAGACTTCCCCCCCCCCCCCGAGTGATTGCCACACTCGCCTTCGTGTATTTCAGCCATCACATATCTAGCTTCATCCGGTCCCAAACATTTGGCCATTGGGCCGCAATACAACCTTCTATACAAGTTACCCTCGATCATATGGTACGAAGCCGCTTGGGTCCTTAGCTTTTTAGCTTCTTTCTTATCTTGGGGAACAGTCCCCGGTCAAAGTAAGAAATAAACTTACTCCGCCAATCCCATTTGTGGTCCACCGAGTTGACTTGCAATTTCATCTCTCTCATTTGCGCAGAAAGCAACCGAACCACTGAATCAGTCCCCGAGTGAACTTCATCGACTGTTGAACCCAAGTTTTCCAAAGCATCGACTTCGGTGTTTTCCTCTCGAGGCACTTGTTTAACTTACCATTCTTGGAATTGGGCCAAAATCCTCTGTGCTCGGTCCAAATATAGTTGTATTCTGGGCTCCCGAGCCGTGTATTCACCGAGCACTTGGTTTACCACCAACTGTGAGTCGCATCTCAACTCAATTCTTTCCATCCCCATTTCTTTAGCTAACTCCAAGCCTGCTAAAGCTGCTTCGTATTCGGCCTCATTATTGGTTACCTTTTTTAATCGAACGGAATGCCTGATTTTCTCTCCGGTGGGCGCTTTTACACTATGCCTAATCCCGAACCCTTAGAATTAGTTGCCCCATCGGTGTGAAGTATCCATAGTCCTGACGCCGTTCCTTTTGACATTGAGTTCTCCTTTTCGGCTTCGGGTAGGATGCCAACACTAAAATTTGCTACGAAGTCAACCGAGACTTGGGATTTGATGGTTGTTCGGGGTTGATAAGTGATGTCATACTCGCTCAATTCTACTGCCCACTTTGATAACCTCCCCAATAACTCAGGTTTGTGCAATATACTTCTTAAGGGGAAAGTTGAAACTACCGCTATTGGGTGACATTGGAAATAAGGTCGTAGTTTTCGAGCAGTAACAATTAAAGCAAGTGCTAGTTTTTCCAAGTGAGGATACCTGGTCTCAGCGTCGAGGAGTGTCTTGCTCACATAATAGATGGGCTGTTGCTTGTCATCTTCTTTCCTAACCAGCAGAGTGCTGACTGACACCTCAGATACCGCCAAGTACACCAGCAATGTTTCACCATCTTTTGGCTTGGCGAGCAACGGCGCGTTAGCCAGATAGCGTTTCAATTCCCTCAGAGCTTCTTTAGACTCCGGTATCCATTCGAAGTTATTATTCTTCCTCAAGACAGAGAAGAATTTGTGGCATCGCTCCGAGGACCTTGAGATGAATCGACTCAAGGCAGCGATTCGGCCAGTTAAGCGCTGAACTTCTTTTACCCCGGTCAACTCTTCAGGGATCTCTTCGATAGCCTTGATCTTATCTGGGTTGGCTTCGATTCCTCATTCAGAGGCAATGAACCCCAAGAATTTGCCTGACCCTACGCTGAAGGCACACTTCTCAGGGTTTAATTTCATGCCATATTGCCTCAGAACAGCAAAAGCTTCCCTCAATCGATTCAGATGATCCTCCATTCGAATTGATTTGATAAGCATATCATCTATATAGACTTCCATAGATTTTCCAGTATACTCCTTGAACATGTGACACACTAGCCTCTGGTATGTCGCCCCAACATTTTTCAAACCGAAGGGCATCACTTTATAGCAAAAAATACCTCGGTCAGTGATGAACGAGGTTTTCTCTTAGTCCTTCGGATCCATGAGGATTTGGTTGTAGCCCGAATAAGCATCCAAGAAGGTTAATAGTTTGTGTCCAGACGTGGAGCCTATTAACCTGTCTATTTGTGGCAATGAGTAGAAGTCCTTGGGGCAAGCCTTGGTTAGATCAGTGTAGTCTACGCACATCCTCACTTGCCGTTTTTTTAGGCACGACGATCACATTAGCCAGCCACTCGGGATACTTCACCTCCCTTATGAAACCATTCTCTTGCAGCTTCGTGGTTTCATCTTCGATTGCTTTCTTTTTAACCCCGACATGAGGTCTTTTCTTCTACTTCACTGGGGTGAATTTTGGGTCTACGTTCAGCTTGTGGGTCAAGATCTCCGTATCGATACCAATCATGTCCAAATGGGACCAAGCGAAGCAATCATTGTTGGACTTTAGGACTTCAATGATTGCTTTCTTCGACTCCAGGTCCAACTCCGAGCCGACAAATACCTTTCTTTCAGGAAAGTCTTTCAATAAGGTGAAAGCTTCCAACTCCTCAATAGTTGAGTCCTCGGCTTTTTGTTTCCGAGGCTCTTGAATGCACACCGGAATCCTTTCTATTTCTCCTCGGATATCCTCCTCGCTTGATCCCGGTTGCGTTAGTTGCTATTGTTTATGCCCAGTCGGGGCAACTCCACTTTTCAATGCAACCGAATAGCATTCCGTTGCTACTCGTTGCTCTCCCTTTATTGATCGAACTCCCCAAGGTGTAGGGAACTTGATCACTTGATGAAGAGTGGATGGGACAGTCTCCATGGAATGGATCCATGGTTTTCCGAGGATCACATTGTATGTTATGTCCTCGGGCAACACTTGAAACAGTGTTTCTTTGCTAACTCTTTCAGCAAACGTTTTGAGTGTGATTTCACCCAAAGTCTTCTCCGTGGATTTGTTGAAGCCAGTCAACACTGTTGCCTTGGGGATGACTTCCCCTTTAAGCCACATCTTCTTAATGGCCCCGTAGCTAATTATGTTGACCGAGCTACTGGGGTCAATCAAGACTTGCTTGATATCCGAGTCATTGATGCTCAACATGATGACCAAGGCATTGTGATGATTCTCAACATGATGACCAAGGCATCGTGATGAGGGAACATCATCCCATCACAATCGTCATCATCAAATACAATTTCTTTACCCGAGCCTCCCATTCGAGTTCTCTTTTCCATTGTGATAGACAGCTTGGCGAATTTCTTTGCAGCTGCGAAATTCATCCCGTTCACCTCTGACCCCCCCCCCCCCCCCCCCCCGTGATAATATTTACAACTCTCTCAGGGGTGGAGCCCGAGGTGGCTGTCCATCACCTCGGTTCTTGGTGTAGTTGTCTTTTCCCTTGTCGGTAAGGAATTCGGCCAACACACCCTTCTTCAACAAATGTTCCACCTCGAGGTGCAATGTTTTGCAGTCCTCGGTTCGATGGCCATAATCTGCATGGAACTCGCAATGCAAATTTTGATCTCTTTTGTCTGCTGGAGTTCTCTTGTCCTTGGGTATTCCTACCCCGACGGTTCCCTTGACTACGTTGACCAGCTCCGAGGTCGATATATTGAAGTTGTAGTCAGGGATCCGAGACAATTCTTTGTTCTTTGAGACCAAAGCTGGGCCTGAGGAATTTCTTTGGCTCGAGTTAGGGTGAACCTTTCCTCCGAGCCGTTGGCTTATATGTGGGCTCACAAACGAGTTTCCAAAGGAATTTCCCAACCTTTGGCTGACATGCTGCCTCGTGGAGGTGTATGGCTCGTACCCCCCTTTCGAATTTCCTCGCGATGCCTTGGCCGTTGTTTTTTAAACTCGGCTTCCTCCAGCCTTATCTTGGAGTAAGCTCATTTGTGTAAATCTTCCCACTTTAGAGTTTGATACTGCTGAAGCTCTTTTCGCAACTCAGCGGCGGCGTCGGAGTTGCGAACATTGATACCCTTTTCAAATGCCATGATGGCTAGAGTATTATCCATTTGAGGCAGCTCCATGCACTCAGCATGAAAGCGCTCAAGGAAATCCTTAAGTGGCTTACCGGGCCGTTGCTTAACCTCGCAAATATCCTCCTTCCTTTGGAGAATCTTTTGTGCTCCGGTGTGGGCCTTAACGAAGGCATTAACCATTTCCTTGAAGGTGGAAATTGACCCCGCTGGTAAGCGAATGTATCAACGCACCGCTCCTTTCTCCAAGTATTCGCCAAACTTTTTCAAGAACATTGACTCGAGCTCTATTTCCGTTAAGTCATTGCTCTTTACCATCGCCATGAACTCAGTTACATGTTCTTTGGGATCGGTGGTCCCATCGTACTTTTTTAGGAAGAGGAGCTTGAAATTTTTGGGAGTTAGGGCTGGTGCCGCTTCGGGCTTGAATGGCAACTCCCTGTATTGGTCGATGTCAAGCTCATCTTCGGTCTTAGTCACCCTGGGGACGCTCTCGAGGCTCTTTTCCATGCGCACTTCGATGTGAGCCTCGACTCGGGCTTCGATTTCTCTAGTCAGCCTCTCAACATCGACCGAAGATGTAGTTTCTGCCACGGTGGGAAGCGTCCCGAAGTGTGGCGTTGTGCTCGGTATATTTCCCGAACCTCCAGACACGGCCCCATTTTGAGGTCCCTCTATTATCGCGCCCGTAGGAACGAAGGGCGGGATGCCTCCATTTGGAGCCGCAGGCTGAGTGCCGTTCGGTGTCGAGCTGTTCCTCGCCTCTAACGAGGTGCGGAATTCGGCGTTGATGTTAACTTGTTCATCCTGTCGCTCTTGGAGAGCTCTTAGCGAAGCGAAAACAAAAGCTTGAAAGGCTTCGGTCGTCATTGGAGATGAAGAAGTGGGATCTGATTGAATACCAGTCTTTCCATCGGGAGTTAACTGGCGATCAACAGGATTTCTGCTGTTATCGGCCATATCATCGTCGAAAGATTATGAGCTTCAACGAAAAAGAACATTTAACTTTGGAACAAAGCGTTCTGCCTGAATTCCCCACAGACGGCGCCAATTTATATGGGCCTAAATCAGTTTAGGATCACAAATCGAATTTGGGTTGGAATATAAGCAAATCTTCGTATCAAAGTCAAGAAAATGCTAAGAATAATCGTAAATGCGAGAAAATAATATGATTTCAATATATTGTAGTGAGTACAAATTTCGTCAGAGTTTCTGTATATATTTCTCAATCCGTACAATGTAAAAGGAAGTCCTATTTATAGACACAAGAGCCTGCTCCACGTCCTCCATGACTCGTTAGTGGCCCAACCCACGTCTGGAGCATTTATGGATGAAGTTAATGTGCAGAGTAGTGGGCTGCTGAGCCATTACGACCGAGGTATCCTACCGAGGTGCAAATGTGTTACTTCGGTGGCGCGACACCACCGTTCGGTTGAAGCGAGGATCACCGAAGCGCAGTTTGCGGCTCGCCTTTGGTGATGACCTCGATGCCTAGCCTCGGCGACTCACTCGCTTGCTTCGGTTTACAGCTTGTCATCACATACTCGGTCGCCATCAGATCATGTTACCGAGGCGACTCATAGTAAGTCGATTTTTACCCAATACAATTGGTAATCAAGTTAATGTCCAGAAAAGATAGAGTAAAATCTGTTAAAAGAAGGTAAAGTTAATGTTACAGAGCCACCAAAAAGCACGAAATCAAAAACACGGAGAGAGAACTCCTCCCTAGACCTTCAATAAGTCAAATTTGCTGTAGTGGTGTGCGCTCGAAGAAAATATGTCTACATTCTACAAGCTTAGCTGAGTCGATAAGTTACTTATTAAACGCAAGTCAGGACATCTCCACAATGCTTCACCAATGCCATCACTTTTTATTGCAAGTTCCATCCATCTCAACACATTTTAAAGTTGAGATCCCAAATAGCTGCCCATTGAAAATCCTTTATGAGACACAAGGTCAACAAAAGCAAAAGCAAACCAATTTATAAAAGGTGAAGAAATGTCACAAGTGTCTTTCTTAGAAACATAATTATGTCTTCTGAGGCTATGAACACATATACATTGAGGCGTATATGATATCCTTCATGCAAATCCAATCTAAGCACTAGGAAAATAAAAGGGTAATAGAAGCTTGAAAACCGTTAGAAATAAACCAACAGTCATATCAATGCACAGATTACAATAACAAGGCCGCATTATACATGTCAAATCTTTGCCTAACTCAATATAAAATTGATAACACCAATTTAGCTCGCATTTTATCCGCAGCCAAATAGTACTGCCAAGAAGATGGTATATTGCGCTAGTAGAACAATGGTTCTATCGACGTAATGACAATACTCAGTTCATTCAAGCAAAAGAACACAAATATACTTTCGTATTGGCTGACCAATTACCATATTTAATTTTGCCTATAGTAAATAAATGAAGGAACATCATTAAAAAAGTATCAACTTAACAAAGCTCATTTTTAATTCAATAAAGATAAGTTAGTATAGTTCATCTTCGTGTCTTAATCATATGATCTTGTATTGCTTACCTAAACTCTCCTCTTTTCATAATTCTAACTCGTACACATACATCACTGAAGGTAAAGGAAAAAAAAAAACTTGCTAAAAGTAAGATTCAAACAACATACCTTATCAAATTGACCTTCAAAATTTTGAAGTGAACATCTGCACTTCAAACTAAGAACACACATATTTTTAAGGAATTGAAAAATGATAAGCAAAAGAAAAGGAACATATGAAACTAACTTTCCTTTGTTCTTAATTAAAGAGAAAAAATGCGAGGATTCTGAAATAATTGTTTCCTGTTCCTATTCATAATAAACAAAAACAAAAAGAAATAGCACTTACTTCCCCTTCATTACACACTCAGGTATAGAAAGCACCATGTTGAGTTGCTGACCAAGTTGCGAAAAAGAAAAATCAGTTAGCTCAGCAATGAGAAGGAGTCCAAGCAAAACTTACTTTCTTATCAGGATCTAAGAAAAGACACTTAGTTGCACACTCTATTGAATGGATCATTTATCCTAAGGAAAAATGAATTTTAAGTTATAACATCAATAAATTCGTCAAGTCTTACTTGCTCCCTGTCCCTTGTTAAATTAGCAAAAAAGGTACTAACTGGGTAAGAATAAGAAGACGGACTAACAAAAGAACAAAACAATAACTAGTTATTCTTTAACTATAATAGATACTTCTAGTATGTTACTGGAAATCTGTGTTATGAGCAAGAATCAAAATGGGAACCTATGGGTTAATAAAATAAGGAAACGGTGTCGTTTAGCTATTCAGGTGGTTAACTAACATAACAGAACAAAAGGTGGTTATTAGCTGAATTAGTTATTCTTTGAAATCAACGGCCACGATTAAAAGCAACAGAGGGATGACATCATCTCAGCTGAAGTATATAAGTATCCCATTGTCGATGTGGGACAGATCATGAATTTGGTATGAAAATTCCTTCCTCGTGTTCGCTTTTCTTTCTCTCTTTTCCAATCCCTTTCTAATTCTCTTTCCTTCTCTCTCTATTTCTCACTCTTTCCCTCACCTTAAATCTCTTCCCCTGTCCTATCTATTATCCAAAATCATTATTCAATTACTTAATCAAACTCAGTTTACTAAGACCTACATTTCGAATGCCATTTAAGGTATGTTACTAAGCTGGATTTTCAAACTCGATTGCTGGATCATCGAAGCTGTTATATTATTTCCTTATTACATTTATTGTATCAGCTATTGTTAAGTACTTGACGAAATTGTTGGAATTGTTATATTGAAACACTGTTAAGGTGCCTATTGGTTAATTGTGTTGAGTTCATAACAATCTATGAAAAAGGAAAACCATAAGAACTTGTTCAATTGCTTTAAGCATGTCATCAATGTGCACAATACCGCACTAGTGAGTATATGGATATCATATCACACAAAGTAGGCAATGAAGAAAATTTAACAACTGTAAATAAAGAAAGCATACGTTAGATCTAACAAGCAGACCAATAAAAAAAGTACTGTATTGATTTATGGATTTTTTACACATATATATAAAATTATACCCTATATTACATAAAAATAGTAATATTTTATTATTTACAATACATAGCAATATTATTTGTAGCACATTTCACAATAATAAGACAAATTACATTTCTTAAAACCCTAGTTATATAAGTTTATTTTCCCCATTTCCTCACACTTCTCACTTTAACAACTTTTTCTCTCTCCTCTTTTTAACTGTTACACCTCTCCTCTTTCTTCCATTTCTATGTGTGGGGGTCTGATCCCATCTCCTTTTTTCTTTTTCTATTGTTTTATTTTAACTTTTTTTTACATGAATCTTGCCTTATTCCAAAACATGGAATATTATTGAAAATTGCAATAGATCTGGTAAAAAGTAGGTATGAAAGTTATTTTACCTTTTGGGTTTAGATTTTAGAGTGAACTTTTTCCCCATTGTGGTAGTACATCTCCACCGCCGAAGGCCGCCGTGGTTTCGAAGCGAATTTCGATTGTAGCAGCTCTCATCCATCGACATAATCTCTGCTCATCCTTCTACTATCCCTATCTCAGATAGATCCAGTCAACATAAAATAAAACCACCAGTCACCGTCGCAGCTGGTGGAATGGTGACCCCCGCGGTTACAGCGCTGATGATACAGTTAGGTTGTGACTGTGTGTTTGTTGGATCGGATATTTTTAATTGCTCGGATCTGTATGAGAAAGTGAGAGCTATTGTGCAGGCTGTTAGGAATTGTAATGATCCTCATATTTTGGCTGCGCACGAGTAATGGTTTGGAGGAAGCTATGGGTGGTTTGAATCTGAATAAGAATAGGGTAGAGCAATTTGCCAGTGCAGAGACTTATTGATGAGTATAACATGAGCTCCAGGTTGATTTCTTGTTTGTTGTTGATTCTTGTTTGTTGTTGATTGTAGTTTCACTATTTTTTGTGTATATATGTGTACCAATTTATTTAAAAAATTATTACAGTAGTTTGTGTGTATCTCTGTTTCTGTTTGTGTGTGGGTGTGTGTATGTATGGTGTGAACGTTGCTGAAACAGTCTGGAACAGCTTGAAAAGCGTTAAAACAGTTTGAAAAGGGTTGCTGAAACAATCTGAAATGACGCTGAAACAGTTGAACCAATGCAGAAACAGTTAGATACAGTGCTAACAAAATCTGAAACGGTGCAGAAACAGTTAGATGCTGTACTGAAACAACCTGAAATGGTGCAGAAACAATTAGATACAGTGCTAAAACAACCTGAAACAGTGCAGAAACAGTTAGATACAATTTGACACGAAGCAAAAATAGTGCAGATACAGCACTGAATTTGTCTAAAATAACTAGTGAAAAAGTATGAAATAAAATATAAAAAATAATGTGAAACAACGCAAATAAGGTGAAAATAGCTTAGAAACAGTGAGAATCAACGCACAAACGAGATGAAACAATGCTGAAACAATTTAAAAATAGTTAGATACGGTGCAAAACAACCTGACACGGTGCAGAAACAGTTAGATACAGTACTAAAACAACCTAAAACGGTGTAGAAACAATTGAGATACAGTGGTGAACAACAAGATACGATGTGGTTGGTAGTTGAGAAACATTGAGATACAACGAGATATGAGGTGGTTGGTAGTTGAGATACAATGAGATACGATGTGGTTGGTAGGCGAGATACGGTTAGATACGAGGTGGTTGGTAGTTGAGATACAATGAGATACGATGGTTGGTAGGCGAGATATGATTAGATACGAGGTGGTTGGTAGTTGAGATACGGTGAGATACAATGAGATACGGTGAGATACAATAAGATATGATGTGGTTGGTAGGCGAGATACGGTTAGATACGAGGTGGTTGGTAATTGAGATACAATGAGATACGATGTGGTTGGTAAGCGAGATACGGTTAAATACGAGGTGGTTGGTAGTTGAGATACGGTGAGATACAATGAGATACGGTGAGATGCGATGCGGTTGGTAGGTGAGATACGGCTAGATACGAGGTGGTTGGTAGTTGAGATACGGTGAGATACAACGAGATACGATGTGGTTGGTAGGCGAGATATGGTTAGATACGAGGTGGTTGGTAGTTGAGATACAATGAGATACGATGTGATTGGTAGACGAGATACGGTTAGATACGAGGTAGTTGGTAGTTGAGATATGGTAGATACAATGAGATACGATGTGGTTGGTAGGCGAGATACGGTTAGATACGAGGTAGTTGGTACTTGAGATACGGTGAGATACAACGAGATACGATGTGGTTGGTAGTTGAGATACGATGAGATACGATTTGGTTGGTAGGCAAGATACGGTGAAATTGGGAGAAATGGGAGGAGGAAAAGTAAAATTGGGGGAAATGAGATGAGTAAATGTGAAATTGGGGGAAATGGTGGGAGGAAAAGTGAAATCGGCAGAAATGGGAGGAGGAAAAGGGACATTGAAGGAAATAGGGGGAAGAATGTAAAGGTTGGCATGTTATGAAAAAATATTGCTATTTTTTTTATTATGTTTGTAATTATCTTGTGTTTTCCTCTATATAGGGTAATTTTACTAAAATATTTCTATGTTTGGTAATTAAGCTCTAAAATTTGTACTTTTATGTAAAAAAAATCTTTGATTTATTCGCTATATCGAGTTATATATTAATTAGCCATATCCAATGGGCCTCTCCACCAAATGATCATGAATAGGCCACTAGAACTAATTACATATTCAATCATCACAACGATCTATAATTTAGTTTTGCTACCATTCTAGCAATGCACCTACATAAGTTGATTCAATACTTTTACAGTATAATAACCCTCACCATCAAAATATTTTTCTAAAGGTAATTTGATCAATGATCCAATTTTAGGCATCAGGGTAACTATTTAAAAGACACATCTTCAGGAAAAAAAGAGTAACACAATAAACTGGACCAAATTCACTCTAGGGGCACTTACGAAAATATCTTCTGATCCCATTTTAATTACCCACATATATCTATTACTATGCAATTTACATTAACTACCCACAAACATATTATCCCTGATACCTAAATTGGGTTATTTTGATGCGTAACTATTTTTGGACGCGCTCAATGAGTTTTATCCAGCATTTCAAAATTAATTAAGAAATAGTCAAAAATTCGCGTGCACACTTACGTTCCATTAGCGTTGGAAAACACCTCAGACTAGTCTCGATATTTTATACTGGGGCTTTGAACTAACATGTTCAAAGGTCCCATTATTTTTTTATGAGACTGAAGCTTTATATATAAAGTCTCATAACAAAATAATGAGACCTTGAACTAATATAAAGTCTCATAACAAAATAATGGGACTTGAACTAATATATTCAAAGGTCTCATTATTTTATTATTGGGCCGAAGCTTTATATATAAAGTCCCATAATAAAATAGTTCAAAGGTCCCATTATTTTGTTATGGGGCTGAAGCTTTATGTATAAAGTCTCATAACAAAATAATGGGGATTTGAACTATCATGTTCAAAGGTCCCATTATTTTATACTGGGGTTAGTTTACTGAAGCTTTATATAAAGTCCAATAAAATACTGGGACTTTGAACATGTTTTGTTCAAAGAATACTGGGGCTTTATTTAGAGGTGGCTATTTCTCAGCGATTTTTTTTTACAGCTACAAATCAATTAGCGCGCCAAACAGACCCCTATATGAAATATTTACTACCCAAATCATACCAAGCCCGTGTTTCCCAAAGCCCATTACGTTTTCCTCTTTTCCTTTTCTTTTTCTTTCTAATTCAATTAAATTATTTTCAAAATCTTTCTCATTTATTGTTTTTTCATTTTCTATAGTGTATTTCATTCACTTTTTTTATCATTTATTTAAATTTTTTTATCTTTACTTTTTCTTTCTCCATTTTCTTCTTAAAATTAGTGAAAATAAATTGAGATTGTATATTTTTTTCCTTTAATCTTGTTGTTAATTATTTTTTTATTTGTTTTATTTTTCTATATAAATGATAAAACTAATAGATATAGCATAAATTATCTTCCTCTTCTAATTTGTAGTTTATTTATGTTCTTTTTTCATTATATAAGGGATAAAAAATTACTGTAGCTGATATAGTATGATTGTTCATCCTTTTTTTTCGTTTTTAGTCTATAAATAATTTAACAAAAGAATTGGTACAATAGACCTTTTTAGCTTTTATTATTCTTACATATATATATATATATATATATATATATATATATATATATATATATATATATGCAAGTGATATAAATTATTATAGTATACAGTTGAAGTATACAAATAGTTAACTCTATACTATAGTAGTATACTATTGCATTATACAATTGAAGTATACTGTTGCAACATACACTTTACACAATAATTTTCTTTAATTTTTAACTTAAATATTTGATTTCAAGCACCGCTAATCGGCTCCAAATTCGACATAATTTTATTATGAATAATATACTATAAGAGTATACATTATAGTCTAAAGGAATACAATGATTAAAAAAAAATTGAAGTGTACTTTTAAAAAGAATTACATTTTTCAAATATAAAGTAGAATTGTAAAGTATACAATATACTCTTAGGGTATACAATGATAACAAAAAATTGGAATATACTATTTTAAATATATCATTCTTCAAGGATGAATATTAAAAGAGTATACAATATTCCATTGAAGTATACAGCTGTAGTAAACTGTATACTATAGTAGTATACTGTTTCGGTAAACTATAACAGTATACTATTGCAGTATGTAGTTGAAGTACACGTGTTGTAAACTGTATACTATAGCACTATACTTTACAATAAATTATAACAGTATACTATTACAATAAATTATAATAGTATACTATCACGAATAAATTATAACAATATACTATTGTAGTATACAGTTTATTTATGCATGTTTTTTTTTATTTGTAGCTCAAAAAAATTGATTTCAAGCACCTCAAATTGATTCGGATTAAGACCAAATTTTAGCATCAACATTCCAAAGATAATAGAAAAAATATTTTGCAGCGCCCACTTCGAATCAAACAATAAACTATATACTGCAAAAGTATACAACTTACTCTAAAGTATACAATTATAATAAATTATATTCTACAACAGTATACCGTTTTAGTAAATTAATGCAGTATACTATATCAGTAGTAAACTATATGCTATAATATATAGTAGTATACAGTTACAATTTACACAATTTTTTGTTTGATTTTAAGCTCATAAAATAGAAATTCAAATACATCTAATCAGCTCCAAATACAATCAAATTTTAGCATGAACTTGTCAAAAATACTAGAGACAATATTTTACAACACTCAATTTGAATCGAACAACAAATAAAAAAATTGATAATATCTTGCACTCTTCGATCCAAACTTACAAAGGTATACCAAAAATTATATGGTATATCTTTAAAAAGATAGGTTTAATATATCAAAGATTATATGGTATATGGTATATCAGTTTTATTGTAAAGGTATACAATGAAATGCATGTATAACTTTGAATAAAAATATACCATAAAGATATACAATATAAATATATCCCTACCCCACCTAATTTATGCATTTGTAATTTTGGGTAGAAGTATCCATGAAGGTATATAGTGGAAAGAGTATACCATGAAGGTATATAGTAGAAAAGAGTATACCATAAAGGCATACAGTGTAAACATATCCCCACCCAACCTAATGTATGCATGTAATATTTTGGATAGAAGTATACCATGAAGGTATATAGTAGAAAATAGTACTATAAAGATATACAGTGTAAACGTATCTCCATCCACCTAATGTATGCATGTAAAGTTTTGGATATAAGTATATCATGAAGGTATATAATGGAAAGGAGTATCCCATGAAGGTATACAGTATAAACGTATCCCCACCCACCTAATGTATGCATATAAAGTTTTGGATAGAAGTACATCATGAAGGTATACAGTGGAAAAGAGACTATACTATGAAGGTATATTAGTGGAAAAGAGTATACCATAAAGGTATATAGTGTAAATGTATTCCCACCCACCTAATGTATGCATGTAAAGTTTTGGATAAATGTATACCATAAAGGTAATAATTAAAAAATAAAGTATACTTCATAAAAGTATGCAAAGGAACTGTAACCCCATCTCACCAAATTTTATGCATGTACAGTTTTGGATAGAAGTATACGATGAAGGTATACAGTGGAAAAGACTATACGAAATAAATAAAAATAAGCAGATCTACCATATTACAAAAATATAAATAAATATATTTAATGAATTATATTAATAAGAACATGAATAGTTAAAGGAAATGATCACTAAAAGTTAATGATAGTTAGTCATTATTTTTATTTTTCTTTAACATATAATGAATGTTTAATCTCAATAATTAAATGTTGAATTAAGAATGTATTGCTTCTTCTTGATCTTTACCCATAGATTAATATATATACTATTTAAAATTTACTTTTTTATTTAAATACAAATTGAGCTATTCATTTGTCTTTTTTTCCCCTTATGTGTGCGGTTAATTTCACGTGGAAATGAAATCAGTGCATGGATTTTTTAAAAACATATTCCCACGACTTCATAGCTTCTAATAAAACTGTTGTATGTCTTTTTTTTAGAAAACATTTATTATTGAGATATTATTTTACTTAAGATCATAAAATAATTGAGAGAAACTCACTATAAAACTAAAGTAATATTAAAACATAATCAAGCTAAAAAAAAAAAAAAACAGAAATGGAACCCATTAAGAAGCGTAATGAGTTGCTGGCTAATTGGGAGTTCAACTTCCGGTTTTTAAGGGATTAAGAAATGGCTATGCCGGGTAATATTTTTGGCTAAAGTAGGCATAGAGTATTAAGTGGGTATTGCGGGTATGGGTGTCAAACGGGTAGGGGTCTACCCGTCAAAATTCAGACCCAGACTCATTAAAATCCCACCCCATTCGGACCCGCAAAAATTCGGACCCGGACCCGTGAACCTCCTAAAATATCCCTACCCGAACATGTTTTTTTTTCTTAACGAATACCCGTATCCGTTAAGACCCGTCAAAATTATGGGGTATTACTAGATATACCCGTATCCATATCCGTTAAAATAAACTGAGTAATAAAACTTGTATGTGTAGAGAAAGGTATACACAAGTTTTCCACTCATGGTTTAATTCGTTTTGTGTCCATATTGTTACTAGTGAAATATGTTCAAGAGAAACAATTAGCTATTTAATTAAAAAAGAAACTGGATATTCCATAACAAATCAACAATTTGAATATATATTACTCAAATATGGTATAGAACTTCAACTATTAACTTCGATATATACCTCAGAAAATAAGCTACTCGGAGTCGGACAAAGTAATTATTGGACGTATATTATTAGAAAATATAATTATTTAATTCACTACACAAAATAGTTTAGTTGTACTAGTTTCACTGTTGTATCAAAAAAGTGTATTTAGCCAAGGAAGACAAATGATAGGTGATACCCGTCACTCTTTGGGTAATAATGCTTTGGATGTTCTAGTTTGTTTACGAGACTGGATTAGATCGGAGCGAAGAAACCAAGAAATTGAAGACTCACTAGAACAAGATAATAACCTTGAAGAAATTCTGTTAAGTGATCAAGCACTATCAATGGCACCTAGACCGGAGCATGAGGAAAATGACATGGAAGAAATTACACAGAGAAATAGTAAATTTGTAATTTGAATTTTTATTATCTAGTTTTGATGTTGCACTTTTCAAATTTAGAAGTTTAATGTTCAAGACTTTAATAGTTCAAGTATCTTAAATAAAGTAAGTCTTTCAGCTTTTCCTATCATTCATCTTTTTTTTAAGTATTTAAAATAATATTAT
Organism: Petunia axillaris subsp. axillaris; assembly: GCA_029990575.1. Classification (NCBI taxonomy): domain Eukaryota; kingdom Viridiplantae; phylum Streptophyta; class Magnoliopsida; order Solanales; family Solanaceae; genus Petunia; species Petunia axillaris. Next base: position 96,912,061 of record JARKNS010000004.1, on the reverse strand, counting down.
TAAAAAAAATTAAGACCCAGACTCAAACCCGATTTGTTAAGACCCGAACTCGTACCCGTACCCGCTAAGACCCGAACCCGCACGGATTTTTTTTTCCTACCCAAAACCCGGACCCGTTAAGAACTCGTAATTTAAACCCGTACCCGGACCCGTACCCCGAACCTTCGGGATTACAATTTTACAACCCGAACCCGGACCCGTATACCCGTTTGACACCCATAATTGCGGGTACTTTGTTTGGATTTTGTGGGTGTGTGGTGTAAAAAAGCCTTCATTATTTGTCAGAAGCTCCACTTTTTTGGGGGTTGATTTTCTCGCAAAGGAATAATAAAAACAAAAGAGGACGACTGTTTTGTGAATAGACAGGAAGCTCAATTTTCTATTGACATAGATGATAGGTATTCGGCCGAACTGAACGCTAACTATAAACACATAAAATATTACTCCCTCCATTCCAATTTATATGGCAGCATTTCCTTACTCGTCTGTTCCAAAAAGAATGGCAGCATTCTAAATTTGGTAACAATTTAACTTCAAAATTACAGTTTTGCCATTACTGAAATGATTTACAACCACACAAATATTTATGACTTATTTTACACCACAAGTTTCAAAAGTCTTCCTTTATTTCTTAAACTTTGTGCCGAGTCAAATTATGACACATAAAGTGGAACGGAGGGAGTATATAACTAGTCTTCCGTTATTTCTTAAACTTTGTGCCGAGTCAAATTATGACACATAAAGTGGAACGGAGGGAGTATATAACTAATATTGTCCATAACTTACAAGTTAGGACCTAAGAACTTGTTCCTTCGACTTCCATATTTCTCAATTGACCTTTGAAGAGCTGTTCGAAAATCATTAGAAGGTACCAGCTTTGATGCGAAAATTAACAACAAGAAAGTAAAATATCAGGAATTGAAAAGATGAAAGTAAGACCCACTTTTAATTAAAAAAATTAAAGAAATATATTAGGGAAAGATTAACCTATCACCACTTTAATCGTCCAATAAAAGGAACCTACACTATTTGATCCTCAATTGGATTGAGTCCAACTGCAAATCAAGGACATAATGTGCTTAAGCAAACTAGCTTAGCCAATAATCTCATAATATTCAAAGTCATCAAAAGCTAACCCTAAAATAATGAACAATAAGGCTTTATATAGGGGTTCTAAAAATGGTACAAGTTGCCTTAATTACCCTTAACAATGGGCCTTCAATAAGTCATTAGCTGAAACATTGCATTCTGATCAACGTTACAACGCGATCGCGCTTGAGCAGGCGCTATCGCGCAGTGCAATAAATTAGAGCTTCGCAATCACGGCTATGGTCACGGGGTCGTGAAGGCATTGTCCTTCATCCATATTCAACCTCTTGCGCGATCGCGTTTGAGGAGTTGCGATCACGCAGCTCTTCTTTTCTTCCTTGCGCGATCATGGCTGATGGTGCGCGATCACGCTGATCATCTTTTTGGCCTTCGGCGATCGCGTCTGAAGACTCACGATCCCAATGAACATCTCTAGATTTTGAGGCAGTAAGCATGCAAAAATGTCCTGAACCCTCCAACACTTGCCCCAGGAGCTCCAGTTGTGCAAACATGGCCTGAAACTGTTGCAACTCCCGTACTTGGCTTCTTGTGAATGGCTTGCTCGTGCATTGGGTTTCATTATTCTCCCCGTCTTGAGAAGAATCCGTCCACGTATTTGCTTGTTCTTCGACTTTGAAGGGAGACAAGTCACACACGTTGAAAATGTTGTGCACTTGGTAGTTGCTTGGCAAGTCAACCTTGTACGTATTGTCGTTGAGGCGTTCAAGGATTTTAAATGGACCATCGCCTCTAGGCATCAATTTTCTCGCCCGCTTATTGGAAACCTATCCTTCCGGAAGTGAACCCAAACCCAATCACCGGGCTCGAAGACAACCTTCTTTCTTCCTTTGTTAGCTCTTTTGGAAACTTCTTGATTTTTCTTTTCGAGTTGTTTCCTTGCTCGTGAAGTTGCTTCATCTCTTGAGCTCTCACCTTGGCATCTAAGCTTAAAACAACATCACTAGACAAAGGCGTAAGATCTAAGGGGATAAGAGGGTTAAAACCATACACAACCTCGAAACGCGTCATGCAAGTAGAAGTATGCATGGTTTTATTATATGCAAACTCAATCAAAGGTAAGTGTTCTTCCCAAGAAGCAAGTTCCCCTTTACCAATGCTCTAAGCATAGCACCCAAGGTTCTATTGATAACCTCGGTTTGGCCATCGGTTTGGGGATGGCAAAGAGTGGAGAATAACAACTTAGTGACAAGCCTCCCCCATAGTTCTTTCTAAAAATGACTAAAGAACATGGGATCCCTATCACTAACAATAGTTTTTGGGACCCCATGCAATTTGAGAACATGTTCAACAAACAAATTGGCTACATGGGATGTATCATCAATCTTATGACATGGAATGAAATGAGCCATCTTGGAAAATCTATCAACTACCACAAAGATGCTATTTTTTCCCCTTTTGGTCCTAGGAAATCCAAGCACAAAGTCAATAGAAATATCAAGCCAAGGACCTAAAGGAATGAGGAGGGGTGAGTACAAACTATGTGGAAGTAACTTTGACTTAGCTTGCCTACACTCCAAGCATTGGCTACACACCCTCACAACATCCACCCTCATCTTAGGCCAATAAAATTGCTCCTTAAGAATTTTCATGGTCTTGCCCACTCCAAAATTCCCCATTAGTCCCCCACTATGTGCCTCCCTCACTAGCAACTCCCTCCAAGAGGCACTAGGCACACACAACTTCCCATTCCTAAGCAAGAATCCTTCAAACTTGTGAAACCTCTTTTTCTCCACATCACCACTAGGTTCCTCCTCACCACACATTTGATTGATCCTTCTTCATCTTTCCTCCAACTCACATTTAGCATAAAGTTCCCCAAACTCCGGATCATTGGTATACATCTCCTTCATACTTTCAAAACCCATGAGTTTGGATCCCAAAGTATTCAACAACACTTGTCTTCTTGATTGTAGCACAAAATTTCTTGACAAGGCGTCTGCCACCAGATTCTCTTTTCTCTTTTTGTAATGGATGACATAAGGAAATGTTTCAAGGAATTCAACCTATTTTTCATGTCTCACATTCAACTTCTGTTGGAATTTGAGGTGTTTCAAAGATTGGTGGTCAGTTCTAATAACAAATTATTTGGACCAAAGGTAATGCTGCCAATGAGCCAATGCCCTCACCAAGACATACAACTCTTTATCATAAGTGGAGTATTTAGTGGTTGCTCCCTTGAGTCTCGCTAAAATAGGCAATGGATTTTTCATCTTGCATCGACACGGCTCCAATTCCTACTCCACTAGCATCACACTCAATTTCAAAGGTTTATCAAAGTTTGGCAATTGAAGGAGAGGTGTGGAACTAAGCACTTCTTTCAATTTTGCAAAATCCTCTTCTAGTTCCTTTCCCCACACAAATGTCTTATCCTTCCTTATCACTTCGGTCAATGGTGCGACTATAGTATTTAATCTCCTCACAAACCTTCTATAAAAGCTAGCCAACCCATGGAAACTTCTCACATCACCAATTCTTTTAGGAGTGGGCCAATCCCTAATAGCCTCTACTTTAGCCTCATCTACTTCCACACCATTTGCACTCACCACAAAACTAAGGAACACAACTTTTTCAACATAAAAAGAGCACTTTTTCAAATTAGCAAACAATTGTTCCTTTCTCAAAACATCAAACACTCGTTTCAAATGATTAGCATGCTCATCAATGGATTTGCTATATATAAGAATATCATCAAAGTAAGCTATAACAAATTTTCTAATGAAAGATTTGAGCACATGAGTCATCAACCTCATGAAGGTTGAAGGAGCATTGGACAAGCCACTCATAAAGACCAAAGTTAGTATTAAAGGCCGTCTTCAACTCATCACCCGGTTTCATCCAGATTTGGTGGTATCCACTCCTCAAATCAATTTTAGAGAACACACAAGATGCACACAACTCATCAAGCATATCATCTAACCTAGGAATAGGATGACGATACTTTATCGTGATCTTGTTGATGGCTCTACAATCCACACACATGCGCCAAGTCCCATCTTTCTTTGGCACTATGATGACCGGGACCGCACATGGGCTCAAGCTTTCTTGCACAAGTCCTCTTTCAAGCAACTCCACTACTTGCTTTTGGAGCTCTTTAGTGGCCTCTGGGTTGCTTCTATAAGCGGCCTTGTTGGGAAATTGGGAGCTCGGAACATGGTAAATTTGATGCTCAATGCCTCTTAGTGGTGGTAACTCACTAGGCAACTCCTCGGGAAAGATGTCTTCATAACCTTGCAAAAGAGAAGAAATAGAACTAGGCAAAGAAGAGGTTAGTTCATTAGTAATCCTAATCGAGCTCTGATACCAAATGATACGAAAATTAACAATACGAAAGTAAAATAACAAGAATTGAAAAGATGAAAGTAAGACCCACTTTTAATTAGAAAATATTTAAAAAGTAGATTAGGGAAAGATTAACCTAATCACCCCTTTAATCGTCAAACAAAAGGAGCCTACACTATTTTATCCTTAATTGGATTGAGTATAATTGCAAATCAAGGACATAATGTGCTTAAGCAAACTAGCTTAGCCAATAATCTCAGAATATTCAAAGTCATCAAAAGCTAACCCTAAAATAATGAACAATAAGGCTTTATATAGGGGTTCTAAAAATGGCACAAGTTGCCTTAATTACCCTTAAAAATGGGCCTTCAATAAGTCATTAGCTGAAATATCGTATTCTAATCAACGTTACACGATCGTGCTGGAGCAGGCGCTATCGAGCAGTGCAATAAATCAGAGCGTCGCGATCGCGGCTATGGTCACGCGGTCGTGAAGGCATTGTTCTTCATCCATATTCAGCCTCTTGCATGATCGCGTTTGAGGACTCGCGATCGCGCATCTCTTGTTTTCTTCCTTGCGCGATCGCAGCTGATGGTGCACGATCGCGCTGGTCATCTTTTTGGCCTTCCGCGATCACGTCTGGAGATTCGCGATTGAGATGAACATCTCCAGATTCTGAGGCAGTAAGCATGCAAAAATTTCCTTAACCCTCCAACCCCCAGCATCTCTAGTTGTGCGGACATGGCCTGCAATTATTGCAACTCCCGTGCTTGGCTCCTTGTGAATAGCCTGCTCGTACATCAGGTTGCATCATGCTTCATCCTAAAATAAATATAGGAACCCATCAATTTCATCTCTATACTGTTAATTGGTCGAACATTGTTGTTCAAATCTGTTCTAATGTTTTCTTAGACATATCATCAAATACTACGTAATAATCATCGTCATGTCAAGTGAAATCATGAAAAGAATGCAAAGAGAAGATCACAAACACCGTATTCCCTCGCAAGCTATTTCACCATCAAAATTCTTCTTTTTCAACAAAAATCAAAAACTAACTACAGAGATATTTTTCTAATATGCAGGAATGAATCAAATCAAATACTAACATGCCAGTTGAAAATTCATAAAAATAACTGACAAATTCGACCAAAAGAGGAGAAAATAATGATACCTAAAATGGTGATTGTGACAACTGAAATTTTGTAGAAATTAAGCCTTCTACCAGATGAGCCCATAAGGGTTACTTGAAGGCTACTCCACCAAACTCTAACTCACTCCTATAAAAGGGGTCCATATGCTCTAGCTAAAACATCTCAAAAGTTCCATGAGATCATCTTAAATCCCATAAATTTGGGATATCCACAAATATTCAAGACACCAAATATGTCTTTCAAGCATCTTCTTGATAGTCAAATATATCAACTTGATATATATCATCCTATTTTTGAGAAATACACCGCTAAGGCCCTCGAATTATGGATACCAAATCAGATGGAAGAATCAAGGGGTTACCAGAGTTGTACTCACAATTTTGATAAATATATTACTTGTTTCTTTATGATTTTGTGATTGCAGTTTATTTTCTATATATTGAAAACTTGTTCTAAATGAATTTGCCACGCCCAGTGGGACCAATTCTGTGTTTCATCTCTTCTGTGACAAGCAAAAGCAAGTCTACAATAATGGTGGCCAAATCTTGGGATAAGATCTCCAATACTTCAAATCTTGTCTTCGCATATCCACTCAAACAAGACTTGAAGTAGGGGCATTTGTAGACACTGGAGTTTTGTAGAAATTAGGGCTTCTACAAGATGAATCCATTAGGGTTACTTGGAGGCTACTTCATCAAAACCTAGCTTACTCTTATAAAAAGGGGCTCATATTCCCTAGAAAAAGCATCTAAGAAATTCCAAGAGATCACCTCAAAACCATAAGTCCGGGATATTCACAACAAAAAGACATCAAATACATCTTTCTTACTATGTAGTAACATGCTGCCCATATCATCCTAGTTCAACAAATACACTATTTAACCATCGAATTATGGAAAAACCTTAGGGAGAAGAATCAAGGGATCACCAGAATCGTACCCACATATTTTATCAATAAAAGTACTTTTCTTTATATTATTTGTAATGGCTAAATCTTATTGCAAAAAAATTGGCATGCCCGATGGGACTAGTTCTGCCTTTCATCTATTCTCTCACAAGCAAAAGCGAGTCTACAATAATGGTGGCCAAATCTGGGGGGCAAGATCTCCACTACTTCAAATCTTGTCTTCGCATATCCACTCAAACAAGAGTTGAAGTTGGGGCATTTGTAGACACTATTTTTTTTTAAAAAAAATTAGGGCTTTACAAGATGAACAATTAGGGTTACTTGGAGGCTACTCCACCAAAAACCTAACCCACTCCTATAAAAAGGGGTCGATATTCTCTAGCAAAGGTATCTCAAAAACTCCATGAGATCATCTCAAATCCCATAATTCGGGATAGCCACAAATATTTAAGATGCCAAATATGTCTTTTACGCACTTTTTAATAATCAAACACTTAAAAGAGATCTATATCATTCTAATTCTGAAAATATGCCGCTAAGGCCCTCGCAGATACCAAATCAGAGAAAAAAAATCAAGGGATTATTTTTTTATATTGTTTGTGGTTTATTTTTCATAAAACAAAATTTTATTGAAAATAAATTGGCACGCCCAGTGGGACCAATTCTGCCTTTCAACTATTCTCTCACAAGCAAAAGCAAGTCTTCAACAATGGTGGCAAAATCTAGGGGGCAAGATCTCCAATACTTCAAATCTTGTCTTTGCATATCCACTCAAACAAGACTTGAAGTGGGCATTTGTAGACACTGGAATTTTGTAGAAATTAGGGCTTTTACAAGATGAGTCCATTAGAGTTACTTGGAGGCTACTCCATCAAACCTTAGATTATTCCTATAAAAAGGGGTTCATGTTCTCTAGAAAAGGCATTTCAGAAATCTCAAAAATGTTCCACTAGATCATTTTAAATCCCATAAATTCAGGATATCCACAAATATTCAAGACACCAAATGTCTTTAAAGCCTCTTCTTGATAACCAAGTACATCAAGGATATATATATATCATCCTAAGTTCGAGAAATACGCCCCTAAGGCCCTTGAATTATGGATACCAAATCAGAGGGAAGACTCAAAGGGTTACCAGAATTGTACACACAAAATTTTGATAAATATCGTTACTTGTTTCTTTATGATTTTGTGATTGTAGTTTATTTTTTATATATTAAAAATTTGTTGCGAACAAACTGGCATTGCCCGGTGGGACCAATTCTGCCTTTCATCTCTTCTCTCACAAGCAAAAGCAAGTCTACAACAATGGTGGTCAAATCTGGGGGCAAGATCTCCAATACTTCAAATCTTGTCTTCACATATCCACTCAAACAAGACTTGAAGTGGGGAAATTTGTAGATACTGAAATTTTGTAGAAATTAGGGCTTCTACGAGATGAGTCCATTAGGGTTACTTAGAGGCTACTCCACCAAACACTAGCTTACTCCTATAAAAAGAGGTTCATATTCTCTAGAAAAGACATCTCAAAAATTCCAAGAAATCACCTCAGATCCCCCAAGTCCGGGATATTCACAACAATAATGACATCAAATAGATCTTTCTTACTATGTAGCAACATGTTGCACATATCATCCTAGTTCAAGAAATACGTTGTTTAAGCCCTCGAATTATGAAAAACCCTTAGGGAGAAGAATCAAGGGATTAACAGAATTTTACCTACAGTTTCGATAAAAAAAATTCCCTTATTTTCTTTATTTTGATCTTCACTATCGCAGTACTTCAAATCTTGTCTTCATGTGCTTTCAAACAAGACTTGAAGTGGAGGGGTATTGCCCCCGAATTTGGCCATCATTGTTGAAGACTTGCTTTTGCTTGTAAGAGAATAGATAAAAGGAAGAATTGGTTCCACTGGGCGTGCCAATCTTTTTTCAATAAAATTTCACTTTATGAAAAATAAACCACAAACAATATAAAAAAAAATTCCTTGATTCTTTCCTCAGATTTGGTATCCGTAATTCGAGGACCTTAGCAGCGTATTTCCCGAATGTAGGATGATATAGATCTCCTTGAAGTATTTGATTGATAAGAGGAAAACTATGCGGAAACAACAATCTATACGAGCGGAAACAAATAAAGGGATAATCCAGAAATAAAGATTGGGAAGACAAGAAATAAGAAGAAAGAATGAATCAAACTTACTAACATAGATTGATTCCAAGGGAGAAAGAAAGACTTGAACCAAACAATGGAATCATACTAGGATGATTCCCATGGTTTCCAAGTTTAAGGGATGCCTTCGAAGAAGGCAATGCCTCTCTTTCCTTTCTTCTCTATTCAAGATTCATAAACTAGCTAATAAACCACATGACCTAAGGGATGTATTTATAGTCTCCCTTTACATGTTTGTGAAATGTCTAAAAGCCCACAAGAGGGGTAAAATAATAAAGGCCACTTAGGGCTAAAATAGAAATTACACGCGTAAACTAGAAAAATCCCGTGTGCCTCCATCAGGGGTAGGCGGTCCGCGTCTCTTAAAGTCCAAAGAGTAAGCAGTCACCTAGGCGGTCTGCCCATAGCCACAGGCGGTCTGCCCACTTGAGTTCCTGTGAGCTTAAATGATGTAGGCGGTCCGCCCACTTGCAGAGGCGCTCTGCCTCTTCCTGAAGCTCCTTGAAATGCCTCAAAATGTGCCTTGGACGCTCCTCCTTTGTAGCCCAGGTGGTCCTCCTTCCATGGCGCTCCAATGCATGATCTTCAAGTCGCTTCCGGAGCCCTTGCCTTGTATCCGTTGTGCTCTCTCGCTTGGCTCTTGATGGTTTGTATCTTAGCTCGATTTGCCTCGTATCATCCTCCCCTTCTTGAAAGGATTTCGTCCTCAAAATCAAACCATCAAGCCTACATTAAAAACAAGCACAAACAAGTTTCCTACTTCACAAGTAGGTTAGCTTAACAAGAATTAAGTGCAATATCTATGGAAACACACTCTTGTGATAAAGCCAAGCATCAATACCCATTAAAACGTGTATATTCCCAAAGGAAACAATAAATTCTTGGCTCAACAAGAACTAGCACTCAAAATCATAACAAGCAAAGAGATCAAAGGTACGCATATAGCAATAAAATTCCCCACGACCCCTAAGCCCATGTCCTTCATACCAAGCCGTCAATGCATTTTTATCACATTGTGGCACATTGGCTTTGGCATGCTCAACATTCAAGGTATGTTCGACATATGGGATGGAGTAAGCAAAATAGTTCAATCTACTACTAACATCAAATACTCCACTTCCCTTCTTAGAAGCACTCTTACACAGACCGAGATGTACCTCCAAGACAACCCTCTTCGCTAGACAAACTCCCAAGGGAGGTCTCAGACAATGGATTATCTATAGAGTTAAGCATTCCATTCCATGAAGGTTCAAACTCGCACTCTACTCTAGTTTGATACAATTCACCACCTTAATTGAAGTTGCCATTATACAAAGGATTAGTATAGGCACACTTCTCAAGCTCATTAGCAAGCAACGGTGAAGTTCGCAGACTAGAGAGAATATCTACACTTGAGGAGTCATCGAACACAACTCGATCCATCTCATACACAAGAGACTCCTCAAGGTCACAACCATCCTCACTATGACACAAGATACCACGACTATCAATTAAGCAATCAAAGAAAAGAATAGGATATTCATACAATTCATCTTCTCCTTTATCAAATATGGGTGGGGTGTCATAACAAGGCTCACTAGCAAGGTCAACCACAATATCCTCACTAAAAATAGGTTCAACAAAAACCGAGCTCACATCATGATGTGGTTTTTCAACCCTCTCAACCAGTGGTTCACATTCATTCACAAGTTGACCCATCGGCTCTACACTAGTTGTAAAAATATTGTAATCATACAAATCATCAACTAGCATAGAGTTTGCAAAAACAACATCGCAAGACAAGGAAGTAATATGCTCATGGGAAGAAAAACTAACACTTACACTTGAGTTTCCATCTTGCTCACTCAATGAATTTGAAGTATCATGGCTAGCTTCTCCACCTTTTAGCTCGCATTTGGAATCTCCTTCACCTTGCCTTTCCTCTTTTGAACATGATTGAGGCTCCATTAGTTTGCCTCCGAGAATTCCTACACAAGAATTCAAACAAGTAGAAGAAAAAGGTAAAAGGTTAAGGTTAGATTAAGGGGTGCCCTCACTCTCATGGATTCTTTTTCCCTTTTTCTTTTCCCTCATTTTCTTTTCAAGTTCGGGTGTAGATTCGGGTGGTGATATCCCACTCACATCACTCATCACATCATCTCCTTTTTCCACTCGAGGAATGTCACCGGTCACTCCCTTACTCCTCTCAATTTTTTGTCTCTCAAATTCGGTCAAATTGGGACGAGGCCCAAGAATACCCATAGCCGGAGTAGGTGGAATATTTACATCAACCCGGAATCTAGGACTTGGAGACTCATCACTTGATGTCTCCTTCTTCTTTGTTGGTGAACCACTTGGATTTGAAACTTGTGGTTTCGGGCTCACCTTGTGGACACTTGCCAACTCTTTTCTTGCACTAGTCCCACCATTGCTTGTGTTTGTAGGACTCCTTGATTGCACATTTTCACCCATGGAATGAAGTTCTCGCTCCTTGCTCATTTTCGTAGCCCAAGAAGGTGTACTAGTAGGCAATTGGACTTTTGACCAATAAGGCACAAAGTCATAAACCCTTTGTCCTATGCCCACAAGGATCACATCCTTCAAACCACTATGTTGCAACCTCTTATCATGCAACCATGGCTCACATAGCCAAATATCAACATGTTGCATTGGATACACATCGCACCACACATAACATCTATAATTCCTATGAGATAGAAGTACCCGAGCTTTCTTGAAAACCCACACTCCCTCATACTCATAAGGACTCTCTAGCTCACGGTATGGTATCCTTAGACTATTAACCAACGAGGTGCTAATGCAATTAGCATCGGTATCATCAATCTTGAGCAAGTATCCTCCAATACCATTTACCTCAGCAGCGAACCTTCGCCTACCTAAGTTTCGTAGAGATGCATCCAAGAGAGAACTTGAATGCCCACAAGTGTCAACATCAACAACTTGGGTCTCCCTTATCCCTCCTCTCATAGCAAGATTGCTAGAGTAACTTCCACTTCCCGTCACTCTTCCAACATTAGAAATGTTGATGGAAGTCGAGGAAGGACCCTTGCCATGGAACCCATAAGTGCCTCTCGCCTTGGTTCCATAGCCCATAGCTACTCTTACTACAACTATTCAAGCCCCCCCACGACATTGATAGAACAATATAACCCCTTTGTCGCAAAAGCAACACCATCTCTCATACCACCCTCCTCATGGGAATTAGAAGCATTAGGTCGCTTAGCGTACCTAGAAGATGCAAGCTTCTTCTTTCCCATGGAACAACTACCACCTCCTCCCACACTAATGAAAGGACCTCTACTATCCTCTTGTTCATAAGGAGCAACACAAAGAGAAGAAGATGCACATGAATAATCACTATAACAATCTTCATCAACATTCTCTAGGTCACTATGTTCATATTCAAATTCATAATAAGTAGAGTAAGTAGGAACATCAAACCTTGAAGCATTACCATCTTCGATTTCTTGACTTGAAGCATAAGAATCATCAAATTCATCTTCACAAGCTTCATAGTCTTCTTGCATCTCATGATCATCATAGTAACCCGCTTCATCACCATATGAGCCATAGTTTCCCGAATCATCATAGCAATGCCCATCATCACCATCATAGGAACCATAGTGTCCCTCGTCTCCACACGAGTCATACCCTCCACAATCTTCATCCGACATAGTTGCAACACCCAAAGACAAACCTCACGAAAATCACTCCCTCACGTGTATCACTCAATATATAAACACTCAAGGGCGAAGCCTTAATAACTTAGAAACCACGGTGATCACAACAAGTATGTCGAAGTATTAGTTCGGAGTAGAATTAATGGGACTCGATGTACGGATGACTATTTAAAGTGCGCACTTGAGGCCAAAGAAAAATCTACGACTCTTCTTTGAATTCTAATCTCCTCTATGTACGAGTGCCCTAATACTCTAGAAAGTTAGTGTGTTTCGAGTAGCCCAATTACCCTAGAAACACTAACCAAGAAGCCCGGAGGCAAAGAATAATGAAAACCTAGGCAAAAATCTACCCGAACAACCCTTAGGAGAAGAGGCGCTCTGCCTCAGGAAAGGGGCGGTCCGCCATGAAAAAATCTAGAGAGCTGATCAGAAAGAGGCGGTCCGCCTACCACTGCTTCTTCAACAACTTTGCAAAACGCATTTTGGATCGTTTTGCACTCAATTTCCAATCGGTTTTCAACTTGTTTTCAATTCTAATGATACCCAAAGATGTATATGATGATTCTAAACATTCCACAATAGGTTTTAACCCCAAACAAACAACAACAAATCAATTTTGATTCTTGAGCAAAGTTCTAGGATTTTTGAAAACTTTGGGAATTTGAATTCTTCAAATTTTAAAATACATCACCAAATCATGAAATTTCGGTACCAAAAGAACGGGAATCACATATAGAACAAACCCTAATGATTTTCAAAGTATGGGTGTTCCAACCCAACAAGTTCCAACAATTTTTGTATTTTTTTCAACTTTTCAATTTGTTTGGTTTTTTCTTCTTTCAGGAACAACAACAGCAAATAATAACAAGATAAAGAGTCAAGATCGAGGGTTTGTAAGAAAAAAATCTATTCGTGCTCTAATACCAAACTGATAAGGGGAAAACTATGCGGAAGCAACAATCTATACAAGCGGAAGCAAATAAAGGGATAATCAAGAAATATAGATTAGGAAGGCAAGAAATAAGAAGAAAGAATGAATCAAACTTACTAATCTAGATTGATTTCAAGGTATAAAGAGAGACTCAAACCAAACAATGGAATCATACTAGGATGATTCCCATGGTTTTCAAGTTTAAGGGATACATGAAGCTTCAAGCTTCTTCAAAGAAGGCAATGCCTCTCTTTTCTTTCTTCTCTATTCAAGATTCATAAACTAGCTAATGAACCAAATGACCTAAGGGAGGTATTTATAGTCTCCCTTTACATGTTTGTGAAATGTCTAAAAGCCCATAAGAGGGGTAAAAATAATAAAGGCCACTTAGGGCTAAAATAGAAATTACACGCGTAAACTAGCAAAATCCCGTGTGCCTCCATCAGGGGTAGGCAGTCTGCCCACGACCACTAGGCGGTCCGCCTCTCTTAAAGTCCAGAGAGTAAGCAGTCACCTAGGCGGTCCGCCCACTGGAGTTCCTGCGAGCTGAAATGATGTAGGCGGTCCGCTCACTTGCAGAGGCACTCTGCCTCTTCCTGAAGCTCCTTGAAATGCCTCAAAATGTGCCTCAGACGCTCCTCCTTTGTAGCCCAGGTGGTCCTCCTTCCATGGCTCTCCAATGCATGATCTTCAAGTCGCTTCCAGAGCCCTTGCCTTGTATCCTTCGTGCTCTCATGCTTGGCTCTTGATGGTTGGTATCTTAGCTCGATTTGCCTCATATTATTGATTATCAGGAAGCGGCTTGAAAGACATATTTGGTATCTTAAATATTTGTGGCTATCCCGAATTTATAAGATTTCAGATGATCTCATGGAGTTAATGAGATATCTTTGCTAGAGAATATTGACCCTTTTTAATAAGAGTGAGTTAGGGTTTGGTGGAGTAATCTCCAAGTAACCCTAATGGGATCATCTTGTAGAAGCCCTAATTTCTACAAATTTTCAGTGTCTACAAATGCCCCCACTTCAAGTCTTGTTTGAGTGGATATGCAAAGACACGATTTGAAGTATTGGAGACCTTGCCCCCAGATTTTGCCACCATTATTGTAGACTTGTTTTTGCTTCTGAGAGAAGAGATGAAGGACAACACTAGTCCCACCGGGCGTGCCAATTTGTTTGCAATAAGATTTAGCCCTTACAAACAACATAAAAAAAATACTTTTATTGATAAAATATGTGGGTATAATCCTGGTGATCCCTTGATTCTTTTCCCTAAGGGTTTTCCATGATCCGGGGGCTTAAACATCATATTTCTCAAACTAGGATGATATGTGCAGCATGTTACTATACAGTAAGAAAGATGTATTTGATGTCTTTCTTGTTGTGAATATCACATACTTATGGGATTTGAGGTGATCTCTTGGAATTTTTGAGATGCATTTTCTAGAGAATATGAAACCTTTTTTATAGGAGTAAGCTAGGGTTTGGAGGAGTAGCCTCCAAGTAACCCTAATAGACTGATCTTGTAGAAGTCCTAATTTCTAAAAAATTTCAGTGTCTACAAATGCCCACACTTCAAATCTTATTTGAGTAGATATGCGAAGACAAGATTTGAAATAGATCTTGCCCCCGGATTTGGCCACCATTGTTGTGGGCTCGCTTTTTCTTGTGAGGGAAGAGATGAAGGCAGAACTAGTCTCACCGGGCATGCCAATTTGTTTGGAATAAGATTTAGCCATTATAAAAAATATAAAATAAAGTACTTTTATTAATAAAATATGTGGGTACAATTCTGGTGATTCCTTGATTCTTCTCATAAGCATTTTTCCATCTTTCGATAGCTTAAACAGCGTATTTCTCGAACTAGGAAGATATGTGCATATGTTTCTACATAGTAAGAAAGATGTATTTGATGTCTTTCTTGTTGTGAATATCCCGAAATTATGGGATTTGAGGTGATCTCTTGGAATTTCTGAGATGTCTCTTCTAGAGAATATGGACCCTTTTTTTTTTATAGGAGTAAGCTAGGGTTTGTTGGAGTAATCTCCAAATATCCCTAATGGACTCATCTTGCAGAAGCCCTAATTTCTCAAAAACTTCAGTGTCTACAAGATGAGCCTAGTAGGGTTATTGGAAGCTTCTCCACCAAACCCTAACTCACTCCTATAAAAAGGGGTCCATATTCCGCAAAGGTATCTCAAACACTCCATGAGATCATCTCAAATCCCATAAATTCAGGATATCCACAAATATTTAAAACACTAAATATGTCTTTCAAGACGCTTTGACACGACCCGGAATCCGGTTAGGCCGTGCGGGTACTTGATATACTCCCCTAGACCCGTCGGGCGAACCCTTACCAATTAAATCAGTAAAATAAATATGACAATTCACAAATAAAGACAAGACTTAAAATAAATCACAGACATACTGATACCACTAAGCTGTACAAAAGAAATTTCAGCTGACTACCCAACATACAAGGTTTAGGGCTATCCAGACTAGACATCTAAGAGTACAAAAGAAGACCAATACCTCATGAAGAGAGCAAAATGCAACTGAAATAACAACCAATAAACTGGTGGCCATCCAGAATAAAAGCTGGCTCACGCTGACAGCTGAAATCGTCTTCGCTCCTTTACAACGTGGCAAACTCAATCCTGGAGCGAACCTGCCGAAACGAAATAGATAGACAAGAAACAAACAACAAACAACAAACAAGGGTAAGTCAAAAGGACCCAATAAGTAGGGCAGACTAGCCACCTCAAAGAATAGGATAGCTAGCCAGGGAGAAGAAACAGATAAACCAAATTTCTCTTATTTAAATTATAAAAAGGCAGAGCCAGATAACAACCGGAAACATGTATGAAACCATAAACTCAACTAGGGATACGAGCCAGAATTATATCAACCAATATGCAATGCACATATAAGCAGGACAACAATCATGTATCGTAAGTCTACACAATGGTATGAAATGAGATGAAATGAAATGAAATGAAATGAAATGTGATGCAAAGGGTCAAATGTGTCAAATGAATGGAGTGTAATCCTCCTACTCCAAGGTGGAATCCTCCTACCCTCAATATGATGCAATGGAGTGGAATCCTCATACACCTAGGGCGGAATCCTCCTACCCTCAATATGATGCAATGGAGCGGAATCCCCCTGCTCCTGGGGCGGAATCCTCCTACCCCTCAATATGTGCAATGGAGCAGAATCCTCCTGCTCCTAGGGCGGAATCCTCTCACCCTCAATATGATGCAATGGAGCAGAATCCTCCTGCTCCGATATGATATGCAATGTAATGCATATGAATGCAATATGATGCAATAATAACCCTTCACCGACGCGGGACTCTCATCGACAGCCGGAAAGTAGATGCCAACTCACAACCAGGGTACAAATGCTCAGATCCTCAGTGCAATACTAACAACAGGACATATCATATAATATACAATGTAAATCCACAACTAAGGCGTAATGAGTACGCCTATCGGCAGCTACGCACGTAAGGAACACGTGGTAGAAAATCCACGAGGCCAGGTGCCTCCAAAGAAATGGATATAAACACTTACCTCTTCCAAAAGTTAGTACAGCTAATCAACAACCTCTTTATCCCTTGGTTTCCCTGCCAAACGATCCCACTCTATTCAATAAGCAAAAAAAAAAATATATCAATTTAGGCTAAAGGCTTCATTCCTCACATCTTAGGACAATCAGGTTAGGAACCTGATACCCACGCGACCGGACTGTGTGTCCAATGTCCAGCCTCTATGCGGGACTCCAAATCACACATAACATGATCACAATATAAGTATAAGCATGTATGTAGTATAACACATGTGGCAACAATAGATATGGACTCAAAGGAGTGAGAATAAAACTCTGGATAGAATTATAGACACAACCTATAACTCAGAATTTGTCCAACTCTTCGAATTTCTATAAACTTTTCGCCAGAGTTTCCCCTGAAACTGGATGATCTGCAAAAATAGAACCAACACTATACTACACACGGGAACGGATACCTGGATAGACTGATAACATAAACATGTTAAATGGATAACAAGATGAGATGACTGGATGACATAACAAATCCGCTGAAGAATGTCTGGACAGCACCACTGTCCTTCCTTTCAACCTAATTTTCAGAGTGAAGATTAAAGATATAGACTTCATGGTCTTCATGAAAGTTGTAGATATATGTCTTTGGATTCTTAAAGCATCTTAATATCAATTTTGTACAAGGAGTTATGATCAATATGCTAACAGCTGTTCAAAGATCAAAATGATTTTTTTCAGATTTTGAAACGTTTTGTCTTGCTGATTCGGATGTCTTTCACCTTGGATTTTAGTATCACATTAAGTATATACAAGGTTTCCTTGATACCATATAAGTTTCTCACAAGAAACACTAAGTTTAGAACTAAGAAAAGCTTCAAAAGCTAAAAGATACATGTCTTGCCAAAAGAAAGGTTTAGTCTTACAAACCTTTGATGCTTCTTGCTTCTAAACCTTGTTTCCCTTGAATCCAACACCTTCTAAAGCTTAAACAAGCTATAATTCAGCATTTGGATACTTTACTTAGCCATGAAGTAATTCTAAAACTCAAGCTATAGACGAAATTGAAGGTAACATAACGTTACCTTAATCGCGTAGAGCGTTTTGACGCAATCTGTCTTCAATTTCGAGTTATGATTGGCGTCCTTCCTTCAAAATCATAAAAGTTTCTTAACCCTTCATTGAATCACTGTTTCTATCATTGATTTTCTGGAAATAACGAAAAGGAAGACATGTTTTCCTTTTATACTTGAAATATTTCAGTTTTAGTCCTCTTTTGCGTTTATGTCACTTTTTCTGGCCTGATTTCTGATGCTCATATCTTCTTATCCAGCTATTGTATGAAGAAACCGTCAAAAGTTTTGGAAACTAAACTCCAAGACCTTCAATTTGGTATATGATATGTCCCCAAAAGACCTTATATAATACACAAAATTAATATCTGAAAAGGCTCCGTTATAAAGCAATTCCTTAGTCGGTTTTTCCGCAACTTAAATCCGATTTTTTCCAAACTTTATGTTCAATATATAAACATCTTATATGGTAATATTATGACTTTAAACTCAGTTAAATCATTCTTAACATATCATTAGAATGATATACGTCACTTTGGACATACAGGGTGTAACAATCTTCCCCCGTTAGGAACGTTCGTCCTCGAATGTTAAATGAAATACGTAGAAGCATTAAGCAACAATCTGTTACATACTTGTAGTAGTGAAGAGATGTGAAAGGTCAAATTATTTAACTTTCGGCATTTTAGCGGAAGCTAGCCGAACAACCTCGAAATTCACTTTCGAAAAAGCACAAAAGTCACAAATAATCATACGAACCTAACTGCGCTTTCGGATTTTGAATCGGAGCTCGTTCACCATAACTGAGCTCAAAAATCTCTTTTTTTTGTATTTATCGACAACAAAAACTGAAACCTTCTTCCGATGCCTACCAAATGAGGTCTGATATAGCTCAAATTTTACAGACAGGTCCTAATGGACATTACGAAGGTTTTTTTTTTAATTATCGGCACGCCAATCGGAGTCCTAACTTCCGAAACGACTAACCGAGGTCGTTTCATTCTCCTTCACTTAAACTCTTCTTTGTCCTCGAACGAGCCTAAGTTTAAAGAAAATTTCGTACAGATAACAAAAGAACT
Source organism: Petunia axillaris subsp. axillaris (assembly GCA_029990575.1). Lineage (NCBI taxonomy): Eukaryota > Viridiplantae > Streptophyta > Magnoliopsida > Solanales > Solanaceae > Petunia > Petunia axillaris. Next base: position 96,893,112 of record JARKNS010000004.1, on the reverse strand, counting down.
TTCACGACCTTCATAAGATATTCTACGGATATTATCTCATGATTGTAGAATCAGAATTATAACACGAACACCGAACTCTTGGAATAAAACATATCTGGATAATATGATAACATCATTGCCCAACTTATTCGGACTAAGCTGACCATTTATCGATCATGAGAGAAGAGTTGTATATTTTCGAAATGAAGATACACGTTACTCTTGATGGGCTAACATGATTCCACCAATGAATCACCTCGACGATATACTTTCGATATAGAACAGGTCGATGAAACAAAGAATTAGCTTACGCTTCAAAAACGCCTTAGAGATTTAATATTATGATTCGGCATCAATTAGAGGAAGACTCCTCCACTTAGAGCATAAACTCATACAAATAATTTGAATAGAAATAGTCATCCTCGCACAACCTGCTGGATTAAGGAAGACCTAGCTGAGTAGAGAACGCGACTCAGACCTGAGCTACCAAATTACTCTCTCGAGTTGCCAAACAGCTGCAACTCTCGAGTTCACAACTCCATACATTTTCTATAAGCACCACCGCCTGATGGATCAAATCAAAGGTCAAATGATGACTCTCATTACCCTTAGTAGCCTTGAAAAACAACCATGTGCTTATCCTGCCACCTTGACACGCACTCTGGCTCAACACAGGGAACATCACAAGAGGCTACTGACCGCCTAAGCTTACCAGTGTTGAACAAAGATGAGATGGAAATAGAGTGAGGATAGAAATAATTAGAGCTATAGGAAGCTATTCTTCTTATTTATTTGGCTACCAGAACTAGACTATTTATGAGTCAGGTTAACCGAAGAATCGCGATTGAAGAAATAGACATTGAATGAGCTTTATGGAACAAAATCTATATCAATTTAACCTTCCTATAAAAAGAAAACTCCGACAATTTACCAGAAAACCCTTTTATACCGAGACAAACTTGTAGAATAACATGACTTTACTAGCGTCTCGAACCAAGAGGAGACATATAGATCGAGTATTACTTACTAACCACTTTACACCGGAAGAAACAATGACGCTTTCTGATGGTGACAAATAAGAATCCCATCATCCTACCGATACTGAGTTCCAAAGAGAGGTAGACTGACTTGACATTATAATAGAATGAGGCATAGCAAAATGCATAGCAAACAATACCGATACTTACTCACAAATCTCTCGCATTTAAACCAGATAAACTAGTAGGGTCATCATAAATGCCAGGAATAAATCATACAAGAAGCTCACCCCTCTACCGCAACAGATTCTTAATAGAAACGCTATCCCAGGAAACTATGGAAATATGATAAGACAATCATTTCCAAATCGATCGGAAAAATCAAAGCTTACACACATATAAGTGAGCTAGAAATACTTGGGTGTACTACATCGGATACCTCAGCATCCTGCCAGACTGGCAGTTGAACTGCCCCTGCAGCTGAGTTGAGCCACTACCCATGACAATCACTTTCTGAAGAACTACTGCCACCACACTCTCAACCTCTACTGGATGGTGGGATTTCTTTTGCTGATTGAGATCTAAATGAAATTCCCTGTGACGGTGCAGGTGCCTGATGATGAGAGAAAGGACGACTGCCTACTTGCCGGACTAAGGAAGAACTTCACCCAAAAATAACAGGCTCACGACACTGATAACACCTTTCCATTGAAAATGGAAGCTGGACAGATTGTTGATAGGCTATAAAGAGAAAAACTGGGTCTATCTTAATGAACTACTAGTGTATTTTAAGAATTATGCTCTACCAGCTGAGATAACCTGGCAGGTGACCACCCAAAATAATCAGAACTCTTACTTTCAAACGAGGTATGGTGCCCACCAGGGCCGCGGGATTTCTCACTCTCTCGCTCTAACTCTTCTCGCTCTAACTTATGGTATGCCTAATACCTTTGAGAAATATCAACAACGACATCAAATGAAGTCCCAACCTCAATTTTTCGAGCCATCTGGGATCTCAAGGAAGGAGAAAGGTCACCAATAAATCTTTGAATCTCTCGAAAGGCTCATAGAGTAGTTCTAATGCATATTCAGCCATTCTATAGAATTCAATCTCATATTCTGAAACCAACAGGCTAACCGACAGGCTACCCTGCCATATCCACTCGAACTGGCAGCACTTTTCATCTCTTTCGCTACTCGAAAGGAACTTTTCCACGAATCTAGAAGAAAAATCGAACCAAGTTAGCTAATAAGAGAGAGGCCCACCAATTCAAGGTTGGACCCCTGAAACTGGAAAGAAGAATAATCAACACCATACCGCTCGATATAATCAAGAGCCTGAAGGATACGCTGACATCATTTTATTTTAAAAAAACTTACACAGGGATTATCTGATGCATGGCTTGAGAATATCGGAACCAGATAAAATAATACAGCATCTTTGGACACTCGGACCGAGCTATTACTTGGGATAGCTAACCAACCAGAATAATTAGTGGCGCAATACATGCTGCTTCTGAAACGTAATTTACTAGGGCAACATCAGGAACTGGAACTGGAACTGGAACAAGAACTCTCTAAGTCCGAACATCTGCATCTGTGGCAACCTGATAAGCTGCCTAGCGAATAATAGGTTGTTGTGGTATCTGCATTGCCAAGATTCTCGTAAAATCATCGTAGAGAGCCAAGGGAACCACAAGGCCCTGCTCCCTTACCCATCGCGAGCTCGTAGAACTGGGGCCTCCGTAACTAGGTCGTCAGCACGATAAAAAAACTCTCGGGGCTTCGTCAGTGCTAGCCCCACGCTAGACTGCTTCGTCTTGAACTCATACCGTTGCTGATTTGTCGCACGAGGGTTCACAATTACCATGAAGGAATTAACAAAAATACTTTTGCATCCTAGACCGATGCACGATCAGAAAAGAAGGAAGTGAAACTTCCTAAATGGCATCATAGCTCCTCGTAGATAAGTACGGACGTCTACATACCCATCAACGAGACTCTACTAGACACTGTCTTAGTCTGAATAGACTCTAAATTAGGCTCTGATACCAAATGACACGACTCGGAATCCGGTTAGGCCGTGCGAACACCCGACATCCTCCCCTAGACCCGTCGGTCGAACCCTTACCAATTAAATCAGGAAAATAAATATAATAATTCACAAATAAGGACAAGACTTAAAATAAATCACAGACATACTGATACCACTAAGCTGTACAAAAGAAATTACAACTGACTACCCAACATACTAGGTTTAGGGCTATCCAGACTAGACATCTAAGAATACAAAAGAAGACAAATACCTCATGAAGGGAGCAAAATGCAACTGAAATAACAACCTATAAACTGGTGGCCGTCAGGAATAAAAGCTGGCTCACCCTGACAGCTGAAATCGTCTTCGCTCCTTTACAACGTGGCGAACTCAATCTTGGAGCAAACCTTCCGAAACGAAATAGATAGACAAGAAACAAACAACAAACAACAAACAACAAACAAGGGTAAGTCAAAAGGACCCAATAAGTAGGGCAGACTAGCCACCTCAAAGAATAGGATAGCTAGCCAGGGAGAAAAAACAGATAAACCAAATTCCTCTTATTTAAATTATAAAAATGCAGAGCCAGATAACAACCGGAAACACGTATGAAACCATAAACTCAACTAAGGATACGAGCCAAAAACATATCAACAAATAAGCAATGCACATATAAGCAGGACATCAGTCATGTACCGTAACTCTACACAATGGTATGAAATGAGATGAAATGAAATGAAATGTGATGCAAAGGGTCACATGTGTCAAATGAATGGAGCGGAATCCTCCTACTCCAGGGCAGAATCCTCCTACCCTCAATATGACGCAATGGAGCGGAATCCTCCTGCTCCTAGGGCGGAATCCTCCTACCCTCAATATGATGCAATGGAGCGGAATCCTTCTACCCCTCAATATGTGCAATGGAGCGGAATCCTCCTGCTCCTAGGGCGGAATCCTCTTACCCTCTATATGATGCAATTGAACGGAATCCTCTTGCTCCGATATGATATGCAATGTAATGCATATAAATGCAATATGATGCAATAATAACCCTTCACCGGCCGGAAACTCTCATCGACAGCCGGAAAGTAGATGCCAACTCACAACCAGGGCACAATGCTCAGATCCTCAGTGCAATACTAACAACAGAACATAACATATAATATACAATGTAAATCCAAAGCTAAGGCGTAATGAGTACGCCTATCGGCATCTACACACGTAAGGAACACGTGGTAGAAAATCCGCGAGGCCAGGTGCCTCCAAAGAAATAGATATAAATACTTACCTCTTCCAAAAGTTAGTACGGCTAATCGACAACCGCTTTATCCTTTGGTTTCCTTGCCAAACAATCCCACTCTATTCAAGAAGCCAAAAAAAAAAAAATATATCAATTTAGGCTAAAGGCTTCATTCCTCACATCTTAGGATAATCCGATCAGGAACATGATACCCACGCGACCGGACTGTGTGTCCAATGTCCAGCCTCTATGGGGGACTCCAAATCACACATAACATGATCACAATATAAGTATAAGCATGTATGAGGCATAACACATGTGGCAATAATAGATATGGACTCAAAGGAATGAGAAGAAAACTCTGGATAGAATTATAGACACAACCTAGAACTCAGAATTTGTCTAACTCTTTGAATTTCCATAAAATTTTCGGCAGAGTTTCCCCTGAAACTGTTTGATCTGCAAAAACAGAACCAGTACTATACTACACATGGAAACGGATACCCTGATAGAATGATAACATAAACATGTTAAATGGATAACAAGATGATATGACTGGATGTCATAACAAATCCGCTGAGAGAATGTCTGGACAACACCACTGTCCTTCCTTTCGACCTAATTTTCAGAGTGTAGAATAAAGATATAGACTTCATGGTCTTTATGAAAGTTGTAGATATATGTCTTAGAATTCTGGGGATTCTTAAAGCATCTTAATATCAATTTTGTACAAAGAGTTATGATCAATATGCTAACAGCTGTTCAAAGATCGGAATGATTTTTTTCAGATTTTGAAACGTTTTGTCTTTCTGATTCGGATGTCTTTCACCTTGGATTTTAGTACCAAATTAAGTATATACAAGGTTTCCTTGATAAAATACAAGTTTCTCGCAAGAAACACTAATTTTAGAACTAAGAAAAGCTTCAAAAGCTAAAAGATACATGTCTTGTCAAAAGAAAGGTTTAGTCTTGCATACCTTTGATGCTTCTTGCTTCAAAACCGTGTTTCCCTTGAATTCAATACCTTCTAAAGCTTAAACAAGCTATAATTCAGCATTTGGATACTTTACTTAGCCATGATGTAATTCTAAAACTCAAGCTATAGACGAAATTGAAGGTAGCATAACGTTACCTTAATCGCGTAGAGCGTTCTGACGCAATCTGTCTTCAATTTCGAGTTACGATTGGTGTCCTTCCTTCAAAATCATAAAAGTGGCTTAGCCCTTCATTGAAGCACTGTTTCTATCGTTGATTTTCTGGAAATAACGAAAAGGAAGACATGTTTTCCTTTTATACTTGAAATATTTCAGTTTTAGTCCTCTTTTGCGTTTATGTCCCTTTTTCTGGCCTGACTTCTGATGCTCATATCTTCTTATACAGATATTGTATGAACAAACCGTCAAAAGTTTTGGAAACCACACTCCAAGACCTTCAATTTGGTATATGATATGTCCCCAAAAGACCTTATATAATACACAAAATTAATATCTGAAAAGGCTCCGTTACAAGATAATTTCTTATTCGGTTTTTCCGCAACTTAAATCCAATTTTTCCCAAACTTTATATTCAATATATAAACATCCTATATAGTAATATTATGACTTTAAACTCAATTAAATCATTCTTAACATGTCATTAGAATGATATATATCACTTTGGACATACGGGGTGTAACACGCTTCTTGGTAATAAAATACTTCAAGAAGATCTATATCATTGTTGCTCCCAAAGGCACACGCAAGTATACATGGTCGACAAGTAATAAAGTGATAAGTAGAGTATCGTTCCCACGAGGACTATTCAAACTGAATTCTAGCAAACAATTTCCTAAAACTATTCAGGGATTTTTTTCCAATGGTTGAGAATTTACTAACTAAATGCAGTAATAAAAACAAGTAATTGAAATCAAGTAACAGAGCAAATTCTACGTTGTTATCAATAAAGGATTACGGTCCCGGGTCAGAGTTACGAACAATCCAGTTGAGTTTTCCAGTTGATTCTACTTCTTGATTTCCTAGATTGCTAACTACAGGTTAAATGTACCCGTGAAAACCTTTCGATTCTTCACGGTCTATGCAGGCTACTCCAATCCCTATATGTCTATGGGTTGAATCACGTGCACGCATTAACGAATTCTGTAATGAGTTAAACTAGGCGAGCAAGTATATGTCTATCCTACTCACAAATTGGTTCCCCGATGCCCGGGTTCACAAACTAGTTCTATTCTTTCTTATTACGTAATTAAATTCCCTCTTTCGAGTTCAATCTAAAAACCATAGATAGTGTTCAATTATCAGGCCTCAATAATCAAACAATTATGATCAAGAAAGAATAAACAATCCGTAATGGTAAATCAATATATAGAAATCAACTTTCAAACATCAACCTTCATGTATTTACTCTAACCCTAGAACGAACAAACTATAGAATTAAGGAGAAGAATAAGAGAAAAAGAGAAAGAACTTGTTAGAAGACATCTAGGGCTCCTCCCCTCTCCTCCAAACTTGCTCCAAAGTCTGAACTCCCATGAAAAACTAAGTAAAAGAGTATTTATAGAGTTTACAAACACCTAGTAATAAGTTAGACCCAATCTTAGACGAAATAGGACGTAAAAACACGCACAAGGGGCGCTATAACGGGCGCCCCGCGCCTCGGAACGCGCTGGGAAAGACAGAACACGCCCAACTTTGGGCGCTTTTAGCATGCCCCGCGTGGGTAAAAGCGCTGGGGCACTGGGCGCTATAACAGGTGCCCCGCGTGCCCCAAAGCGCCCAGCCATTTTGCCTTTTTCCTTGGTCCGAAATCTTGCTCGTGTCGTGCTCTCGTGTGCTCAATCCAATCCTCAATCAACTTCCAATCATTCCTTGCTCAATCAAGCTCCTAAAAGCTCCAAATCCATTGTGTAACAACCTACACACGCACGACATCAAATTAGTGTAAAACCACATTCATAAACTATCAAACGAGTGCAAAACAAGCTCAAACATGCGGAAATATTAAGGAAATATAGGCATAAAATGCCAAACATCACCACCCCACACTTGAACCGTTGCTCGCCCTCGAGCAAGTCACATCTCACTTCCCATCCTAGGTAAAACATGTCTGCCTATGACTACTGTTGATACCGACCATTGAACCAATGCGCACATGACTACCATGGGTCCACAACATGCCAACAATTTACCAAAACCAAAAATATGAGAACAACCACCCCAAAATAGCTCAAATGCACAAACTCAACTTAATGCAACCATGCTCCCACAAAATCACACCTATCTACTCAACCAAGAGCCATCAACTTTACCTACTTCATGCAAACCACGTGCCCTCACCAATAAGAAAGAGAATGCCCCCCCCCCCCTCCCCAAAGATCACACACAACAACAATTATCATGAATAGAACGGGGGCAATAACAAATGAATTCACTCACTCTCCTGAAAGGCTCACATGTCACACACAACGTACCATAGGCTTGCCCGTAGTGTAGGACTCCACTAATGTAGGCTCACTCCAATCGGGATTAACTAGGACTTTAAAAAGGTCGGAATGTAGGCTAAGGGGCGGGTAGGATACATATGGTAATAGTGACTACCTCCCTAAGCACTTTAATACATCACAATTTAAATTAATCATCAATCTTATCAAGCCACCCAAATCAACAACTTCTACACATACACCTTCTCAACAAGTAGCAATTTTTTCTTTTAAGCACACACTAGCAAGGAATGAATATCTTTTTCTCTTTTTTATTTATTTTTCCACAATTTTTTTTCCTTTTCTTTTCAACTTTGCTATTTTTTTTTCTTTTCTTTTCATTTCATTTTTCAACCTTGCCAATGCTCATAAACAACTACTTCACAATTTTTCACAAGTATTCCTCTTCATTAGTTCCACTCAAAAACCTCCCAATATTCAACCACAACTCCAAAATAATATCACAATATCAATTAAAGTGCTTAAGGAGTAAAGGGCCAAAAGAGACAATTTAGAACAAATGGGTAGGCTTGGGGTGTGGGTGCCAACAAAAAGGGTCAAAGAAATCACAACAACAAATTTTTTCCAAGGTATATATGTAAGGGTAGGCAAGTAAAAGAAGGCCTTGTATCATTTCCCGACTAGAGCAAACCTAGGATTTCGCTTTGCACACACACGGGGCAAGTTCTAGACATTAACATGCAACATGGAGTAAACAAGAATATGCCTCACACACACATAGCACATGGTCCACACAAAGAGGTTCCATCAACAACTCTCAACTAAGCATCTAGAATGTAACTTGTGGAAATTTAAGCACTCATGCACAAAGGTTAACAATCAAGTCAAGCAAGCGGATTCAAGCATCTCAAGGGGGTCGTTCCATGTTTTTCCTAGGCATGCATCAAAATTAAAACTCTAGGACACCACAAATAGCACATGCAATCAAGTCCAAGTTCATCGGTATCAAACAAATCAAAGGCACCTAGCATTCTACCTTTTTCCTACGTCTAGGGTCATCTACAACTAACTATCCTAATCCTAAAAATAGAAACACTACCCGGTTCAAAGGCCTCCCCGTGGAAAAGAACCGAGGCCATAAGAAAAACCACGGGGTGGATGACATGTACCACTAATAAAACTAAAAGGAAAATCTTTTTGGAATTTTTCATTGGTTTTCTAATATTTTTTTTCATTTATTAAAGCAAGAAACAAATAAAAATAAAGTCAAGTGACAAAATAAAAATCCTATGGTACATGCATCCCTAACCTCAAAAATAAATAAAGGGTAGTTCCCCACCCCACACTTAAACTAAGCACTGTCCTCAGTGCTAAAAATAAGCAAGCGCAAGGTAAAGAAAACTTCCCTGAAGATTCTAGTCCTTTGTGCTAGCATCCTCCAAGCTTCCATATAGTATGAGGTACTCAGACTTCCCTCATCAGGTCATCAATATTGGGCAAGGGTGAGGACACCCCACACTTAGCCTCGACATTACATTAACCTGCAATCCAAAGAATCACCCAAAGTAATATACAACTATAAAAATACTAATAAAAATAAATAAAAGTAAAGCAAGCAAATTGGGTTGCCTCCCAAGAAGCGCCTTAGTTAACGTCGTGGCACGACGAAGACAACTTCATCACTTTTGTCTCCACCTTGAACTAATGAATTGAATCCCCAATTTTGCCTCAAGTTTACAACTATGGTATTGGGGTGGTGGCAAAAATACAACAGGACCAAGTAACCATTGTCGCATTTTACACTTCTTGGCCTTTAAATGAGGGATGTCGTTTTGTCTCCTCAACATCACAAACTTTAAGATATAGGCATCTTGTTCCTCCTCCTTGGGTTTCTTCATACGCTCGGGTGGCTCAATTTTCATGTCACCATCCAAACACAATGTTGAAAAATGATTGGAATGAGGTCCAATGCGCTTCAATTCTAAAGTTGCATTACTTTTGACACCCTCACTTGCACAAATACTAGAGTCCTCAAATATGATGTTTTCTATTTCCTCAACTGACTCTAATGTGATTTCCTCAACTTCGGCATCATCAACTAATATAAGGTCGAATGGTAGGAATTCCACTTTTTGCTCTTCAAATTGGCTTCTAAGCTCTTCTATCTCAAATCTACTATTCACGACAACTGATAATTGGGCATTAGACACCTCAACCATATCACTCAAATTCTCCTCCAAGTCGTGAATAGTCAAGCCAAATTCGTCGATCTCTTGCCTGAGCACAACCCTTTCTTCCATATATTGCCTCGTCATATTTGTAAGTTCACTCCTGAAGTCCCCATAAGCTTCTAAGAGTTTGGCTTGCTCCATTAGCCAAGTTTCGCTAACAACCTGCACTTTATCGCTCCTGTCAAACTCACAAACATCATTAGAATCATCACAAAAATTATTGGGGGAAGGAGCATGACACTTAGGACAATCATTCCACCGACCACCACACAATTTACAAAAATTCCAATCAAAGGTGGTAGAAAATTCAAATAACCAATCCCGTAGGGTTGAAAGACTCGGACAATTTTCCCAAAAGTGATGTCCTCCACAAAGTAGACAAGAATCAATAAAATTTGAGCAACCATCATTCAACCCACTTTCATTAAAAGATGCCATGTAAACTAGTAATACAATAATAAACTAAAAATAAAATAAAAAAATTAAACCTGAATAGAAAATAATAAATTGTTAAAAAAGAAAACTGTCAATTTAGTCCCCGGCAACGGCGCCAAAAACTTGTTGCTCCCAAACGCACACGCAAGTATACGTGGTCGACAAGTAATAAAGTGATAAGTAGAGTATCGTTCCCACGAGGACTATTCAGACTGAATTCTAGCAAACAATTTCCTAAAACTATTCAGGGATTTTTTTCCAATGGTTGAGAATTTACTAACTAAATGCAGTAATAAAAACAAGTAATTGAAATCAAGTAACAGAGCAAATTCTACGTTGTTATCAATAAAGGATTACGGTCCCGGGTCAGAGTTACGAACAATCCAGTTGAGTTTTCCAGTTGATTCTACTTCTTGATTTCCTAGATTGCTAACTACAGGTTAAATGTACCCGTGAAAACCTTTCGATTCTTCACGGTCTATGCAGGCTACTCCAATCCCTATATGTCTATGGGTTGAATCACGTGCACGCATTAACGAATTCTGTAATGAGTTAAACTAGGCGAGCAAGTATATGTCTATCCTACTCACAAATTGGTTCCCCGATGCCCGGGTTCACAAACTAGTTCTATTCTTTCTTATTACGTAATTAAATTCCCTCTTTCGAGTTCAATCTAAAAACCATAGATAGTGTTCAATTATCAGGCCTCAATAATCAAACAATTATGATCAAGAAAGAATAAACAATCCGTAATGGTAAATCAATATATAGAAATCAACTTTCAAACATCAACCTTCATGTATTTACTCTAACCCTAGAACGAACAAACTATAGAATTAAGGAGAAGAATAAGAGAAAAAGATAAAGAACTTGTTAGAAGACATCTAGGGCTCCTCCCCTCTCCTCCAAACTTGCTCCAAAGTCTGAACTCCCATGAAAAACTAAGTAAAAGAGTATTTATAGAGTTTACAAACACCTACTAATAAGTTAGACCCAATCCTAGACGAAATAGGACGTAAAAACGTGCACAAGGGGCGCTATAATGGGCGCCCCGCGCCTCGGAACGCGCTGGGAAAGACAGAACACGCCCAACTTTGGGCGCTTTTAGCATGCCCCGCGTGGGTAAAAGCGCTGGGGCACTGGGCGCTATAACAGGCGCCCCGCGTGCCCCAAAGTGCCCAGCCATTTTTCCTTTTTCCTTGGTCCGAAATCTTGCTCGTGTCGTGCTCTCGTGTGCTCAATCCAATCCTCAATCAACTTCCAATCATTCCTTTCTCAATCAAGCTCCTAAAAGCTCCAAATCCATTGCGTAACAACCTACACATGCACGACATCAAATTAGTGTAAAACCACATTCATAAACTATCAAACGAGTGCAAAACAAGCTCAAACATGCGGAAATATTAAGGAAATATAGGCATAAAATGCCAAACATCAATCATCCTACGTTTGAGAAATACGCTGCTAAGGCCCTCGAATTATGGATACCAAATCAAAGGGAAGAATAAAAAGATCACCTGAATTGTACTCACATATTTTATGAATAAAAGTACTTTTGTTTATGTTTTTTGTAATTGTTAAATTTTATCGTAAACAGTGATAGCAAGTAAAGTCGGATAAAGAATGAAAATGATGAAGAAACTCACCAAATTAAAGAGTAAAACTGGAATTTTAACCCGAAATAAAAAAAAATAAAGTACCTTAATAGAACCTAGAATAAATATTATTTAAAAACATAGAAAGAGAAGAAGAAATATAATCTAGAAAATAAAAATTCATGCAAGAAGAAGTACCTCAAAACCCAAAATGTTCTGAAAGGAGAGAAATTTGAAGCACTACTTTAATAGAGAGTTAGCATTGAAGGGTAGCTAAATGGTTCAGGCCATGGAAAAGACATTGTGGTTTGCTCTTAGGAGAAAAGTGCAAAACGTGTTAATGGAAAAAAAAGAAGTAAATGTACAACTTGGATAGCTTTAAGTATAATTAGATATTGTTGTATTTGTACACCTCTACTCTCATTTTACTACTACTTTTTATATTAGTTTTAGTATTAGTATTAGTATTAGTATTATTATTATTATTATTATTATTATAATTATTATTCGTATTAGTATTAATACATATGTAGAAGTGAGAATTCCACCAGTTTGGGGTCTATGAGGGGCAATTTTGTAATTTCAGGAAAATAATATAATTCTATTGGTTGAAAAGGCGGAATAGGCTGTTTACCCCATAAACTTGTCCCAAATTACCACTTTTCCATCTGATTTTTACAGACATCTATTTTATCCGCTTAACAACTTTCAAGTGATACTCATTCTCCTCTAAAAGCTAACGTAACAAAGAGAATATAATTTTTTTTTTTAAACAAAGAGTGGGGAACAAAAATATTATTTAAACACAATTTAATTAGACACGTGTCGATACTCTATTGGACATTTAATACAAATTACACCTAACAATTTGTGGACCCTCATTTTTCTTTTTGTTTTTTCTTTTCTCTTTCTTTTTTCATTATTTTCTCATCCTTCTCCCTCATTTCCATCCCTCCCTCCACCATTTGAAACATCCATTAGACCCAAATTTCACCCATCAAAATCAAGCACAATTTTGATTACACCCCAATCCCCTACCCCCTTCATGCCCTCCTCCCCCTTCTTCTCCTTAACTTTAGATCCAAACAATTTTTACATCTTCCATTTAGAAATACTTTTGGTTTGTTCAGTTACAAATCAACCACTTTTCATAAGGTTTTTAAATTTTTTATAAATCGGTTAGGTAGTATTTGGTGGTTTGGTGATGGAAATTTTTTTGATTAATAATGTTAGAAACTAGAAAACATGGATGTGGTGGTGAGATTTTTTATAGTTGGTTTTAATGTGAGTTTTGGTAGTTTGATAGTGAGTTATTTATAACTAATGGATGTGAAAAAGTGAATCTGATGGTGGTCCGCTGGGTATGGTGGTGGTGGTCGGACGTGTATAGTGACGAGGGGTAAAATTGATTGTGGTGGTGGTGAGTTTGATGGTGGGAGTTGCAATTTATATTGTTTGTATATGATATTTCAAGATTCATTTTCTATTTTCTATTTTCTATTTAAATGGTAAAACAAAGATGGATTTGGTGGTGGGTATGGCAGTGTTGTGGTGGGGTTAGTGATGGTGAAGTGAGGAAGAAGACCTTGGAAGACATTAAATATTTTTATTTTTTTAACTGAAAAGGAATTGATATGGCTGCCACATGTTTCTGATGTGGCTGCGACGTGCTGCTGACGTTGCGTGAGTGTGATACACTCTCCATAATGCAACTGAGTAAGAGACAATGAAGTGGAATATAGTATCAGTTGAAAGTTGCTAAGGAGAGAAAATGGATGCCCGTAAAGATAAGATGGAAATGTGGTATTCTGGGACAAGTTTAGGTTGTAAACAACCTATTCCGCTGGTTGAAAACTTAAGTTACTGTAGCTCCCGTTAAAAAGTTAGACAAGCCCGACCAATTTGCCCTTTTGCTGCCGTATATACTACAAAACATGATTTGCTTTAATTTCCAAGGTAATAGAGATATTGACGATGATGTCATTGACGATGATGTCTCACATCGTATAGGGGCATGGTGGATGAAGTGGAGACTCGCTTCCAGGGTCATAAGCAATAAGAAAGCGCCACCTAGACTTAAAGATAAATTCTATAAAGCGGTCGTTAGACCAGCTTTTTTGTATGTGGTGGAGTATTGGCTAGTCAAGAACACACACATTTAGAAGATGAGTGTTGCACAAATGAAAATGCCGAGATTGATGTGTGGGCATAATAGATGTATATGATTTAGGAGCGACGTCATAGGTGACAAGGTGGGAGTGTCATCAGTGTTGGACAAGAAGTGCGAAGCTAGGCTGTGATTGTTCGTACATGTGAAGAGGAGGACCATAGATGCCCCAATGAGGAGGTGCGAGAGGTTGGCAGTATTGTGTCTACGGAGAGGTAGAGGTAGACCAAAGAAGAATTGGGGTGAGGTAATTAGAAATGATATGGCTCAACTCTAGATCACTGAGGACATGACCCTAGATAGGAAAGGGTAGAGGTCGAGGATTATGGTGACGGGTTAGTTGGTTCGATAGATTTTTTGTTATATTGGCATTAGTATGATTCGTATTTATTTGCTATTCCTATCTTATTCTTCTACTATATTTCTTTGGTATTTTCTGTTCACCTAGGTTATCTTTAGCTTTTATGTCAACATTTGCCTTGCCATTGTGTTTTTATCTTATCTACTCTTTTCAAACATGTTTACATATATTTCTCTTTAGCCGAGAGTCTATCGGAAACAACTTCTCCACCTTGGTGGGGGTAAGGTCTACGTAAATCTCACCTTCCCCAGTCCCCACTTGTGGGATATCACTGGATATATTGTTATTGTATGATTTGGTCTTACTGAAACAAATAACCACATTTTTACAGCCTATTGATGATGTAGCCAATTTCATGGTTTTAATTGAAACTATACTAGGTTCTTCCATAGGTTAGCAACTAAATAGCCACTTTTAGGTCTCCCAATTGGCATATATCCAATTATTGCGGAGTAGCTAAAAAACTGTTACAGTTTGAAAATGCGCAAAGTAGTTGAACATAAATTTCAAAATAATTTTATAGTTTGCAGCGTTGTAAGTAAAACTCCGGAAATAGTGTTTGGACATCTTACCAACTAAGAAATGACTTTTAGAGTTATTAATTGGAATATAGCCAGTCTTTGTGGAATAGCTAAAAAATCGTCACAACTTCAAAATGCGCAGTGTAGTTGAACATGAATTTCAAAAAATATTTCCTAGAAATGTAATGCTGCAAGTGAGACTCCGAGCATATAAAGAGATATTTGAGAATTTATTTAGCATATAAAGTGCATTACATTGGCTATGAGGTTCTTGATCAAAATGGATTGAAAATATTATTTTTATTGTTGGCTAAAAAATCATGTGCCACGTTTTCAAAAAGTAACTAGATATATTGCTTTCTGGCTTGAGTTACATGTGTGCTTGCCGACAAGGAGATCTTTGCATTTCCCAATTACTATGCATTAATTTGCTTACCTACGGGTTAGGGATGTTGTATGCTGCGTAGTAAAATTTGGACTATGTTACTGAATTGACTTAAAAAGCCCATTATCTATATGCTTTTTCTTAGAAAGTGTGTGGTGTTTATCTAAATCTAAGTTTGATTTTACTTTTGTTCTCCAGTTTTATTCTGTTACTATTTTTGTGGTGTATTGTAATTATAGCAAAGTTGAAATATTAATTGATAAAAGAGTATATATGAGATTACACGTCGCAAAATTCACACTGCAATTCTAGAATACCGATCGTTAACTTAACTGTAACATCTTAAGGCCTCCTACACCAATCCGATTCTTTAAATAAAATCGTCACATATTATTATTTTATCACTCTCCATCTTTGAAATCAGGAAGTTTATGCTTTAGTAGTTCTGAAAATCCCAATGCACTCGTTGACCCTTCACGCTGATGTCACTAAATTGCCCACTCACGTGGACCCTCAGCATAACAATAAACCATACGATACAAAAACAAAAAGACAAATGGACACTATTCCATTGTCATTAACTCCTCCACATGACTTTGGTATACCCGATAATTATTCTCCTGCGCATGATGATGTCAAAAGCCACTTAAACCTTCCTACGCCGAACCCCAAAGCCACTCCCAATACAAATCCTACTGACACTCAAACAATGGAATACTGCAAACCACTATCCAAGCCAGACTATGGCCACTTACACAAGCAATTGACCATGCAAACAGTTTTGAAAAACTCACACGTCCCTCATTCTATATCTCCTACTACTAATACTAATGACGAAACCCTCTCAAAGAACTCTCCTTCGACTCGAAATCAAAGAACTTTACAGACAACATCAAATACGAAAGAAAACTATCTTACAAATGAATCCAAACATGATACCTCCTTTGAATCAAGTACCATTACTACTTCAACCAATGATGTTTACTCTCCCCGCATCTCAAAATCTTGTTCCACAGTCATGGTTAGAATCGACCCTATGGGGTCAAGCTATCTCAATTCCATTGGAGATAATGGGTCAGCCGGCTATTGTAGTAATTCAAAACCCTGCCTTTCTTGCATCGATTGTAAGCGAAGGAATGCATCTAACGATGCAGAATTATATGAACAATATGTGGCCACAGTTTATGCAGGGAATGAACCAGCAGGAGCCTCCTCTTCAAGACCTTCCTTTCTTCCCTCCACGTGCCTTTCCTCCAGAGAACCCGATCTTCGTTCCTTGGGACCTGGCTCAGAATCAACCAATTCAAGGACAAAGAAGGGAGAACATGATGGCACCACAAATGAACAACCTGAGAACAAATGCTCTTCACATGCAGATGAACATGGAGAATCCTCAGCAAAACATGCAGATGAATGGGCCACCACCCCCAGCTCCACCTCCCTCTCCGGACCACCATCTCAATGCACAAGAACAAGAAGGAAACGAGAGGAGAATGCTAGAACAACTCGCAGCAAGAGGGAGGGAGAGTCAAGTGGAGTTTGTAAACCTAAAGGAGATAGCTATCGTGTTATTCAAGGAAAAGGTAGACAAAAAGGTAATTTTCACTGGTCATCCCTCCCTTTACAAATGCTCACTGGATGTGAGAGCACCTGCCAATCGACTTGTAGGGAAATACGCAGTAATATTGAACCCAAGTCTTCGAACTGAATCCGAAATGGATATGTTATTTGATGAAAACCCTAGCCCTAATAATATGGTTATAATAAATAGACAACTAAATATTATAGTATGGAATGTTAGAGGATCAAACAATGCAAATTTTAACAGACACTTTGAGGTTCTGCTTGACATTCACAAACCAGTAATGGTTGCACTCCTTGAAACAAAACTGGATGATCATCATGACCTGCGTGTTAGATTCGATTTTACTGATTATGCTGAAGTTCCTGCTGTTGGGCGCTCTGGGGGAATTGTGTTGCTATGGAAAACTGATGCTGTAACGGTTACAAATGTTAACATTACTGGTAATGAAATCCATGCCATGATCAAGGTAAACAATTCTCCTAATCAAGTTCCTTGGCTGTTCTCTACTATTTATGCAAGTACTTCTCCTGTTAATCGTCGTAAATTATGGTATGATCTAGCTTCTATATCTGATAATTATAAAGGTCCCTGGCTCATTGGTAGAGATTTTAACCAAATCTTATTTCAACATGATAAACTTGGGGGTCGACCTTTGTTACCTAGAAATGCTAATAGTTTTTGGAATTGCATTAACTATTGTAAACTTGTGGATTTGGGTTTTAAAGGCCCTAGATATACTTGGTCTAATCATAGCCAGACAAGAGATAAGCTTATTATGGAAAGATTAGATAGATGTTTAGCAAATAATGACTGGATCTCCTTGTTTAAAGATGCGTCTATAATTCACTTACCTAAAACCTACTCTGATCACCACCCTATTCTTATTAGCCTCAATAAGAAGCCTTCTAATGGTAGGAAACCCTTCAGACTCGAAACTATGTGGACTTCACATCCCGATTTTCGTAACATTGTTAATTCTGTCTGGAGGAACAACTGATTTTTTGAAGCCTCTAAAACATTTGAGGAGGAAATTACTACTTGGAATAAAAATGTTTTTGGTAATATATTTAAAGAAAAAAGGATTCTCTTGGCCAGGATTAATGGTATTCAATCTTCTCCAAACTTTCCCACGAGTTACTTTCTCCAAACTTTAGAGAAAAAACTGGTAACTGACTACAACAACCTCTTAAGGAATGAAGAAGAATTCTGGAGGCTAAAGTCTAGAATCAATTGGCTGAATCAAGGGGATGCCGACACAAAATTTTTCCAAATTACAACCTTAAACCGTAGAAGGAAAAATAAAATTACTCACTTCCAGGATGATCAAGGAAACACTATCTTTGACCCTGCTGCTATAGTAAATCATGTTATTACCTACTTTTCCAATCTATTTCATACAAGTCAGATATCAAGTAAATCCACCCCCCCTTATGACGGATTCTACCTGGTTCAATAAAATAGACCTCTCAAATCTTGATCGTCCATTAGCTGATAATGAGATCACCCAGGCGGTATTCTCCTTCCACCCCTATAAGGCTCTTGGTCCCGATGGACTACATCCATTTTCTTTCAAAAATACTGGGATATTATTGGCCCCTCAGTCAAAAGTTTCTGTCACCAAGTCTTCTCCACTCATACCATCCCTCAGTATGCAAACTCTACATATCTTTGCCTAATCCCAAAGTTCAAGAATGCGGTCAACCTTAAAAACTTCAGACCTATTGGCTTATGTAATACTATTTATAAAATCATTACCAAGATAATCTCCAACCGTATTAAACCTTACTTGGATATTTTAATAAGTCCCTGTCAAGCTAGTTTCCTTAAGAATCGTAGAGCTTCTGACAATTCTATCATAATCCAGGAAATCTTAAATAAATTCTCTCATATGAAAGGGGCGAAAGGTGAAATGTTAATTAAAATAGACCTAGAGAAAGCTTTTGATCGACTTGAATGGTCATTTATTCGTACCATGTTAGCCTTCTTTAAATTTCCTCCAAAAATTTCAAAGCTTATCCTTTCATGTGTCTCCTCTTCTTCCATATCAATCCTGGTCAATGGCACTAAGACTCCCTCTTTTTACCCAACAAGGGGAATACGTCAAGGGGACCCCATGTCTCCTTATATTTTTATTCTTTGTCTTGAACTCCTTACAGTTTACATTAACCATAAAGTTGACCTCAACTTGTGGAATCCGATAAAATTATCACCACAAGGCCCTGAAATTTCACACCTCCTATTTGCGGACGACCTAACTTTCATGTCAAAGGCTAATCATCGGTCAATCTCTGCCATTAGAGAAACTTTAGACCTTTTCTGTAACCTTTCAGGAGAGAAAGTGAATACCGCCAAATCTAAAATAATTTTCTCTCGCAATACCTCTCCTCATGTTGCCAGGCATATAGAAGACATGCTTGATATTAGCATTAGCAAATCATTTGGGAAATATCTTGGTTTTCCTATGCTTAACTCAAAACCAAGACACAAAGATTACCAATTTCTCATTGATAATCTCCAGACTAAACTCTCCACTTGGAAAACAAACTTTCTCAACATGGCTGGTAGAACTACTCTTGTAAAATCCACTCTTAATACTATTCCAAATCATATAATGCAATATCACTTTCTTCCTATCAAGACTCTGAAGACAATAGACAAAATCCAGAGGAATTTTCCTTGGGGATCCAATCAAACTAAAAAGAAGCTTCATCTCATTTCTTGGGATACTATTACTAAACCAAAACACCTGGGTGGATTATCTATTGTTAAAGCTAAAACTAAAAACTTAGCTTTGTTAACAAGCCTAGCTTGGCGATGTTTTTCCTCATCGTCATCCCTATGGGCTAGGGTTATTATTAATAAATACGTTTCAAATCACGTAACACAGTCCAAATCTTTTATCTGGCAAAATATTTCTACAGTCTGGCCTTTCTGCAACGACCACTCTCACTGGATTGTGGGGAATGGGAAATCCGTATCGTTCTGGAATCAATCTTGGCTTCCTACCAGAACCCCTATCAGATCCCTTATCAGTGGGCCACTTACAAGATCAGAGATTAATCTTAAAGTTGCAGATATAATCTCTAACCCGAGCCAGTTATCATTTGACCTCCCTGATGGGATCACTACAGACTTAAATCACCTTTTAACTAACACTCAACACTCGGATATAGACTATCCTATATGGAGTCTTAATAGTAATGGGCTCTTTACAATCAAATCAACGTATAACACTATTGAGCCTCATACCCCCATCACCCGGGACTTTGGTTGGATATGGTCTATTAATACTCTTAATAAAATCAAATATTTCCTGTGGCAATGCCTACACAACAAACTCCCTACCCGCGCTTACTTACATAAAATTGGTATAAACATTGATGCAACATGTCCTGGTTGCAAGCAACACAACGAAAACCCCTATCACATATTCGTGGGTTGCCCTCTTGCGAAACAATTTTGGGATAGTTGCGCTATCAGAATGAACCTTCCTATCTGTACAGATTGGCTAACAAAATTAAGAGATCTCTCCCCAAGGCTCAACTCCACTTATTATGGCTGGCTCGAATTCTTATCTTTTGCCCTTTGGAACCTATGGCTCAACCGTAATAATAATAATATAAACAATTTGGATAAATCATTAAAATATGATCAAGTTCACTCTAAAACTCTTGAATTTATCCTACTCACCAAAAAAGACATCAGAAATAACCGCCAACCTAACATCACAATATCATGGTTTCCTCCTCCAAGTGGTATCTTTAAGCTTAACATAGACGGAGCTTTCTCTAAAATACATAATAGAGCCAGTGTCGGTGGTGTTTTTCGTAATTCAAATGGTGATTGGATTCTTGGCTTCCATAAAAAAGTTCTAGGCCAAAACCATTTGCACGTTGAATTGTTAGCTTTACTCCATGGGCTAACCCTAGCAATTAAGCAAAATCTAACACCATTAGAAGTAGAATCAGACTCCACTGACCTTCTACGATTAATAGAGAAACCAACCCCAACTTATGCTTCTCTTATTTTAACATGCAGGTCAATGATGACCCAGCTGAACGTGCAAACATTCAGGCATAGCTACCGGCAAGGGAATAGAGTGGCTCACCTCTTGGCAAAAGGAGCTCCCCATCAGTCTGCAAACTTTTCTAGTCATTATGCACTACCTCCAGTTTTTGTCCAGCATTGCTTGTTGGAAGATAGAGAGGGAAATGCTGCTGTTGTTAGATCTTCGGAAAATAATTGTGTTATGTTGTCTACCTTAGGGAACCTGAATGCGCTTCGTGCCATTTCTACCTCCCGCAATGTTTGTTGTAATAATAATAGCAATACGGCTCCATGTACTAGCCGTATTAACGCTCTTGTTTCTGTTACGTAACTGTTTTAATATAATGTCATGTTTCTACCAAAAAAAAAAAAAAAAGTTCTGCACAGAGGAACCGTTATACATAGTATGGGAGTTTAATTCCTAAAATGGTAATAATTATCTGGAGTAACTTTCTCCGACAAAATAAAATCAGCTGGAAAATTCTTTCTTTGGCCGGATGTTTATAGTTGGCACCCTATGTCATTAAAATGCCAAAATTTAAAAAAGTATTAAATCCCTATAATTTAATGAAAGGTATTATTTTTCCATTTTATTTGACATTTATACTCAAATATATATGCTAACTAAAATTAAACCAACTTGTGTTAACCGGAGCAAGGTGACTTGAATCAAGATATAAATTTTAGTTCAAGCAACTATTTAATTATTTCACACCAAAAAAAAAATACTCCCTCTTCTCTCTCTTCTTTCTTGGGCCATTTAAAGAGTTTTTAGCGCCACAATCACTTCAAGGCAGCCATGGCTGCTCCGCCAGTTGGGCAGCCCCTCCTGGGGTTGCTCAACCCGCTTCTACTTTTAACAAACCCTAATATTACCCTACCCAATCCTTATATTCTATATGCTCATATGTTGAAACCTCAAGTTCAAAAATTGATATTGATCGAAGACTTTTTCGTACGGTTATGTATAATCAAGGAAAAGCAACATTAACTTGGAAGACCTCGGAGGTGAAGAAATCTCTTGTTAAAGAAAATTTAGAATTTGTAGTACTAGGAAATTTTCCTATGGTAGGCTAGATTTGGAAAACCTACGTAAGATAATTCCTAGTCAATGTGATATTAAGGGTGAATGCAATATTGGTTATCTTGATAATAGACATGTGTTGATTAGGCTAACATTATTGGAAAATTATGTTAATTGTTTATCAACATTGGCATATTGGATTAAGTTTAGAGGCAAATATTTTCCAATGAGGTCGTTGAAGTGGACAAGACATCGGAAACTTGATGAAGAAACTTCAATGGCTTTGGCATGGATTAGTTTCCCAGTCTTCCACCTAATTTCATTGCAATAGAGTTCATCTTTTCTATTGCTTTAGCAGTGGGAACACCTTTTTGAAGGTTGATACGGTAGTTGTGCTAGGCTTAAGGTGGATCTTGATTTTTAGCAAAACATCCTATTAGGGTGTTGATTAATGAAGAAGATGACGATACAGGTGCAATTACTTCAGCTTGGGTAGGGATCAAATATGATTATCTTCTTTTCTATTGTAAGAATTGCAAATTACACGGCCATAATGAAAGTACATGCAAAGTGATACATCTTGAGTTACGTGATGAAGAAAAAGAGAATGATCCTCGTGAGGAACAAGTTGATGGTGTTAAAGCTGCCCCCGCACTTCCAGCACATCCTGTTCGTATTTTATCTAGTGGGAAAGTCGTGGGGAATGTGAAAAATGTAGAGGAATAGATCATTGCAAGGAATAAGAAATCAATAAAGGAGCAAGAGAAAGGTCATCCATTGGCTCAAAAAAATAAAGATGATGCAAATGAGAACAAGTAGTTAGCGTTTCTGCAGGTTGGGCATGGTGCTATGGTGCAGCAAAACCAATTTTTGTGTTACAAACTAATGGAGACGTTCTGGGAGATAGTGCAACAGCTATAGGGGATAATGCAGTACCCAAAAAGGTCGGGGAATCCAATTCAAAGTTGGTAGGAAAGGCGAAGCTGCAAATCCTAAGTCGACTAAGGATTGGGCGAACCAAATATAAAAGGATATAAAAGGAGGAAGTAGCGCCAAGCAGCCTGCTACCATTTAGAATCATGGGTCAAAAAATGATGCAGCTGCTGTGGGAGTCGATGATGGGGCTAAACCTGTTCAGGCGGGAGCTATTGCAGCTGCTAGTGTAATGCTAGTTGAATGGGAGAAGCCTAGTGTACCAAGCGAGGATGATGTTGAGAGGACTAGAGAAGAAGAAGATTGTGATACTAAGGAGGAAGATAACATGGAGGATGATGAGAAGCAGATTTCAGAAGATGACAATGAATAATTAGGGAATGAACAATTTTTACAAAAAAATTGAAGAAAATCCTCAAGATGATAGATTGGGGTTATATGGTACCAGTTCAGAAGAAATTGGATAAGACAATACACATGAGAAAGATTTTGATGAACATGGGCAGCAACTGGATATTTCTAGAAAGACGACACCCAAAGTTTCAAAAAACAAGGGTCTGAGTTGAATGATCAGATCGCTGATATAGGGTATTACTTGGAAGCCACCTAATGATAATGTAAAGACGAAGAATCTATAACTTGTTGCCAAAATTTTTAAGCCTACTCCTCTGGTAATGCAAGATCCACCTAAGCAATCAGAGAAAGAAATAGATATTGGAGAGGATGATACGTAATCCACGACTCTAAATTATTTAAGTGTAGCGGCGCAGGGTGATATTTCACCTAGACAAGTTGTGAATCAAAAGAAGCAGGCTAAATGGGCGCAAGAAAAAAGAGAAAAAACTGTTCCACCTATAGGAGGGGTGTAACAACACGGAGGGCAAACTAAAAAACCATTGGTTTGCAATAAATAATTCACTAATTTGGAATATTAGGTTTGTGAACACCTAACATGCCTTTGAAAGAGTGGTAACAATGCATGGGCAGAAGCATGTTTCCTTCATTGCTTTGATGGAACCATTTCATCACTATTAGGCATACTGATAAGTACCATCTATGGTTAGGAATGAGATCATCTTGGTACAACTACACAGGTAAGATTTGGACTTTTGTTGATGAGGAATTTCAAGTGGAAGTGGTATATGATAATACAGAAATGGTTTCTTTGAAATTGATACATCTGGACGGACTGCTTGAATTTATAGTTTCTTTAATTTATGCGAGTACAACCAAGGTTGATAGAATTGTGTTGTGGGATTTATTATATACTCAGGATAGTGACATGACATCCCTTTGGCTGGTTGGGGGTGACTTTAATGTTATAGTTGATGAGATTGAAGAATATGGGGGCCTCCATGTGTTACAAAGATGTTAACGATTTTGTGCATTGCATCAATACTTGTCAACTAGTTGATATGGGTTTCAAGGGGAGTATGTACACTTGGTGGAATGGGAGATCATATGATGCTTGCATTTTTAAAAGTCTTGATAGGTGTCTGGTGAATCAAGCATTTCAATACGGATTTTCCTACAATTAAGAAGTCATTCAGACTTCTTAATTTTTGGGTACAACATGAGACGTTTTAGACGATGGTTAGGGAGAATTGGGTAGATGATTTTGTTTCAGATCCTTTTTACAGTTTTCATTGTAAGTTGAAGAAGCTAGGAAAGGCACTTTATTTATGGAGCTGGGAGATGTATGGTGATATTTTCAGGAAGATTGCCACCTGAGAAGAAGTGGTATAGGTTCATGAACTTGAATTCTAGGAGCACCCTACGAGCTTGAACAGGGAAAAGTTGCATAAAATGCAGGCTGAATTAATTAGGTTCTATGCTCTGGAAGAACAATATTGGAAGCAGAAATTAGGTATGCAATGGTTTCAAGATTGATGCAGCCCGAATCCTTGCTAATCAAGTATTCAACCCATCGAGGCCAGTGACATGAAGCCAAACCAAGCTTTTGCATGATGCTCACATTCAGCTGGCGTGGCTGGAAGAAGCAACCGTTCGGATGTTGAGTGACTGAACGCAAGAAGGCTACATTTACAAGCTCGAGCTCGAAGAAGAAAGTGACCGAACACTCAACATTGGCGTCGAGCGATGAAGCGACTGAATGGTTACAAATGCGACCGAGGTAAGAGAGCGTCCATTTTCAAATGTGCCAAGCTGAACGAACGAACACTAAAGCCAAAAACACCGAGCACGTGAATCACTTTGGCCCTGCATGGCTTTGTCTTATTTTTCGCTTGTGACTGCAATTACTAGTATACCCTCGGGGCATCTATATAAACCCTTTAGCCTAGTCCATTTTAGTTAGTTGATTTTAGATATTGAATGATACGCCGAGTGCTTTTGTGTCTCCGTCGTGAGCCGATCCCTGTTGTGGGAATTGTTAAAGAACTTGTGTCAATCAGTGGATTCCGTTTGAATATTTTCTTCTTTGATTATTCAATTTGCAAGAAGCTTGTTGTCTTCTTGAGGATTTTTGCCTATTTTAGGTGTTTCTTTGCTTTTCAGCCGAGCGGCCCGAAGACTTGTTCATTGGGGCTCGTTTGGATTGAAGCTTAGATTTGTCTAGCTTCTATCTTTTATCTTTATCATTTTTACCTTTTCGCTGTTTATTGTTTGGTTGCTAAGCTTCTTCAAGATTAGCTTGCACCATCTTGGTATCAGAGCAAGGTTTGGGCTTGTTCTTACAACCCCAATCCTGTTCTATGTTATCTTTATATTTCGTGTGTTGTGTCTTTGTTTTCCTTTTGTGTTCTTGTTGCTGTGTTACTGTTGTTGTTTTTATTTATAAAAAAAAGTAGAAAGAAGAAAATTTAAAATTTTTTGGTTGTTGGTTGGTTGTTTGGATTAAACAACCACTGATTTGGATTCACCATTGTCTGAAGGATCGAATGAGCACCTATCATACACTATTTTACGACTAGGGTTTCTCGAGGTCTTGGACTGTAGCGTGATGGTGGTGATGATTGAAACCCCAGTTGAGTTTCGGCTGTTTTGACATCGAAACTGGTGGTTGGAATTTGATTTGGATCGAAGTTTTGTTCTTAAACTTCGAAGTTCCATCATTTAGCCATCGTGCGTACACCGGAAAATTGTTAGATTGTAACAGTGTATGGATGACGTTGTTGAAGCTGTTCATAGCTTGGATTGGAACTTAAGTTAATTTCGTTCGTGGAAAAGTTATAACAAAGGAAACGACCTGAATCTTATTAAGTCACTGGGTTGTGAACAAGTTTAAAAGTGTCCGTAAGTCCGAAGTGTTGAGTCCACTCTTCCATTGAAGAAGAAAGGGGTAAAGTGTTATTGCTAAAACCTAGGTGGAAAGTTGTCGGCGAGAAAGAGGAAAAAATGGATAAGGTTAAACCTTAATCCGTACCAATGAGGGACCACTTTTGTTAGTACAAGAGTTGTGTGTCTGAGGTTTCCAATAGAGGAAACGAAGGGTAGATTCTCCTAGGTTATCTTCTTTTCTTGTGATGGTTGCATCTCGTTAGTTGATCTCTGGAGTAAATCCTTCTACTCGAGGTCTAACTAATTTGTTTGAGCTTATAGGAACTCGTGCGTGGGGTGACTAAAGTCCAAAATATTATAGAAAGTTCTTTGACCTCCCGTGCGCGGTTAAATAGTGTCTGTTTTATCGATTCAAAAACAATTCACTCTTCTCGAAGGAGACATTGTGACTTGTCAAATTTGAAGAGTCTTAGAGAAATTGATCAAACCGAGGAAGCAAGTTCTTGAGTAACCAAACCTACAAATTGAGTGGACCCGAGCGCGACCCAATAAAAGTGAGGAAGAGTGTGAGGTGATTTCTAACCTTAACATTTACTTGGTCTTTGATTTGTGCAGGTACCATGGCTGGAAATGGAAGCGAAGGAAAGGGTATTGAAGCGCCCGAGGTATCGTTAGCCGATCTCTTGGCTGCGATACAAGGCATCAGTGCTGAGGTGAAAGGAGTGAGTGCTCGAGTAGCAAACCTCGAGCAAGAGAAAGCATTTGTGGCCTTGCCTGGGTCCGGCGCTGGTACTAGCAACTCCACTTCTATGAAAGCGGAGCAATTTTCTAAATTGGCTCGTCAAGAATTGTTGAAGAATGAGACCATTTGAAGAGCAGCCGTGGGCATTCCCCAGACTGAGCATCAAAACCTGGGCATTCTCCTAGCGGAACAAAAAAATTTGGGCAATCCCCGAGCTGATCAGCAAAACTTGGGCATTCCCCGAGGTGATAGATTACTACTTCCGAGGGCCCGAAGGCAAGTCGTGGTCATTGATGAAGAGGGTGATGATGGAGAGTTTTTCGAGGTCGAAGCTGAGTATGAGCCACCTTTCGTTCAACGAAGGCAGGTTCAATAAGGTCGTGGGAACTTTCATGGTCAAAGCCGAGGCGCAAATATTGATAGGTACTTTGTGCGTGAGGATGATGATTACTATGATGAGTAACAGCAACCGATCCAAGGTGCTCGTGATTCAAGCTTGAACAGTGTCAATATCACTATTCCACCCTTTAGAGGAACTAGTGATTCAGACTAATATCTTGATTGGAATGTTTGTTTGGAACGAATCTTTGAGACCAATGAGATGACCGAAGAGAGGAAAGCTGCACATGTAATTACTTCGTTCGAGGCATATGCATCGACATGGTGGGAAGCCGGCAAAAGAATGAGGAGGAGAAATGTCTATCCTAAGATTCTTACTTCGGCGCAGCTGAAGAGAGTGATGGATGCTAAGTATATGACTGACAAATATCGACAAGAGAAACTTCGAAAGCTCTATGATTTAAAATAGGGGTCCAAATCGATCGAAGAGTACTACGATGAGTTTGAAAAGTTTCGATTGGCTCGTTATATGGAAAAAGATGATGAGCAAGCCATCATTCTGTTAAAAAATGGACTGACTCGAGAAGTGTCATCTCAGTTGAGACTTCATGTGTATCGAACATTGGAAGATGTATTCCGTGCAGCCGTTGATGCTGAGAAATTGGTGAAGGACGACAAAGCAAGCCGGTATCGAGGAGTCACTACTTCAACTCCTTTGAACCGAGGTAAAGATTGGAAGAGTCTGAATCCTACAAGTGCCAACACTAGCCGAGATCAAAAGAGACCCTTTGAAAGGGGAGCGACCATTAATAACTCCAAGGAAGTGGGAGGTAAAGTTCAACTCAATACTCCTAGTGCTTCAAACATTCAGTGTCATAAATGCAATGGTTATGGTCACATGGCAAAAGAGTGTCTGAGTCGCAGAGTTATTCTTTTGCTCGAAGATTGAACTGTCCATGAGCAAGCGAGTGACACCGAGGAAGAAAATGGAGAGGAGACTGACTGAGCTGAATTTATGATGGCCGTTAAGTAGCCGAAGCTGACCATCCGGAAATATTTCTTGTGGTTCATAGAAACTTGAGTTGTATGACTCTTGAAGAAGAGGACAACCAAAGGGAAAATCTTTTCCATGTGAGGTGTTGAGTAAGGGGGAAAGTTTGTTCAATGATTATTGATTCAGGTAGTTGTGCAAATGCGGTGAACTAAATCTTAGTTTCGCAAATGGGATTGCCTACCTCAAAAACCCTCATCCTTACAGTTTGCAATGATTAAATGAATGTGGAGAATTGAAGGTTGTCAAGCAAGTGTGGATCAAGTTCAAGGTCGAAGATTATAAAGATGAGATGATGTTTGATGTGATTCCGATGCAAGCTTGTCATTTGCTATTGGGACAACCATGGCAGTATGATCGGTCAGTTATACATAACGGACGATCCAACACGTACGCTGCTAAGCTCGGAGGAGAAAGTTTCATAACCAAACCATTGTCTCCGAAACAAGTCAGTAAGGACTATAAACGAATGAAAGAGCTGAAAGAAGCGGCCAAAGCAAAGTCTCCAGTAGGGACACAAATTGTGGCCGAGGACAAAATTTCACCACCTGTGGCAAGTAACATTTGTGTAATCATGCAACCGGGTGAACATCTACGAGGCAACGACAACGGTCGATTGATGATTTTTCTCGTGCACAAGGGTATCTTTCTAAATTCTAATGATAATTTTTGTAACAATAACCCTTTGCCTAGTGCAGTTCAAAGTGTCTTGTAGGACTTTGGAGACATGTTTCCTGAAGAAATGCCTGTGGATTGCCTCCGTTGAGAGGAATCGAGCACCAAATTGACTTCGTTTTCGGGTCTCAAATCCCCAACAAACCTGCATACCAGTGTAATCCCGAAGACACCAAAGAGCTCCAGCGGCAGGTGGACGAATTGCTGAACAAAGGCTAAGTTCGAGAGAGCTTGAGTCCTTGCATCATTCCTGTTATCCTTATCCCAAAGAAAGATGGAACATGGCGAATGTGTGTTGATTGCCGAGCAGTCAACAAGATAACGATAAAGTATCGTCATCATATCCCTCGATTAGATGACATGCTAGATGAATTGAGTGATTCTTCTTATTTTTTCGAAGATAGACCTCAGGTCCGGTTACCACTAAATCAAAATTAAACCGGGTGAGGAGTGGAAAATTGCATTCAAGACCAAATTCGGTCTCTATGAATGGTTAGTGATGCCTTTTTGCCTCTCTAACGCACCGAGCACTTTCATACGATTGATGAACCATGTGCTTAAACCGGTCATAAATAAGTTTGTTGTTGTGTATTTCGATGACATACTTGTTTACAGTAAATCTGTGGATGAACATGTCGAACACTTAAAGCTAGTGCTTGATAAACTTCGAGAAAAGAAGTTGTATGCTAACTTCAAAAAGTGTGCCTTTTGTGTTGAGCGTGTAGTCTTCCTAGGATTTGTTGTGAGTGCTAATGGTGTTGAAGTCGATGAGTCAAAAGTCGAGGCTATCAAAGATTGGCTGACTCCAACCTCGGTATCTCAAGTTCGTAGCTTCCATGGATTAGCTAGCTTTTACCGAAGGTTTGTTCATGACTTTAGCACCGTGGCAGCTTCTTTAACCGAGCTGATAAAGAGAGACCATCTGTTTGTATGGGGAGAGTCCCAAGAGAGGGCTTTCCAAGAGTTGAAATGGAGGCTGAGTTCTGCCCTGTTACTACAACTCCTTGACTTCGGCAAAGCATTCGATGTTGAATGTGATGCGTCTGGAGTTGGGATCGGAGGAGTACTTATGCAAGAATCGAAGCCGATCGCTTACTTCAACGAAAAGCTTAAGAGTGCAACCTTGAACTACTCTACGTATGACAAGGAATTGTATTTACTCGTTCGAGCACTCGCTCATTGGCAACATTATCTATGGCCCCGTGAGTTTGTGATTAAAAGTGATCATGAGTCTTTGAAACATCTCCGAGGCCAAGAGAAGTTGAACCGGCGGCATGCCAAATGGGTAGAATTCATTGAGAGCTTTCCCTATGTAATTCATTACAAGAAGGGTAAAGAAAATGTTATGGCCGATGCGCTGTCGAGGAAGTTCGCCTGAGCAACCACTCTCGCTTCAAGATTAATGGGATTCAAAAGCTTCAAAGTGGTGTATGAACACGATCCCAAGCTTAAGAGCATCCGAGACGTTATCTTTAGTGGTCGGAGGGTAGAGAAGTATCAGTGCCACGATGGCTACCTCTTCAAGAGTGGGAGGATTTGTGTTCCTGTGTTATCGTGGAGAAAGCTTTTGGTTTGAGAAGTTCACTCCGGGGGCTTAATGGGACACTTCGGTGTCGATAAAACTCTTGGTATCTTAACCGAGCAGTTTCACTGGCCCAAAATGCAAAGAGATGTGGAAAAGCTTTGCAATGCTTGTATGGATTGCAAGAAAGCTAAATCGAGGTCCAACCCTCATGGTTTGCATACTCCATTACCTGTTCCTAGTCCACCATGGGTTGATATATCTATGGATTTTTATGGGTTTACCGAGGTCTGGGGGTGGACATGATAGCATTTTGTCGTAGTCGACCATTTTTCAAAATGGCTCACTTTATTTCTTGTAAGAAATCTGATGATGCACAACATGTAGCTACTTTGTTCATTTCTAATGTGCTGAAATTGCATGGTGTGCCTCGTACTATTGTGAGTGATCGAGACTCTAATTTCTTGAGTCATTTTTGGAAATCTCTACTATTCTCGACGTCTCACCAACCTCAGACTGATGGACAGACCGATGTAATCAACCGAACCTTGGGAGCTCTACTTCTATCCATGACCAAAGGCAAGGTTAGAATTCGGGCCGATCGTTTGTCCGTGATAGAATTTGCATACAATGGTATTGTGCATCGAATGATTCGGAATGACTCCATTTTAGTGTGTGTATAGTTTTAATCCTTTGATTCCACTTGATTTAACCACGTTGCCTCGAGGTGTTGTTACTGATTTTGAAGTTACCTGCCGAGCTACTGCTTTGCTCGAGCTACATGCCAAAGTGAAGAAAAATCTTGAGGAAGCTTATGCCAAGGTAGAATCCAAGAAAAACAAGGGGCATAAGAAGGTGGAATTGAAGAAGGGAGATTGGGTTTGGATTCACTTCAGAAAGAAAAGATTCCCGAACCAAAGGAAAGGAAAGTTGGCTACTCGAGGGGATGGTTCATTTCAAGTGCTGAGCAAGACCAACAATAATGCTTATGTGATCGACCTTCCAGGTGAGTATAACTTGTCCAACACCTTTAATGTTGCTGACTTAACTCCTTGTGTTGTAGGCAAAGCATCGGAGACTCAAGAGGGTTCTATTTCGAGGACGAAATCTTCTCAAGAGAGGGAGGATGATGCAACTCGAACCCGTGCTGATCAAGTATTCAACCCATCAAATCCAGTGACACGAAGCCAAGCCAAGCTTAAGCTTTTGCATGATGCTCACATTCAGCTGGCATGGTCGGGGGAAAGCAACCGTTCGGATGCTGAGTGGCCAAGCGCAAGATATGAAAGCTATATTTACAAGCTCGAGCCCAAAGAAGGAAGTGACTCAACATTGGCGCCAAGCAGTAAAGCGAACGAAGTGCTACAAATGCGCTCGAGGCAAGAAAGCGTCCGTTCTCAAATATGCCGAGCTGAACAAACAAACACCAAATCCAAGAGCATCGAGCACATCAATTACTTCGGCCCTACGTGGCCTTGTCTTATTGGTCGCTTGTGATCGTAATTACTAGTATACCCCTAGGGCTATCTATATAAACCCTTTAGCCTAGTTCATTTTAGTTAGTTGATTTTAGATATTGAATGATAAGCTGAGTGCTTTTGTGTCTCCGTTGTGAGCCGAACCCTATCGTGGGAATTGTTAAAGAACTTGGGTCAATTGGTGGGTTCCGTTTGAACATTTTTTTCTTTGATCATTCAATTTGCAAGAAGCTTGTTGTCTTCTTGAGGGTTGTTGCCTAGTTTAGGTGTTTCTTTGCTTTTCAGCCAAGCGGCCTCATGACTTGTTTTGTGGGTTCGTTTGGATTGAAGCTTAGATTTGTCTAGTTTCTATCTTTTATCTTATCATTTTTACCTTTCCGCTGTTTCTTGTTTGGTTGCTTAGCTTCTTCAAGATTAGCTTGCACCAAAGATGGAGACAGGAACACCAAATTCTGTCATGCTCATGTTAAAGGGAGAAGGAAGGTGTTGCAGCTAAAAAAAATTCAGGATTATACTGGTACTTGGCTTGAAAATGACACTAACATAGCACAAGAGGCGATCAGATTTTTTTAGGCTCTATTCACTGTGGACCGAGAGTCTGGTGAATTTGATATAATTGGTTATCTCCCTCGGCTTGTTACTCAGGAGCATAATGCTGTTATTATGGCTTTACCTGATGCTCAAGAGGTTAAAAGAAATGCAGTTTTTGGCCTGAATGCTGACTCTGCAGGGGGTCTAGATGGATTTACGAGTGCCTTTTACCAAGCATGCTGGGATATTATTGATGGTGATGTGGTCAAGAATGGTACATGCATTCTTTTGTGACCATGTACTCCCTCAGTATATTACTTCTACTAATTTGGTGCTCCTGCCTAAAAAGAAGTATTTCTTACCTTTTCTGACATGAGGCCAATTACGGTTGACTAATTTTATCAGTAAGGTATTTTCCAAGGTGATTCATGATAGGCTGGCTAATTTATTACCCGACATTATTTCACCACAACAGTCTTGCTTTGTGAAAGGAAGCAGCATAGTTGAGAATATCTTGCTGGTACAAGAAATTATACATGACATTCGCAAAAGGATTGGGGGAGGCCGACTAATATGGTGATCAAGTTAGATATGACAAAGGCATATGATAGGGTCTCCTAGCTTTTCGTGACAATAGTCCTCGGGAAGCTGGGTTTTGGTGAGGTACTTATTGATATAGTTTATGAAACCTTATGGAGTAATCGGTATTCAGTGTTGATAAATGGCCAGACCTATGGGTTCTTTAAATCCTGCAGGAGGGTAAAGCAAGGTCATCCTCTTTCACCTATTTTTTAAATTTTTGAAGCTGAATGCCATTCTAGAGCACTAAATGCATCCTTGATGATTTTGTCGAGTTTGGCATGCCAAAGTGGAGTCCTTATCTGGTGCAAGATTAATCAGAGATAAAGAAGATTAGCAACCGAAGACAAAATCAGCGGAAAATAGAATAGAAGCAAGACAAATCTCTTGCTTCATTAGAATAAATCTGAGAAACTGGTCTCGGTTCAAACAACGGAAGAACAAGGAGATGCACATATAGTAAGCAACAATCCTCAAGAAGAACTCATGCTTCTTGCTAATTCAAACGATAACACCGAATGACACAAGTTCTTATAAATTCCCATGATGGGGTCGACTCTCAATGAAGACACAAATAGCAACAACTATGTTTAACATTCATGCAAAAACTAGGTCCCAACAAATGAAATGAAAGGAGGTTTATATAGACAATACTAATGGCAAAATAGTAAAACGGTCACAGACGACCAATAAGAATAACCCATGCAGGGCTGAGTAAGTTAAGTGTTCGGACACTTCTTCGGTCTCGAACACTTGAGTTCGGATGCTCTCCATTCGATTGCTTACTTTAATGTTCGGCGTCGATGTTTGATTTTGAACACTTGAGCTCGAACTCGGACACTCGCCCTTCGGTTCTTAGCTTTCAAGTTTGGTGTCGATGTTGAGTGTTCGGTTGCTCCCTTCTTCGGGCTTGAGCTTGTAGATGACGCCTTTGAATCTTGAGCTCGGCCAATCAACTTCGGAGCGGTTGCTTTCTCCTGACCATGCCAATTGAATGTGAGCATCATGCAACAACTTGGCTTGACTGCATGTCCTCGGCCTCGATATGATGAATGTCTGATCAGCACGGAGTTGGGCTGCATCATCCTACCTTTCTTGAGAAGATTTCATTCTCGAAATCGAGCCTTCTTCAGCCTCCAATGCTTTGCCTACAACACAAGGAGCTAAGTTAGCAACATTAAAGGTATTGGATACGTTATACTCACCTGGGAGGTCGATCACATAAGCATTGCAGTTGATCTTGCTCAGCACTTGAAACAGACCATCCCCTCGAGGAGCCAACTTTCCTTTCCTTTGGTTCAGAAATCGTTCCTTTCAGAAGTAAACCCAAACCCAATCTCCCTTCTTTAGTTCCAACTTCATTCGCCCCTTGTTTCTCTTCGATGCTACTTTGGCATAAGTTTCCTCGAGGTTTTTCTTCACCTTGGCATGCAACTCGATCAAGGCAGTTGCTCGACGAGTACCATTAAAATAAATAACAGAATCTCAAGGCAATGGGGGGTTAAACCCAGTGGAATTAAAGGGTTAAAACCATACATACATTCGAACGGAGTCATTCCAATCATTCGATGCATTGTTCGATTGTATGCAAATTCAATTATGGGCAAACGATCTGTCCAGTTTCCGACCTTACCTTTGGTCATAGCTCAAAGCAGAGCTTCCAAGGTTCGGTGACTACCTCAGTCTGTCCATCAGTCTGAGGATGGTAAGATGTCGAGAATAGTAGCTTGGCGTCAAGGGAACCCCATAGACATTTTCAAAAATGACTCAAGAATTTTGAGTCTCGATCACTCACAATAGTACGAGGCACACCATGCAATTTCAACACATTAGAAATAAATAAAGTAGCTACATGTTATGCATCATCACATTTCTTGCATGGAATAAAGTGAGCCATTTTGATAAAACGGTCGACTACAATAAAGATGCTATCATGTCCACCCCCAATCTCCAATCTCAAAACCCCATAACAAAATCTATGGATATATCAACCCACGATCGATTAGGAACAGGTAACGAAGTGTACAAACCATGAGGGTTGGACCTCGATTTAGCTTTCTTGCAATCTATACAAGCATTGCAAAGCTTTTCCATATTTCTTCGCATTTTTGGCCAATGGAACTGCTCGGTCAAGATTCCAAGAGTTTTGTCGACACCGAAGTATCCCATCAAGCCTCTGGAGTGAGCTTCTCGAACCAAAAGCTCTCTCCATGATGACACAGGCACACAAACCCTCCCATTCTTGAAGAGGTAGCCATCGTGCCGCTGATATTTCTCAACCCTTCAGCCACTCAAGATTGTGTTACGGATGCTTTTCAGCTTAGGATCGTCTTCATACATCGACTTGATTCTTTCGAATCCCATAAGCCTCGAGGCAAGAGTGGTCTCTAAGGCAAATTTCCTTGATAAGGCATCGGCCACAACATTGTCTTTTCCCTTTTTGTAATAGATTACATAGGGAAAGCTCTCAATAAATTCTGCCCATTTGGCCTGTCTTCGGTTTAATTTCTCCTGGCCTCGGAGATGTTTCAAGGACTCATGGTCACTTTTAATCACAAACTCTCTCGGCCACAAATAATGCTGCCAATGGGCGAGTGCTCGAATGAGGGCATACAACTCCTTGTCATATGTAGAGTAATTCAAGGTTTCGCCCTTAAGCTTTTCGCTGAAGTAAGCGATCAGCTTCGATTCTTGCATAAGCACTCCTCCGATCCCATCTCTGGACGCATCACATTCGACCTTGAATGCTTTTCCGAAGTCAGGGAGTTGCAATAACGGGGCAAAGCTTAACCTCCATTTCAACTCTTGGAAACCCCTCTACTGGGACTCTCCCCATAAAAACGGATGGTCTTTCTTTACTGAAACGACCTTAGTTAGTCGTTTCGGATGTTAGGATTTCGATTGGCGTCTCGATAATTTTAAAAACTTCGTAATGTCCATTAGGACCTGTCTGTAAAATTTGAGCTAAATCAGACCTCTTTTGGTACGTATCGGAAGAAGGTTTCAGTTTTTATTGTCGATAAATATTAAAAAGAGTTTTTCGAGCTCAGTTTTGGTGAATGGGCTCCGATTCGAAATCCAAAAGCGACGTTAGGTTCGTATGATTATTTGTGACTTTTTTGATTTTTCGAAAGTGAATTTCGATGTTGTTCGGCTAGTTTCCGCTAAAATGCCGAAAGTTAAATAATTTGACTTTTTTTCTATTTAAATTCGCATCTTGAGTTTCGGGAACCCGATTTGAGATCTGCCTTATCAAGTATGCTATATATACTTTGTATAACTGGTATGCAAAAGTTGGAAATATTTCGAATATCCTAGGGTAGCATTTTAATTTTTACCGTAGTAGCGAATTTTAAAAGAAAAAGAAAAAAAAAAGGGAAAAGACAAAAGAAAATGAATAGGCGGTGGTCAAGGGATCCTAATCCCTTGACATTTAAGTCGTCAGGAAAAGGCAGAAGCAGAAGGATTCAAGAAAAAATGAAATAGAAATTGGAACAGAGAAAAGTAACAAGAAAAATGCCAGAAAATGAGAAAAGAGCCTGGAAAATAGTAGAATTTTTACCCCGAAACATTCAGGTAATGATCTTAATGCATCATTTGAGTTTATTACGTGTGTTTGAATATATTTTAACAGTAAAACTTGGAATATTATACATCGTTTTAATAAGTTCAATTAATAGTTTAAAGGGTCAAATAGATACCGATAATGGAATTGATTATATATTCGTACTCAGTGAATTAATAGGCAACATATAAATATAATTTATTTAGGGTTTGGTTATGTGACCTTAAACCCCGTACATAGGCCTGGCCTGCGTATTGCGTATGCAAATAGGGTATCAGGTTCCTAACTGGATTGCCCCAAGACGTAAGGAATGAAGCCTTTAGCCTTATGTGATATATTTTTCTACTTATTGAACGCAGTGGGATCGTGTGGCAATAAATCCAAAGGACAAAAAGTTGTTGAGTAACTGTGCTAACTTTGTAGTACGGTAAGTGTTTATATCCATTTCTTTTGAGGCACTTGGCCTCGTGGATTTTCTACCACATGTTCCTTGCGTATGTAGCTGCCGATAGGCGTACTCATTACGCCTTGGCTTTGAATTTACATTGTATATTATATGTTATGCCCTGTTGTTGGTATTGCATTGAGCATATGAACATTGCACTCTGGTTTTGAGCATTGCATATACTTCTCGGTTAACGATGAGAGTCTCGCACCGGTGAAGGGTCATTATTGCATATACTTCCCGGTAATCGATGAGAGTCCCGAGCCGGTGAAGGGTCATCATTGCATATACTTTTCGGTAATCGATGGGAGTCCCGAGCCAGTGAAGGATTATTATTGCATATACTTCCTGGTTGGCAATGAGAGTCCCGCACCGGTGAAGGATCATTATTGCATATACTTCCCGGTAATCGATGAGAGTCCCGAGCCGGTGAAGGGCCATCATTGCATATACTGTCTGAGCCGGTGAAGGATCATTATTGCATATATCTCCTGGTAGACGATGAGAGTCCCGCGCCGGAGATAGGTATCAGGCATACGTGACTACATTGCATCGTAGCGCATTCATCCCATCTCATTCATATGTGACTGCATTGCATTGTACTGCATTCAACCCATCTCATTGCACCGCATACTGTATATTGTGTGTATTGTGTTGTGTTTTATGTATGCGGTATGTACACTATGCCGTGGACAAATCTCAATTTGCCTATATATTTTTGGCTCGTATTCTGGGTTATGGGGATTGGATTGCACGCCGTGACGGTATAAATATATTGATCTGGTTGCACGTTGCAACGGTATAAATATATGGATCGGGTTGCACGCCGCGACAGTATGAATATATGGATCGGGTTGCACGCCACAACAGGATGAATATATGGATCGGGTTGCACGCCGCAACAGGATGAATATATGGATCGGGTTGCACGCCGCAACAGGATGTATTTCTAATTGTTGATATGTTCGGGATACCTATATGTTCTGGCTATCTTACGTTCCTGGTTGTTAATGAGTTTTCGATTCTATATGTATTTCTAGTTATTATCTGGCTCTGACTTTTCAATATTTAAATAAGAGGAATTTGGTTTATCTGTTTTTTTCTTCTCGCTGGCTAGCTATCATATTCTTTGAGGTGACTAGTCTGCCCCACTTATTGAGTCCTTTGGCCTCACCCTTGTTTGTTGTTTGTTTCTTGTCTATTTATTTCGTTTCGGTAAATTTTCTCCAGGATTGAGTTCACCACGTTGTTCAGGAGCGAAGACGACTTCAGCTGTCAGGCTGAGCCGGCTTATATTCTAGATGGCCACCAGTTATATGTTTATTATTTCAGTTGCATTTTGCTCCCTTCAGGAGGTATTTGTCTTCTTTTGTACTCTTAAATGTCTAGTCTGGATAGCCCTAAACCTAGTATGTTGGGTAGTCAGTTGTAAATTCTTTTGTACAGTTTAGAGGTATCAGTATGTCTGTGTTTTTTTAAGCCTTTTCCTTATTTATGAATTGTTATATTTATTTTCCTAATTTAATTGGTAAGGGTTCGCCCGACGGGTCTGGGGGAGGATGTCCGGTGCCCGCACGGCCATACTGGATTTTGGGTCGTGTCAGTTGGTATCAGAGCCCAGTTTAGAGTCTATCCAGACTAAGACAGTGTCTAGTAGAGTCTCGATGATAGGTCTGTAGACGTCCGTACTTATCTACGAGGGGCTATGATGGCATTTAGGAAGTTTCACTTCCTTCTTTTCTGATCGTGCATCGGTCTAGGATGCAAAAGTATTTTTCGTTAATTCCATCGTGGTAATTGTGAACCCTCGTGCGAGAAATCAGCAAACGGTAGTAGTTCAGGATGAAGTAGTTTAGCCTGAGGCTAGAACTACTCAAGCCCCGATAGTTGTGGATCGTGCTGACGATCCAATTGCGCAGGTCCTAGCTGTACGAGCTTGCGATGGGTAAGGGAGCAGGGCCTTGTAGTTCCCTTGGCTCTCTATGATGCTTTTACGAGAATCTTGGCGACGCAGATACCGCAAGAACCTATTATTCGCTAGGCAGCTTATCAGGTTGCCACAGATGCAGACGTTCGGTCTCAGGGAGCTCCTATACCAGTTCTTAATACTGCCGCAATAAATTATGTTCCGGAGGCAGCATGTGTTGTGCCTCTAGTTATTCTGGCTGGTTAGCTAGCGCGAGTAATGGCTCGGTCCGAGTATCTGAAAAGCCTGCATTATTTTACCCAATTGAACCTTCCGATATTCTTAAACCATGCATCAGATAATTCCTGCGTAAGTTTTTTTAAAATAAAATGATGTCAGCTTATCATTCAGGCTCTTGATTATATCGAGCGGGATGGTGTTGATTATTCTGCTTTCCAGTTTCAAGGTTCCAGCCTTGAATTGGTGGGCCGCTCTCTTATTAGCTAACTTGGTTCGATTGTTCTTCTAGATTCGTGATAAAGTTCCTTTTGCGCAGCGAGCGAAATGAAAAGTGTTGCCAATTTGAGTGGATTGGACAGGGTAGCCTATCGATTAGCCTGTTGGTGTTTCAGAATATGAGATTGAATTCTATAGAATGGCTGAATATGCATTAGAACTAGTCCATGAGCCTTTCGAGAGATTCAAAGATTTATTGATGATCTTTCTTCTTCCTTGAGATCCCAGATGGCTCGAGCAATTGAGATCTGGATTTCATTTGATATTGTTATTGATATTTCCTGAAGGTACGAGGCATACTATAAGTTAGAGCGGGAAGAGTTAGCGCTGGAGGGCAAGCAATCCCGTGGACCTAGCGGGCAACCATAGTACCTCATTTGTAGGTAAGTGTTCTGATTATTTTGGGAGGTCACCTTCCAGGTTATCTCAACGTGCGTCACGTGATTCTTAGAGTGCGCCAGTAGTTCGTCAATATCAAACCCAGTTTTTCTCTTTTTAGCTATCAACAATCTGTCCAACATCCATTTTTAGCCTAAAGTTTGTGAGCCGGTCATCTTTGGAAGAGTTTTTCCTTACTCCGACAAGTAGGCAGTCGTCCTTTTTCTCGTCATCAGGCACCTGCACAGTCGTAGGGAATTTCATTTAGATCTCAATCAGCAAAAAAATGCCACCATCCAGTAGAGGTTGAGTGTGTGGTTGAAGTGGTTCTTCAGAAAGTGACTGTCATGGTAGTGGCTCAGCTCAGCTGCAGAGGCAGTTCTATGAACTGCTTGTCTGGTGGGATACTGAGGTATCCGATATAGTAGACCCTGAGATTTCTTCTTCTCTTAAATGTGAGTAAGATTTGATTCTTTTGATCGACTTGGAAATGGTGTGTCTTATCATGTTTCCATGGCTTTCTTGGATATTGTTTCTATTAAGAATCGATTGCGGTAGAGGGGTGTACTTCTAGTATGATTTATTTAGGGAATTTGTGAGACCCTACTAGTTTATCTGATTTAAATGTGAGAGATTTGGGAGTGAGTGTCGGTATTGTCTGCTTGGCATCTTGTTACGCCACCTTCTATTATTATGTCAATTCAGTTTACCTCTCTCCTCGAAATTCAATGTTGGTAGGATAATGGGATCCTAATTCGTCACCATCAGAAAGTGTCATTGTTTCTTACGGTGCAAAGTGATTGGTAAGTAATATTCGATCTACGTATCTCCTCTTGGTTCAAAACTCTAGTAAAGTCATGTTATCCTATGAGCTTATCTGGGTTATAAAAGGGTTCCTGGTAAATTGTCAGAGTTTCCTTCTTAATAGGAGGTTAAATTGGCATGGATATTTTTCCATAAAGCTTATTTAATGTCTATCTCTTCAATTGTGATTCTTTGGCTAGCCTGATTCGGGAGTAGTCTAGCTCTGGTAGCCAAGCAATAACAAGATGAGCTTCCTAAAGCTCTAATTATTCCTATCCTTAGTTCATTTCCATCTATTCTTCTTTCGGCACTAGTGCGCTTGGGCGATTAGTAGCCGCTTGTAATATTCCCTGTGTTGAGACAGTGCATGTCAAGGTAGCCGGGTAAGCACGTTGTCAATTTTAAAGGCTACTAAGGGTAATGAGAGGCGTCATTTGACCTTTGATTTGATCCATCAGGCGGTGGTGCTTATAGAAAATGTATGGAGTTGTGACTCGGGAGTTGCAGCTGTTTGGCAACTCGAAAGGGTAGTTGGTAGCTTAGGTCTGCCTACGTTCAGTTTTTAGCTAAATCTTCTTTAATCCAGCAGGTTGTGCGAGGATGACTATTTCTATTCAAATTAATTGTATGAGTTTATGCTCTAAGTGGCGGATTCTTCCTCCAATTGATACCGAATCCTAATATTAAATCCCTAAGTCGTTGTTCAAGTGTGAACTACTTCTTAGTTCCATCGACTTGTTCTATATCGTAAAGTATATCGACGAGGTGATGTATCAGCAGAATCATGTTAATCCATCTAGAGTTTCGTGTATCTTTGTTTCGAAAATGTAGAACTCTCCTCTCGTGATCGAGGAAGGATCAACTTAGTCAGAATAAGCTGGGCAATGGCGTTATGATATTATCCAGCTATGTTTTTACCCAAGAGTTTGATGTGCGTGTTATAATTCTGATTCTGTAGTCATGAAATAATATATGTGGAATAGTTCATGAAAGCTGTGCAAGTTCTCTTGTTATCTGCGTGAATCTTGCTTTAGACTTAGGCTCGTTCGATGATGAACGAGAGTTTAAATGGAGGAGAATGAAACGACCTTAGGTAGTCGTTTCGGAGGTTAGGATTTCGATTGGCGTCCCGATAATTTTAAAAACTTTGTAATGTCCATTAGGACCTGTCTGTATAATTTGAGCTAAATCAGACCTTGTTTGGTACGTATCGGAAGAAGGTTTCAATTTTTATTGTCGATAAATATTAAAAAGAGATTTTCGAGCTCGGTTTTGGCGAATG
Source organism: Petunia axillaris subsp. axillaris (assembly GCA_029990575.1). Lineage (NCBI taxonomy): Eukaryota > Viridiplantae > Streptophyta > Magnoliopsida > Solanales > Solanaceae > Petunia > Petunia axillaris. The sequence continues at coordinate 96,851,108 of JARKNS010000004.1, read as the reverse complement.
AGCTCCGATTCAAATTTGAAATTCGAAAGCGGCGTTAGATTCGTATGATTATTTGTGCCTTTTGTGATTTTTTCGAAAGTGAATTTCGATGTTGTTCGGCTAGTTTCCGTTAAAATGCCGAAAGTTAAATAATTTGACTTTTTTTTTTTCATTTAAATTCGCATCTTGACTTTCGGGAGCCCGATTTGAGATCCGCCTTAGCGAGTATGCTATATATACCTTGTATAACTGGTATGCAAAAGTTGGAATTATTTCGAATATCATAGGGTACCATTTTAATTTTTACCGTAGCAGCGAATTTCAAAGGAAAAAGAAAAAAAAGGGAAAAGACAAAAGAAAATGAATAGGCGGTGGTCAAGGGATCCTAATCCCTTGATATTTAAGTCGTAAGGAAAAGACAGAAGCAGAAGGATTCATGAAAAAACGAAACAGAAATTGGAGCAGAGAAAAGTAACAAGAAAAATGCCAGAAAAAGAGAAAAGAGCCGGGAAAGTAGAATTTTTACCCCGAAACATTCAGGTAATGATCTTAATGCATTATTTGAGTTTATTACGTGTGTTTGAATATATTTTAATTGTAAAACTTGGAATATTATACATCGTTTTAATAAGTTCAATTAATAGTTTAAAGGGTCAAATAGACCCCTGAAATGGAATTGATTATATATTCATACTCAGTGAATTATGGGCAACATATAAATATAATTTATTTTGGGTTTGATTATGTGACCTTAAACTCTGTTCATAGGCCTGGCCTGCGTATTGCGTATGCAAATAGGGTATCAGGTTCCTAACTGGATTTTCCTAAGACGTAAGGAATGAAGCCTTTAGACTTATGTGCTATATTTTTCTACTTATTGAACGCAGTAGGATCGTGTGGCAATACATCCAAAGGACAAAGTAGTTGTTGAATAACTATGGTAACTTTGTAGTAAGGTAAGTGTTTATATTCATTTCTTTGGAGGCACTTGGCCTCGTGGATTTTATACCACGTGTTCCTTGCGTATGTAGCTGCCGATAGGCGTACTCATTACGCTTTAGCTTTGAATTTACATTGTATATTATATGTTATGACCTGTTGTTGGTATTGCACTGACCATATGAGCATTGCACTCTGGTTTTGAGCATTGCATATACTTCCCGGTTGGCGATGAGAGTCCCGCACCGGTGAAGGGTCATTATTGCATAAACTTCCCGGTAATCGATGAGAGTCCCGAGCCGGTGAAGGGTCATCATTGCATATACTTTCCGGTAATCGATGAGAGTCCCGAGCCGGTGAAGGATCGTTATTGCATATACTTTTCGGTAATCGATGAGAGTCCCGAGCCGGTGAAGGGTCATCATTGCATATACTTCCCAATAATCGATGAGAGTCCCGAGCCGGTGAAGGATCATTATTGCATTTATCTCCTGGTAGACCATGAGAGTCCCGCTCCGGAGATAGATATTAGGCATATGTGACTACATTGCATCGTAGCATATTCATCCCATCTCATTCATATGTGACTGCATTGTATTGTACTGCATTCAACCCATCTCATTGCACCGCATACTGAATATTGTGTGTATTGTGTTGTGTTTTATGTATGCGGTATGTACACTATGCCGTGGACAAATCTCAGTTTGCCTATATACTTTTGGCTCGTATTCTGGGTTATGGGGATCGGGTTTCACGCCGCGACGGTATAAATATATGGATCAGGTTGCACGTTGCAACAGTATAAATATATGGATCGGGTTGCACGCCGCGACAGTATGAATATATGGATCGGGTTGCACGCCGCAACAGGATGAATATATCGATCGGGTTGCACACCGCAACAGGATGTATTTCTAATTGTTGATATGTTCGGGATACCTATATGTTCTGGCTATCTTACGTTCCTAGTTGTTAATGAGTTTGCGATTCTATATGTATTTCTAGTTATTATCTGGCTCTGCCTTTTCATAATTTAAATAAAAGGAATTTGGTTTATCAGTTTTTCTTCTCGTGTGCTAGCTATCTTATTCTTTGAGGTGGCTAGTTTGCCCCACTTATTGGGTCTTTTTGATTCACCCTTGTTTGTTGTTTGTTTCTTGTCTATTTTATTTCATTTCGGCAGGTTTGCCCCAGGATTGAGTTCGCCACATTGTTCAGGAGCGAAGACGACTTCAACTGTCAGGGTGAGCTAGCTTTATTCTGGATGGCCACCAATTTTATGTTTATTATTTCAGTTGCATTTTGCTCCCTTTAGGAGGTATTTTCCTTCTTCTGTACTCTTAGATGTCTAGTCTGGATAGCCCTAAACCTAGTATGTTGGGTAGTCAGTTGTAATTTCTTTTGTACAGCTTAGAGGTATCAGTATGTCTGTGTTTTTTAAGTCTTATCCTTATTTATGAATTGTTATATTTATTTTCCTAATTTAATTGGTAAGGGTTCGCCGGACGGGTCTAGGGGAGGATGTCGGGTGCTCGCACGGCCTAACTGTATTCCGGGTCGTGTTATTTACCAACTTGATTAACAGAGCTGCCATGATGCTAAAGTCACGAACAAACCTTCGGTAAAGGCTAGCTAACCCATGGAAGCTACGAACTTGAGATACCGAGGCTGGAGTGAGGCCAATCTTTTATAGCCTCGACTTCTGATTCATCGACTTCAACACCATTTGCACTCGCAACAAATCCTAGAAAGACTACACGCTCAACACAGAAGGCACACTTCTTGAAGTTAACGTATAACTTCTCTTCTCTAAGGGTTTCAAGCACTAGCCTTAAGTGTTCGACATGTTCATCCACAGATTTACTATAAACAAGTATGTCATCGAAGTAAACGACAACAAACTTATTTATGAACGGTTTTAGCACATGGTTCATCAAGCGCATGAATGTGCTTGGTGCGTTAGAGAGGCCAAAAGGCATCACTAACCATTCATAGAGACTGAATTTGGTCTTGAATGCAGTTTTCCACTCATCTCTAGGTTTTATTCGGATTTGGTGGTAACCGGACTGAAGATCTATCTTCGAAAAGCATGAAGAACCACTTAACTCATCTAGCATGTCATCTAATCGAGAGATAGGATGACAATACTTTACCGTGATTTTGTTGACTTCTCAGCAATCAACACACATTCACCATGTTCCATCTTTCTTCGGGATAATGATATTAGGAACGACGCAAGGACTCAAACTCTCTTGAACAAGGCCCTTGTTTAGCAATTCGTCCACCTGCCTTTGGAGCTCTTTGGTATCTTCGGGATTACGCTAGTATGCAGGCTTGTTGGGGATTCGATACCCCGGAATGAAGTCAATTTGGTGCTGGATTCCTCTCAACAAAGGCAATCCAGCTGGCATTTCTTCGGGAAACATGTCTACGAAGTCCTGCAAAACACTTTGAACAGCACTAGGCAAAGGGTTATTGTTAGAAAAATCAGCATTAGAGTTTAGAAAGATACCCTTGTGCACGAGGCAAATCATCAACTGACCGTTGTAGTTGCCTCGTGTATACTTACCCAGTTGCATGATTGCACAAATATTTCTTACCTTGGGCAGTGAGCATTTGTCTTCGGCCACAATTGTTGTCCCAATCGGAGACTTAGCTTTGGTCGTTTGTTTCAGCTCCTTCATTCTTTTATAGTCCTCGCTGACTTGTTTCGGAGACAATGGTTTGAGTATAAAACTCTCACCTCTGAGCTTAGCAGTGTAAGTGTTGGTTCATCCGTTATGTATCACCGACCGATCATACTGCCATGGTCGACCCAAAAGAAAATGACAAGCTTGCATCGGTATCACATTGAATATCATTTCATCTTGATAATCTCCCACTTTGAACTTGATCCACACTTGCTTGACAAGCTTCAACTCTCCACATTTATTTAACCACTGCAATCGATAAAGATGAGGATGTTTTGAGGCAGGTAATCCCAATTGTGAAACCAAGGTTTCGCTCACCACATTTGCACAACTACCCGAATCAATAATCATCAAACAAACTTTCCCTCTTACTCGACACCTTTCATGGAAAAGATTTTCTCTTTGATTGTCCTTTTCTTCGAGAGTCGTGCAGCTCAAATTTCTTCAAACCACAAAAAACATTTCAGGATGATCAGCTTCGGCAGCTGCACGACCATCATCATTTTCAGCTCAGTCAGCCTCCTCGACATTTTCTTCTTCGGTGTCACTCGCTTGCTCATGGACTGTTCCATATCTGAGAAAAAGCATAACATTACGAATTGAAGCACTAGGAGTATTGAGTTGAACTTTACCTCCCACTTTTCTTGATTGGTTAATGGTCACTCCCCTTTCGAAGAGTTTCTTCGGATCTCGGCCAGTGTTGGCACTTCCTGGATTAGGACTCTTCCAATCTTTACCTCGATTCAAAGGAGTTGAAGAAGTGACTCCTCGATACCATTTTGCTTTGTCGTCCTTCACCCATTTTTCAGCTTCGATGGATGCATGGAAAACATCTTCCAAAGTTTGATACACATGCAGCCTAAATTGAGATGACACATCTCGAGTCAAGCCATTTTTTAATCGAATGATGGCTTGCTCATCATTTTCTTCCATATCAAGAGCCAATCGAATTCTTTCGAGCTCATCATAGTATTCTTCAACCGATTTGGACCCTTGTTTCAATTCGAAGAGCTTCCTAAGTTGTTCCTGCCGATATTTGGCAGTCACATACTTAGCATTCATTGCTCTCTTCAACTGCAACCATGTGGTGACCTCGGGATAAGCATTCCTTCGCCTCAATTTTTTGTCAGCCTCCCACCATGTTGATGCATATGCCTCGAACAAAGCAATATCATGTGCAACTTTTCTCTCTTCGGTCATCTCATTTGTTTCGAAGATTCGCTCCAATCGAATCTTCCAATCAAGATATTTGTCCGAATCACTAATTCCGTTGAAGAGTGGAATAGTGATCTTGACACTGTTCAAGTTTGAATCACGAGCACCTCGGATAGGCTCCAGATACTCATCATAATTGTATGCTCAAAATATTGATAAACATTTGCACCTCGGCCTCGACCTCAGAAATTTCCATGACGTCGTTGAATCTGCCTTCGTTGAACGAATGGTGGCTCATACTCAGCTTCAACCTCAGGAAATTTTCCATCATCGACCCTTCATCAACGACCACGACTTGTCTTCGGGCCCTTGGAAGTGGTATTCTTTCACCTTGGAGAATGCTCAAGTTTAGATAATCAGTTTAGGGATTGCCCAAGTTTTGTTGTTCCGCTTGGGGATTGCCCAAATGTTGTTCAGCTCGGGGATTTCCCATAGCTTCATTTCGAACAGCCTCATTCTTTCATCCGTTGTTGTCGAACAAGCTCAGCAAATTGCTCCGGTTGCATAGGAGTAGAGTTGCTAGTTCCAGCGCTGGACCTCGGCAAGGCCACAGACACACTCCCTTGCTCGAGGTTAGCTGCTCGAGCACTCACTCCTTTTATCTCGGCACTGATGCCTTGTATCACAGCCATGAGATCGGCTAACGACACCTCAGGTGTCTCAACGCCTTTTTTCCATCGCCTCCATTCCCAGCCATGGTACCTGCACAATTCACCTCACACACTCCCTCACTTTTATTGGGCAGCGCTCGGGTCCACTCAATTTGTAGGCTCGGTCACTCAAGAACTTGTAGCCAATGGCTTCCTCGATTGATCAACTTCTCTTAGTTCCTTCGAATTTTACAAGTTACATTGTCTCCTTCGGGAAGAGTGAATTGATAATGACAGATGGAACAGATACTATTTAACTGTGCTCGGGAAGTCAAAGAATTGTCTACGAAATTTGGACTCCGGTAACCCCTTGTACGAGTTCCTATAAGCTCAAACAAATTAGTACAACCTCGAGTAGAAAGATTTACTCCAGAGATCCACTAACGAGAATTTATCAAACACAAGAAAAAGTGAAAACCTAGGAGAATCTACACTTCGATTCCTCTTTTGGATCCCCGGTCACGTCATCTCTTGTACGGACAAAAAGTGGTCCATCCTTTGTACAGATTTGGGTTTATCTTTATCCACTTTCCCTTTTATAGCCAACAAAATTTTCACCTGGGTGTTTTGATTTTAACACTTTTCCCCTTCCTCCTTAAATGGAACAGTGGATTTCTTACTCTGGTGTACGGATGAAAATAAACGTTGTTCATAGTCCACGATTTTAACAGGATTTGGGTTGTTTTTCACTCCGGTAACTTTTAACATCGAAGTCAATCGCGAGCAAAGCTAAGAACAGCTTCTCTTCGTCCGTACACTGTTACCATGTAACAAGTTTCCGGCGTACGGACGGTGGCTCAAACAGTGGAACTTCGATTCTCAACTCAAAAACTCAACCCAAATCAACAAGAACCACCCGTATTCAACAAAGAAGAACCAAAATTCAAATTGGGGTTTTCAAACACCAACATCGCAATAAAACAGTCTAAAATCGACGAGAAACCTTAGTCGACAAACAGTGTACGACAGGTGCTCATTCGAATCCTCGGAGAGTGGTGAACAAGAATCAATGGTTTTTCGATCCAAGCAACCAACAATCAAACCAATTTTTTTTTTGAATTTTTATTTTCTACTTTATTTTTTTGGGTAAATAAAAACACAACAGTAACAACAACAACAAACGAAGCTGAAGCTGAAACTGAAAGACACAAATGCATGAGATAATGACGAACAGGATTGGGGTTGTAAGAACAAGCCCAAACCGTGCTTTGATACCAAGATGGTGCAAGCTTAATCGGAGAAGAAGAAGCTTAGCATGGTGCAAGCTTAATCGGAGAAGAAGAAGCTTAGCAACTGAAGACAATATCAACGGAAAATAAAGATAGAAGCAAGACAAATCTCTTGCTTCGTTAGAATAAATCAAAGGAACTGGTCTCGGTTCAAACAACGGAAGAACAAGAAGATGCACCTATGCTAAGCAACAATCCTCAAGAAGAACTCATGCTTCTTGCAAATTGAATGACCAAAGAAGAATTTGTTCAAAAAATTACACCGAATGACACAAGTTCTTATAAATTCACACGACGGGGTCGGCTCTCAACGGAGACACAAATAGAAATAGCTATGTTTAACATTCATTCAAAAACTAGGTCCCTACAAATGAAATGAAAGGAGGTTTATATAGACAATACTAAGGGAAAAATAATAAAACGGTCACAGACGACCAAAAAGAATAAGCCACGCAGATACAGATTAAATTGTGGAAGCTAAAAAGACAGGATAGGACGGATCTTGAACTCCCTACGAAGTAGCCACGAATAACGGGTTCCGTGACACCTTCGATTCGGGTCAAGAACAACCTATGCTAATTCGTACGGTCCTCAAGACGCACGTGGGTCAAGAAAAGGGCCCGGTCGGGTTTGGAATGAAGGTCAATTAGTGCCACTAATCGATTCAAACCAAAAAGAAAAGGTTCATTTCATAGAAGAATCTCATCTCAAATTATTCTCATCAATATTCAAAGTAAGCTAAGTTCAAATGAAAGACTAAGGACCCTTTTATAGGTGTCCCATACACATGATATAAAGTCTAAAAGACCCCAAAGTGGGCTTAAAGGATAAAAGCCACGGAGGGATAAACTAGAAAATGCATAGTAAAATAAATAGGATTTCCGTCTAGTCATCAGAGAAGTGGGCGGTCTGCCCCTTAAAAGAGGCGCCCCACCTCTGCATAAGTGGAGAGAAAATGAAATTGGGCAGTGCGTCCGCCTTCCTAGAGTGTGTGGTCCGCCTGCTCGAGATCCAGAAAGCATGCATTTCCATACTTGGCTGATTTTCCAACCATCTTCAGCTAGGCGGTCCGCCCCTTTTAGGAGGCGGTCCGCCTCATCCTGGAGCTTCTTGAGGAGCCTCAAAATGTGTCTTGGATGCTCCTCCATCTATCCTAGGTGGTCCTACTTCCATGGCGTTCCAATGCATGATCTTCAAGCCTCTTCTGGAGTCCTCTTCTATGTCCATCCAAGTCAAGTGGAGGTGAATGTTTTGGATCATCTTGGCTTGGCTTCTAGTGAAAGGCCTTGAGGTAGTTTGCCTAGTTTTCCCCGCTTCATCCTCTCCTTCTTGGGAAGATTTCGTCCTCGAAATCATGGCCTCCTCCTCTCTGGCATCACCATCCCCTACATCAAAAGGAGTCAAGTCAGAAATGTTGAAAGTATATGAGACATTATAATTACCGGGTAGATCAATCACATAGGCGGTGTTGTTGATCTTGGAAAGCACTTGGAATGGTCCATCTCCTCGGGGTGCCAACTCCCCTTTCCTAAGGTTTTGAAACCTTTCTTTGCGGAAGTGCACCAACACCCAATCTCCTTTCTTGAGCTCTAGCTTCTTCCTTCCCTTGTTCTTCTTGTATGCCACTTTTGAATAGGCTTCCTCCAAGTTCTTCCTTGCTTTAGCATGGATCTCAAGCATAGCCTTTGCTCGGCTTTTACCTTCAAAACTAACAATCACATCCTTGGGCAAAGGGGTTAGATCAAGTGGGATCAAAGGATTAGAGCCAGAAACACACTCAAATGGAGTCATACCAATCATGCTATGCAAAGTGCGGTTATATGCAAACTCCATAAGAGGAAACTTCTCAACCCAAGTCCCGGCCATACCTCGGGTCATAGCTCTAAGAAGAGCACCCAAAGTTCGGTTCACCACCTCAGTTTGCCCATCCGTTTAAGGGTGGTGGGACGTAGAGAACAATATCTTTGTGCCAAGAGCACCCCACAAACTTCTCCAAAAATGGCTAAGGTACTTAGTATCCCTATCACTTAGAAATGTTTGAGGCACACCATGCAACTTTAACACATGATCAATGAATAGAGAAGCAACATGGTGTGCATCATCACACTTTTTACATGGAATAAAGTGAGCCATTTTTGAAAACCTATCCACGACAACATAAATGCTATCATGTCCCCTCCTAGACTGTGGCAATCCCATAACAAAGTCTATAGAAATATCAATCCACGGGCTAGTAGGTATGGGGAGAGGAGTATACAAACCATGGGGGTTCGGCTTGGACTTAGCATGATTGTACTCAAGGCAAGTATTGCAAAGTTTCTCAACTTGCATCCCCATCTTAGGCCAATGGAATTATTCCATGAGAATGGCCAAGGTCTTGTTTCTCCCAAAGTGTCCCATCAAGGCCCCACAATGGGCTTCACGATAAGCAATTCTCTCCATGAGGACTCGGGAACAAAAACTCTACCATTTTTAAAGATATAGCCATCTACCCATTGGTACTTCTCAACTCTTTCTCCTTTCTCAAGAGCTTCATGAATGCTCTTTAGCTTAGGGTCTTGAGCATACATCAATTTAATGCTCTCAAAACCCATGAGCTTGGAGGCAAGAGTGGTGGCTAGAACAAACTTCCTAGAAAGTGCATCCGCCACAACATTTTCGGCTTCCCTTTTGTATTGAATCACATAAGGGAAACTCTCAATGAACTCCACCCATTTGGCATGCCTCTTGTTCAACTTCTCTTGACCCCTAAGATGTTTGAGTGACTCATGATCACTCTTAATCACAAATTTCCTAGGCCAAAGATAATGTTGCCAATGAGCAAGAGCTCTCACTAGGGCATACAAATCCTTGTCATACGTAGAGTAATTCAAGGTTGCAACCTTCAACTTTTCACTAAAGTAGGCTATGAGTTTTCCATCTTGCATGAGAACACCACCAATTCCCACCCCCGAGGCATCACATTCAACCTCAAATACCTTTCTAAAGTCGGGCAATTGCAATAGAGAGACGCACTCAACCTACTTTTCAATTCTTGGAAGGCCTTCTCTTGAGGCTCTTCCCACACAAAAGGCTTGTCTTTCTTCACCAATTCGGTGAGTGGAGCGGAAATGGAGCTAAAGTCCTTCACAAATCTCCTATAGAAGCTAGCAAGACCATGAAAGCTTTTAACTTGAGACACGGTAGTGGGAGTAGGCCAATCTCTAATGGCCTCTACCTTGGACTCATCGACTTCCACTCCTTGGGCACTCACTACAAACCCAAGAAAGACTACCCTTTCAACAACAAAGGCACATTTCTTATAACTAGCAAAGAGCTTCTCGGCTCTCAACACTTCAAGCACTTGCCTTAACTGATCAACATGGTCGTCTAATGACTTGCTATATATCAAAATGTCACCAAAGTAGACGACCACGAACATGTTGATGAATGGCTTCAACACATGATTCATTAGCCTCATAAAGGTACTAGGTGCGTTGGAGAGGCCAAAGGGCATCACCAACTATTCATATAGACCAAATTTGTTCTTGAATGTGGTCTTTCACTCATCACCCGATTTTATATGGATTTGGCGGTAACCGGACCTAAGGTCTATCATTGAAAAGATGCTAGAAACACTTAGCTCATCAAGCATATCATCTAAATGAGGTATGGGATGTCGATACTTTACTGTGATTTTGTTAACCGCTCGGCAATCCACACACATCTTCCATGTGCCATCCTTCTTTGGAACAAGTATTACGGGCACGACACATAGACTTAGGCTCTCTCGAACCAAGCCCTTAGTAAGCAATTCATCCACTTGCCTTTGAAACTCCTTTGTATCTTTGGGATTGCTTCTATAGGCCCGCTTGTTTGGGATTTGGGATCCCGGGAAAAAATCAATTTGATGTTCAATACCCCTCAAAGGAGGTAAACCACTTGGCATCTCATCCGGGAACATATCCCCAAAAATCTTTAAAACATTTTCAAGCACACTAGGTAAAGGGTTAGAAGAATAACCAAATTCGGAAGATAAGATCATACCTTTGTGTACAAGGCAAATAAGCATTTTTGTGCCACTATTCCCTCTCAAAAGCTCACCCGGTTGCATCATGGTACAAATGTAACCGGTAGAAGAAGGTGGAGTCACAACTAGGCTCTCGGCCAAAGGTCTAGTCTCCATAATTGACTTAGCCTTTGCCGCTTCTTTCAACCCCCTCATGCGCCTATACTCATCACTCACTTGTTTAGGCGACAAGGGCTTTAGCACACACTTTTTCCCCTCATGCTTGACCGTATAGGTATTGACAGGACCATCATGCATCACATTTCTATCAAATTTCCATGGCCTACCAAACAAGAGATGGCAAGCTTGCATAGGCACCACATCAAACATATGCTCATCTTGATAGTTCCCAATTTTGGACTTTATCAAGACTTGCTTCACCACCTTCAACTCCCCACACTCACTTAGCCATTGCAAACGGTAGGGGTTTGGGTGTTTCAAAGTGGGCAACTTCAATTGGGAGACCAAAGATGGGCTCACCACAGTGGCACAACTTCCCGAATCTATTATCATTGAACACATTTGCCCCATCACACGATATCTAACATGAAAAAGGTTTTCTCTTTGCACATTTTCACTCTCTTCTACAAGCATGGCACTCAAACTCCTCCTAACAGTAAGAAACATGTTAGGGTCATCTCCTTCCTCTTCCTCTCCTTCCTAAACAACCTCACTCTCCTCCACTCCCTCATCCTTAGGTTCACTATCTTGTTCATACACTGTTCCATCATCCATAACAATCGTGGTATTTCGAGTAGGACAATCTCTAGCAAAGTGACCATACCCTTTGCATTTGTGTCATTGAAAAGAAGAAGAAGTAGGAGTGTTCAATTGAGTTTTGGAATTACCTCCCATATTTGGTGTTGGATTCTCATAAGACTTCTTCACATCTCTACTAGCACTTGCACCACTTGAATTTGGGAATTTTGCATTTGGAGTCTTCCACTCCTTTGACTTACTCACGGGAGTAGTAGTGTTGCTCTAGTAGCGGGTGGACTTCTCTTCTTTGAGCCATTTCTCGGCTTCAACCACAGCCTCATATAAACAATGATGAGATTGAAACTTGTGAAACCTAAATTGAGAGGCTATCTCTCGTTTCAACCCACTCCTAAATCGAATCATGGCCGGCTCATCTTCCTCCACATCCATGTCTAAGGTCATCCGAATTTGCTCAAACTCATTGTAGTACTCCCCAACCGTCTTGTGGCCTTGTTACAACTCATAAAGCCGTTTGAGTTGGTCTTGACGATATTGGTGAGTCACATACTTCTCATCCATTACATGAGTCAATTCACCCTAAGTAAGGTTCCCGGGCAAAGCATTTCTTCTTCTTGACCTCTTGGTTGCCTCCCACCAAGTAGAAGCAAAAGATTCAAAGGAAGATATAGCATATTTGGCTTTCTTCTCCTCGGTCATGTCACTGATATCAAACACTCTTTCCATGGTTAACTTCCACTCAAGATACTCAACCGGGTCACTTCCCCCTTTGAATGTAGGAATAACAAGTTTCACACTATTGAGATTATTGTTGTCACGACCCCTTCGGTACGGCTCCGGTTGGCCCCCAAAGTTGTCATCATAAGCATCATAATCCCTTCTACAATTCCATCCAACATTCCCCATGGGTGGCCCTCGACCTCGACCTCGACCTCTACCTCTACCCCTATTCACATCCCGACCCCCCATTCATAGCTCTCCTAACCGGATAGGGAGCTCCATAGTCTTCATCATCATACCCGGCCTCTTCCCATTCTTGAGCTTCATCAACATGCTCAAGAAGTGCAATGTTTTTATGGGCTCTAGGGAGTTGGGAATTGCCTTGGGGATTTCCCAAAAAGTGGGAATACCCACTTGTTGGGGGATTGCCCAACACATTCTCATTTCTAGCAAGATCATCTTCAAGCTTTTGTTGTCTAACCAATTTGGCAAATTGTTCCAGGTTAATGGTTGAGCCACTTGTACCTTCACTGGTTTCAAGTTGGACACTCGGGGTCCTTCTTTCAAAATTTTCAAGCCTTAGGCTCATACCTTCCAACTTGGCCATGATGGTAGCCAAGAAACCCTTCATAGGATCATCACCTTCACTAGCCATGGTACTTACAAAACAAACAAACGGTTAGTGAAATAACCTCACACACACAACTCACTTGAATGTCACTCGTGTACACTCGTTTAGTGATGGGGGGATTTATCACTCAATCTTGAACCAAAGGTGAACTCGTAGTTGAACCACGTTCCTAATCAACAACCAAGCAATCCACAAGATCACACACTCTTCGGAACGAGTGGAATTAATGGGACTCGATGGACGCTAAGTTCTTTAAATGCGGACTTGAATCAAATGGTTCTACGAATTCTTCTTCGAGTTCTACTCTCTTCTAGGCACGACTATCCTAAAAGCTCAAATGATTAGCACCAATCGAGTAGGAATGTTATTCTAATAGTACTAAACGGATGCAATGCAATCAAATAAAACACGAAAACCTATGAATTCCAACTACCCGGACAACTTCCAAAAACAGGTGCCCCACCCCTTCAGAGTGGGCGGTCCACCCAAAATTCTGCAGTGGGGAGTAGGTGGTCCGCCTCTACAACTAGGCGCCCCGCTACCCAAAAATCCAGAAAGCTCAACAAAAACAGGCGGTCCACCTCTTAGACTAGGCGCCCTGCCTACTGTGTTCTTCAGCACAATCCACAATGGTGTTTCTTGGTTTTAGCACCCAAAAATCCAACAATTTTCAAGATGTTTTCCCAAATGAAAGGAACCCAATTGTATTTTAAACTACTATGATCAAACCCTAATGATTTTATCAACAACAATCAAATTTCAATGTTCTTCAAGTTCATAGCAAGGGTTTCTCATAACAAGGGTTTGAAATCATCAAATCTTGTTTCACAACTCCAAATCAAGAGTTATTGGTACCAAATTGACGGGTTTTCAATAAGGAACAAACCCCGATATCAATCAATCAATCAATAGGTCAATCAATCCAAGAAACATGATCCAATTTTTTGGTGTTTTTCAACTTTTTCAATTTTTTTGTATTTTCTTCTTTTTCCACAACAACAAATAAGAAAGTAACTTAGGAACGAAGAACAAGGATCAAGGGTTTGTAAAAACAAATCCCAAGCCTTGCAATAATACTAAGATGATACGAATTAAAATGCGGAAGCTAAAAAGACACGATAGGAGCAAGACGGATCTTGAACTCCCTGCGAAGTAGCCACGAAGAACGGGGTCTGTGACACCTTCGATTCGGGTCAAGAACAACCTATGCTAATTGTACGGTCCTCAAGACGCACGTGAGTCAAGAAAAGGGCCCTATCGGGTTTGGAATGAAGGTCAATTGGTGCCACTAATCAATTCTAGCCAAAAGTAAAGGTTTATTTCATAGGAGAATCTCATCTCAAATTGGTGTCATCAATATTCAAAGTAAGCTAAGTTCAAATGAAATACTAAGGGCCCTTTTATAGGTGTCTCATACACATGATATAAAGTCTAAAAGACCCCCAAAGTTGGCTTAAAGGATAAAAGCCGCGTAGGGCTAAACTAGGAAATGCATAGTAAAATAAATATGATTTCCGTCTAGTTATCAGAGAAGTGGGTGGTCCGCTCCTTAAAAAAGGCACCCCGCCTCTGCATAAGTGGAGAGAAAATGACACTGGGCAATGGGCGGTCCGCCTGCTCGAGATCCAGAGAGCATGCATTTCAATACTTAGCCGATTTTCCACCCATTTTCAGCTAGGCGGTCCGCCCCTTTTAGGAGGCGGTCCCCCTCATCCTGGAGCTTATTGAGGAGCCTCAAAATGAGTCTCAGATGCTCCTCCATGTAGTCTAGGTGGTCCTCTTTCCATGTCGCTCCAATGCATGTTCTTCAAGCCTCTTCCGGAGTCCTCTTCCATGTCCTTCCTAGTCAAGTGGAGGTAAATGTCTTGGATCATCTTGGCTTGACTTCTAGTGAAAGGCCTTGAGGTAGTTTGCCTAGTTTGCCCCATATCACACGCAGGGCTGAGTAAGTTAAGTGTTCGGACACTCCTTCGGTATCAAACACTTGTGTTTGGACGCTCTCCCTTCGGTTGCTTGCTTTAATGTTCGGCATCGATATTTTATTTCGAACACTTGAGCTCGAACTCTTGAACTCGAGCGCTCTCCCTTCGGTTCTTAGCTTTATAGTTCGGCGTCGATGTTGAGTGTTCAGTTTCTCTCTTCTTCAGGCTCGAGCTTGTAGATGACCCCTTCAAATCTTGAGCTCAGCCAATCAACTTCGGATCAGTTGCTTTCTCCCGACCACGCCAATTGAATGTGAGCATCGTGCAACAACTTTGCTTGGCTGCATGTCATCGGCCTCGATGGGATGAATGTCTGATCAGCACGGAGTTGGGCTGCATCATTATCTTAATCACCTTGCATATGCTGATGACATGATTATTTTTTCATATATAGAGGAGGGATCTTTGAAGCTGGTGATGGCTACGCTTGGTAGCTATGAGGGTTCAAGTGGTCAGAAAATTAACAAGGAGAAAAGTGTTGTCTATTTGCATTATCAAGTTCCACAGTTGATAGTTGACAAGGTGCGTGACATCACTAGGATACCCAGAGGGGAGTTCCCTTTTAAGTATCCTAGTGTTCTTATTTATTATGGTAGGAGGAAAAATTGTCACTATAATTAGTTGGTGGTAAAGGTGAAAAAAAATTTGATTCATGGACGGATAAGTTGTTGTCTATAGGGGGAGGGCTACTTTGATTTCTTCTGCTCTTCAGAGTATGTCTATTCATCTCTTATCTGCATGTGATTTACCTGTGGATGTAGCTAAGCTTCATAAGATGTTTGCTAACTTTTTTTTTTAGAGATATACTGTGTGTATGGATAGCAGACAATGGGCCTCCTAGAAGACTATATGTCATTCTATTAATGAAAGTGGACTTGATTTCAGAAATTTGTATGATATCTCTAAAGCTTTGTTTGCTAAGCTTTGGTAGAATTTTAGAACCAACCAGTCCTTGTAGAGAACCTTTATGAGCAAAAAATATCTGAAGCAGCATCATACATTGTGAGTGTCATAGAAGAAAGGGATGTATGTGTGGAAGCAGATGATTCAAGCTAGGGAGTCAATTGAACATGAGAAAAAGGGTTGCCTGGTGTACAAAGTATCCTGCGTTCACGCAGGATTCGGAGAAGGGCCCCACCCCAAGATGTATGATGTACGCAACCTAACCTAATGCAAGCATTTGTGTCTGTTTTTAGGGCTTGAACCCATGACCTATAGGTCACACGAAGACAACTTTACCAGTTTCTCTAAGGCTCCCCTTTAATTGAACATGAGATATAGTGGCAATTGAAGTCGGGCAATTCATACTTTTGGTCGGATAATTGGACAGGTTTAGGGGCGTTATATCATGTCACAGGTCCTGAATTTATGTGTGATATGATCACTGTGTGCATAAAAGAGGTGGTGGAGGAGCGGATGCAGAACCCAGACCATGTTGGTGAGCTATTGACTGAGGAGTTAGCTGAGCATGTAGTGGTAAATATTAAACCTCCTTCATCTTCAGATGCTCATGATAGATCTTTCTGAATAGCAAGTTCGAAAGGTAATAGTTTCTGTTAGCTCGGCTTTCCAGTTGGTAAGAAAAAGAAAGAAACCTTCTGATTTGTATAACCATATTTGGGTCAGGGGTGTGCCTTTCAAAATGTCATTCTTTCTATGGCGTTTATGGAAGGGAAAATTACCCCTTGATGATATGATAAAATGATGGGGTTATAATTTTCCATCTAGATGTCATTGTTGTGTGAATCGTAGGGAGGAAACCATTGCCCATGTATTTTTATATGCTCCTGCTGCATGCTTTATGTGGAAATATTTTTCTAACTTGGAAAGTATAATAATTAATGGGTTGAATTTGGTACAAGTTATTAATGCATGGAGGAAAGATTTCAAATGCTAGAATGGCATATCAGGTTATGCAAAATGTTTTCATGTTCTTGCAGGTTAGGAGGAATAATTTTAAGTATGATTCTGGTAGGTTTGTTGATTTAATCCAGGTTCTTGAGGTTTATGTCCCTAAGTTGAAATACATTAGGGCAAGCTGGATGCCTCCTGAGGTTGGTTAAGTTAAATACAATACAGATGGTGTCACAATAGGCAATTCAGGGAATAGTTCTTGGAGTTTTTGTATTAGAGATTTGAGTAGTGACTTGATTCATGCCTAGGCGCAGGAGATAGATTACTTTGTGTGAAACAAATACTATGGAAGAGGCTTTGGCTATATTACATGGGATGAGGTATGTGGCCCGACGCAGGGAAAACAACCACAAGACCCTTTACTACAAGCTAAGCCAAAGCAATCCATGATGCTCACCTTCACTTGGTAAGGAAATGCTTGGACGTGGAAGATGGGAGCTCCGGAACAACCTTGAAGATCATGCATTGGAGCACCATGGAAGGAGGACCATCTAGGTCACACAGATAGGCTCAAGAGACACAAATTGAGGTGCCTCAAGAGGCTTCAGGAAGAGGCGGACCGCCTACTCAAAGAGGCGGACCGCCTGATTTTTGCACACTCTCTGGATCTTGAGTGGGCAGACTGCCCATCTGCAGAGGCGGACCGCCTACTCTGTTGAAGACTGAAGAGGGGGGGGCACCTTGAGGGGTGGGCGGACTTCCTACCCTTGATGCGAGCCAATCCGAGTTTTTGAGTTATTTTATGTGTAATTCCAACTATGGCCCTAAGTGGCTTCTATTGTTTAAACCCACTTAGGGGTATTTTAAACACTTCATTTCATGTATGTAGAAGACTATAAGAGTCTTCCTTAGATCTTGATCTATCTTTGAATACAAAACACAAGAGAATTCTCTCTATTGAAACCTATGAATTTTGGCTTGATTTCAATTGGACGATTCCAAGTTGAACTTCAAACCTTTCTGATCATTCTATTTGCAAGGACCTCGTGATTCTTGAGGATAGTTGCATAATGTTGGTGATTCTTGACCTTCGTTTGGGGTCTAACAAAATATCATTCTTCGTTGCTACTTTAACAATCGTGTGAGTCTCGTCTCGTCTCGTCTCGTTTTTGTCTCTTTTTCACTTTCGTAGTTTTCCCTACATTAGTTGGTATCAGATCAAGGCTACGGTTACATTCGTACGAACCCTCATCCTACTCTTTGTGCTTGTTATCTTTGTTTCTTGTTGGTTTTCATGTTCTTGTCCTTGTTAAATTGAAAAAGAAGAAAAACTTCAAAAACAAAAAAATCACTAGTTGCTCTTAGTTATGATGTTTTCTTTGATGATTTTTATCAGAGATTGTATGTTAACATATTTCCATTGATTGGGTACCCACAAATCACATTTTAATGTTGTGAATCGAAAATCTTGAAAATCAAATTTCCAAAAGTTGAAAACCCTAGAATTTGTTCCAAAAATTTCTTGATTTGGATTTTTGTTGGTTGAAAGTTGTTATAAATCATTGGGGTTTGCTTGTAGTAGTTGAAAACATATTGGGGAACCTTTGAATTGGGTAAACACCTTGAAACCTTGGAAAATTGGGTGCCAAAAATCAAGAACATGAAGTTGAAATTGTGCTGTGAAACCCAGTAGGCGGACCGCCCAAAATTTGTCTGCTCTCTGAATTTTGCATAGGCGGACCGCCCAGTCCTGAAGGGATGTCTGGGTAGCTCGTTTCATAGGTTTTCGTATTTTGTTTGCTTCCGTTACTTCCAGTTAGTACTTTGACAGTAATTCTCCTACTCAATTAGTACTAATTCATTGAGCACTTAGGATATTCGTGCGTGTTGGTGGTTGATAACTTCCAAGAAGACTCGTAGGATATCTTTGGCTCAAGTTCTCACTTAAAAGCCGAACGTTCATAGAGTCCCATTAACTCCATTTGTCCCGAAGAGCATTTGGAACTTGTTGAATTGTTTGGTCGTTGAAGTGGTTGTTCAACTCCGAGGAAGACTTTTGAATCTAGCACGAGTGAATCTACCCCCAACTTGAGTGAACACGAGCAACAATCAAAACTGAGGGAGTGCGTGAGGACTTTTACTCTAATCTTTTTTCTTGTTTTTGATTGTTTGTAGGTACATGGCGGAATCCCGGCTAGTCTATTGGCCGAGGTGAAGGCTTTAAATCTCAAAATAGAAGTTCTTGAAAAGGAACAGACCCGAGTGTCCATAAAGATGCCGGAGAAGGCACAAGTGATGACTCAATCATGAAACCGGATCAATATGCAGAGCTAGTTCATCGACAACGGTTGAGAGATGAAGCTCTTGCTCGAGAAAGATTGTTGGGAAATCTCTAAGCCTTGGGAAATCCCCAAGGTGAAGTTCCACTCATGCGGGCCCGAAGAAATATTGTGCCCCTTGAGCAAGTTGATGAAGCTCAAGAAGGGGAAGGCCCCGGACTTGGTGACAACTATGATGACTTTGATGCTCCCTATCCACATCGGAGGGCAATGAATGGAGGCCGGGGTATGGATGGAGGTCGTGGGCGAGGACAAGGACCTCCAAGGGCTTTTGTGGGGAGGAACTTGGGACGAGAGTATGAGGATGTAATTGATGTCTACTATGGGGGCCAACCGGAGCCAAACTGTGGAGGTCGTGACAACAACCTAAATAGTGTGAAGATCACTATCCCACCCTTTAAAGGGACTAGTGATCTGAAAAAGTTGTTAGAGTGGAAGGTTCAATTGGAGCGAGTATTTGATACAAATGACATGTCCGAGGAGAAGAAAGCCACTTATGCCATTGCTTCATTTGAGTCATATGCTTCCACATGGTGGGAATCCGTCAAGCGGTCAAGAAGAAGAGTTGGGATGCAAATGAACATTACTTGGGAGGAATTGAAAGAGGTAATGAGTACCAAATATGTGACACAAAAGTATAGGCAAGAACAACTCAAGAGGCTTTATGAGTTGAAATAAGGCTACAAGTCCATAGATGAGTATTTCAACGAGTTTGAGAAAACCGAATGGCCCTTGACATGGAAACGGAACATGAGGAGCAAGCTATCATCCGATTCAAGAATGGTTTGAGCCGGGAGATTGCTTCCCAATTGAAGCTACACATCTTTCATTCTCTTCAAGATGTTTGTGATGCCGCGATTGAAGCCGAAAAGTGGCTCAAGGAAGAGAAAGCTCCCCGCTTTAGGAGTACTACTTCTACTCCAATGACTCGACCAAAAGAATGGAAGAGCCCAAACACAAGTGGTGCAAGTGGAAGTCGTGATGTGAAGAAGCCTTTTGAGAAGGCTACCCCGAGAAGCGACTTCAAAGAAGTGGGAGGTAACTCTAAAACTCAATTAAATACTCCTTCTTCTTCTTCTTCTTCTTCTTCTTCTTCTTTCATATGCCACAAATGCAAGGGTTATGGCCACTTTACCAAAGATTGCCCCACCCGAAGAACAATGACAGTTATGGATGATGGGATGGTGTATGAGGAGGAAAGTGAGCCCGGGGGTGATGTTGTTGAGGAAAATGAGGTAGTTGAGGGAGAAGAGAGAGCGGCGAAGGGTAATGACCCTAATATGTTTCTAGTGGTACGCCGTAGTTTGAGTGCCATGGTGAGTGAGGAGAAGGAGGATGAGCAAAGGGAGAACTTGTTCCATGCTAGGTGTAGAGTGAGGGGACAAGTGTGCTCCATGATTATTGACTCGGGTAGTTGTGAAAATATGGTGAGCCAATCTTTGGTCTCACAATTGAAATTGCCTACCCTTAAGCACCCATGCCCCTACCATTTGCAATGGTTGAATGGGTGTGGGGAATCGAAGGTAGTGAAGCAAGTCCTGATTAAGTTCAAGATTGGGAACTGCCAAGATGAGCACATGTTTGACGTAGTGCCAATGCAAGCTTGCCACCTCTTTTTTGGTAGGCCTTGGCAATATGACAAGCACGTGGTTCATGATGGCCGAGCCAACACTTACACGGTCAAACATGAGGCAAGAAGTATGTGCTTACGCCCTATAACATCGAAGCAAGTGAGTGATGACTATAGGCGCATGAGGGAGTTGAGGGAAGCGGCTAAAGCTAAGTCCCCCATTATGGCCAAGCCTTTGGCCGAGACCCCACCATCTTCTATCGGTCGCATTTGTGCCATGATGTAATTACCGGGTGAGTACTTGAGAGGAAATGATAGTACCAAAATGCTCATTTGCCTAGTGCACAAAGGTATGGTTCTAAACTTCGATTGTGATTATTCTTCTAACCCTAACCCTTTGCCTAGTGCTATTGAGAATGTTTTGAAGGTATTTGAGGACATGTTCCCGGAAGAGAAGCCAAATGGTCTTCCTCCATTGAGGGGGATTGAGCACCAAATTGATTTTGTCCCGGGGTCCCAAATCCCAAACAAGCCGGCCTATAGGAGCAACCCCACAGATACAAAATAATTGCAAAGGCAAGTGGATGAGTTGCTCAACAAAGGGCTGGTTCAAGAAAGCTTGAGTCCGTATGCCGTACCGGTCATTCTTGTGCCAAAGAAGGACGAGACATGGAGGATGTGTGTTGATTGCCGTGCGGTCAACAAGATAACGGTAAAGTATCGTCATCCCATTCCTAGACTTGATGACATGCTTGATGAATTGAGTGGTTCTAGTATCTTTTCTAAGATAGATCTTAGGTCCGGCTACCATCAAATCCGGATGAAACTGGGTGATGAGTGGAAAACCGCATTCAAGACCAAGTTTGGTCTATATGAATAGTTGGTGATGCCTTTTTGTCTCTCCAATGCACCTAGCACTTTTATGAGGTTGATGATCCATGTCTTGAAGCCGTTTATCAACAAATTTGTGGTTGTCTATTTTGATGATATTTTGATATATAGAAAATCAATAAATGTTCATGTTGCCACTTGAGTCAAGTTCTTGAAGTGGTAAGAGCCGAAAGGTCTATCCCAATTTTAAGAAGTGTGCCTTTTGTGTTGAAAAGGTTGTCTTTTTGGGCTTTGTTGTTAGTGGAAATGGTGTAGAGGTTGATGACTCCAAAGTTAAAGCCACTAGAGATTTGCCTACTCCTACCACCGTGTCTCATGTGAGGAGTTTTCATGGCCTTGCTAGTTTCTATAGGCGCTTTGTTAGGGACTTTAGCACCATTGCCGCACCACTCACCGAGTTGGTGAAGAAAGACAAGCCCTTTGTGTGGGGAGAGCCTCAAGAGAAGGCTTTCCAAGAGTTGAAAGGTAGGTTGAGTACTGCCTCTATGTTGCAGTTGCCTGACTTCAGGAAGGCTTTTGAGGTTGAATGTGATGCCTCGGGGGTGGGTATTGGGGGTGTTCTCATGCAAGAAGGGGAAACTGTTGCCTACTTTAGTGAAAAGTTGTAGGGTGCAACCTTGAATTACTCCACGTGTGACAAGGAGTTGTATGCCCTTGTGAAAGCTCTAGCTCATTGGCAACATTATCTATGGCCTACAGAATTTGTGATCAAGAGTGACCATGAGTCACTCAAGCATCTTTGAGGCCAAAAGAAGCTTGTTTAGATTGCAAGCACGCCAAGTCTAAGTCTAATCCCTATGGCTTGTATACTCCTTTGCCTATTCCTACTAACCCATGGATGGATATTTCTATGGATTTCGTTATGGGATTTCCACGGTCTAGAGGAGGACATGATAGCATTTATGCTGTAGTGGATAGGTTCTCCAAAATGGCTCACTTTATTCCTTGCAAAAAGAGTAGTGATGCACAACATGTAGCTTCTTTATTCATTGATAATGTGTTAAAGTTGCATGGAGTGCCTCAAACCATTGTGAGTGATAGGGACACTAAGTTCCTAAGCCATTTTTGGTGGTGCTTGTGGGGTGCCCTTGGCACCAAATTGTTGTTCTCTACGTCCCACCACCCTCAAACGGATGGTCAAACCGAGGTGGTAAATCGAACCTTGGGGTCTCTTCTTAGAGCTATGACCCGAGGTAAGGCCAAGACTTGGGTGGAGAAGTTACCTCTCATTGAGTTTGCATATAACCGTACTTTACATAGAATGATTGGCATGACTCCATTTGAGTGCGTTTATGGTTTTAACCCTTTGATTCCACTTGATCTTACCCCTTTGCCAAGGGAGATGGTTGTTAATTATGAAGGTAAAAGCCGAGCTAAGGCTTTGATTGAACTCCATGCTTAGGCGAAGAAGAACTTGGAGGAAGCTTACGAAAAGGTGGCCTCCAAGAAGAACAAGGGGAGAAAGAAGGTGGAACTCAAGAAAGGAGATTGGGTGTGAGTGCACTTATGGAAGGAAAGATTCCCAAACGTTAGGAACGGGAAGTTGGCACCCCGAGGAGATGGCTCGTTCAAAGTGTTATCCAAGATCAACAACAATGCCTATGTTATTGATTTACCTGGTGAATACAATGTTTCAAATACTTTCGATGTTAGTGACTTGGCTCCTTGTGATGTAAGTGATGCCGTAGAGGATGACGCCTTAATTTCAAAGATGAAATCTTCTCAAGAAGGGGAGGATCGTGCGGGGAAAACCACCACAAGACCCTTTACTAGAAGCCAAGCCAAAGCAATCCAGGATGCTCACCTTTACTTGGAAAGGAAAGGCTTGGACGTGGAAGATGGGAGCTCCGAAACAACGTAGAAGATCATGTATTAGAGCACCATAGAAGGAGGACCATCCCGGCCATACGGAGAGGCTCAAGAGACACAAATTGAGGCGCCTCAAGAAGCTTCAGGAAGAGGCGGACCGCCTACTCAAAGAGGCGGACCGCCTGATTTTGCACACTCTCTGATTCTTGAGTGGGCGGACCGCCTGCTCTACTGAAGACTGAAGGGAGCGGGCGCCTAGAGGGGTGGGTGGACCGCCGACCCTTGATGCGAGCCAATTCGAGTTTTTGAGTTATTTTGTGTGTAATTCCAACTATGGCCCTAAGTGTCTTCTATTGTTTAAACCCACTTAGGGATATTTTAGACACTTCATTTCATGTATTTAGAAGACTATAAGAGTCTTCCTTAGGTCGTGATCTATCTTTGATTACAAAACACGAGAGAATTCTATCGATTGAAACCTATGAATTTTGGCCTGATTTCAATTGGACGATTCTAAGTTGAACTTCAAACCTTTCTGATCATTCTATTTGCAAGGACCTCGTGATTCTTGAGGATAGTTGCATAATGTTGGCGATTATTGACCTTCGTTCGGGGTGTAACGAAACATCATTCTTCATTGCTACTTGAACAATCGTGTGAGTCTCGTCTCGATTCATTTTTATCTCTTTTCCGCTTTCGTAGTTTTCCCTACATCATGGCAACTTCTACTTTTTCTCATATCTGTATTGAAATGGATTCTATGCTTATGAAGAATTTGTTGGAGAGAAAGTGGGAGACACCATGTGACACGATTCAAATTTTTGGAGGCCGTGCGGGCACTCGACTACCTCCCTAGACCCGTTGGACAAACCCTATAGGCTAAGACATACGATTTGAAACAATTTAGATAACAAAAACTTTACTTGGAAATACTAGAGAATCAATCTAAATAACATAAAAATGCGTATGAGACACATATTGTATATAAACTGGCATATTTACAAGCTTCCTGAATAAATACAGTTACTACCCAAAATACATAAGTCTAGAGGTTTCCAGATATGACATCTAAGAAGTCCCAAAAGATAAGTACATCTGTCGAAGGGAGAAAAATGAGATAAGACTAGAATATGTATAACCGGTGGCCTCAGTGAACAAGCTGGCTCACCAAAGAGAGCTAGAAAGGGGGCCTGCTCGTCAATCACGCTGCGGCTGACTGGGTCCGGGAGCGGAATCTGCCGAAATAAAATACAACAGAGAAACAGGTAGGGAGTGAGTCATAAGGACTCAGTAGGCGAGGAATAACTACTTAATTCTAAAAAAATAGTTAAGTTAGCTAGGGAAATGGTAAGTAACGGTATGTAACAGATAAAAATGTACAGATAGGCAAATAGCAGTCATATACAACATATATAAGCATATGAATTAAACGCAATTATAATGCAAGGGGGTCACATGTGTCCAATGAATGGAGCGATATCCTCCTACTCCAGGGCGGAATCCTCCTACCCTCATTGTAATGCAAGGAGCGGAATCCTCCTGCCCTCATATGACATAACAGCCCAGAAATCAAGAAACATAACCAGAAAATACAAAACAAGGTTGTGGCGAATACACTATCGCTCCAAACACACACGCAAGTATACGCGGTCGATCAAGTAATAAAGTGATAAGGAAAGTATCGTTCCCATGAGGACTATTGATTAACTACTAACTAAATCAGATAATTCCTTATAATCTAAACAAAAAGGGACTCAATAGTTGAGAATTTATAAAACTAAAATTAACTAATTAAACCAAGAAAATAATACCAAGTGAAACACGATTTTGGATTCAAGAAGGGATAATAGCCTAAGGTCATGGGATATCTACCAATCCCATTGAATTCTTCAGTTAATCTGACTAAATCAATTTTCTCTAGGTTACTAATCACAAGGTTAATATCACTCACAGGACTCTTTCGATACCCTGCTTTCCTATTCAAGCCAACCTAACACCTATATGTGTATGGAATTAGAGTTAACAAGAATTCATGTGCTTCTCCTGTATAGTGACTAAGCATGACTGTTAGGTATATTTTTATCCTAACCGCGAAACCATTCCCCGATACCCAGGTTCAGGAACACGCTCTATTCGATCCTATTGCAACCTGTAGTTCCCACTTTCGAGTTCAACCCTAGGTTCATAGATAGTATTCAATTGGTGATCAAGCAATCAAATAATTAGGCTCAGGATATGAATAAATAACCCAATTCAATAAACCAATAAAATCAAATCAACATCTGAAAAGCAACATTCATGGAGAATCCCACAACTATAGACTAGACAAACTAAATTAAAGAAAAGAGAAGAAACTCAATGTAGATGTTGAGCTCTAACCTATCTCTAGCGTTTCTATGCCTCCCAAAGGTTTTTGCCTACAAAAGTACGTCAATCCCCACTAAAAATATGTTTACAAGGGTTTAAATATGGAGTACAATAAGTGGGCCACGTTATTAGCCTTCCAAGCTGCTTTGGGACTGTTTTTCGGTGCATACAGCGGAGCATGCCTCGCGCCCATGGCTGTATGCACTGCTAGTCTTTGATTTCTTCAACTTTTCACTCTTCCAAGGCCATACAGCCGAGCATGCCAAGCATGGGAGGCTGTATGCGCTGCTTCTTCCTTATTCTTGTATAAATCAAGCTCCAATTTTCTTCATTTTGCTCCTAAAATATTCAATCACCTCAAGTTAGCATTTTACCTCAAATACATCATTGTTGGGCACACAATACAATGAAAACAACACAAAGTCTATAAGAAATCGACAATTAAACATAAGACCTATGCCCAACATCAACACACCACATTTAAACTATTGTTCGTCCTTGAGCAATTCAGACCAACAATACTCTAACTTCAATTTCATTCTCAAGAGAGCAACTCAATAATTAAGAATAACTACACATGTGACCATGGTTGATGCCAACAATTAAACCTTCTCACATGCATTTTTTCAAGCGCTTCCTCATATTTCAAAGTGCCAAAAGATTCCAAACATTTAAAAGTAATCGAACAATCAAATTGTAACATCCTAACCTCAATAACAGACTCTGTGCAACCACGTTTCTCAAGTCTGCTCACTTACCTAGACCGAGAGTCTAATAAAATCACCTATCCTTCATGAATCAAGTTCCCTCACAACAAATCAGAAGAAGTAGTCCAATACTCACAAGATATTGTAATTAATTTCAGGACTATACAGATAGAAAGAATTCACTCAACTCTCAGAAAGAAGTTCACATGCCACACAAGAAGTACCATAGGCTTGTCCTTTGTGTAAATCTCCACTAATGTAAGCCTGCTCAGTTTAAAATCAAATAGGACTTATTAAAGGTTGTAATGAAGGTTGCGAGTTAGGCAGGATAGATATGGATAAAGTGACTAGACCTCCCTAAGCACATACAGAACATCAATTTAGCACAATTCATTCTTTTAAAAATTCCTCCCTTTTCAATTTCAACTAGTATCCAATCTTTCCCTTTTTATTTACGTCCATTAATATTTTTCAGCTCACAAAAATTGCTTTTTTTTTTCCAACTTCCACACATTTTTTTCTACTCGATTGTTGGCCAGGCCATCAAGTAACTTTTTTCTTTCACTTTTTTTTTCTCTATTTTTTTTTTCTTCTCACAAGTACTTCTTTTACATGACAACTGGCACCAATTCACAAACCAACCATCCATTTTCTCCAACTTTAGCTATTCAGCTCATTGTGCTATTTTGCAAGTGCTCAAGGAGATAGGACATTCAAAAGATGGGAAATTTAAAACAAAAGAGGTCAAGGCTTGTAATATGGCTGAATAAAGGCTCAAAGAATCTGACTAGCGTCAATCAAGTAAAGTTAGGCTAGAAAAAAATCTCAAACGAATCAAGGAAGGGCTATAATCATTTTTCAAACTGAGCAAAAACTAGGATTTCGCTTCAACCACACTCATGGCAAGTTCTAGACTCAAGTGACAAGCATGGAACACAACAAATACCTCACTCACACAATGGCATATGACTCACTCAAGATGGCTCAATTCGGACTCTCAATCAAAGCAGTAAACAGGCTCGAAGAATAAAGCGTAAAGCACTTAGCACACAAGAGTCAAGAAACTGAGCCCAAGCGTCACAAACAAGGTTATTCATTTTTCTTGGCACAATTTATTTCAAAAAATCAAAAGGCATTTAATCCACGTGCTCAGGTCTAAATATGCTAGCATCAAACTGGTCACAAGGCTCCAAGACTCCAAACCCGAGTTTTCCTTCCCTTTCTACTACTACGGCGGCTAAAACTATCTAAAACAAAATAAAATGTACCCGATTCAAGTGTACATCCCATGGAAAAGAACCGACGCCCAAAGAAAAACTACATGAGATTATTATCTACTCTAGGCTAACATAAACTAAGAAAAGACTAATTATTTTTGGATTTTCTTGTTTTCTATTTTTTTAAATTTTATTTTTACAACCAATTAAATTAAACTAAATTAGAAAGCAAGAAATAAATAAAACAATGTCAATTGACAAAACAAAAATTTATACAGAAAAACATATGAATCCCCTACCCCACACTTAAAATTGTGCAATGTCATCAATGGACTCTATCAAATAACAAGGAGTGGTAAACGAGGTACTCAGACTTTCCTCGACGCGCACTTCTTTATTCGAAATAATTCGATGTTTAAAAATCGCCAAAGTGTGCAAACGGGGTTCATACACCCAACACTTATGTTATTCTTCATCTTAAAAATATGGAGAAATATTAACTTAAGCAAAACAACCACAGCAGCTCATGAATTACATAATGGGGTAGCGGCTCGCTCGATTAATGTACAAAACGACACTCGACATGTGTGAGCAACGTGCAATGAGTGTCGTGCAAGTTAAAGTGCTCTAAACTCAGCCCCCCAGCCATAATTCTACCCAATTTATGTTCAACTTATGCTCCATAACTGTTTCGGTTACTTAGACTTCGCCGAATACTTTAAATTTGTCATTGGGAAATTTCATCAAACACCTTACGTGCGATAAACTGGACAGCTTGTGTATAAGCTATATGATTGTGTTTGGCCTCCTAACTCCGGGAGCTTTCATTTTATACTCATCATGGTGCATCACCGCACCCCCCACAGTAAATACCAAGCAAAAATATTCAATCTACACATGTTTTCACCATAGAACTTGAACTAAAAGTAAACCTAAGGGAAGAGGAGGATGGAGAACTGTGTATGCATAGCATCAATAGAAAAGGCATGTTAGGCAGTGAAGGATGAGAGAATGAAGGAGAAAAAAAGCTCATACCTTGATGGTTGAATAACAGAATAAGGAAGAGGGAACGAGCGTGAAGAAGGGGCACGAAGAAACGTGGTTCTGTTCTTGTTCTCTGCCTTTGTTTTTCTTCTCTGTTGTTCTATTATTATTTTTTTTTTTGTGTTTGTTGTGTGTGTATAAGTAGTAAAATAAGAACTTACCAATGCATACAGGGGTTGGAGCGACGCATGGCTCGCGGTTTTGCGCTTACAGTGATGCGCGCGATGGAGCTGCGGTACTGTTTCTGATTTCCTCTAATAAAATACACATGACAGACCCTGCACAGTGCAGCATGCAGCGCATGCAGGGTTGTATGGTCTGGAACTGTTCTTCTTTCAGTCTTACTTGCTGCATACAGCGTGCCATGCAACACACGGATGCCTGTTCTGCCTGAAACATGAAAAATTCAGTTCCATTCTCTAGTGCGGTGTTACACCCCGTATGTCCAAAGTAACGTATATCATTCTAATGACATGTTAAGAATGATTCAAGTAAGTTTAAAGTCATAATATTACCATATAAGATGTTTATATATTGAATATAAAGTTTGGGAAAAATCGGATTTAAGTTTCGGAAAAACCGACTAAGGAATTGCCTTGTAACGGAGCCTTTTCAGATATTAATTTCGTGTATTATATGAGGTCTTTTGGGGACATATCATATACCAAATTGAAGTTCTTCAAGTGTAGTTTCCAAAATTTTTGATGGTTTGTTCATACAATATCTGGATAAGAAGATATGAGCATCATAACTCAGGCCAAAAAAAGGGACATAAACGCAAAAGAGGACTAAAACTGAAATATTTCAAGTATAAAAGGAAAAAAAGTCTTCCTTTTCGTTATTTCCAGAAAATCAACGATAGAAAAAGTGCTTCAATGAAGGGTTAAGCCACTTTTATAATTTTGAAGGAAGGACGCCAATCGTAACTCGAAATTGAAGACAGATTGCGTGAAAGCTTTACGCAATTAAGGTAACATTATGCTATCTTCAATTTTGTCTATAGCTTGAGTTTTCGAATTACTTCATGTCTAAGTAAATTATCAAAATGCTTAATTATAGCTTGTTTAAGCTTTAGAATGTGTTGAATTCAAGGGAAACAAGGTTTAGAAGCAAGAAGCATCAAAGGTATGTAAGACTAAACTTTTCTTTTGGCAAGACATGTATCTTTTAGCTTTTGAAGCTTTTCTTAGTTCTAAACTTAGTGTTTCTCGTGAGAAACTTGTATGGTATCAAGGACACCTTGTATATACTTAATTTGATACTAAAATCCAAGGTGAAAGACATCCGAATCAGCAAGACAAAACGTTTCAAAATCTGGAAAATCATTTTGATCTTTGAACAGCTGTTAGTATATTGATCATAACACATCGTACAAAATTGATATTAAGATGCTTTAAGAATCCCTAGAATTCTAAGACATATATCTACAACTTTCATGAGACCATGAAATCTATCTTTAATCTACACTCTGAAAATTAGGTCGAAAGACCGGACGGTGGTGCTGTCCAGACATTCTATCAGCGGATTTGTTATGTCATCCAGTCATCGCATCTTGTTATCCATTTAACATGTTTATGATATCAGTCTATCCAGGTATCCATTCCCATGTGTAGTATAGTGCTGGTTCTGTTTTTGTGGATCATCCAGTTTCAGGGGTAACTCTGCCGAAAATTTTATGACAATTCAAAGAGTTGGACAAATTCTGAGTTCTAGGTTGTGTCTATAATTCTATCCAGAGTTTTCTTCTCATTCCTTTGAGTTCATATATATTGTTGCCACATGTTTTATGCCTCATACATGCTTATACTTATATTGTGATCATATTATGTGTGATTTGGAGTCCCCCATAGAGGCTGGACATTGGACACACAGTCCGGTCGCGTGGGTAACAGGTTCCTAACCAGATTGTCCTAAGATGTGAGGAATAAAGCCTTTAGCCTAAATTGATATATTTTTTTGGCTTATTGAATAGAGTGGGATCGCTTGGCAAGGAAACCAAAGGATAAAGCGGTTGTTGATTAGCCGTACACACTTTTGGAAGAGGTAAGTGTTTATATCCATTTCTTTAGAGGCACCTGGCCTCGTGGATTTTCTACCACGTGTTCCTTAGGTATGTAGCTGCCGATAGGCGTACTCATTACGCCTTAGCTTTGGAATTACATTGTATATTATATGTTATGTCCTGTCGTTGGTATTGCACTGAGGATCTGAGCACTGTACCCTGGTTGTGAGTTGGCATCTACTTCCAGGCTGTCGAGGAGTGTCCCGCGCTGGTGAAGGGTTATTATTGCATCATATTGCATTCATATGCATTACATTGCATATCATATCGGAGCAGGAGGATTCCGCTCCATTGCATCATATTGAGGGCAAGAGGATTCCGACCTAGGAGCAGGAGGATTCCGCTCCATTGCACATATTGAGGGGTAGGAGGATTCCACCCCAGGAACAGGAGGATTCCTCTCCATTGCATCATATTGAGGGTAGGAGGATTCCGCCCTAGGAGTTGGAGGATACCGCGCCATTACATCATATTAAGGGTAGGAGGATTCCGCCCTGGAGTAGAAGGATTCCGCTCCATTCATTTGAGAGATGTGACCCTTTGCATCACATTTCATTTCATTTCATCTCATTTCATACCATTGTCTAGACTTACGGTACATGACTACTGTCCTGCTTATATGTGCATTGCTTATTTGTTGATATGTTTCTGGCTCGTATCCCTAGTTGAGTTTATGGTTTCATACGTGTTTCCGGTTGTTATCTGGCTATGCCTTTTTATAATTTAAATAAGAGGAATTTGGTTTATCTGTTTCTCCTCCCTGGCTAGCTATCCTATTCTTTGAGGTGGCTAGTCTGTCCCACTTATTGGGTCCTTTTGACTCACCCTTGTTTGTTGTTTGTTTCTTGTCTATCTATTTCGTTTCGGCAGGTTTGCTCCAGGATTAAAGGAGCGAAGACGACTTCAGCTGTCAGGGTGAGCCAGCTTTTATTCTGGATGGACACCAGTTTATGGGTTGTTATTTTAGTTGCATTTTGCTCCTTCAGGAGGTATTTGTCTTCTTTTGTACTCTTAGATGTCTAGTTTGGATAGCCCTAAACCTAGTATGTTGGGTAGTCAACTGTAATTTCTTTTGTATAGCTTAGTGGTATCACTATGTCTGTGATATATTTTAAGTCTTGTCCTTATTTGTGAATTTTTATATTTATTTTCCTGATTTAATTGGTAAGGGTTCGCCCGACGGGTCTAGGGGAGAATGTCGGCTGCCCGCACGGCCTAACCGGATTCCGGGTCATGTCATTTGGTATCAGAGCCTAATTTAGAGTCTATCCAGACTAAGACAGTGCCTACTAGAGTCTCGCTGATGGGTATGTAGATGTCTGTACTTATTTACGAGGGGCTATGATGGCATTTAGGAAGTTTCACTTCCTTCTTTTCTGATCGTGCGTCGGTCTAGGATGCAAAAGTATGTTTGTTAATTCCTTCATGGTAATTGTGAACCCTCGTGCGACGAATCAGCAAATGGTATGAGTTCAAGACGAAGCAGTCTAGCGTGGGGCTAGCACTGACGAAGCCCCGAGAGTTTTTTATCGTGCTGATGACCTAGTTACGGAGGCCCCAGTTGCACAAGCTCGCGATGGGTAAGGGAGCAGGGCCTTGTGTTTCCCTTGGCTCTCTACGATGCTTTTACGAGGATCTTGGAAACGCAGATACCATAACAACCTATTATTCGCTAGGCAGCTTATCAGGTTGCCACAGATGCAGATGTTCGGACTTAGAGAGTTCTTGTTCCAGTTCCAGTTCCAGTTCCTGATGTTGCCCCAATAAATTACGTTCCATAAGCAGCATGTGTTGCGCCACTAATTATTCTGGTTGGTTAGCTAGCCAAAGTAATAGCTCGGTCCGAGTGTCCGAAGATGCTGTATAATTTTATCTGGTTGAACCTTCCGATATTCTCAAGCCATGCATCAGATAATCCCTGTGTAAGATTTTTTTTAAATAAAATGATGTCAGTGTCTCCTTCAGGCTCTTGATTATATCGAGCAGTATGTTATTGATTATTCTTCTTTCCAACCTTGAATTGGTGGGCCTCTCTCTCTCTCTTATAAGCTAACTTGGTTCGATTTTTCTTCTAGATTCCTAGAAAAGTTCCTTTCGAGTAGCAAACGAGATGAAAAGTGCTGCCAGTTCGAGTGGATTGGACAGGGTAGCCTGTTGGTTTCAGAATATGAGATTGAATTCTATAGAATGGCTGAAGATGTATTAGAACTAGTCCATGAGCCTTTCGAGAGATTCAAAGATTTATTGGTGACCTTTCTCCTTCCTTGAGATCCCAGATGGCTCAAAAAATTAAGGTTGGGACTTCATTTGATGTCGTTGTTGATATTGCTCAAAGGTATTAGGCATACCATAAGTTAGAGCGGGAAGAGTTAGAGCGAGAGAGTTAGAAATCCCGCGGCCCTGGTGGGCACCTACCTCATTTGAAGGTAAGAGAGTTCTGATTATTTTGGGAGGTCACCTGCCAAGTTATCTCAGCTGGTATAGCATAATTCTTAAAATATGCTAGTAGTTCATTAAGATAGACCCAGTTTTTCTCTTTATAGTCTATCAACAATCTGTCCAACTTCCATTTTCACTGGAAAGGTGTTATCAGTATCGTGAGCCTGTCACTTTTGGGTGGAGTTCTTCCTTAGTCCGGCAAGTAGGCAATCGTCCTTTCTCTCGTCATCAGGCGCCTGCACCGTCGCAGGGAATTCATATAGATCTCAATCAGCAAAAAGAATCCCGCCATCCAGTAGAGGTTGAGAGTGTGGTGGCAGTGGTTCTTCAGAAAGTGATTGTCATGGGTAGTGGCTCAACTCAGCTGCAGGAGCAGTTCAATGAACTGCCAGTCTGGCAGGATGGTGAGGTATCCGATGTAGTACACCCAAGTATTTCTAGCTCACTTATATGTGTGTAAGCTTTGATTTTTCTGATCAATTTGGAAATAATTCTCTTATTATATTTCCATAGTTTCCTAGGATGGCGTTTCTATTAAGAATCTGTTGCAGTAGATGGGTGAGCTTCTTGTATGATTTATTCCTAGCATTTATGATGACCCTACTAGTTTATCTGGTTTAAATGCGAGAGATTTTTGAGTGAGTATCGGTATTGTTTGCTTGAAATTTTGTTATGCCTCATTCTGTTATAATGTCAAGTCAGTCTACCTCTCTTTGGAACTCAGTGTCGGTAGGATGATGGGATTCTTATTTGCCACCATTGAAAAAGTGTCATTGTTTCTTCCGGTGTAAAGTGGTTAGTAAGTAATACTCGATCTACGTGTCTCATCTTGGTTCGAGACGCTAGTAAAGTCATGTTATTCTACAAGTTTGTCTCGGTATAAAAGGGTTTTCTGGTAAATTGTGGAAGTTTCCTTTTTATAGGAAGGTTAAATTGACATAGATTTTGTTCCATAAAGCTCATTCAATGTCTATTTCTTCAATTGCGATTCTTCGGTTAGCCTGACTCATAAATAGTCTAGCTCTAGTAGCCAAATATATAAGAAGAAGAGCATCCTATAGCTCTAATTATTTCTATCCTCACTCTGTTTCCATCTCTTCTTTGTTCAGCACTGGTAAGCTTAGGCGGTCAGTAGCCTCTTGTGATGTTCCCTGTGTTGAGCCAGAGTGCGTGTCAAAGTGGCAGGATAAGCACATGGTTGTTTTTCAAGGCTACTAAGGGTAATGAGAGGCGTCATTTGACCTTTGATTTGATCCATCAGGCGGTGGTGCTTATAGAAAATGTATGGAGTTGTGAAATCGAGAGTTGCAGCTGTTTGGCAACTCGAGAGAGTAATTTGGTAGCTCGGGTCTGAGCCGCATTCTCTACTACGCTAAGTCTTCCTTAATCCAGCAGGTTGTGCAAGGATGACTATTTCTATTCTAATTATTTGTATGATTTTATGCTCTAAGTGGAGGAGTCTTCCTCCAATGAATGCCGAATCATAATATTAAATCTCTAAGGCGTTGCTGAAGCGTAAGCTAATTCTTTGTTTCATCGACCTGTTCTATATCGAAAGTATATCGACGAGGTGATTCGTTGGTGGAATCATGTTAGCCCATCAAGAGTTGCGTGTATCTTCATTTCGAAAATATAGAACTCTTCTCTCATAATCGAGAAAGAGTCAACTTAGTCCGAATAAGTTGGGCAATGATGTTATCATACTATCCAGATATAGTTTATTCCAAGAGTTAGATGTTCGTGTTATAATTCTGATTCTGCAATCATGAGATAATGTTCGTGGAATAGCTTATGAAGGTCGTGAAAGTTCTTTTGTTATCTGCGCGGAATTTTCTTTAAACTTAGGCTCATTCGAGGACGAACGAGAGTTTAGGTGGAGGAGAATGAAACGACCTCGGTTAGTCGTTTTGGAAGTTAGAACTCCGATTGACGTGCCGATAATTTAAAAAAAAAACTTCGTAATCTCCATTAGGACCTGTCTGTAAAATTTGAGCTAAATCAGACCTCGTTTCGTAGGCATCGAAAGAAGGTTTCAGTTTTTGTTGTCGATAAACACAAAAAAAGAGATTTTCGAGCTCGGCTTTGGTGAACGAGCTCCGATTCAAAATCCGAAAGCGCCGTTAGGTTCGTATGATTATTTGTGACTTTTATGCTTTTCGAAAGTGAATATCGACGTTGTTCGGGTAGCTTCCGCTAAAATACCGAAAGCTAAATAATCTGAGCTTTCACATATCTTCACTACTACAAGTATGTAATAGATCGTTGCTTAATGCTTCTACGTACTTCATTTAACATTCGAGGACGAATGTTCCTTACGGGGGAAGATTGTTACTCCCCGTATGTCCAAAGTGACGTATATCATTCTAATGACATGTTAAGAATGATTTAAGTGAGTTTAAATTCATATTATTACCATATAAGATGTTTATATATTGAATATAAAGTTTGGGAAAAATTGGATTTAAGTTGCGGAAAAACCGACTAAGGAATTGCCTTGTAATAAAGCATTTTCAGATATTAATTTTATGTATTATATAAGGTCTTTTGGGGAAATAT
The DNA here is from genome assembly GCA_029990575.1 of Petunia axillaris subsp. axillaris. Lineage (NCBI taxonomy): Eukaryota > Viridiplantae > Streptophyta > Magnoliopsida > Solanales > Solanaceae > Petunia > Petunia axillaris. Next base: position 96,815,453 of record JARKNS010000004.1, on the reverse strand, counting down.
CATATACCAAATTGAAAGTCTTAGAGTTTAGTTTCTAAATCCTTTTACGGTTTGTTCATAGAATATCTTAATTAAAAGATATGAGCATCAGAAGTCAGTCCAGAAAAAGGGACATAAGCGCGAAAGAGGACTAAAACTGAAATATTTCAAGTATAAAAGGAAAACATGTCTTCCTTTTCGTTATTTCCAGAAAATCAATGATAGAAACAGTGCTTCAATGAATGGTTAAACCACTTTTATGATTTGAAGGAAGGACGCCAATCGTAACTCAAAATTGAAGACAGATTGCGTCAAACCGCTCTACGCGATTAAGGTAACGTTATGATACCTTCAATTTCGTCAATAGCTTGAGTTTTAGAATTACTTCATGGCTAAGTAAAGTATCCAAATGCTAAATTATAGCTTGTTTAAGCTTTAGAAGGTGTTGAATTCAAGGGAAACAAGGTTTAGAAGCAAGAAGCATCAAAGGTATGTAAGACTAAATCTTTCTTTTGACAAGGCATGTATCTTTTAGCTTTTGAAGCTTTTCTTAGTTCTAAATTTAGTGTTTCTTGTGAGAAACTTTTATGGTATCAAGGAAACTTTGTATATACTTAATTTGGTACTAAAATCCAAGGTGAAAGACGTCCGAATCAGCAAGACAAAACGTTTCAAAATCTGGAAAATCATTTTGATCTTTGAACAGCTGTTAGTATATTGATCATAACTCATTGTATAAAATTGATATTAAGATGCTTTAAGAATACCTAGAATCCTAAGACATATATCTATAACATTCATGAAGACCATGAAGTCCATATCTTTAATCTACACTCATAAAATTAGGTCCAAAGGAAAGACAGTGGTGCTGTCAAGACATTCTATCACCGGATTTGTTATGTCATCCAGTCATCTCATCCTGTTATCCATTTAACATGTTTATGTTATCAGTCTATCCGGGTATCCGTTCCCGTGTGTAGTATAGTGCTGGTTCTATTTTTGCAGATCATCCAGTTTCAGGGGAAACTCTGCCGAAAATTTTATGGAAATTCGAAGAGTTGGACAAATTCTAAGTTCTAGGTTGTGTCTATAATTCTATCCAGAGTTTTCTTCTAATTCCTTTGAGTCCATATCTATTGTTGCCACATGTGTTATGCCTCATACATGCTTATACTTATATTCTGATCATGTTATGTGTGATTTGGAGTCCCCCATAGAGGCTAGACATTGGACACACAGTCCGGTCGCGTGGGTATCAGGTTCCTAATCGGATTGTCCTAGATTTTGAGGAATGAAACCTTTAGCCTAAATTGATATATTTTTTTTCTTATTGAATAGAGTGGGATCGTTTGGCAAGGAAATGAAAGGATAAAGCGATTTTTGATTAGCCGTACTAAATTTTTGAAAAGGTAAGTGTTTATATCCATTTCTTTGGAGGCACCTGGCCTTGTGGATTTTCTACCACGTGTTTGTTACGTGTGTAGCTGCTGATAGGCGTACTCATTATGCCTTAGCTTTGGATTTACATTTAATATTATATGTTATGTATTGTTGTTGGTATTGCACTGAGGATCTGAGCACTGTACCCTGGTTGTGAGTTGGCATCTACTTCCCGGCTGTCGATGAGAGTCCCGCGCTGGTGAAGGGTTATTATTGCATCATATTGCATTCATATGCATTACATTGTATATCATATCGGAGCAGGAGGATTTCGCTCTATTGCATCATATTGAGGGTAGGAGGATTCCACCCTAGGAGCCGGAGGATTCCGCTCCATTGTACCAAATTGAGGGTAGGAGGATTCTGCCCTAGGATCAGGAGGATTCCGCTCCATTGCACATATTGAAGGGTAGGAGGATTCTGCCCCAGGAGCAGGAGGATTCCGCTCCATTGCATCATATTGAAGGTAGGAGGATTCCGCCCTAGGAGCAGGAGGATTCTGCTCCATTGCATCATATTAAGGGTAGGAGGATTCCGCCCTGGAATAGGAGGATTCCGCTCCATTCATTTGACACATGTGACCCTTTGCATCACATTTCATTTCATTTCATCTCATTTCATCTCATACGGTACATGACCGTTGTCCTGCTTATATGTGCATTGCTTATTTGTTGATATATTTCTTGCTCGTATCCCTAGTTGAGTTTATGATTTTATACGTGTTTCCGGTTGTTATTTTGCTCTGCCTTTTTATTATTTAAATAAGAGAAATTTTGTTTATCTGTTTCTTCTCCCTGGCTAGCTATCCTATACTTTGAGGTGGCTAGTCTGCCCCACTTATTGGGTTCTTTTGACTCACCCTTGTTTGTTGTTTGTTTCTTGTCTATCTATTTCGTTTCGGTAGGTTCGCTCTAGGATTGAGTTCGCCACGTTGTAAAGGAGCGAAGACGATTTCAGCTGTCAGGGTGAGCCAGCTTTCATTCCAGATGGCCACCAGTTTATATGTTGTTATTTCAGTTGCATTTTGCTCCCTTCAGGAGGTATTTGTCTTCTTTTGTATTCTTAGATGTCTAGTCTGGATAGCCCTAAACCTAGTATGTTGGGTAGTCAGCTGTAATTTCTTTTGTACAGCTTAGTGTATCAGTATGTCTGTGATTTATTTTAAGTCTTGTTCTTATTTGTGAATGATTATATTTATTTTCCTGATTTAATTGGTAAGGGTTCGCTCGACGGGTCTAGGAGAGGATATCGGCTGCCCGCACGGCCTAACCGAATTCTGGGTTGTGTCATTTGGTATCAGAGCCTAATTTAGAGTCTATCCAGACTAAGACAGTGTCTAGTAGAGTCTCACTGATGGGTATGTAGACGTCTGTACTTATCTACGAGGGGCTATGATGGCATTTAGGAAGTTTCACTTCCTTCTTTTCTGATCGTGCGTCGGTCTAGGATGCAAAAGTATTTTTGTTAATTCCTTCATGGTAATTGTGAACCCTCATGCGATAAATCAGCAAATGGTATTAGTTCAAGACGAAGCAATCTAGCGTGGGGCTAGCACTGACGAAGCCCCGAGAGTTTTTTATCGTGCTGACGACCTAGTTACGGAGGCCCCAGTTGTACGAGCTCGCGATGGGTAAGGGAGCAGGGCCTTGTGGTTCCCTTGGCTCTCTACGATGCTTTTACGAGAATCTTGGCAATGCAGATACCACAACAACCTATTATTCGCTAGGCAGCTTATCAGGTTTCCACAGATACAGATGTTCGGACTTAGAGAGTTCTTGTTCCTATTCCAGTTCCAGTTCCAGTTCCAGTTCCTGATGTTGCCCCAGTAAATTACGTTCCAGAAGCAGCATGTGTTGCGCCACTAATTATTCTTGTTGGTTAGCTAGCCCAAGTAATAGCTCGGTCCAAGTATCTGAAGATGTTGCATTATTTTATCTGGTTGAACCTTCCGATATTCTCAAGCCATGCATCAGATAATCCCTGTGTAAGATTTTTTTTAAAATAAAATGATGTCAGTGTATCCTTCAGGCTCTTGATTATATCGAGTGGTATGGTGTTGATTATTCTTCTTTCCAGTTTCAGGGGTCCAACCTTGAATTAGTGGGCCTCTCTCTCTCTTATTAGCTAACTTGGTTCGAATTTTCTTCTAGATTCGTGGAAAAGTTCCTTTCGAGTAGCGAACGAGATGAAAAGTGCTGCCCGTTCAAGTGGATTGGACAGGGTAGCCTGTCGGTTAGCCTGTTTGTTTTAGAATATGAGATTGAATTCTATAGAATGGCTTAATATGCATTAGAACTAGTCCATGAGCCTGTCGAGAGATTCAAAGATTTATTGGGGACCTTTCTCCTTCCTTGAGATCCCAGATGACTCAATAAATTGAGGTTGGGACTTCATTTGATGTCGTTGTTGATATTGCTCAAAGGTATTAGGCATACCATAAGTTAGAGCGAGAAGATTTAGAGCGAGAAAGTGAGAAATCCCGCGGCCCTGGTGGGCACCATACCTCGTTTGACAGTAAGAGTTCTGATTATTTTGGGAGGTCACCTGCCAGGTTATCTCAGCTGGTAGAGCATAATTCTTAAAATACGCTAGTAGTTCATTAAGATAGACCCAGTTTTTCTCTTTATAGTCTATCAACAATCTGTCCAGCTTCCATTTTCACAGGAAAGGTGTTATCAGTGTCGTGAGCCTTTCATTTTTGGGTGGAGTTCTTCCTTAGTCCGGCAAGTAGGCAGTCGTCCTTTCTCTCGTCATCATGCGCCTGCACCGTCGCAGGGAATTCATATAGATCTCAATCAGCAAAAAGAATCCCGCCATCCAGTAGAGGTTGAGAGTGTGGTGGCAGTGGTTCTTCAGAAAGTGATTGTCATGGGTAGTGGCTCAACTAAGCTGCAGGAGCAGTTCAATGAACTGCCAGTCTGGCAGGATGGTGAGGTATCCGATGTAGTACACCCAAGTATTTCTAGCTCACTTATATGTGTGTAAGCTTTGATTTTTCCGATCAATTTGGAAATAATTCTCTTATCATATTTCCATAGTTTCCTAGGATGGCGTTTCTATTAAGAATCTGTTGCAGTAGATGGGTGAGCTTCTTGTATGATTTATTCCTAGCATTTACGATGACCCTACTAGTTTATCTGGTTTAAATGCGAGAGATTTTTGAGTGAGTATCGGTATTGTTTGCTTGAAATTTTGTTATGCCTCATTCTGTTATAATGTCAAGTCAGTCTACCTCTCTTTGGAACTCAGTGTCGGTAGGATGATGGGATTCTTATTTGCCACCATCAGAAAGTGTCATTGTTTCTTCCGGTGTAAAGTGGTTAGTAAGTAATACTCGATCTACGTGTCTCATCTTGGTTCGAGACGCTAGTAAAGTCATGTTATTCTACAAGTTTGTCTCGGTATAAAAGGGTTTTCTGGTAAATTGTGGAAGTTTCCTTTTTATAGGAAGGTTAAATTGACATATATTTTGTTCCATAAAGCTCATTCAATGTCTATTTCTTCAATTGCGATTCTTCGGTTAGCCTAACTCATAAATAGTCTAGCTCTGGTAGCCAAATATATAAGAAGAAGAGCATCCTATAGCTCTAATTATTTCTATCCTCACTCTGTTTCCATCTCTTCTTTGTTCAGCACTGGTAAGCTTAGGCGGTCAGTAGCTTCTTGTGATGTTCCCTGTGTTGAGCCAGAGTGCGTGTCAAAGTGGAAGGATAAGCACATGGTTGTTTTTCAAGGCTACTAAGGGTAATGAGAGGTGTCATTTGACCTTTGATTTGATCCATCAGGCGGTGGTGCATATAGAAAATGTATGGAGTTGTGAAATTTAGAGTTGCACCTGTTTGGCAACTCGAGAGAGTAATTTGGTAGCTCAGGTCTGAGCCGCGTTCTCTACTCAGCTAAGTCTTCCTTAATCCAGCAGGTTGTGCGAGGATGACTATTTCTATTCTAATTATTTGTACGATTTTATGCTCTAAGTGGAGGAGTCTTCCTCCAATTGATGCCGAATCATAATATTAAATCTCTAAGGCGTTGCTGAAGCGTAAGCTAATTCTTTGTTCATCGACCTGTTCTATATCGAAAGTATATCGACGAGGTGATTCGTTGGTGGAATCATGTTAGCCCATCAAGAGTTGCGTGTATCTTCATTTTGAAAATATAGAACTCTTCTCTCATGATAGAGAAAGGGTCAGCTTAGTCCGAATAAGTTGGGCAATGATGTTATCATATTATCTAGATATATTTTATTCCAAGAGTTCGGTGTTCGTGTTATAATTTTGATTCTGCAATCATGAGATAATGTCCGTGGAATAGCTTATGCAGGTCGTGGAAGTTCTTTTGTTATCTGTGCGGAATTTTCTTTAAACTTAGGTTCATTCGAGGACGAACGAGAGTTTAAGTGGAGGAGAAAGAAACGACCTCGGTTAGTGTTTTCGGAAGTTAGGACTCCGATTGGCGTGCCGATAATTTAAAAAAAAACTTTGTAATGTCCATTAGGACCTATCTGTAAAATTTGAGCTAAATCAGACCTCGTTTCGTAGGCATCGAAAGAAGGTTTCAGTTTTTGTTGTCGATAAATACAAAAAAAAAGAGATTTTCGAGCTCGGCTTTGGTGAACGAGCTCCGATTCAAAATCCGAAAGCGCCGTTAGGTTCGTATGATTATTTGTGACTTTTGTGCTTTTTCGAAAGTGAATATCGACGTTGTTCGGGTTGCTTCCGCTAAAATACCGAAAGCTAAATAATTTGACCTTTCACATCTCTTCACTACTACAAGTATGTAACAGATCGTTGCTTAATGCTTCTACGTACTTCATTTAACATTCGAGGACAAATGTTCCTTACGGGGGAAGATTGTTACACCCCGTATGTCCAAAGTGACGTATATCATTCTAATGACATGTTAAGAATGATTTAAGTGAGTTTAAATTCATAATATTACCATATAAGATGTTTATATATTGAATATAAAGTTTGGGAAAAATCGGATTTAAGTTGCGGAAAAATTGACTAAGGAATTGCCTTGTAATAGAGCATTTTCAGATATTAATTTTATGTATGATATAAGGTCTTTTGGGGAAATATCATATACCAAATTGAAGGTCTTAGAGTTTAGTTTCTAAAACTTTTTACGGTTTGTTCATACAATATCTTAATAAGAAGATATGAGCATCAGAAATAAGGCCAAAAAAAGGGACATAAACGCAAAAGAGGACTAAAACTTAAATATTTCAAGTATAAAAGGAAAACATGTCTTCCTTTTCGTTATTTCCAGAAAATCAACGATAGAAACAGTGCTTCAATGAATGGTTAAACCACTTTTATGATTTTGAAGGAAGGACGCTAATCGTAACTCGAAATTGAAGACAGATTGCGTCAAACCGCTCTACGCGATAAAGGTAAAGTTATGATACCTTCAATTTCGTCAATAGCTTGAGTTTTAGAATTACTTCATGGCTAAGTAAAGTATCCAAATGCTGAATTATAGCTTGTTTAAGCTTTATGATGCAAGCAAACCCGTGGTTTACACCTTGCAATCGGAGACAACAAACAAGACGCGGAAACGATGAAGTAAAGATGCGGAAGCAATAAAAGTAACACGGGTAACAAGAAATCGGGGAAGGGGGAAGAACAGAAATAGAAGAATGAATGGATAATCAGAATCAAAACATTGATTGAATTATCCAAGGGAGAAATGAAACTTGAACCAAACAAGGATTCATACTAGGGATGAAATCCATTTCGGTTCCAAGCCTAAGAAGGCATAACGAAGCCTCGGGCTTCAAACAAGAATGGCTCGGCCAATTCTATCTCTATTCTCTCAATTCAATGTCAACTAAAAGCTATCTCCTAATGAGCTATGCTAGGAGTTTATATAGACAATTAAAAAGGGCAAAATAGTAAAGTGGTCACAGGCGACCAATGAGATAAAGCCACGCAGGGCTGGAGTAGCTTATGTGTTCGGCAGCTCAGCTCGAACACGTTGTCTTCGGACGCTTGTTTGCCTCGGTCTCGTTTGGAATCGAACACCCTTGCCTCGGGCACACTTGTAGCCCTTTGGTCGATTCTCTGTTCGGCGTCGCTCTTCCTCGGTTCCGTTGCTTTTAGCTTCGGGCTCAAACTTGATCGTTAGTTGTGCTCGATCTCACAGCTCCCCGAAGTCAGTGTCAGCACCGGTCACTTGTTGTCTGCTCGGTGGATTTCCAAAGTTGTTGCTCGTCGAGGCAGTCTTCGGCATCTTCCATTCCGGCCACACTTTGATCGTGGGCGCCATGTGACTCCTCGGTGGACTTGCTTGATGAATCGAACAGGTGAGCCTGATTCGTATTGCATCATCCTCCCCTTCTTGAAAGGATTTCGTCCTCGAAATCAAACCGGCAAGACCTGCAACAAGGCAAAGACAAACAAAGCTTCCTACTTCGAAAGTAGGTTAGTGTTTAAGAGTGGAAAACACACTCTTATGATAGAGCCAAGCATCAATGCAAATCAAACAGCCTATGTCTCCGAAGGAAACAACAAGCTCTTGGCTCAAATAGAAACTAAACCGAACACATGAGTACACGAAGAGATCAATAGGACAATTTATATGAAATATGTGACGATCAAAGGCCCTATCACCTCTAAACTCGTAGTCATCATACCGAGCCCAAAATTCACTTTTATCACCATGGGGCTTATAGACTTCGGTATGCACTATACTCGAGGTGTGATCAACATGTGGAATGGAGTAAGTAAAATGATTGACTCGACAACCGACATCGAATACTCCACTCCCCTTCTTAAAAGCAATCGCATTCACACCAAGAGGTAGCTTTTCACCTCCCAAATGAACTCCAAGACAACCCTTCTCTTTAGACAGACTTCCGAAGAAGGTCTCAAATAATGGATTATCTACGGGGTTAAGCCTTTCAAACCGAGGTGGTTCTCCTCGAGTCGGATGCTCATCACCATCTCCTTCGAACAGAGGGTTAGTGAAAATAAGTTCACTGCCCATCAAAGGTGCAGCCGAACCCAGGTCATCGACCACACTTGAGGAGTCATCGAATATAATCCGATCCAACTCATCCACTAAGGACTCCTCAAGGGTATCATCTTCCTCACTACAACACACAGATCCACCATAGGCAATAATTTCAACAAGGGCATGATCAAACAACTCATTTTCCCCTTTATCAAAGATTGGTGGTGTGTCATAACAAGGGTCACAAGTAAGGTCAACTACAACTTCATCACTAAAGAGAGATTCGATGAAGATCGAGCTCACATCATTATGTGGCATAACAATTCTCTCAACTAGTGGTTCACATTCACTCACAAGTTGACCATTCGAATCTACACTAGTTGCAAACACATTGTAATCATACAAATCACCAACTAGCATAGAGTTTTCACATACAATTTCACAAGACAAGGAAGTATTATGCTCACGGGAAGGAAATCGAACACTTACCTCGGAGTGACCTTCGGTTTCTCTCACTGTCTCCGAAGTCTCAGAAGTAGTTTCTTCTTCGTGAAGCTCACATGAAAGATCTTTTTCACCTTGTCTATCTACTTCGGCAAATGGTTGAGGCTCCATCGGTTTGCCTCCAAGAGTTCCTGCACAAGATTTCGAACAAGTAGAAGGAGAAGATAAGAGGTTAATGTTAGAATAAGGGGTGGCCTCACTCTCATCGATTCTTTTTCCCTCTTTCTTTTCCCTCATTTTTCTTTCAAGGGCAGGTGTGGGTTTGGGTGGTGACAACTCACTCACATCACTCGTCACAGCCTCCCCTTTTTCCTCTCGAGAGTTGTCACCGGTCACTCCCTTACTCCTCTCTATCTTTTGTCTCTCATATTCGGGTGAGTTTGGTCGGGGACCAAGAATACCCATAGCTAGAGTAGGTGGACCTTTGACATCGACCCGAAGTCTAGGACTCGAAGACTCATCAACCGAGGTCTCCTCTTCAGTTATCGGGGAACCACTTAACTTCGAAGTTTGTGGCTTCGGGTTCACAGTACTGACTTCGGTCGGTTCTTTTCTTGCACTTTTCCCACTGCTCCTTGTGGTCGTAGGACTCCTCGATGGCACTCTTTCGATCCTGGTTTGGAGTTCTCGCTCTTTTCTCATCTGTAAAATCGAAGCATATGCACTAATGGACATCTTTCCCTTCAACCCGTGAGGTGTGAACGTATAAGCCATTTGCAGCTCTCTGTTGTACACAAGGTACACATCCCTCTCATCGATATATAGCATCTGCTTGCTGTGCACCCATAGGTCTCCCAGCCAAACATCAAGATCGGGCATGGAATACACATCGCACCAAACATATTCTCTATAATCTCCATGAGATATGAGTACTCGAGCCTCATACGAAACACTCACTCCCTTATATGTATAAGGATGCTTCAATTTATAGCATGGTATTTTTAGGATCCGTACCAAATAAGCGCTAATGCAATTGACATCGGTACCTCCAATCTTGAGCAAATTTCCTCCATAACCATTCACCTCAACAGCGAACCTACTTCTACCCAAGTTTCGGATACGAAGATCCAAAATCGAACTTGAGTATCCCATTCCGTGGGTTCTCCTTGTTCCTCCATTAGTGGTAGCACCACTAGAATAACTCCCACTTCCTTTCACTCTTCCAACATTAGAAGTTTTGTTGAAAGTCGAGGAAGGAGTTTTAGCATGGAACCCGTGAGAACTTCTCCTCGAAGAAGGTGTTCGGTAGAAACCTCCTCTACCCTCCTCGGGTCCATAACCACCAGCGCTCCTCGAGCCACCCTTTCCATAGGACTTGGAAGCATTGAATCGTGTGCCACGACTATAAGTTGCAAATCTTCCTCCTCCCATGGAACAACCTCCACCACCTCCCATCCCGAAGGAAGGAGTTCTACCACTCTCTTGTGCTCCACACGAGACACCGACGGAAGAAGACATCAAATAGTTTGCTCGGTCAACTTCGTCATCGATCTCCTCGATGTCACACTCATCATATTCAAGGTCATCACAATGAGAGTAAGTAGAGTCATCGTACCTCGAAGCGTCACTACCTTCGTATTCTTGACCCGAAGCAAAAGATTCTTCTCGTTCATCTTCACAGGCTTCGTAGTCTTCTTCGTCTTCGTATTCACCATAGTGACCTGCTTCGTCCTCGTAAGAGCCATAGTCCCCGGTGTCGTTATAACAATCACCACCTCCGTAGGAACCATAGTCTCCATCATCTCCACACGAATCATATCCTCCGTAGCTACCATCATCCGAAGACATAGCTGCAACAAACAAGAGTAAAGGACCTCACAAGTTCACTCCCTCACGTGTATCACTCGAGTAATGTTCACTCAATTTTCTTTCCACTCGTGTTTACACTCAAGGTCGTTGGCTTTTGTGACCTCACTCTATTGTTCTCACCACTCAGCCTTTTTCCACTCAAGTTGGCCTTGCCTCCTTGTTAGGAAACCGAAGTGATAAATCACAACTAGTACTTTCCAATCTTAGGTTCGGAAGGAGTTTATATGACTCGATGGAACGGTAGCTATTTAACTGCGCACGGGGAGTCAAAGAAATTTCTACAAAGTTGGACTTCGGTCACCCCACGCACGAGTTCCTATAAGCTCAGATTCGATAGTACGACCTCGAGTAGGAAGGATTACTCCAGAGATCCACTATCGAGAATATTCGGACACAAGAAAAGTGAAATCCTAAGAGAATCTACCTCCTCGGTTCCGCTTCGGAATTTTCCGAACACGTGACCTCGGTACAAGTGTTTCCTCCTCGGTACAGATAGGGTTTAACCTTCTCCACTTTCCCTTTTCTAGCCGACAACTTTTCACCTGGGGTTTTAGATTTTGAAAATTTACCCCTTTCTTCTTCAATGGAACAGTGAACTTTTACTCCGGTGTACGGACAATATCAAGATTCGTTCACAGTCCACTAACAACAGATTAAGCTCAAGATTTGGGTCGTCTCCGGTTTTTACAACATCGGAGATCACTCCAGTTCCAAGCGAAGCTAAGAACACAGCTCACGTCGTCCGTACACTGTCAACAATGTCAACAAGCTTCCGGCGTACGGACAGTGTCTATTAACAGTGGAACTTCGATTTTAAGCACAAAAATCGACCCAAATACCTCAACAACCTCCAGTTTTCATCGATAAACACCAAACACAACTGGGGTTCGATTTTCAACTTCACCACGTCAAGAACAGTCCAAAAATTGAAGGAAAAACCCTAGTTACAAACGATGTACGTCGGGTATCCAAATTGATCCTAAGACAGTGGTGAATCAAAATATATGACTGTTTAATCCAACAATCAATCAGTCAACACAAATTTTTGAATTTTCTTCTTTTTACTTTTTTTTTTTTTTGTAAAATAAGAACAGACAGAAAATTAAAGATAAGATGAACAAGGAACGTGGATTCGTAGGAACGAAATCCAAGTCTTGCTCTGATACCAAACTGATGCAAGCAAACCCGTGGTTTACACCTTGCAATCGGAGACAACAAACAAGACGCGGAAACGATGAAGTAAATATGCGGAAGCAATAAAAGTAACACGGGTAACAAGAAATCGGGGAAGGGGGGAGAACAGAAATAGAAGAATGAATGGATAATCAGAATCAAAACATTGATTGAATTATCCAAGGGAGAAATGAAACTTGAACCAAACAAGGATTCATACTAGGGATGAAATCCATTTCGGTTCCAAGCCTAAGAAGGCATAACGAAGCCTCGGGCTTCAAACAAGAATGGCTCGGCCAATTCTATCTCTATTCTCTCAATTCAATGTCAACTAAAAGCTATCTCCTAATGAGCTATGCTAGGAGTTTATATAGACAATTAAAAAGGGCAAAATAGTAAAGTGGTCACAGGCGACCAATGAGATAAAGCCACGCAGGGCTGGAGTAGCTTATGTGTTCGGCAGCTCAGCTCGAACACGTTGTCTTCGGACGCTTGTTTGCCTCGGTCTCGTTTGGAATCGAACACCCTTGCCTCGGGCACACTTGTAGCCCTTTGGTCGATTCTCTGTACGGCGTTGCTCTTCCTCGGTTCGGTTGCTTTCAGCTTCGGGCTCAAACTTGATCGTTAGTTGTGCTCGATCTCACAGCTCCCCGAAGTCAGTGTCAGCACCGGTCACTTGTTGTCTGCTCGGTGGATTTCCAAAGTTGTTGCTCGTCGAGGCAGTCTTCGGCATCTTCCATTCCGGCCGCACTTTGATCGTGGGCGCCATGTGACTCCTCGGTGGACTTGCTTGATGAATCGAACAGGTGAGCCTGATTCGTATTGCATCACTTTAGAAGGTGTTGAATGCAAGGGAAACAAGGTTTAGAAGAAAGAAGCATCAAAGGTATGTAAGACTAAACCTTTCTTTTGGCAAGGCATGTATCTTTTAGCTTTTGAAGATTTTCTTAGTTCTAAACTCAGTGTTTCTTGTGAGAAACTTGTATGGTATCAAATATACCTTGTATATGCTTAATTTGGTACTAAAATCCAAGGTGAAAGACGTCCGAATCAGCAAGACAAAACGTTTCAAAATCTGGAAAATCATTTTGATATTTGAACAGCTGTTAGTATTTTGATAATAACTCCTTGTACAAAATTGATATTAAGATGATTTAAGAATCCCTAGCATCCTAAGCCATATATCTACAAGTTTCATGAAGACTATGAAGTCTATATCTTTAATCTACATTCTGATAATTAGGTCGAAAGGTAGGACAGTGGTGCTGTCCAGACATTCTATCAGCGGATTTGTTATGTCATGCAGTCGTCTCATCTTGTTATCCATTTAACATGTTTATGTTATCAGTCTATCCGGGTATCCATTTCCGTGTGTAGTATAGTGCTAGTTCTGTTTTTGCGGATCATCCAGTTTCAGGGGAAACTCTACCGAAAATTTTATGAAAATTCAAAGAGTTGGACAAATTCTGAGTTCTAGGTTGTGTCTATAATTCTATCCAGAGTTTTCTTCTCATTCCTTTGAGTCCATATCTATTGTTGCCACATGTGTTATGCCTCATACATGCTTATACTTATACTGTGATCATGTTATGTGTGATTTGGAGTCCCCCATAGAGGCTGGACATTGGACACACAGTCCGGTCGCGTGAGTATCAGGTTCCTAACCGGATTATCCTAAGATGTGAGGAATGAAGCCTTCAGCCTAAATTGATATATTTTTTTGGCTTATTGAATAGAGTGGGATCGTTTGGCAAAGAAACCAAAGGATAAAGCGGTTGTTGATTAGCCGTACTAACTTTTGGAAGAGGTAAGTGTTTATATCCATTTCTTTGGAGGTACCTAGCCTCGTGGATTTTCTACCACGTGTTCCTTACGTGTGTAGCTGCCGATAGGCGTACTCATTACGCCTTAGCTTTAGATTTACATTGTATATTATATGTTATGTCCTGTTGTTGGATATTGCACTGAGGATCTGAGCATTGTACGCTGGTTGTGAGTTAGCATCTACTTTTCGGCTGTCGATGAGAGTCCCGTGCCGGTGAAGGGTTATTATTGCATCATATTGCATTCATATGCATTACATTGCATATCATATCGGAGCAGGAGGATTCCGCTCCATTGCATCATATTGACGGTAGGAGGATTCCGCCCTAGGAGCAGGAGGATTCCGCTCCATTGTATCATATTGAGGGTAGGAGGATTCTGCCCTAGGAGCAGGAGGATTCCGCTCCATTGCACATATTGAGGGGTAGGAGGATTCCGCCCCAGGAGTAGGAGGATTCCGCTCCATTGCATCATATTGAGGGTAGGAGGATTCCTCCCTAGGAGCAGGAGAATTCCGCTCCATTGCATCTTATTGAGGGTAGGAGGATTCCGCCCTGGAGTAGGAGGATTCCGCTCCATACATTTGACACATGTGACCCTTTGCATCACATTTCATTTCATTTCATCTCATTTCATACCATTGTGTAGACTTACGGTACATGACTACTGTCCTACTTGTATGTGCATTGCTTATTTGTTGATATGTTTCTGGCTCGTATCCCTAGTTGAGTTTATGGTTTCATACGTGTTTCCGGTTGTTATCTGTCTCTGCCTTTTTATAATTTAAATAAGAGGAATTTGGTTTATCTGTTTGTTCTCCCTGGCTAGCTATCCTATTCTTTGAGGTGGCTAGTCTGCCCCACGTATTGGGCCCTTTTGACTCACCCTTGTTTGTTGTTTGTTTATTGTCTATCTATTTCGTTTCGGCGGGTTCGCTCCAGGATTGGGTTCGCCACGTTGTAAAGGAGCGAAGACGACTTCAGCTGTCAGGGTGAGCCAACTTTTTTTCCGGATGGCCACCAGTTTATTAGTTGTTATTTCACTTGCATTTTGCTTCCTTCAGGAGGTATTTGTCTTCTTTTGTTCTCTTAGATGTCTAGTCTGGATAGCCCTAAACCTAGTATATTGGGTAGTCAGCTGTAATTTCTTTTGTACAGCTTAGTGGTATCAGTATGTCTGTGATTTCTTATTTGTGAATTGTTATATTTGTTTTCCTGATTTAATTGGTAAGGGTTCTCCCGACGGGTCTAGGGGAGGATGTCGGGTGACGGTACGGCCTAACCAGATTCCGGGTCGTGTCATGCGGGCTCTGCGTTTTGTCCTACTGTTGTTTTTGAGCCCTCGACAACCTGTACAGCAACTACACAAACACATAAATTCCACCAAATTTCCATTCCTTTTGTTCTTTTTATTTTTTCTATTTTTTCTATTTTTTTCAAAATAAAAACACGAATTAACTAACTATAGATCGATAAAACATGGGTTGCCTCCCATGAAGCGCTTGATTTAATGCCGCGGCACAACGTGTATAAATATCATCACTATTTGTTTCCACTATGAAGATATGAATTTTCTCCCCAAATTGAATTCAAGCTTATGACTATGCTCTTGGGGAGGTGGCATAAAACAAAAATTACCAAGTATCACGTATCGCATCTTGCACGTCTTGGCTTTTAAGTGAGGGATGTCGTTTTGCTTCCTTGGCATCACAAATTTAAGAATACAGGCATAGTGTTCCTCATCCCGTGACTCTTCTATTTGCTCAAAAGGCTCGATTTTCATGTCGCCTTCAAAACAAAATATTGAAAAGTGCTTGGAATGAGGTCTTATGCGGCCTAACTCTAAATCTGCTTCAGTTTTGACATCCTCAATTATACACACACTAGAGTCTTCAAACATTATATTTTTCACATCCTCACTTGACTCTAGTGCTAATTTCTCAACTTTGGCATCCTTAACTACTATTAGGTCGAATGGTTGGAACTCCACACTTAGCTCCTCAAATTGGCTCTTAAATTCTTCAGCTTCATCCACCTCAATTATACTATCCAAAATAATTGGTTGTTGAGACTTAGACGCCTCAGTCTTTTCAATCAAATTAGCCTCAAAGTCGTGAATGGCATCGCCAAATCAGTCGATCTCTTGTTTGAGCACACTTTTCCATTCTATAGAGCACTTAGCTGCACTTGTAATATTAGCAAAAAGACCCCCAAACGCATCTAATCGTTGAGATTGTTCCATTAGCCAAGTTCTGCTCACGATCTCCACCTCTTCAGAATTTTCCTCCTGTTGTGATACATCCTGCACTTCATTGCTCCTATCAAACTCACAAGCAAGGTTAGTACTATAATAACTATTACTTGGGGAAAGAGTACGACACTTAGGACAATCCTTCCACAAACCACCACACAATTGACAACAGTTCTGATCAAAGGTTGTAGAAGAACGACTAGATAAATAGTTCTGTAGGACATTAAGATGTCGGCAATCTTCCCACAAGTGACGTCCATTACAAATTATGCAAAGAGCACCAAAATACGAGTAGCCAAAATTCGACCAATTTCATTAAAAGATGTCATGTTAATAAGTAATAAACTAAACTGAACTAAATCTTAAATAGACAAAAGTAAAAGCCTAATCTAGAAAATAGCTAATTCTAAGTCCCCGGCAACGGCGCCAAGTATACTTGCGTGTGCGAGTTGGAGCGACAAGTATCGTTCCCACGAGGACTATTGATTAACTACTAACTAAATCAGACAATTCCTTATAAGCTAAACAAAAGGGATTCAATAGTTGAAAATTTATCAAACTAAAATTAACTAATTAAACCAAGAAAATAATAACAAGTGAAACACGATTTTGGATTCAAGAAGGGATAATAGCCTAGGGTCATGGGATATCTACCAATCCTGTTGAATTCTTCAGTTAATCTGACTAAATCAATTTTCTCTGGGTTACTAATCACAGGGTTAAATATTACTCATAGGACTCTTTCGATACACTGCTCGCCTATTCAAGCCAACCTAACGCCTACATGTCTATGGAATTAGAGCTAACAAGAATGCATGTGCTTCTCCTGTAAAGTGCACTAAGCATGACTGTTAGTCTATTTCTATCCTATCCGCGAAACCATTCCCCAATATCCAGGTTCAGGAACATGCTCTATTCAATCCTATTGCAACCTGTAGTTCCCATTTTTGAGTTCAACCCTAGGCTCATAGATAGTATTTAATTGGTGGTCAAGAAATCAAATAATTAGGCTCAGGATATGAATAAATGACCCAATTCAATAAACCAATAAAATCAAATCAACATCTGACAAGCAACATTCATGGAGAATCCCAAGACTATGGACTTGACAAACTAAATTAAAGAAAAGAGAAGAAACTGAATGTAGATGTTGAGCTCCAACCCATCTCTAGCATTTCTATACCTCCCAAAGGTTCTTGCCTCCAAAAGTACGTCAATTCCCACTAAAAATATATTTACAAGGGTTTAAATACGGAGTTCAAAAAGTGGGCCACGTTATTAGGCTTCCAAGCTACTCTGGGATTGTTTTTCGGCGCATACAGCCGAGCATGCCTCGCGCCCATGGCTGTATGTGCTGCTAGTCTTTGATTTCTTCAATTTTTCACTCTTCCCAGGCCATACAGTCGAGCATGCCAAGAATGGGAGGCTGTATGCGCTGCTTTTTCCTTATTCTTGTACAAATCAAGCTCCAATTTCCTTCATTTCGCTCCTAAAACATTCAAACACCTCAAGTTAGCATTTTACCTCAAATACATCATTGTTGCGCACACAATACAATGAAAACAACGCAAAAGCTATAATAAATCGACAACGAAACATAAGACCTATGCCCAACATCATAAACCCTATCGGCAGCTATTCACGTGAAGAATGCGAGAATGTTGACATTCAATTTTGTCCCTCGTTTTTCCGTAATTGACTATAATTCAACTTAAAAGTGGAATTTAACTGTTTGATCGAATTTGAATTAGAAGACATACTTTTACGTGTGTTATCCTCTACTTATATATTACATACTTAATTGTGGCTATATTACGTAATTTTGCATCATTTAGGCTATTTATCAAAACTATGATTGTTTGTACAATTTAGTGCATTTACAGCATTAAGTAAATATGTGTGACTAATTATGCTTAATTAATTTGACTTGACCTAAGTTGTATGCATTTTTCTTCTTTTATATAAATTATATATATTTGTGTTTCTTAGCACCTTTAGTTAAATATTAGTCTGATAAAATATATCCAGTCCATTATTTTTAACTCGTGCGTTGTATCCTTTTAGAATTCAAATTCTTTTTATTTTGAATAATTTTCTTAATCTCTACCTAATTCAAAATATCAACATATTTTATTCTCTTTTTATTAAAATCCTATCTGGACAAAGAATTCGGCCAAATACATCCTTTTGTTTGAATTTCAAAATCTGATTTTGTATAATATTTTTAATTATTTCCATAATCTCACAAATCATTGAATATCTTCCTCATAATTTCTCCCTAATTATCTTTAACAGATCCCCATCCCCAAATCAACTCCCTCTCTCCAACGTCTCTCCTTGAATCACTCACCCTTATTAGCTCTTCCCAAATCAAGTCCAAATCACTCCTAATCTCTAGTAAAATCGGCTATTAATCCCTTCCATTTTTAAGTTTTTGCCCGTTGAAGGATTCAACTATTTAACACCACCAACAGCCGTACAAAGGGTACACACCCACGATATACACCCACAGACTCCATTAACACCAGAGATACAAATGTCAATACACACATACACACATAGGGGAAAGAAAGACCACCACCACCAGCAGTGGTCCACACCAGAGATACAAATGTCAATACACACATACCCACAGATCAGCAAGACGGAACATACGCCACATACTCCCTTCGTCTCCTCCTCTTCACACAATATACACAGACCCACCAACACATATACAAGAATGAATACATACACCCCGCCTCTACATACACGTTTCAATACGCACACAAAAATCCTTTATCTTCTTCTTCAATTCACACCAGCAGCCTCAACGTACATACACACAGACATACCACACTATTTACAGTCCAAAAACTGAGCATTTACACGCACACACGATAAGAACAGATGTACATAGATCAGCAATGAGATCAATACACACATAATACAAAAATAGGGGGATCGAGGTAGGATGAGCAGTAGTGACGTAGCCACCGCCGCTGAAAAAAGAAATGAATCATCGGGATGGGGTACCCAGAAATTCCGCTAGCGATCTTTTGTCGTTGGTCTCTGTTGGTTTTTCTGCGTTACTGTATGTGGATGGTTCAATGTTCTTGATAATTAAAGCACAGATGATGGGCCCGTTATTTACATTACTTGTAACGTGTCGGTTTGACTGGAATTGTTTACTGCACATACTACGGTTGGAATTGTCTGGCCAATGAAAAATTTTATTTTGAGGCCTGTAACCAAAGCCTCACTTTGATTATGTCGTGAGACTGGATTTGAACGGATTCTACACTATTTGGCCAATGAAATTTGGAGGCCAATAGAAGTCCCATCCCTTCGTATATACAATGTCCCTTTATGCGTCCCGAAAATAAAAAATAGGCGATGATACGTATTACTTTGCAAAGTAAGTGATAGTCGAGTAGTGGGATTGGTGGTACTTGGCATGGCAAACCTGCTCGGGCTCCGTGTTTGCAGTCGCACTGACATCCCTAACCTCTACTTGGTGCAATATACCAATCTGAGCCTAAAATTTTATAAAGTTCATTTTTTTCTGTATTATTATCATTGGTATTATTTGATTTACTTTTTATTATTTATTTTACTATTGTATTAATTTATATCTTTATATTTTTTGCGAGATTCGTCATGACGGACTCACAAAAGGATGATGCTTTTGAAAAAGGACAAAATATTTCAAAACTATTACTTTTACTTAATTTCATTTTATTCTAAGTAATTTTGTTTACGATTCTCACTAACTTATTTGTTTCATTTGCGAGGCACATTTGGACGAAGCCCGTTAAAAGAAGATACTATGTAAATGTGGGATACTCCTGTGTTATGTCGATGTGGGATACTCCTGTGTTATGCCGATGTGGGATACTCCTGTGTAAATGTGGGATACTACTTAACTGGGTGTCACAATAAGTAAGCAAGCCTTAGACCCTAGTGAGTATTTTAAATCTGTAAGGGTCTAGGCCCAAAACAGAAAATATCACTAGCGGGTTGGGCTGTTACAGATGGTATAAGAGCTATTTCGTGTCGGCCTTGTTGATATGAGACAGAGTTCAACTGAGTTTAAGCAAATCCTGGATTCATGGGGCAAACCTCAGCGAGCATGCTGAGTCCATAAGAAGGGATGTATGTGACACCCCAGCTAAGGAGTATCCCACATCGGCATAACACATAAGAGATGCTGGGTATATAAGTAAGCAAGCCTTAGACCCTAGTGACGCGTTTTAAGGTCGTGCATGTATAGGCCTAAAGAGGAAAGTATCACTAGCGGGTTGGGCTGTTACAGAAGCCATACATATGCTATTGTTTGTCCAAAGATTATCTCAATTAGCACTTACTTGAGAAGATTGGGCCAGAAGACCCTCTCAAGTCTTTATTTAACAAAAAGGGACGCGCGTGGAGCGTAATAAAACGTGCGCGTTTAACTTTAAAACAGGGGCCAGATTAGAAACAATAAAAATTCCGGGCCTTCATTAAAAACTATTGGGACAGAATTAACAATCCCCAAAACTTTTAATCAAAAGGTGGGAAACGAAACGAACAGTCATCAGTAATTATTTTAAACACCGAACCCCAAAATAATCTTTTACACACTTCTCAAGTCGTCTTCTACAGTCTTCTACGCAACCTTCTGAACATCATCGTCGCCGACCATCTACATTTCTCCGGTAATATCTAAAGGTAAATTTTTGAACAATATTGATGTTTTTCAAGTGAATCGAGGTTTATTTTTTGCTATTTTGAAAGAACTATGGTTTTAACGCCTTTTTACTGGTACTGGAATGAAGTTCTCATGAAAATCTTTATTTTTGTTGATTTTTTCGTCAAATAGTGCTATGTTCTTGTACAAATAGTGAAGCTTTTGCATGTTTATGTTATATTATCATGTTAAAACTATACTCCTTCGCAGTATCAAACATCGTGAGACAATGTTCTAAACGTGTGATAGGATGTTCGAAGTTGCTGATGCATTTTAGATGATTTTTGTTAAAATAAATTAGGGTTTTATAAAATAAATATGCTAAAGGTTGAAAAATGTTGTACAAATAGTCAAGATTTTGCATGTTTATGTGATAAGCCCCAAATCGTGCCAAGACACTTTCCAACACTTTCCGACATGTGCCAAGCTTGGAAGATACAACGGACTTGAAGTCAAGGGCTTTGGAAGTGTTCCGGATGGTTTCAGCATTAGGCTCCACGCCTAAGGAGGAGGAAGAAGGCCCAGCACACCCAGGCGCCCCGCCTAGACCCAGGCGCCCCGCCTAGGAAGCTCACTGCCTAAGAATGGAATTGTGCCCAGGCGCCCCGCCTGCCTAGGCGCCCCAGCCCAGGCGCCCCGCCTAGCTGACAGACAACCTAGGCGCCCCCTCCTAGTCCCAGGCGCCCCTCCCAGCTGAAAAGACTATGTTTCTTTTACTGTTTTGCCCTGCGTGGCTTATTTGTTGAACCTTATTAGTAAGGGTATTTAAGTCATTGTGTAAGCTTGGGAAACACTATAAATAGCCAAGCCTAGCTTATTTTACACTGAGTTTTTGAATGATGAATTAAATATTGTAAAGAGTGAATCTCTTTGGGTTTATGAGAACCAACCTTAGTTTTGGGACTTGTAGTTCTTCTAGCGGATCTAGATGAATACTTTTCCTCTCCGACCATTCTACTTGCGTGCTCGCGTTAGCTCGAGGGTAGTTGCATAGCGTAGGTGTTCTTGTCCTTCTCCCGGGGTGTAGCGGAACAAGTTCTCCGTTGCTACTTGGGATTAGAGATCGAGTTACGTCTCATTTTTTATCCTTTTACCTTTTCCGCGTTTGATTCTTATCAGTTTGGTATCAGAGCAAGGCTCGAGTTTTATTTCTACAAACCCCCGACCCTTGATTCTTCGTGCCTAGTATCCTCTTTTAGTTTTTCTTGTTGTTGAAGTTATTAGAAAGGAGAAAATTACAAAAAAATTGAAAAATTGAAAAATACAAAAATTTGGTGTAACTTGTTGATTTGGATGATTTGTGATATGGGTGTTATGGATTCTTGATCGTGATTGATTTCCCGTTACTTGGGTACCAAAATTGTTGGAATTGGTGAAGTTTGAAAAATTGAAACCCCAAAACCCCTTAAACCCTTGAAGAACTTGTTCTTGATGAATTTTGGCTTGATTCTTGGGTTGGATTAATGTTTGATTGGAAACTTGTTATTGGGGATTGATCTTCATTGAAAAACAAACAATTCGGTACAAATTTTGTGGGATTTGAACATGTATAACACCTACTTTGATGAATCACAATCCTTGTTGAAACCCTTTTGTTAAACCCTTGTGTTCTTGAGTTCTTGAGATTGAACCTTGATTTGATTGATTGTTGATTGAAAATTTGATTGGGTTTTGTTAAAGAAGAACAAAAACAACTTTGGGTATCATTGGATTGTGAAAACAAGTTGAAAACATCGGATTTGGAGCTTGAAAATCGACTTGAAACGAGTTTGGAACGAATTGGGAAAGGCTTCAGGCCAGGCGCCCCGCCTGACTTGGCTAATGCCTAAGACCTCAGGCGCCCCGCCTAGGTCCCAGGCGCCCCGCCTGATTGCCTGCACAGTTAGGCGCCCCACCTGAGTTTCAGGCGCCCCTCCTGAGTGCTGAACGTATTGTTTCGGGTAGATTTTCATAGGTATTTCCCTTTGTTTGATAACATAACATCTAGTTAGTACTACTTTGAGTAACCGATCTACTTGAATAGTGCTAACCCTTTGATTGCTCTTAAGTGATTCGTGCCTAGCAAGGAGAGTAGATTTCTAAGGAAAAGCGTAGAACCTTTTAACTCAAGTCCTTCACTTCAAAGTGCCTAGCGTTCATTGAGTCCCATTAACTCCACTCACCCCGGAGTGTGCGTGACTCGTGAATAGTTTAGTTGAGTTGAGGAGTTGCTAATCATCTACGTGAAGCTTGGAACTACAAGTTGAGTGAAATATCCACCGCCACCCAAAAGAGTGATCCGAGTGAACACAAGTGAGGGAGCGAGTGAGGTGTTTTAACTAACTCTTGTTTCCTTTCTTTGTAGGTACAATGGCCAACGAAGGTCAAGATTTCATTAAGGAGGCCTTGGCTAATCTTCTTGCCAAGATGGACCTCATGAACCAAAGGATTGACTCTCTTGAAAAGGGAGCCTCGAGTACTCAAGGTGAACATGGGACCCCGAGTGTCCCAATTGGAAAGGGGACCCCGAGTGTCCAAATTGAGATCGGTGAAGGCTCAAGTAGCCCTACCTTTACCCCGGAGCAAGTTGTTGAATTGCTCAATCAACAACGGGTAAAGGAGGATCGAGAGAGAATTGAACGAACGGGCATTCCCCGTATCTTGGATAATCCCCCAAGAAACTTTCCACTACCAAGACCCGTCCGAAATGTGCAACCTCTTGAGCAAGTTGTTGACGCTCAAGAAGGGGAGGAAGTTGATTATGGTGACGATGTGTATGGGTTTGATGATCACTTTCAACCAAGGCGAGCTATGAATTGGGGTCGAAATGTGGATCGGGGTAGAGGCCGAGGTCGAGGGCCACCCTTAGGATATGGAGGGAGGAATGCTAGAAGGGACTATGTTGCTTATGATGATCACCATGGAGGCCAACCGGAGCCATTCCAAGGGGGTCGTGACAACAATAACAACCTTAATAGTGTGAAGCTCACTATTCCTTCTTTCAAAGGAAGTAGTGACCCGGTGGAGTACATTGATTGGAAATTGGCTATGGAGCGTATCTTTGACACCAATGATATGCCCGATGTGAAGAAGACCAAGTATGCAATATCCTCCTTTGAATCTTTTGCTTCTACTTGGTGGGAGTCGGTGAAGAGGAATAGAAGGAGGACGGGTATGGCTATTAATCTTACTTGGGAAGAGTTGATCCGTGTGATGGATGAGAAGTACTTGACTAACCAATACCGGGTTGAACAACAAAGGCGTCTATATGAGTTGAAGCAAGGTTACAAATCGGTTGGTGAATACTTCAATGAATTTTAGCAAATCCGAATGATCCTTGACTTAGATGATGAAGACAATGAGACGGCCATGATCCGTTTCAAAGGGGGCTTGAACCGAGACATAGCTTCACAATTGAAGTTCCACAAATATGATGATCATTACAAGCTATGTGATGATGCGGTTGAGGCCGAGAAGTGGCTCAAGGAGGAGAAATCCTTCGCTACAAGAGTAGCACTACTACTCCAACAAGCAAACCAAAGGATTGGAAGCCTCCTACTACAAATGCAAGGTTCCCAAGTGCAAGTGGAACAAGTGGTGCAAATGCTACCAAGGATGTGAAAAAGCGTTATGAGAAGAACACACCTAATGTGGGAGGTAACTCTAAAACTCAACTACATGCTCCTACTTCTTCTTCAATGCAATGCCACAAGTGCAAGGGCTATGGTCACTTTGCTAGGGAATGTCCTACAAAGAGGACCATGATTGTTGTTGGTAATGATGCATATGAGAAAGAGAGTGAATCGGAAGATGAGGGAGTAGAGGGAGTAGAGGGAGATGAGGGAGTAGAGGAGAATGATTTGCTTGATGACACGGTGGAGGAGGAGGATCCTCATACTTTCTTGGTTGTGAGAAGGAGCCTAGGGGCTATGATTGTGGAAGATAGTGAAACCTTGCAAAGGGAAAATCTTTTCCATGCTAGGTGCCGGGTCAAAGATGTTGTTTGCTCTATGATAATTGATTCCGGGAGTTGCACTAATGTTGTGAGTCAATCTCTTATAGCTCAATTGAAATTGCCTACCGTGAAGCACCCCAAGCCATATCGATTACAATGGCTTAGTGAATGTGGAGAGCTCAAGGTAGTGAAACAAGCAATGATCAAGTTGAGAATGGGTAGTTATGTTGATGAGCATTTGTTTGACGTTGTGCCTATGCAAGCATGCCACCTACTCTTAGGGAGGCCATGGCAATTCGATAGGCAAGTGGTGCATGATGGTCGTGTCAACACCTACACGCTCCAACATGAAGGAAAGAAATATGTGTTGAAGCCCCTAACTCCCAAACAAGTGAGTGATGACTACAAACGGATGAAGGAGTTGAGGGAAGAGGCTAGAGCCAAATCTCCCATTGTACTTGAACCCGAGGCAAACAATTTCATTGTTTTGCCATTGCATGAAGAAAATGGGAGTCACTCCACTCCAATTGAGAGAGAAAAGATAGAGAGAAGTGAGGGAGTGACCGGTGACAATCCAAGAGAGGAAAAAGGAGAGGATTTGAGGAGTGATGTGAGTGGATTGTCACCACCAACTACACTTGACCATGAGGTAAAATTGAGAGAGGAGAGAGGTGAGGAAAGAAAAATTGAGAGTGAGAGCACCCATTGTTCTAACCCTTTTTTATCTTCTATCTCTCCTTGTGAAACTTCTTGTGTAGGTACATTTGAAGACAAGCCATTGGAGCCTCAATGTGAGCCTCATGAAGAAGGAGTTGCACATGACATTTCAAGTCTTGCGAGTGACCAAGGAAGTATTACAAATGTAAGTGTTGCTTCACCTTTTCATGAACTTGCTAACTACTTGTCTTGTGATGACTCAACACCAGTTGGTGGTTTTGATGCATCTAGTGAGTATACCACTAGTGTAGAGTCTAGTTGTCAACTTGTATGTGCTTGTGAAACACTAGTTGGAAGGGATGCTATGCCACATCATGATGTGAGCTCATTGTTCATTGAACCCTTCCCTAGTGTAGATTTGATAGTTGACCATGATTGTGACCTTTGCTATGACACACCGCCAACCTTTGACATAGGGAAAGATGAGGTAGTTGACCATTCCCTAATTGATATGCTTCTATTTGGTGGACCAATGTGTTGTGGTGAGGATGGTCTTGTCCTTGAGGAGTCCAAATTGCATGAATTGGACAAGGTTGTCTATGATGACTCCTCAAGTGAACCTAGTCTCGATAATTTGTCTATGCTTAATCATGATATTGAGATGCATGCTTTTACATTTCCATTGTGTGACGATAATCTCATTTGTGGTAGCGACTCGTATCGGGCTAGGGTGGGTGGTCAAATGGAACCCCCATGGTGTGAAGGATTTGAATCCTTAGGCAACCACTTGTTTGAGAATTTGAATGAGGTAGATGGTTCTTTGAGTGACCCCACTATTGCTTGTGTGGGTTATGATGAAGAAGAGGCCATTATCAATGCCTTTCTTGATAGTTTGTCTTTTGAGAAGGGTTGCTTAAGTGATGAAATGGAAGGTGAAAAGGAATCCCTTGGTGTGAGTAAGTTTGCTATAAAGAAGGGGAGTGGAGTACTTGATGTTACTTGCATGTTGGGTTATTTGACTCACTCCACTCCACATGTTGCTCACACCTCGAGGATAGCTTGGTGTGTTGATCTTGAGCTTAAGGTTCAAGGGGATTGTGGTAGCTTGATCTTACACTTCCCATCTTCCCATGGCCTATTTGCTCATTATCTCATTGAGTGCATGTTGAATTTTAACCAAGCGTTTATTGTTCTCTTTGGAGACTTGATATTTGTGCTTCTCATTGATGCTTGGTTATATCACAAGAGTGTGTTTTCTACACTTCTTGCACTAACCTACTTTCAAAGTAGGAATTCTTGTGTTTTGCATGTCGTTGCTTGTAGGTTCTAAGCTCCATGTTAAGGTAAGGGAGATCTTGGAAAAGACCTATGTCAAGGTGACGATCAAGAGTTACAAGGGAGGAGAGAATTGGGCACCCCGAGGAGAAGATGCCATGGACGTGAATGCATTGATTTCGAGGACGAAATCTTTTCAAGAAGGGGAGGATGATAAGCCCCAAATCGTGCCAAGACACTTTCCAACACTTTCCGACATGTGCCAAGCTTGGAAGATACAACGGACTTGAAGTCAAGGGCTTTGGAAGTGTTCCGGATGGTTTCAGCATTAGGCTCCACGCCTAAGGAGGAGGAAGAAGGCCCAGCACACCCAGGCGCCCCGCCTAGACCCAGGCGCCCCACCTAGGAAGCTCACTGCCTAAGAATGGAATTGTGCCCAGGCGCCCCGCCTGCCTAGGGGCCCCAGCCCAGGCGCCCCGCCTAGCCTTGGCGCCCCGCCTAGGCCCAGGCGCCCCGCCTAGCTGACAGACAACCTAGGCGCCCCCTCCTAGTCCCAGGCGCCCCTCCCAGCTGAAAAGACTATGTTTCTTTTACTGTTTTGCCCTGCGTGGCTTATTTGTTGAACCTTATTAGTAAGGGTATTTAAGTCATTGTGTAAGCTTGGGAAACACTATAAATAGCCAAGCCTAGCTTATTTTACACTGAGTTTTTGAATGATGAATTAAATATTGTAAAGAGTGAATCTCTTTGGGTTTATGAGAACCAACCTTAGTTTTGGGACTTGTAGTTCTTCTAGCGGATCTAGATGAATACTTTTCCTCTCCGACCATTCTACTTGCGTGCTCGCGTTAGCTCGAGGGTAGTTGCATAGCGTAGGTGTTCTTGTCCTTCTCCCGGGGTGTAGCGGAACAAGTTTTCCGTTGCTACTTGGGATTAGAGATCGAGTTACGTCTCGTTTTTTATCCTTTTACCTTTTCCGCGTTTGATTCTTATCATTATGTTTGTGCTTGCATGTTTAAAGTTCTGAACATTTGAGACAGTGCTCCGAACGTGTGAGAGGATGATAATGTTTAATGATGAATTTACTTTAATTTAATTTTCTTTTTAAAAAATTAGGGTTTGATAAAACATATTTATATTATGTTTCACACATCCATATTGCATGTTTGAACAACTTAAACTGATGCTACTTGTGATTTGCGGCAACAATGGTTTCTACGCGTGGAATGATTTTCTGTTCTCCAATTAAGAGGAAGGAGACTACTCCTCCCCCTAGTAAACAGCCTCCTAGGAAGAGGAGAATTATATTGGAGGACGGAGAGGAGGAGTCCCTAGAATATGATGTAAATTGATGCAATATAAAATGGCCTAAACGACAACCATCAAAAGCCAAGCTCGAGAGCACAAGGGATACGAGTCAAGGCCTCCGGAGATGTCTTGAAGATCATGTATTGGAGCGCCGAGGACGGAAGAAACAGGGCAGGAAAACAGGCAGCCCAAAACAGGGCAAAACAGGGGAGCACACTGGGAGTTCACTGCCTGAGGAAGAACAAATGTTCTTCGCGATCGCGTCCATACCTGCGCGATCGCGAAGAGGAGTGGAATGCCCTGCGCAACAGCGTCTTGTCCTGCGCGAAGGCGACGTTGAGGAAGCTGGAGTTCTGCGCGATCGCGAGCCATGTTGCGCGATCGCGATGCTTTAGATGGTGTTCTGCGCGATCGCATAAGTCCTTGCGCGATCGCGAAGGCTTAATGTTGAGCAGCGTATCAGAATCAGCTGCAGGGGCAAGTTTTGTCCAATATTCAATGTAAATGTATAAATAGCACATTAGCTCTTCATTTCATTAGTTAGTCATTTTTTTTAGAAGATAGAATTGAGAGAGAACATTGAAGAGGCCGAGCCCTTCTTGTTGAAGCCCGAGGCTACGTGTATGTCTCGACTTGCAACCTATGGAGATCGACACCTAGTTTGATTCCATTGTAAGGTTCGAGTTTCCCTTCTCACTTTTGAATTCAATTAACGTTAGTAAATTGAATTCGATTCTTTCTTCTATTTCTTGCCTTCCTAGTCTTCGAATTCTTGTTATCTTTATCGCTTCCGCATAGTTTCATATCGTTTCTAGCTTCCGCGTAGTTTCCATTGCATCAGTTGGTATCAGAGCAAGGCTCGGGTTATGTTCTTACAAACCCCCGTTCCTTGTTCCATATGTTAGTATTGTTGTTGTGTTGTTCTTGTTGTTCTTGAAAAAGAAGAAAAACAAAAAAATTGAAAAAAACTAGAAAACTTGACAAAATTTGGTCGAGCGGGTTGGATACGAATCCCCGAGTGTTAAAAAGTATTGGGGTTTGTTCGTTATTGTATTCCCGTCGTTTCGATACCCATATCTCGTGTTTTGGTGTTACGAATCAAAATTTCCAAAATCAAAATCCAAAAGTTTGAAAATTTCTTGAAAACGCTTCAAATTCGAATCGAAGCTTGTTGTTGTTGTTTGGGGTTGAAAAAATATTAGGGATTGATGATATTAGTTGTATACACCTTTGGGTATCGTTGGTTTTGTGTATCGGGTTTAAATCGAGCCCAAAAGTTGGCCAAAAATCGCCAAAACCTGTTTTTGAGCTGCTGTGAAAGTTGCAGAAATTAACCCTTCGCAATCGTGAAGAGCAATACTCCGATAGCGAAGAGCAAAACTATTTTTTGAAAAATTAACCCTTCGCGATAGCGCGCGTCTGGTCGCGATAGCGAAGAACAAAAAAAAAATCCAGAATTCCAGTTTTGGGACAGAACGTTCGCAACGGCTTCCGAACAGTTTCCAAACATCACGACTCCAATTGGTTCATTAAATATGATGAGTTTATAGATCACAAACGAAATTTCATCTTATTCCAAATCCGTTTGGTGCCAATTCGAGTCAAATCTTTTGTGTCCCATTTTCTACCGTACCTCTTGGTTAGTGTTTTGAAGGTAATTGGCCTACTTGAAAGACACTAATCCTTTAGCGTATTAGGTATTTGTGCGTAGAGGAGATTAGAATTCAAAGAAGAGTCATAGAACTCCTTTTGGCCTCAAGTGCGCACTTAAAATAGTCGTCCGTACATCGAGTCTCATTAATTCCATTCCGAACTTTAACTTGGACATGCTAGTTGTGATTACCTTTGTTCCCAAGTTGATAAGGCCTCGCTCTTGAGTGTATATATATTGAATGATACACGTGAGGGAGTGACTTTTGGGAGGTTTTGTTCTTTGGTGATTGCAACAATGTCGTATAATGATGATGGAGTAGATTATGGCTCATGTGGCGATGATGCGAGTTGCTATGACTAGTATGGTGACGATTGAGACTATGGTTCCTATGAGGGTGATGATGACCATTACTATGATGATGGAAACTATGGCTCCTATATTGATGAAGCGGTTCACTATGATGATCGTGAGATTGGTGAAGACTATGAGGCTTGTGATGAAGATTGTGATGATGCCTATGCTTCTAGTCAAGAAATCGAAGATGGTGACGCTTCAAGGTACATTGATCCTACTTACTCTTCTTGTAAAGAATTTGATATTGATGATAGTGACATAGGTAGAGTTGATGATGATGTTGAGTATATGAATTGTTCTTATGCATCTTCTCTTGGTGTTGCTAATGGAGTACAAGGGAGTAGTTGAGGACCTTCCATTAGTATGGGAGGTGGTGGTGGTTGTCCCATGGGAAAGAAGAAGCTTGCATCTTCTAGGTACGCTAAGCGGCCTAATGCTTCTAATTCCCATGTGGAGGTTGGTTTGATAGATGGTGTTGCTTTTGCTACAAAGGGGATGTATGCCGTGAGGGGCGTGGATGGTTGTAGTAGGAGCAGTACTATGGGCTATGGAACCAAGGCGAGAGGCACTTATGGGTTCCATGGCAAGATTCCTTCCTCGACTTCCAACAACATTTCTAATGTTGGGAGAGTGACGGGAAGTGGAGATTGTTCTAGTGGTGTTGCCACTAGTGGAGGAATAAGGAAGACCCAAGTTGACGGAGTTGACACATATGGGCATTCAAGTTCTCACTTGGATGCCAATCTACAAAACTTGGGTAGATGTAGGTTCGTTGTTGGGGTAAATGGTATTGGAGGATACTTGCTCAAGATTGGTGATACCGATGCCAATTGTATTAGCACCTCTTTGGTTGATAGGCTTAGGATACCATGCCATAAGCTAGAGCATCCTTATGAGTATGAGGGAGTGTGGGTTTCTAAGGAGGCTCAGGTACTCATATCTCATGGGAGTTATAAATGCTATGTGTGGTGTGACGTGTATCCCATGCGTCATGTTGATGTATGGATAGGTGAGCCGTGGTTGGAGGGGAAGAGGGTGCAATATTGTGTGGTGAAGGGTGCATATCTTGTGGGCGTAGGGCAAAGAGTTTATGACTTTGTGCCTTACCGAGCGAAGAGCCAAGTGCCTACTAGTACACCTTCTTTGGCTAGGCAAAGGAGCAAGGATCGAGAACTTCATTCCATTGGCAACAATGTGCAAACAAGAAGTCCTACAAACACAAGCAATGGTGGGACTAGTGCTACAAAAGAGTTGGCAAATGTCAACAAGGTGAGCCCGAAGCCACTTCCAAAGCCGAGTGGTTCACCAACAAAGAAAAAGGAGACATCAAGTGATGAGTCTCCTAGTCCTAGATTCCGGGTTGACGTGAAAAGTCCACCTACTCCGGCTATGGGTATTCTTGGGCCTCGTCCCAATTCGCCCGAATTTGAGAGACAAAAGATTGAGAGGAGTAAGGGAGCGACCGGTGACAACTCTCGAGTGGAAAAAGGAGAGGTTGTGTTGAGTGATGTGAGTGAGTTGTCGCCACCCGAATCTACACCCAACCTTGGAAACAAATGAGAGAAAAGAAAGAGGGAAAAAGAAAAATTGAGAGTGAGGGCACCCCTTATTCTAACCTTTACCCTTTATCTTTTTCTTCTATGTGTTTGAATTCTTGTGTAGGGATTCTTGGAGGCAAACCGATGGAGCCTCAACCATGTTCTGAGATGGAAAGACAAGGTGAAGGAGATGTCGAATGTGAGCTACAAGGTGGAGACGTTCATGACACTTCAAAGGTATGTGTTAGTTCTTCCTCCCTTGAGCATGATACTTCCTTGTCTTGTGATCTTGTTTGTAACAACTCTACGCTAGTTGATGATTTGCATGAGTATAATGTGTTTGCAACTAGTGTAGAGCCTTCGGGTCAACTTGTGTGTGGAATTGAACCACTAGTTGAGAGGGTTGAAAAGCCACATCATGATGTGAGCTCGATTTTCATTAAACCTCTCCTTAGTGAAGATGTCGTAGTTGACCTTGCTTGTGAACCTTTTTATGACACCCCACCTATATTTGATAAAGAAGATGATGAATTGCATTATACTCTTATTCTTCCCTTTGATTGCTTAATTGATAGTGGTGGTCTCTTGTGTCGTAGTGAGGGTGGATTTGATCTTGAGGAGTCTCTAGAGTGTGAGATGGATCGATTTATTTTCGATGACTCCTCGAGTGAGAGTGAAGGACCTAGTCTTGATTCTATGCTTTTGTGTAACCATGAATTTGAGGTGCATGCCTTTACATTTCTATTGTTTGAAGGCAATCTTGTTTGTGGTGGTGAATTGTATCGGACTAGGGTCGGTAGTAGAATCGAACCTCCATGGTTTGTGAAGTTAGGCTCTAGGGATGATCCATTGTTGGGGACTCCAAGTGAGGAGAGTAGTCTTGATATTGGTCGTGTTGACATTTCTTCTAGTGGTCCTAGCCTTCGTTGTGTGGACTATAATGATGAAGAACCTATTTTGGAGACTTTCCTTTGGAGTTTGACTAGTGTGGAGGATTGTCTTGGAGTTGATTTGGGAGGTAAGGAGGTACCTCTCGGTGTGTGTAAGAATGCTCTTAAGAAGGGGAGTGGAGTAATCGATGTAAGTTGTGAGTTGAACTACTTTACTTACTCCATCCCATATGTTGAGCACACCTTGAGTGTTGGGCATGCCGAAGCCAATGTGTCACATTGTGATAAAATTAATTTGAAGGCTTGGTGTGAGCTTAGGGGTCATAGGACATTTGATTGCCACATGTTGCATGACTTTGATCTCTTTGCTTGTTTTGAAATCGAGTGCTTGTTCTCGTCGAGACAAGACCTTGTTGCCACCTTTGGAGACATACGCTTTTTATTAGGTATTGATGCTTAGCTTTATCACAAGAGTGTGTTTTCCACACGCCTTGCACTCTTTCTTGTTAAGCTAACCTACTTGTGAAGTAGGAAAGTTTGGTTGTGCTTGCTTTGATTGTAGGTTTTGATGGTTCGATTTCGAGGACGAAATCCTTAAAAGAAGGGGAGGATGATGCAATATAAAATGGCCTAAACGACAACCATCAAAAGCCAAGCTCGAGAGCACAAGGGATACGAGTCAAGGCCTCCGGAGAGGTCATGAAGATCATGCATTGGAGCGCCGAGGACGGAAGAAACAGGGCAGGAAAATAGGCAGCCCAAAACAGGGCAAAACAGGGGAGCACACTGGGAGTTCACTGCCTGAGGAAGAACAAATGTTCTCCGCGATCGCGTCCATACCTGCGCGATCGCGAAGAGGAGTGGAATGCCTTGCGCTACAGTGTCTTGTCCTGCGCGAAGGAGATGTTGAGGAAGCTGGAGTCCTGCGCGATCGCGAGCCATGTTGCGCGATCGCGATGCTTTAGATGGTGTTCTGCGCGATCGCATAAGTCCTTGCGCGATCGCGAAGGCTTAATGTTGAGCAGCGTATCAGAATCAGCTGCAGGGGCAAGTTTTGTCCAATATTCAATGTAAATGTATAAATAGCACATTAGCTCTTCATTTCATTAGTTAGTCATTTTTTTAGAAGATAGAATTGAGAGAGAACATTGAAGAGGCCGAGCCCTTCTTGTTGAAGCCCGAGGCTACGTGTATGTCTCGACTTGGAACCTATGGAGATCGAAACCTAGTTTGATTCCATTGTAAGGTTCGAGTTTCCCTTCTCACTTTTGAATTCAATTAACGTTAGTAAATTGAATTCGATTCTTTCTTCTATTTCTTGCCTTCCTAGTCTTCGAATTCTTGTTATCTTTATCGCTTCCGCATAGTTTCATATCGTTTATAGCTTCCGCGCAGTTTCCATTGCATCATAAATGTAGGGCCACAAGAACCCGTCAGAGGGCCGGATGATGGTAATTTATCAGAGGAAATAGAAGCATTATTTCGTAATGATGAGTGGGATGAAGAGGGAAATAAAGAAGAGAGCCTTTTAAATATGGAAGAAGAAGAGGAGGTGGGAAGGCTTGTAAATAATCTTGTTGGAGAATTTGCAGGAATTGCAAATGTTCAAGAAGTAGTAGATAACAGGGAGTGTGATGGTGGAGAACCTGTAGGTGGTGTAGAATAAGTTATAGAGGTTGTAGATGTTCAAGCTGGTGAAGGAGGTAGGAATGGTAGGAAAGAAGAAGAGGTTGTACTTGGATTTGCGAGAAGCGAAGGAGAAGGTCGGAGCAAGTTCGTAGACGACGTGGCAGCTGATTCTGCAGAGCCATGAAGAGAGGTCAAGTTGTTGTCTAGAACCTACATGAAGTTGTTCTTCACTTTACATTATGATTTTCAATATTTTGTTATGTGATATGAAAACATTCGCTTACATGATCAGAACATCTTTAAAAATGTTCAAAGTATTTTTTTTGTAGTTCCTTGGAACATCTCAAGGGATGTTTTATGCATCTGATATTATGTTCTTGCTACCGTGGTGATTCTTTAAACTAACAAATTTCAAAACATTGTGCAGCCTGAGTACGTTACCAGTGTCATTCCACCAATGGTGTTGAAGACTTACTTGGATGATCATGAGCATTTTCAATCCAAGATAACTGTCTGTTCGTCGCTTATTGGACGAATGCATGATTTCAGGATTGTACTGCCTACTAGTAGTTTGTATGACAAGTTCAAAAACAATATCTTTGGCCATTTCTTGGACTTGCCGGAGGAGGCATCATTTCCAACCAGGTTGGTGCACAATATTCTATTAAGAAGAATTTTGTGCAATAAAGAAAAAGAAGCTTGGTTCAATTTCAATGGAGTGCCTGTTCATTTTGGCCTCCAAGAGTTTGCTTTGATGACAAAGCTGAGATGCCAAGCCTATCCAAGTGTCCAATGGGAGGCTGCGATAAAAGAGAGGGGCAGGGAGATGTGGGAGTATATTATAACTGCATGGGAGGATGGGAAAGCAAGGGCAGTTGCTGGTTCCCGGTTGCTGTGTTCGATAAAAAATGAGGAAGTTCCTAAACGGTACAAGTTTGGGCTTGCCATGGCTTAGTTTGTTCACTCAATATTGTGTGTCAAGGACAAAAAAGCTAGTATTGAGGAATTAGTGGTCTGCCTTGCATATCATCCAAATGAATTTGTAAAGTATCCTTCGGGGCGGAAAAACTTCGAGCTAACCATTGAGTACCTGACGAAGCCCATGGCTGATCGTGCAGCTAGCAAAGCTAAGGACGGGCCAAATTACAATCTCTATGGGTTTCCTTAGGCATTTGTGGGTTGGGTATTTGAAGCAATACCTGCGCTTCGTCTCAGGGATTTTCCTAAGGAGAGGACCATGCCAAGGATGCACAGGTGGATCACTGAAAAGAATGAAAGAGACTCCCGAAGGTTGTTTGAGAATGTTGCAAAGCCGGTTAGTACTTGACCTATAATTTTCTAAATGTTGGAACATCTGCAATGTCGTGAAAACCATTGCTATTAATGTTAAGAACATCTTTTAAGATGTTCGATCACGTCAGATATGATATTCTATTTTTTTACTGATGTTAAATGTCGAACAGTAATAAGGATGTTCTGACCACTCCTTGTGATGTGAAGGTTTATTTCTCTTCAATATTGTATTCTTAACAAATATTTATGGTATGTAGGTGGTGCACCCTTTCATTGACGCTAACGATGCAGAGCTGAAAGATGATATCTTTCAGAATATTGAGCCGTTTGTTGATAGGGGCGATTAGGTAATTGATGAGCTTGTTGTGATGTTGGAGGGGGCTAGCTCGATAGGTTGTGGTGATCGAGTGACAGTTTTTAGGAATTTCACTAGGACCCCTCCAAGAGAGGTAATTGATGGTCCCAGAGAAGGACAAGTTGGTGAAGAATTTGTTAGTGGAGGAGTTGGTAGATGTGGAACACAAGTTGGTGATGACATTGGTGGTAGGGCTGCTCGTTTTACTGGTGGTCTTTTTAGTGGTAGGGGTTTGTTTGAAGTTGGAGAAAGCTCAAAGATGAGAGAACCTGAGAATGTGAAGCCTAGTGTCTGCAGCTGCAAGTGCCATCCATGACTGCCTTCAATGACGACAGGGAGTGGATCAGAAGCTTGATGTGATCCAACTGTCCATTGCTAATTTTGTAACGTCGTCGTCAAAGAAGGAGAAGCAACAGCAGTGACCAAAGAGGCATATATTGTTAGCCAGGAAGCTCTAGGCAAAGAAGAACGAGGAAAGAAGAACATGACTGCAGCCAGAATGACAAGGTTAGTTAAACATCCATTTATGTGTGTTGAACATCAGTGTGACGTTCTTCTATTAAATTTAGAGATTTTTTTCAAATATTTTATTTATTTTATTTTATTTTTTGGTAATTTAGAGAGACAACTGAAGCCAGGCTCCAAGCGAGATTGCCAGTGACACTGTACAAGGCACTAGACATTCACAAGAAAGTTGCATTTGATGCTTTCATGGAGGAGAAGAAGGAAGAAAAGACTTTGTTCCTGTGTGATGAGTTTAATTACTCGGATTTTTTGGACTTCATGGACATGAAAGAACGGATGTGGGATACCGTAAGTGCATCTCTTTACTTCTATTATTTTGTTATTGTTTGGTTTCTATCGAAGAACGAACATTTTTGCGACGTTCTGAACCTGAGTGTCGTATGTTCGTTGAACATACGTCTGGCTAGTCCAAACATCAAATAGTATGTGTCATTGTAGTTTTATTCACAAATTCTAATTTGTTTTATTCTGTAGTTTATGGATGAGTACTTGGCCTTGATGTGTCTGAGGCATAAGGCTTACCCCCGGCATTATGATAGCTCTGATCTTATCCTTGATCTTTCATTCTTGACAACCTTATGTGCACGATACAATGCGGCTGAAGAGGAAGCGAGGGGTTTTGATGTCAGCCTTGACAAATGGCTTGCAGAATATAAGTTTGAGGATATATTCCTTGATTATGCCAGAGGTAAGTTTTCATATCCGGGTGGAAGGAAGTGGGATGGTTTGAAAAGACTCTTTGCCATGTTTAACATTGA
Source organism: Petunia axillaris subsp. axillaris (assembly GCA_029990575.1). NCBI lineage: Eukaryota > Viridiplantae > Streptophyta > Magnoliopsida > Solanales > Solanaceae > Petunia > Petunia axillaris. The sequence continues at coordinate 96,778,639 of JARKNS010000004.1, read as the reverse complement.
AAGCATGCATTATGTTACATGTGTCTTCCTTTTAGAGGAGGCAAGGATCGATTTCTACAACCGCAACATTGGGGTGTATAATGACGACCACTTTTATTCAATAATGGGGCCAGTAATGTGCATGTTCCCTCCTGAAATCCTTAATATGGAAATGTGGTATGAGCGCATCCAAGACCTTCCAAGGAATTTGACTGGCACTGCATGTGGAGCGTATGCCATCATGTTCCTCGAACATTTGTTGACCAACACCCCGATGGATTTGTTGTGTGACAATGTGATAGAAGACTGTCTAATTCAATTTGCTGTGGAAATATTCCACGGAAAATTAGTCCCTTAGTATGGTTGTAATATTTGGATAATTATGTTTTTGTCCTTGATGGGAATAATATTTGAATGATTGCCCTTTTGTTTTGTTTTTCTTTCTTTTTTTTTTTTTTGATGATATCTATGGCAAATTATGAATATGGTTCTGCATTACACTGAACATCGCGTTTACATTATTAGAACATATGTATGATGATCAAATTAACTTGTAAACATAAAAAATAATAGACTCTTGAAACAGCATTAGTTATTTTCGGAACATTAAGATGCACGTTCAAATATCTTTTTAAGATATTTGTGGTTTAGGGTTTAGGGATATTTGATGTTCAATAACTAGCAAATAAAAACAGATGTTCTGAACACTAAAGTCTATACCTTGATAATTAAGAACCAGGCAAAAATATTCTTGATTGTTCAAAGATTCAGCGCTTTACAAAAGTATGCTAATTATATTAGCATTTAAGACATTACTTAATAAACAGTCATATTAACATCCAACATGTTTGGTACAAAATAAGCGTTTACACTTCAACATGCTGCAGTCCCTTCTTGTTTTAAGGTTGCTATCTGGAGCATAGTCTTTATCCTCTTTATTTCTTTGTTCATCTTTTTGACGTCCCTTTTGTATTCATCGAAGAATTCCTCAAATTTGAACTTCCAACCCCAAACTTCAGCCCGAAGTTGTTCCAAAATGTCAGTTGCCCGTTCTTGTTGTGGTGCACCTGGTTCTGCAAAAGTGTTTCGACTTTTTCTTCCTCGTCTTGGCTTTGCTGATCCTCTTCCCGTTCTTCCTTCTTTTTGCTTGGCTGATCCTCTTCCCTTTCTTCCTTCTTTTTGCTTGGCTGATCCTCTTCCCGTTCTTCCTTCTTTTTGCTTGAAGTATCCTCTTCCCGTGGTTGCTCCTCTTGGCGTGGATGCTACTCTTGACGTGGATGCTCTTGAAGTTGTTCACTAGGCTGACCGCCCACTTGAAAACAAGCCTCAGGACTTTGGGGCGCCTGTTTTTCAGGTGGGGCGCCTACTGGGCCGCCTACTCTCAACTGACAGGCCACCAGGCGGGGCGCCTACTTCACTGAAGAGATGACGGGACACCTCATTTATTTGTTATGTTTTGACTATTATAGTCCTACGTGATCTTTGTTATTTAGACCCACTTTGGGGTACTTAGGGGCTTTCATTATGTCTAGATGAAGCGTATAAATACTTCATTAGTCTTTCAATTTCTGGAGGTAGGTTGTTTTTATATGAATGAAGAATTTTGTAAGAGTTGAACTCTTGGGTTAATGAAACCAACCATGTTTCGGGACTTGCCTTCTACTAGTAAATTCTAGTTGTATGTCGACCCCTCCCCGATCATTCTACTTGCGGGTTCTAGCTAACTCGAGGATAATGACTTAGCGTAGGCTCTTCTTGACACCGATACGAAGGTTTCACGGAAAAAGTTCTCTGTGGATACTTTGTAGGGAGTTCGAGACGCGTCTCGTTCCCTTTATCTTTACTTTCCGCGTTTGATCCTTATCAGGTAGCAATTATTGAGGAGGAAGGTCGGCGAACCATTTTTGTTATATATTTAGTTTTTATTGAAGATTATAGTTGTTTTTATAATAGTTTTTTGAATGGTTTGATCGATTATTTATAGGAGTAAAAAGAGGTAATCGACTTAAGTGTATTGTAGCCACTTTCCAACACTAGCCGTTATGTATTTTTTTCAATTTTTGAGGTGACGCATTCATTGTTTGCTTCAGATTTGAATTGAAGGGGCTAGCCGTTAAGTGTGTTATGATGATCAGTGTGAAAAATAATAGACTATTGGAGCGGTATAAGTAATTTTCAAACATTAATGCTAGAACATCTGTATGATGATCAATTTGAATTATAAACGTCAAAAATCAATGACTAATGGAACGAGTTTACAATGAGTTGTATCGCCATGAAGATGTTCTGACTTCCCTGGCAAGGATTAGGCACCTTATGTGTAACCATCACAATTAAAACACGTGTACTAACCCTAACCATTCAATATGAATAGGAACCTCCTCAAATCATCACATTTGCAACCGAAAAGGCACCAAGCTTCTATAATAACATCTGCACAACAACAACTGGGACAACAACAACAACAACAACAACAACAAGGCGAAACAACACCCAAGAGCACCAGAACATGATAGTGGAGTGCCAAGTGATAGTAGGTTCACTGAAATCGATCATGTCCGTGAAGATAATGCATCCTTGACCACAGATGTTGATCAGTTTGCAGTATATATTGGAAATGTGGAGGATCAAGTGACGCAATTACGGACTAGATTCGATGAATTCCGTGAGGATTCGAATCTTATCAAGTGTATGCTTCGTGGTATTCAAGTTGAACTCAAGATTGACCCCCAGAACTACCTTCACCACCACGTCCTCCAGCGGCACACATGTGAAATAAAGAAACAATATTGTTTGAATAATCTCCTTTTACGTCTAGTCATTTAATTTTCTGTTTATTTTTAATGTCGTGTTTTGAAGTCTTGTCCTTTAATTTTCAGTACAATTTATGCATGTTTTGAATATTTATGAATATTTTTTTGTATTATACTAAACATCACGTTTGCTATATTAGAACATCTGTATGATGATCAATTTGAATTATATACTACAAAAATAATAAACTTTTGGAACGCTATTGATAAATGCTCGAAACATTAAGTTAAACGTTCAAATATATAAATCTTAGTAGTACTAGATGAACAACAATGGTATCAAATAAACCTAGCTACTATGAAACCAAAAAAAACTGCACAAGACAATATTAAATACATCCTCCGACGTTGTAATTTAGCCTCTAACTAACTAATCTTCAATAAATTTGTAGTATTACAAGCCCCTAATTTGTCCACTTCCTTTACCGATTTGGCCCTTTCTTCGCAAACTTCATCCAGTGAAATTTTCAACTTATTTATAACCAATGTAGTAGGCTGGGGATACTTCTCATCACACCATTCCCAAAATCCACAATTTCTAATACCCTTGCGGGGACACTTGCAAAATTTTCGTCCAGCATTCGACTGTTCGCAGGTAAGCCACACCAACATCGATAATATTGAGAGGAGTTGCGAGAACAAGTTGATCCTTGAGACATGGTCTGGTACTTTGCTGGTTGAGTTAAAAAGAAGAAGAGGTAGATGGAGTAGAAGACCTAACTTATATTTGAGAGATGGGTAAAAAGACCTAATTAATTGAATGGTTGGGGTTTTTTTTTTTTTTTAAGCAAAATCCACTAAGCTTAGTGGCTAATTTTATTAATAATAATAACGAAAAACAAATAAATAAGGTCTTTACCGTCTTGAAAGAAATACAAACTAGCTAATACTAATAAAAGCCTAAGCAGTGGTAAAATAGCACCATACCAAAGCATCACATTCACTTCATTGGATTGAGCATTATAAAATGCTAATACCACCAATTGAAATGAATTTAATGCTCTGGTATGATACTTTACAAAGTTCATCACACTGCTTAGGCCTAATGTATATAAAAATCTAATGAAATAGCTAAGTAATGATCTACCAATATGTTGTACGCTAATGATGAGAGTAATAACATAATCATGCATTCCTAGCTCGCCAAAGTGATGATCAAGCACGAATGAGCCATCCCCAACCCAAAACACCCCGTATTGCGTCGCATATAGGTCTGTTTTGAGTACAAAAACTACGCCATAGCAAAACAGCCAGGGACGCGTCGCCCTAGGCGCTGTTCCCAATGAAATTTCACGTCCAAGAGCATACAGAAAGGGGCGCTTTTGGGCTACAACATTGCCCCGTTTCGACGCAACCATCAGAACCAAAACAGTGTGGGGCGCGCCGCACGGTGGGCTATACCGGCTGAGCCATTGCGCGTGTCGCCCCCTTGCCTGTTCCCTTGAAACGTAGCATACAGCGGAGGGCGCCACTGGGCTACAACACTGCCCCAAAAACGCACAAACATCGCCTCCAAAACAGTCTTGAATGCGCGAGCTCGTCCAATTAAACCACTGCAAGATGCAACTCATGGAGCAACGTTCCACCTGAAAATTGCACGAAAAACATGAACACATGTGGAAGGTCTTGGTCAACCTCAGTCCCATGCATCCAAAGTAGTAAAAACAACATGAGTCCGTCATCCAATTTAGTAATGTTTCCATTCCAAAGTATTGCACTAATCCATTCAAAGCACCATGAGTTTTATGTATAAGAGTACCTACAAAAACGAAAACAAAGTTAGTAGTAAAAGCCTCCATGCTCTTCTCCCTAACGATTCGAGCATGAAGGAAAAGTCCACCTCCCTTGTTTCTAAACATTCCTCCTCGACCTAGTGCGAATGTATGGTTAATTACACTTATCCCCATTCACCAATCTCCTACCCACACTATCCAATTCATGAAACGAATTAACAATGACATCTCCTCGATCAAAAGCCAAGTTTGCCAAGTAATCCGCCAATTTATTCCCTTATCTTAACACATGCACCACCACCACCTCTATACCCTCCATCAAGCTCCAAATTTCTTCAACTATTTGTACTATTTTCCATGGCACCTCCCAAACCTTTGTCACCATATTTTTAAGCAACATCGAATCCGTTTCAACAATTACATGTGCATAAGGAGTAGATACCACATACCTCAAGGCCTTAAGAATTGCCATTGCCTCCGCTTGAGTATTTGTGGTCATGCAATCATCCATCTCCTTAGCACAAGCATGCACAATATCACCCATCTCATCTCGAACACAAAATGCCCAAGAACTAGAGCCCGGATTACCCCTAGAAGCACCATCCGTATTACATTTGATCCACCCCACCTGAGGCGGACTCCAGACAACCTTTGTCATCACTAAAGTAAGCGTAGGATCTCTTAACACCGGAAGCAAATCCCCCCACCTATTTGGCGCATACTGAAAATTCCTCCTGCGAACTCTCAGCAACATAATGATATGCTGCATGACAAGATACACCACCCTGTGAGCTGAAGTCGACCCACCATGTCTCATAACATTCCTCCGTTTCCACAACTCCCATAAAATAAATATAGGAATAGCATGGTAAATCATCCTCAGGACCGAGCTACCAGGGGCATCCCACCACAAATTAATCACTTGTGTCAAGTGCAACCTATCAAAATTAAGACCTGCAGGACCTCCAAAATAATTTCATACTTATCGCGCTACAGGTGCATTAAAAAACACATGGGCGATAGTCTCCACATCAGGGCTCACACAACAGTGACACCTAGAAGGGAACTGAATTCCCCACCTCTTCAGCGTATCATCTAGAGGTAGCTTAAACATCCACAATCTCCAAAGTAAAAATGATATTTTAAAAGGAATACCTTCGATCCAGATGTGCTTATAAAGGTCACTCGGCTTCTTCCTCTGCCTCACCAAGTGATAAGCTTACCGAACAGAAAAGGTACCCCGAGACTCGAGCATCCAATAGGGCCTATCCCGCTGCTCAGGACACGTAGGAGGCTTGATATACTGAATCACATGCTCTGCAAGGTCGTCAGGTAAGAGCTCCCTGAGGCGCTGCTCCAGCCACACCCCACCCTCAGCTACTTTGTCAACACACATTACAGTCTCGTCACATGCAAATTCACGAGGAACTACATGATACAAAGGACCAAGACCAGTCACGTTGTCAAGCCAGAAATAAGAATTGCGCTTCTTCAGCTGCCATACTATCTCATGATCCATCTCGGGCCTGCTTTACAACATCTTCTTCCAAGCATAAGTTCCCTCCTTACATGGAACCACCACAGAGTGATACTTTTTTAAGTACTTATTGCTCATAAATCCCTCCATAAAGAATCCTTGGTGTGAAAATTCAACCAAAGCTTTACAAATACCGCCTGGGAGATATCATACAAGCTCCTAAAACCAACTCCACCTTCGTTCAGAGGGTGACACAAAGTCTTCCAAGAAGCCCAGTGCCTGCTATCCTGACCCACAGAGTTACTCCAAAAGAACTTGGCAAACATCCTGTGATGCTGAGCCACCACCCCAGCAGGGAGGTCACAGGCAGATAACAAGTGAATGGGCATACTCTGAAGCACTGGGGAAATCAGAGTCGCCCGTCCACCTATAAAAAGCAGCTTACCAGTCCAGGATTCAAGCTTTTTCTGCACCTTCTCCACCAACTCATTGTAGTGACAATTCTTCCTCCTAGCATAATAAATAGGAACTCCAAGATACTTGAAAGGGAAATCCCCCCCTTGGTATCTCAGTCACATCAAGAACCCTGTCAACTAACAAGTGTGGAACCTTACCATGCAAGTACACATTACTCTTCTCCTTATTGATTTTCTGTCCGCTGGCCAACTCATAACTAGTCAAAGTGTCCATCACCAACTTCAAAGAGCCCTAATCCGCCGATAAAAAATAATCATATCATCTGCGTACGTCAGGTGATTGAGATGTGGACTCCATATGGGCATCCCATACGGCACAAAATTTTCATCTCTGTGCAGCGCATTCAGAGCTCTGGAAAGGCACTCTGCAGCAAGTAAAAACAAAGTGGGTGACAGAGGATCACCTTGCTTCACTCCTCTGGAGGACTGGAAAAACCCATAGGGCTGACCCTTTACAAGGAAAGAGTACCAGTTATTGCACAGAGTCCTGTAAATCATCCCTACAAACGTCTCACCAAATCCCATCTTCAGAGACTTTATCAGAAACAACCACGAAACTCTATCATACGCCTTAGCCATGTCTAGCTTAATTACCACATTCGCAGGCTTCCCCCTATCAGCAATATCGTGCACAATTTCTTGCACCAGGAGGATATTCTCAAATATGCTCCTCCCTTTCACAAAGCCAGACTGCTGGGTGAAATGATCTCAGGTTAAAGAATAGGAAACCTGTCATGAATAATGGTTGGAGTTAGTCCACGTGTTTTAAGGTAATTTAATTCTGTCCGAAGTGGGTTAATAGAACGGGTCGGACTAATGTAAGTTGTGGAGTAGGTCGCTCCACGTATTTAAAATGGGTTGCTCCACGTATTTTAGCATTAGAAAACCATGTTTGGCACGTATAAGAGATTGTTCTGATATCTCTAAAAAAATGTATCCGCTGTATTAGAGCTAATGCATCCATAACAAACACCAAAAGACATGCTCGGAACATGTAAGATTGAATTGTTTAAGATTGTGTGTGTATTTCTGACAAAAATGTATGTATTTATAAATAAGTTTTGAAACCGTCATTTTTTTAAAAATATTTCCTAATATTAATGCAAAAAAAAAATCTAATTTACGTCACGAACATGAGTTTGTATGTTCAGTTCATAATAGGTGCCGAATTTAATTTGTATTGTTCTAATCATGAATATGATTGTAAAAAGAAAATATAGAACATGACTAGATTAATAAGGCTTTATATTTAAGGTTAAATCATAACAATATATAGATTATCCACTTAGTTAAAACAACATATAATGAAATTCTCAATAACTTAGTAATCGCTTTGATTAGATATAACTAAGTAATCGCTTTCAATAGATATAAATGAGTATTTACTCTAATAGAAATTTTATCAGTAAACACTTTTAATAGATAATATTGAGTAATCACTTTAAATACACATACTATTGAGTAATCTCTTTGAATACACATAAATTTCTTAATATTAATTCAAAAAACATCTAATTTACGTCACGAACATGAGTTTGTATGTTCAATTCATAATAGGTGCCTAATTTAATATGTATTGTTCTAATCTTGAATATGATTGTAAAAAGAAACTATAGAACATGACTAGATTAATAAGGCTTTATATTTAAGGTTAAATCCTCATAATATAGATTATCCACTTAGCTAAAAAAACATATAATGAAATCCTCAGTAACTTAGTAATCACTTTGATTAGATATAACTAAGTAATCGCTTTTAATAGATATAAGTGAGTATTCACTCTAATAGAAATTTTATGAGTAAACACTTTCAACAGACATACTATTGAGTAATCACTTTAAATACACATATTATTGAGTAATCTCTTTGAATAAACATAAATTTCCTAATATTAATGAAACGACATCGGTCAGTCATTTCAGAAGTTAGGACTCCGATTGGCGTGCTGATAATTTTAAAATATTCATAAGGTCCATTAAGACTTATCTATAAAATTTGAGCTAAATCAGACCTCGTTTGGTAGGCATCGGAAGAAGGTTTCGATTTTTATTATCTATAAATATTAAAAAGAGATTTTCGAGCCCGGTTTTGCCGAATGAGCTCTGATTCGAAATTCGAAAGCACCATTAGCTTCGTATGATTATTTTTTATTTTTGTAAATTTTCGAAAGTGAATTTCGATGTTGTTCGGCTAGTTTCCGCTAATATGCCGAAAGTTAAATAATTTGACTTTTTCTATTTAAATTCGCATCTTGTGTTTTGGGAGTCCAATTTGAGATCCGCCTTCGCGAGTATGTTACATATATTTTTTATAACTGTTATTCAAAAGTTAGAATAGATTCGAATATAGTAGGATTCTGTTTTAATTTTCATCGCGAAAAGAAAAGAAAAGAAAAGACAAAACACAAAAAGACAAAATAGTAAAGGAAAGCAAGAGATATATATATATATATATATATATATATATATATATATATATATATATATATATATATATAGGCAGTGGTCCTTAGTATGCTAAGGACGAGCAAAGCAGAGGGATACCAAAAAGCAAAAACGTAAACAAAAGTAGAGAAAGGAAAAAAATGCCAGAAAATGAGAAAAGGGTCCGGAGAAAAGTAGAATTTTCACCCTGAAACATTCAGGTAATGATCCTAATATATTATTTGAGTTTATTACGTGTGTTTGAATATGTTTTAACGGTAAAATTTGGAATATTAGACATCGTTTTAATAAGTTCAATTAATAGTTTAAATGGTCAAATGGACCCCGATAATGGAATTGATTATATATTCGTACTCAGTGAGTTATGGAAAATTATAAATGTAATTTATTTAGGGTTTGGTTATGTGACCTTAAACCCGGTACATAGGCCTGGCCTGCGTATTGCGTATGCGAATAGGGTATCAGGTTCCAACCTGGAATGTTCTAAGATGTGAGGAATGAAGTCTTTAGCCTAATTTGATTTTTCTGCTTATTGAATAGAGTGGGATCGTTTGGCAATGAAACCAAAGGATAAAGTGGTTTTTGATTAGCAATGCTAACTTTTGGGAGAGGTAAGTGTTTATACCCATTTCTTTGGAGGCACCTGGCCTCGTGGATTTTCTACCACGTGTTCCTTACGTGTGTAGCTTCCGATAGGCGTACTCATTACGCCTTAGCTTTGGATTTACGTTGTATATTATATGTTATGTCCTGTTGTTTGTATTTCATTTAGGATCTGAGCATTGTACTCTGGCTGTGAGTTGGCATCTACTTCCCGGCTGTCGATGAGAATCCCGCACCTGTGAAGGGTTATTATTGCATTACATTGCATTCATATGCATTATATGTCATTCATATGCTTTACATTGCATATCATATTGGGTGCAGGAGTATTCCGCCCCAGGAGCAGGAGTTTTCCGCTCCATTGTGTCATATTGAGGGTAGAAGTATTCCGCCACAGGAGCAGGAGTATTCCGCTCCATTGTATCATATTGAGGGTAGGAGTATTCCGCCCCAGGAGCAGGAGTATTCCACTCCATTGTATCATATTGTGGGTAGGAGGATTCCGCCCCAGGAGAGTGCAGGAGTATTCCGCCTCAGCTTTACATTATATCGGGTGCAGGAGTATTCCGCCCCAAGAGAGTGCAGGAGTATTCCGCCTCTGGTTTATATTATATCGGGTGCAGGAGTATTTCGCCCCTGAGCAGGAGTATTCTGCTCCAGTTGATTATCAGATTGGATTCCCCTCGAATGCAGGAGTATTCCGCTTCAAGATGGGATGACGGGCACATGTGACCCTTTGCATCATATTTCATTTCATTTCATCTCACTTTATTTCATTTCATCTCAATTCATACCATTGTGTAGACTTGCGGTACATGACTACTGTTCTGCTTATATGTGCATTGCTTATTTGTTGATATGTTTCCAGCACGCATCCTTGGTTGAGTTTAGAAGTTTCTTACGTGTTTCCGGTTGTTATCTGGATCTGCCTTTTTATAATTTAAATAAAAGGAATTTGGTCTATCTGTTTCTTCTCTCTGGCTAGCTATCCTATTCTTTGAGGTGGCTAGTCTGCCCCACTTATTGAGTCCTTTTGACTCACCCTTGTTTGTTGTTTGTTTCTTTTCTATCTATTTCGTTTCGGCAGGTTCGCTCCAGGATTGAGTTCACCACGTTGTAAAGGAGCGAAGACGACTTCAGCTGTCAGGGTGAGCCAGTTTTTATTCCGGATGGCCACCAGTTTATTGGTTGTTATTTCAGTTGCATTTTTATCCCTTCAGGAGGTATTTGTCTTCTTTTGTACTCTTAGATGTCTAGTCTGGATAGCCCTAAACCTAGTATGTTGGGTAGTCAGCTGTAATTTCTTTTGTACAGCTTAGAGGTATCAGTATGTCTGTGTTTTTTTTTTAAAGTTTTGTCCTTATTTATGAATTGTTATATTTATTTTCCTGATTTTATTGGTGAGGGTTCGCCCAACAGGTCTAGGGAGGATGTCGGGTGCCCGCACGGCCCAACCGGATTCCGGGTCGTGTCAGTTGGTATCAGAGCCCAGTTTAGAGTCTATCCAGACTAAGACAGTGTTTAGTAGAGTCTCGCTGATGGGTATGTAGACGTCTGTACTTATCTTCGAGGGGCTATGATGGCATTTAGGAAGTTTCACTTCCTTCTTTTCTGATCGTGCGTGTCTAGGATGCAAAAGTATTTTCGTTAATTCCTTCGTGGTAATTGTGAACCCTCGTGCGACAAATCAACAAATGGTATGAGTTCAAGACGAAGCAGTCTAGCCTGGGGCTAGCAATGACGAAGCTCCGAGAGTTTTTTATCGTGCTGACGATCTAGTTACGGAGGTCCCAGCTGTACGAGCTCGCGATGGGAAAGGGAGCAGGGCCTTGTGGTTCCCTTGGCTCTCTATGATGCTTTTACGAGAATCTTGGCAACGCTGATACCGCAAGAACCTATTATTCGCTAGGCAGCTTATCAGGTCGCTGCATATGCAGATGTTCGGACTTAGAGAGTTCCTATTCCAGTTCTTAATATTGCTGCAGTAAATTATGTTCCCGAGACAACATGTGTTGTGCCTCTAGTTATTCTGGTCGGTTAGTTAGCTTGAGTAATGGCTTGGTCCGAGTGTCCGAAGAGGTTGCATTATTTTACACGGTTGAACCTTCCGAAATGCATCAGATAAATCCCGTGAATTTTTTTAAAAAAGATAATTTCAGGGTATTTGTATCCTTCGGGCTTTTAATTATATTGAGCGGTATGGTGTTGATTATTCTGCTTTCCAGTTTGAGGGTCCAGCCTTGAATTTTTGGACCGCTCTCTTATTAGCTAACTTGGTTTGATTTTTCTTCTAGATTCGTGGAAAAGTTCCTTTCGAGTAGAGAGCGAGATGAAAAGTGTTTCCAGTTTGAGTGGATTGGACAGGGTAGTCTGTCAGATAGCCTGTTGGTGTTTTAGAATATGAGATTGAATAATATAGAATGGCTGAATATGCATTAGAACTAGTCCATGAGCCTTTCGAAAGATTCAGAGATTTATTGATGACCTTTATTTTTCCTTGAAACCCCAGAGGGCTCGAGAAATTGAGGTCTGGATTTTATTTGATGTTTTTGTTAATATTGCCTGAAGGTTCGAGGCATACCATAAGTTAGTGGGGGAAGAGTTAGAGCGGGAAAGTAAGAGATCCCACGGCCCTGGTGGGTAACCATGGTACCTCATTTGGAGGTAAAATTTCTGATTATTTTGGGAGGTCACCTTCCAGGTTATCTCAGCTTGTGTCACTCGATTCTTAGAGTGCGCCAGTAGCTCATCAAGATCAGATTCAGTCTTCTCTTTACAGCTATCAACAATCTTTCCAGCTTCCATTTTTCAGCAAAAAATACGGTATCATTATCGTGAGTCTGGTTATCCTTTGAGGAGTTTTCCCTTACTCCGGCGAGTAGGTAGTCGTCTTTTCTCTTGTCATCAGGCATCTGCAAAGTCGCAATGGATTTTATTTAGATCTTAATCAACCAGAGATATGCCCTAATTCGATAGAGGTCGAGAGCGTGGTGGTAGTGGTTCTTCTAGAAGTAATTATCATAGTAGCGGCTCGGCTCAGCCGCAGAGGCAGTTCTAAGAACTATCAGTCTGGCAGGATGTTAAGGTATTTGATGTAGTACACCCATGTATTTCTTCTTCTTTTAAATTTGAGTAAGATTTGATTCTATTGATCGATCTGGAAATGGTGTGTCTTATCATGTTTCAATGGTTTCCTTTGATATCGTTTCTATTAAGAATCGGTTGCGGTAGAGGTTGAGCTTCTGATATGATTTATTCCTGGCATTTGTGTGACCCTACTAGTTTATCTGGTTTAAATGTGAGAGATTTGACAGTGAGTGTCGCTATTGTCTACCTGGCATCTTGTCGTGCCACCTTCTATTATTACATCAAATTAGTTTACCTCTCTTTGGAATTCAATATTGGTAGGATAATGGGACCCTAATTCGTCACCATCAGAAAGTGTTATCGTTTCTTCCGGTGCAAATTGATTAGTAAGTAATATTCGATCTACGTATCTCATCTTGGTTCAAAATGCTAGTAAAGTCATGTTATCCTATGAGCTTATCTGGGTTATAAAAGGGTTTCTGGTAAATTGTCAGAGTTTCCTCTTATTGGGAGGTTAAATTGGCATGGATGTTATTCCATAGAGCTAATTTAATATCTATTTCTTCAATTGTGATTCTTTGGTTAGCCTGACTCGGAAATAATCTAGGTCTGGTAGTTAAGCAAGTAAGAATATGAGTTTCCTGAAGCTCTAATTATTTCTATCCTGAGTCTATTTCCATTTCTTCTTCGTCCGGCACTAGTGAGCTTGGCGGTTGGTAGACGCTTGTGATGTTCCCTGTGTTGAGCCAGAGTACGTGTTATTATAGCCGGGTAAGTATATTTTTTTTAAGGCTTCTAAGGGTAATAAAAGTACCATCCATTAGGCGATGGTGTTTACGGCAAAGGTATGGAGTTGTGAACTCGAGAGTTGCAACTGTTTGGCAACTCGAAAGGGTAGTTGGTAGCTTAGTTCTACCTACGTTCAGCTTTTAGCTAAATCTTCTTTAGTCCAGCAGACTGTGTGGGGATGGTTATTCCTATTCAAATAGCTGCATGAGTTTGCGCTTTAAGTGGAGGAGTCTTCCTCCAAATATTGAATGGTAATACTAAATCTCTAAGGCGTTGATATCACTTATGTCACGACCCAACCTAGGGCCACGATAGAAACCTACAATGAGTGTCGATCATTGTTAACTCCACTAATAATCTATTAATACTAGCGATAAGCTGGCGACCTGATCATATATACGTACCTATCGGCTGAAAGTATAAAGTCTGGAAATATGACACGACTTTAACTTGCTGGCAATTAGAACACTGAGCCACAAATTCTACTATATCACACTTCATTCCGTCCCACCAATAAATCTACTTAAGATCATGGTACATCTTAGTCAAACTTGGGTGAACAGTGTATTTGGAATAATGTGCCTCTATCATAATTTGTCCACGTAAATCTGCAACATCGGGGACACAAAGTCTATCTTTATACATGAGAACACCTTCAGGAGTAATTCTGTATGGTGACTCCAGTTTTCTTCTGCCTATTTGTCTGTATTCAACTAGAACTGGATCCTCATACTACCGCTGTTTTACTTCATGAAAATTTAGAGTTAAAGGTCTAGTGCAGTTTATCGTCCATCCATCATTGGCATATCTCCTTCACACTCCAACTCTTTGAGAAGTTACTTTAGCGTTATAAGTGCACATGTAATCAATTTTGTTGGTGGTATTCTGCCTTAGCTCATGGTTTAACTACAGGTCTCTTTTATATTTACTTTTCAAATAATAATAATTCCAATTCAAAGACAATACCCTAAGGTAGATGTTCAGTCTGAAGATCATTCTTGGTCTACATCATACTATCCAATAGTAGTTGCATGATCATTATCCTTATATGATAGACCCTGTTCAGATGAACCTTTGACATACATTAGGATATGAGTAATTACATTCCCACAAAGAGCTTGCGGAACAACACTAACATCAACTGAGATGTTTCATAGTGCACTACAACAAAATGTACATTTAGCGACATTTGATTAGCGGCAATAAGCCAATTGCCATTAAATCACTCTTTAAATTAAGTTATTAGTGGCTAATGAACATTTGCCACAAAAAATATATTTTTAGCGGCTATAAAGATGAATTGCCACCGAAAAATTCAATTTTATTATTATATATTTCCTCTAAATATTTTGCCCAATTCCCTCCTTTCCTTTTCCCTCTCTAAATCAGATCTAACCCAATTTTGAAATATCTCTCGTCCCGCTTAACTTTACTCCTCCTCTATCAACTTCGCTCTGATCTACCGTCAATCAACCGCCAATCAATTTCCGATCTACCTACGATCAACTTCACTCTAACTTCGATCAATTTTCCTCTAACTCCGATCAGATTTTCTCTAACTCCGATCAGTTCTGCTCTAGCTCCGATCAGTTCTGCTCTAGCTCCGATCAACCTCCGATCAACTTCGTTCAGCCTTCGCTGCCAGGTGATTGCCTTCCCAGTTTTCATTTAAGTGACGATTTTGCTTTTTCTCCTATTATCCTTTATTTCTTACATGTTTTCAATATAAATCACAGATTTGTTAGGTCGTTGTATTGCAACAGATCTCTGTAAGTATTTCATTGTTCTTATCTCATTTTTTAGTATGAAATCCGCTGTTTTATGACTTTGCTTGTTGATATATCTGATTTTGTTTTGCTACTTTAAATCAGTTTAGGCGTGGTTCGATAAATTTAGTTTGATGATTTTTCGAGCTGTTTATTTATGTTTTTAAAATTGTTTAAGTGCGAATTAGTAAGTTTTGTTTGATGATTGTTGATCTATTTGTGTCATGCATATGCAGTGTTTGAAGTGAAAATATAATGTTTAGAGTGAATTCTAATTCTACATATTGTATTAATCCCTTTGTCGATAGTACTACATAATTATTCTTACTAATAGTAGGAAGTGACTTTTTGTTCTAAATGATGTAAATAGTTGAACAAAGTTTTCCTTGTAATTGATGTGAATATGAATTCAAATATCTTGGACTATCGTCATTAGTTTCACAGTAAAGGTGAAAAGGAATTCAAATTTTTTGTTTGGACTCTACTCTCTCTACCTTGAATGGCTGAAGAGTGACAATTTTCTCCATTGCGTAATGAGTTTAGCACCTGTAAATAATCTACAGACGGCTAGCTTTTCCCCCAAGTTTATCTGGATTTATCTTGAACTTATATAGCTTATTTGATTGATGTTCTAATCTTCATTGCAGCGACTATCTTTTCAAGCTTTTGCTTATTGGAGATTCTTGAGTTGGCAAATCATGTCTCCTCCTTAGATTTCTTGTAAGGCTTTGCATAATTTTGTTTTATTTTTGCTTCACTTAGCTTTGAAGTTTCATGTTGTGTATCTGTTGTTTGGGTTCTTCCCTTCCTATCCTTTCCCCTCTCCCTCTTTATTGTTGGTAACTTTCAATAACAAAGACAGTGATGAAGTTTTTGACTTGGTGAATTAGATAAAAAAATTTCTATATCTTGACTTTTACAAGTTCTTGCAGCTAGATAAGAATTTCATTTTGGAGAACTAATTATGAGAACTAGAATTGGTAAAAGATTGGTCACTCAAAAACAGTATGATGACGAAGCGGCGCCTTATATTCAGCAACTACTGAATGATCAAAACTACTCTCAAGTGCAAGCAAATGTTGGTCAATCTAGTCAATTGCGTAGTTCTACTAATGTTGAAGTTGAACAGGACCTTGATGCAGGTTAAGTTTAACTTTGGACTGCCTAATTATATTTTCAGAGTCAATTTTTATTGAATATTTATTTGAGTTGGATATATGATAGGTAATTCAGAGGCAGTTAAGGTTCGTGGGCCTACATTACTAAAAGATGTTTGGAGTTTGCCTCCAGGGAAGACAATTGCTGTGCGATTTAATAATCGTAACCAAGCAGTCGGAAAAGAGAGTCGAAAACTTTCCAGCTTTCTAGGCATTATTGCTAGAACTCCAGAGCTCACCACTTTAAATATCGATGATTGGAGAAATTTTGACAACGAAGATAAGAAAAAATTGCTGGAATTTGTGAGGGTATGGACTAATTATTTTAAATAGATAAGAAATCTAGTTTTGTGTTTTCTGCCCTATACATTAAATTATCTTATCTTGCTCTATTTTAGAAGAAGTTCTCGTTCCCCACACGTGGAGATGCGTTTGTCAAAAGGTCACTAGGAAAGAAGTGGAAAGACTACAAATGTGACTTAAACAACATCTACATGAAAAAGTATAAGACCAAAGATGTGCTGTTGAAAAATAAACCAAGTCGCATACCAAGGGATCAATGGATTGGTCTTGTCTCTTATTGGGTCTCGGATAAAGCAAAGGTATGATTCTACTGGGCTACCTTATTATTTCCTTTCATTTGTGTGTGTTACTTATAAGACATTGTTTTGTATTAAAATAATAGAAGCGTAGTCAATCAAATAGACGCAATAGGGCCAAGCAAAAGATGCCCTACACTGGAGGATCAAAGAGTATTGCAACACTGATGGATGAAAAGGTACATTCCATTTCAAGGATCTAAAATTTCATATCTGCTTCATAGTGCAGTATTGTCAATTATAAATTTATAATAAGATAGGAAGTCTGCTTTGCATCTTAAGAAGGCACCTTCCTTACTTTTCATTTGTACTTAAATGGTTGCATGTTGAGTGATTTTCTTGACTTTTGTTCCCATTGCCAATCCCTGTAGTCTATTTTCTGGTTGTATAGTATATGATGAAGAATTAGTAAGGATCAAATTAATTATGCATAAATAGTACTCATTGTTTCTATTTCTAAGGAGAAAGACAGTAGCAGGAACAACAAGATAAATAAAACATATATCCTGAACTATGAAGATTTGACAAGGTTATACCTACTGCTATCAAGCAATATTATAAAGGGAAACAGCCAGGGAGAACTTTCCTCAGAGGTATTTTAACTTCAAAACAGAAGTTGAAAATAAACCTTAAACATGAAATAGTGGATACTATCATAAGTATTCATGGCCCATTGGTACATTAGGTCTCTGCATCAGATCTGTCAAACCCAAGAATCTAAGTGCCATATGCAGCAGCAAAATATAAAGAGACTTCCAACTCCCTGAAAAGCAGGTATATCACACAAATAGAGCAATATTTTGTTTGAGGACACGTGCATTAGTTGCTTGTATTTTGTTGAATTTCTTTTACACTAACTCATGTTGATATTCTCCAATGAATTAGACTGTAGATGGGAGAGAGCCTACACGTGCCGAAGCTTTCATATTAACTCATGCTCCGCGCAAGGATGGTAGACCAATTGATGAGGAGTCCGCAAATGCAATCGTAATATTTCTTATGCACTTCTATCCTTTGCAAGCTTAATGTGTTTGTTATACTGTTACATTACATAATTTTTTTATCTCAATTATGTTCAGGACATGATGAATGAAAAGTTTAGCAACGGTAAAGAGATATCTAATGAACAACCTCCTGGAAGTGTTGCTTGGAAAGGAGATGTGTATTCTCAAGTCATGGGAAATGAAAGAAGTGGTTATGTCCGTGGTTTAGGGCTTGGTCCAACCCCTTCTCTGTTATGGGGTAGTACATCTTCATTAGGAAATACTGATGGAGATAGTTTGTCTAATGAAGTTGTACAAAGGTTAGAACAAGAGGTGAAGGAGTTAAAGGAGTTAAAGAAAAAGCAAGATGAAGAAATGGGTATGATGAAACAAAATAAAGCTCGGTTACTGTCCGAATTATCCTGGGTGAGACAAGTTATTGGCAGATCTGCTCCACCAGAATTATCCATGCCTCAAAATTTCAATAGAAGCTACTGGGGAGGTAATTCAATTTCACAAGCTTATTAATATCAAGTTATTGGTTCACTACAAACTTGATAAGCTTAATAGTTCAGCTTTTCAGCGTTTGCTCTAACTTCTTTTTCACAGTTCCTCTGTAGTGAATTTCTTGGACAATCATCCTGATGAACTTCTTGGACAATAAGCCTGACTGGTAATTCTGCGTTCCTTCTGTTCTACTGAAAAATTGCTTGCAGAATTTAAAGGTGCAGTCTTAACTTTAAAACATATGCACTTCTTAAGTGACTGATTGTAAGTCTTGATGCCTTCAGCAGATTTAGAAGGCTTATCAGCCATGGTCTTTTGAGATCAGTTACATACGATGCAGACATATGCATCTAGCTAAGCTTAATAGTTCAGCTTTTCAGCATCTGCTCTAACTCTTCTTCACAGCTCCTATGCAGTGAACTTCTTGGACAATCAGCCAGATGAACTTCTTGGACAATAATCCTGACTGGTAATTCTGTATTCCTTCTCTTTTGATGAAAAATTTGTTAAAACTCTGTCCAATTAATCTTTGATGTCTCTGTTTGTTTATATTAAAGAAGAATAAGATATCAAAGATGCAGAGTCTGTCCAATTTCATGAAACAATGATTAATTCTAATCATTTTCTTTTTCTTCTATCATTGCAGGTTTTATTGTAAATCAACAATAGCTATCAGAGTTGGTATGATGGACTTTACTTTGATCAAGAGCTGAATAAATGCTTCTAGGCTATTCAAGTTTATAACACTAGTGATCAGACTTAATAAGAAACTAGTTACCGGATTAAAGCTATGTTCATATTCTTTTACAGTGTTGAAACCCAAAATATTGATGAGTTGTCTTTGTTTGGTGGGATTTAATGAAATATTACGAATTTTGGCTTGAACATTAGTATGTTTTATTTGAGATGTTAGTATGTTTGAATGAATAAGAATAGTATGCTTTGGTAATCATTTTAAGCCAGAACCACTAAAAGGTTCAATTTTACCGGCAATAATATTAAGAGAATAACTAATGTATCGATAGATTTAATTACCATATTAATTGCTGCTAAAAGGTGTCACATTTATCGGCAATTATCATTCTTTTACCGGCAATAATAATTGTCAATATATGTATGAACCAAACCAATATTTGATAAGATTTAGTGGCAATTTAAATGGCTGGCAAACAAATGTCGCTATATCTAAGGTCTTTTAGCGGCAATAAGATGGACCTTTACCAGCATTCAAATTAATTGCCGGGAAAGCCTTTAGCGACATCAACATTGCCAGCTAATATGTTATTGTTGGTAAAACTATTAGCGGCAATTGTTAATGCCACTAAATGTGATGAGACCCAAATCGCACCAAGACACTTTCCAACACTTTCCGACTTGTGCCAAGCTTGGAAGATACAATGGACTTGAAGTCAAGGGCTTTGGAAGTGTTCCGGATGGTTTCATCATTAGGCTCCACGCCTAAGGAGGAGGAAGGAGGCCCAGCACAGCTAGGCGCCCCGCCTAGCCCAGGCGCCCCGCCTGGGAAGCTTTCTGCCTAAGTGTGCAAAATGGTGCCAGGCGCCCCGCCTACCTAGGCCCCCAGCTCAGGCGCCCGCCTACCCCAGGTGCCCCGCCTACCCCCAGGCGCCCCGCCTGGACTCAGCATAAGCCAGGCGCCCCACCTAGCCCAGGCGCCCCTCCCAGTTCGCAGATTTAGTAGACTTTTACTATTTTGCCCTACGTGGCTTATTTGTTGAACCTTATTAGTAAGGGTAGTTAAGTCTTTGTGTAAGCTTGGGAAACACTATAAATAGCCAAGCCTAGCTTATTTTACACTTAGTTATGTTGAATGATGAATTGAATATTGTAAAGAGTGGATTCTCTTTGGGTTTATGAAAACCAACCTTAGTTGGGACTTGTTACTTCTAGTGGATTCTAGTTGCCTAACAACCCCGCCCCGATCATTCTACTTGCGGGTCCTAGTTGGCTCAAGGGTAGTTGCATAGCGTAGGTGTTCTTGTCCTTCTCCCGGGGTGTAGCGGAACCAGTTCTCCGTTGCTACTTGGGATTAGAGATCGAGTTACGTCTCGTTCTTTATCCTTTTACTTTCCGCATTTTGAGTCTCATCAGTTTGGTATCAGAGCAAGGCTCGGGTTTTGTTTCTACAAACCCCCGACCCTTGGTTCTTCGTGCCTAGTATCTTTTCTTTTAGTTTTCTTGTTGTTGAAGTTATTGAAAGAAGAAAATTATAAAAAAAATTGAAAAATTGAAAAATCCAAAAATTGGGTGTATCTTGTTGGTTTGGATGATTTATGATATGGGTGTTATAGATTCTTGATCGTGGATGAATTCCCGTTACTTGGATACCAAAATTGTTTGGATTGGTGGAGTTTGAAAATTTGAAACCCCAAAACCCCTTAAACCCTTGAAGAACTTGTTCTTGATGATTTTGGCTTGATTCTTGGGTTGGGTGGATGTTTGATTGAAAACCTGATATTGGGGATTGAACTTAATTGAAAAACAAATGATTTGAAACCAATTTTGTGGGATTTGAGTATGAATAACACCAAGTTTGATGAATCACAATCCATTTTGAAAACCCTTTGAAAAACCCCCTTGTTCTTGAGTTCTTGGCATTGAATCTTGAAATTGATTGATTGTTTGGATGTTAATGTGATTGGGGTTTATTAAGGAAGATCAAAAACAACTTTGGGTATCATTGGATTGTGAAAACAAGTTGAAAACATCGGATTTGGAGCTTGAAAATCGACTTGAAACGAGTTTGGAACGAGTTGGGAAAGGCTTTAGGCCAGGCGCCCCGCCTGACTTGGCTACTGCCTAAGTCTCAGGCGCCCCGCCTAGACCCAGGCGCCCCGCCTGGAATACTGCACAGTCTAGGCGCCCCACCTGAGTTTCAGGCGCCCCTCCTGAGTGCTGAAAGTGTTGTTTCGGGTAGATTTTCATAGGCATTTCCCTTTGTTTGATAACATAACATCTAGTTGGTGCTACTTTGAGTAACCGTTCTACTTGAATAGTGCTAACCTTTTAATTGCTAATAGGATCATCGTGCCTAGAAAGGAGACTAGAATTCAAAGAAGATCCGTAGTATCTTTTGGTTCAAGTCCTCACTTCAAATTGCTTAGCGTTCATCGAGTCATATCAACTCCACTCGCCCCGGAGTACAATTGGCTTGTGAATAGTTGGTTGGGTTGAGGATTGATAGTCAACTACTTGAAGCTTTTGGTAACAAGTCCGAGTGAAATATCCACCACCACCCCCAAAAGAGTGATCCGAGTGAACTCAAGTGAGGGAGTGAGTGAGGTCTTTTACTAACGTTTGTTGCTTCTTTGTAGGTACAATGGCAAACGATGGAGATGATCCCATGAAGCATTTCATGGCCACCATTATGGCTAAATTGGAGGATATCTCATTGAGACTTGAAACCGTCGAAAGGAATCAAGTTGAGACCGGTGAGAGGAGGACCCCGAGTGTCCAAATTGAATCCGGAGAGGGCACGAGTCATAGCACTCCTATGACTCCCGGACACTTTGTTGAGCTAAACAAGAGGTATGAACAAAGCAAAGTTGAAGCTCTACGAGAGCGTGGGTTGGGCAAACCCCAACATGAGAGCAATCCTCTCAACTTGGGCAATCCCCAAGGAAATGCTCCACTTCGAAGACCCGTTAGGTTTGTCCCACCTCTTGAGCAAGTTGTTGAGGCTCAAGAAGAGGAGGAAGCCGAGTATGGTGATGAGGCCTATGGGTATGATGCTCCTTATCAACCTAGGAGGCCAATGAATTGGGGTCGAAATGTGGATCGGGGTAGAGGCCGAGGTCGAGGGCCACCCATGAGATTTGACGGGAGGAATGCTAGGAGAGAATATGTTGCTCATGATGACCACTATGGAGGCCAACCGGAGCCTAACTATGGGGTGCGTGACAACAACAACAATCTCAATAGTGTGAAGCTTAATCTTCCATCCTTTAAGGGAGCTTGTGATCCGGAGGCATATATGGAATGGGTTCTACTTATAGAGAGAGTGTTTGACACAAATGAGATGACCGATGAGAAGAAAGGTACTTATGCTATTTCATCCTTTGAGTCTTATGCTTCTACTTGGTGGGAATCCATAAAGAGGACAAGAAGGAGAGCGGGTGTGCATGTGAATGTGACATGGAATGAATCGAAGGCCCTCATGAATACCAAGTATGTGACTCCTAGATATCGACAAGAGCAACTCATGAAGCTCTATGATTTAAAGCAAGGTGTAAGGACGGTTCATGAGTACTATGATGAGTTTGAGAAGACCCGATTGGCCTTAGATATGGAGACCGAGGATGAAGAGCAAGCCATGATTCGTTTCAAAAATGGTTTGAGCTATGGTATAGCTTCTCAATTGAGGTTGCATTCTTATCCTTCACTTTAAGATCTATTGGAAGCCGCTATTGAAGCCGAGCAATGGCTTAAGGGAGAAAAGTCCACCCGGTACAAGAGTAGCACTCCTACTCCCATGAACCACCCAAAAGAGTGGAAGACTCCAAATGCAAGCTTTCCAAGTGCCAATGCTAGCAAAGAAGTGAAGAAGCCATATGAGAAGACTACTCCACCTTTGGAAGGTACTTCTAAAACTCGCTTGAGCAATCCTATTTCTACTTCTACTCAATGTTATAAGTGCAAGGGCTATGGGCATATTGCTAAAGAATGCTCCACAAAACGAAACATGGTTGTGGTTGGCAATTTAGTGTATGAACAAGAAAGTGAGTCCGAAAAGGAGGAAGTAGGGGTGGATGAGGAAGTTGATTGTGAGGAGGCCGTAGAAGAGGATGATGGCCCTCAAATGTTCTTGGTGGTTAGGAGAAGCTTGAGTACCATTGTTATGGAAGAGGAGGTGGAAAATGATCAAAGGGAAAACCTCTTTCATGCTAGGTGCCGAGTGATGGGCTAAGTATGTTCAATGGTTGTTGATTCGGGGAGTTGTACCAACATAGTGAGCCAAACCTTGGTTTCCCAATTGAAGTTGCCTACTCTAAAGCATCCAAAACCATATCGATTACAATGGCTTAGCGAGTGTAGTGAACTAAAGGTGGTGAAACAAGCGTTGATTGAGTTTAGCATTGGGAGCTATAAGGATAAGATCATGTTTGACGTGGTCCCGATGCAAGCATGCCATTTATTGTTTGGGAGACCATGGCAACATGATAGGTGTGTAGTGCATGATGGCCGGACCAACTCCTATACGGTCAAGCAAGATGGGAGAAAGTATGTGCTTAGACCTTTGACTCCAAGGCAAGTAAGGGAAGACTACAAACGAATGAAGGAGTTGAGGGAAGAGGCTAAAGCAAAGTCACCCATTGTACTTGAACCCGAGGCAAACAATCTTATTGTTTTGCCAATGCATGATGAAAATGAGAGTCACTCCACTTCAAATGAGAGAGAAAAGATAGAGAGAAGTGAGGGAGTGACCGGTGGCAATCCAAGAGAGGAAAAAGGAGAGGATTTGAGGAGTGATGTGAGGGGATTGTCACCACAAACTACACTTTACCATGAGGTAAAATTGAGAGAGATGAGAGGTGAGGAAGGAAAAATTGAGAGTGAGAGCACCCATTATTCTAACCCTTCTTTATCTTCTATCTCTTCTTGTGAAAGCTCTTGTGTAGGTACATTTGAAGACAAGTCATTGGAGCCTCAATGTGAGCTTCATGAAGGAGAAGTTGCATATGACACTTCAAACCTTGTGAGTGATCAAGGGAGTACTACAAATGTAAGTGTTGCTTCACCTTTTCATGAACCTACTAGCTACTTGTCTTGTAATGACTCAACACTAGTTGGAGCTTGTGATGCATCTAGTGAATATGGCACTAGTGATGCAATGGAAAATCGGCGGAAGCGACAAACGATATGAAAGTGCGGAAGCTAAAACAAGATAGGCGATATCGATGAAGATATCGAGATAAAGAGCAAGACGAGGCTTGAACGTTTACCTAAGTAGCACCGAGGAACTCGTCTCGATACACCCCGGGTGAAGTCAAGGATCACCTATACTATGCAACTACCCTCAAGAGGCACCCGGCTCTTGCAAATAGAATGATCAAAGAGGTTTCGATGTTCAACTTGGAATCCACCAAGTGAAATCATGCCCGCTCACGGGTTCTTCATTGAGATTCACTCAAGAAATTCATCATTTTACATTCAAGGTTTGTTAAAATGAAATGAAGACCTAAGTGCTCTATTTATAGGCCCTTTCTAAGACTAAAGTAAATGTCTAAAACACCCCCAAAGTGGGTTATAACAATACAAGCCACTTAAGGGCAAAAATGGAACTTTACACAAAATCCCGCCTCAGCTTACAGGGGCGCCTCATTGGGGGAGGCGCTCCGCCTCATGGCCCTTCAGTGAGGGGCGGTCCGCCTCAGTGGGGGAGGCGCTCCGCCTCTTGCTGTGCAGCCTTCTGGACTTTGGCAGGCGGTCCGCCTCTTTGGGGAGGCGCTCCGCCTCTTCCTGGGAGGTCTTGAAATGGCTCAAAATGGACTCTAGGCGTTCCTCCTTGGTCCGTAGTTGGTCCTCCCTCGATGGTGATCAAGTTCATGACTCCAAATCACTCTCGGATCCTCCTCGGGAGCCCTTGATGTATACTCATTGTGCTCTTGAGCTTGGCTCTTGATGATTGTCGTTTAGGCCCGATTTATATTGCATCATCCTCCCCTTCTTGAAAGGATTTCGTCCTCGAAATCAAACCATCAAGCCTACATCCAAAGACAAGCAAAAACAAAACAAAAAGTTCCTACTATAAGAGTAGGTTAGTGCCCAAGAGTGTGGGAAAACACACTCTTATGGTATAACCAAGTATCAATAGCAATGAAGAAGTTCATGTTCCCAAGGGAACTAGCAACTACTTGGTCCAACAAAGAAGTGCACCCAACACAAGAACAAACAAAGAGACGAATAGGGTATGGCATATGCAAGATCGAACTATTAAAATCCCTACGATCCCTAAGTTGATTAGTGCACCAAGATTCCCCACTATGCGAGTAGGCAAGTCTAACAAGAGTGAAGGCAAGTGGTGTGGAAAATTCACTCTTGTGATAGAGCCAAGTATCAATACTAATCAAAAAGCTTATGTCCCCCAAGGAGACAACAAGTTCTTGGCTCACTAATGACAAGCACTCACAACCATAACAAGCAAAGAGATCATTAGGACATAGAATATTCAAGATTACACAATCAAGTTTCCTATGACCCCTAAGCTCATGATCGACACGCCAAACCTTTAACGCAATGCTTTCACAGTGTGGCACAATGGGTTCGGCATGCTCAATTCTCAAAGTGTGGTTAACATGCGGGATGGGATAGGCAAAATAGTGCAATGCACAATTAGCATCAATTACCCCACTCCCCTTCTTAAGAGCTCTCATACTCACACTAAGAGATACCTCCTCACCTCCAATTTCATCCTCGAGACAACCCTCCTGACATGATAAACTCTTAAGGGAGGCATTAATAATGGCCTCTTCATCATCATAACCCAAACCAACAAGAGTAGGGTCACTAGAAGAATCATCTACCTCACTCGAAGCTTCAAACAAAGAGTTGTCTATGGGATCAAATCCCTCACACCACGGAGGTTCTATTTCACCCTTAACTCTAGTCCGATACAAATCATTTTCACAATTAAAGATGCCCCCTCGCAACGGGAATATAAAAGCATGCACCTCAATTTCATGGTCAAACAAAGGATTCGTATCAAGACTAGGTTCTTCACTCTCGCTTGAGGAGTCATCATAGACAATCTTGTCCAATTCATGCAATTTGGACTCCTCAAGGTCACTTTCATCCTTACTACGACACACAAATCCACCAAAATCAATTATACCAACAAGGGTAGAGTCACATAACTCATCTTCCCCTTTATCAAATATGGGTGGGGTGTCATAACAAGGTTCACACGCAAGGTCAACTAACACATTTCCACTAGAGAGAGGTTCTTTGAATACCGGGCTCACATCATGATGTGGCGTTTCATTCCTCTCTACTAGGTCACACGTAAACACAAGTTGACCATTAGACTCTTCACTAGTTGCAAGGTCAATATAGGCATCACAAGCAACAACTAGCTTTGAGTCGCTACAAGACAAGGGATCAACATGTTCATGAGAAGGGAAGGTAACACTTACATTTGAGTTGCTCCCGTGAGCACTCACATAGCTTGAAGTGTCGCATTCAATGCCTTCATCACGAAGTTCACAATGATGCTCTCCGTCCTCTTGTCTTCCTTCCAAGGCAAAGGGTTGAGGCTCCACTAGCTCGCCTCCAAGAGTACCTACACAAAAGCTATGGCAAGAAGAAGAAGATAACATATAGTTAGGACAAAGGGTGCCCTCACTCTCAATTTGTTTTTCCTCTCCTCTTCTTTCTTTCAATTCGCTCTCATGTGCAAGTGTGTGGGGATGAGGTCCAAGAATGTCATCACCTCGCTCACCTTCCCCAACTCCCTCATTTGCCATTGGTTGGCTCATAGGAGTAGTAGAATTACTCCTAGAGTGAGTAGTTACATCTACTTGGGGAATGCCCAAGTTGTGGGGAATGCCCACTTGTTGGGGAGTGCCCAACGGTTGGGGATTGCCCAACACTTAATCACTAGTACCCCCTTCGGTACCATTTTGGACACTCGGGGTCCATTCCTCTATGAGGCGATCAAACCTCGAGCTTATGGATCTCACCTCGGCCAAGAGGTTGACCAAAGTGCTTACCGGTACCTCAACGGTATCGTATACGTCTCCGGCCATGTACCTACAAAATTTAAAGACAAGAGAAAGAGGTTAGAGTAAAAACCTCACTCGCTCCCTCACCTTTGGAATGTCTCTCGGGTACACTCAATTTAGTGGGTGGTAGGATCACTCAAGCTTGATTTCAAAGGCTTCCTCGTAGTTGAACAACCACCTCAATAACCACTCAAGTCACACGAACCAAATACTCTTCGGGGTGAGTGGAATCGATGGGACTCGATGGACGAACGGCTATATGAGTGAGCACTTGAAGCAAAAATGTTCTACGAGGCTTCTTTGAGTTCTACTCTCCTCTAGGCACGAATGTCCTAATACGCTCAAGAGTTAGTGTCTTTCGAGTAGGCCAATTACCCTAGAAACACTAACCAAGAAGCCCGGAGGCCAACAACAAGTGAAAACCTACGAAAAAACTACCCGGAAACAAGTAACAGGGGGAGGCGCTCCGCCTAGAGGGGGAGGCGCTCCGCCTCCAAGTGTCCAGAGTGCAGCCCAGAGGGAGGCGGTCCGCCTCAAAATGTAGGCGGTCCGCCTACTTGATTTTCCTGCAGCTTTGCACTCCGCGTTTTTGATTCTTTAGCACCCAAATTTCCAACGAAAACACATTGTTTTTCCAATCTAATGGTACCCAAAGGTGTGTAGGATGATTACAAACAAACCCCAATAGTTTTTAACCCCAATCAACAACAAATAATCGATTTCGATTCTTGAAGCCAAGTTTCAAGGGTTTTGAAAATTTTGAGATTTGATTCTTCAAATTTTCGAATCACAACACCAAATCAAGATATTTTGGTACCAAAAGAACGGGAATCAAACATATATCAAACCCCAATGATTTTCAATGTTTGGGTGTTTGAATCCAACAAGTTTTAGTCAATTTTGTGAAATTTCAACTTTTGGGTCTGATTTTCACAAATTTGATTTTCAACTCCAAAACGTGTTTTGTTGGTACCCAATTGTCGAGAATACATAAAAAAACAATCCCCGATAATCAAAACCAACAAAATCGTAACAACCAACGATTTCTAGCAATTTTTTTTGTGATTTTCAAGTTTTTGGATTTTTTTGTTTTTCTTCAAATTTCAAGAACAAACAACAAGAACACAACAACGATAAGAACAAGACCGAGGATTCGTAAGAACGAAGCCTAGCCGTGCTCTGATACCAACTGATGCAATGGAAAATCGGCGGAAGCGACAAACGATATGAAAGTGCGGAAGCTAAAACAAGATAGGCGATATCGATGAAGATATCGAGATAAAGAGCAAGACGAGGCTTGAACGTTTACCTAAGTAGCACCGAGGAACTCGTCTCGATACACCCCGGGTGAAGTCAAGGATCACCTATACTATGCAACTACCCTCAAGAGGCACCCGGCTCTTGCAAATAGAATGATCAAAGAGGTTTCGATGTTCAACTTGGAATCCACCAAGTGAAATCATGCCCGCTCACGGGTTCTTCATTGAGATTCACTCAAGAAATTCATCATTTTACATTCAAGGTTTGTTAAAATGAAATGAAGACCTAAGGGCTCTATTTATAGGCCCTTTCTAAGACTAAAGTAAATGTCTAAAACACCCCCAAAGTGGGTTATAACAATACAAGCCACTTAAGGGCAAAAATGGAACTTTACACAAAATCCCGCCTCAGCTTACAGGGGGAGGCGCTCCGCCTCATTGGGGGAGGCGCTCCGCCTCATGGCCCTTCAGTGAGGGGCGGTCCGCCTCAGTGGGGGAGGCGCTCCGCCTCTTGCTGTGCAGCCTTCTGGACTTTGGCAGGCGGTCCGCCTCTTTGGGGAGGCGCTCCGCCTCTTCCTGGGAGGTCTTGAAATGGCTCAAAATGGACTCTAGGCGTTCCTCCTTGGTCCGTAGTTGGTCCTCCCTCGATGGTGATCAAGTTCATGACTCCAAATCACTCTCGGATCCTCCTCGGGAGCCCTTGATGTATACTCATTGTGCTCTTGAGCTTGGCTCTTGATGATTGTCGTTTAGGCCCGATTTATATTGCATCAACTAGTGAAGAGTCTAGTTGTCAACTTGTGTGTGCTTGTGAAACACTAGTTGGAAGGGATGCTATGCCACATCATGATGTGAGCTCATTGTTCATTGCACCCTTCTCTAGTGTAGATTTGATAGTTGACCGTGATTGTGACCTTTGCTATGACACACCGCCAACCTTTGACATAGGGAAAGATGAGGTAGTTGATCATTCCCTAATTGATATGCTTCTATTTGGTGGACCAATGTGTTGTGGTAAGGAAGGTCTCGACCTTGAGGAGTCCAAATTGCATGAATTGGACAAGGTTGTCTACGATGACTCCTCAAGTGAACCTAGTCTTGATAACTTGTCTATGCTTGATCATGATAGTGAGATGCATGTTTATACTAATCCATTGTTTGAAGGCATTCTCATTCGTGGTAATGACTTGTATCGGACTAGGGTGAATAGCAGATTGGAACCCCCATGGTGTGAAGGAATTGATTCCTTAGGCAACCCATTGTTTGAGAATTTGGGTGAGGTGGATGGTTCTTTGAGTGACCCTACTATTGCTAGTTGGGGTTATGATGAAGAAGAATCTATCATCAATGCCTTCCTTGAGAGCTTGACTTTTGAGAAGGGTTGCTTAGGTGATGAAGTTGGAGTTGAAAGGGAATCCCTTGGTGTGAGTAAGTATGCTCTAAAGAAGGGGAGTGGAGTACTTGATGTTACTTGCATGATGGGTTACTTGACTCACTCCACTCCACATGTTGATCACACCTCGAGGATAGATTGGTTTGTTGATCTTGAGCTTAAGGTTCAAGGGGATTTTGATAGCTTGATCTTGCATTTTTCATATCCCCATGGCTTATATGATCACTATTGTGTTAGGTGCATGATGATCTTTAACCAAGTACTTTTTGTTCTCTTTGGAGACTTGATATTTGTGCTTTTAATTGATGCTTGGTTATATCACAAGAGTGTATTTTCCACACTTCTTGCACTAACCTACTTTCAAGTAGGAGTTTTTGTGTTTGCTTGTCGTTGCTTGTAGGTTCTAAGCTCGATGTGAAAGCAAGGGAGATCTTGGAAGAGACCTATGTCAAGGTGACGGTCAAGATTTACAAGGGAGATCATTGATTTCGAGGACGAAATCTTCTCAAGAAGGGGAGGATGATGAGACCCAAATCGCACCAAGACACTTTCCAACACTTTCCGACTTGTGCCAAGCTTGGAAGATACAATGGACTTGAAGTCAAGGGCTTTGGAAGTGTTCCGGATGGTTTCATCATTAGGCTCCACGCCTAAGGAGGAGGAAGGAGGCCCAGCACAGCTAGGCGCCCCGCCTAGCCCAGGCGCCCCGCCTGGGAAGCTTTCTGCCTAAGTGTGCAAAATGGTGCCAGGCGCCCCGCCTACCTAGGCCCCCAGCTCAGGCGCCCGCCTACCCCAAGCGCCCCGCCTACCCCCAGGCGCCCCGCCTGGACTCAGCATAAGCCAGGCGCCCCACCTAGCCCAGGCGCCCCTCCCAGTTCGCAGATTTAGTAGACTTTTACTATTTTGCCCTACGTGGCTTATTTGTTGAACCTTATTAGTAAGGGTAGTTAAGTCTTTGTGTAAGCTTGGGAAACACTATAAATAGCCAAGCCTAGCTTATTTTACACTTAGTTATGTTGAATGATGAATTGAATATTGTAAAGAGTGGATTCTCTTTGGGTTTATGAAAACCAACCTTAGTTGGGACTTGTTACTTCTAGTGGATTCTAGTTGCCTAACAACCCCGCCCCGATCATTCTACTTGCGGGTCCTAGTTGGCTCGAGGGTAGTTGCATAGCGTAGGTGTTCTTGTCCTTCTCCCAGGGTGTAGCGGAACCAGTTCTCCGTTGCTACTTGGGATTAGAGATCGAGTTACGTCTCGTTCTTTATCCTTTTACTTTCCGCATTTTGAGTCTCATCAAAATGCCATATCAATTGCCGCTAAATGTGCTTTTTTTTGTAGTGGTGTGTTGGTAAAAATAATATAGCTTGCATCAAATCTTCTTTAATATGTAGTGACAAGGTACTTCAAAAGCTCCCCCTATTGCATCAAGCGTGGGCTAATTCTTAGTTCCATCGACCTGTTCTATATCGAAAGGTCTATCGAAGAAGTAATTATCGGCTGAATCATATTAACCCATTCAAAGTTTTGTGTATCTTGATTTTGAAAATGTAGAACTCTCCTCTCGTGATCGATGAAGGATCAGCTTAGTCAAAATAAGTTGTGCAATGGTATTATCATACGATCCAGATATATTTTATTCCAAAAGTACGATATGCGTGTTATGATTCTGATCCTGTAGTAAAGAAGATAATGTCCGTGGAATAGTTTTTGAAGGTCGTGCAAGATCTCTTTTTATCTGTGCGAACTTTTCTTTAGACTAAGGCTCGTTTGGGGACGAACGAGAGTTTAAGTGTAGGAGAATGAAACGACCTCGGTCAGTCGTTTCGGAAGTTAGGACTCTGATTGGCGTGCTGATAATTTTAAAATATTCGTAAGGTCCATTGAGACATATCTATAAAATTTGAGCTAAATCAAACCTCGTTTGGTAGGCATCGAAAAAAGGTTTCGGTTTTTATTATCGATAAATATTAAAAAGAGATTTTCGAGCCTGGTTTTTCCGAATTATCTCCGATTCGAAATACGAAAGTGCCGTTGGGTTCGTATGATTATTTGTGATTTTTTTAAACTTTCGAAAGTGAATTTGGATGTTGTTCGGCTAGTTTCCGCTAAAATGCCGAAAGTTAAATAATTTGATTTTTTCTATTTAAATTCGCATCTTGAGTTTCGGGAGTCCAATTTTAGATCCGCCTTCGCGAGTATGTTACATATATTTTGTATAACTGGTATTCAAAAGTTGGAATTGATTCGAATATAGTAGGATTCCGTTTTAATTTTTATCGCGAAAAGAAAATAAAAAAATGAAAAGTGAAAAGACAAAACACAAAAAGACAAAATAGTAAAGGAAAGCAAGAGATATATATATATATATATAGGCAGTGGTCCTTAGTATGCTAAGGACGAGCAAAGCAGAGGGATACCAAAAAGCAGAAACGAAAACAAAAGCAAAGAAAGTAAAAAAAATGCCAGAAAATGAGAAAAGGGGCCGGAGAAAGGTAGAATTTTCACTCTGAAACATTCAGGTAATGATCCTAATATATTATTTGAGTTTATTACGTGTGTTTGAATATGTTTTAACGGTAAATGTTGGAATATTAGACATCGTTTTAATAAGTTTAATTAATAGTTTAAAGGGTCAAATGGACCCCGATAATGGAATTGATTATATATTCGTACTCAGTGAGTTATGGAAACTTATAAATGTAATTTATTTAGGGTTTGGTTATGTGACCTTAAACCCTGTACATAGGCCTGGCCTGCGTATTGCGTATGCGAATAGGGTATCAGGTTCCGGCCTGAATTGTTCTAAGATGTGAGGAATGAAGTCTTTAGCCTAATTTGATATATTTTTCTGCTTATTGAATAGAGTGGGATCGTTTGGCAATGAAACCAAAGGATAAAGCGGTTTTTGATTAGCAATGCTAACTTTTGGGAGAGGTAAGTGTTTATATCCATTTCTTTGGAGGCACCTGGCCTCGTGTATTTTCTACCACGTGTTCCTTATGTGTGTAGCTTCTGATAGGCGTACTCATTAGGCCTTAGCTTTGGATTTACGTTGTATATTATATTTTATGTCATGTTGTTGGTATTTCATTGAGGATCTGAGCATTGTACTCTGGCTGTGAGTTGGCATCTACTTCTCGGATGTCGATGAGAATCCCGCGCCGGTGAAGGGTTATTATTGCATCACATTACATTCATATGCATTATATGTCATTCATATGCTTTACATTACATATCATATTGGGTGCAGGAGTATTCCGCCCCAGGAGCAGGAGTTTTCCGGTCCATTGTGTCATATTGAGGGTAGGAGTATTCCGCCCCAGGAGTAGGAGTATGCCGCTCCATTGTATCATATTGAGGGTAGGAGTATTCCGCTCCAGGAACAGGAGTATTCCGCTCCATTGTATCATATTGAGGGTAGGAGTATTCCGCCCCAGAAGCAGGAGTGTTCCGCTCCATTGTATCATATTGAGGGTAGGAGGATTCCGCCCCAGGAGAGTGCAGGAGTATTCCGCCTCAGCTTAACATTATATCGGGTGCAGGAGTATTCTGCCCCAAGAGAGTGCAGGACTATTCCGCCTCTGGTTTATATTATATCGGGTGCAGGAGTATTCCGCCCCAGGAGCAGGAATATTCCGCTCCAGTTGATTAGCAGATTGGATTCCCCTCGAATGCAGGAGTATTCCGCTTCGAGATGGGATGACGGGAACATGTGACTCTTTGCATCATATTTCATTTCATTTCATCTCACTTCATTTCATTTCATCTCAATTCATACCATTGTGTAGACGTGCGGTACGTGACTACTTTTCTGCTTATATGTGCATTGCTTATTTGTTGATATGTATTCGGCACGCATCCTTGGTTGAGTTTAGAAGTTTCTTACGTGTTTTCGGTTGTTATCTGGCTCTGCCTTTTTATAATTTAAATAAAAGGAATTTGGTCTATCTGTTTCTTCTCCCTGGCTAGCTATCCTATTCTTTGAGGTGGCTAGTCTGCCCCACTTATTGAGTCCTTTTGACTCACCCTTGTTTGTTGTTTGTTTCTTTTCTATCTATTTCGTTTCGGCAGGTTCGCTTCAGGATTGAGTCTTCCACGTTGTAAAGGAGCGAAGACGACTTCGCAGGTTTGTCTTCTTTTTTACTCTTAGATGTCTAGTGTGGATAGCCCTAAACCTAGTATGTTGGGTAGTCAGCTGTATTTTCTTTTGTACAGCTTAGAGGTATCAGTATGTCTGTATTTTTTTTTTAAAAGTTTTGTCCTTATTTGTGAATTTTTATATTTATTTTCCTGATTTAATTTGTAAGGGTTCGCCCGACGGGTCTAGGGAGGATGTCGGGTGCCCGCACGGCCTAACCGGATTCCGGGTCGTGTCAATTAATGCAAAAAACATCTAATTTACGTCACGAACATGAGTTTGTATATTCAGTTCATAATAGGTGCCTAATTTAATATGCATTGTTCTAATCTTTAATATGATTGTAAAAAGAAACTATAGAACATGACTAGATTAATGAGGCTTTATATTTAAGGTTAAATCATCATAATACAGATTATCCACTTTGTTAAAACAACATATAATGAAATCCTCAATAACTTAGTAATCGCTTTGATTAGATTTAACTAAGTAATTGCTTTTAATAGATATAAATGAGTATTCACTCTAATAGAAATAAATGAGTAAACATTTTCAATAGACATACAATTGAGTAATCAATTTCAATACACATAAATGATGTATCACAATCAATACTTGATGTAGGAAATCAAACGCGGAAAGTAAAAGATAGGAACGAGACGTATCTCGATCACAAATCTCAAGTAGCAACGGAGAACCGAACCCCGAGAGAAGGTCAAGAACACCTACGCTAGGAAACTACCCTCGAGCTAACGTGAGCACGCAAGTAGAATGGTCGGGGGGATTGGAATTCATCTAGATCCGCTAGAGGAAGAACAAGTCTCATTCAAGGTTTTCATTCAACAAGAGTTCAACTCTTCAACACAAAGTGTATTTTTAATCATCAAGGTAAGCTAATGAAATAAACTAGCTATCTAGCTATTTATAGGTGTTTTTAGGCACCATATGAAAGGTCTAAAATGCCCACACTTAGGCTTAGGAATAAAGGACCACGTAGGGTCAAAATAGTCTTAACATAGCTAGGAATCACGTGCTTCAGCACTTCGGGCGGAGCGCCCAAGATTTGGGTGGCGCGCCCGGCCAATTGATCAGTGGGGTGGCCTAGGCGGGGCGCCCCAATTGTGGGCGGAGCGCCTCAGCCAAGGCAAGGCTGGGCGGAGCGCCTGGTATGTTGGGCGGGGCGCCTGTTGTACTGGGCTGCTCCTCTTGTGCTCTAATCACCCGGAATGGCTTCCAATCGCTTCCTTCTTCTAGGTCCTTCCTCATCAAGTGTAAATGTACTCTTTGGATCTCCCTAGCTTGGCTCCGAGTGAAGGGTCTCGTGGTTTGCCCGGCATCATCCTCCCCTTCTTGAGAAGATTTCGTCCTCGAAATTGAAGCATTATCATCCACGACCTCTTCATCACCTACATCCATAGGAACCAAGTCACAAACATTGAATGTATTAGAAACTTGATACTCACTTGGTAAGTCGACCACATAGGCGTTGTTGTTTATCTTCGACAGCACTTGGAATGGGCCATCTCCACGGGGTGCCAACTTCCCTTTCCTAAAGTTTGGAAACCTTTCTTTCCGGAAGTGCACCCACGCATAGTCATCCTTCTTGAGTTCCACCTTCTTGCGTCCCTTGTTTTTCTTGGAGGCCACCTTTGCATAAGCTTCCTCCAAATTCTTCTTTGCCTTAGCATGTAGCTCCATCAAAGCCTTGGCTCTAGCTTTTCCTTCAAAATTAACAACCATTTCCATTGGCAAAGGGGTTAGATCAAGGGGAATCAAGGGGTTAAAACAATAAACACACTCGAATAGAGTCATGCCAATCATTCTATGCACGGTTCGATTGTAGGCAAACTCCATAAGAGGTAACTTGTCAATCCAAGTCCCACCCTTACCTCGGGTCATGGCTCTAAGAAGAGCACCCAAGGTTCGGTTCACCACTTCGGTTTGCCGGTTTGGGGATGGTGGGACGTAGAAAACAAGAGCTTGGTGCCAAGGGCACCCCATAAACTCCTCCAAAAATGACTTAGGAACT
Source organism: Petunia axillaris subsp. axillaris (assembly GCA_029990575.1). Classification (NCBI taxonomy): domain Eukaryota; kingdom Viridiplantae; phylum Streptophyta; class Magnoliopsida; order Solanales; family Solanaceae; genus Petunia; species Petunia axillaris. The sequence continues at coordinate 96,742,665 of JARKNS010000004.1, read as the reverse complement.
TGTTGTCCCTATCACTCACTATGGTTTGAGGCACACCATGCAACTTCAAAACATTATCAATAAACAACGTAGCAACATGTTGTGCATCATCACATTTTCTAAATAGAATGAAATGAGCCATTTTGGAGAACCTATCCACAACAACATAAATGCTATCATGGCCCCCCTAGTCCTTGGTAAACCCATGACAAAGACCATTGATATATCCAACCACGGACTAGTAGGTACGGGGAGTAGGGTATACAAACCATGGGGGTTCGATTTGGACTTAGCAACCTTGCACTCAAGACAAGAGTTGCAAAGTCTCTCAACATGGGTCCCTATTTTAGGCCAATGGAATTGCTCCCTAAGGATGGCCAAGGTTTTATCCCTACCAAAGTGACCCATGAGTCCTCCACAATGTGCCTCTTGCACAAGAAATTCTCTCCATGAGGACTCGGGTATGCACACTTTACCATTTTTAAAGATATATCCATTAACCCATTGGTATTTCTCAACTCTCTCCCCTTTTCTAGAGCTTCATGGATGCTCTTTAGCTTCGGGTCATGAGCATACATCATCTTAATGCTCTCAAAACCCATGAGCTTAGAGGTGAGAGTGGTGGCTAGAGCAAACTTTCTAGAAAGTGCATCCGCCACAACATTGTCTTTCCCTTTCTTGTATTGGATCACATAGGGAAAAGACTCAATGAATTAAACCCACTTGGCATGCCTCTTATTTAGCTTCTCTTGGCCTCTTAGATGCTTGAGTGACTCATGGTCACTCTTGATTACAAATTCTCGAGGCCAAAGGTAGTGTTGCCAATGGGCAAGGGCTCTCACAAGGGCATACAACTCCTTGTCGTATGTAGAATAGTTCAAGGAGGCCCCTTTCAATTTCTCACTAAAGTAGGCGATGGGTTTAGTATCTTGCATTAAAACACCACCAATTCCCACACCCGAGGCATCACATTCAACCTCAAATACCTTTCCGAAGTCGGGCAATTGCAATAGCGGGGCGGTACTCAACCTACCTTTCAACTCTTGGAAGGCCTTCTCTTGAGGCTCTCCCCAAACAAAAGGTTGGTCCTTCTTCACCAATTCGGTGAGTGGAGCGGCAATGGAGCTAAAGTCTTTCACAAATCTTCTATAAAAACTAGCAAGACCATGAAAGCTCCTCACTTGAGTCACGGTAGTAGGAGTAGGCCAATCACGTATGGCCTCTACCTTAGACTCATCCACCTCCACTCCTTGGGCACTGACGACAAACCCAAGGAAGACTACCTTCTCAACACCAAAGGCACACTTTTTAAAATTAGCATAGAGCTTTTCGGCTCTCAACTTTTCAAGCACTTGCCTAAGGTGATCAACATGGTCGTCTATTTATTTGCTATAGATCAATATATCGTCAAAGTAGACGACCACAAATTTGTTGATGAATGGCTTTAGAACATGGTTCATTAGCCTCATGAAAGTGCTAGGTGCATTGGAGAGCCCAAAGGGCATCACCAACCATTCATAGAGACCAAACTTGGTCTTGAATGCGGTTTTCCATTCATCCCCGGGTTTCATCCGGATTTGATGGTAGCCGGACCTAAGGTCAATTTTGCTAAACACACATGAACCACTTAATTCATCTAACATATCATCAAGTCGGGGAATGGGATGATAGTCGGGGAATGGGATGATGGTACTTTACCGTTATTTTGTTCACGGCCCGACAATCAACACACATTCTCCAAGTGCCGTCTTTTTTGGGAACAAGGATCACGGGTACGGCACAAGGACTCAAGCTCTCCCTCACCAAGCCCTTAGTGAGTAATTCATCAACTTGCCGTTGCAATTCTCTTGTATCCTCCGGATTGCTCCTATAAGCCGGCTTGTTTGGGATTTGAGATCCCGGGACAAAGTCTATTTGGTGTTCAATACCCCTCAAAGGAGGTAGTCCATCCGGCATCTCATCCGGGAACATGTCCCCAAAATCCTTCAAGACATTCTCAAACACACTAGGCAAAGGGTTAGAAGGAAAATCACAATTAGAGTTAAGGATCATACCTTTGTGCACTAGGCATAGGAGAAACTTGGTGCCATCATTTCCTCTTAGGACCTCGCCCGGTTGCATCATGGCACATATGCCACCGGTAGAAGAAGAAGGTGGGATTGCCACCATGCTTTTGGACAAAGGGCTAGTCTCAATGATTGACTTGGCCTTTGCCGCCTCTCTCAACTCTCTCATCCGATTGTAGTCATCACTCACTTGTTTGGGAGTTAAGGGCTTCAACACAAATCTCCTTCCTTCATATTTGATCGTATAAGTGTTGACACGACCATCATGAACCGCTTGTCGGTCAAATTGCCAAGGCCTTCCAAAGAGGAGGTGGCATGCTTGCATAGGCACCACGTCGAACAAGTGTTCATCCACATAATTACCCACTTTGAACTTGATCAATGCTTGCTTCACCACCTTTAACTCCCCACATTCACTAAGCCACTGTAGGCGATAAGGTTTGGGATGTTTCAAGGTAGGCAATTTTAATTGGGTAATAAGTGATTGACTCACAACATTAGCACAACTACCGGAGTCAATGATCATAGAGCATACAACACCCGTGACTCGGCATCTAGCATGAAAAAGGTTTTCCCTTTGTAAGGTCTCACTATCCTCCACTATCATAGCTCCTAAACTCCTCCTCACAACTAGAAAAGTATGAGGTTCATCATCCTCCACCGCATCATCTTGATCATCCTCCTCTACTCCCTCATCTCCCTCTACTCCCTCATCTTCCTCCGGTTCACTCTCTTGTTCATAAGCATTTTCACCAACAACAACCATGGTCCTTTTCGTAGGACACTCCTTAGCAAAGTGTCCATACCCCTTGCATTTGTGGCATTGAATTGAAGAAGAAGTAGGAGTATTCAATTGGGTTTTAGAATTACCTCCAACATTGGGTGTGTACTTCTCAAACGGCTTCTTCACATCTTTGCTAGCACTTGCTCCACTATGGCCACTTGCATTTGTGAATCTTGCATTGGGAGTAGGATTTTTCCAATCCTTTGACTTGTTCATGGAAGTAGAAGTGTTGCTCTTGTAACGGTTGGACTTTTCTTTATCAAGCCATTGCTCGGCTTGAATAGCGGCATCAAGGACTTCTTGAAGTGAAAGATAAGCATGCAATCTCAATTGTGAAGTTATACCATAGCTCAAACCATTCATGAATCGGATCACGGCTTGCTCCTCATCCTCGGTGTCCATATCCAAGGCCATTCGAGTTCTTTCAAACTCATCATAATATTCATGCACCGTCTTGACACCTTGCTTCAACTCATAAAGTTTCTTGAGTTGCTCTTGACGATATCTAGGAGTGATGTAGTTGATACTCATGAGACCCTTCAAGTCCTTCCAACCCACATTCACGGGAACTCCCGCTCTCCTACTTGATCTCTTGACGGATTCCCACCAAGTAGATGCATAGGATTCAAAGGATGAAATAGCATAAGTACCTTTCTTGTCATCGGTCATGTCATTGGTGTCAAACATCCTTTCCATGAGTAGCACCCATTCAATGTAGGCTCCCGGATCACAATTCCCTTTAAAGATTGGGAGATTAAGCTTCACACAATTGAGGTTGGTGTTTTCACGACCCCCACGGAAAGGCTCCGGTTGGCCCCCATAGTGATCTTCATTCACACTATATTCCCTCCTTGCATTCCCTCCAACATACCCCATAGGTGGCCCTCGACGTCGGCCCCTACCTCTATCCACATTTCGACCCCAATTCATACCTTGTCTCGGTTGAAAGTGATCATCAAACCCATACATATCATCACCGTAATAGGCTTCCTCCCCTTCTTGAGCTTCATCGGCTTGCTCAAGAGGTTGCACATTTCGGATGGGTCTTGGTAGTGGAATGTTTCTGGGGGGGTTATCCAAGATACGGGGAATGCCCGTTCGTTGGGTATTGCCCAACACTTGATCAAGTCTCTCTCGATCATCCTTTACTCGTTATTGATTGAGCAATTCAATAACATGGTGCATTTGCTCCGGGGTAAAGTTAGGACTACTTGAGCCTTCACCGGCTCCAACTTGGACACTCGGGGTCCCTTTCTCAATTTGGACACTCGGGGTCCCTTTCTCCGATTGGACATTGGAAGTCCCTTGCTCAGCTAGAGCACTAGAGTTCACCCTCTCAAGGCTTTCAATCCTCAAGTTCATACTATCCAATTTGGCAAGGATAGTAGCAAGGGCACTCTTAGCAAAATCTTCTCCTTCGGTAGACATTGTACCTACACAAGTAACAAACGTTAGCAAAACAACCTCACACACTCCCTCACTTGAGATCACTCGGTTCTCTCGTTTAGTGGTGCTGGATATTTCACTCGACTTGTAGTTCCAAAGCTTCACATAGATGAGTAGCAATTCCTCAACTCAACCAAACTATTCACGAGTCAAGCACACTCCGGGATGAGTGGAGTTAATAGGACTCAATGAACGCTAGGCACTTTGAAGTGAGGACTTGAATTCAAAAAGAATCTACGAATCTTCTTGGAATTCTACTCTCCAACTAATGCACGAATTCACCTAAAAGCAATGAAAGATTAGTGCTAATTAAGTAGAAAGATTACTTAGATAGGTACTAATAAGAGGTTAGGCAACAAAGAACAAGCAAACCTAGAAGAAACTACCCAAATACAACCCTTCAGTGATTCAGGCGGAGCGCCCAAGGGGTGGGGCGGAGCGCCTAGGAAAATGACCAGTGGGGTTGGGCAGGCGGGGCGCCCAGAGGTTGGGCGGAGCGCCTGGAGCAAGAGTAGTTCAGGCGGAGCGCCCAAAGCTCTAGGCGGAGCGCCCGGATGAAGAACACCTGGGTTTTTTCTACTCCGTGTTCTTCGTTTTCAATCCAATTTCTAGGCCGATTCCAAGGTGTTTTGGCCAAATTCAAGGTACCCAAAGTTGTTCCTTGATACAACCTTCAATCCCTAATCAATTTCACACCCAAACAACCAACAAATAATGTTCAATCAAGATTCAAAGTTTTCAAGTTTGGGGTTTCAACATGGGTTTCAAGGTTCAAGGGTGGGTTTTGATTCTCCAAAAACTATGTTACCGAACTCCGAATCACACGATTCTTGTTTCAATTTGTTCGATTTTCAATAGAGATCAATTCCCAACAATCAATTCTCAAACCCAACAATCACACAATCCAAAATCAATCAAATTCATAAAGAACAAGGGTTTGGGAGGGTTTAACAATATTTGGGGTTTTTAATTTTCAATTCAATCCAATCCAAACAATTTTGGTACCCAATCGTCAAGTTTTCAACAAGAATAAAGATTCTATAACACCCACTTCAAGAATCGAACACACCAAAAAGTTACACCAAATTTTTGAATTTTTGAGTATTCAATTTTTTTGTAATTTTATTTTTGCAATAACTTCAACAACAAGAAATATAAACAAACTAACCTAAGCACGAAGAATCAAGGGTCGGGGTTCGTAGAAAAGATACCCGAACCTTGCTCTAATACCAAATGATGTAGGAAATTAAACGCGGAAAGTAAAAGATAGGAACAACCGTATCTCGATCACAAATCTCAAGTAGCAACGGAGAACCGAACCCCGAGAGAAGGTCAAGAACACCTACGCTAGGCAACTACCCTCGAGCTAACGTGAGCACGCAAGTAGAATGGTCGGGGGGATTGGAATTCATCTAGATCCGCTAGAGGAAGAACAAGTCTCATTCAAGGTTTTCATTCAACAAGAGTTCAACTCTTCAACACAATGTGTATTTTTAATCATCAAGGTAAGCTAATGAGATAAACTAGATATCTAGCTATTTATAGGTGTTTTTAGGCACCATATGAAAGGTCTAAAATGCCCACACTTAGGCTTAGGAATAAAGGACCACGTAGGGTCAAAATAGTCTTAACATAGCTAGGAATCACGTGCTTCAGCACTTCAGGCGGGGCGCCTGGCAAATTGATCAGTGGGGTGGCCTATGCAGGGCGCCCTAATTGTGCGCGGAGCGCCTCAGCCAAGGCAAGGCTGGGCGGAGCGCCTGGTGTGCTGGGCGGGGCGCCTGGTGCACTAAGCTGCTCCTCTTATGCTCTAATCACCCGGAATGGCTTCCAATCGCTTCCTTCTTCTAGGTCCTTCCTCATCAAGTGTAAATGTACTCCTTGGATCTCCCTAGCTTGGCTCCGAGTGAAGGGTCTCGTGGTTTGCCCGGCATCAATACTTGTATGATTTGAAGTCTTAGTTGTGGTAGATACACGAAGAATGTATGTAATTTGTGAATGAAATTGTATATTTGTTCAAATCGATTAGTAATGTGTCTATCTAGTGGATATGATGTCCAATCTATGCTACAATTAGTTAGAATATACTTCTTAATGATTAAAATTGTTAATTGAAGTAGAATCAACCCTAAACTCCTTATCCAAATAACTTAATAATTATATTTTTATATAATTAACAACATTTATTTTATTTTACTTACACATAGTATGTTTTGGAATCTTAATAAACTACTAAGTCATTGTTTATGTATTTCAAATGATCCTTATATTAGTATTTCTCAACTAATCCTTAATGGGACAGAAAGAACATCGTTATGGTGATACAGAACGGGCTAACGACGTTCGGGAGCTTATCGAAGCTGGTTCAGAATTTTTGAGGTTTGGGGTTTGGGGTTTGGGGTTTGGGGTTAAGGATTGGGGTACAGGGTTAGGGTTAGGGTTAGGGTTAGGGTTGGAACATCCTTTCTTATGTTCTAACCGTCAAAAGAATAATTTTTTTTTTAGAGGAAACGCGTTTCATTTTGAACGAACAACTTAATAGATAACAATGTTTAGCACGTTCAAAAGCACGTTCTAATATCTCAAAATGAATTGTACCCTCCGCTCTATTTTATACGAAAAGGGACGCGCGTGGAAGTCGGAACAAAAAAAAAGGTGGAGCCTTAATGACAACCCCAAAAGTTAAGTTTTAATTAAAAATGCGGCTGATCAGTCTTATCAATTCCATCATTTCAAACATCGAACACCCGCCCCTTTCTTCTCTTACACACTTCTCAAGTCTTCTTCTCGAGTCTTCTATTTCGTCGCCGGCCATCTACATTTCTCCTGTAACATCTAAAGGTAAATTTTGAACTATATTGATGTTTTTCAAGTGAATCAGGGTTTATTTTTTTGCTATTTTGCTATTTCGATAAAGCTAAACGCCTTCTTACTGGTTCTGCACTGAAATTCTCGTGAAAATCTCTGTTTTTGTTGATTTTTCCGTCAAATAGTGTTGTGTTGTTGTACAATTAGTGAAGCTTTTGCATGTTTATGTTAATAACGATTTTAAGACCATACTCCTTCTGCTATGTCAAACATCTTCATACAGTGCTCTGAACGTTTGTTAGGAAGGTTCAAGTTGCTGATGCATTTAAGATGGTTTTTGTTAAAATACATGCTAGCATGTTTACGTTAATAAGGATGTTAAAACCATACTCCTGCTATGTCAAATATCTTCATACAGTGCTTTGAACGTGTGTTAGGATGTTTCAAGTTGCTGATGAAATTTAGTTGTATTTTATTGAAAGAAATTAAGCGTTCACTAATAATATGTAGTGGAAGTATGATCAACTTAACACATAATCTGATAGTTTTCATTCATAATTAAGGAAAAAAAATACATATACAAAAGTACTAGACATAATGCTTAAACAAAGGTACTACATATAATGCTTAAACAAAAGTACTAGATATAATGCTTAAACAAAAGTACTAGTTTTCAGCATTGGCAGAATTTGGAGGAGTATCAAACTGCTCCGGATTCATCCCTTGTTGGAGAAAGAGTCCCAAAAGCATTCTTTCAATACGCTCCGTGCGCTTAGTTAACACTTGCCTTATACTCCATATATCAGCTGATAAGCGGTCCATAGTATGGTTGATTGCAGTGATGTCAGTTTGTATACCGGCAATATCCCAGGCGATGTTTCTATAATATTCGTTATGGTCAGGTTGCGCTGGAGCATAACGGCCATTAGCAACAACTTCGTTTTGGCTATTTTCCATTTCTGTTCGTTGTTTATGAAGAAATTTTGATAATTCATGTAGGAGGATAATTGTGTGTATGGCGGAACAAGAAAATATATGTATTTATAGATGAATTTAACATAAAAAAATACCAAAAGATGTGCTATGAACATTGAAAAGACGTTCACTATTCTCTAAATAATTTATCTGGATTAATTAATGTCTCGTTTCGAATGCAGGTTTTGAGGGATGCTTTCACACCTTTTAGTTGCACAAGCCAACCCTTTATTTGAATCAGCATGACTCTTGGGAACAAGACTCCCTCTATAAATAGGTTATACATTTCTCAGGTTTTTAATCTCATAGAACTCTAACAAAAAAAATCAAAATCAACATGGCGCGCAAAGATATGCAGGGTGACATTGACGAGATAAAAGATCGCCTGTGTAAAGCACGCAGGCGTCAATTAACTGACATCCGCAGAATAGCTAGAGTTTTGCGCGTTCTTTTGGAGGTGTATGACAAGAACCTAGATGACTACATGTTTTGAATATTTATGAATATTGTTTTGCATTACACTTAACATCACGTTTGCAGTATTAGAACATCTGTATGATGATTAATTTGAATTATATACTACAAAAATAATAGGCTTTTGGAACACCATTGATAAATGCTCAAAACATTAAGTTAAACGTTCAAATATATTATTTATTTATATATATATATATATATATATATATATATATATATATATATATATATATATATATATATATATATATATATATATAAAATTTAAATGTTCAAGATTAAAATTCAAAAAGCAACACTTTGAGTTTGGGAGGATTGTCCACTATCCACTCGTTTTGGGCAAGTAGTTCTTTTGTGGCCTGACCTTTTGCAGATGCTACATTTGTTTCTCCTACTTGAAAATACTTCATCAACTGATGGTATCCGCTTTTTACTTAGTCTACCCTTACCCGCGTCGATGAAAAGAGGCAATATTCATCTCTTAAGCAGCTCAGGAGGAACATTCCAAAATTCTTCTGGGGGAGCAGCATTCATCGGTTCTGCATAGGCAAGCATATATGACTCTAACTAGTAATATGCAGAACTGAAGTAATAGACGCACGCTCCATAATCTTCTGGACGCAACATTCTGATAGCTTCCATAGCATGTTTACAGGGTATTAAGTCAATTTGATATTCTCTACAGGTACAAGTTATGTTGAGTAAATCGACTTCTGCTCCCTGGCCTGGACTGATGATGGTGAAACCATACGTACCTTTTCGACTAATTGCGAGCATACCCCTTCCTCCAGGTTGAATCTTATTTTTCCTTCAATTGAGGGGACGCATATGGTTGAAACCTCGAGGAACTCCATAGCTCTCACATGGAAATTTTCCACCAAATGTCCGATTGATATGATTTAGTAAGGCAACAATAGGATATTCTCTTTCATCCCTCAGCATTGCATTTGTGGACTCAGCAATGTTCGAGGTTATCACTGCAAATCTGAAATTGTAACAAGCAAACAAAGACCTTAATGCTAAATACGTCTAATCCAAGTGCGAGCATTAAGCATGCGATCGGAACAACAATAATTACGTTATACACATTGATACTATTTTGAACGTCAATTAGAATGTTCTCGGCTTAATTGCCACGTAAACATAGAACATTCCAACGCAAGGATCAGAACATTTGGTATGAATGTTCATAGTCGTATACCTATGCCCAGGGAAAAAGCATCTGCTCCATTTATGGAACCCCATGTCATCTTGAAGATTTCTGGCAACCTTGGATCGTTGTCTTCGATTTGCTTAAAGTGCGTTCTGAAATCTTCCACACGATATGCATTTGCTGCCAAGTAATAGGACCCCAGGTGGTCTCCAAACTGAAACTTTGTACGGATATTTTCAGCAAGGTGCCTCGTGCAAACTCCGTAGTGAGCTTGGGGAAACCACTTGGCAACTGATTTTGCTGTGCTTTTATGCCTGTATGAAATGATGCTCCACTAATCATTATACTGGGCTATGTCAACCAATTGTTCGAAAAAAATCGTAAGAAGCATCACATTCTTTGTCCATAACGCAGAATGCAACAGGGAATATGTGCTTCTCTGCATCCTGGGCAATGGCAGATAACAACACCCCGCCGTACTTGCCTGACAAATGAGTCCCATCAATAGCTAGGACTTTCCTCATATACACAAAACTCCTAATCCAAGATCCGTAAGATATAAAAAAATACTTAAACCTCCCACAACTATCAACCTTCAAAGTTTTCTTGCTTCCAATATTTTGGGACCTTACCGTATAACTGTGTTCATGTGTCCCTCTTACTATTGCCTTTGCCACATCCCTTCAAACTTTTCCAATAACTAATGTTGCATCTCAATTCTCTGTTAAATGCAACTCTGATGTCTTTTGGTGTTATTCCTTTCCCCTCAATATACCTATCTTTCATGTATTCACCAACAACATCAACTGTGGCATATGTATGGTGGCTTTGCAGGTGCTGCACACCGCACGTGTGCTCGCCATTGTAGATTGTAATATAAAACGTATCACTACTATGATACCTCAATGCTCGAAGCCACCACTTGCAATTTGCATCAACACTCGGGCATAAAACAACTTTTTTGTATTCTTCACAGCTTTGAAAGAAAAGGGCTTCCTCAGTGCAGCAAGCCTCAACTTCACCACTAGTTCTCGCTTGTTCTTGAAAGTCATACCCTTTACAAAATCTTTGCCGTCTTGTATCGTTGCGGCTGCTCTTTGATGGTACTCTTGCTAAAGGATTGACAACTACTTCTCCACCTTCTTCACCTTCTTCATCTGCCTTCCACCTTGTTTTAATTCATCTTCATCCATCTCAACATGAATATCTTGTTCATTTGAACTTGAAGTTCCTTCAGGCCTTGGAATCAAACTAACCCTTAGTGTTGGCCTAGCACCAGCTGGGTCTGCATCAGCCATATAAAGCTGAACATCATCATCAGTCCTAATTTTAGATGGAGCAGTCTTTTGCTTTGCGGCAACGCTCAGCATATATAAAATGCAAAGATCTCTAGGATCATCACTTACCCCCCAACTGCGTATGATTTTGTTGACAAGTTCATCATATGTAACATTCCTACTCATAAGGATGGGTCTTGTCTCTTTCACCTTTGGAATCCAAGCATAGCATTTCGAGCGCTCCACCCATTCACCGAGATAATCAACTCCTAGTAGTATGTCCCCCATTACTTTAACAATAAGCAAGATAGGACAAACATTCATCAAATGTGGTCGAGGTAGCAAAGGATACTGGAACATCCAGAAACAGATCCGAACATATCAAAGGATGTTTAAGAATACAAGCATTCCAATGTGGAACATCTATACATCAGTTCCGACCATCTATAAAATGTTCCAACATTATGAATAGCATTTATCGAACATGCTGTAAGATTATTCGGGCAACAAAAATTATGTTTCGTAACTCTGACTAGCACAATAGGAACATCAAAATGATTGTCCTGAGTATCTAATACAATGTTCCATAATTGTGACTACATTGTACGAGCATTTGTAGAACAATCTATAGGATGTTTCAATCGTCACGGTAAGATGTTTCAAAACAACAACATATTGTTTAAAAAGGTTTTTACAAAAATTAGAATAGTAGATATTAGCAAGACGGAGGTTTACACTTACAGGAGATATAGGACTTGTCAAGCTTTTCAGTTTGAAGTAATGCCCAACCACTAAACGTTATTCAAATAATTTCAACGTCAAGCTTTCCAATTTGAAGTAATGCCCAACCAGTAAACATTATTCAAAGAATTTCAACGTCAGGCAAACCAAAAAAAAATAATGCCAATTAGAAATTATTAATCAAAGAATTGCAGTGTATTTTCTCCAAATTATTTTTTAAATTAGAGTCAATAATACCTAATTAACCGAAAAAGATTTAGATCTGACAATATTTTATGTTTGGGAGAGTTGGAATGCAAGAATAATAGCAAAAAACGAAGAGAGATTGAAGAAAGAAGATGCACAGTAGCTATGGTGTTTTCAGGTTGCGAGGGAGAAGAGAAGAGAGTGGGGGGAGAGAGAGAGAGAGAGAGAGAGAGAGAGAGGACGGAATAAACGAAGGGAAAAATCTTTCCCTAATTAGGCAAAAAAAAAAATTTATATACGTGAGGACCAAAGTGTAAGAAATAATACTTTAGAGTGAAGGAGAGTGAAGGAAAGTTATGTTTAAGTGCCTTCAATAGTTTCCCTTCTACTTCATTTATTAAGACTTTGTTCCTTTTACCTATTTACACTCTTGAGTGTCCCTTTTGACCAAATGTCCCCACTTACTTGGTACACCAAACAAGATTTTAGTGAAGATATGACACAAGATTATGGAGCATTACAAATTCAACATCCGAAAGGATCCACACCTATGTGAGATTTACATACTTAAAAAAATGTTGCACGAGTCTTTTGAAGAATATGCTACTCGATGTAGAGTTGAAGCTTCAAATGTACACCCTCTATTACTTGAGGAAGAGTTGGTTTCAACTTTAATCCAAATCCAAGAAGGAGTTTACTATGAGAATTTTCTAGGCGATCAGGCACGCGACTTCCCTAGTTTGATTCAAGTACTAAAGGAATTAGAAATTGGAATTCAGCAAAGAAAGATCCTTGACAATTCAACAGTGCCAGTTATTAATCAACATATTCAACCTGAGGCACTTGAGAATTCGCAAAACAAAGAAGAGGACAACACATTAGTCACCCTAATCGGGCACAAACCACCTAACAACAAGAATTAGCAGGATTTACAATTTCATGTTGCTCCTGACTTACGCAGTAAACAACCTTCCCACTATTAGGATTTTCAACAAAAATCTTACGAAGCTCAACACAATCGGCAACAGACAAAAAGGATAAGACCTTGCGCCTTTACTCTTCTAGCCGAATCTTTGACAAACATATTTAAACGACTAAGGGATCAAGGTATCTTACGGCCGAGAAACGGATGGATCCCAAATCACCTGCATCCAAAGTTTGATTCATCAAAGATCGCCTATGACTCAAATATTCAAGGTCATAAAACTGAAGAATGCCCAGCACTAAAGCAAAAAATTAAAAATTTAATTAAGAAAGGCAAGATAATGGTACAAAGGAATTACCAAATATCAATTACCACTCTCAAAAATGAAATCACTATTCAAGGAAATCCATCGAAGATAGCTCCGAGACACTTGAAGAGAAAACGCAACACATGAAGATGACTATCACAATAAAAACTCTACCATCTCTTTATTTAACTGCTATTTTGCACCTTTTCCTTGCTTTGTACCTAAACTATCTATGACCTTATTCTTATATTAAGAAGATACGTAGGCAGCCTACTTGGGCACGATTTCATTATAACAAAATTTTCTTTTTTCCATAGCCAAGATAAGCATAATTTTGGATATATTCCTAATCTAGCAAACCCATAAACAAGATTTCAAAATTAAAGTAAAATTAGTATCCACACGATCGGGTCATCAGAATCGTTAGTCATCGCACCAAAGGACAAATGCAGATTCAAGCCAATATTTGGTGTTCAATGCAAGGCAACCACTTTGTTTTCAACTAACAATTTTTTTTAAGAGCAGATCCTTTATGAACACAACACTAGCAGGAAATACGGATTATCATAGCTCTAGCAGAAGTACACTACGATATTTGATGAACGCACTTGTAAGATTTGGACAATTGGGCAATACAGATTAGCAATCGCAGTAGACACTATTATTTGAGAAAGAATAGCTCCAGCACCAACACCTGACAAACATTTGAGGAATGCGCTTACAAGCTTTTGGACATGGCACCTCCAATACGACGCCTAGGCCAAACGGCCTTATAGAACTACAACTAGGCCTGTCATCCTTAAAATATGACGCTTAGCCTCGTCAGGCTTATAATATGACGATTAGCCTCATCAGGCTTATATTGTGAAGATTAGTCTTTTCAGACTTAAAATATGACGCTTAGCCTCGTCAGGCTTATACTATGACGATTAACCTCGTCTGGCTGAAGATATACAATTAGCCTTATCGGGCTTAAAATATGACGATTAGCCTCGCCAGACTTTTAATATGACGATTAGCCTTGTCGGACTTAAAATATGACTCTTAGCCTAGCCAGGCTTAAAATATGACGCCTAGCCTCGTTAGGCTTATAATATGATGATTAGCCTCGTCGGGCTTAAAATATGATGCTTAGCCTCATCTGGCTTGTAATAAGACAATTAGCCTCGTCAGACTTAAAAAAATATGCTTAGCCTCATCAGACTTAAAATATAACGATTAGCATCGTTAGGCTTAAAATATGACGCTTAGCCTCGTCATGCTTATAATACGACATTAGCCTCACCAGGCTTAAAAAATGACGCTTAGCCTCGTCAGTCTTATAATATGATGATTACCCTCGTCTAGCTTAAAATATGACGTTTAGGCGCATCAACCTTAAATATGAGTTTAATGCCCGCCAGCCTTAAAATATGACGTTTAGGTCTGTCCGCCTTGAAATACGACGTACACAACACTAGGGCAGAATTTTGAGGTTCAAAGACAGATATCTGCAAATCTCATGAAGCACCGCAAAAGAATTCGTATTGAAATACAAGACAACAAACACAATGGCACCAAGAGTAGCACCAAAGTTAAAAGAAGACACTTATTTCCAGCATCTCTAAGGAGAGAAACACTTAAATTCAGTAGCCCAGAGGAGCAGACAAAATATTTTCTCAAAAGAGAAACATTTATTTTTAAGTAGCCCAAAAGAGGAGACAAGACACTTACTTCAAGGAAAAATATCTATTTCAAAGGAGCAGATAAGACATTTTTCTTATGGTATCTCTGAGAGAGAAGCTCTTATTATAAGCATCTCAGAGTGACAAAGCATTTACTAGACAATGACTCAAAGCGGAAAGCAAATGGAGCAGTCACTCAAACTAATTCCAAAAACAGACATATTTTCAACACCCAGAATACACAAAAAGCACTTATACCCAATATTCGAGGAGATCCTATGACCTCATGATACAAAAGTTCATCCCGCAAGTATACCCGCAAGCGCCATGATCTTTTGGCAAGCATGCTTATTTCAACTAACATGACAAAGGAGACAATCATCTTGACAACAAAATTCGTTCGATTGACACTTCTAAATACATCCATATCCATCACACACCGCAAAATACTTTCTCAATATCCCGCATCTGACAAATCGTTTCCTATTTCTTTGCCTCATATTTTCTTGGGATCGTGCTTCAATATTCAAAGCGTGCATCATAATACCCTCACAAAGGTGATATGTCATTCTAGAACTACACACGGCCTAATTCTCGTGAAACCAGAAAAATGTAGGCAAGTTAGTGACTGGGTTTCAACAACACCCGCAAAACTCTCATTTTCATTTCTGACACCTCACTCAATTTGTCATGAAAAAATTGGCTACTCCGTCGAATTTCTTTGCCCAAAGATTCTTTCACCATTCCCGGGCAAAGAGAGGCAGTTGGACACCCAATTTTGTCGCTCCTTTTCTGTAATTGGCTATATTTAACTTAAACATGTAATAGTAATTTTTCGAACAAAATTACATTAGATATTATGCATTTACCTGTGTAAACCCTAATCTGTAAATCCTTATTTATACAGTATTTACTTAATTGTGAATATATTAAATAATTATATCATTTAGGCTATTTTTCAAATAGACGCACCACTTGTGACTAATTGCACAATTAATACACTTAAGTGTGTACATGTGATTATTTATATCTAATTATTTTTACCTAAATGCATTTATAATTATTTATGTTAAAAAGTATTTTACCAAATTATTTACATATTTTTACTAATTAATTTTTCCTATCTATTAGCATTATTCTTAAACTATCAGCTAATTATATTCCAAATATCATCTTTAATATGTTCACATATACACACATACATTTACACGCCCATACATATGAATACACACCCATATTCACGCGCTTGACTTGGCGTGATCTAGACCGTTCAATGCTCCTATCCAACATTTGATATTGTTTTGCTATCTTTTAGTGTCTATCTCACCCCTAATTCTGAAAACCTTAAAATCACTTTCCTTTCCCATATTTCTAATTTCGCACCGCCCCCTCTTCCACACTCTCTCCCCTTTGTCCTCATGCCCCGTCCAGATACACCCCATCTCCACCACCTTTCGCCAATCTCGTCAGTGAAAACAACCGTCCTCGCACCCTCTCACAGTTCATTCTGTTCCTAAAAAGAAAGAGAACTTCAAACACGAATCTTCCAAGTCAGATCAAACAATTCAAGAGTAGTGCAAATCCTACAAGGCTTCACGCCATTCACACCTACATAAGGAAGAAACAGAAGATTCATGCATGAATCTTTGAAAATCAGGCAGAGCCAAAGCAAATGGGTCAAATCCGAGGATAATATGAGTATGCATGAAACATTCTATTTTTTACCATGAAAAAGATAATTGAGTTCTTTTAAAATTCGAATTTAGAACCTTATAAATCTATTCTTAGGAAGTATGGGTTATATATAATCCATTTTCGATTGACCAAATTTCCTTTAAGTTTATGCCTAAATGAATGACTAATTTTGCAAAAAAGGAGGGTCATGATTATATTTGGCTAAAATAGTGTCATATTTGTGGTTGTTATTGTTATTTTTATTTTTATACTAATATGTGTTCACACCCAAATTTACCTTAAAACTATCAATTAAATTGATTTTGTTCCTTAAATCCCTCGCCTGATTTGTCTTTCCTTTTATTAAGTTGTTTTTAAAATTGTAATAGACTATTCCCTCCCCATATAAACGGACCTTCTCCTCTTATTTTAACACACCTTACACACTGAAAAAGCAGTTACTCTTCACTACTCTCCCTCTCACGCCCACCGCACTTCCCCTCAGAAAAAACATAAGAAACTGCCTACCTTTTCTTTGTTGGCTTTGTCTCACTGGTTGAAGAGGAGAAAAACTTTTGATTTTTTGCTGGTTCAAGTTTCACTGCTGCTATATTATTTCTCTGGTTGTCTCTTTCTTCTGTTTGTTCCCTCATCCTTAAGGTATCTCATTCACTAAATATAAACAATCTTTGAAGCATGCTGAAATATAGTTAATATTGTTCTGCTTATACATGATAACCAGCATGTGTCTGCTTGCTTAGGCCTCTTATGGCCACCCACTAACTTTTGTCTGCAACTTTGGATAGCCTTAAAAGATTATAGCACTATTGGTTTGTTATATGCATGCTTGAGAATTAACTAGTAACCATTTGGTTACGACGTATAGCTTCTGATACAGGGCACTATTTCATCTCTTCTTTTTAACCCCCTAGACCCTTCTATTGTATTTTATTAGGTTCCCCAAGTATGTATATAATTATGGTACTGTAAGGTGCTATTTATGATCAAGAAGGTAACAACAATAGTACATGAAATAAGGCTACTAAAAGAAGTAGCAAACAATTGGAAAAAGGGCAGGAAATACTGTTATGAAGGCAGTAAAATAATCAGCAAAATGTGCTGCAAATATAGGCTAAATATGGGCCTTTCTTATCCTTCTTTTCCATTGTTTATGCTACAAGTGTGTTAATAAATACGACTCAACTTGAAAACATGACTATTTATAATCTTAGTGTTAAAATTGAAACATGGCAACTTAGAAATCAGATTGAAATGGGGTATGTTTTGGGCGAAAAGAAAAGCGCTAAAAAAGCAATATAACCTGGCATCTGGACCACTTCTGCAAGTGTTAAAACATGAAAATCTAACTTGATTACTAGACTATGCAAGTTTTAGTGGGTACGCAGGACTATTTGAAACTGATTTTTGAGTAGGGCTAAAAGTGGAACACGACCTAATTTCTACAATAACTGATTTGTAAACTTTTTCAATCTCTTTCAAACTAATTAATAATTTGAAAAGGTAGTAGGGGCTTTGAAGGTCAAGCCCTATAACTTGTGGTGCAAGCTTAATCGGAGAAGAAGCTTAAGCAACCGAACAGCAAAAACCAAACTTAAATAAAGATAGAAGCAAGACAAATCTCTTGCTTCATTGGAATGAATCCGAGGAATTGGTCTCAGTTCAAACAACGGAAAACAATGAGAAATACCTATGCTAAGCAATAATCCTCATGAAGAACTCATGCTTCTTGCAAATTGAATGACCAAAGAAGAAGTCTGCTCAAACGACTCCACTGAATGACACAACGTTCTTATAAATTCCCACAATGGGGTTCGGCTCCAATGGAGACACAATAGCAACAAATATGCTTAACATTCATTCAAAAACTGGGTGCCTATAATGAAATGGAAGGAGGTTTATATAGACAATACTAAGGGCAAAATAGTAAAACGGTCACAGGCGACCAATAAGAGTAAGCCATGCAGGGCTGAATAAGTTGAGTGTTCGGACACTCCTTTAGTCGAACACTTGTGCCCGAGCTCTTGACTTCGGTTCTTGGTTGCTCAGCTCGACACATTTAACATCGGACGCTCACTTGTCTTCGGTCAATCAGTGTTCGACGTCAAGTTGAGTGTTTGGTTGGGTCCTCGGGCTCGAGCTTGTAGATGAAGCCTTCGACTCTTGAGCTTTGCCAATCAACTTCGGAATGGTGGTTAACTCTCGACCACGTTAATTGGATAAGAACATCATGCAACAACTTGGCTTGGCTTTGTGTCATCGGCCTCGATGGATTGAATACTTGATCAGCAGGGGTTTGGCTGCATCATCCTCCCCTTCTTGAGAAGATTTCTTCCTCGAAATCAAGCCCTCTTCAGCCTCCGATACTTGGCCTACAACGCAAGGAGTTAAGTCAGCAATATTAAAGGTGTTGGACATATTATACTCACCTGGGAGGTTGATAACATAAGCATTGCTGTTGATTTTGCTCAGCACTTGAAACGGACCATCCCCTCGAGGAGCTAACTTCCCTTTCCTTTGGTTCGGAAATCGTTTCTTTCGGAAGTGAACCCACACCCAATCTTCCTTCTTTAATTCAAACTTTTTGCGCCCCTTGTTTTTCTTTGTTGCCAATCTGGCATAAGCTTCCTCGAGGTTTTTCTTCACCTTTGCATGCAACTCGATCAAGGCAGTGGCTCATCGAGTACCTTCAAAATCAATAACAGAATCTCGAGGAAATGGGGTTAAATGAAGTGGAATTAAAAGGTTAAAACCATACACACATTCTAACAGAGTCATTCCAATCATTCGATGAACTGTTCGATTGTATGCAAATTCCATCACGGGCAAACGATCAGCCCAGTTTCCGACCTTACCTTTGGTCATAGCTCGAAGTAGAGCTCCCAAGGTTCAGTTAACTACCTCGTTCTGTCCATCAGTCTAAGGATGGTGAGACGTCGAGAATAGTAACTTGGTGCCAAGGGCACCCTATAGACATTTCCGAAAATGACTCAAGAATTTTGAGTTTCGGTCACTCACAATAGGACGAGGCACACCACGCAATTTCAACACATTAGAAATAAAACAAAGTAGCTACATGTTGTGCATCATCACATTTCTTGTAAGGAATAAAGTCAGCCATTTTCAAAACACGGTCGACTACGAAAAAGATGCTATCATGTCAACCCCGGACCTCGGTAACCCCATAGTAAAATCCATGGATATATCAACCCACGGTTGATTAGGAACAGGTAACGGAGTGTGCAAACCATGAGGGTTGGACCTCGATTTAGCTTTCTTTCCATCTATACAAGCATTGCAAAGCTTTTCCACATGTCTTCGCATTTTTGGCCAATGGAACTGCTCGGACAAGATTCCAAGAGTTTTATCGACATCGAAGTGTCCCATCAAGCCTCCATAGTGAGCTTCTCGAACCAAAAGCTCTCTCCATCGACACAGGCACACAAACCCTCCCATTCTTGAAGAGGTAGCCATCGTGCAACTGATATTTCTCAACCCTTCGGCCACTCAAGATTGTGTCACGGACGCTTTTCAGCTTGGGATCATCTTCATACATCACCTTGATACTTTCGAATCCCATGAGCCTCGAGGCGAGAGTGGTTGCTATGGAAAATTTCCTTAATAGTGCATCGACAACATTGTATTTTACCTTTTTATAATGAATTACATGGGGAAAGCTCTCAATGAATTCCACCCACTTGGCATGTCTTCGGTTTAATTTCTCTTAGCCTCAGAGATGCTTCTAAGACTCACAAATAATGTTGTCAATGGGCGAGTGCTCGAACGAAGGCATACACCTCCTTGTCATACGTAGAGTAACTCAAGGTTGCACCCTTAAGCTTTTTGCTGAAGTAAGTGATCAGCTTCGATTCTTGCATAAGCACTCCTCCGATCCAAACTCCGGACGCATCACATTCGACCTCGAATGCTTTTCCGAAGTCAGGGAGTTGTAACAACGGGGCAGAGCTAAGCCTCCATTTCAACTCTTGGAAAGCCCTCTCTTGGGGCTCTCCCCACACAAACGGATGGCCTTTCTTTACCAGCTCGGTTAAAGGAGCGGACACGGTGCTAAAGTCACGAACAAACCTTCGGTAGAAGCTAGCTAATCCATAGAAGCTACGAACTTGTGATACCGAGGTTGGATTCGGCCAATCTTTGATAGCCTCGAATTTGTACTCATCGACTTCAACACCATTAGCACTCACAACAAATGCTAGAAAGACTACACGCTCAACACAAAAGGCACATTTCTTGAAGTTAGCATATAACTTCTCTTCTCTAAAGGTTTCAAGACCTAGCCTTAATTGTTCGACATGTTCATCCACAGATTTACTATAAACAAGTATGTCATCGAAGTAGACGACAACAAACTTATTTATAAATAGTTTGAGCACATGGTTCATCAATCGCATGAATGTGCTCGGTGCGTTAGAGAGGCCAAAAGGCATCACTAACCATTCATAGATACCGAATTTGGTCTTGAATGCAGTTTTCCACTCATCTTCGAGGTTTCATTCGGATTTGGTGGTAACCAGGCCTGAGGTCTATCTTTGAAAAGCATGACGAACCACTTAACTCATCTACCATGTCATCTAATCGAGGGATAGGATGACAATACTTTACCGTGATTTTGTTGACTGTTCGGCAATCAACACACATTCGCCATGTTCCATCTTTCTTCGGGACAAAGATAATAGGAACGGCGCAAGGACTTAAGCTCTCTCGAAGAAGGCCCTTGTTCAGCAATTCATCCACCTGCCTTTGGAGCTCTTTGATGTCTTCGGGATTACAAAGTTATGCAGGTTTTTTGGGGATTTGAGACCTCGGTACGAAGTCAATTTGGTGCTCGATTCCTCTTAACGGAGGCAACCCACCTG
Organism: Petunia axillaris subsp. axillaris; assembly: GCA_029990575.1. Lineage (NCBI taxonomy): Eukaryota > Viridiplantae > Streptophyta > Magnoliopsida > Solanales > Solanaceae > Petunia > Petunia axillaris. The sequence continues at coordinate 96,721,308 of JARKNS010000004.1, read as the reverse complement.
GCATTTCTTCCAGAAACATATCTCCGAAGTCCTGTAAAACACTTTTTACAGCACTAGGCAAAGGGTTATCGTTAGAAAAATCATCATTAGAGTTTAGAAAGATACCCTTGTGCACGAGGCAAATCATCAACTGACCGTTGTCATTTCCTCGTAGATACTCACCAGGTTGTATGATTGCACAACTATTGTTTACCTCGGGCATTGAATTTCTGCCTTCGGCCACAATTTTTGTCCCAATCAGAGACTTATCTTTGGCCGCTTCTTTCATTTCCTTCATTCTTTTATAGTCCTCGCTGACTTATTTCGGTGACAATGGTTTGAGTATGAAATTCTCCCCTCCGAGCTTAGCAGTGCAAGTGTTGGATCGCCCATTATGAATAACCGACCGATCATACTGCCATGGTCGACCTAATAGCAAATGACAAGCTTGCATCGATATCACATCAAACATCATTTCATCTTGATATTGTCCAACTTTGAACTTGATCCACACTTGCTTGAATACCTTCAACTCCCCACTCATTTAACCATTGCAATAGATAAGGATGAGGATGCTTTGAAGTAGGTAATTCCAATTGTGAAACCAATGTTTGGCTCACCACATTTGCACAACTACCCAAATCAATTATCATCGAACAAACTTTCCCCTATACTGAAACGACCTCGGTCAGTCGTTTCGAAAGTAGGACTCCAATTGGCGTGTTGATAATTTTAAAATATTCGTAATGTCCATTAGGACCTGTCTGTAAAATTTGAGCTAAATCAAACCTCGTTTGGTAGGCATCGGAAGAAGGTTTTAGTTTTTATTGGCGATAAATATTAAAAAGAGATTTTCGAGCTCGGTTTTGCCGAATGAACTCCGATTCGAAATTCGAAAGTGCCGCTAGGTTCGTATGATTATTTGTGATTTTTGTAAACTTTCGAAAGTGAATTTCGATTTTGTTCGGCTAGTTTCCGCTAAAATGCCGAAAGTTAAATAATTTGACATTTTCCATTTAAATTCGCATCTTGAGTTTCGGGAACCTGATTTGAGATCCGCCTTAGCGAGCATGCTACATATATTTTTTATAACTTGTATGCAAAAGTTGGAATTATTTTGAATATCGTAGGGTACTGTTTTAATTTTTGTCCCGAAAAGAAAAAGAAAATAATACAAAAATTAGGCGGTGGGTAATTGTGTGGGGACGTCGCGAGAGCATAATATATGTCTCGTATGTACCTACTATTTTTTTTTCCTTAAAGTCAAAATGGATCCAATATATAATATGGTTGATTTCATTTCATCAACTTTTATCGAGATATTGTAGTAGATTATTACGAATGTCCAAGTATATGTGCTTACTTCAATTAGAAAAACAAAAACACTTGAACTCAATATTGCCACGTATGAAATAGATTCTATCTGGTGATGTGCCATTTTCACGTGGTAGTTCATTAATCTAAGGTCAAATTAAAACTAGTACACAAATGGATATAAATGTAGGGATATACAGAGAGAGAACCAAAAATGAAACGTGAATAGAGAAAAACGATAAACAGAGGTGACACAAAAAAATGCCAGAAAATAAGAAAAAGGGTCGGAGAAAAGTAGAATTTTCACCCTGAAATATCGAGGTAATGATCCTAATATATTACTTGAGTTTATTACGTGTGTTTGAATACATTTTTACGGTAAAAATTGAGATATTAGCCATCGTTTTAATAAGTTCAATTGATAATTTCAAGGGTCAAATAGACCCCGATAATGGAATTGATTATATATTCGTACTCCGTGAGTTATGGGCAACATATATATGTAATTTATTTAGGGTTTGGTTATGTGACCATAAACCCTGTACATAGGCCTGGCCTGCGTATTGCGTATGCGAATAGAGTATCAGGTTCCTAACTGGATTGCCCTAAGATGTGATGAATGAAGTCTTTAGCCTAATTTGATATATTTTTCTGCTTATTGAATAGAGTTGGATCATTTGGCAATGAAACCAAAGGACAAGCGGTTATTGAGTGGATGTACTAACTTTGCAACAATGTAAGTGTTATATCCATTTCTTTGGAGGCACCTGGCCTCGTGGATTTTCTACCACGTGTTCCTTACGTGTGTAGCTGCCGATAGGTGTACTCATTACGCCTTAGCTTTGGATTCACATTGTATATTGTATATCATATGTTATGTCCGATTGTTGGTATTGCATTGAGGATTTGAGCATTGTACTCTGGCTATGAGTTGGCATCTACTTCCCGGCTGTCGATGAGAGTCCCGCGCCGGTGAAGGGTTATTGTTGCATCACATTGCATTCATATGCATTATATGCCATTCATATGCATTACATTGCATATTATATTGGGTGCAGGAGTATTCCGCCCCAGGAGCAGGAGTATTCCGCTCTATTGTATCATATTGAGGGTAGGAGTATTCCGCCCTAGGAGCAGGAGTATTCCGCTCCATTGTATCATATTGAGGGTAGGAGGATTCCGCCCCAGGAGAGTGCAGGAGTATTCCGCCTCAACTTTACATTATATCGGGTGCAGGAGTATTCCGCCCCAAGAGAGTGCAGGAGTATTCCGCCTCTGATTTATATTATATCGGGTGCAGGAGTATTTCGCCCCAGGAGCAGGAGTATTCCGCTCCAGTTGGTTATCGGATTGGGTTCCCCTCGAATGCAGGAGTATTCCGCTTCGAGATGGGATGACGGGCACATGTGACCCTTTGCATCAGATTTCATTTCATTTCATTTCATCTCATTTCATTTCATCTCATTTTATTTCATTTCTTTTCATACCATTGTGTAGACTTGTGGTACATAACTATTGTTCTGCTTATACGTGCATTCCTTATTTGTTGATATGTTTCTGGATCGTATTCCTGGCTTAGTTTTTGGTTTCATACGTGTTTCCGATTATTATCTGGCTCCGCCTTTTTAGAATTTAAATAAAAGGAATTTAGTTTATCTGTTTCTTCTCCCTGGCTAGCTATCCAATTCTTTGAGGTGGCTAGTCTGCCCCCACTTATTGAGTCCTTTTGACTCACCCTTGTTTGTTGTTTGTTTTTTGTCTATCTCGTTTCGGCAAGTTCGCTCCAGGATTGAGTTCGCCGCGTTGTTCAGGAGCGAAGACGACTTCAGCTGTCAGGGTGAGCCAGCTTTATTCCGGATGGCCACCAGTTTATTGTTTATTATTTCAGTTGTATTTTTCTCCCTTTAAGAGATATCTATTTTCTTTTGTACCCTTAGATGTCTAGTCTGGATAACCCTAAACCTAGTATGTTGGGTAGTCAGCTGTAATTTCTTTTGTACAGCTTAGAGGTATCAGTATGTCTGTGTTTTTGTTTTAAGTCTTGTCCTTATTTATGAATTATTATATTTATTTTTCTAATTTAATTGGTAAGGGTTCGCCCGACGGGTCTAGGGGAGGATGTCGGGTGCCTGCACAGCCTAACCGGATTCCGGGTCGTGTCAATTGGTATCAGAGCCCGATTTAGAGTCTATCCAGACTAAGACAGTGTCTAGTAGAGTCTCGCTGATGGGTACGTAGACGTCCGTACTTATCTACGAGGGGCTATGATGGCATTTAGGAAGTTTCACTTCCTTCATTTCTGATCGTGCGTCGGTCTAGGATGCAAAAGTATTTTCGTTAATTCGTTCGTGGTAATTGTTAACCCTCGTACGACAAATCAGCAAACAGTATGAGTTCAAGACGAAGCAGTCTATTTTGGGGCTAGCACTGACGAAGTCCCGAGAGTTTTTTTATCGTATTGACGATCTAGTTACGGAGGTCCTAGCAGTATGAGCTTGTGATGGGCAAGGAAGCAGGGCCTTGTGGTTCCCTTGGCTCTCTACAATGCTTTTACGAGAATCATGGCAACCCAGATACCACAAGAACCTATTATTCGCTAGGCAGCTTATCAGGTTGCCGCAGATGCAGATGTTCGGACTCAGAGGGCTCTTGTTCCAGTTGTTGCCCCAGTAAATTATGTTCCAGAGGCAATATGTGTTGCGCCACTCATTATTCTGGTTGGTTAGCTAGCCTAAGTAATAGCTCGGTCCAAGTGTCCGAAGATGTTGTATTACTTTATCTGGTTGGACCTTCCGATATTCTCAAGCCATGCATCAGATAATCCCTGTGTAAGTTTTTTTGTTTTTATTTTTAATAAAATGAGGTCAGTGTATCCTTCAGGCTTTTCATTATATTGAGCGGTATGGTGTTGATTATTCTGCTTTCCAGTTTCAGGGTCCAGCCTTGAATTGGTGGGCCGCTCTCTTATTAGCTAACTTGGTTCGGTTTTTCTTCTAGATTCGTGGAAAGTTCCTTCTGAGTGGTGAGCGAGATGAAAACTGTTGCCAGTTTGAGTGGATTGGACAAGGTAGCCTGTCAGTTAGCTCGTTGGTGTTTCAGAATAGCTGATTGAATTCTATAAAATGGCTAAATATGCATTAGAACTAGTCCATGAGCTTTTCGAGAGATTCAAAGATTTATTGATGATCTTTATTTTTTCTTGAAATCCCAGATGGCTCGAAAAATTGAGGTTGGGACTTCATTTGATGATGTTGTTGATATTGCTCGAAGGTTCGAGGCATACCATAAGTTAGAGCGGGAAAGTAAGAGATCCCACGGCCCTGGTGGGTAACCATGGTACCTCATTTGGAGGTAAAAGTTCTGATTATTTTTTTGAGGCCACCTTCTAGGTTATCTCAGCTTGTGTCACTTGATTCTTAGAGTGCACCAGTAGCTCGTCAAGATCAGATTCAGTCTTCTCTTTATAGCTATCAACAATCTTTCCAGCTTCCATTTTTCAGCGAAAAGGTGGTATCATTGTCGTGAGTCTGGCTATCCTTTAAAGAGTTTTCTCTTACTCCGGCAAGTAGTCTAGCTTTGGTAGCCAAGCAAATAAGAAGATGAACTTCCTGAAGCTCTCATTATTTCTATCCTCGATCCATTTCCATTTCTTCTTCGTCCGGCACTAGTGAGCTCGGGCGATTGGTAGCCGTTTGTGACGTTCCCTGTGTTGAGCCAGAGTACGTGTTATTGTAGCCGGGTAAGAATATTATTGTTTTGGATATCAGTTTATCCGAGTATCCATTCCCATGTATAGTATAGGCTGGTTCTGTTTTTGCGGATCATCCAGTTTCAGGGGAAACTCTGCCGAAATTTTTATATAGAAGTATCATCCATCAGGCGGCGGTGTTTACGGCAAATGTATGGAGTTGTGAACTTGAGAGTTGCAGCTGTTTGGCAACTCTAAAGGGTAGTTGGTAGCTTAGGTCTACCTACGTTCAGCTTTTAGCTAAATCTTCTTTAGTCCAGCATACTGTGCGAGGATGGTTATTCCTATTCAAATGGCTGCATGAATTTGGGCTTTAAATGGAGGAGTCTTCCTCCAAATACTGAATGATAATATTAAATCTTTGAGGTGTTGATACCACTTTTCTCACGATCCAAAGTAAGGCCACGGCAGAAATCTACAATGAGTGTCGATCACTGCTAAACCCACTAATAATATATTAATGATAGAGATAAGCTGGCAACCTGATTATATATATGTACCTATCTGCTAAAAACATAAAGTCTGGAAAGATGACACGACTTTAACTTGCTGGCAATTAGAACACTAAGCCACAAATTCTGCTATGTCACACTTTATTCCATCCCACCAATAACTCGGCTTAAGATCATGGTACATCTTAATCGAACCTGGATAAGCAGTGCATTTGGAATAATGTGCCTCTATCATAATCTGTCCACGTAAATTTGTAACATCATGGACACAAAGTTTATCTTTATACATGAGAACACCGTCAGTAGTAACCCTGTATGGTGACTCCGGTTTCTTCTAGCTATCTGTCTGTATTCAACTACAACTGGATCCTCATACTGACGCTGTTTTACTTCATAAAAATTTAGAGTTAAAGGTCTCGTGCAGCTTTTCGTCCATCCGTCATTGGCATATCTCCTTCACATCTCAACTCTTTGAGGAGTTACATTAGCATTATAAGTGCGTATGCAATCAACTTTGTTGCTGGTATTCTGCCGCAGCTGAAGGTCCAACTACATGTCTCTTTTATATTTACTTTTTCAAGTCATAATAGTTCCAATTCAAAGACAATACCCTGAGGTAGATGTTCAGTCTGAAGATCATTCTTAGTCTACATCATACTATCCAGAAGTATTTGCATGATCCTTATCCTTATATGATCGACCCTGTTCAGATGAACCTTTGACATACATTAGGATATGAGTAATTACATTCCCACAAAGAGCTTGCGGAACAACACTAACATCAACTGAGATGTTGCCTAGTGTGTTTGTAAAAATAATATAGCTTGCATCAAATCTTCTATAATATGTAGTGACAAGGTACTTCAAAAGCTCCCCCTATTGCATCAAGCGTGAGCTAATTCTTAGTTCCATCGACCTATTTTATCTCGAAAAATATATAGAAGAGGTGATTATCGGCTTAATCATGTTAACCCATTCAAAGTTCCGTGTTCATTGTTTTAAAAATGTAGAACTCTCCTCTCGTGATCGAGGAAGGATCATCTTAGTCAGAATAATCCGGGCAATAGTGTTATCATATTATCCAGATATATTTTATTCCAAGAGTTCGGTGTTCGTGTTATAGTTTTAATTCTGTAATCCTGAGAAAAATTCTGTGGGATAGTTTATGAAGGTCGTGCAAGTTCTTTTATTATCAACGTGAATCTTGCTTTAGATTTAGGCTCGTTCGAGGACGAACGAGAGTTTAAGTGGAGGAGAATGAAACGACCTCGGTCAGTCGTTTCGAAAGTTAGGACTCCAATTGGCGTGTTGATAATTTTAAAATATTCGTAATGTCCATTAGGACCTGTCTGTAAAATTTGAGCTAAATCAAACCTCGTTTGGTAGGCATCGGAAGAAGGTTTCAGTTTTTATTGGCGATAAATATTAAAAAGAGATTTTCGAGCTCGGTTTTGCCGAATGAACTCCGATTCGAAATTCGAAAGTGCCGCTAGGTTCGTATGATTATTTGTGATTTTTGTAAACTTTCGAAAGTGAATTTCGATTTTGTTCGGCTAGTTTCCGCTAAAATGCCGAAAGTTAAATAATTTGACCTTTTCCATTTAAATTCGCATCTTGAGTTTCGGGAACCTGATTTGAGATCCGCCTTAGCGAGCATGCTACATATATTTTGTATAACTTGTATGCAAAAGTTGGAATTATTTTGAATATCGTAGGGTACCGTTTTAATTTTTGTCCCGAAAAGAAAAGGAAAATAATACAAAAATTAGGCGGTGGGTAATTGTGTGGGGACGTCGCGAGAGCATAATATATGTCTCGTATGTACCTACTATTTTTTTTTTCTTAAAGTCAAAATGGATCCAATATATAATATGGTTGATTTCATTTCATCAACTTTTATCGAGATATTGGAGTAGATTATTACGAATGTCCAAGTATATGTGCTTACTTCAATTAGAAAAATAAAAACACTTGAACTCAATATTGCCACGTATGAAATATATTCTATCTGGTGATGTGCCATTTTCACGTGGTAGTTCATTAATCTAAGGTCAAATTAAAACTAGTACACAAATGGATATAAATGTAGGGATATACAGAGAGAGAACCAAAAATGAAACGTGAATAGAGAAAAACGATAAACAGAGGTGACACAAAAAAATGCCAGAAAATAAGAAAAAGGGTCGGAGAAAAGTAGAATTTTCACCCTGAAATATCGAGGTAATGATCCTAATATATTACTTGAGTTTATTACGTGTGTTTGAATACATTTTTACGGTAAAAATTGAGATATTAGCCATCGTTTTAATAAGTTCAATTGATAATTTCAAGGGTCAAATAGACCCCGATAATAGAATTGATTATATATTCGTACTCCGTGAGTTATGGGCACCATATATATGTAATTTATTTAGGGTTTGGTTATGTGACCATAAACCCTGTACATAGGCCTGGCCTGCGTATTGCGTATGCGAATAGAGTATCAGGTTCCTAACTGGATTGCCCTAAGATGTGAGGAATGAAGTCTTTAGCCTAATTTGATATATTTTTCTGCTTATTGAATAGAGTTGGATCATTTGGCAATGAAACCAAAGGACAAGCGGTTATTGAGTGGATGTACTAACTTTGCAACAAGGTAAGTGTTATATCCATTTCTTTGGAGGCACCTGGCCTCGTGGATTTTCTACCACGTGTTCCTTACGTGTGTAGCTGCCGATAGGTGTACTCATTACGCCTTAGCTTTGGATTCACATTGTATATTGTGTATCATATGTTATGTCCGGTTAATGGTATTGCATTGAGGATTTGAGCATTGTACTCTGGCTATGAGTTGGCATCTACTTCCCGGCTGTCGATGAGAGTCCCGCGCCGGTGAAGGGTTATTGTTGCATCACATTGCATTCATATGCATTATATGTCATTCATATGCATTACATTGCATATTATATTGGGTGCAGGAGTATTCTGCTCCAGGAGCAGGAGTATTCCGCTCCATTGTATCATATTGAGGGTAGGAGTATTCCGCCCTAGGAGCAGGAGTATTCCGCTCCATTGTATCATATTGAGGGTAGGAGGATTCCGCCCCAGGAGAGTGCAGGAGTATTCCGCCTCAACTTTACATTATATTGGGTGCAGGAGTATTCCGCCCCAAGAGAGTGCAGGAGTATTCCGCCTCTGGTTTATATTATATCGGGTGCAAGAGTATTTCGCCCCAAGAGCAGGAGTATTCCGCTCCAGTTGGTTATCGGATTGGGTTCCCCTCGAATGCAGGAGTATTCCGCTTCGAGATGGGATGACGGGCACATGTGACCCTTTGCATCAGATTTCATTTCATTTCATCTCATTTCATTTCATCTCATTTCATTTCATTTCTTTTCATACCATTGTGTAGACTTGTGGTACATAACTATTGTTCTGCTTATACGTGCATTCCTTATTTGTTGATATGTTTCTGGCTCGTATTCCTGGCTGAGTTTTTGGTTTCATACGTGTTTCCGATTATTATCTGGCTCCGCCTTTTTAGAATTTAAATAAGAGGAATTTAGTTTATCTGTTTTTCTCCCTGGCTAGCTATCCAATTCTTTGAGGTGGCTAGTCTGCCCCCACTTATTGAGTCCTTTTGACTCACCCTTGTTTGTTGTTTGTTTCTTGTCTATCTCGTTTCGGCAGGTTCGCTCCAGGATTGAGTTCGCCGCGTTGTTCAGGAGCGAAGCCGACTTCAGCTGTCAGGGTGAGCCAGCTTTATTCCGGATGGCCACCAGTTTATTGTTTATTATTTCAGTTGTATTTTTCTCCCTTTAAGAGATGTCTATTTTCTTTTGTACCCTTAGATGTCTAGTCTGGATAACCCTAAACCTATTATGTTGGGTAGTCAGCTGTAATTTCTTTTGTACAGCTTAGAGGTATCAGTATGTCTGTGTTTTTGTTTTAAGTCTTGTCCTTATTTATGAATTATTATATTTATTTTTCTAATTTAATTGGTAAGGGTTCGCCCGATGGGTCTAGGGGAGGATGTCGGGTGCCCGCACGGCCTAACCGGATTCCGGGTCGTGTCATATACTCGACATCTTGCATGGAAAAGATTCACTCTTTGGTTGTCCTCTTCTTCGAGAGTCATGCAGCTCAAATTTCTTCGAATCACAAGAAATATTTCCGGATGATCAGCTTCGGCAGCTTCACGACCATCATCATTTTCAGCTCGGTCAATCTCCTCAACATATTCTTCCTCGATGTCACTCGCTTGTTCATGGAAGGTTCCATCTCCGAGCCAAAGCATAACTCTGATAGTTGGACACTCTTTTGCCATGTGACCATAACCCCTACATTTATGACACTGAATTTTTGAAGCACTATGAGTATTGAGTTGAACTGTACCTCCTTCTCTTGGTTGGTTAACAGTCACTCCCCTCTCGAAGGGTTTCTTCCGATCTCGGCCAGTGTTAGCACTTGCTGGATTCGGACTCTTCCATTCTTTACCTCGGTTCAGTAGAGTCGAAGTACTGACTCCTCGATACCAGTTTGCTTTGTCGTCCTTTACCTATTTTTCAGCTTTGATGGCTGCATGAAACACATCTTCCAGAGTTTGATACACATGCAACCTCAATTGAGATGACACATCTCGAGCCAAGCCATTTTTTGAATCGAATGATGGCTTGCTCATCATCTTCTTCCATATCAAGAACCAGTCAAATTTTTTTGAACTCATCATAGTATTCTTCAACCGATTTGGACCCTTGTTTCAACTCGAAGAGCTTTCGAAGTTGTTCCTGCCGATATTTGGCATTCACATACTTAGCATCCATTGCTCTCTTCAACTGCAACCATTTGATGACTTCGGGATAAGCATTCTTTCGTCTCAACCTTTTGTCAGCTTCCCACCATGTTGATTCATATGCCTCAAACGAAGCAATAGCATGTGCAGCTTTTCTCTCTTCGGTCATTTGTTGCAAAGATTCGTTCCAAAGATTCGTTCCAATCGAATCTTCTAATCAAGATATTGGTCCGGATCACTAGTTCCTCTGAAGGGTGGAATAGTGATCTTGACACAATTCAACTTTGAATCACGAGCACCTCGGACCGGTTCCGGATACTCATCATAGTAGTCATCAGCCTCACGCTCAAAATATCGATCAACATTTGCACCTCGACCTTGGAAATTTCCACGACCTCATTGAAACTGCCTTTATTGAATGAATGGTGGCTCATACTCGGCTTTGACCTTGGAAAATTATCCATCATCGACCCCTTCATCAACGACCACGACTTGTCTTCGGGCCCTTGGAAGTGGTAGTCTATCACCTTGGGGAATGCCCAAGTTTTGATAATCAGCTTGTGGATTGCCCAAGTTATGTTGTTCGCTTGGAGATTGCGCAAGTGTTGTTTAGCTCAGGGATTGCCAATAGCTTTATTTCGAACAGCCTCGTTCTTCAACCGTTGTTGTCGAACAAGCTCAGCAAATTGCTCCGGTTTCATAGGAGTGGAGTTGCTAGTTCCAGTGCCAGACCCAAGCAAGGCTACGGACACACTCCCTTGCTCGACGTTAGCTACTCGAGCACTCCCTCCTCTTAACTCAGCACTGATGCCCTGTATCGCAGCCATAAGATTGACTAACGATACCTCAGGCGTTTCAATGCCCTTTCTATTGCCTCCATTCCCAGCCATGGTACCTGCACAAATCAAAGACAAAGAAAAATATTAAGGTTAGAAATTACCTCACACTCTCCCTCACTGTTATTAGGTAGCGCTCGGGTCCACTCAATTTGTAGGTTCGATTTTTGTCACTCAAGAACTTATAGCCAATGGCTTCCTCAGTTGATCAACTTCTCTCAGTTCCCTCGAATTTGACAAGTTACATTGTCTCCTTCGGAAAGAGTGAATTGTTGTTGACTCGATGGAATGGATGCTATTTAACTACACTCGGGAAGTGGAAGAATTATCTACGAAATTTGGATTTCGGTCACCCCACGCACGAATTCCTATAAGCTAAAATAAATTAGTATGACCTCGAGTAGAAAGATTTACTTTAGAGATCCACTAACGAGATTTATCGAACACAAGAAAAGTGAAAACCTAGGAGAATCTACCCTTCGATTCTTCTTTTAGAATCCCCGGTCATGTCACCTCTATACGGACAAAGTGGTCCCTTATTGGTACGGACTAGGGTTTAACCATATCCACTTTTCCTTTCAAATTTCACTAGGGTTTTGGATCTAACACTTTACTCCTTTCTTCTTCAATGGGACAGTGAACTTCTTACTCCAGTGTACGGACAAAAATTAACGTTGTTCACAGTCCACGATTTTAACAGACTTTGGGTCGCTTTTTTCTCCGGTAACCTTTAACGTCGGAGAAAATCTTAGTTCAAAAATCGGGCTAAGAGCAGCTTCACTTCGTCCGTACACTGTTACAATGTAACAATTTTTCGATGTACGGACGGTGGCTCAAGCACGGAACTTTGAATTTAAGCTCAAAATAAAACCCAAATCAAATAAGAACTACCAGTGTTCGATAACAACAACCAAAACTTTACTGGGGTTTTCAAACAGCCACCACCACATCAAGAACAGTACGAAAATCAGTGAAAAACCTTTGTCGTCAAACAACGTACGACAAGTGCTCGTTTGATTCCTTAAACGATTGTGAACAAGAATTTGTGGTTGTTTAATCCAAACAACTAACCAATCAACCAAAATTTTTGGATTTTCTTCTTTTTACTTTTTTTTTTTTGTTAATGAGAACACAATAGTAACAACAACAACTAACGAAGATGAAGCTGAAACTAAAAGACAGAAACGCATGAGATAAAGGCGAACAGGATTGGGGTTGTAAGAACAAGCCCATACCATGCTCTGATACCAAGATGGTGCAAGCTTAATCGGAGAAGAAGCTTAAGCAACCGAGCAACGAAAAACAAACTAAAATAAAGATAGAAGCAAGACAAATAAAATAAAGAGACAAACAAATCTCTTGCTTCGTTGGAATGAATTCGAGGAACTGGTCTTGGTTCTCGGTTCAAACAACAGAAAACAATGAGAAACACCTATGCTAAGCAACAATCCTCAAGAAGAACTCATGCTTCTTGCAAATTGAATGACCAAAGAAGAAGTTTGTTCAAACGATTTCACCGAATGACACAAAGTTCTTATAAATTCCCACGACGAGGTTTGGCTCTAACGGAGACATAATAACAACTATGCTTAAAATTCATTCAAAAACTGGGTGTCTACAATGAAATGGAAGGAGGTTTATATAGACAATACTAAGGGGAAAATAGTAAAAAGGTCACAGGCGACCAATAAGAGTAAGTCACGCAGGGCTGTATAAGTTGAGTGTTCGGACACTCCTTTATTCGAACACTTGAATTCAAATACTTGAGCTCGAGCTCTTGACTTCGGTGCTTGGTTGCTCAGTTCGGCACATTTAACATCGGACGCTCACTTGTCTTCGGTCAATCAGTGTTCGACGTCAAGTTGAGTGTTCGCGGTTGGGTTCTCGGGGTCGAGCTTGTAGATGAAGTCTTCGTCTCTTGAGCTCAACCAGTCAACTTCGGAATGGTTGCTATCTCCCGACCACGCCAATTGGATATGAACATCATTCAACAACTTGTCTTGACTTCATGTAATCGGTCTCAATGGATTGAATACTTGATCAGCACGGGTTCGGGCTGTATCAACTTGTAAGTATGTATGCAAGTACCTATTTCATAAGACGCCAAATAAATCAAAATTGCTAAGTTATGTGTTAAATTGTCTTAGTAACTATGATTCTTAAAGTGCTAGCATTATTTTCTTAAGCATACTTCTTGCATAAAAAGGTTTTAACTGCTTTTAATGTCCCAATAGGACAGTTCGAATGGAATGTTATGCCATTTGGATTAAAAAATGCTCCTTCTGAATTTCAGAAGATTATGAATGATATATTCATTCCTTATAGCAACTTTATTATCGTTTATATTGACGATATATTAGTATTTTCAAATACTATTGAAATGCATTTCAAGCATCTTGAATTATTTAAGAAAATAATTATACAAAATGGTTTGGTTATATCTAAACCGAAAATGTTTTTATTTCAAACAAAGATAAGATTCCTTGGTCATAATATTGAAAAAGGAAAGATTATACCTATTAATAGAAGTATTGAATTTGCTTCTAAATTTCCTGATATTATGACGGATAAAACTCAATTACAGAGATTTCTAGGGAGTTTAAATTATATTGCTCCATTTTATGAGAATCTTGCTAAAGATACAACTATTTTATATGATAGATTAAAGAAGATTCCGAAGCCATGGACTGAGGCTCATACCAAAACAGTCCAGAAAATCAAGGAAAGAGTAAAAAAATCTTCCTTGTCTCACATTGGCTAATCCTACTTGGCCAAAGATAATAGAAACTGATGCATCTGATATTGGGTATGGAGGTATTTTAAAGCAGTACTCTCCAGAAGATAAAATTGAATATCTAGTTCAATTACATTCTGGTAAATGGAATAATAGCCAGAAAAATTATGCAACTGTAGCAAAAGAAATTCTTGCTATAGTAAAATGTGTTTTAAAATTTCAAGGTGATTTATATAACCAAAAGTTTATTATAAAGACTGATTGCCAATCAGCTAAATTTATGTTTAATAAAGACTGTAAACATGATGTTTCTAAACAAATGTTTGCAAGATGGCAGGCATTATTAGCCCCATTTGATTTTGAAATACAATATAAAAAAGGAGAAGATAATAGTCTTCCTGATTTTTTAACTAGAGAATATTTAGCTAGTTAATGATCATATTCATTATTTTATTGTGCAGGTTATTTAGAATGTGTAAACGAGATAATATGCTCTATTATTGTCCCTACTGCCAAAATCAACTCTTACCCAGGCAGATGCATGCATTATATTGGGATTTGCGCGTGACGCAGAATAGATTAAAAAAATTGATGGATGAATCTAAAGATTTGTTATTACACGCCAATTACTTTAATAAAGATGAAACAGATCATATTGCTAGTATCTTGCAAAGAGCTATGGCCAGAATGAAAGAAATTACGGCGGATATTATAGGAATCCGTAATGTGTTGGAAAATTATCCGATATATTTAGCCTAACAAATTGATGCTCCATTATATGCAGGGTATGCATTTGGCCCGAGGTAACCCGACCTCTAATAGAGGAAGGGGAAACAGAGGAAGAGGCACTGGTAGAGGTGCTGTAATAGCCCAAATGGGTAAACAGAGGCTTATAGCCGAGGATCTGACAGGATCGTCGTCATCAAATGATAAAAGTGATAATACTGTTTCATATCTTCAGTACCAACAATTCCTTGAATGGAAAAATTCACAAGGGAAGCAAAAGGAAGATATGCCTGAATCATACTCTTCTGTTATACTAGAAGATGATAATGAAAATATCCAGTCTTATATGAAGACAGATTACAAGGAGTTAATATTATTCCTTGAAAACAGAGACCTTCAGTGGAAGAATGAGCCATGGAAGTTAATGGCAAGATATTTGAATAATGCGTCATACGCAAGCAGTACTTATAAGTACAGAGCTCACTATGAGCTGATACTCTCAACTACTGAATCATGCGAAATATTGCACTTTTACCCAGCCAATACAAGGAAAGTTTATAACTTTTCTAAAATTATAATTAAACGGGTTATATCAGCAGAAGAATGGGGTTTAAGCACCTTAACTGAAAAGAGTTAAACTCATCCGGAAGGGAAGGTTCCAGTAAAATATAATTACTGGGATTATGTTGAAAGTTTTTATAAAGCTTTGTTATATGAAAATGATAATAAGAAACACTCTTGGTTTATAAAGATATGCTCAGATGTTTATAGACAGAGTAATATACCAAATTGGTTTTCTCAGTGGTGGATCACCTATGGTCCTACCGTCAAGATATTGCCGGAACCACTACTCAGTTTATATACTGACTGGTTGGAGGTATCTCCAAAAATCCAAGAACTACAAAAAAGTAATACTCTCATTGAAGGAAGTTCTTATATGAATTTCTTTATTGAATATTCAATTCCATGGATAATGAAATGGAATGTCGAAGTGGATTATACTCCACATAATATTCCTGCTTTATACAGGACCTTTTATACAATGTTTTGGAAGAAAATGCTCCAAAAGACGGCTGATGGGAGTATCCAATGCCAAGACACGATTAATAAGATAAAACAATCACTGGAAGAATATAATCAGGCGGACCATATGAAGCAAACCAATATCCCAAGTCCTTATCAACATATTATTCATAAAATTAAGATGAAGAAGGGACTAATGACAAAAGAAGAAATTTTAACTTCTTATTTTGAAGAGGTTAAAAAAGATTTAATGAAAAATCTTGAAGTTGAAATTCCTTCAGACACATCCATGGCCTCTGCAAATAATACAGAAGATGAAGGGGAAGACTGTCTACCAGGAGAGTCCCAGCCAGTTACAGAGGACGACATAAATGATTATATCACGAATATCATAACACAGGTGAATAAAGAAGAATCTTCTATATTACAAAGCACCAAAGGGAAAGATAAGATCTGACGCGGATGCATTATTGAAGAGTCCCTCAACTTTCATAAAGTACCTTTTATAAAGCAGCTTTGATAAAGTTGCGCACATTATTGGCCATTTGTCGGCCATTTCCTTTCTTTTATTTTAAGTCGGCCACTTGTAAAATTTGGGCCATATTAGTTGTTTTATTCTTTGAAATTTTTCTATAAATAGGGTAGGAGTTTGAGTAGAGAAGGCAGAAGACACCCCCACTCTCATTGTAAATCTCCCCATTGTAAAAATCTTTCAGTTTATAAAAATTCTCTATTGCCTGAGCGCAAACTAAGGTATTCATAATTATTCCTTTATTTTGTTTAAATTATATAATTTTAAGTTTGTATCTGGCCTAAATGATAGGCTAAATCTTTAAGTATTGAGCTCTGTCACACTAGGCTACTGGGGTAAAATGATTCTAATAACAGATTATGATTAGAATCTCAGCAGGTGGTGGTGTTAAAGGTATGGTTTGATAGACAACCCAGGCGGAAGGATCAAGGTTCTGTTGTTTGCCCGCTTAGCCGAAGGATGGCGCTTAGGGCTGTTGTTGAACCTAAGCCACTCCTTGCCAGGGTTGTGTCACCAGTAAAAATTCCTGTTACCCCCATGCTGTTAAAGATCCGTCATAATATGGTATACCATATTATGACGGATCTTTAACAGCATGGGGGTAACAGGAATTTTTACTGGTGACACAACCCTGGCAAGGAGTGGCTTAGGTTCAACAACAGCCCTAAGCGCCATCCTTCGGCTAAGCGGGAAAACAACAGAACCTTGATCCTTCCGCCTGGGTTGTCTATCAAACCATACCTTTAACACCACCACCTGCTGAGATTCTAATCATAATCTGTTATTAGAATCATTTTACCCCAGTAGCCTAGTGTGACAGAGCTCAATACTTAAAGATTTAGCCTATCATTTAGGCCAGATACAAACTTAAAATTATATAATTTAAACAAAATAAAGGAACAATTATGAATACCTTAGTTTGCGCTCAGGCAATAGAGAATTTTTATAAACTGAAAGATTTTTACAATGGGGAGATTTACAATGAGAGTGGGGGTGTCTTCTCCCTTCTCTACTCAAACTCCTACCCTATTTATAGAAAAATTTCAAAGAATAAAACAACTAATATGGCCCAAATTTTACAAGTGGCCGGCTTAAAATAAAAGAAAGGAAATGGCCGACAAATGGCCAATAATGTGCGCAACTTTATCAAAGCTGCTTTATAAAAGGTACTTTATGAAAGTTGAGGGACTCTTCAATGATGCATACGCGTCAGATCTTATCTTTCCCTTTGGTGCTTTGTAATATAGAAGATTCTTCTTTATTCACCTGTGTTATGATATTCGTGATATAATCATTTATGTCGTCCTCTGTAACTGGCTGGGACTCTCCTGGTAGACAGTCTTCCCCTTCATCTTCTGTATTATTTGCAGAGGCCATGGATGTGTCTGAAGGAATTTCAACTTCAAGATTTTTCATTAAATCTTTTTTAACCTCTTCAAAATAAGAAGTTAAAATTTCTTCTTTTGTCATTAGTCCCTTCTTCATCTTAATTTTATGAATAATATGTTGATAAGGACTTGGGATATTGGTTTGCTTCATATGGTCCGCCTGATTATATTCTTCCAGTGATTGTTTTATCTTATTAATCGTGTCTTGGCATTGGATACTCCCATCAGCCGTCTTTTGGAGCATTTTCTTCCAAAACATTGTATAAAAGGTCCTGTATAAAGCAGGAATATTATGTGGAGTATAATCCACTTCGACATTCCATTTCATTATCCATGGAATTGAATATTCAATAAAGAAATTCATATAAGAACTTCCTTCAATGAGAGTATTACTTTTTTGTAGTTCTTGGATTTTTGGAGATACCTCCAACCAGTCAGTATATAAACTGAGTAGTGGTTCCGGCAATATCTTGACGGTAGGACCATAGGTGATCCACCACTGAGAAAACCAATTTGGTATATTACTCTGTCTATAAACATCTGAGCATATCTTTATAAACCAAGAGTGTTTCTTATTATCATTTTCATATAACAAAGCTTTATAAAAACTTTCAACATAATCCCAGTAATTATATTTTACTGGAACCTTCCCTTCCGGATGAGTTTAACTCTTTTCAGTTAAGGTGCTTAAACCCCATTCTTCTGCTGATATAACCCGTTTAATTATAATTTTAGAAAAGTTATAAACTTTCCTTGTATTGGCTGGGTAAAAGTGCAATATTTCGCATGATTCAGTAGTTGAGAGTATCAGCTCATAGTGAGCTCTGTACTTATAAGTACTGCTTGCGTATGACGCATTATTCAAATATCTTGCCATTAACTTCCATGGCTCATTCTTCCACTGAAGGTCTCTGTTTTCAAGGAATAATATTAACTCCTTGTAATCTGTCTTCATATAAGACTGGATATTTTCATTATCATCTTCTAGTATAACAGAAGAGTATGATTCAGGCATATCTTCCTTTTGCTTCCCTTGTGAATTTTTCCATTCAAGGAATTGTTGGTACTGAAGATATGAAACAGTATTATCACTTTTATCATTTGATGACGACGATCCTGTCAGATCCTCGGCTATAAGCCTCTGTTTACCCATTTGGGCTATTACAGCACCTCTACCAGTGCCTCTTCCTCTGTTTCCCCTTCCTCTATTAGAGGTCGGGTTACCTCGGGCCAAATGCATACCCTGCATATAATGGAGCATCAATTTGTTAGGCTAAATATATCGGATAATTTTCCAACACATTACGGATTCCTATAATATCCGCCGTAATTTCTTTCATTCTGGCCATAGCTCTTTGCAAGATACTAGCAATATGATCTGTTTCATCTTTATTAAAGTAATTGGCGTGTAATAACAAATCTTTAGATTCATCCATCAATTTTTTTAATCTATTCTGCGTCACGCGCAAATCCCAATATAATGCATGCATCTGCCTGGGTAAGAGTTGATTTTGGCAGTAGGGACAATAATAGAGCATATTATCTCGTTTACACATTCTAAATAACCTGCACAATAAAATAATGAATATGATCATTAACTAGCTAAATATTCTCTAGTTAAAAAATCAGGAAGACTATTATCTTCTCCTTTTTTATATTGTATTTCAAAATCAAATGGGGCTAATAATGCCTGCCATCTTGCAAACATTTGTTTTGAAACATCATGTTTACAGTCTTTATTAAACATAAATTTAGTTGATTGGCAATCAGTCTTTATAATAAACTTTTGGTTATATAAATCACCTTGAAATTTTAAAACACATTTTACTATAGCAAGAATTTCTTTTGCTACAGTTGCATAATTTTTCTGGCTATTATTCCATTTACCAGAATGGAATTGAACTAGATATTCAATTTTATCTTCTGGAGAGTACTGCTTTAAAATACCTCCATACCCAATATCAGATGCATTAGTTTCTATTATCTTTGGCCAAGTAGGATTAGCCAATGTGAGACAAGGAAGATTTTTTACTCTTTCCTTGATTTTCTGGACTGTTTTGGTATGAGCCTCAGTCCATGGCTTCGGAATCTTCTTTAATCTATCATATAAAATAGCTGTATCTTTAGCAAGATTCTCATAAAATGGAGCAATATAATTTAAACTCCCTAGAAATCTCTGTAATTGAGTTTTATCCGTCATAATATCAGGAAATTTAGAAGCAAATTCAATACTTCTATTAATAGGTATAATCTTTCCTTTTTCAATATTATGACCAAGGAATCTTATCTTTGTTTGAAATAAAAACATTTTCGGTTTAGATATAACCAAACCATTTTGTATAATTATTTTCTTAAATAATTCAAGATGCTTGAAATGCATTTCAATAGTATTTGAAAATACTAATATATCGTCAATATAAACGATAATAAAGTTGTTATAAGGAATGAATATATCATTCATAATCTTCTGAAATTCAGAAGGAGCATTTTTTAATCCAAATGGCATAACATTCCATTCGAACTGTCCTATTGGGACATTAAAAGCAGTTAAAACCTGTCATCTTCAGCTACCTGAATTTGCCAGTATCCTGATTTTAAATCAAATTTAGAAAAGATAATGGCATTATGAAGCCTATCCAATAGATCCTTTTTATTAGGAATAGGATATCTAATCCATTTCAAAACTTTATTCAAAGGTTTATAGTTTATGACTAACCTTGGAACTCCTCTTTCTTGTTCAGCATGTTTATTAACATAAAAAGCTGTACAAGACCATGGGGATTTTGAAGATCGAATAAGACCTTTATGTAATAAAGAATCTATTTCCTTTTTACATAATTCCAAATATTCTGAATTCATTTGGCAAGGTCTTGCCTTAGTAGGAATACTATTAGTTTCAGAAAACTCTTCCTCATATGGAAGTGTAACTACATGCTTTTTCCTATTCCAAAAAGCATTTGGATGTTCACTACAAATTTGTAATGAAAACTGATTTATCATAAAATCAATTTTTTCTCTCAATTTAGGATTTTTTAAAATCTCATCGATATTTAAAGTATAAATTTCCTGTTTAAGAAAATTGATATGCTGACTTTTCTTAGCTAGCATATCTTTCAACTGGTTTAAAACTCTAGTAATAGGTTCAGTTATAAACTGAAAAATAATAGGTTTTCCTTGAAAAGTTCCTATTATCCCTTCTTTATCAATCCTAGTAATAGGAAATATTTTTTGTAAAAAGGGTGTTCCTAGTATAACTTGGTTAGACATATTTTTTATTAAAACAAAGCTTTGAGGTATACATACCTTATTTGTGCATATAGAAGCTGTTGGCAATTTGTACTCAATCTGCATTTTCTCACCATTAGCAGACCTTAAACTATGAGTAGTCTTATGAAAATATCGTGAAGGAATTAATCCTTCTTGAACACAATTTAAATCTGCTCCACTATCAACAAGAGCTATAAATTCTTTTTTGAAATTATAATCAATAAGAAGAGTAATTTTTATAAAAAACTTTTGAGAAGTAAATACTTCTAGGGTAGTTAAAAACTCTTCATTCATATCGCTAAAAATATTATCAAGATTCTCAGAATTAGAAGGGGTAGTGGTTTCATCCTTTTCTTTACCTTTTCCTTCAATTCTAGAAATCCTTTGATCTAATATTCTATTTTCTTTCTTGAGATTATAAATCTTTTTTTTGAGGTTATAAACCTCTTTTTCCAAATCCTGAGACGTAGTAGGTGAACTACTATGACTCATTTTTCTTTGTTCTAGAAGTCTTTTAACTTCTTTCATGGTGTATGGAGTATTATCCATAGGAGCATAGAAACCCTTTTCCAATCCTTCGGATTCCTTCTGTTCGAAATTTCCTTTGATCTGATCGATAAGTTTGGATCTCACTTCGGAATCCTGTACCATCTTCAATAATTCTATTAAATTATCATTATCCAAAGTGTTAAGACTAAATTGAGAAAATAAATTATAAAATTCATCATTTTCTTCATTATCACAAGGTTGTCCAATCTTGCAAGGATCACATTCATCCTCAGAACTAGTGACAATATCACTTTCATCCTGGAAGACTTTATTTAGTTCTTCTTTGGTAGGGATATTTTCCTCACCTGGGTCCGATATTTCTGGTTCAGAATTTAATAAGATCTTGCATAAAGAATCCTTCAGATCTTCATCTATATTAAGAGCTTTGATTCTCTCTTTGACCTTGCAGTCTTTATATCGATGACCAAACCTTCCACATTTCCAACAATTTAGTGGATTCTTGGCTTTGGCTTTAATGTCATCCTTTCGCTCTTTAAAAGCCTTTTTTCTTCTAGTACGCTTTTCTGTGCGTCTCTCCGAATATCTTTGTCTCCATTCCTGGTAATCATGTTTCTTACCAGTCTTGCTTCTATGAAGCTTATGAGACTTTGATTTGGTTCGGGTTCGTGGATCATCCATGCCGAATTGACCACAAAATTCACCCAACTGTTGTCTTTCATTAAGACGATGGCGTTTAAGCTCCTGATTAAGCTTGATTTCATTACATAACGCCAACCCTTCTTGGATACATATTCCAACCAAACTTCCATAAGTATGGTCATCATAATTAATATTGACTCCTCCTTGCCTAAGAACTTTTTTAACTCTTTCTGCAAAGAGGTTAGGAAGTCCATCTATAAATTTAGATTTCCAATGAGTGCTATTACACTCTGGTAACTCCATGACTCTACAAAGAAATGTATCTTTATAAAGTCTAAATGAAGTTAAAGTCTTACATCTCATATTCTGTAAGAGGGTTCGAATAGTCTCACTATTATCAGACCATCTTCCTGAAAAGTGTTCAATTATATTAACAACCAAAAAATAAACAGCATTAGCATTATCAGCTGTAGAAGTTCCTGGTTCACTTTTAACTGCATTCAAAATTTCATTTCGCTGGTCAACAGTGAGATAATTATCCCACCACCCTTTTAATTGACCAGTAAAACCCGAGATAATCATATTGGCAACAGTTTTATCACTATTACCATTAGTCTTGCAAATCGTGCTATACATCATCATTCTATGTATAACTACATACATTTGCTTATTGGTAAGGCCATCAATATTCCATTCATATATCTGCTTACCGCTGAAACTATTCGGAGCATACATCTCATCCTGCTCTTCGAATAGAACATCCTGAGGAGTAGGCCTAGGATAGTAAAACATCCTTTGCCTTGGTTTATCAGCAAATTTCGAACTATAAGAAGACTTTAATTTATTAATTTGATCATAAGTTAGTTTTGGAAAATCACCTTCAGAAGCTTCATTTTCAGAAAATGCATTATCACTTTCCTCCGTATTAATTAGAGGCTTTAGTGATAACTCTTTAAATTTCTCATTTAAAAATTTTTCAATATTATATGCATCAGGTTTTAATTTAAAATCTTCAACATCAGGAGGAGGCTGAATAGTTGGAATGGCTACTCGAGGTGGCTTTTCCAATTTTTCTTTTCCTGATGTGCTAGCAGTATTACTGCTTATTATAGAACATAGTTTATCTACCTTATCATGTAAAGATACAATATGCTCACCCAATATATGAACATAAATATTAGTATAGTTATGCTGTTTTAACATAATATTAATATGTTTAACAGTAACTTGTAAGGTATTATCCTCTATCATCGCAGAAAAAGCTGCAAAATCCATCATTTTTCCCTCCTTCTTTATTTTAAAAGGTTGCTGTGGAGGTAATACAGCGTCAATGATTTTACCATTTAACAACTCGAATTGTCTTTCCAAAACAGCAATATAATTTGCCACATATTTTCCCATAAACCATGGGATAAAAGATATAATTTTGTTGACTTTCTCAAGATCTTTATAAAATTCTTCTTGAAAATCATTTTCTTCAGTTCTATTAAAACTTTTGAAAAACCATCTTCTAAAAAGTTCCCATCTGGGTTTATAAAAATCCTCAAATATTTTCTTTCTTGCGGGTGATCCCCGACTAAAATCAATTGTGGATGTAAAATCCATTAAATATTTTCACCAAAATCCATTTCAGATGCAGTTATATCCGCATCGTCAATCTGTTGTTCTCTTATAGGAGCAACATGAGTGACAATATCAATTTTTAAAGTATGATACCTAGGGGCTTCCTCCCTTATCTGAGAAGTAGAAGCTCTAGAAGGAGTTTGAACAATATAATCAATTGGAGAAATATGAGAATGATATAAAGAATTAGATCTAGACAAACTTTGAAGACTAGATCCCTCAGATCTCATATCTATCCTGCTCATAACATCGTTAGATCCAAATTTGATCTTTACATTACCTTCTGGAGTTTGCTCAATTCCAGTCAAATCTGTATTTTTAAAATCTTTTGGCGTGGCTGCTTCATATATATATATATATATATATATATATATATATAAACACAATTTTTGAAATACGCATTTCTTTTAATGCAATCTCACAACAATAGCCGTACGGACAACAATACTTGACAACTAATGCCAAAATACCGTCTAAAACGGCTAACGTTTCCTAAATCACCAAAATTTTCCTTGTCCTACGTTTAAGAATTTGGTGTATTTGAAGGGAAAATGAAATATTTCACTCTTCTTTAAATGATTTTTTAGAATCTGTTCATGTTTTGGTTCTTTACAAAAATGTCCTTTAGTTGCAACATAATTGAGAAGTCTCACTTTGATGGGTTAGAATTCTCTTAAGTCGATATTACACCTCTAACTTTTTATGTTTCCCATACTTCAACTTTCATTCCTTGTAATGTCTAGCTATATTATTTGCGTTAATACACTTGATTTGCTACATGCTTGCTATTTTAGTCCTCAATCCGAAAATTTAAAATCCGACCGGGAACAACCTTTCGTGAGTCTTGGGAAGTGCCTAGTACCTTCTTCTGGAGAAACCAGAACTTCTTACCATAGAATCTCATGCATAGCAGACCTACCCAGAGTTATTTTAGCAGAAATAGACACAATTAAAATGACCTAATACGCCTGGTTGAAAAATCTATTAGGTAATGACTCTCAAACTAACTCAAACGAGTTACCTAATCGCACTCGACCTTCGAACTCAACCAAGCACAGAAATTGGGGAGCGACAATGGTTACATCCTGAATTGCGAAGGTTACATGTTGGGCCCATCCTTAGCATGGCAACCTTGATTAGACTCCCGCAGAAAGACATGCCTTTGCCTTAGACTTTCTGATTTTCCTCTCTTTATGATTCTTAATTTGAGCCGTAGTTGGATTTCTAGGTAAGGGAGAAACTTCGTATTCTTCCTCCACCGCCTCCCTAAGATCTAAAGTTTCGATATAAGCTTCCATTCGCACAACCCACATATGAATTTTCACAATTGAAAATTGGAGGTGCCATTGTTGAGATATTTGAGCTTTCTTCCATGCTTAAAACTATGGCGTCTTTGCTTAGTGTTTGATGGTTCTCGACTCACTTAAAACACACAGATCCCGCAAGATGATTGCTCTGATACCAATTGTTAGTTTCTAAATATGAAATTAAGAAAGTGAAGAGACTAAACAGTAAAAAGAAGAAAGAAGACTGCATCAGAATAATTTCTTTAATATATCTCCAGTTGCATATCAAAGACATCTATTTAAAGGCTAATATCTACTGAAAAGTAGAGAATTAGTTCCTAACTTCTAGCTAAAATCAAGTGCATAACAATCTAACTTCTACATACTATGATTAACTTGTTGACTGGATACAACTTATTTAAAATAATTGCAGTAAAAAATATTTATAGTGCTTAAGCAAATATTCAACATATTTACATACATTTATAGTGATGAATGATGATGCACTTTATTTTATACAACAGAGCAAACGAGAATCATGAATCTGGTACAAGTAAAGTTGCCATGACATTTCAAAGGTCGTAATATCATCCTTCGTAAAAACTTAGATCCAATTAATATTTAACACGCCATATATAATATACTAGTTTTGAGAGGCTCGTGCTAAGCTTGGGCCCGAGGGCAATTTAGGAGAGTAATAATTTTGATTAAATAATTATTTTGGTCACGCTCTTGTTAAATACTCTCTATTAAAATAACGACATATAATACTTATAATGTTGCCTTCATTAGATGAGCATTTTATCATATGGATTTTTACGTGGGATGCCCATAAAAGTAAAAAAATTACGTTTTTTTGCCCATTTAAAGTTGGTTTACACCCAAAACCCATTCAACTCATTTTATTTACGTTGTATACCTATTCAGCTCATTTTATTAACATTGTATACCCATCATGGAAAAATAAGAGTCCAATCCAAAATGACCCGTCAAAGCCCATGGTATAAAGTCCACGAACCTTCAATTTTCCCTATTCTCTAAAATAATCAGAGAAAGGAGTCTTCCAATTAATTGTTATCTCCTCCAGAAGCCGCCGTCGGCCACCAATCAACGGTGGTCGACCACCACCAACTACAAACATATATACCATTACAAAACCGTCTCGAGATCCTCTCTCCATATAAACAACTTATTTCACCAAATTCCCTCTCCTCCACCGTAGATCGAGACTTTAATGGTCGTCGGAGCCCTAATTTCGGCGACCCCCATTTTTTCGGGTCAATATGTATATCTGTGGTTTCCTCTCACTACCACCTACACATTTCTGGACCTGATTTCTCCTGAAAAATCACCTTTTTTTCTTCCCATTTTTTACTGTTGCGGTGCCGTGTTTCTAGTGATGTTTGCTTGGCGTTTCTGTGTCGACGCAGTAGTGGTGACGCCAAGGTTGTCCCGATAGTGCAGAGGCGGTGTAAACTTGTAGTGATTCATTTTATTCAATTGAGAGGAGGCAGCAGACACAATCGTGCGACGGCTTGTGGAATATGTTCTTGTTCGTATAGAGTAGCGTTGGAAAGTAAAAATTTGTGGTGGATGGTGACGGTGTCGGTGTCACATTTACAAGGCTGTTAGGAATTGTGAGAATGGAGTAGTGAGTCGTGGTTGCTATTGGGAGCTTGAGGTCAGTAGCTTGTGATGTGTGTGCATCAGCCTTGGTGAGGATGATAGTGGCACATCGATACTGGTTCAATGATGGCTCGACGAGGTTGATCAAATAGTTTCTGTATTTCTTTTAGTTCACACTTTATAGTAGTATTTTGTTAAGCATCGACAAGAAAATCTAGCATATGTATGACTGCTTTTGCATATAAAGATATATCAATTATTGTTAGCTTGAAGCTCGTGGTGTGCCTTTGAGTTTAATTGGAAGACTGCTTTTTTCTCATTTTTAAATATATTTGGCAGTAAATAAAGCTCTTAGTTTCATTTGCAAGACATGATCTGACAAAATTAATTTCTACCGTGGAAGTAAATTTTCACCCTTTGTTGTGTTATTTTCCTTTAAGTATAAGTTAAAATGGTTATGGATGAGGATCTAGAATGTGTCTTAGTCATTGAAGTTTACTTGGTTGTTGTCCAAAATGGATAACAGAGGTAATCTGCTTGAATTAACATTTATTGATTTGTTGTTTCATAGTATATTTGTTTGGTTTGATGGGAAGAGGGAATGGGTGCGACACTGAAGATTATTTGTCATACCAATGTAGTTGATTTTCTGAGGTGCACTATGCAATCTGTTAGTTTTTTTATGGCCATTTGTCTGATTCTTATACCTTTTAGACTTGGCCATAGCTTGAATAAACTTAGGAGTTCTGCAGAATTGAAAATGTAGTTTGTGAACTTTAGGAACTAGGGTATCAAAGTTTGATTCAATGCATCCTTTAACAATATGAGCATTCCTTATATGTCAAAGTACGTAATTTACTCCTCCAAATAATGTTCTCCTTGTAGAAATAAAAAGTTGTTCCATTAATTCGACTGCCTATAGAAAGGTGCTTATTCAACATTGAATTAACGTTTCATAAAATCAAAGCTGATCACGGGACTCCCCTTCCTAGTTGAAAAATTGGTGAAGAGTAGTGATCAAGTTCTCTAGGATTGAACTCATCACTGTCAAAAAAATGGACGATGTGAATGATAGAGCTCACCCAAAAAAATCAAAAGGAAAGATGGAAAAGCAAAAGAAAAGGAAAGAACATGGCAGTGCTTTATTTCTTCGAGAGAATGGAAGAGAGAGTCTAGTAACCTAAGATAGACCCTCCGAGATACCTGTTTTGTTCAAGTTTTTTATCCAGAGAAGATGAAATGGTTGATACATAAGGTTTTCTTCATTGATAGTGTCCAACTTTTAAGCAGGTGGATACTTTGGCATGGATTAAGTAATGAGTTAGATTTTGTTATTACTCTACATTTATTGTAGCAAGCATTATCTTTATAATTGTCCTGTTAGTTTTATTTGGTTTGGCTTCCTTTAAACCCCGTAATCTAAGGGTAGGTTTTAATTTTCCTTTTATGTCAATCATGGAAAGATTGCTAATAAAACTTCTAGATAATGCATAAGTTTGTGAAGTTCAGAAATAAGAAACATCTTCATTTGGTTAATTTCTTATGGTGTGGCAGCTTTTAGAAGTTCTGTGCATTTGCTAAATGCTTTTCTTTATCCTAATATTTTTATCTTACTAGCATTTTTGTTGTTGATATTGTTTTTTTCTCTTCTCCCAAGCCAGTTTTCAAAGTTATCTTCCATTTTTCTTTGTTTCTTTCTTTTCTCTTCTCATGTTACTTAGAGCCGGAGGTCAATCAGAAATAGTCTCTCCATCTCATTCAGGGTAGCGTAAGGTCTTCGTACATCTCACCATCACCCTCACCGAGATATTACTGAATAAAGAAGTATTTCAATTTTTGTTACCGAGCGAATAAATATTTCAGTTTTTGTTGTTTTGAACAAAGTATACCTTCTTGGTATACTGTATACCTTCCGGTATACCCTTTTGTGATTGTATCAAAGTGTGCGATGCTACCAGCGAATAAATATTTCAGTTTTTATTGTTTTGAACAAAGTATACCCTTTTGGTATATTGTACACTCTTTTGGTACACCCTTTTGTGTTTGGATCAAAGTGTGTGATGCCACCAAGTGAATAAATATTTCAGTTTTTATTGTTTTGAACAAAGTATACCTTTTTGGTATACTGTATACTTTTCGGGTATATCCTTTTGTGTTTGGATCAAAGTTTGCAATGCTACCAAGCGAATAAATATTTCAGTTTTTGTTATTTTGAACAAAGTATATAATTTTGGCATAGTATATACTCTTTTGGTATGCCCTTTTGTGTTTGGATCCAAGCGTGCGTTACTACCGAGCGAATAAATATTTCAGTTTTTGTTGTTTTGAACAAAGTATACCCTTTGGTATACTGTATACTCAGAATGGTATACCCTTTTGTGTTTGGATCAAAGTGTGTGATGCCACCAAGTGAATAAATATTTCAGTTTTTATTGTTTTGAACAAAGTATACCTTTTTGGTATACTGTATACTTTTTCGGTATATCCTTTTGTGTTTGAATCAAAGTTTGCAATGCTACCGAGCGAATAAATATTTCAGTTTTTATTATTTTGAACAAAGTATATAATTTTTGCATAGTATATACTCTTCTGATATACCCTTTTGTGCTTGGATCCAAGTGTTTGATGCTACCGAGAGAATAAATATTTCAATTTTTGTTGTTTTGAACAAAGTATACCCTTTTGGTATAGTGTATACTCTTTTGGTATACCTTTTTGTATTTGGAACCAAGTGTGCGATGCTACCGAGCGAATAAATATTTCAATTTTTGTTGTTATGAACAAAGTATACCCTTTTAGTATCCTGTATACTCTCTTGGTATACTCTTTTGTGTTTGAACAAATAAATATTTCAGTTTTTATTATTTTTGATAAAGTATACCCTTTTGATATATTGTATACTCTTCCGGTATACCCTTTTGTGTTTGCGAATAAATATTTTAGTTTTTATTTTTTTGAACAAAGTATACTCTTTTGATATATGGTATACTCTTCTGGTATACCCTTTTGTATTTGGATCAAAGTGTGCGATACTAACGAGTGAATAAATATTTCAGTTTTTGTTGTTTTGAACAAAGTATACCCTTTTGGTATACTGTATACTCTTTCGATATACCCTTTTGTGTTTGGATCAAAGCGTGCGATGCTACCAAACGAATATATATTTCAGTTTTTGTTGTTTTGAACAAAGTATACCATTTTGGTATAGTGTATACTCTTTTGGTATACCCTTTTGTGTTTATATCCAAGTGTGCGATGTTACCGAGTGAATAAATATTTCAGTGTTTATTGTTTCGAACAAGGTATGCTCTTTTGGTATACTGTATACTCTTCTGATATACCCTTTTGTGTTTGGATCCAAGTTTGTGATACTACCGAGCGAATAAATATTTCAGTTTTTGTTGTTTTGAACAAAGTATACCCTTTTGGTATACTTTATACTCTTGTAGTATACCCTTTTGTGTTTGGATCCAAGTATGCGATGCTACCGAGCGAATAAATATTACAGTTTTTGTTGTTTTGAACAAAGTATGCCCTTTTGGTAGTATACACTTTTGGTATACCCTTTTGTGTTCGAATCGAAGTGCAAAATATTTCAGAAGACATATATATTTTAATTTTATTTATTTTTAAAGAAGTATACCTTTTTGGTATATTGTATTCTCTTTTAATATACCCTTTTGTGTTTGGATCAAAGGGTGCGATACTATCCAGTGATGCGGGGCAAGTCGAGCAACCATCCAAAAGCACCATCCAAGGCCAAGGAAGAGCACTTCAAGGTCAAGCATTGGAACGCCATGGAAGGAGGGGTATCCGGGACACATTTCGAGGCGTTCCAAGAAGCTTCAGGAAGAGGCGGACCCCCTACTTAAGGAGGCGGACCGCCTAGTGAATGTTTGCTCTCTGGAATTGATGAGGCGGACCGCCTAGTTGGGGGAGGCGGACCGCCTACCCCCTGTGACAGCAATGCGGGATTTTTTACTAAGTTTTTGTGAAATTCCAACTATAGCTCTGCGTGGCCTTATTTGTTTTAACCCACTTTGAGGGTACTTTAGACCTTTTATTATGACTAAGTGAAGCCTATAAATACTTCACTTAGCCTCATCAAACCTTAGTTAGCTATTATGAATAAAGATTGAATGTCAGTGTTCAAGAGTGGATTCTCTTAGAAAACCTTTTTGAGCTGGTTTGAGTTTACTAGTGGATTCTAGTTGACCCCCAAACCCCCCCCCCCCCCCCCCCCCCCCGCCCCCGATCATTCTACTTGCTAGGCCGTTGTCGTCTCGAGGGTATTTGTATAGTGAAGGTCCTCCTTGACGCCGATACGAGGGTATCTCGGGACAAGTTCCCCGGGGTTACTTCGTAGGGAGTTCGAGTAGTGTCTCGCTCTCTTATCTTTATTTCCGTATTTAGTTTGATCCTTATCATCTTGGTATCAGAGCAAGGCTCGGGTTTTATTTCTACAAACCCCCGACCCTTGATTCTTCGTGCCTTGTCGATTCTATCTTTAGTTTTCTTGTTCTTGTTATTGGAAAGGAGAAAATCACAAAAAAAATTGAAAAATTGAAAACACCAAAAAAATTGGTCTATTTTGATCGTTTGATTGATTCGTGTTGTGATTGTTATTGGGGTTTGTTCCTTATTGGAAACCCATTATTTTGGTACCCAAAACACATGATTTGGAGTTGTATTCCACGATTTGAAAATTTGAAACCCTTTGAAAATTTGAAAAGCTTGAAACCCTAGTTTTGAAGGTGATGAACATGGTGATTTGTTTGATATTGATTGGGGTTAGCTAGAAATCATTGGGGTTTGATCTTTGTGATTGAAACAACATTTGGGTACCTTCGGATTGCTAAAACAACATGAGATTTGTTTGATTTTTGGGTGTTAAAGTCGAAAAACACGTTGTTGAACTGTGCTGAAAATCGCAGTAGGCGGAGCGCCTAAGTTCAGAGGTGGACCGCCTCAATCCTGTGAGCTCTCTGGATTTTGGGAGGCGGAGCGCCTAGCTTAGGAGGCGGACCGCCTACCCCCTGCTGAAATACACAGGGCGGCCGCCTACTCTGAAGAGGCGGAGGGCCTCAATTTCTGGGCGGAGGGCCTCAATTTATGGGCGGACGGCCTCACACCTGAAGCCTTTTGGGTAGTTTTTCCTAGGTTCTTTTGCTTCCTTGCTTGCATACCATCTAACTAGTACTTCCCTAAGTAACTTTCCTACTTAGTTGGTACTAGTCTTTGAAGCTTTTAGGATCATCGTGCCTTAGAAAGGAGACTAGAATTCAAAGAAGATCTGTAGTATCACTTGGCTCAAGTCCTCACTTGAAAGTGCTTATCGTTCCAATCGAGTCCCATTAACTCCACTCACCCCGGAGAGCATTGGACTTGTGAAGTTGAGTGATTGAGTTGCGGTTCGTTGATCAACTACTTGAAGCTTTTAGACTCAAACTTGAGTGAAATATCCACCACCACTAAACGAGTGACCCGAGACAATACACGTGAGGGTGTGTGTGAGGTGTTTTACTAACGTTTGTTCATTTTGTAGGTACCATGGCCATTAAGGGTGATGATCTTGTGAAGAGTACCTTGGCTACTATCTTAGCAAAATTGGATAGTATGAGCCTAAGGATTGAGACTCTTGAAAGAAGGGCCTCAAGGGCCAAAGTTGAGAAAGGGACCCCGAGTGTCCAAGTTGAGGCCGGAGGAGGCACAAGTGGTTCAACCTTTACCCCGGAACAAGTTGTTGAATTGCTTAGTCAACAATGGGTCAAGGAAGACCGTGAAGGAAATGAGCAAGTGTGGGCAATCCCCACCCTTTGAGCAATCTCCAAAGGAATACTCCACCTCCAAAACCCATTCGAAATGTTCTACCTATGGATGATGTGGAGGAGGATACGGATGAGGAGGATAATCCTCATGTTTCCCTCGTTGCGAGGAGGAGCTTAAGTGCTAAGTTTGTGGAGGATAATGAGAACTTGCAAAGGGAAAATATTTTCCATGCTAAATGCCGAGTCATGGGCCTTGTTTGTTCTATGATTATTGACTCGGGAAGTTGTGTCAACATAGTGAGCCAAACTTTGCTTTCTCAATTGAAATTACCCACTCTAAAGCATCCGAACCCATACCGTTTACAATGGTTAAGTGAGTGTGGTGAGTTGCAAGTGGTGGAGCAAGTATTGATCGAATTTAGCATTGGAAAATATATAGGGACAAAATCATATTTGACGTGGCCCCGATGCAAGCTTTCCATCTTTTATTTGGGAGGCCATGGCAATATGATAGGTGTGTGGAACATGATGGCCGGACCAACTCCTATACGGTCAAGCAAGATAGGAAGAAGTATGTGCTTAGACCTTTGACTCAGAGGCAAGTAAGAGAAGGCTACAAGCGAATGAGGGAGTTGAGGGAAGTGGTGATGCAATCCAAATTGCATCGAGACCATTCACTCGAAGTCAAGCCAAGGACATACAAGACGCTCACCTACACTTGGTTTGGAGAGGCGTGGATGAGACGAGCTCGGGGAAGGACTTAAAGGCAATGCATTGGAGCTCATTCCATGTGGAAACAGGGCAGGAAACAGTGCATGAAGCAGGGGAGCAAAACAGGGCAAAAACAGGGGAAGTCTGCTGAGCTTACTGCCTAAGACTGGAAACTTGCTCTTCGCGATCGCGTCCATCACTAACGCGATCGCGATGACCATTTCTTTTGCCTGCGCGATCGCGCCAAGACTCGCGCTATCGCGACAGTCTGCATTTTAGTGTTCCACGCGATCGCATATAACTCTGCGCGATCGCGAAGAACACTCGAGTAGCAGCGGACCAGAATGCTAGGAAACATTGTAATGAGGAGCTATAAATGCCCTCTTTCATCATTTATTGTTCCAACACTACTTTGAACACAAAAACACATTGAATGAGCATAGCTCTTGACATTGTAACTCTTTTGGCTTGAAATCAATTGGATGAATCCAAGTTGCTCTTCAATCCATCTTCGATCATTCTATTTGCTTGAGCCTCGTGTCTCTTGAGGATAGTTGCTTAGCGTAGGTGATTCTTTCCAATCGCTCGGGGTGTAACGGAACAAGTTCTTCGTTGCTACTCGACTTTAGTGTGAGTCTCGTCTCGTTTCTTATCTTTTATCGCTTTCGTATTTTCGATTGCATCAGTTGGTATCAGAGCAAGGCTAGGGTTGCGTTCTTACGAGCCCTCGTCCTACTCTTCGTGCTTGTCATCTTTGTTCCGCATTTATTTTCGTGTTCTTGTTCTTGTTATATTGAAAAAGAAGAAAAAAAAAAAAATTCAAAAACTCAAAAACCCAAAAAATTTGGAGGAAAATCGCTTGTGTTACGATTTTGTTGGTTTTGATTATCGGGGATTGTTTGTTTACGTGAACCCGACAATTGGGTACCAACAAAACGCGTTTTGGAGTTGAAAATCAAAAGTTCAAAAATTGAACCCTAGGTTGGGTATTTTGTAAAATTTGCCAAAACTTGCTTGATGTTATGATATCGTGAATGTTTGGTATCGGGGATTGTTCACAATAGTTTTCCCGTTGTTTTGATACCAACATAACATCATTTGGAGTATTGTAGTGAAAATCGAAAATTTGGTTCTTGAAGGTTTTGGAAATATTGAAGAACTTGTCAAAAATCTTTGAAAACAAGTTGTTTGATGGTTGTTTTTGTGTATGAACTATTGGGGAATGTTTGTTCCAGCTGAAAAACATCTTTGGAAAGCTTGAAAACTGAAATACATTGCATTTGGGTTGTTGTTGTGCCAAAACTGCTGTGTTTCTGTCGAAATTCTGGTTCAGCTGAACAAACCTGCGCGATCGCGCAAGGTCTCGCGCTATCGCGCCAATTCTGAAATTTTGTTCATCGCGGTCGCGCTCCTCTGCACGCGATCGCGAAGGGAACCAATTTCCAGAATTTCCTGAAGTTGGACAGAACGTTCGCAAAGGTGTCGTAACAGTTCCCAACCACCAAAACTCCCATAGCATCATCAAATATGGTGAGTTTCTAGATCACAAACCAAAATTCGTCCAATTCCGAATCCGTTTAGTGGCGAATCGATCTTTGAACATTTGATCGCGCCACTTCCGGTTAGTACTTTGAGGGTAACACTTCTACCCAATTAGTACTAATCCCTTGTGCGAATAGGATACTCGAGCCTAGAAGGAGAGTAGAATCCAAAGAAGATTCGTAGTTACTTGTTTGGTTCAAGTGCGCACCAAATAGCTTGGCGTTGATCGAGTCCCATTGAATCCACTCTTCCCGAAGAGCATTTGGTTCTTGTATTTTGGTTTGATCTTTGAGGAGGTTGCGCAACCACGAGGAGGCCATTGATTTCAAGTTTGTGAGAAACCAACCCCAAGCTTGAGTGAACCCGAGCGACAAGCAAAAGTGAGGGAGTGAGTGAGGACTTTTACTCTAATCTTCCTTTCTTGTTTTTGATTGTTGTAGGTACATGGCGGAGGAGAAAGCAAAGAGTACCATTGAGGTTCCAACCGACGTCTTGGCTAGCTTGTTAGCCGAGGTGAAGGCCCTAAACCTTAAAATGGAGGTTCTTGAAAAGGAGAGGACCCCGAGTGTCCAAAAGGACCCCAATGAAGGCACTAGTGATGATTCCATCATGAAGCCGGATCATTATGCGGAGCTAGTTCGTCGACAACGGTTGAGGGATGAGGCTCTTGCTAGAGAAAGAATGTTGGGCAATCCCCAACCCTTGGGCAATCCCCAAGGAGATGTTCCATTCCTAAGGCCACGGAGAAACATTGCACCTCTTGAGCAAGTTGATGAAGCTCAAGAAGGGGAGGGCCTCGGACTTGATGATGATTACTTTGATGTCCCCTATCCAAATAGGAGGGCGATGAATGGAGGCCGAGGTATAGATAGAGGTCGTGGTCGAGGTCGAGGACCACCAAGAGCTTATATGGGGAGAAACTTGGGAAGGGAATATGAAGATGTTGATGACAACTATGGGGTTCAACCGGAACAACACCGTGGGGGTCGAGACACTAATCTCAATAGTGTCAAGATCACTATTCCGCCTTTCAAGGGGACTAGTGATCCGGAAGCATTTCTTGAATGGAAGATCCAATTGGAGCGGGTCTTTGACACAAATGATATGACCGAGGAGAAGAAGGCCACTTATGCCATTTCATCATTTGAGTCCTATGCCTCTACTTGGTGGGAATCCATCAAGCGATCAAGGAGAAGGCTTGGGTTGCGGATGAACATCACTTGGGAAGAATTGAAAGAAGTTATGAACAACAAGTATGTGACTCCCAAGTATCGACAAGAGCAACTCAAAAAGCTCTATGAATTGAAGCAAGGCTACAAGTCCGTTGATGAATATTTCAACGACTTTGAGAAAAACCGGATGGCTCTTGATATGGAAACGGAGGATGAAGAACAAGCTATCATCCGTTTCAAAAGTGGCTTGAGTAGGGAGATTGCTTCCCAATTGAGACTTCACATCTTCCACTCCTTGCAAGATGTTTGTGATGCCGCGGTTGAAGCCGAGAAATGGCTCAAAGAAGAAAAGGCTCCTCGCTATAGGAGTACTACCACCACCACTCCTTCAACTCGCACCAAAGAATGGAAGAGCCCATATGCTAGTGGAGCAAGTGGGAGTCGAGATGTAAAGAAGCCTTTTGAGAAGGCTACTCCGAAGAGCGACCACAAAGAAGTTGGAGGTACTTCTAAAACTACTTTAAATACTCCTTCTTCTTCTTCTTTCCAATGTCATAAATGCAGGGGTTATGGCCACTTTGCCAAAGAGTGTCCTACCCGGAAGACAATGATTGTGATGGATGATGGGTTGGTCTATGAGGGTGAAAGTGAGTCCGAGGGTGAAGTTGAGGAGGAGAGTGAGGAAGTTGAGGGTGAGGGTGAAGAGAGAGTGACGGAGGGGGATGATCCTAATATGTTCCTTGTGGTTCGCCGCATTTTGGGAACCATGGTGAGTGAAGAGAGGGAAGATGAACAAAGGGAAAACTTGTTCCATGCTCGGTGTAGAGTGAGGGGGCAAGTGTGTTCCATGATCATAGACTCGGGTAGTTGTGCGAATGTGGTGAGCCAATCCTTGGTCTCACAATTGAAATTGACTACCCAAAGGCACCCTAATCCCTACCGATTGCAATGGCTAAGTGAGTGTGGGGAATTGAGAGTAGTGAAGCAAGTCTTGATTAGATTCAAGATTGGGAACTATCAAGATGAACACATGTTTGACGTGGTGCCAATGCAAGCTTGCCATCTTTTGTTTGGAAGGCCTTGGCAATACGACAAACAAGTGGTTCATGATGGCCGGGCCAACACTTACACGGTGAAACATGAGGGAAAAAGGTTCGTGCTTACACCTTTGACCCCGAAACAAGTAAGTGAAGACTATCGGCGCATGAAAGAGTTGAGGGAAGCGGCTAAGGCCAAGTCCCCGATTGTGGCCAAATCTTTGGCCGAGACTCCACCATCTTCCACCGGTCGCATGTGTGCCATGATGCAACCGGGTGAGGTTTTGAAAGGTAATGATGGCACCAAGATGCTCATATGCCTAGTGCACAAAGGTATGGTTTTAAATTCCGAAAGTGATTATTTATCTAACCCTAACCCTTTGCCTAGTGCCATTGAAAATGTTTTGAAGGTTTATGAGGACATGTTTCCGGATGAGATGCCGGATGGATTGCCTCCCTTGAGGGGCATTGAACATCAAATTGACTTTGTCCCGGGATCTCAAATTCCCAACAAACCGGCATATAGGAGCAATCCCGAGGACACAAGGGAGCTACAAAAGCAAATTGATGAGTTGCTCACCAAGGGCTTGGTGAGGGAAAGCTTGAGCCCTTGTGCCGTGCCCGTGATCCTTGTTCCGAAGAAGGATGGCACTTGGAGGATGTGTGTGGATTGTCGAGCGGTCAACAAGATCACGGTAAAGTATCGACATCCCATACCTCGATTGGATGATATGTTGGATGAGCTCAGTGGTTCTAGTGTCTTTTCTAAAATAGACCTTAGGTCCGGCTACCATCAAATCCGGATGAAACCCGGGGATGAGTGGAAAACCGCATTCAAGACCAAGTTTGGTCTATATGAATGGTTGGTGATGCCCTTCGGCCTCTCCAACGCACCTAGCACTTTCATGAGATTAATGAACCACGTGCTTAAGCCATTTATCAACAAATTCGTGGTCGTCTACTTTGATGACATATTGATTTATAGCAAGTCAATAGGCGACCATGTGGGCCACTTGAGTCAAGTGCTTGAAGTGCTACGAGCTGAAAAGCTCTATGCCAACTTTAAGAAGTGCGCCTTTTGTGTTGAAAAGGTTGTCTTTTTGGGCTTTGTTGTTAGTGTCAATGGTGTAGAAGTTGATGAATCCAAAGTTGAAGCCATTAGAGATTGGCCTACTCCCACCACCGTTTCTCATGTGCGGAGTTTTCATGGCCTTGCTAGTTTCTATCGGCGCTTTGTTAGAGACTTTAGCACCATTGCCGCACCACTCACCGAGTTGGTGAAAAAGGACAAATCCTTTGTTTGGGGAGAGCCGCAAGAGAAGGCTTTCCAAGAATTGAAAAGTAGGTTAAGTACCGCCCCATTGTTGCAATTGCCCGACTTCGGGAAGGCTTTTGAGGTAGAATGTGATGCCTCGGGGGTGGGAATTGGGGGTGTTCTCATGCAAGAAGGGAAACCCGTTGCCTACTTTAGTGAGAAGTTAAAGGGCGCAACCTTGAATTACTCTACGTATGACAAGGAGTTGTATGCCCTAGTGAGAGCTTTGGCCCATTGGCAACACTATCTTTGGCCTCGGGAATTCGTGATCAAGAGTGACCACGAGTCACTCAAACATCTAAGAGGCCAAGAGAAGTTGAACAAGAGACATGCCAAGTGGGTGGAATTTGTTGAGTCCTTTCCTTATGTAATTCATTACAAGAAGGGTAAGGACAACGTTGTGGCCGATGCGCTTTCAAGAAAATTCGCTCTTGCCACCACTCTCGCTTCTAGACTTGTGGGTTTTGAGAGTATCAAGTCATTGTACGCTCATGACCCAAAGCTCAAGAGCATTCATGATGCTCTAGTGAGTGGGGAAAGGGTGGAAAAATACCAATGGGTAGATGGCTACATTTTCAAGCATGGGCGAGTGTGTGTCCCCGAGTCCTCTTGGAGAGATGTGCTAGTGCAAGAAGCACATTGCGGGGGCTTGATGGGTCACTTTGGGGTGGACAAGACTATGGCCATACTTAAAGAGCAATTCCATTGGCCCAAAATGAGGCCTCTTGTGGAACGATTTTGCAATGCTTGCTTGGATTGCAAGAGGGCCAAGTCTAGATCCAGCAACCAAGGACTATACACTCCTTTGCCCATCCCTACTAGTCCGTGGGTTGATCTTTCTATGGATTTTGTTATGGCTTTACCCCGGACTAGAGGAGGACACGATAGCATTTTTGTTGTCGTTGACCGATTCTCCAAAATGGCTCACTTCATTCCGTGCAAAAAGACTAATGATGCCCATCATGTAGCTTCCTTGTTTATTGATAATGTCTTGAAATTGCATGGGGTGCCTCGCACCATTGTTAGTGATAGGGACTCCAAGTTCCTTAGCCATTTTTGGAAATGTTTGTGGGGTGCTCTTGGCACCAAATTGCTCTTCTCCACGTCCCACCACCCCCAAACCGATGGGCAAACCGAGGTGGTGAACCGGACTTTGGGAGCTCTACTACGAGCTATGACCAAAGGAAAGGCCGGGACTTGGATTGATAAGCTACCACTCATGGAGTTTGCATATAACCGCACTTTACATCGCATGATTGGCATGACTCCATTTGAGTGTGTTTATGGTTTTAACCCTTTGATTCCTCTTGATCTTACCCCTTTGCCAAGGGATGTGGTTATTGATTTTGAAGGTAAAGCTCGGGCCAAGGCGTTACTTGAACTTCACGCCAAGGCGCGGAAGGCTTTGGAAGAGGCTTATGAGAAGATAGCAATCAAGAGAAACAAAGGGAGAAAGAAGGTGGAGTTCAAGAAGGGAGATTGGGTATGGGTGCATTTCCGAAAGGAAAGATTTCCCATCCAAAGGAAAGGAAAGTTGGCACCAAGGGGCGATGGACCATTCCAAGTGTTATCCAAGATCAACAACAATGCATACGTGATCGATTTGCCCGGTGAGTATAGTGTATCGACTACTTTCAATGTTAGTGACTTGACTTCTTTTGATGTAGGTGACGACACCTTGGAGGAGGACGCCTCAATTTCGAGGACGAAATCTTCTCAAGAAGGGGAGGATGATGCAATCCAAATTGCATCGAGACCATTCACTCGAAGTCAAGCCAAGGACATACAAGACGCTCACCTACACTTGGTTTGGAGAGGCGTGGATGAGACGAGCTCGGGGAAGGACTTAAAGGCAATGCATTGGAGCTCATTCCATGTGGAAACAGGGCAGGAAACAGTGCATGAAGCAGGGGAGCAAAACAGGGCAAAAACAGGGGAAGTCTGCTGAGCTTACTGCCTAAGACTGGAAACTTGCTCTTCGCGATCGCGTCCATCACTAACGCGATCGCGATGACCATTTCTTTTGCCTGCGCGATCGCGCCAAGACTCGCGCTATCGCGACAGTCTGCATTTTAGTGTTCCACGCGATCGCATATAACTCTGCGCGATCGCGAAGAACACTCGA
Source organism: Petunia axillaris subsp. axillaris (assembly GCA_029990575.1). Taxonomy (NCBI): domain Eukaryota; kingdom Viridiplantae; phylum Streptophyta; class Magnoliopsida; order Solanales; family Solanaceae; genus Petunia; species Petunia axillaris. The sequence continues at coordinate 96,681,184 of JARKNS010000004.1, read as the reverse complement.
GTAGCAGCGGACCAGAATGCTAGGAAACATTGTAATGAGGAGCTATAAATGCCCTCTTTCATCATTTATTGTTCCAACACTACTTTGAACACAAAAACACATTGAATGAGCATAGCTCTTGACATTGTAACTCTTTTGGCTTGAAATCAATTGGATGAATCCAAGTTGCTCTTCAATCCATCTTCGATCATTCTATTTGCTTGAGCCTCGTGTCTCTTGAGGATAGTTGCTTAGCGTAGGTGATTCTTTCCAATCGCTCGGGGTGTAACGGAACAAGTTCTTCGTTGCTACTCGACTTTAGTGTGAGTCTCGTCTCGTTTCTTATCTTTTATCGCTTTCGTATTTTCGATTGCATCAAGTGGCTAAGGCTAAGTCACCTATTGTGCTTGAGCCCGAAGCCAACAATCTTGTTATCTTGCCATTACATGATGAAAGTGAGAGTCACTCCACTTTAAATGAGAGAGAAAAGATAGAGAGTAGTGAGGAAGTGACTGGTGACAATCCAAGAGAGGAAAAATGAGAGGATTTGAAGAGTGATGTGAGTGGATTGTCACCACAAACTACACTTGACCTTGAGGTAAAATTGAGAGAGATGAGAGGTGAGGAAGGAAAAATTGAGAGTGAGAGCACCCATTGTTCTAACCCTTCTTTATCTTCTACTTTTTCTTGTGAAAGTTCTTATGTAGGTACATTTGAAGACAAGCCATTGGAGCCTCAAGCATGTGCTTGGAAGGAAAAACAAGATGAGGGAACTTCTCAATGTGGGCTTCATGAAGGAGGAGTTGCATATGACACTCCAAACCTTGTGAGTGATCAAGGAAGTACTACTTTTCATGAGCCTACTAGCTACTTGTCTTGTGATGACTCCACACTAGTTGGTGTTTTTGATGCATCTAATGAGTATACCACTAGTGAAGAGTCTAGTTGTCAATTTGTACGTGCTTGTGAAACACTAGTTGGAAGGGATACTATGCCACATCATGATATGAGCTCATTGTTCATTGAATCCCTCCCTAGTGTAGATTTGATAGCTGACCATGATTGTGACCTTTGCTATGACACACCACCAACCTTTGACAAATGCGAAGATGAGATGGTTGATCACTCCCTTATTGATGTGCTTCTATTTGGTGGATCAATGTGTTGTGGTAAAGATGGAATTGACCTTGAGGAGTCCAAATTGCATGAATTGGACAAGGTTGTCTATGACGACTCCTCAAGTGAACCTAGTCTTGATACCATGCTTTTATGTGACCATGAATTTGAGGTGCATGCTATTACATTTCCATTATGTGAAGATAATCTCATTTGTGGTAATGAATTGTATCAGACTAGGATTAGTAGTAAAATAGAACCTCCATGGTATGTAAAGATAGACTCTAAAGATGATCCATTGTTTAGAACTCCAAGTGGGATGAGTGGTCTTGATATTGGTTGTGTTGAACCATCTTCTAGTAGTCCTAACCTTCGTTGTGTGGACTATAATGATGAAGGACCTAGGTTGGAGACCTTCCTTTGGAGTTTTCCTAGTGAAGGAGATTGTCTTGGAGTTGGATTGGGAGGTGAGGAAGCCACTCTTAGTGTGTGTAAGAGTGCTTCCAAGAAGGGGAGTGGAGTATTTGATGTTAGTTGCCAATTGAACTATTTGATTCACTCCACTCCACATGTTGATCACACCTCGAGGATATATTGGTGTGTTGATCTTGAGCTTAAGGTTCAAGGGGATTTTGATAGCTTGATCTTGCATTTTTCATATCCCCATGGCCTCTTTGCTCATTATCTTGTTGAGTGCATGTTGATCTTTAACCAAGTACTTATGGTTCTCTTTGGAGACTTGATATTCATAATTGTTATTGATGCTTGGTTATATCACAAGAGTGTGTTTTCCACACTTCTTGCACTAACCTACTTTCAAAGTAGGAAGTTTGCTTGTGTTTGCTTGTCGTTTCTTGTAGGTTCTAAGCTCCATGCTAAGGCGAGGAAGATCTTGGAAGAAGCCTATGACAAAGCGACGATCAAGAGAAACAAAGGAGGAGATTTTTTGCCACCCCGAGGAGCTGAAGAAGCCATGAGAGACCAAGCCTTGATTTCGAGGATGAAATCTTCTCAAGAAGGGGAGGATGATGTGGGGAAATTCGAGCAACCATCCAAAAGCACCATCCAAGGCCAAGGAAGAGCACTTCAAGGTCATGCATTGGAACGCCATGGAAGGATGGGTATCCGGGACACATTTCGAGCGTTCCAAGAAGCTTCAGGAAGAGGCGGACCGCCTACTTAAGGAGGCGGACCGCCTAGTGAATGTTTGCTCTCTGGAATTGATGAGGCAGACCGCGTAGTTGGGGGAGGCGGACCGCCTACCCCCTGTGACAGCAATGCAGGATTTTTTACTAAGTTTGTGTGAAATTCCAACTATAGCCCTGCGTGGCCTTATTTGTTTTAACCCACTTTGGGGGTACTTTAGACCTTTTATTATGACTAAGTGAAGCCTATAAATACTTCACTTAGCCTCATCAAACCTTAGTTAGCTATTATGAAGAATGATTGAATGACAATGTTCAAGAGTGGATTCTCTTAGAATGAAAACCTTTTTGAGTTGGTTTGAGTTTACTAGTGGATTCTAGTTGACCCCCAAACCCCGATCATTCTACTTGCGAGGCCGTTGTCGTCTCGAGGGTAGTTGCATAGTGTAGGTCCTCCCTGACACCGATACAAGGGTATCTCGGGACAAGTTCCCCGGGGTTACTTCGTAGGGAGTTCGAGTAGTGTCTCGCTCTCTTATCTTTATTTCCGTGTTTAGTTTGATCCTTATCATCCAGCAAATGAGTATTTCAATTATTGTTATTCTGAACAAAATATACCTTTTTGGTATACTGTATACTCTTTGGGTATACCTTGTTATATTCGGTTCGAAGTGCGAGATGTTTCAGAGCACATAAATATTTTAATTTTTATTATTTTTAAAGAAATATACCCTTTTTGTTTATCATATACTCTTTTGGTTTGTCGTTTTATGTTTGGATAAAAGTGTGAGATACTATCGAGCAAATAAAATATTTCAGTTTTTGTGTTTGTGAACAAAATATACCTTTTTGGAGAAAGAAAAAAAATGAGCGTAATAAGATTACGGAGAAAAAAATAAATAAAAAAAAGAGGGACATGAATAGTGCTAGAAACATGAGAAAGAAAAAAGAATTAAAAATGGGGGAAAAAACAAGAATTGTAAAAATGGAGAAGGAAAAAGAATAATAAAAGAATGACAAAAAAAGAAAAAAAAATAATAGGAGAGAGAGGAACTTGAGTTCTTTGTTTTATACCTTAAAATAAGAAGATAATTAGCTAATGGGTATAGAGCGTAAATAAATTATGAATATAAATATAATGGATAGAGCCATATAAATAAAATAGGATGTATGTGTATTTTTGTAAAACTCCTTTATCATACCCATGAAAGCAGTATTGGGATGAGCCTGTGGACACATTGTACAGACTGTTCGGATCCACGCCACAGCAAACTACCCGCGAGAATTTATGGATCGGTCATCATCATCATTAACTCCACCATAATCATATTCAGATTGTTACGCCATCCAGTGTCAAAGACAAGTTATAAAGAGGAGAATTATTAAGCGTAGACTCACCTACTAAAGATTTCCTCTCCCCCACAGTAAATACACATCTGATCAGTAATAAAAATACACATATACTCTCTTGCTTTCTCATTATGTTCTTGCTTTAGTCATTTATTCTCTAAGCCTCGCAATATTTTGCTCCTTATTCTAGTTTATTTAGTTATCTTTTATTTTGTTCATTATCATTTTATGGTTTGGTTGCTTATAAAGAGTTAATCATCTTGATATAATTATATAACTTGGGTTCAATTATAAATTCAATTAGTTAATTTAACAATTCAAACTTTAGATTAAACACTCAATAATATCTTTATTTATGCTATGATGTTAAGTATAAATTTTAAGAAATGTACCTTTATTTTTACTTCTATTAGCAAAAACCATGGATCATCTAAAATAATATAAAAAAAATTCAATGATTTCAACTTTATAATACGTTTAGCCTTATTTCGAAAAAAAATCTAAAACTTTTCCTAAGATCTAAACTAATAATAATTAAAATCATTAATAAAGTAAAACTAAACGTCACACATGATCTAGAAAGAACAAAGGCACCCTGAAAATATCAGATCGAATGCGAAGAAAAGTGGATGATGGGTATTACAACATCTCTGAGTGCATGCATGAACTGATATTATTCTAACTGCAAAACGGAAATTTAGAATATAAAAGTAGGATGTTAAAAAAAGCCTCCAAATTTACCCTAATTTACCAAATTGAATAAGGACAAATAAGATAAAAAGTTAATGTGCATAGCAATTAGCAAAAGAAAATGCAAAGAATGACACGTCAAGTCGCCAACTACATGTACAACAACACGTGCAATTCTCACAACTAATTAACAATAAAAGATATGACATGAAGGAAGACCCCAGCCCAACATTGTGAGGACAACAAAAACTGGGGTCTTCTTTCTTTATTCTCCCTCTATTTCAAAATGATTGTCATAGTTTGACTTGGAGCGGAGTTTAAGAAATGTGGTAAGACTTTTAAAACTTGTGATCCAAAATAAACTATACATAAATATATGGCTATAAAGCATTTCATTAAGAGTAAAGTAGTACTGTCAACTCAAAAATATTTTCAAATTTAGAATTGTGCCATTCTTTTTGGAACGGACTAATAAGGAAACTATGACAACCATTTTGGAACGGAGGGAGTATATAATAGTAATTTTGTGTCACTTTTTCATTCTTATGAAGTTACTATTAATAATGGTGCGGATTTGAGGATCTTTTAACTTTCCTTCACTTTTTTTGCCAATCTTAAATTATACTTTAATCCTTAACTCTGTCTGGTGTTGAAGTCTATCAGAAGAAACCATTTCATAGATCCTACTTCGAGAACTGGGAACGCACAAAGCTTTTCAACTTTATGCGCAAAATTAGCATTCTTAGGCGGTTACAAGTACTATGATATTTATTCTATAATTAAAGTTTCAAGTAGGCTAAGATCATTGTGAAAAATACAATCTTAACAAAGAAATAAAACCAAAGCTGGGAATAAGGAAACATTTTCCTCTTTTCTCTAATTCTTTTTATACAAGTCCTCCTTAAAGTTGAAGTTCGTCCGAGAAATAAATTTGTTACCTTTTAAGTTTCTGTTTTGGAGAATATCCTTTAGTTGATAAAAGTTTTGAACACATTTAGCTTCTGATTTCATATTAAGAAAGCCCATTTCAAAAAATAAGCAAGCATGATTTTCTGAATTTTATACCTCTTAGTCAGTGTTCAAACTTTTTAAGCAACCAGACATAGAAAAATTGAAAAATATATTTTGATAAATATGTCCACCTTACCAAACACACCCTTAGCTAAACAGGAATGTCTATCATTATTAAAGGTAATCATACTCAAAAATTTATATTTTCTTTCAATTTTATTGAATGGACACGCGCAAAGTGCATAACCAGAAACTTGTGTTTTTATATGATGAAATATCCCACTTTATCTCTCTAACCAAATATGGGCTAATTTGAATTTCAAATTTTATCCCACCTAATCTCTCCAACCAAATATTCCCTTAATCTTTAATTTCACTATATTTCTTGACAACAACACATAAGCAAATATTTTCTACATATTTAGGTATGCATTTGAAACTTCTTTCTCAACTTTATTTTAAGATTATTAAATAACAGAAGTTCTTTGTCAAGCAATTGTTCTTTCACAGTGGAGTGCTTTAGCTATAAATAGTTATAACTTCTAGATACTTGAATTAAACAATAGAAGACTTTTTTTCAATACTCAAGGGACTACTTTTCTTTTAGTAGTTTCTATTGATTTTTGCTTTTGAAACTTCAAATCTTTCTCCCAGCTCTTAATTATATCTTGACTCAATTCACCTTGCTCCTGTTAACACAAGTTGGCTTAATTTTAGTTAGCATATATATATATATATATATATATATATATATATATATATATATATATGAGAGTATAAACATTAAATAAAATAACAAAATAATGACTTTCGTAACTCTTTATAGGTATTTAATACTTTTTAAAATTATTGCATTTTAATTATTTATGCCGCCAACTATCTGGCTAGAGAAAAAAATTTCGGTTGTTTTTATTTAGGATGCTATTATTTGACAATACCTCTTTGGACATAAAATGACCATACTGAGTGAAAAGTCCATAAAGTCTCTGTTCACTTTTGACTCCAATTACTATCATTTTTCCTCCAATAAGTTTCCCTCCACTATTCTTTTTCCTCCAATAAATTTATCTCTAAAAATATAATAATTTTAAATTAGCATGTCTAGCTTTTTATGGTCACAATACATTAAACAATTAAACTAAATGTATAATATATTATTCTTAATATTGATAAATAAGTACATTATTCTTAATATTGAATATATGAGTTTAATTTAAATGAGTGTTGAATTCAATTGATTTTTTTCTTTGTTGCTTGTAGGAGTTTTTACTTAAATATTTAAATTTTAAATGGCAACGTAAGTGACCAATTTATATTGTAGTTATTTAATTAATGCATTGAAATTGAACTCATTTGAATTATGGTAATTTAATTGACTAGGTAATAAAAATATACGCCCTATATATTTCAAACTTATTCCGCTGCATTTTTACCTACACACTATTTATAAATTTATCAGTAAAAAATTATAATTCATATATTAGCATACACACCCCTAAATAATACAACAAGAATTATGTGAGAACAAAAAAAAATTAGGAAATAAATTTGTTATGGAAATACTGTTATATATAAGACAATATATTATCAAGAATAAATAAATATATAACATCATTAATCAAACTACTAACTGACCATGCATTATGTATAATCATCAGAAGTAAGAGTAGGAGAAATTGTTAGTGTGTCTCTACGCTCTTTATGTTGAACCTCTAGATAATCTCGCTTACAGTTGACACGACCCGGAATCCGGTTAGGCCGTGCGGGCACTGGACATCCTCCTCTAGACCCGTCGGGCGAACTCTTACCAATTAAATTAGAAAAATAAATATAATAGTTCATATATAAGGACAAGACTTAAAAAAACACACAGACATATTGTCACTTCTAAGTTGTACGAAAGAAAATTACAACTAACTACCCAACATACTAAGTTTATGGCTATCCAGACTAGACATCTAAGAGTACAAAAGAAGACAAATACCTCCTGAAGGGAGCAAAATGCAACTGAAATAATAACCAATAAACTGGTGGCCATCCCGAATAAAAGCTGGCTCACCCTGACAGCTGAAATCGTCTCCGCTCCTTCACAACGTGGCAAACTCAATCCTGGAGCGAACCTGCCGAAACGAAATAGATAGACAAGAAACAAACAACAAACAAGGGTGAGTCAAAAGGACTCAATAAGTGGGGCAGACTAGCCACATCAAAGAATAGGATAGCTAGCCAGGGAGAAGAAAAACAGATAAACTAAATCCATCTTATTTGAACTATAAACAGGCAAAGCCAAATAATAATTGAAAACACGTATGGAATCATAAACAGCCAGGGACATAAGGTAGACAGAACATATAGATATCCTGAACATGTCGACAATCAGAAATACATCCTGTTGCGGCGTGCAACCCGATCCATATATTCATACTGTTGCGGCGTGCAACCCGATTCGTATATTTATACTGTTGCGGCGTGCAACCCGATCCGATCCATGTATTTATATTGTCGCGACGTGCAACCCGGGATACGAACCAGAAATATATAGGCAAACTGAGATATGGTATACATACCGCATATATAAAACACAACACGATAGTTACCCAACAGTCAGCACGCGGTGCAATGAAATGGAATGAATGCAGTATGATGCAATAGTGTCACATGTGCCAAATAGATGGAGCGGAATCCTCCTACTCCGGGGGCGGAATCCTCCTACCCTCAATATGATGCAATGGAGCGGAATCCTCCTGCTCCGAGGGCGGAATCCTCCTACCCTCAATATGATGCAATGGAGCGGAATCCTCCTGCTCCGAGGGCGGAATCCTCCTACCCTCAATATGATGCAATGTGCATACGAATGCAACATGATGCAATAATAACCCATCACCAGCGCGGGACTCTCATCAACAGCTGGAAAGTATATACCAACTCACATCCAAAGTACAATACTCAAATTCTCAATGCAATACCAATAACAGGACATAATATATAATATAGAATATAAATCCAAATCTAAGGCGTAATGAGTACGCCTATCGGCAGCTACACACGTAAGGAACACGTGGTAGAAAATCCACGAGGCCCGGTGCCTCCAAAGAAATGGATATAACCACTTACCTTGTTACAAAGTTAGTACATCCACTCAATAACCGCTTGTCCTTTGGTTTCATTGCCAAACGATCCCACTCTATTCAATAAGCAGAAAAATATATCAAATTAGGCTAAAGGCTTCATTCCTCACATCTTAGGGCAATCCGGTTAAGAACCTCATACCCTATTCGCATACGCAATACGCAGGCCAGGCCTATATACAAGGTTTAAGGTCACATAACCAAACCCCAAATAAATTACATTTATATGTTGCCCATAACTCACTGAGTACGAATATATAATCAATTTCATTATCGGGGTCCATTTGACCCTTTAAACTATCAATTTACGTCATTAGGGCGATGTCTAATATCCTTATTTTTACCGTAAAAATATATTCAAATATATGTAATAAATTCAAGTAATATATTAAGATCATTACCTGAATGTTCTAGGGTGAAAATACTATTTTTCTCCGGCCCCTTTTCTCATTTTCTGGCATTTTTTTCCACTGCGTTATTTCCTTTCCTCTGTTTCAAAAATGAGTTATGTTTATGTTCCTCAAATCAATCGTACTGATATATACATGTTAGGCACCGCCTAACATTTTCCAACTTTCATTCTTTTCTCTTCTTTTTTTTTTTTCATAAATTCGCTGCTTCGGTAAAAATTAAAACGGTGCCCTATGATATTCGAAATAATTCCAACTTTTGCATACAAGTTGTAAAAAATATATGTAACATACTTGCGAAGGCGGATCTCCAATCAGACTCCCGAAACTCAAGATGCGAATTTAGATGAAAAGAAGTCAAATTATTTAACCTTCGGCATTTTAGCGGAAACTAGCCGACCAACATCGAAATTTACTTTCGAAAGTTTACAAAAATCACAAATAATCATACGAACCTAACGGCACTTTCGTTTTTCGAATCGGAGCTCATTCGGCAAAACCGAGCTTGAAAATCTCTTTTTAATATTTATCGCCAATAAAAACTGAAACCTTCTTCCGATGCCTACCAAACGAGGTCTGATTTAGCTCAAATTTTACAGACAGGTTCTAATGGACATTACAAATATTTTAAAATTATCGGCACACCAATCGGAGTCCTAACTTTCGAAACGACTGACCGAGGTCATTTCATTCTCCTCCACTTAAACTCTCGTTCGTCCTCGAACGAGCCTAAATCTAAAGCAAGATTTACGCAGATAACAAGAGAACTTGCACAACCTTCATAAACTACTTCACGGACATTATCTCATAATTACAGAGTCAGAGTTATAACACGCACATCAAACTCTTGGATAAAACATATTTGGATAATATGATGACATCATTGCCCAACTTATTCGGACTTAGTCGACCCTTTCTCAGTCATGAGAGAGGAGTTTTATATTTTCGAAACAAAGATACACGAAACTTTGAATGGGTTAACATGATTCAGCCGATAATTACCTCTTCGATATACCTTTCGATATAGAACAGGTCGATGGAACTAAGAATTAGCTTACGCTTCAGCAACGCCTTAGATAATTAATATTATGATTCGGTATCAATTGGAGGGAGACTCCTCCACTTAAAGCATAAACTCATACAACTAATTTGAATAGAAATGGTCATCCTCGCACAACCTGCTGGATTAAAGAAGACCTAGCTAAAACCTGAACATAGTCACATAGGCAGACCTAAACTACTAAACTACCCTTTCGAGTTGCCAACTAGCTGCAACTCTCGAGTTCACAACTCCATACCTTTGCCGTAAACACCACCGCCTGATGGATGGTACTTTTATATAAAAATTTCGGCAGAGTTTCCCCTGAAACTGGATGATCCGCAAAAACAGAACCAACACATGGGAATGGATACCCAGATAAACTGATAACATAAACATGTTAAACGGATAATAAGATGGGACAACTGGATCAAAACAATAATATGCTTCCAAAACAATAATATGCTTACCCGGCCACAATAACACGTACTCTGGCTCAACATAGGGAACGTCACAAGCGGCTACCAATCGCCCAAGCTCACTAGTTCCGGATGAAGAAGAAATGGAAATGGATCGAGGATAGAATAATTAGAGCTTCAGGAAGTTCATCTTTTTTTTTTTTTTAACCTTGGCTACCAAAGCTAGACTACTTCCGAGTCAGGCAAGCCAAAGAATCGCAATTGAAGAGATAGACATTAAATAAACTTTATGGAAAAACATCCATACCAATTTAACCTCCCAATAAGAAGGAAACTCTGACAATTTACCAGAATACCTTTTTATAACTAAGACAAGCTCATAGAATAACATGACTCTACTAGAATCTCGAACCAAGAGGAGACACATAGATCGAGCATTACTTACTAACCACTTTACACCGGAAGAAACAATGAAACTTCCTGATGGTGACGAATAAGAATCCCATCATCCCCCCAACACTGATTTCCGAGGAGAGAAGTAAAATGACTTGACAATTGACATAATAACACAAGGTGGCATAACAGGCTGCTAAGTAGGCAATACCAATACTCACCGTCAAATCTCTCACATTTAAACCAGATCAACTAAGAGGATCTCAGAAATGCCAGGAATAAATCGTACAAGAAGTTCACCACTCTACCGCAATCGATTCTTAATAGAAACAATATCCAAGGAAGCCATGGAAACATGGTAAAATAAACGAAGTTCAGACCGATCGGAAGAATCAAATCTTACTCACATATAATGAAAGAAGAATTACATGGGTGTACTACATCGGATGCCTCAGCATCTTGTCAGACTGGCAGTTCATAAAACTGCCTCTGCGGCTGAACTAAGCCGCTACACTGATAATTACCTTCTGAAGAACCACTGCCACCACGCTCTCAACCTCTACTGGATCGTGGCGTTTCTCTGGCTGATTAAGATTTAAATAAAATTCCCTACGACTGTACAGGTGCCTGATGACAAGAGAAAGGACGATTGTCTACTTGCTGGAGTAAGGAAAAACTCCTCAAAGGATAACCAGACTCATGACAGTGATAACAGCTTTTCATTGAAAATGGAAGCTGGACATATTGTCGACAGCTATAAAGAGAAAAACTGGGTCTAATCTTGATGAACTACTCGCGCACTCTGAGAATCACGCTCTACAAGCTGAGATAACCTGGAAGATTACTTCGAAAAATAATCTGAACTTTTACCTCCAAATGAGGTACCATGTTTACCCACCAGGGCCGTGGGATCTCTTACTTTCCCGCTCTAACTCTTCCCGCTCTAACTTATGGTATGCCTCGAACCTTCGAGCAATATCAACAACAATATCAAATGAAATCCCGACCTCAATCTCTCGAGCCATCTGGGATCTCAAGGAAAAAGATAGGTCATCAATAAATCTTTGAATCTCTCGAAAGGCTCATGGACTAGTTCTAACGCATATTCAGCCATTCTATAGATTCAATCTCACATTCTGAAACACCAATAGATTACCGACAGGCTACCCTGTCCAATCCACTTAAACTGGCAACACTTTTCATCTCGCTCGCTACTCGAAAGGAACTTTTCCACGAATCTAGAAGAAAAATCGAACCAAGTTAGCTAATAAGAGAGCGGCCCACCAATTCAAGGTTGGACCCTGAAATTGGAAAGCAGAATAATCAATATCATACTGCTCGATATAATCAAGAGCCTGAAGGATACGCTAACATCTTTTTATTTTTTAAAAAATCATGAGGTTTATCTGATGCATTGCTAAAGAATATCGGAAGGTTCAACTGCGTAAAATAATGCAACCTCTTCGGACACTCGGACCAAAATGATACCTCGGCTAGCTAACCAGCCAGAACAACTAGAGGCACAACACATGCTGCCTCCGAAACATACTTTATTGTGGCAACATTAAGAACTGGAATAGGAGCTCCCTGAGATCGAACGTCTCCATTTGCGGCAACCTGATAGGCTACCTAGCGAATAATAGGTTCTTGCAGTATATGCGTTGCCAAGATCCTCGTAAAAATATCGTAGAGAGCCTAGGGAACCGCAAGGCCCTGCTCCCTTGCCCATTGCGAGCTCGTACAGCTGGGACCCCCGTAACTAGATCGTCAGCACGATCAAAACTCTCAGGGCTTCGTCAGTGCCAGCCCCAGGCTAGACTGCTTATTCTTGAACTCATACCGTTTGCTGATTTATCGCACGAGGGTTCACAATAACCACGAAGGAATTAACAAATTAACGAAAATACTTTTGAATCCTAGACCGACGCACGATCAAAAAAGAAGGAAGCAAAACTTCCTAAATGCCATCATAGCCTCTCATAGATAAGTACGGACGTCTACGTACCTATCAGCGAGACTCTACTAGACACTATTTAGTCTGGATAGACTCTAAATTTGGCTCTGATACCAACTAACACGACCCGGAATCCGGTTAGGCCGTGCGGGCACCCGACATCCTCCTCTAGACCTGTCGGGCGAACCCTTACCAATTAAATTAGGAAAATAAATATAATAGTTCATAAATAATGACAAGACTTAAAAAAACACTCAGACATATTGACACTTCTAAGCTGTACGAAAGAAAATTACAGCTAACTACCCAACATACTAAGTTTAGGGCTATCCAGACTAGACGTCTAAGAGTACAAAAGAAGACAAATAGCTTTTGAAGGGAGCAAAATACAAATGAAATAATAACCAATAAACTGGTGGCCATCCCGAATAAAAGCTGGCTCACCCTGATAGCTGAAGTCGTCTTCGCTCCCTCACAACGTGGCAAACTCAATCCTGGAGCGAACCTGCTGAAACGAAATAGATAGACAAGAAACAACCAACAAACAAGGGTGAGTCAGAAGGACTCAATAAGTGGGGCAGACTAGCCACCTCAAAGAATAGGATAGCTAGCCAGGGAGAAGAAAAATAGATAAACTAAATCCATCTTATTTAAACTATAAACAGGCAAAGCCAAATAATAACTGAAAACACGTATGGAATCATAAACAGCCAGGGACATAAGGTAGACAAAACATATAGATATCCTAAACATGTCGACAATCAGAAATACATCCTGTTGCGGCGTGCAACCCGATCCATATATTCATACTGTTGCGCGTGCAACCCGATTCGTATATTTATACTGTTGCGGCGTGCAACCCGATCCGACCCATATATTTATATTGTCGCGACGTGCAACCCGGGAAACGAGCCAGAAATATATAGGCAAACTGAGATACGGTACACATACCGCATATATAAAACACAACACGATAGTCACCTAATAGTCAGCACGCGGTGCAATGAAATGGGATGAATGCAGTATGATGCAATGGTGTCACATGTGCCAAATAGATAGAGCGGAATCCACCTGCTCTGTGGGCGGAATCCTCCTACCCTCAATATGATGCTGATGCAATCGAAAAGACGAAAGCGATAAAAGATAAGGAACGAGACGAGACTCACACTAAAGTTCGAGTAGCAACGAAGAACTTGTTCCATTACACCCCAAACGATTGGAAAGAATCACCTAACGCTATGCCACTATCCTCAAGAGTCACGTGGCTCGAGCAAATAGAATGATCAGAGACGGATTGAAGAGCAACTTGGATTCATCCAATTGATTCAAGCCAAAATGGTTACAAGGTTCAAGAGCAATGCTCATTAATGTTTTTGTGTTCAAGGTAAGCTAAAAAGCAATAAATGAGAGAGGGGTGTATTTATAACACCCATTTACAATGTTTTCCTACATTCTGGTCCGCAACTGCTAAAGTGTTCATCGCGATCGCGAGGCACACTTAAAAGCTTGGCGCGCGATCGCGCGAGACAAGACGCGAAGGCGAAGAAAAAAAGTTTACTCTTCGCGATCGCGAAGTCCTTCGTCAGGCAGTAAGCTCAGCAGGTGTTCCCCTGTTTTGCCCTGTTTTGCTCCCCTGCTTCCTGCACTGTTTCCTGCCCAGTTTCCACATTGATTGAGCTCCAATGCATTGTCTTTAAGTCCTCTCCCGAGCTCATATCATCCATGCCTCTCCAAACCAAGTGTAGGTGAGCGTCTTGTATATCCTTGGCTTGACTTCGAGTGAATGGTCTCGATGCAATTTGGGTTGCATCATCCTCCCCTTCTTGAAGTATTCCCCAACCGTCTTGTACCCTTGCTTCAACTCATAGAGGCGTTTGTATTGGGCATGACGGTATTGCTCGGTCAAATATTTCTCATCCATCACTCGAAGCAACTCTCCCCAAGTAACATTGATAGCCATGGCATTTCTCCTTCTACTCCTCTTGACCGACTCCCACCAAGTAGAAGCAAAGGACTCAAAAGAAGATATGGCATACTTGGCCTTCCTCTCCCCGTTCATGTCATTGGTGTCAAATATTCGCTCCATGGTCAACTTCCAATCAATGTACTCCACCGGGTCACTACTCCCTTTGAAAGAAGGAATAGTAAGCTTCACACTATTAAGGTTGTTATTTTCTCGACCCCCTTGGTACGGCTCCGGTTGGCCTCCAAAATTATCCCCATAACCACCGTAATCCCTCCTAGCATTCCCTCCAACATATCCTATGGGTGGCCCTCGACCTCGGCCTCTACCCCTATCCACATTGCGACCCCAATTCATGGCTCTCCCATTCGGATTAGGAGCCCCATATTCACTACCACCATACTCTTCCTCCTCCCTTTCTTGAGCTTGATCAACTTGCTCAAGAGGTTGAACATGTCGAATAGGTCCGGGAAGTGGAACATTTCTTTGGGGATTGCCCACTATGTGAGGAATGCTCACTCGTTGGGTATTGCCCAACACTTGCTCATCTCTTTCACGATCTTCCTTTACCCGTTGTTGTCTAAGCAACTCAACAACTTGTTCCGGGGTAAAGGTGGAACTTGAAGTACCTTCACCGGCTTCAACTTGGACACTCGAGATCCCTTTCTCGGTTTGGATACTCGAAGTCACCTTCTCGAGGTTCTCAATCCTTAGGCTCATACTATCC
Source organism: Petunia axillaris subsp. axillaris (assembly GCA_029990575.1). NCBI lineage: Eukaryota > Viridiplantae > Streptophyta > Magnoliopsida > Solanales > Solanaceae > Petunia > Petunia axillaris. The sequence goes on along the minus strand of JARKNS010000004.1, from coordinate 96,665,860 downwards.
AATTTGGCAAGGATAGTGGCCAAGGCATTTTTCGTGGTATCATCTCCTTCGTTGGACATTGTACCTACAACAATAAAAAACAAGCAAAGTGATTAGAGTAAAAATCCTCACTCACTCCCTCACTTTTTGTTTGTCGCTCGGGTTCACTCAAGTTGGGTTAGGTTCTCACAAGCTCGAGATCAATGGCCTCCTCGTAGTTGCGCAACCTCCTCAATGATCAATCCAAAATACAAGAACCAAATGCTCTTCGGGAAGAGTGGATTCAATGGGACTCGATAAACGCTAAGCTATTTGGTGCGCACTTGAACCAAACAATTAACTACGAATCTTCATTGAATTCTACTCTCCTTCTAGGCACGAGTATCCTATTCGCACAATGGATTAGTACTAATTGGGTAGAAGTGTTACCCTCAACGTACTAATCGGAAGTGACGCGATCAAATGTTCAAAGATCGAATCGTCACTAAACGGATTCGGAATTGGATGAATTTTGGTTTGTGATCTAGAAACTCACCACATTTGATGATGCTATGGGAGTTTTGGTGGTTGGAAACTGTTACGATACCTTTGCGAACATTCTGTCCCAGTTCAGGAAATTCTGACAATTGTTACCCTTCGCGATCGCGTTCAGAGGGGTGCGATCGCGATGAACAAAAATGCAGAAATGACGCGATAGCGTGAGGCTTGCGCGATCGCGCAAGTCTGTGCAGCAGAACCAGAAACTCAACTGAAAACTGCAGTTTTGGCACACAAACAACCCAAATTCAACTTGTTTTCAGTTTTCAAGCTTTCAAGTGGTGTTTTCAACTGTAGTAAACAATCCTCACCGGTTTTATCAAACAAACATCCAACAAACAACTTGTTTCAATGATTTTGGACAAGTTTCTTCAAAATTTTTAAAACCTTCAAGAACCAAATTTTGATTTTCACTACAACACTCCAAATGATGTTATGGTGGTATCAAAACGACGGGAAATCTATAAGGAATAAACCCCGATACCAAACAAACAAGGATTCACAACATCAATCGAATTCTAGCAAATTTTGCAAAATATTCAACCTAGGGTTCAAATTTTTCAACTTTTGATTCTCAACTCCAAAACGTGTTTTGTTGGTCTCCAATTGCCGAGATTATGTAAACAAACAATCCCCGATAATCAACACCAACAAAATCGTAACAACAAACGATTTATATCAAATTTTTGGGTTTTCACGTTTTTGAATTTTTTTTTCTTCTTTTTTCAATATAACAAGAACAAGAAAAAGAAAATAAACATGAAACAAAGATGACAAGAACGAAGAGTAGGATGAGGGTTCGTAAGAACGCAACCCTAGCCTTGCTCTGATACCAACTGATGCAATCGAAAAGACGAAAGCGATAAAAGATAAGGAACGAGAGGAGACTCACACTAAAGTTCGAGTCGCAACGAAGAACTTGTTCCGTTACACCCCAAACGATTGGAAAGAATCACCTAACGCTATGCAACTATCCTCAAGAGTCACGTGGCTCGAGCAAATAGAATGATCAGAGATGGATTGAAGAGCAACTTGGATTCATCCAATTGATTCAAGCCAAAATGGTTACAAGGTTCAAGAGTAATGCTCATTAATGTTTTTGTGTTCAAGGTAAGCTAAAAAGCAATAAATGAGAGAGGGGTGTATTTATAACACTCATTTACAATGTTTTCCTACATTCTGGTCCGCAACTGCTAAAGTGTTCATCGCGATCGCGAGGCACACTTAAAAGCTTGGCGCACGATTGCGCGAGACAAGACGCGAAGGCGAAGACAAAAATTTTACTCTTCGCGATCGCGAAGAACAAAAGTCCTTCGTCAGGCAGTAAGCTCAGCAGGTGTTCCCCTGTTTTGCCCTGTTTTGCTCCCCTGCTTCCTGCACTGTTTCCTGCCCAGTTTCCACATTGATTGAGCTCCAATGCATTGTCTTTAAGTCCTCTCCCGAGCTCATATCATCCATGCCTCTCCAAACCAAGTGTAGGTGAGCGTCTTGTATATCCTTGGCTTGACTTCGAGTGAATGGTCTCGATGCAATTTGGGTTGCATCAGATGCAATAGAGCGGAATCCTCCTGTTCCGAGCGCGGAATCCTCCTACCCTCAATATGATGCAATGGAGCGGAATCCTCCTGCTCCGAGGGCGGAATCCTCCTACCCTCAATATGATGCAATGTGCATACGAATTCAACATGATGCAATAATAATCCATCACCAGCGCGGGACTCTCATCGACAGCTGGAAAGTATATACCAACTCACAGCCAAAGTATAATACTCAGATTCTCAATGCAATACCAATAACAGGACATAATATATAATATAGAATATAAATCCAAAGCTAAGGCGTAATGAGTACGCCTATCGGCAGCTACACACGTAAGGAACACGTGGAAGAAAATCCACGAGGCCAGGTGCCTCCAAAGAAATGGATATAAACACTTACCTTGTTACAAAGTTAGTACATCCACTCAATAACCGCTTGTCCTTTGGTTTCATTTCCAAACGATCTCACTCTATTCTATAATCAGAAAAATATATCAAATTAGGTTAAAGGCTTCATTCCTCACATCTTAGGGCAATCCGGCTAAGAACCTGATACCCTATTCGCATACGAAATACGCAGGCCAGACCTATATACAGGGTTTAAGGTCACATAACCAAACCCCAAATAAATTACATTTATATGTTGCCCATAACTCACTGAGTACGAATATATAATCAATTTCATTATCGGAGTCCATTTGACCCTTTAAACTATCAATTTACGTCATTAGGGCGATGTCTAATATCCTTATTTTTACCGTAAAAATATATTCAAACATACGTAATAAACTCAAATAATATATTAAGATCATTACCTGAATGTTCTGGGGTAAAAATACTATTTTTCTCCAGCCCTTTTTCTCATTTTCTGGCATTTTTTTCCACTGCGTTATTTCCTTTCCTCTGTTTCAAAAATGAGTTATGTTTATGTTCCTCAAATCAATCGTACTGATATATACATGTTAGGCGTCACCTACCATTTTCCAATTTTCATTCTTTTCTTTTTTTTAAAATAAATTCGCTGCTACGGTAAAAATTAAAACGGTGCCCTACGATATTCGAAATAATTCCAACTTTTGCATACAAGTTGTACAAAATATATGTAACATACTTGCGAAGGCGGATCTCCAATCAGACTCCCGAAACTCAAGATGCGAATTTAGATGAAAAGAAGTCAAATTATTTAACCTTCGGCATTTTAGCGGAAACTAGCCGAACAACATCGAAATTTACTTTCGAAAGTTTACAAAAATCACAAATAATCATACGAACCTAACGGCGCTTTCGTTTTTCGAATCGGAGCTCATTCGTCAAAACCGAGCTTGAAAATCTCTTTTTAATATTTATCGCCAATAAAAACTGAAACCTTCTTCCGATGCCTACCAAACGAGGTCTGATTTAGCTCAAATTTTACAGACAGGGTCTAATGGACATTACGAATATTTTAAAATTATCGGCACACCAATCGGAGTCCTAACTTTCGAAACGACTGACCGAGGTCGTTTCATTCTCCTCCACTTAAACTCTCGTTCGTCCTCGAATGAGCCTAAATCTAAAGCAAGATTTACGCAGATAACAAGAGAACTTGCACAACCTTCATAAACTACTTCACGGACATTATCTCATAATTACAGAGTCAGAGTTATAACACGCACATCAAACTCTTGGATAAAACATATTTGGATAATATGATAACATCATTGCCCAACTTATTCGGACTAAGCCGACCCTTTCTCAGTCATGAGAGAGGAGTTTTATATTTTAGAAACAAAGATACACGAAACTTTGAATGGGTTAACATGATTCAGCCGATAATTACCTCTTCGATATACCTTTCGATATAGAACAGGTCGATGGAGCTAAGAATTAGCTTACGCTTCAGCAACGCCTTAGATAATTAATATTATGATTCGGTATCAATTGGAGGGAGACTCCTCCACTTAAAGCATAAACTCATACAACTAATTTGAATAGAAATGGTCATCCTCGCACAACCTGAGTAGGAGAAGTTGTTAGTGTGTCTCTACGCTCTTTATGTTGAACCTCTAGATAATATCGCTTACAGTTGACACGACCCGGAATCCGGTTAGGCCGTGCGGGCACCGGACATCCTCCTCTAGACCCGTCGGGCGAACTCTTACCAATAAAATTAGGAAAATAAATATAATAGTCCATATATAAGGACAAGACTAAAAAAAACACACAGACATATTGTCACTTCTAAGTTGTACGAAAGAAAATTACAGCTAACTACCCAACATACTAAGTTTATGGCTATCTATACTAGACATCTAAGAGTACAAAAGAAGACAAATACCTCCTGAAGGGAGCAAAATGCAACTGAAATAATAACCAATAAACTGGTGGCCATCCCGAATAAAAGCTGGCTCACCCTGACAGCTGAAATCGTCTTCGCTCCTTCACAACGTGGCAAACTCAATCCTGGAGCGAACCTGCCGAAACGAAATTGATAGACATGAAACTAACAACAAACAAGGGTGAGTCAAAAGGACTCAATAAGTGGGGCAGACTAGCCACATCAAAGAATAGGATAGCTAGCCAGGGAGAAGAAAAACAGATAAACTAAATCCATCTTATTTGAACTATAAACAGGCAAAGCCAAATAATAATTGAAAACACGTATGGAATCATAAACAGCCAGGGACATAAGGTAGACAGAACATATAGATATCCTGAACATGTCGACAATCAGAAATACATCCTGTTGCGGCGTGCAACCCGATCCATATATTCATACTGTTGCGGCGTGCAACCCGATTCGTATATTTATACTGTTGCGGCGTGCAACCCGATCCGATCCATGTATTTATATTGTCGCGACGTGCAACCCGGGATACGAACCAGAAATATATAGGCAAACTGAGATATGGTATACATACCGCATATATAAAACACAACACGATAGTTACCCAACAGTCAGCACGCGGTGCAATGAAATGGAATGAATGCAGTATGATGCAATAGTGTCACATGTGCCAAATAGATGGAGCGGAATCCTACTACTCCGGGGGCGGAATCCTCCTACCCTCAATATGATGCAATGGAGCGGAATCCTCCTGCTCCGAGGGCGGAATCCTCCTACCCTCAATATGATGCAATGGAGCGGAATCCTCCTGCTCCGAGGGCGGAATCCTCCTACCCTCAATATGATGCAATGGAGCGGAATCCTCCTGCTCCGAGGGCGGAATCCTCCTACCCTCAATATGATGCAATGTGCATACGAATGCAACATGATGCAATAATAACCAATCACCAGCGCGGGACTCTCATCGACAGCTGGAAAGTATATACCAACTCACATCCAAAGTACAATACTCAAATTCTCAATGCAATACCAATAACAGGACATAATATATAATATAGAATATAAATCCAAATCTAAGGCGTAATGAGTACGCCTATCGGTAGCTACACACGTAAGGAACACGTGGTAGAAAATCCACGAGGCCAGGTGCCTCCAAAGAAATGGATATAACCACTTACCTTGTTACAAAGTTAGTACATCCACTCAATAACCGCTTGTCCTTTGGTTTCATTGCCAAACGATCCCACTCTATTCAATAAGCAGAAAAATATATCAAATTAGGCTAAAGGCTTCATTCCTCACATCTTAGGGCAATCCGGTTAAGAACCTGATACCCTATTCGCATACGCAATACGCAGGCCAGGCCTATATACAAGGTTTAAGGTCACATAACCAAACCCCAAATAAATTACATTTATATGTTGCCCATAACTCACTGAGTACCAATATATAATCAATTTCATTATCGGGGTCCTTTAGACCCTTTAAACTATCAATTTACGTCATTAGGGCGATGTCTAATATCCTTATTTTTACCGTAAAAATATATTCAAATATATGTAATAAATTCAAGTAATATATTAAGATCATTACCTGAATGTTCTAGGGTGAAAATACTATTTTTCTCCGGCCCCTTTTCTCATTTTCTGGCATTTTTTTCCACTGCGTTATTTCCTTTCCTCTGTTTCAAAAATGAGTTATGTTTATGTTCCTCAAATCAATTGTACTGATATATACATGTTAGGCACCGCCTAACATTTTCCAACTTTCATTCTTTTCTCTTCTTTTTTTTTCATAAATTCGCTGCTTCGGTAAAAATTAAAACGGTGCCCTATGATATTCGAAATAATTCCAACTTTTGCATACAAGTTGTAAAAAATATATGTAACATACTTGCGAAGGCGGATCTCCAATCAGACTCCCGAAACTCAAGATGCGAATTTAGATGAAAAGAAGTCAAATTATTTAACCTTCGGCATTTTAGCGGAAACTAGCCGAACAACATCGAAATTTACTTTCGAAAGTTTACAAAAATCACAAATCATACGAACCTAACGGCGCTTTCGTTTTTCGAATCGGAGCTCATTCGGCAAAACCGAGCTTGAAAATCTCTTTTTAATATTTATCGCCAATAAAAACTGAAACCTTCTTCCGATGCCTACTAAACGAAGTCTGATTTAGCTCAAATTTTACAGACAGGTTCTAATGGACATTACGAATATTTTAAAATTATCGGCACACCAATCGGAGTCCTAACTTCCGAAACGATTGACCGAGGTCGTTTCAACAGTGTCAACCAAAGCCATTTTAGTTCCATGTTCATGTTTTTTGCCTAGTTTGATGGGTCAACAAAGAATAGACTAAAAAAAAGGACGAATGTTGTTGCCTGATGGGGTCTACTAACGCTTGAGAATTGAAGACAAGAATTTGTGTGTCTAAGTATAGCTGGAGTGAACCCATTGACATATGAAGCTACTCCTGCATAATGGTCACTATTGCGATATTATAATTAAAGGTCAAAGGTTCGAACCTGGCAAAAGTGTGCCAGCTTATTTTTCAATTACTTCATATTTAATTACTCTTGCTATGTAGCCAAATTTTTTTATATTTTTTATACGTTATTACTGACACTATTGAATTTTGATTTGCTCTATTTGATCCTTCAATTACTCTTGCTATTTAATAAAATTTCTTATATCTTCTATATGTTATCACTGATAGTAATGAGTTTTGATTTGCCTTATCTGATCCTTCAATCACTTATAGTAATGAACAATTGAAGGCACCTTGGGTGACATACAATCATATACAATAATATATACATACAATATTTTTAATAAAATTAGGTATATTTTCCTCTATAAGAACATATAGTTTTTGATCAAACAATACAAATTTTTATTCAACCAAATTAATAAGATAAATAAGGACATTATATTGGTTCTAGATTAGATGTGTCACGACTAAGAATATTATTTCGAGCTTGAAATAAGATACTATTTCGTTGTTTTTAAGTTAGTGACAATTCATGTAAAATTTTAACTTTGAGTTATTTTTCAATTATTTAAATTTAATTTAAATGAATATGAAAAATTTTAAAAATTTATACTTTGTGCTTTGCTCGAACTAGCGCATGCGTATTACAAGTATTTACGTATATATTAATTTAATAAAATATTTTCCTCCATAGGTTATGTTGGGATTCGATTAAAAAAGTTTTATAACTTTCCTAACAAAAAACACTTTATTTTTCTAAAAGATAGGTTTCAAATAAATGCAAAAAATGAACAAACTGATTTTTTTTTTTTTTAAATAGCTTTTACCCTTTTTTCTTTCATGAAGGATATAATAGGCTCAAAAAACGTAGAAAGTGTCCATAATGCCCTCAATTCCATAATAAAATGACTTAATTATCCCCAGTATGGTCATTAGTGCCAAGAAAAGTATAGTCACATAGCATTTTCCTTCATTTTATTGGAGAAAGTTACTTCAGGTCGTTATTATCATTTAAGGAATTAAACTCCCATACTATGTATGTTAATTTCCTGTGTACAGAACTATAAAAGCATAAACTTCTTGATTTCAAAGATGGAGAGTGGTAAAATAATAATTCTGCAACAATTTTATATAAACCATTGGATTGGTGTAGGGGGCTTCAGATGTCACAGTCAAGTTAACAATAGCTATTCTTGAATTATAGTATGAGTTTTTCCACGTGTATTTTTATATATATTCTTTATCAATTAATAGTCCATAAACTTTGCTATAATTACCACACACCACAAGAATAGTAACTGAATTAAACTGGAGAACAAAGGTAAAATCAGACATAGCTTTAGATAAAGGATTTTTTACATAAAAGTGCAAGTTTTAGAGCTTAATTACAAAACATAGCAATATTTTAGTAAAATTAACATATATAGAGGAAAAAATAAGACAATTACAAACATAACAAAAAAATAGCAATATTTTCCCATAACATACCAAACCCTTACATTCTTTCTTATATTTTCCCAACTATCACTTTTGCTCCTCCTACTTCTCCCTATTTCACTTTTCCTCCCACCATTTCCCCCCAATTTTACTTTTACTCCTCTCATTTTCCCCAATTTCACCTTTTCCCATCCATCCTCAATGTATCTCGTTGAATCTCACTATTTCTGCACCGTATCAACTATTTCAGCACTGTATCTCAACTGTTTCTGCAGCAATTATTTCTGCATCGTTTCAACTCTTTCTGCAACACCGTATCTAACTGTTTCTGCACCGTATCTAACTGTTTCTGCAGCACCGTATCTAACTGTTTCTGCAGCACTGTATCTATCTGTTTCTGCACCGTTTCAACTGTTTCTGCAGCACCGTATCTAACTGTTTCGACACCGTTTCAGACTGTTTCTGCAACACCGTATTTAACTGTTTCAACACCGTTTCAGGTTGTTTCAGCACCGTATCAAAGTGTTTCTGTACCGTTTCAAGTTGTGTTCAGCACTGTATCAAACTATTCTGTACCGCTTTAAGTTGTCTAAACATGTAATTACACTCTCAAATCATCTATACCTAATTACACCCATACAACTTGTTATATTAATTGACGAGTCAATGTAAGTATTGCAGGTTTGCCTTCTTTGCTTATGAAATATCACTAGCTTTCCCACCACAAATGGCGTACACTGTAGCTGCTTATGCCATCCTGTAAAATGTAGCTTCTGCATTTTTACCTCTTTTGTATTGCACCATCCATTGCAGTACTTGACATCATTGCATCACTTGTCTTCTAACTCCTTACCAAACGAGCAACATGGTCCACACTTCAGCTGATATGTGATTCAGAAAAAATCAATGATCAATACTCTCCATGGTATTAGTGCATACAGGGCAGGAAGTATCGATCGCATGCCCCAACTAGCAAGTCTGGCCCGTGTATAAAGTTTTCCATGCGCTACTAAATTTGCCATAATTAGGAGCTTCTGGATTACTACAAGTCAATCTTCTCCGGTCTACTTTGGTCTTTGGGTTTAGCACCAATAGTGGCAGATTCATCGGCTATGAATAGCATACTAGTTTACCAATCTAACGAAGAAAAAATCACGATTCTCGATTCTCACAAGCTTATGGGAGCTAGTGGTGAAGCCGGCAACAGGTTCAATTTCCTAGATTCAATAGTTGTATTCTACTTTTTTGAATTTTTGTATGTTGTTGGTGAATTTACAGAGCCCAATTTACAGAGTATGTACAGAAAATATGGCTTTGTATCAGTTTCGTAATGAGGGTGGGGTGAATGGCGCTGGGTGGTGGGGGTAGCGGTGGGGGTGGGGTGATGGAGAAAATGTGGCTTTGTATCAGTTCCGTAATGGGGGTGGGATGAATGGCGTTGGGGGTGGTGGGGTAAGCGGTGGGGTTGGGGTGATGGAGGAAGAGAGTGAGATGTTGTAATTTGGGGAAATGAAATTGAAATTTGTTGATTGGTGTAAAATGTGCTAATAAAGTATTGCTATACCTTGTAATTTGAAAAATATTGCTAGTTTTTTGTAATTAAGTGATCAAATTTGTATATTAGTCTAAAAAACCACATACTTTTCGAGAAAAAAGCATCTAGGTAATGGGCTTTTTAAGTTAATTCAGTAACAGACTCCAAATTTTACCATGCAGTATACAACATCCCTAACCAATAGGTAAGCAAATGAAAGCATACTAATTGGAAACACCGCAAAGATCCCTCTGTAGGAAAGCACACATGTTGACCTCCTGTGTTATTCCCCTTTATAAAACTGGAGAACAGGGATAAAATCAAGCTTAGGTGTTTAGATAAACACCACACACTTTTCGAGAGAAAGCGTCTAGATAATGGGGTTTTTAAGTCAATTCAGTAACATAATCCAAATGTTACTACTCATCGTACAACATCACTAATTAGTAGGTAAGCAAATTAAAGCATAGTAATTGGAAAATACCGCAAAGATCCCCTTGTCAGCAAGCACACATATTGACCTACGAACTGTGTGCTTAATCCCCTTTATAAGATAGTATTTGTGTTAGAAGGCCTGTACCAAGGTCAAAATTTACTTTTATTTAGATATTTATAGGATTTTTATACTATGTACACATGGAATCCAAAGTATACACTCGAACTACCCATTAAAAATTATACTACATATTCGATTGAAAGTATTTATACGATCTACCCATTTTTACGGTATAGTCTTTACACAGTATACCTTATGGTATACCTGATTCACACATTTTCAATGTATACCTTCATGGTATACTGAGCGTATAACTTTATGGTATATGACATAAATTATGGTATATAATCCGGATGGTAAGGGGGTAAATAGTTTCTGGGTATTTTTTGTAAATATGAAATTGATGGGTAGTGGCATATAAATATTTTGATTTTGATGGATATTTTCGTAAACAACCCTTATTATTTTTCTCTTTGTTCATTACTTGAAGGGCTTCTAAATTTTTTAAAATAGGTTAACGAATTCAGTACTCTAAATTTCTATCTAAAAAATATATTTTATTATTTCACTTAAGATGTCACAGTTTATTTTTCATTACAAAAGTTATTTAATTTTTGTCATTTCACCCAAAATGTAACTCAAGTCGGGAAGTAATATATCTAGCTACTTTTTTTTTTGAAATTTTTGTTCATCTACTTTGTGCATTTCGAAGTTGTAACAATTTTTTAGCTACTATGCAAGAATTGGATATATGCCAATTAGGAGACCTAAAAGTGGCTATTTAGTTGCTAACCTGTGGAAGAACCGTCTATATTTCTATTAAAAACCATGAAATTGGCTACGCCATCAATAGGCTATAAAAATGGCTATTTGTTTCAGTAAGAGCAAATCATGTTTCGTAGTAGTAAAAATTTCGCCCAGAGGCCACTTTTAACACTGGTATTTAGTTTGAGGCCACTTTTTTCAGTGGCTTTACACTAGAGGCCACTTTTGTGGCAGTACACTAAATAGGGCATATTTAAAAGTCCAAATTACCCCTCATCTTTTCTGAATTGACAGGGGTTTTTAAAAACCCTTCTTCTTCATTTTAACCGTTCATTTCATGCATTTTAACTTTTTTCTTCTTCACTGAATCTTCATGCACAAATCACCTTCAAATGTAGAATAGTTAACGAACTGAATTTTAGTTGCATTACGTAAGTTGAATTACATTTCTCTCTTCACCTTTGCATTTTCGCAGGTATAACATTTCTCTCTTTTCATATACTACTTTTTTGTATTTTTTTTGTTGTATTTTTTTGTGAAATATGTTGTTGTTAAGTTAAGTAACGTTATTTAAGTTTAAATTTGTATGTTTTTTGCGTATTTAGTAGTTAATTTTTATTCAAGTTCAAGTGTGTGTGTAGTAAAGTTATGTGTGTGTGCGTGTCTCTGTGATCGCCGTGTGTGTGTGCGTGTGTGTGTTTGTGTGTGTGATTGACTGAATTTACGTTTGTGTGTGATGGACTGAAGTTCCACTAGGATTGAACTTCTGTCTCCAGTGATTGAAGTTTATTCCTAGTGGACTGAAGTCCTCCCCCCCTCCCCAATGCGTGTGACTCAGTGTGTGTGTGTTTGTATGTGTTTGTGTGTGTTTGTGTGTTGTGGACTGAACTTCTGTCTCTGTGTGTGTCTCTGTGTGTGTGTGAGACACATACTGTGTTTTTTGCTTTGAGATGGTGCTTGTGCCAGTATGTGTCACAATGTCACCATTGCATTAGGTAGAAAGCAGTGTTTTGAAAAGCGGTCGCTTCATCGCTTAAAGCGCTCGCTTCATGCTTCAGTCACTTCACTGAAGCGCTCGCTTCATGCTTCAATCGCTTCACGCTTCAGCACATGAAGCGTGCGCTTCATTGAACACGGTTGGAATAGTGCAGCTTCCAGTTTTGACTTATCTTTCCAATCTGTGAAGGAATATCTTCACTTTCTGATTGCACATTATAGGCAGAAGGACCAGTTTTTCTTTTTTTGTAATCTTGAGGGTAGGCATTTAGTTTCCAGCCGCCATTTAGTCAGTTTGCAGAAATCACAGTAGAATTTCTTTGCCTGTCTCTTGAATTTTTGATTTCCCTGGTTTCCTCTGACCTTAGTGTACATTGCACCCTGATTCAAGTTGCCTATAGCTGGAGCATCACCAAGAACTTATGTATGTGTGTATGCTCAGTCCACATAGGACAGATGTTCATTCCTAGTGGACTGAAGCCTATCGCCCATATGTGTGTGACTCAGTGTGTGCTCTCAGCCTACTATTATTATACTTCTGTCTCCAAGGAATGAACTTCTGTGTGCGTGCGTGCGTGCGTGTGTCTGTGTGTATTCTCAAACCTTTATTTTTATTTATTTTGTATGTGTGACTGATATTTTTTTTATTGTTAGCTTTTTGCAATATGGATGCTGGAATGGAAGGTAATCTAGTGTATCCATTTGACCGCTGGTTCAACATGAATGCATATTGGCAAGGGGAGCACAATTTGGATAATATCATTTCAAATTTCAGTAAAGCACAGCGTAAGAAGCTTTCAGATGGTGTGTTTGGAAGCTTTCTGAAGTTGCAGTCGTACAAAACTTCTATGAGGTTACTGCATTGTTTGTTATTGTCACGTATTGTGAGAAGTGATCCGAATAGATTAAGTTTTAATATTTTTGGTCATGTCATCCATTTTGGTCCTGAAGAATATCATGTTTACACTGGTTTGAGGTTTTCTGCAAACCGTGAGGAGTTGTTTGATGGACCTGCTATAAATATGGATCAGAGGCTTCTGAAGCAGTACTTTCGTGGCAAAAGCAATCTTCAGGTGTCAGACGTTCGTAAATTTTTAGTATCAATGATCACGGCATCTCTGGTTGATGAAGATGATGCAGTGAAGATTGCAGAGTTTTATATTTTGCAGTCAATCATTTTGTGTTCTAACAAAAAAACAAGCTTGGTTGAAGTGCATTACTTGGATATCATTGACAACGAGTATCTGTGTAGAGTTTATCCTTGGGGCAGTGCGGGTTTTGAAGCACTAGTTAACTCTGCAATGAGACCTCTCAAAAGTGGTGTGAATTACTATGTGCTGGGATTTCCGTTTGTGTTATGCGCTTGGTTTCTGGATTTATTTCCAACACTTCGTTCTAACTTTTGTACATATAATGGTCATGGCTTCCCAAGGATGGTTAGGTTTATTAGTTTCAAAAATCCTCAGTATAACACTTTGGTTGATCAGTATTTTCATAATGTAAATGTTAGTTTCTATATCTGTGTCTGTGTGTCTGTGTGTGGTTGCTCAAGTTCTTTACCCTCATGGACTTGAATTTCTATCCTAATGTACTGAACTTCTTCAGCCTTACTGAAGTTCTATCATTATGTACTGAACTTCTCTTCCATCTATGTATCTGTCCTCATGGACTGAACTTTTAAAATAGTACCAATTGAAGTTCAGTCCATGAGGACAAAACTTCTATTTCTGCATATAAAACTTTTATTCTTATTTTACTGTGGTACTAATATATTTCTCATGGTTTTTTTTTTTATTATAGAGTTTTGACAAATTTAAAATGGTTCCAATTGTTCTGTCTGAGGAAGAAAAAAGGTCGGTGGAATTGAATGTGACAGAAGCAGGTCCTGTTGTACCTGTTGTTGCATGTAAACTTTTAAAAGGAAAAGAAGTTGTTGAAGATAGTGAGGATACGTGTGATGATTTTGAGGTTGGTGGGGCTCAGATATATCATGGTGGTGCTGAGAGTGAAGATATTGCTGAGACTGAGACTGAGGATGGTGGTGCTGAGAGTGAAGATATTTCTGAGACTGAGGATGGTTCTGATACTGAGGATGGTGGTGGTGAAACTGAGGATGGTGGCGCTGAGAGTGAAGATGTTGGTGGTGAGACTGAGGATGATGATCATGTGGGTGAGGGTGCTTGTGATGATAGGCAGGATGCTCGACATGTTGTAGAGCTTGATCAAGATTTAGTTAATGCAATTGTTAAAGTGAGTTTTTCAAGTATCATGTGCATTCATCTTTTTCTGTTTTTATTTTAATTGAATATTTTTATCAGTTCTATTGATTTTTTTTTTGTTTTTGCAGAAGGTGAATATAAAATTCCGGAAGAGGATGCGTAGTCAGCGACGGCGCATAAGGGAGTATATTCGTGGTGTAGATAACAAGGTTCGTTGTGTAGATGACAAGGTTCGTTGTGTAGATAACAAGGTTGATTGTGTTCTGGATTTTATGAAGAAGTTTGCTAAGAATTTTGAGGAAAAGGAAGGAAGTTGGAGGAAAGATGTTAGTGGAAGAAGGGGCAAGGAACAATCTGGCAGCTTTCGTAATTCCTTACACTTGTATTCATGTGGAGGCAATGCTAGTGATGGAAGGAAGAGAAAGTCTTCTCCAGATGTAAGAAAAGACTTCAGTCATGGCGCTGTATCCGGGAAATCAAAATCTCCTTCAGATGACAGACAAGACTCCAGTGAAGGCAGTGTAGTTAGGAAATCAAAAAGCTGTTCAGATGTAAGAAAAGAAGTTAGTGGTGGTGGTGCAGGTCTAAATTCAGTTATACAATTGCATCGAGCGTTGCAAGGTGTGTTTGTCAATGAAACGCCTAGACAAATTCATGAAAATATTGATAGTGAATTAGACATGTTTGGTGAAATGACTGCGGCACAGAATGAGGTGCTTGAAATTCAATTGCAAGTTATAAGTGGAGAGCTTGATTTGTCGACACCTCGCTTGCTCCCTCAGGATATGCTTGTGGAGAAATCAGGTACAACTTCTGCACCCATCCAACCAAAAACCTATGAAAGGAAAATGAAGAAGTTGAAGAAAAATAGTTCACATCCTGATATGCCTACTTTTAATATACTGCCACCGACTCAAGAAAGTGTTAGCGGGGGTTCATGTGATGCTGAAGATACACCAAGAGCTGAAGAAATTCAACAAGATATGTCGAAAAGTCAGCAGCAGGTTGAACTTGGAAAAGAACAAGGAATAATTCTGCAACAGGAGAGGACTGATGACGTTGAAATGGATAATGTTGATGTGAGTTATCAAGCAGCAAGAGAAGAACCAGAAGGGCAGTCGGTCAACGAAACAGTAGAAGAAGAGGTGATTTCGCACGGAAAGGAGATGCATGTTGATGTTGTTATGGAGAATGCTGACAGAAGTAACCAAGTTGAAAGAGATTGGGATATGACTGAAGATCAGCAGGCTCTTGGCTGTCAGTCAATTGATGAAGCACCCAAAGAAGAGGTTACCACAAAGGAACAGGAGATGCCTCTTAAGATTGTTATGGAGAATGCCGAGGCTATTGAGCAAACAAGAAGAGAAGTTGATTTGACTGAACAACAGACTTTCGAAAGTCTTTTGGACAAACAACAGTCAGTCGGTATAGCGGGCAAAGAAGAAGTAATGACTCAGGAACAGGAGAAAGAGGAGCTGAATGAAGAACAATAGGCTGACGGAATTGTTGTGGGCAAAGGTCAGTCGGTCGATGAAGCAGGTAAACAAGAGATGCTTACACAGGAACAGGAGAGGCCTGTTCCGATTGTTAGGGAGATTGCCAAGTCAAGTGACCAAGCCCCTGAAAGTACTAAAGTAGAACAGTCGGAGCAGCAAGGTCTTCTGGGCAAAAGGGACCGAAAGCCCAGTCAGTGGTTGCTATCTCCATATGATACCAAAAGGACTAAAAAGAAGACAACTGACTGGAAGGGTAATTACAGACGTAGTTGTCCATTCCACCACTTGACGATTAGTCCAGCAGTGTTGGAAGAGTTTAAATCTGTTTTGCTATTTCAAAGAAATGGCACTAAACTTGACCAGTAAGTCTATTTGTATTTTTTTATGATTTCTTGTCTGTAGTTTTTTAAGTTCAGTGCATAGTGGATGAATTTGGAAACCTATAGTTCAATCCCCTATGGACTGAACTTCTTATCCCATGAGTTCTGCCCCTATGGATTGAGGTTCTGTGTATATGGAGTAAGTTCTGTCTGTTAGAATTGAACCTCAGTCAACAGGCCATGGACTTTTTGTCCACAAGGACGCGAAAAGTTCTGTCCCCTATAAGATTGAACTTCATTGCCTATGATATTCTTAAGTTCATTCCTGATGGAAAAGTAACATGTGTTTTGTATTTTATATCTTTTTAATTAGGAACAACCGTGCTTGTTATATACACAATAATGATTACGACAGTAATCCATATCAGTTGGAAACAATCAAGCCAGACAAGCAGTGGTTTTTGGAGTTTGTAGATGTTGCCTACCCTTTGACTGATAATGTTAGTGCATATTCCGTTCTTTGGTTTGTTCCGTGTTCGTTATTCTGTGTATTGACTAAACAGGTTCATTTTTTGCAGCATATCGATGTTGCTATGTATTATCTTAGGAAGAGGGCATGCTACCATTTCTTCCAGTTTCCTCATACACTGTCAATTACTGATCTTGTTTTTGATAGTTATATGTGCTCTATTTATGAGTCAGAATTCAAAGACAAAAGTAGACCAGGTGATGAAATCTGGCTTGACGGTATTGGACAGTATATGTGCGATTACCTTCATGGCCTGGAACGGAGGTGTTCAATCCCCTGGGGTGGAGTTGATAAACTGTATTTTCCGTGCCGATTGCAAGCAGCACCTGGTGAAACGGTGACACATTACTTTTTGGCAGTCTTTGATTTGCACGACAAGAAAATACATGTATATGATTCCATGGTAAAAAAAAAAAGAAGCCACCAGCAGACAAATTCGACCACATCAAGGCTTATGCTGTTGTGCTCCCACATCTTTTCAAGTATGTCAACTTCGGGTCTCTACATGATTCTTTCAAAAACGACAAGTTCAATGCTGCCTATAAAGCTCATTGGGTACTATCACCGAATCAACGAGATCAGTAAGTCTTGTCATTTTTGTGCAATTTTTAGTGCAAATTTGATATAGTTGACTGAACTTATAACCCCCTGCCTACTTATGTCTTACTCTTTGTTTTGGTGCCTCATTTTTTAGGACTAGTTGTGGCGCTTTTGCAATATGGTATGCTGATCTACTGACCAGAGGTAAAAGTGTTGACAAGGTTCAACCAGATCAAATTCATCATTACAGGGAGCGGTTTGGTTGTCAGCTTTGGGCTCATGGTCGTGCAAAGGCTAGGGATGGATTTGAGACTCCACCTGAATTTGTTGAGCATGATTATGGGAAACATAATGACGACATGTGTCAGTTGTAGATATTTTTGTTTTTATCTTCAGAATTCCTAGTAATATTTTTTGTAAAGTTTTTTGGTGAAACAGATATTTTGTACAGATGAACAGATTATTATGCATAGATTTATGTAAATGCCATTTTTGTTGCAGTGAAGTTTTTTACCATTAAGCACTTAAATTCTATTCTCATGGAGTGAACTTTTTTTATACCCCCTATGTGTTGTGTGTGTGTGTGTGTGTGTGTGTGTGTGTGTGTGTGTGTGTGTGTGTGTGTGTGTTCAGTTCACCAGGGATGAATGTCTGTCTCCAATTGATTGAAGTCCACAGGATGGACTGAAGTTTTATCCTTATGACGAAAGTTTTACATCAACTCTGTGTGTGTGTCTGTTTTCAGTCCACTAGGGACTTCTGTCTCCAAGGATGGAAATTCAAAACCACAAGGACTGAATTTCTACCACACATAGGTTGGACTTCAATTTATATGCCCTCAATTTCAGTCTACAGGGGGGACTGAAGCTTTATCCTCAGAGACAGAAGTATTATCTTCATTGATGGACTGAACTTCTATCATCATTGATTGAACTTTATTACGCTCATTGTGACTGTTCAATATCTATTTACCTGTTATGGATTGGTTACTTTTGAACTATAAGTTGCAACTTTTAAAATGTTATTGTGCCTTTTGAACTATAAGTTGCGACTTTTAGTATTTTATTGTACCTTTTGAACTACAAGTTGCAACTGTTATTGATTTTTTTCTATAAATACATAACTGACTGTTAATTCTTATCATCTTATTATTTTTAGTATTATCTATTTTGAGATTTCTAAACTTCAGGTGCAAGAATGTCTGAAAGTAGTGTAAATCAACCACCACAAGCAGAACAATCAGGTGCACCAGGGTTCGCCCTAGTACCAGGATTTGCACCAGTAGCAGTAGGCATTCCAAATAATATACAATGGGAGATTGCAGTCCTAAGGCGTCAGATGCAGGACCAGGAGAGTGCAATACAGGAAATGCGAAATGATATTTTGCATATGCGTAACTTCCAAAGGCTACAAGTGCGAATGATCACCCAGGGTATTGAAGCTATAGCAGCACATGTTCGTTTTGATCTTTATGCTCTTCCACCACCATCTCCATAACTGAATATGTATGAAGTTTCTATGATGTAGAGTTTTTTATAAGTTCTGTGCCTATATATGTAACAACAGTTATTAATGTTTAATGTTAATTTTTTACATTTACATATATTCCAAGTATAGCAGCCCATGAAAATAGGAGTTCTATCCATGATGAGTTGTGTTTTACTTAAAGACAGATCTTCTAATCGAGTTATTTCAATTTGAAACTTAAAATCCTCATGGACAGAACTTCAGTCCATGATGATAGAAGTTCTGTTCCATGTTGATTTAAGTTCTATGTTTACTTAAACAAGGAGCTTCTAATCCTCATCGACAGAAGTTCTGTCCATGAGGATGCTTCTACTTCAGTTATTTTCAGTTAATAATGAGAGATTCAAATATATAGAACATAATTAGGTTAAAGTTGATATATAAAAATAGATATTGTCATAACAAAACAAACAGTACTGCATAAAGGAAAACAACAAACAACTACTAGAATTATTCAATTAAAATTGGATTGTCTGCTGATGCTCCACCATCATCATCATCATCATCATCACTGCTTAAATCATCATCATCATCTTCTCCTTCACCAGCCTGATTGTTTATAAGAGAAACACCAAAAACAACAGATGGAACACCGTCGATCATCTCGTGCCATAGGTGATCAAAACGAAGCGTTTGACCTATTCTGAAGCCTTTCTTAATAAGCATAGCCTTCCAACCGTTACACAGCCTTGCGTGCCTCCCAACTTTGAAGTTCATCAAATGTACATCATCATCTCCATCGTCACAAATTATGCATGCCAGTCCATTTATACTTGGCAGCCTCTGCTTCCAATTGTCTGGAAAGATCTAAAAGCAACAATATTTCACAGTTAATAAACAAAATCACAAAAGACTGAAAATTTAAATGAAAAATATAAAAAATACTCTGGTTATTTCTTTTAACATACAAAATCATCTCTATTATAGTAAGAAGATGTTATTTTTTTGTTGAAACTTCCTAGTTCCTCCACGCGGTTGTTTTCATCTGCCATATTTTGTTTTCTGACAAAAAAAACTGTGTAGTATGTATCAGATGAAGAGTGAATAAATTTTGTAGTTTCCTTTAACTGCAAAGGGGGTATTTATAGTTAAAAAATCAGTAACTGCCAAGTGGATTGTCTTCACAATTTTCTGTACTGTTATGGTTTCTATGGTTCATTAAATGTAGTCAAAGAAGTTTATGTTTTCTATGTTGTTACAGTTTCTGTACAGTTATGTTTCCTATGGTGTTACAGTTTTCTGTACAGTTATGCTTTTTATGGTTTTACAGAAACTGTACAGTTATGGTTATTAATGGCAGTTTTTGACCTGAACTTCAGTACCCTTCCATTGACTGAACTTCACTAACCAGCTATGGACTGAACTTCACTACCCCTCAATGGGACTGAAATTGCACTGCACTTTATGTATTTTTTTTTATGAATTGCAGTTTTTGACTGAACTTCACTCCCCTTATTGAATGAACTTCAGTACCCACTAATGGACTGACCTTTAGTACCCCCTCATGGACTGAAAAATGCAGTGCAGTTGTTAAATCATACTGGGATTATGTAGTTTTTTTTATTAATTGCAGTTTTTTGACTGAATTTTACTCCCCCCTCATGGACTGATATTGCAGTGCACTTGTTAAATCCTACTGGGGTCATGTATTCAGTCAACTGTGTAGTTAAATCCCAGTGGGGACATGTATTCTGTCAGTTGTGTTGGGATAGACTACAGAACAAAAGAAGAAAGAATCTTCAGCTTTTTCAAACAGTAAAATAAAATGACAACACACAAAAATACAGAATATCTTTTCTATAATTATAGCAATAGAAATAGACCTTACTATTATTGAAGTGAACAACCAAATAATTTTTGTTTCTAAGATGGCAGCATTCATTGATGCAGTTTTGACTCAATTCGATACCGAATCAGATCAGTTTGTAAGTTATTCATACAATTTTTGTCTTTCAAAAGTATTATTTTTGTTATTTTTTCTTATAAAATAACAGAGTTCTTTTTTTTTTTGTTGCAAAGGTTTTGCCAGCATTGTTGGCAATTATGCTTCCCAGACGTAATGTTCCGGCAACTGTAATTTGCCGTGGTACTCATTTCCGGATGAATTACCTAAAAGTGGGAAGAGAAAGGTGGTTCTCTAATGGATGGAGGGAGTTTGTCCGTAGTAATAATCTTGTAGTAGGAACTAGGATACTTTTTGGAGTTGTTGAATCCTCAGATCGTGTGGTTTTAAGTGCTACTATTTGGCAGGATGTTGCTGAACCTTTAAGTTCCAGTTCTAGTAGTGTGTCTGATGTTGAAGATGCTTGATAAGATAACGTCTCTGTGTTGTCTGTTATGTTTTGTTGGTAATAAATTGTGAGTTTTATAGATTTTTTTTTGTTTTTCAAGTTCACCAATGCTGCAACAATGAGTTTGAACTTTGGACTGAAAGTGTTTCGAATTCAAATACTAGTATGAAACTAATTAACATACAGACAGATAAAAAAAATAAACTGCAATCCATTCAGAGTTTGAATACCTTCATTATCTTGAATGTTGGATAAGAAACTATCAGCAATTTGAATATCTTCATTTATTTCTGCACCATCATCCACAGCCAAGCAATTTCATGAAACAAAAAGAAGTTAGAAAATCAAATTAGTAGGAGGGACATATTTAGTAAAAAAAAAATTATGTATAATGAAGGAATTAGCAGTACCTATATATCCTTGAATAGGGTCGGGCTACTGGAGTATTTATGCATGAGGTTCTATCATGTCCGCTGAGTTTGCATCGACTACATTTGTTTCCTTTGACTCGTACAGCCTCAGCAATCGGGATGTATCTCTTTGTTTTCCTTCTTCCTCGTTGTATTTTGACATTAGGAGTCTCTATCCTCTGGCTTTTCACGGTATCTGGTACAGTCCAAGAGCTTTTGTGCCCTATCATATTCACCTCACCTTGATATGCGTTAAACCAAAACTCTCGTGTATACCATTTTGAGCAGAACTTAGATTTCAGCAGGCATCTTTTCTCAATGCATGCAATTGCATGTACACATGGGAGTTCATCAGTCTGGAATTGAAGACAGTCACAGGTCCTCTTCTTTAAGTCGACGTTGAAGCATTTTCCTTCATCGTGCACATTGAATGTTGCTGTACCTGTGGGGAATACCTATTTGAAATGAAAAATAATAACTTTTGTGAGTCAGCACAGATGTTATTTAAAATCGGCTATTAGTACAGTTCATGAGTACAGTTCTAACGGACTGATTGGAGTTCAAATCATATGGACTGAAGTTCAATCCCACAAGGATCGAACTGTCTGTACTTGAACTTGCTTAATGTTATGGACTGAATTTTGTATCAACAAGTATTTTGAACTCCACCCACCAGTGGTTACAAACAGAAGTGCTATCCTCAAAAGGTTGAACCCCCTCCCCCTTTTTTTTTTACTGAAGTTCCATTCACAGTCCTGAATTTTCAGTCTATCTTTATTTGTATTTTTTATACACTATTAGGATTGCATATTTGGCGCTCTATACTTACATTCATTGTGAAGGCCAGTTGAATCTTCTTGTTCAATTCATCTTCTGCCCACCTTGATAAGCTATGAAAAGTCTCTTGAGCAGTAGTTCTTCTTTCACAAAACCATTTCTGCTTCTTAAGAATGATTAAATCCAATAGGCTTAAAATGGGCAACTCTCTTGCTTCAAGTAATGCAGAATTCATCGACTCAACTATATTTGTTGTAAGCATATCATATCGCCGCCTCGGTGAGTAAGATCTAGCCCATCTTTCAGGTGGTTCTTCCATTATGTAGTTGTACGTGTTTCTATCCATTCCCTCTAATTCGGACATGAAATAATGAAAGTCTTCACGCTTATAAGCTCTTGCAGCAGTTTGAAACAGACTTATCACTGTGGTTCTCACGTTCTTTTGGTTTAGATTCTTTTCAAAGTGGTAGATGCAGATACCATGGTGGCTATCAGGATAAACTTGTGCAATTCCATGCGCGATTGATTTGTTTCTGTCGATAAAAACACCAGTTCAGAACGAGTACCTATTGTCCTTCGCAGCTCAGTATAGAACCAAGTGTAAGCTTCATTATTTTCAGAGTCTGCAATCCCATAAGCTAGAGGGAAGATTTGATTATTTGCATCTTTTGCTACAGCAATGATGAGAACACCTAGATATTTCGCCTTCAGAAATGTTGCGTCTACTGCTATCACTTGTCGACAATACCTCCACCCGTCTATTGATGGCTTGAAAGCAACAAACATATACATAAACCTGAAACATTTTAAAAAATTCTTAGGAAGTTTTCAATTTCCGTATAGCAATCGAACTCACTTTTGAGAAATGCTTACCGATTAAGACTGTCTATCTTTAGATTTGTGTGACCGCCTGGATTTCTCTCTTTCAGAACATGCAAGTATGAAGGGAGCAGATGATAATGCTCCTCAGGCCGTCCCCTAATTAATGCGTTTGCTGCTTGAATTGAACGCCATGCCTTGTGATATCCTATTTCAACCCCGTGTATCCTTCTCATTTCATTGACAATAAATGTTGGTTTAACTTCTGTTCTGTTGTCGCGTATGTTTTCAAGAAAGTATTCACATATCAATGTTGACGTGGCATGTTTTTGATCAGCCTTCTTAACGTCAACGGAGCATGTATGTGTATTCTGAAACTTAATTACCTTAAACAGTAAGGAATATTTTATCCTTCTTGCTCTGATGTTCCAATCACAGTTTAGATCGATGCATTTCAGTTCATATCTCGTTCTATTTGATCTGATAACCTTGAACTCAAAATGCTCCTTGATTGCCATCTTGACAAAACACTTCATCATGGTTTCTTTGGTGTCAAATGTTGAGTATGCTGCTACATCTTTCGATGATACATCTCCTGTTAATATCATCGCTGGAGATTGTTTCTGTTTTACCCTGGACCTTTTCCATTTGATCCTGGCAGCTGGTGTGCTACTAGGGCATTCAAATGTTGGCACTGGTGACTGAAATTGAGTATTGTTTGGTTGCAGTGTTACAGCAATGCCAGGCGTTTCAAGTGCTAGGTTGGAGTCGATCTGCATTATCAAGCCTCCCTCTTGTTGTGGAAGCTCTGTGCACGGAGTATGATTATTTTCAATTGCTTGAATGCAGTCGATTTGTATTATCAGGGTTCCCTCCTGGGGTGAAACTTCTGTACGAGGAGTTTGATTCTCTAGCTTGTCAATCACGAAACGACTATTCTTGAAAGTCGGATCATTCTTCAACAAAAGCATGCATGTCCTCAGTTCTTCTTCTGTAGTTACAAGCATTCCTCTGCTTGAGTCCATTCTAATATCAAACCATATATTGACAGTGCCTGTGAAATGTGTTGCTTCATAAATCTTGTGCATGAAAGTTTTGAATTCGATCATTTCATTAACGAGCACAAGTTTTGTTTCATGATCCATGTACTTGTAATCTTTTGTCCAATTCCCATTGAAAGCAATAACCAAACAAAGTGTATCCATTCTGCAATGAATAAGTAAACCAGAGAAAGAATTGTGTTAGTATGAAGTTCAGTCTTAACAACGATGGCAATAAGTAATCACAAAGTCTTGAGGTTCCTTCTTTCAGTTTATAAAAAGCTTTTTACGGCATGTGGATTGAAGTTCAGTTCATGTGGACTTAAGTTATAGCATAAGGATTGAACCAATGAAGTTCAGTCTTATGAACTGAAGTTCAGTCCTAGTGTGCTGGTAATTAACGCGGCAATGCCAATAAGTAATCGCAAAGTCTTGAGGTTGCTTTTTTCAGTTTATAAATGAACTTTTCACCCCTTAAGGACTGAAATTCAGTCATAATGAACTGAATTCTAGTTCAAACTTCAGTGGTACTATGCTGATAACACGACAATGGCGATACTGATGTTCAGTCATCAACGGCACATCGAGGTATTAAAACTAGTAAATTTTAAACAAATTTCTCTAAATTCAGTTCACATAGATTGAAACTTTAGTCCTAATGCAGCATAACGTAAAATTCAAACGTAAAATACTAATGAACTGAATTTTAGTTCAAACTTCAGTGCTAGTATGCTTATACTTAACACAAAAATGGCGATACTGATGTTCAGTCATCAACGGCACATCGAGGTATAAAAACTAGTAAATTTTAAACGAATTTCTCTGAATTCAGTTCACATTGATTGAAACTCAGTCCTAATGAAGAATAACGTAAAATTCAAACATAAAATACTTAATGAATTGAATTTTAGTTCAAACTTCAGTGCTAGTATGCTTATACTTAACACAAAAAATGGCGATACTGATGTTCAGTCATCAACGGCACATCGAGGTATAAAAACTAGTAAATTTAAACGAATTTCTCTGAATTCAGTTCACATTGATTGAAACTCAGTCCTAATGAAGCATAACGTAAAATTCAAACATAAAATACTTAATGAATTGAATTTTAGTTCAAACTTCAGTGCTAGTATGCTTATAATTAACACAAAAAATGGAGATACTGATGTTCAGTCATCAACGGCACATCGAGGTATAAAAACTAGTAAATTTTAAACGAATTTCTCTGAATTCAGTTCACATTGATTGAATTTAGTTGAAACTCAGTCGTAGTGCAGCATAACGTATAATTCAAACGTAGAATACTTACAATTTTGAAGCAAAACTTGTGAAGAAATTTGAAAAATTGAGATTGGGGCGTGAAGAATTGGTGAAGAGAATTCAGCAGCAGCAGCGACAAAGTATGGAGAATAACGAACTCTTTGTTGTATATATAAAACGAGGGGTAATTTAGTATTTTTCGTTTGTGGGTGTAACTAAAGTGGCCTCAAAGTTAATGTTTTGGGTTTAGTGGCCTTTGCTATAAGACCAGTGGCCAAACTGGCCTTTTGCGCACTTCGCTCTTCGTAGTATATAGGGATTTTTACCCCACATAACCATTCCCAACCCTTATACACTTTTTGTAACCATATTTTGTCATTTCTTTCTTTTCCTAGCATATTTATTAAATATAATTTGTTGATATAAATATTTAAAAAATATAGAACAAATATATATGTGTATAGAAGGTATATATACAAAATATCAATCAATTATATTTGATATTTAATTATAAATTAAATTTTAAATATAAATATTGTGGCTATATTATGTTAGTGCTAAATGACTTGTTAGTATGAAATATTGTGGGCTATTTACGTGGAAATCCCTAGTATATATGTCAACAAAAGGGAAAATTGGTCCGGCTTGCCTAATTTTTTAAGGAGCATTAACAAAAATACCCAAAGAACCCTAAATATTTACATCAAAATACTCATTACATTTTTGCCCACTATTTCATTTACATCCAATGCCCATTCCATAAAACTCTATCTTCTTCCCCTTTTACCCGCTCTTTTGTCTCTGTTTCACAGGTTCCCTCGTTCAATTCTTTCTCCACTTTTCACACGATTTTTTCAAAATCAACTGCTCAAAGTGTCGCAATTTTTTCATGATTTCAAATTTTTTCATCAGATTTTCCTTTTAATCATCCTAAATCACTAATTCAAAATCGTGTTTTTTCTGAAATTTAGGTAAATTTTGCATTATACAGCATATCGTTTGCCAATGGATGATGAATATTGCTACATTTTAGTTCAACATAGCGGAAATTAGACTGAAAATCATATATATCAAAATTTTCATGTTGAAGCATTATCGATCAGATCGTCATCAAATTTTTTGGAATTTCATAACACAATCCGACAAATTCCTCTCCTATCTGTTGCTAACGGATTGCTTGATATCAAATATTCCGTGAAGGAAGGTATTCCGCCTATCACAGTATACAATGATATGGGAGTTGTTGTGTATTTTGGATTGAAGAAAAAGAAATCGGATATAACTGATTATCCTCTCTGCGTGTCGTTCGATGTTAACGATTTGATTGCGACTAGTTCAACTACTAATGTAGTGCAAGAGTATACTGAAGAAGTTGCTGGCAGTATACAGTTTTGTGAGAATGCGACAGCAATAAGCACTGTTATTAGTGAAGACGAAATAATTTACAATCCTTTTCATCAGACGTGCAATAGGACAAATTTTCGAGGAAAAGGAAATATTGAGCACAGTTGTAAAGCGTTATTGAAACTACCTCGATCAGTCGTTTTGGAAGTTAGGACTCCGATTGGCGTGTCGATAATTTTAAAATATTCGTAATGTCCATTAGGACCTGTTTGTAAAATTTGAGCTAAATAAAACCTCGTTTGGTAGGCATCGGAAGAAGGTTTCAGTTTTTATTGGCGATAAATATTAAAAAGAGATTTTCGAGCTCGGTTTTGCCGAATAAGCTCCGATTCGAAATCCAAAAGTGCCGTTGGGTTCGTATGATTATTTATGACCTTTGTGAACTTTCGAAAGTGAATTTCGATGTTGTTCGGCTAGTTTCCGCTAAAATGCCGAAAGTTAAATAATTTGACATTTTTCATTTAAATTCGCATCTTGAGTTTCGGGAGTCCAATTTGAGATCCGCCTTCGCGAGTATGTTACATATATTTTGTATATTTGGTATGCAAAAGTTGGAATTATTTCGAATATCGTAGGGTACCGTTTTAATTTTTGTCACCAAAAGAAAATAAAACAAAATTTAAAAAAGAGAGAAGAAAAGACAAGAAGTGACTGTCGGTTAAGCTAAGGGATTGATCCCTTAGCAGATATATTTAAATGAACGCAAACAGAGAGAAACATCAGCACAGCAGTAGAAAACAAAACGAAAAATGTCAGAAAATGAGAAAAGGGGCCAGAGAAAAGTAGAATTTTCACCCTGAAACATTCAGGTAATGATCCTAATATATTATTTGAGTTTATTACGTGTGTCTGAATATGTTTTAACGGTAAAATTTGGAATATTAGACATCGTTTTAATAAGTTCAATTAATAGTTTAAAGGGTCAAATGGACCCCGATAATGGAATTGAATATATATTCGTACTCAGTGAGTTATGGGCAACATATAAATGTAATTTATTTGGGGTTCGGTTATGTGACCTTAAACCCTGTACATAGGCCTGGCCTGCGTATTGCGTATGCGAATAGGGTATCAGGTTTCTACCTGGATTGCCCTAAGATGTGAGGGATGAAGCCTTTAGCCTAATTTGATACATTTTTCTGCTTATTGAATAGAGTGGGATCGTTTGGCAATGAAACCAAAGGATAAAGCGGTTGTTGATTAGCAATGCCCACTTTTGGAAGAGGTAAGTGTTTATATCCATTTCTGTGGAGGCACCTGGCCTCGTGGATTTTCTACCACGTATTCCTTACGTGTGTAGCTGCCGATAGGCGTACTCATTACGCCTTAGCTTTGGATTTACATCGTATATTATAAGTTTTGTCCTATTATTGGTATTGCATTGAGGATCTGAACATTGTACCCTGGCTGTAAGTTGGCATCTACTTCCCGGCTATCGATGAGAGTCCCGCGCCGGTGAAGGGTTATTATTGCATCACATTGCATTTATAAGCATTATATGTCATACATATGCATTACATTGCATATCATATTGGGTGCAGGAGTATTCCGCCCCAGGAGCAGGAGGATTCCGCTCCATCGTATCATATTGAGGGTAGGAGGATTCCACCCCAAGAGCAGGAGTATTCCGCTCTTATGTCAGATATTGAGTGCAGGAGTATTCTGCCTCAGCTTTACATTATATCGGGTGCAGGAGTATTCCGCCCTAGGAGAGTGCAGGAGTATTCCGCCTCTAGTTTATATTATATCAGGTGCAGGAGTATTCCGCCCCAGGAGCAGGAGTATTCCGCTCCAGTTGGTTATCAGATTGGATTTCCCTCGAATGCAGGAATATTCCGCTTCGGGATGGGATTACGGGCACATGTGACCCTTCGCATCATATTTAATTTCATCTAAATTCATACCATTGTGTAGACTTGCGGTACATGACTACTGTTCTGCTTATATGTGTATTGCTTATTTGTTGATATGTTTCTGGCATGCATCCTTGGTTGAGTTTAGAAGTTTCTTACGTGTTTCCGGTTGTTATCTGGCTCTGCCTTTTTACAATTTAAATAAAAGGAATTTGGTTTATCTATTTCTTCTCCCTGGCTAGCTATCCTATTCTTTGAGGTGGCTATTCTGCCCCACTTATTGAGTCCTTTTGACTCACCCTTGTTTGTTGTTTGTTTCTTGTCTACCTATTTCGTTTCGGCAAGTTCGCTCCAGGATTGAGTTCGCCACGTTGTGAAGAAGCGAAAACGACTTTAACTGTCAGGATGAGCCAACCTTTATTCCGGATGGCCACCAGTTTATTGGTTATTATTTCAGTTGCATTTTGCTCCCTCCAGGAGGTATCTGTCTTCTTTTGTACTCTTAGATGTCTAGTCTGGATAGCCCTAAACCTAGTATGTGGGTAGTCAGCTATAATTTTTTTTTACAGCTTAGAGATATCATTATGTTTGTACTTTTTCTAAGTCTTGTTATTATTTATAAATTGAATTATATTTATTTTCCTAATTTAATTGATAAGGGTTCGCCCGATGGGTCTAGGGAAGGATGTCGGGTGCCCGCACGGCCTAACCGGTTTCCGGGTCGTGTCAGTAGGTATCAGAGCCTGATTTAGAGTCTATCCAGACTAAGACAGTGTCTAGTAGAGTCTCGCTGATGGGTACGTAGACGTCCGTACTTATCTACGAGGGGCTATGATGGCATTTAGGAAAATTCACTTCCTTCATTTCTGATCGTGCGTCGGTCTAGGATGCAAAAGTGTTTTCGTTAATTCCTTCGTGGTAATTGTTAAACCCTCGTGCGACAAATCAGCAAACCGTATGAGTTCAAGACGAAGCAGTCTGGCCTGGGGTAAGTACTGATGAAGTCCCGAGTGTTTTGATCGTGCTGACGATCTAGTTACGGAGGTCCCAATTGTACGAGCTCGCGATGGGCAAGGGAGAAGGGCCTTGTGGTTCCCTCAGCTCTCTACGATGCTTTTACGAGAATTTTGGCAACACAGATACCGCAAGAATCTATTGTTTGCTCGGCAGCTTATCAGTTTGTCGCATATGCAGATGTTCAGGCTTAGAGAGTTTCTATTCCAGTTCTTAATATTGCCATAGTAAATTATGTTCCTGAAGCAGCATGTGTTGTGCCTCCAGTTGTTCTGGCTGGTTAGGTAACTGAGGTAATTATTGGGTACGAGTGCTCAAAGAGGTTGCATTATTTTACGCGGTTGAACATCTCAATATTCCCTGTGTAGGTTTTTTTTTTAAAATAAAATAAAATGATGTCAGTGTATCCTTCAGGCTCTTGATTATATCGAGCGATATGGTGTTGATTATTCTGCTTTCCGATTTCAGTGTCCAGCCTTGAATTGGTGGGCCGCTCTTTTATTAGCTAACTTGGTTCAATTTTTCTTCTAGATTCATGGAAAAGTTCCTTTCGAGTAGCGAGCGAGATGAAAAGTGTTTCCAGTTTGAGTGGATTGGACAGGGTAGCCTGTCGTTTAGCCTGTCTATGTTTCAGAATATCAGGTTGAATTTTATAGAATGGCTGAATATGTATTAGAACTAGTCCATGAGCCTTTCGAGAGATTGAGGTCGGGATTTCATTTGATATTGTTGTTGATATTGCTCGGAGGTACGAGGCATACCATAAGTTAGAGCGGGAAGAGTTAGAGCGGGAGAGCAAGAGATCCCGTGGCCCTGGTGGGCGCCATACCTCCTTTAGAGGTAAGAGTTCTGATTATTTTGGGATGTTACTTCCCAGGTTATCTTAGCTTGTGGTGCGTGATTTTTAGAGTGCGCTAGTAGTTCATTTAGATAGACTCAGTTTTCTTTTGTAGCTATCAATAATCTGTCCAGTTTCCATTTTTAGCGAAAATGTGTTATCATTGTCGTGAGTCTAGTTATCCTTTGAGGAATTTTTCATTACTTCGAAAAATAGGAAGTCGTCCTTTCTCTCGTCATCTGGCACCTGCACAGTCGCAGGAATTTCATTTAGATCTCAATCAGCCAGAGAAACTCCACCATCCAGTAGAGGTCGAGAGTGTGGTGGCAGTAGTTCTTCAGGAGGTGATTATTAGGATAGTGGCTCAGCTCAGCTGCAGAGGTAGTTCTATGAACTGCTAGTCTGGCAGGATGCTGAGGCATCAGATATAGTAGACCCGAGTATTTCTTCTTTCTCTTAAATATGAGTAAGATTTGATTCTTTCGATCGATCTGGAAATGGTGTGTCTTATCATATTCGACGGTTTCCTTGGATGTCGTTTCTATTAAGGATCGGTTGCGGTAGAGGGGCGAGCTTCTGGTATGATTTATTCCTTGCTCTTATAAGACCCTACTAATTTATCTGGTTTAAATATGAGATATTTGACAGTGAGTGTCGCTATTGCCTGCTTGGTATCCTGTTGTGCCACCTTCTCTTATTATATCAAATCAGTTTACCTCTCTTCTCGGAATTCCGTGTTGGTTGGATGATGGGATTCTAATTCTTCACCATCAGCAAGTGTATCGTTTCTTTCAGTACAAAGTGATTAGTAAGTACATTCGATCTACGTATCTTCTCTTAGTTCAAAACGCTAGTAGAGTCATGTTATTCTATGAGCTTGTCTTAGTTATAAAAAGGTTTCTGGTAAATTGTCGGAGTTTCCTTCTTATTGGAAGGTTGAGTTGGCATAGATGTTCCATAAAACTTATTTAATATCTATCTCTTCAATTGCGATTCTTTAGCTAGCTTGACTCGTAAGTAGTCTAGCTCAGGTAGCCAAGCAAATAAAAAGATGAACTTCCTAAAGCTCTAATTATTTCTATCCTCGATCCATTTTCATTTCTTCTTCGTCCGGCACTAATGATCTTGGGCAATTGGTAGCCTTGTGACGTTCCCTGTGTTGAGCCAGAGTACGCGTTATTGTAGCAGGGTAAGCATATTATTGTTTTGGAGATCAGTTTATCCGGGTATTCATTCCTATGTATAATATAGTGCTGGTTCTGTTTCTGCGGAGCATCCAGTTTCAGGGGAAACTCTGCCGAAATTTTTATATAGAAGTACCATCCATCAGGCGGTGGTGTTTACGGCAAAGGTATGGAGTTGTGAACTTAAGAGTTACAGCTGTTTGGCAACTCGAAAGGGTAGTTGGTAGCTTAGGTCTGCCTACGTTCAGCTTTTAGCTAAATCTTCTTTAGTCCAGTAGACTGTGCGAGGATGGTTATTCCTATTCAAATGGCTGCATGAGTTTGTGCTTTAAGTAGAGGAGTCTTCCTCCAAATACTGAATGGTAATATTAAATCTCTGAGGTGTTGATACCGCTTTTCTCACGACCCAAAGTAAGGCCACGACAGAAACCTACAATGAGTGTTGATCATTGCTAAACCCACTAATAATCTATTAATGCCAGAGATAAGCTGGCAACCTGATCATATATAAGCTGGCAATCTGCTGAAAGCATAAAGTCTGGAAAGATGACAGACTTTAACTTGATGGAAATTAGAATACTGAGCCACAAATTCTGCTATGTCACACTTCATTCCGTCCCACCAATAGATCTGCTTAAGATCATGGTACATCTTAGTCGAACCTGGATGAACAGTGTATTTGAAATAATTTGCCTCTATCATAATCTGTCCACGTAAATCTGCAACATCAGGAACACAAAGTCTATCTTTATACATGGAAACACCGTCAGTAGTAACCCTGTATGGTGACTCCAATTTTCTTCTGGCTATCTGTCTGTATTCAACTAGAACTGGATCCTCATACTGACGCTGTTTTACTTCATGAAAATGTAGAGTTAAAGGTCTAGTGCAGCTTGTCGACAATCCATCATTGGTGTGTATATCTCTTTCACACCTCAACTCTTTAAGAAGTTACTTTAACATTATAAGTGAACATGTAATCAACTTTATTGCTGGTATTCCGCCTCGACTCATGGTCCAACTACATGTCTCTTTTATTTTCACTTTTTCAAGTCATAATATTTCCAATTAAAAGACAATACCCTGAAGTAGATGTTCATCATTCCTGGTCTGCATCATACTATCTAGTATTATTTGCATGATCCTTATCCTTATATGATAGACCCTGTTCAGATGAACCTTTGATATACATTAGGATATGAGTAGCTACATTCCCACAAGGAGCTTGCGGAAGAACACTAACATCAGCTGAGATGTTGCATAGTGCGTTCGTAAAAAATATAATATAGCTTGCATCAAATCTTCTATAGTGTGTAATGACAAGGTACTTCAAAAGCTTCCCCTATTGCATCAGGTGTGAGCTAATTCCTAGTTCCATCGACTTGTTCTATATCGAAAGGTATATTGAAGAGGTGATTACCTGCTTAATCATGTTAATCCATTCAAAGTTCCGTGTATCTTTGTTTCAAAAATGTAGAACTCTCCTCTCGTGATCGAGGAAGGATCATCTTAGTCAGAATAATCCGGGCAATGGTGTTATCATATTATCCAGATATGTTTTATTCCAAGAGTTCGGTGTTCGTGTTATAGTTTTAATTCTGTAATCGTGAAAAAAATTCCGTAGGATAGTTTATGAAGGTCGTGCAAGTTCTTTTGTTATCAGCGTGAATCTTGCTTTAGATTTAGGCTCGTTCGAGGACGAACGAGAGTTTAAGTGGAGGAGAATGAAACGACCTCGGTCAGTCGTTTCGAAAGTTAGGACTCCGATTGGCGTGTCGATAATTTTAAAATATTCGTAATGTCCATTAGGACCTGTCTGTAGAATTTGAGCTAAATCAGACCTCGTTTGGTAGGCATCGGAAGAAGGTTTCAGTTTTTATTGGCGATAAATATTAAAAAGAGATTTTCGAGCTCGGTTTTGCCGAATGAGCTCCAATTCGAAATCCGAAAGAGCCGTTGGGTTCGTATGATTATTTATGACCTTTGTGAACTTTCGAAAGTGAATTTCGATGTTGTTCGGCTAGTTTCCGCTAAAATGCCGAAAGTTAAATAATTTGACCTTTTTTATTTTAATTCGCATCTTGAGTTTCGGGAGTCCAATTTGAGATCCTCCTTCGCGAGTATGTTACATATATTTTGTGTATCTGATATGCAAAATTTGAAATTATTTCGAATATCGTAGGGTACCGTTTTAATTTTTGTCACGAAAAGAAAATAAAACAAAATTAAAAAAAAAGAGAAGAAAAGACAAGAAGTGACTGTCGGTTAAGCTAAGGGATTGATCCCTTAGCAGATATATTTCACTGAACGCAAACAGAGAGAAACATC
The DNA here is from genome assembly GCA_029990575.1 of Petunia axillaris subsp. axillaris. Classification (NCBI taxonomy): domain Eukaryota; kingdom Viridiplantae; phylum Streptophyta; class Magnoliopsida; order Solanales; family Solanaceae; genus Petunia; species Petunia axillaris. The sequence continues at coordinate 96,631,907 of JARKNS010000004.1, read as the reverse complement.
AGCACAGCAGTAGAAAACGAAACGAAAAATGCCAGAAAATGAGAAAAGGGGCCGGAGAAAAGTAGAATTTTCACCCTGAAACATTCAGGTAATGATCCTAATATATTATTTGAGTTTATTACGTGTGTCTGAATATATTTTAACGGTAAAATTTGGAATATTAGACATCATTTTAATAAGTTCAATTAATAGTTTAAAGGGTCAAATGGACTCCGATGTACTCAGTGAGTTATGGGCAACATATAAATGTAATTTATTCGGGGTTTGGTTATGTGACCTTAAACCCTGTACATAGGCCTGGCCTGCGTATTGCGTATGCGAATAGGGTATCAGGTTTCTACCTGGATTGCCCTAAGATGTGAGGGATGAAGCCTTTAGCCTAATTTGATATATTTTTCTGCTTATTGAATAGAGTGGGATCGTTTGGCAATGAAACCAAAGGATAAAGCGGTTGTTGATTAGCAATGCCCACTTTTGAAAGAGGTAAGTGTTTATATCCATTTCTTTGTAGGCACCTGGCCTCATGGATTTTCTACCACGTATTCCTTACGTGTGTAGCTGCCGATAGGCGTACTCATTACGCCTTAGCTTTGGATTTACATCGTATACTATAGGTTTTGTCCTATTGTTGGTATTGCATTGAGGATCTGAACATTGTACCATGGCTGTAAGTTGGCATCTACTTCCCGGCTATCGATGAGAGTCCCGCACCGGTGAAGGGTTATTATTGCATCACATTGCATTCATACGCATTATATGTCATTCATATGCATTACATTGCATATCATATTGGGTGTAGGAGTATTCCGCCCCAGGAGCAGGAGGATTCCGCTCCATTGTATCATGTTGAGGGTAGGAGGATTCCGCCCCTAGAGCAGGAGTATTCTGCTCTTATGTCAGATATTGAGTGCAGGAGTATTCTGCCTCAGCTTTACATTATATCGGGTGCAGGAGTATTCCACCCCAGGAGAGTGCAGGAGTATTCCGCCACTGGTTTATATTATATCGGGTGCAGGAGTATTCCGCCCCAGGAGCAGGAGTATTCCGCTCCAGTTGGTTATCAGATTGGATTACCCTCAAATGCAGGAGTATTCCGATTCGGGATGGGATTACGGGCACATGTGACCCTTCGCATCATATTTAATTTCATCTCAATTCATACCATTGTGTAGACTTGCGGTACATGACTACTGTTCTGCTTATATGTGCATTGCTTATTTGTTGATATGTTTCTGGCACGCATCCTTGGTTGAGTTTAGAAGTTTCTTACGTGTTTCCGGTTGTTATCTGGCTCTGCCTTTTTATAATTTAAATAAAAAGAATTTGGTTTATCTGTTTCTTCTCCCTGGCTAGCTATCCTATTCTTTGAGGTGGTTAGTCTGCCCCACTTATTGAGTCCTTTTGACTAACCCTTGTTTGTTGTTTGTTTCTTGTCTACCTATTTCATTTCGGCAAGTTCGCTCCAGGATTGAGTTCGCCACGTTGTGAAGAAGCGAAGACGACTTTAACTGTCAGGGTGAGCCAACCTTTATTCCGGATGGCCACCAGTTTATTGGTTATTATTTATGTTTGCTCCCTCCAGGAGGTATCTGTCTTCTTTTGTACTCTTAGATGTCTAGTCTGGATAGCCCTAAACCTAGTATGTGGGTAGTCAGCTGTAATTTTTTTTACAGCTTAGAGATATCATTATGTTTGTACTTTTTCTAAGTCTTGTTATTATTTATAAATTGAATTATATTTATTTTCCTAATTTAATTGATAAGGGTTCGCCCGATGGGTCTAGGGAAGGATGTCGGGTGCCCGCATGGCCTAACCGGATTCCGGGTCGTGTCAGTTTTGCAATTCATAAGAAATTTCAATATAAAGTTCATAAATCGTGCTAAAAAAGGTAAGTAAATCCTGTGTTTTTGTTGTAGGATTTATATCTAAATTGCTAATTTGAGCAGTGTATACCATAGAGGTATGCTGCTGTCATCAGTATACTCTATGGGATATACAGTGCTTATTTTGACCACTGCTATTGTATAGATCAACATAAATTTTAACAGGATACCATAGGGGTATGCTACTGAATGTAGTATACTGTAGAGGGGTATACAGTGCTTATATGACAACTACGTTTTTATATATCAACTTAAATTTTAATAGTATATCATAGGGGTATAATGCTGAATGAAATATACTGTAGGAGGTATACAGTGCATATGTTGCGCTGTTTTGGTACATTCCAACCTATTCGAGCAGTGTATACCATATAGGTATATTGTTGTATTCAATATACTCTAGGGGGGTATACAGTGATTATTTGACACCTGTTTTCAGTATACTCTACGGGGTATACAGTACTTATTTCACTGCTGTTTTAAAATACATAAATTCATTATACTGTAGTTGTATATAAAGCATGTTTGGGTCTGCTTTAGACTAATTTAAGAAGTATACAGTGCTTATATGACAACTGCGCTTGTATGTATCAACTTAAATTTTAACAGTATACTATAGGGGTATACTGCTGAATGAAATATACTGTAGGAGGTATACAGTGCATGTGCTGACACTGTTTTGGTACATTCCAACCTATTCGAGCAGTGTATACCATAGAGGTATATTGCTGTATTCAATATACTCTAGGGGGTATACAGTGATTATTTGACACCTATTTTCAGTATAATCTACGGGGTATGCAGTGCTTATTTCACTGCTATTTTAAAATACATAAATTCAGCATACTATAGTTGTATATAATGCATGTTATGGTCTGCTTTAGACTAATTTAAGAAATATAGCATAGTTGTATACTTCTGAATTCACTATATTGTAGGGGCGTATACAGTGATTAATTTATTGCAGCTTTGGCATAGTTGAAATAACATTCAAATCTTATTTTGAAATCAGGTATTGCCTTGGTTGTGCGGATGACCAGTACCATTGGAATCTTAAGGCTTACAGCATTGGAAAAACAAAACTTTTCAGAGTAACAAGTTTGTATGATGAGCACAATTGTGAAATTGACAAAAGATTTGGCGAACAGAGACAAGCCACCTCTGTTATAGTTGGTAGGTTGATAAAAGACAAGTTAACTGATCCTAAAACGGCATACACGCCAGCAGATATAAAGAGAGATATGAAGAAAGATTTTAGTGTGGAATTGAATTACATGAAAGCTTGGAGGTCGAAAGAAAAGGCATTAGAAATATTAAGAGGAAAGCCAAGGGAAGCATATCAGAAATTACCAAGCTATCTATATATGTTGCAGCATACAAACCCAGGGTCTGTGGTAAAACTACAAACCACAGCAGAAGGACGTTTCATGTACACATTTGTTGCAGTTAATGCATCGATTAAAGGGTGGGTATATTGCAGGCCGACAGTAGTGGTTGATGGAAGCCATCTAAATTCAGGGTACAATGACACATTTATCATTGCTTGCACACAAGATGCAGCAGGTCAGAATTATTGATTACTAATGTTTATTGATTTATAATGTATTATTATCGATAGAGCAATAAGAAAGGTAAACCATTTGTTGCACACCATATGTAAATGACAAACTGATTTCTTCCTAAACATATAAAATTCTTTATACACGACATATTCTACCACTTGCATATGCGGCGGTCGATTAAAAAAATGATGCTTCATGGGAATGGTTTTTTTCATGTTTCAGAGAAGCTTTTGGGGAACTAGAGGGGATGTGTATAGTATCAGATAGGCATGATAGCATAATAAGGGCAGTGCCTACAGTTTATCCTACGGTTCCACATTACTTTTGCATGTTCCATTTATGGAATAACATAAAGACCAAGTTCAAGAGGGGTACAAAGCAGATTTCAAAAGTATACTTTGCAGCAGTGAGAGCATACACTATTCCCGAGTTCACCAAGCAAATAGACAATATAGAAGGATTTGATTACAGAGTAAAACAATATTTGGCAGCTCTTGCATACCCAGAAATGGTCCCGAGCATATTTCACTGCAAATAGAACCTTCAACATGACTTCAAATATTGCTGAGTCGGTCAATTTAAAAGCAAGACATTCAAAAGGTCTCCCAGTTGTTCACTTTCTAGACTCTATGATGCATATCGTACAGAAATGGAACAATAATAATGGTGAAGAAGCAATGGGTACATTTAGAGAGTTGACTGACAAGTATGAAGAGTTATTGATAGCCAGCAGTATCACGTCACAAAGCATGACAGTAAGATACACTATTGTTCTTTCAGTTTATCATATATTTATAAATTTATGTGCAGCCGCCAATTTAAGTTCTTGAAATTCAGGTGATACCTTTACTTGGTGCTGGACAGAAACATGTCGTATCCATGCCTGAAAGAACATGCACTTGTGGGAGGTTTCAAATGGAAGACATTCCATGTTCACATGTGCTGGCTGTTCTGGATAAAGTTCATGTATCTCATTATAAATATTGCTCTGAGTTCTACACAACAAAGAACTTTCGTAAAACATATGAGATACCAGTTTGTCCTATCCCAGGTGAAGCTAGATGGCAGATTCCCCAGGAAGTACTAGCACAGATAGTTCTACCGCCAAGGGGAAGATCCAAACAAGGAAGGCCAACAAAAACAAGATTCAAATCTTCATGGGAAAAACCTGCTACTAGAAATAAAAATCACTACGGACAGTGTGGGCAGAAAGGGCACAATCGCAAGACATGCAAAAATATCCCTATAGAGTCTTGATATACCAACAAATTATGTTGCTTTCTTTATTTTACTGTGTGTCTGAAATAGCTGATGCTTTTACTGTTGGTGCAATTTGTGCATAAATACTAGTACTATAGCTTGGTAGTGTGTGGTATACCCTGTTGCAATACTGGATTTATTGTGTTGTCTATCAAATGGTATGGTGTTCCATATCAATTGTTCTTTATCGTGTATTAAGCTTTGTTCAATATGGGTATTTGATTGTATATCTTTCTATTATACAGAATAGACTGTACCTTAATTAAAGCAGTATAACATCAGAGTATACTGAATACCAGAAAGGTATACTTCTGAAAATATATTCCCAGTTTTGCTTCAAAGGTATACAAGTTTTAGTTGTGACAATATACTTATTGTATTGAGAGAAAACTATGCTTCTATTGTATACCATACTAGTATATGGTATAAAAGAATTGTATATAATATGTTACAATATATTTGTGTATATGGTAAAAGGAAACCACGGTTTTGTTATATACCTTTCTAGTATAATGTGTTATTACTGTTTGAATAAGTGCAGTTTTTGTTTGCACTGTTGTATTTTTTTGGCTAATTGCACAATTAATACTAGTAGCGGATTGGGCATTTTACTATCTTACTACATTTTACTTTGGTCTAATAACTGTCTTGAACTTTTTGACTCGCTTAAAAAAATTTTGAAAAGTAACTTCATAAAACAAAACTCGCTTGCCAAAAGTAAATTATTTAAGTAAAATAAATTATTCTATTTGAGCACTTTTTTATATGCATTTATCAGTTTAACTGCACGTAGTAGGCAGTTTTTGTTAGATGCAAATGTGTAAAGGTGCACATGTGCAGTTTTCTTTATTTAAGATATGTAATGTGTAGCAGTTTATGTGTGAAACCTCAGCTTTAAAACAGGGTTATTATTGCTGTTTTATTCTTCAAAATCTAATATAAGCACAGTTTTTTTCATCTTGTAAAAAAAATTACCCAAACATACGCACACAGAGAGAAATGACTCGTAGACCAATTACTGCAGGATCTTCTACTGCACCAACAACAAAGATGGCAGTGGAGCAATTAAAAGATGAACTTGCAACTTTTAAGGATAGTTTTGAGGAATTCCTTCAACAGTACAAGAAGGATATTCGTCGGATGAAGAGAATGCTTCATGGTCTTCTTGCAGATCATAAAATGGACCCTGCTGACTACTATACTTCTCCAGTAATTTGAAGTCTTGTGTAAACTGGTCAACTTAAGTAGTACTTTCTGTTTTATGTGAAATGTTTTATGGTTTGTTGTGTTCTATCATGTTTGTCTGAGTTAAGTAGCCTGTTTATGTTACATATGTAGTTTTTATTGTCTTGTATTTTTATTGTTATGCATACTGTTCATAGAGTAGTTATAGAAGATCTATGATGTCATCATGTATCTTTATTGAAATGTCAATCTACTATGCATGTTTCTAATGTATACCTTCCCAGAGTACACAGCTTTTATGATATTAGGTATATTCCAAATGGTATATCTTTGCAGTATACGGTATACCCCAATGGTATACAACTTGAAAATGTCACACAAAATTGTATACCAGCCTTGAATGTTTATAATAAACTCATTTTTCCTTTCTATACAGCAATATACGATACAGGTATACTTAGCACAAAAAGTATACTACTTCAACTAAAAATATAATAATGCATTTTATATGATATACGCTCATGGTATACAACAAAAAAAAAACGTCTTGCTATTTGATACTTACACCCTCTACCCATTTCCCTATTTCCCTCCAAACGGTACTTAGTTTTTCTCTAAAATCGATCATCTCCCCCATTTTCTCATTTGATTACATTCCATTTCCCCCATTTCGACCAAATTTGACCCGTTTCCCCCATTTCCCCATTTGATTACATTCCCTAAATCCATGATTCAAACCCCTGCTTTAATTGATTTTAACCCTTAATGACAAACCCTAGTTCAAAATTGAGCTTGAAGCACGTTTACCAACGTAAACGTGCTAACTGTCCTGAATCCTCTAGTTCTCCACGGATTGAAAACAGTCTGGAAATAGTTACTGTTGATGCGAATGAACCTAAGGTATTTATGATGTTCATCTCCCTATTTTTTGTATCCCTATTATGTTTTATTATGTATACTTTTTTTATTATGCATAATAGCATAGTTGTATACATTTGTAGCGTGTGGTATACCCTGGTGGTATACTGGATTTATTGTGTTGGCTATCAAATGGTATGATGTTCAATATCAATTGTTCTTTACCGTATAGTAAAATTTGTTCAATATGGGTATTTCATTGTATATCTTTCTAGAATACACTGTACGTTTACTCGTTAGTTCGTTTACAGGGTAAAATATATTCACACTTTTGCTTTATTGTACTGGTATTGATTCTGTATAATTGCTTTGTATATACTTCTATAGTATTTGGTTTACCACAAAGCTATACAAGTTTTAGTGTTACAAGTTTTGTTCTGGATACCTTTTTATTACGCAGTATACCCTAATGGTATACTTCTTTAATTAAAAAAGAAGTATATTGACAGTTTATTGACAGTTATGTTGATACTTTACGTGCAGTTACATTGATAGTTTTTACTGTCAGTTTTGTTAATTACCATCTAATAGAATTTTTTGAATTAATTAAAGAATTAGCTTAACTGCACGAAGTAGGTAGTTTTTGAACTTTTGTCATATGTATTGTAGTGCTTATGATGCCAATCTCCTTTTTTTTTATAGGTTTGAGAGTTTTATTTGCCTTTACATGAAATTAACTTCCCAAAGAAAGCGTATGATGCCAATCTAAATATTATTGACGATTTGAAGTCAAACTTGACCCCGACACAACTCCAGCTATTTCGGGAAACTTGTTTTGGATATTTCTTGGATATGCCAAAGCAAACAAAGCAGACTCGGTTTGTGCAGTATTTGATGAGTAGGCAAGTCCATCATGATTCACCAGACGTTTTATGATTTGATTTGAATGGCTGTCAATTACGTTTTGGACTTGGTGAGTTTGCATTAGTCACAGGTCTAAAATGTACGGGTGTCCAGGAGGTGGTTTATCGTGAAGACAATAACCTATTGCGCATGTATTTTAATGGGTCTGCCAATGTCACCCGATAGGAGATAGCACATCGTTTTGAAATGAAATGTTGGGGAAATTCTGACACTGATGCGGTGAAGATTGCAGTTTTGCATTTTCTTTCTTCATTTCTTTTTCTACCACTAAAAACTGCATGTCTTGCTCGGTGTTATGTTGAATTAGTTGATAGTGGTAACTTTAATAATTACCCATGGGGTATTGACACATTTAAGGTTACAAGGGAATCACTTCATAAAAAGCTGTTAGATGTCCCTACATTTGCAAGGCATGCTGGGTTTAAGCATGCTTTTCAGATTTGGTTTTGTGAGTGCTGTCCATTGATTGGGGGAAAAGCTGCTAATCGGGTTGGCACCAAGGTTCCCTGTATGCTCAATTGGGAAGGAAAGAAGCGACTTGCAGCTAATAGTTCTGAGTTGGATGCATTTTATTTGCTGGTTGAAACGGTACATGTAGTGTCACCTTTATAGAATATGTTATTTTTGCAGAATATGTCGTGTCAGTATACTACTTTGTGGTATTATACTTTTAAAGTATACCTTTACATTTTTGTTCTTGTTTTTCTTTTGCATGTTGCACTATAATTCAACAGTTGAAGCCTAGTAACATTACTCCAAGTGACGCTGAGTGGGCAGAATTAGAGTTGGATGGTTTAGAATTTGGCATACCCAATGAGCATTAGGACCGTCGTTTCATTGTCAGTGAGCATACTAAGAATAAACAGCAAAGTAAGCAAGGTGATATTGGAACATGTCAGATTCAACAGGGACTGAATGAAGAGTTTACTGCAACTGCAAAAGCTAGCAAGGCAGCTAGGACATTTGCTGCTTCAACATCAGTTCCTTCTCAAACAAGGGCTGTTGATACGAATAAAAACCTCACAGAATTGAAGAAACTGGTATGTTTAATCATTTCTGTTTTGCTGACTATCAGTTACTCTACAGTATTTTTAAAGTGTTCCTAATTCTGACATTTTTTTATTAGGTTGATAGTGGCTTTCAGTCTTTGCAGACTTACGTTGATACCAAATTTATAGAGGTTCATTGTGTTTTTTCTACTTTTTATGCGTTTCCATGATCTATAGGACTTTATACATTTGTTCATCTAATTTAGGGAAAGAAACAATTTGATGATTTCAAGGAACAGGTCAATGGCAAGTTGGACGAGCTGTTAAAGGCAATTGCTTTAGTTACTGATAACGTGTGCCCGGATCTACGGTGATATTTTTCTTTTGTTGTTGTATATTTCTAGATTATTAAATATATATAATTCAGTTAACTTAATTTAAAACAAAAAAGGTGGGTAGTTTTTAGTTAAAGTAGTATATACTTTTGTGGATATACAGTCTAGCATAATGAGCATACAAATAGAAAAAGAAGTTTTTTAGTGTTATTAAGCCTGGTATACCATTGTAGTATATATCATGGTAAAAATCTATACACTGAATTATAGTATACCTGAATGGTATACTATTGTTTTCCTTTTCTAATTTGATGTTACCGTGAACACTTTTTTCTTTATTCCTAGGATGGTACCAAAGGTCATCAGGCTAATGTGATGGAAAATGATGGTAGCACTGGTCGATTGAATAGCGATCCTATCAGGTTTGAACAAAACAGTCCTGAAGAAGCAGCATTTGTACGTCTTAGTAGTCCGAATGTTACTGCAGGTATGACTTCCTTTTCAGTCTGAATTATACCCTTGGCCTTCTGGTTTGGATTGGGATACTCACCAGTATTTGTTTGGCGCAACAACAGTTGATAATCAGACATTAGAAGATGGCGATATAAATCATGAACTTTTTCGTTCCACTGTCTCTGGAACAACTGAAGGAAGAATAACTGAACTCTCTGATGGAATGGAAAATGCAATTGCTTTAGTTGCTGATAAGCGTGTGCTAGAATATATGGTAATCTTTTTCTTTTGTTGTTGTATATTTCTAAATTCTTAAATGTATATAATTCAGTTAACTTAATTTAAAACAAAAAAGGTGGGTAGTTTTTAGTTAAAGTAGTATATACTTTTGTGGGTATACAGTCTAGCATAATGAGCATACAAATAGAAAAAGAATTTTTTTAGTATTATTAAGCCTGGTATACCATTGTAGTATACATCATGGTAAAAGGCTATACACTGAATTATAGTATACCTGAATGGTATAATAGTTTTTTCCTTTTCTAATTTGATGTTACCATGAAGACTTTTTTTCTTTATTCCTAGGATGGTACCAAAGGTCATCAGGCTAATGTGATGGAAAATGATGGTAGCACTGGTCGATTGAATAGCGATCCTATCAAGTTTGAACAAAACAGTCCTGAACAAGCAGCATTTGTACGTATTAGCAGTCCGAATGTTACTGCAGGTATGGCTCATTTTTCAGTCTGATTTATACCCTTGGCCTTCTGGTCTGGATTGGGATACTCACCAATGTTTGTTTGGCGCAACAGCTTGATAATCAGATATTAGAAGATGGCGATATAAATCATGAACCTTTTCGTCCCACCGTCTCTGCAACAACTGAAGGAAGAATAACTGAACTCTGTGATGGAATGGAAAATGATGGTGACGCTGGTCGAAAGGAAAGAAATGATATTACCTTCGAACAGAACAGTCTTTAACTTGCAACATCGGTAGAGGTTACCAGTGTCAATGCTACTGCAGGTATGGCTCCTTTTTCAGTCTGATTTATACCCTTGGCCTTCTGGTCTGGATTGGGATACTCACCAGTGTTTGTTTGGCGCAACAGCAGTTAATAATCAGATATTAGAAGATGGCGATATAATTCATAAACCTTTTCGTCCCACCGTCTCTGCAACAACTGAAGGAAGAATAAATGAACTCTCTGATGGAATGGAAAATGATGGTGATGCTGGTCAAAAGGAAAGAAATGATATTACCTTCGAACAGAATAGTCTTGAACTTGCAACATCGGTAGGGGTTACCAGTGTCAATGCTACTGCAGGTATGCAACTTTCTATGCTCTTAAGTTTTTGTACTCGTTCAGATTGGCTACTTAGCAGTTTTTTATTTTTAAATTATCATTCTTTTGTAAATTTTATAGTTCTTTCAAAATTTTCCACCTCCTTTAAGATTCCGCTGTGCATGATAGTCGTGATGTCTTAACTGGGGTCAATTATGCTGGTTCTTTTGAAAAATCATTTGTAGATGCTGAATTCAGTCGTGAAGTTAAAACCACTGCAGCTCACCCTAATGCATTAGTTGGTGAGATTACCTGTCAAACAACAGTTCATATTGAGAATAAAATTTCAGGTATATACTTTTTGGTTTTGTATAAGTTTTCTATCTTTGAATAAAAATTAGCTAATATCTAATTACTTGTAGATGCAGATCAGTGGCGTCAGTTGGAAATCAGTGAGTGACAAAGTAACCATGAGATTGCTGTTATTCTTTTGCAAGTTTTGGAGTTATTCAAGTTTCTGTTTTTTTCACCCATTTTTAGATTCTTCTATACATGGTAGCGTTGATGTCTTACCTGGAGTCAATTATGCTATTTCTTGTGATAAATCACTTGCAGAACCTCAATGGGGTCGTGAACTTGAAATGAGTGAGTCTCAACTTAATGAATTAGTTGGTGGTATTGCACGTCAAGCAACATATGATGTTGCAGATAAAACCTCAGGTATGCACTTTTTAATTTGTTCATCTTTGAATAGAAATTTCATAATATCTAATTACCTTTTTTTACCAGTAACTACAGCTCAGGGTCCTGACCTGGAAACCAGAAGGTCAGAATCTTACACTTGTATTGCACTCATTGTGCTGCCGGCGACATATTCAAAGGTGATTTTTTCAAGTTTATTATTGATATACCTTTACTTTTAACTAGAACGTATACTTTAATGTTATACACTTATGTTGCGGGTATATTGGCATTCATTTTACTTCAATATAATAACGTCATTTGTATTTATTTAGCTGCAGCTTCCGAGTAAAGATGATGCAAGGATTATAACAATGAATCTCATGATGATGATGTGTTTGAAAAAGGTGACAATGATGTTGCAGCTGCTGTGAAAAGACATAGTATTGAGAAGACACCTGTGGTTCGTAAAAGATGCAGACGTACTGCAGCAGTTAAAGAGTCTCCTTATGTCTCTACATGGAATTCCGGTGCAACTGTTATTTCAATATCTGAGGGAAACGTAAATGCAACATCATCACCAAAAAAAGGTTGTATCCAAGAAGTTTCCGTTCATTGGAAGTATAACACAGCATGTTGATTTCAATCTTGAGTGTGAATTCAACAATTTTGTGAAAAAGAAAAAGGGGTGAGTTTAATGAGATTTTTAATTACTGTGTTAGAAGTGTGATGTTTGAGTTTAACAATGTATTGGTTGTGTTCTTGATTTTGGTTTTATTCAATTCAAATTAGGGAATCCAAGAAGCTTGACAAATTATTTGAATTTGAAGTTGGTGAGATCAGCAGTAAGAGTTGGTTTCGTACCTTTTATACTCCTAGAAAAGATTTGACTTCTTTGGCATGTACACTTTGAAATTTGTATTTTTTTAGAGCTGTTTTGCTGTTTGTAGACATGCACAGTATACTGATATTTTATTTTTTTTCCAGCATCTAAATGTAATTTTCTACTATCTGAGGAAGAAAGCTAAATACGCACTTAAATTGAAGATGACAACAACAGATTACAACTTTCATAAGATCCTCACAGAGGCTTATGAAGATTTAACTGGAAATGGAGAAAACAAATTTAACATAGATAAGTATGATGATGTGATTAACTATATGCTTGGTTTAACTATGTTTTGCAACACTGCATGGTATGATGTTGATGAGGTTCTATGTCCTGTTCATGACCTAACTGGGTGGCACTGGATCTTGGCTAGAATATCGCTTGTAGATAGATGTATATATGTGTATAATTCACTGGGGGATCCAAGTGGTGAAATTTCTGTCAAGAAGTCATTAAACTATATTCTGTGTTGCTGCCACTATTTCTGCTGACGATTAATTTTTATGAGAAGAGGGATGATATTGAGCTACAAGGTAGTAGGCATAAGGGTAGAGAGTTGGCAGATCCATACACAATTGAGTATATTCGTAATCTCCCTACACAGGATGGCATGCAAGAATTGAATTCTTTGCTCTTTCATTTACTTAACATTTATAGTTAATGTATATGTTAGTTTCTCACATATTGCTAATTCCTGTAATACAGCGATTGTGGGGCCTTTGTCGCCAGCTTTGCTGAGTATATCATCGAAGGTGTAGAGATTTCCAAATTTGATATACACTCATGCAGAGCAAGATTTGCAGTTTTGTTGTGGAAGTATGGAAAGGACAATCAGGATCGCAAAAAACAAAGCGACTCTGAGGATCCTAGTCGGAATCCTGAAAGGCAGGGTAAACATCGTCGGGGAAAGAAGCGCAAGAAATAGATTAGGTTTATATGTTTTAAATGAGGAGTGAAATGTTAAACATCTTACTGGTCAAACTGCAATATCTTAGACATTACTATCTTGGAATGTTATTCGAAATTTCTTATGTTTATGGATATCAATACTAATTTGTTTAGTACTTATGGATATTAGTACTTGACTTTGTCATTTCTAATTCATGTATTCTAATGGTATACATATGCTTTTAAGTGATATACTGTTGAGCGAAAGCATTTTTTCTCTCTAAGATACTCTTGTTTTATACAGACACATGGAGTTTGAACGTGTAAATATATGTATTTCAGTCGATTTAATTTTTACATAAACTAGTATTCTTTTGTGCAAAAGTGATCATCTGTTTTCCTACTGCATGCTATTTTAGTGCTCTGTTGAAACGACCTCGGTTAGTCGTTTCTAAAGTTAGGACTCCGATTGGCGTGCTGATAATTTTATATTATTCGTAAGGTCCCTAGGACCTTTCTGTAAAATTTGAGCTAAATCAGAACTCGTTTGGTAGGCATGGGAAAAAGGTGTCAGTTTTTATTGACAATAAATATTAAAAAGAGATTTTTGAGCTCGGTTTTGGCGAACGAACTCTGATTCAAAATTCGAAAGCGCCGTTAGGTTCGTATGATTATTTGTGACTTTTGTGAACTTTCGAAAGTGAATTTCGATGTTGTTCGGCTAGTTTCCGCTAAAATACCGAAAGATAAATAATTTGACTTTTTTTTTTTTAATTTAAATTCACATCTTGAGTTTCGGGAGTCCAATTTGAGATCCGCCTTCGTGAGTATGTTACATATATTTTGTATAACTTGTATGCAAAAGTTGGAATTATTCGAATATCGTAGGGTACTGTTTTAATTTTTACCGTAGCAGTGAATTTTTTTTAAAAAAAAGAAGAGAAAAGTCAAAACACAAAAAGACAAAAGAATGAATGAAATGGATAAGTTAGGCAGAGGGTGGTCCTTAGCTGAAGCTAAGGACGAACATGCTATATATTGAAACAGAAACATTACGCATTTCAAAACAGAGAAAAATGAAATGGCGCGAAAATGGGAAAAATGCCAGAAAATGAGAAAAGGGGCCGGAAAAAAGTAGAATTTTCACCCTGAAACATTTAGGTAATGATCCTAATATATTATTTGAGTTTATTACGTGTGTTTAAATATATTTTGACGGAAGAAATTGAGATATTAGACATCGTCCTAATAAGTTCAATTAATAGTTTAAAGGGTCAAATGATCCCCGATAATGGAATTGAATATATATTCGTACTCAGTGAATTATGGGCAACATATAAATGTAATTTATTTGGGGTTTGGTTATGTGACCTTAAACCCTGTATATAAGCCTGGCCTGCGTATTGCGTATGCGAATAGGGTATCAGGTACCTAATCGGATTGCCCTAAGATGTGAGGAATGAAGCCTTTAGCCTAATTTGATATATTTTTCTGCTTATTGAATAGAGTGGGATCGTTTGGCAATGAAACCAAAGGACGAGCGGTTATTGAGTGGATGTACTAACTTTGTAACAAGGTAAGTGTTTATATCCATTTCTTTAGAGGCACCTGGCCTCGTGGATTTTCTACCACGTGTTCCTTACGTGTGCAGCTGCCGATAGGCGTACTCATTACGCCTTAGCTTTGGATTTACATTGTATATTATATGTTATGTATTGTTATTGGTATTGCATTGAGGATCTGAGCATTGTACTTTGGCTGTGAGTTGACATATGCTTCCCGACACTCGATGAAAGCCCTGCGCCTGTGAAGGGTTATCATTGCATCATATTGAGGGTAGGAGAATTCTGCCCTTCTCTGCTCCATTGCATCATATTGAGGGTAGGAGGATTCCGCCCTCGGAGCAGGAGGATTCCGCTCCATTGCATCATATTGAGGGTAGGAGGATTCCGCCCTCGGAGCAGGAGGATTCCACTCCATTGCATCATATTGAGGGTAGGAGGATTCCGCCCTCGGAGCAGGAGGATTCCGCTCCATTCATTTGGCACATGTGACCCTTTGCATTACATTTCATTTCATTTCATCTCAATCCATACCATTATGTAGACTTACGGTACATGACTACTGTTCTTCTTATATGTGTATTGCTTATTTGTTGATACGTTTCTGGCTCGTATCCCTAGATGAGTTTATGTTTTCATATGTGTTTCCGATTGTTATCTGGCTTTACCTTTTATAATTTAAATAAGAGGAATTTGGTATATCTGTTTCTTCTCCCTGGCTAGCTATCCTATTCTTTGAGGTGGCTAGTCTGCCCCACTTATTGAGTCCTTTTGACTCACCCTTGTTTGTTGTTTGTTTCTTGTCTATCTATTTCATTTCGGTAGGTTCGCTCCAGGATTGAGTTCGCCACTCTGTGAAGGAGCGAAGACGAATTCAGCTGTTAGGGTGAGCCAGCTTTTATTCGGATGGCCACGAGTTTATTGGTTATTATTTCAGTTGTATTTTGCTCCCTTCAGGAGGTATCTGTCTTCTTTTGTACTCTTAGATGTCTAGTCTGGATAGCCCTAAACCTAGTATGTTGGATAGTCAGCTGTAATTTTTTGTACAGCTTGGAGGTATCAGTATGTCTGTGTTTTATTTGAAAGTCGTGTCCTTATTTTTTTAATTGTTATATTTATTTTCCTAATTTAGTTGGTAAGGGTTCGCCCGACGGGTCTAAGGGAGGATGTCGGGTGCCCGCACGGCCTAACCGGATTCTGGGCCGTGTCATCTTGTATACCATAGAAGTATATTAGTATGCTGTTGCCTATTGTACACCATCAGGGGTATATCATGCACTAAAAAGGTATACAAAAGAACCATGATTTTGTGTATACCAATATATTACAAAGGTATACAAAATAGAAGTATGGTTTTCTACTACTACAAAATGAAACTTGTATACCACACTAGTATATACCTATCTACCCAACAATATACATTTTTGCATAGAATACTTCAGTATAACAACAGTGTATATAGTACATTTAAAATGGTCTGACAAAATAAATGTGTATACCATTCGGGCTATCTTGTATACTACAAAGGTATACATTGTGCCATGATTTTCTATTAATAAAAAGTATACTGTGACAAATCAAATCTGTATACCATTGTGGTATACTGTTTACTAGAAAAGTATATAATAGAAAATGGTATTTTTTTTGTTAGTAGGGAAAAATATGTTAAAAATATATAATATTTTAAATCAGATTACAAAAATATATTAAAAAATCATTTAATTGTCAAAAAATGTATTACAAAACAATATATTTTTCAAAAATATATTAAACAATATTTTCTAGAGCCACATCCAACGTCTCTTCCACGTACTTCCTTTCTTTTAATTTAACTATTTATTGTATGTCTTCCACGTACTTCCTTTCTTTCTTCCACGCCAAAAGTGTGTATTTGCATCTTTCTATTAGTAATTTACTGTTTAATCGTTCAATTGGGTGAATTTCTTTCTTGTGTTTGATACGCACTAATGGGTCGTGCATCAAGTCGAAAAATTTGTAATAGTGAACAGATTAATAGTTGTGGCAGTCGCGTTGATGATGCTAAAGATAAGGTTAACGTAAGTTTTCATTTGTTATAGCCAAATTCGTATTAGTCAACAGATTTTAGTACATACATAAATTAAATTTTTGGTAAAGTGTATATAGTAAGTAATTTTTTCTGCTATACCTGTGAAAGTATAAAAGGGTTATGTTGTATCTTATTAAAAATTAATTAAAAGCGTTCCTATATGTGTGGTTTATACCAAAGTAATGTATAGGAAGTAATTACTATTCTGTTGTTTCTTATGTGTTTTCTAGGATTGGAATTATTATGCTGCACCTTCTAGCTATGATCGGTATTCTCCGAAAATCAACAATGATCTCAATGTTAACAGCGTTAAAGAGTTAACTGACAACTTGACGGAGTGTCAACTTCAGATGTTTCGTAGGACATGTTTTGGATATTTTTTTAATATGCCACAACAAATTCGTCAGAATGCAGTTCTTCATTGGTTAATGATGAGGCAAATCAAGCCTGCATCTGGTGATGATTTGTGGTTTGATGTGAATGGCATCATCTTCATTTTGGGTTGGGCGAGTTTCGTTTGGTCAATGGGTTGAAGTGTACAGGTGATGTGGAATGTCGACGCCCATTTTTTCCCGAACCCCGGTTAGAGTTCGAAACATGGCTCGACTTATTGGGACTCACGGGTAAAGACTTGGAGTCGCCACCTAACATATTTTTTAACTAGGCGTATTGGGGCACCTACTTTGTTTTTAGCCAATTTTAATATTAACTCCGATACTTGATCTACGAACCGAGAATTCTGAGTAAGGGTTCAGATTAACCCAAGAGGAACGTGTTAGGCACCTCCCAGGTTCCATAAAGTGTGGTTCCCGACCGGACTAAATATTTGGGATTTAATAATAACTAAAGGCAAGTAAAATAATTTCTACTATATTTTAAACACAAATAATTGCATAAATAAATAAATATTTAATATTCGCGATGAACTTCGTTCTTTGTAGGAATGTACCTCGTAAAAAGCATAAAGATGAAGTTAGTATTACAATTGATGATATAATGCAAAACTAAAAGTAGAATAAAGTATTAGTAGTAGTAATAATAATAGTAGTAGTAATAATAATAATAATAATAATAATAATAATAATAATAATAATAATAATAATAATAATAATAATAATAATAATAAAGTAATAATAATAATAGTAATTAAAAAATAATAGTAATGATAAAAATAAAAAGGTTAATAGTAATAAGAAAATAATAGTTATAATAATAATAGTAATAAAGGGAAAACAAAAGGAAAAAGGGAATTTTTGAAAGTTTAGGCTCAGAATATGTATTGCGTCAAGCAGAGGTTAGGGATGTCGGTACGGCTGCAAACACGGAGCCGGTCGTGTTGCCGTGCCAAGCACCTTCAATCCCACCACTCCACTATCGCTTACTTTCTAAAGTGATATGAATCGTCATAGCCTTTTTTTAGGGACTCGGGGAGTGCAACGGGACTGATTTTAGGCCTCCAAACGTCATTGGCTGTGTAGTATCATGTTCAAATCAGTCCAAATAAGCCTCAAATTCAAATTCGTCATTGAATTATTTTCATTGGCTTTGTCCACTAGTGTAGTATTGTTCAGATCAGTAGCAAGGCCAGGAAAATGATCCACTGTCATCCACACGATTAGGCTGTCAAATTAAATCCTTTCAACAAAGAACCGGTTAGAGCAAAGATAATTATATCAACAATATTCCAGTATTTCAAATGAAATAGACCGATCAAATTGCATAGGCAAGCCTAATAACAGATTAACCAAATTCAAAACCAACGAGTCAACCCAGTTCTAGTGCACGCAAAACAAAGCAACAACAGATTAGGGATTCACGATCTGGGTCAACCCAGTAGCAAATAATAGATCCAGTAGCAAACACAGGTAGAAGATCTGAAAAGACTCATAAGAAATCAGTGAGATATGCTTTCCAAATGAAATAAAGGCAGAAAAATTGAGAGGTCGGGGAACGAGTTTCCGGCGAAACAAAACAGCAGCAACGAACAGATCCATGGCGGAATGGAGGAGCGACTGCCATACCACGGCATCGCTGCGACTCCCCCACACTTTTCACCAGCTCCAATCATGAATCGAAAACAGCAGAACCCATCTAGTCTCGTCATGTCGTCGTCGTCAAACCAAGATGGAGGAGCGACAACGACCGAAAGAAATAGGTGGCATCGCTTCGACTCCATCCCCCATTCTCCATTTCAATTTTATTTACACAATAACGATGGGAAAAAATGAGACAAACAACGATGGAGTTTTCTGATTGGGGTAACAGGTCTCAGATGGTTTTGTCATTAACCCGTCTTCCCCAAACCCCTTTTCCCTATTTCCGTTCGATTTAGGAGTGTGTATGGATGTGTCTTGGAGAAGATGAAGGGGAAATTGGTATGGGTGATGTGTTTGGGTAAAGGAGGAAGAAGAAGACTCCGAAATGGGAGAGTGGGGTTCTGCCCCTCTATTGAGTGTAGTTACTGTACTATATACAAGAAATCATAGAAAGGAGCCGTTTGGAGATTTCTCCATCGATGGAAGAGATTCATGAGTAATTAGAGTGATTTTGGGAGTGATACCGGGGAGATTGAGGCTAATGGGTTCTGATTTTTGCTTTTAAACTGGTGAGGAGATTGGGGATATATTTTTGGGATTTTATTAGGAATTATAGGAGATGGAGGATTTGCTTTTTGAAGTGATTTGGAGAATTTTCTTAAAGAATGTATTTGGTTAGACTTTTATTCTAGGTTCAAAAATGAATTGAATATGAAATAAAATTGGTTTTTATAAATAAAACTGGACCAGCATTAGATTAATAGGTGCGAAACAATTAGAGATATAAAGATGTACATACATTGAATAAAATAAGACAAATAAAACTAAAATACACACACATAAAAAAATCGGGATGCAAATTAAATTAATTAAGTATAAATAGTCGCAAATATTTATTAAATACTATAAATGCACAAAATTACACAAACAACCACATTTCACTAGTAGCCTAAATGATACAATTACATAATATAGCTACAATTATGTATATAATGTATAAATAGAGGATAACGCAAGTAAATGCATGCAATCTAATACACATTTGCTCAAACGGTTAAGTTGCACCTTTTAATTTAAATTATGGCCAATTATAGAAAAAGGAGGGACAAAATTGGGTGTGAACAGCTGCCCCTCTTTGCCCGGGGATGATGAAAAGAATCTTCGGGCAAAGATAGTTGACAGATCTGCCAATTTTGTCACGACTGGCAGGAAAAATGGCGAAAAAGGAAAAAACGAGAGTTTTGGGGTGTTTTGGCCGAACCCCGGTCTCTGAGTTGCCTACATATCTCGGGTTTCACGAGAATCAGGCCGTGTGTAGTACTAGAATGGCATGTTGCCTGTGTGAGATGTTTGTGACGCACGATTTTGGATGCCAGGACTAAACTTATCTACGTATGTAAAGTTTAGATTGTGTATGCTTTGCCTTTTGGCGAGATAGATGAAGAATAGAGCAAATGTACTATCAAAGATGAGATAACATCAATAGATCGAGCGTGGGAAAAGAGGCTTATAATCATCCTAGTTATGAAAGTGCGGCACGCTACTCACCCATAAAGAGGAGTTTATACGTACATAATTTCTACTTCATCTCGATAATTGAGTCACCTTGCCTTTAATATTGCCCTGACCAAACTGCGGAATATTAAGAAGTGAAACACGATATATGCGCATGATTCAAATAGATGGGCACGATTAAACACGAAAGTACGCACGATTGATACAGACAGGCTTGAATAGGAAGGAACATAGACTGGCATCCAATCAAGGATGAAAAGTGTGAGTAGAGAACTTTAGCTCTGAGAGCTTTTGAACTTGACAAAATAGATAGTTTGCGGGTATAGAAAAAGCATTGCATGTGAGATTAAGCTTCTTTAATGATGTTCCAGAATGGTGCATAGCTTGTGCTTGAGGTTTTGCGGTTGCACAAATTCATATACTATAGTAACTTTCGGGGGCAAGTATAGAAGGGTGACACGACCCGGAATCCGGCTAGGCCGTGTGGGCACCCGACATCCTCCCCTAGACCCGTCGGGCGAACCCTTACCAATTAAATTAGGAAAATAAATATAATTCAATTCATAATTAAGAACAAGGCTTAAAAAAAACACAAACATACTGATACCTCTAAGCTGTACAAAAGAAATTACAGCTGATTACCCCATATACTAGGTTTAGGGCTATCCAGACTAGACATCTAAGAGTACAAAAAAAAAAAAAAGACAGATACCTCCTGAAGGGAGCAAAATGCAACTGAAATAAGAACCAATAAACTGGTGGCCATCCGGAATAAAAGCCGGCTCACCCTGACAGCTGAAGTCGTCTTCGCTCCTACACAACGTGGCGAACTCAATCCTGGAGCGAACCTGCCGAAACGAAATAGATAGACAAGAAACAAAAAAACAAAAAAGGGTGAGTCAAAAGGACTCAATAAGTGGGGCAGACTGGCCACCTCAAAGAATAGGATAGCTAGCCAGGGAGAAGAAGAACAGGTAAACCAAATCCATCTTATTTGAACTATAAACAAGCAGAGCCAGATAATAACTAAAAACACGTATGGAATCAAAAACAACCAGGGACATAAGGTAGATAGAACATATAGATATCCCGAACATGTCGACAATCAGAAATACATCCTGTTGCAGCGTGCAACCCGATCCATATATTCATACTGTTGCGGCGTGAAACCCGATCTGTATATTTATACTGTTGCGGCGTGCAACCCGATCCGATCCATGTATTTATATTGCCTTGACGTGCAACCCGGGATACTAGCCAGAAATATATAGGCAAACTGAGATACGTCCATAACATGGTATACATACCGCATACATAAAACACAACACAATACACACAATAATCAGTATGTAGTGCAATGAGATGGGATGAATGCGGTACGATGCAATGCAGTCACATATGCCTGATACCTGTCTCCGGTGCGGGACTCTCATCGTCTACCAGGAGAAATATGCAATAATGACCCTTCGTCGGCTCGGGACTCTCATCGATTACCGAGAAGTATATGCAATGATGACCCTTTACCGGCTCGGGACTCTCATCGATTACCGGGAAGTATATGCAATAATGACCCTTCACCGGTGCGGGACTCTCATCGCCAACCGGGAAGTATATGCAATAATGATCCTTCACCGGCTCGGGACTCTCATCGATTACCGGGAAGTATATGCAATAATGACAGCAAGAGTACAATGCTCAGATACTCAATACAATACCAGCAACAGAACATAACATATAATATACAACGTAAATTCAAAGCTAAGGCGTAATGAGTACGCCTATCGGCAGCTACACACGTAAAGAACACGTGGTAGAAAATCCACGAGGCCAAATGCCTCCAAAGAAATTGATATAATCACTTACCTCTTCCAAAAGTTAGCTCTGCTAATCAACAACCGTTTTATCCTTTGGTTTCATTGTCAAACGATCACACTCTATTCAATAAGCAGAAAAATATATCAAATTAGGCTAAAGACTTCATTCCTCACATCTTAGGGCAATCCGGTTAGGAACCTGATACCCTATCCGTATACGCAATACGCAGGCCAAGCCTATGTACAGGGTTTAAGGTCACATGACCAAACCCTAAATAAATTAAATTTATATGTTGCCCATAACTCACTAAGTACGAATATATAGTCAGTTTCGTTATCGGGGTCCATTTGACCCTTTAAACTATTAATTGAACTTATTAAAATGATGTATAATATTCCAAGTTTTACCGTTAAAACATATTCAAACACACGTAATAAACTCAAATTATATATTAGGATCATTACCTGAATATTTCAGGATAAAAATTCTACTTTTTTCCCAGCTCTTTTCTCATTTTCTGGCATTTTTTCATACTTTTTTTGCTGCATTTTTTCCTCTGTTCTCGTTTCTAGTACGTTTTTATGTTTCTGTTTGTTATACCAAGGCTAAGGACCAAAATGGTCCACCGCCTCCATTCTTTGTTTCTTTCCTTTTTGTCTTTTTCCTTTTTCTTTTATTTTCTTTTCTTTTCTTTTCGCGATAAAAATTAATACGGAATCCTACGATATTCGAATTAATTCCAACTTTTGCATACCAGTTATACAAAATATATGTAACATACTCGCGAAGACGGATCTCAAATTGGACTCCCGAAACTCAAGATGCGAATTTAAATAGAAAAAGTCAAATTATTTAACTTTCGGCATTTTAGCGGAAACTAGCCGAACAACATCGAAATTTACTTTCGAAAATTTACAAAAGGTACAAATAATCATACGAACCTAACGGCGCTTTTGAATTTCGAATCGGAGCTCATTCGCCATAACCGAGCTCGAAAATCTCTTTTAAATATTTATTGACAATAAAAACTGAAACCTTCTTCCGATGCCTACCAAACAAGATCTGATTTGGCTGAAATTTTACAGACATGTCCTAATGGACATTATGAATATTTTAAAATTATCAGCATGCCAATCGGACTCCTAACTTCCGAAACGACTAACCGAGGTCGTTGCAAAGGGTATGCAAAATGGAGCAGGGGTTTGTCAAGGGGTCTGTCGAGGGATCAGAGAGTGTCCTGCTACAAAAGTAGGATAAGTGCAACCAAAGATAATGATAAAGTAAACTCCCTAAAGTTGAGTTCTCCTTTGTCATGTAGTTGTCTAGTCTGTTTCCAGGTGCTTTGAGTGTTAGAAAATATATGCTTCTCCTCTGGGGATATTCATTTATGTGCATCTTGTCAGGAGATAATTGTTTGTCATCTCGGGTTATATACCTTGGAACACTGTCCCGTTGTTTCTTGCAGTAAAGGGTGAGTTATTTGCAAATAATGTTTATAAATGTAAAATAGACTTTCCTGTCGTTGGATTGTCAATTGTCACTTGTCGTGGTTTCTTGTTGTGCGATGTTTGCCTATTTGTCAGGAATCGTAAGTGCCTGCTCGTCAAGAGCTACTTTGCCTGCTCGTCAAGAGCTATTTTGCCTTCTTGTGAGGAGCTATTTGCCTGCTCGTCAGGAAGCTATTTTGCCTCCTTGTTAAGAGCTATTTTGCCTTCTCGTCAAGAGCTATTTTGCCTTCTTGTCAGGAGCTGTTTGCCTGCTCGTCAAGAGCTATTTTGCCTCCTCGTCAAGAGTTATTTTGCTTGCTCGCCAAGAGCTATTTTGCCTTCTTGTCAGGAGCTGTTTGCCTGCTCGTCAAGAGCTATTTTGCCTCTCGTCAAGAGCTATTTTTCCTGCTCGTCAAGCGCTATTTTGCCTTCTAGTCAGGAGCTGTTTTTCTGCTGGTAACGAGCTATTTTGCCTCCTCATGAAGAGCTATTTTGCCTGCTCATCAAGAGCTATTTGTCTATCGCGCCGGGCTGTGTACCCTGCGAACAAAAAGTGCCTGTCGCCGGGCTGTGTACCCTGCGAACAAAAGTAAAGTGAAGTACTAAAAAAAGTAAAATGTCATTATCATGTCTGCAACGCCGCTAGGAAAGTCGTCATTTTTTTTGCTTTTATAATGCTTTCATGAATGTTGGGCCTTGGTCAAGTTTTCTTCAGTGAACTCCCAGTTTTTGTACTTCGTCTCTCTTGAAATTTTTGAGGAGACCTCAAAAATTTCTGCCCCAGTGTCAGCTTGTGTCTTTTGGGAATTTTTGAGGGGATCCTAAAAAATTCTGCCCCAGTTTATTGCCTTTGATAGATCATCATATCATGGTAGTGCCTGCAAAATAAACAAAAAATACGTATGTATGTGCAATTCTAAGGCAAACGAGCCAATTGTAGTGGTGCCTGCAAAACAAAATATGTGATTGTGTCCTATTTTAAGCAGGATAAGGCTGATTATAGTAGTGCCTACAAAATAGAAAGAATGAGTATGTCCAATTCTAAGGCGGACGGGCCTAATCGTCATATTCTAAGCCTGACGAGGTTAGTTGTCATATTTTAAGCCTGGCGTGGCTAGTCGTCATATCTTAAGCCTGACGTGGCTAGTCGTCATATTATAAGCCTGACGGGGCTAGCTGTCATATTTTAAGCCTGACGTGGCTAATCGTCATATTTTAAGCCTGACGAGGTTAATTGTCATATTCTAAGCCTGACGTGGCTAATCGTCATATTCTAAGCCTGACGTGGCTGGTCGTCATATTTTAAGCCTGGCGTGGCTGGTCGTCATATTATAAGCCTGACGTGGCTGATCGTCATATTATAAGCCTGACGAGGCAAATCGTCATATTATAAGCCTGACGGGGCTAGTCGTCATATTATAAGCCTGACGTGGCTAAAGCGCTATTATGTCTGTTGTGATTGTCTGTGAATCTTGTGTTTGTATTGAAAAATCTGCTATCAAAGAAAGATTCATTAATTGAAACAAAGTGGTTGCATTGCACTGAACACCAGTGTATCGGCTTGAATCTGCATTCGTCCTTTAATGTGATGATTGATGACTCTGATTGTGTGGGTACTTGCATTCTCAGACTGAGGTTGGATTTGTCGGATGTGGAGGTTGTCCCCAAAATTTTATTTGTCTTGGGTTGTGCTGGGTATTTTGCGGGGTCACGGTATAGAATGTTTGAGTGATAGGTGAAGATCTTTGTTGGATCAAAATCCCGAATAAGTCTCTGGGGAGTAGTTCGTTTGTTGGTCGCAATATCCTTTGAGTGAGCTAAAGGTGTAAAGGCGTGAGGCTTTGTCTTTCCATATGTCCTTGATTGTGTTGAGCCTTTGAAAGGTTGTTGTTGAAAGTCTTGACAGAGGCAGTTTGTTTATTATGTAAGCCGGGTGTAGTATGAGGTTGTGAGTTTTACCAGTTTCGGTGGTATAGTAATTGGATTTGTTTCTTGTGACTCTTGTGTGGGTATAAGGCCAGCTGATTCTGGTTGGTTCATACTACAAGTTGTACGGAAGTGGAATTGGGCTTATCTGAGTTTCTTGGTGTCCTATGTTGATGGTTCGAAAGACTTTATTTCAGAAGTAAATATTATCAGCTTGGCTTGCCATTTCGGCTTTTCTGAATGCAGATTCTTGACCGATTCCAGTGTTCAGATGCAAAGCGACCGTAGTGGAATGATAAAATGCGCAAAACTATGTTAGGACATTTAGCAAAAATTTGATGCAAAAACAACACATATAGCTTAAGAGAATGCCTAGACCGCGGATGATAAATTAGCGCTTGAATTTTAGAAACTGACAAATTGCATAGAGGTTGAAAGATTGCTTGGGTACTTTATGTAGCAGTCAAGACAAGGATTCTTTTGTTAAATGACTGATGCTCGCTTGAGTAGAAGATGGGTCTGGTTAGATCTCAATCAAAAGTTGACAAGGATTTCGGGTAAGGGGTATATATATGACTGAAAAGGAAATTGGCTTTTGTCGAACACCAAGACCTTAGTGCATTTGTCATCCTTTCTTGCAAATTTGTGTGTCATGATGCCCATGTGTCTTTGAAAGAGATACCCAATGTCTCTCATATATACCGAACTGCTGCAATTCAATCTTTGCCTTTGCTTTTGCTTGTCAGGTAGATTTTTTTGCTAAGAGACCAATCTCGGTGTATCATGTATATTCTTAGATTACAGCTTCATTTAAGACTGTTATAAAATTAATTCATGGTTTTGTAAGTGTCTCAAATGGCTTCATCTTGAGGTCATCGTCTTGTCCCACACTTGCTAGTTGGTAGGGACATTCTTCCAATACTCGGCAAGAGCTTCTAGCTACGTCATATAATGGAAATTTTGTCACTGCGCCTTTGCATTCTTTTCCAAATTGAACCAGCCTGCTAATTTTGGTTGTTATACATAAACCTTTGTATCATCAAACGGGTTCCGGTCATATCTCACTTCCATATTGCCTTGTGACCCCTTGAACGTCGTTTTGGCCATGAATGGGTGCAAGTTTGGAAATATTTTGGATTATCTTAAATGTATTACAATATAAACTAGACCGACAAAATTATCCTCAGATATTGCGTCAAAACGAAGTATTTCGGTAATTCATGTGTCCCTTTGAGTTTGACCAACAAATCCCTTCCTCTGTCAATTTCTGCTTTGTTTGTATAGAGCCTGCTATTACAAACTCTTCTTGCTTTGAAAAATCCTTGATAAGTGCACTTTGCTTAACCAAATCTTCTGCCTTGGTATTTAACTTAAGCCAACCTTTTGAATAATAGGTTTTGAGACATGAAAAAGATTTCTGATATCATGATTTGGGCATAGAGTAAGAAGATGCGGCGCCTTGGTAGGAGATTGGATTTTGGGAAGGGATTTACTTAGGTAGAAAGAGACCTAGAGCAACCAAGCAAATTCACGCAATGCACACATATCAGATAAGAAATGCATTCTATAATATAATGGACCGTTTTACGCACGATGATTTGAAAAGTGCTTTGTGCCACATGTATCGGTTTATTTGCTAACAGTGCAGAGAGCCTACAAGAGAAATATTGCTTTAATGTAGTAAAAGGAAAGGACTAAACATTGTTGGGAGATTAAATCACGGCTAGTTGAACGTCTTTCATGTTGATCCATCCTCAGAAGATTCATCTTCTTCCTCGTCAGACGAATCTTCATTGGATGAACTTGCCCCTGACAAGTATCCTTGGAAGATGATATTGTCTGCATCAGTCAAGAGCCGAGATATATCAAATGTGAAGTTCTTTAACATTTCCCAAGCCTTCCTTCCTTTTTCTTCTATTCCTTTGTCAGCTACAGAGTTCATTCCTTCGCTAGCCCATGCACCGATAGACTCTATGCGTTTTGTCAGGAGTTCTGCCTTATTGTGCCATTTGTCTTTTTCTTTGTTCTTTGCTTCGACCAAACCTTGTTTTTTCACTATTTTCTCTCGTGCCTTTGCCAGTTGTTTGTGTAGCCTATTGCACTCGGATTCTAATTCATCAGCATTTCTTTTCCTTTTCCTTGTTGCTCTTGGTTGAACGGCCTTAGCTATGTCTTTCCTGAGCCAGTCTGGGTAATCTTCATCATAGCCTGCATCAAAACTGTCTCGTCCAATAGTCTCGAACTCCATTTGATGCCTTGCTTTCTATAGTTCAAATATCTTGTCTTTGAATGGTATCATTCCTCCAGAAATATCAGCTTTGAAACTTCTGATATCTACGATTTGGGGTACAATCTGCTTTCTCCCCGCTTGTCTAAGTGCCCGTAAAGGAGTGTATGGGTAAACTTCTCTAAAGCCCACTAAGATGAGAAATGAATCTCTTTCCGACCGTGTGATCACTGTGATGCTAGGAAAGTAGTCAAACATCCATTGTATATTTTCGGATGTCAACTGAGAAAGCCTGTGGTGCCAGCCTTCGGTGGTTGTTCATGCGGGTGATATAAAAGAGGGAAAGACATATAAAACAAGTTAATTTTGAAAAGTAGGCTAATAGAGTTAGGCGATATATTTTAAAAATATGAAGAGAATTATGAAGTGAAACTTGTTTTAAGAAAAGATTTAGCAAAATTGTGGAAATGGTGCATATATCGAAATATTTTTAAAAATAAATTTTAAAAGGGAGAAATAAACAAGTTAATTCTGGAAAATAGATTGAAATTTTCGAAAAAAGGCAAAAGAATTATGAAGTGAAATTGTTTTAAAGAAAAAAGATTTAGAAGATTCGAAAATAACTGAAGTTTAGGACATGTTGTGTTATCCTAAAAGAACCTTGTAAGAGTGGTTTAGTCTAGACAAGGATATGGTTCCTCTGGCGGACAACCAAAGGGTGGGATCGTTTGAAGGGGTTGGTTGTACCACGGACCAACTATACTCCAAACGTCCCTCCTAAAGGATTTTTTGAGAGTGAAACGGCCGTGAGATCCACGTAACCGTTTATTGTGTGTGCAAGTGTAAAAAAAAATTCCAAGAATGGAGGAATAACAATTACAGATAACAAAAAGAAAACGCAAATGAAATAGAAAACTAAACTTCAAACCTGCAAAAGGAAAAGAAAGAAATATTAATTTGAGAAATAATGGGAAAAAAATAAATAAATGCAAAGAATCCCAATTAAAAGTCCGTTATGGTTTGAACCTTGATATCCCCAGTGGAGTCGCCATTCTGTCGATGCCCATTTTTCTCCGAACCCCGGTTAGAGTTCGAAACATGGCTCAACTCATTGGGACTCGCGGGTAAAGACTTGGAGTCGCCACCTAACATATTTTTTAACTAGACGTATTAGGGCACCTACTTTGTTTCTAGCCAGTTTTAATATTAACTCCGATACTTGATCTACGAACCGAGAATTCTGAGTAAGGGTTCAGATTAACCCAAGAGGAAGGTGTTAGGCACCTCCCAGGTTCCACAAAGTGTGGTTCCCGACCGGACTAAATAATTGGGATTTAATAATAACTAAAGGCAAGTAAAATAATTTCTACTATATTTTAAATACAAATAATTGCATAAATAAATAAATATTTAATATTCGCCATGAACTTCGTTCTTTGTAGGAATGTACCTCGCAAAAAGAATAAAGATGAAGTTAGTATTACAATTGATGAAATAATGCAAAACTAAAAGTAGAATAAAGTAATAATAGTAGTAGTAGCAATAATAATAATAATAATAATAATAACAAAAAAGTAATAATAATAATAGTAATGATAAAAATAAAAAGGTTAATAGTAATAAAAAAATAATAGTTATAATAATAATAGTAATAAAGGGAAAACAAAAGGAAAATGGGAATTTTTGAAAGTTTAGGCTTAGAATATGTATTGCGTCAAGCAGAGGTTAGGGATGTCGGTACGGCTGCAAACACAGAGCCGGTCATGTTGCCGTGCCAAGCACCTTCAATCCCACCACTCCACTATCGCTTACTATGCAAAGTGATATGCATCGTCATAGCCTTTTTTTTTTTAGGGACTCGAGGAGTGCAACGGGACTGATTTTATATCAACAATATTCCAGTATTCCAAATGAAATAGACCGATCAAACAGCTGCATAGGCAAGCCCAATAACAGATTAACCAAATTCAAAACCAACGAGTTAACCCAGTTCTAGGCACGCAAAACAAAGCAACAATAGATTAGGGATTCACGATCTGGGTCAACCCAGTAGCAAATAATCGATCCAGTAGCAAACACAGGTAGAAGATCTGCAAAGACTCATAAGAAATCAGTGAGATATGCTTTCCAAATGAAATAAAGGCAGAAAAATTGAGAGGCCGGGAAACGAGTTTCCGGTGAAACAAAATAGCAGCAACGAACAGATCTATGGCGGAATGGAGGAGCAACTGCCAAACCACGGCGTCGCTGCGACTCCCTCACAGTTTTCACCAGCACCAATCATGAATCGAAAACAGCAGAACCCATCTAGTCTCGTCATGGCGTCGTCGTCAAACCAAGATGGAGGAGCGACAACGACCAAAAGAAATAGGTGGCGTCGCTGCGACTCCATCCCCCATTCTCCATTTCGATTTCATTTACACAATAACGATGGGAAAAACTGAGACGAACAACGATGGAGTTTTCTGATTGGGGTAACGGGTCTCAGATGGTTTTGTCATTAACCCGTCTTTCCCAAACCCTTTTGCCCTGTTTTCGTTCGATTTAGGAGTGTGTGTGGATGTGTCTTGGAGAAGATGAAGGGGAAATTGGTATGGGTGATGTGTTTGGGTAAAGGAGGAAGAAAGAGACTCTGAAATGGGAGAGTGGGGTTCTGCCCCTCTATTGAGTGTAGTTACTGTACTATATACAAGAAATCATAGAAATGAGCCGTTTGGAGATTTCTCCATCTATGGAAGAGATTTAGGAGTAATTAGAGGGATTTGGGGAGTGATACCGGGGAGATTGAGGATAATGGGTTCTGATTTTGGCTTTTAAACTGGTGAGGAGATTGGGGATATATTTTTGGGATTTTATTAGGAATTATAGGAGATGGAGGATTTGATTTTTGAAGTGATTTGGAGAATTTTCTTAAAGAATGTATTTGGTTAGACTTTTAGTCTATGTTCAAAAATGAATTGAATATGAAATAAAATTGGTTTTTATAAATAAAACTGGACCACATTAGATTAATAGGTGCGAAACAATTAGAGATATAAAGATTGATATACATTGAATAAAATAAGACAAATAAAACTAAAATACGCACACATAAAAAAATCGGGATGCAAATTAAATTAATTAAGTATAAATAGTCGCAAATATTTATTAAATACTATAAATGCACAAAATTACACAAACAACCACATTTCACTAGTAGCCTAAATGATATGAAATTACATAATATAGCTACAATTATGTATATAATGTATAAATAGAGGATAACGCAAGTAAATGCATGCAATCTAATACACATTTGCTCAAACGGTTAAATTGCACCTTTTAATTTAAATTATGGCCAATTATAGAAAAAGGAGGGACAAAATTGGGTGTCAACATGGAGCAGAACACACCACTGAGCAAAGAGGTTCAGTTTATATGCTTATATTTTAATGTGATGATTAAGTTTATTTTCTTAATATATTATATTGTTGCCTTTTTTATTATAACGCCAAACCGTATGCAGAAGAGTAGGAAAGACCGTTCTCAAGAAAGTAGTGTTGCTGCCAATGATTCCTCTCCTGATTTAATGAAATGGGTATTACTGTAGTTGTCTTTCTTTTTCCCCTAGTATTATACCGCCTTCTTTTGTTGGGTGAAATTTGCCTGCATCTTATATAGTTTATTAATTTAATAGGTGAAGCAGTATGTTGATAACAAGATTACGGATGTGCTAAGTGCAATTGCTTCAATTATTGATAAATATTTTCCAGATAATAAGGTAATTTTCTTTTTTGGTTATTGTATACTTCCAGATTGTTAAAGATCATTTTTTTTTATTTCTGGGATGGGACCAGACCTGATCTGGCTGATGGTATGGAAACTGGTGGTAGAGCTCGTCAAAGGAATAGAGATTTTATCAGGTTTGAAGAAAACAGTTCTGAACATGCAGCATGTAGGGAAAACCCTTCCCAGGAAAGTAGTGCTGCTGCCAATGATTCCTCTCCCGATTTAATGAAACGGGTATACTGTATTTGTCTTTTGTTTTTCCCCTGTATCTGTTTTTCTTTTTCCCCTAGAATTATACCTTCTTCTTATGTTAGGCGAAATTTGCCTGCATCTTATATAGTTTATTAATTTAATAGGTTAAGCAGTATGTTGATGACAAGATTGCGAACGAGCTAGATGATATTGCTTCAATTATTGATAAACATTTGACAGATAATAAGGTAATTTTCTTGTTTAGTTATTGTATATTTCCAGATTGTTAAAGGTTAATTTTTTCTTTATTCCTAAGATGCGACCAGAGCTAATCATTTTGATAATATGGAAAGTGGTGGTAGAGCTGGTCGAAAGAATAGAGATTTTATCAGGTTTGAAGAAAACAGTTCCGAACAAGCAGCATTTGTAGGTCGTACCAGTCCGATATTTATTCAGGTATCCAACTTTCTATAGCCACACTTTGTCATACCT
Organism: Petunia axillaris subsp. axillaris; assembly: GCA_029990575.1. Classification (NCBI taxonomy): domain Eukaryota; kingdom Viridiplantae; phylum Streptophyta; class Magnoliopsida; order Solanales; family Solanaceae; genus Petunia; species Petunia axillaris. The sequence goes on along the minus strand of JARKNS010000004.1, from coordinate 96,599,627 downwards.
GTTTGGATTGTCTACTTAGCAGTCTTTGTTCCGTGCAACAGCCATTCACAATCAGGGATTAGAAGATGGAGATGTAAATCATGAAACTTTTTGTCCCAGTATCTCTGCAATGATTGAAGTTTCTGATGGTATCGAAAATCATGGCGACGCTGGTCGAATGGATATAGATGATATCAACTTTCAGCAGAAGAGTCTTGAGAAGCAGTATTAGTAGATGGTAGCGGTCCCAATCTTACTGCAGGTTTGGAATTTCCTAAAGCTGCACTTTGTCATACCTGTCCAGATTTGCTACTTACCAGTGTTTGTTTGGTGGAACATCAGTTATCAATCAAGGATTAAAACATGTAGATGTGAATTCTGAACGTGTACATCCCAGTGTCTCTACAAGAAATGAAATTTCTCCTGTCAAGTGTCGTCCTAAAAGAAAGGCTCAAAGCTCTCCAGTCTTTTGTCCTCGTCAAACAAAAAGAATAACTGAATGTGTGCAGCATTCACCTTTTGTCATTGAATGTGATTCTGGCACTAGTGTTTTCACTGTATTGCCAAAGAAGAAGAAAAAGATATTGTTTTGATGGTCGCCATTTGAAAAATCTATTTCAATGGGTTGTGGCTCTGACTGTTTGACTGCATTGAAGAAAGTGATGTATAAGCCTAAGGGACAATAAGTATGGACTCTTGGCGGTTTTTGAGTTTTTTATATTCTATACTTTTATTTTAATGGTTTACTTTATATATTTGGCTTGGTGATTTTATGTCTTCTCGATTGCACTGTAAGGAAGCGGATGATGTTCTTGATCCAGTTATTGATTTTGGAGTTGCTGAGATTACAACTAAGGATTGGTTTCGGGTATTATAATCCTGTGGTGCTCTAATGTTTTCTGAGGTATATCAACTTCTTTTTTGAACTTTTTTTATTGTTTAGCTTTCTGTATCATTCATTGGAAGTATAGTGTTGTTTTTAATTTTGTTTATCAACTTATGGTAATTCCTGCAAACACATTTCTTTCAGCATCTAGATGTTATCTTCTACTACCTTAGAAAGAAGATAAAGTACCATCTTGAAGTGAAGATTACAACTACTGATCATTATTTTGACAACACCATTCAAGCCGTTTGCCAATTAATTAAAAAAGGAGCACGAGTGGACACGATGAGGGGAGCAAATGAAATTGAGGACTATATGGTTGGCTATCGTCTCTGCTGCAACATTCCATGGCATTATGTTGACGAGGTTCTATCTTTTGTTTATATTGACAAAAAGTCCCATTGGATTCTCTTGAGACTGTTGCTACGAACCAAGGTTATATCTGTATACGACTCGATGCCCACTCGACGGATAACTAAAACTATTGAAGATGCGGTGAATGCTTATGCTGTTGTTGTCCCTTTGCTTTTGTGCCATAATGGGTTTTATACTAACATGTATGACCTTGTTATGCAAAATGGATTACATAATGGGAAGACTTTGACGGAGTGATACGACGTTGAATATATCGAGAAACTTCCTAACCAGAATTTAGCGTAAGCAGCCTTTCTACACATATACTTTTACCAGAACTTATTATTTTTTTCCATATTTCTTCTTTAATGATCTGTGCAATTTATGTGTGTGTACAGAGATTGTGGAGCATTTGTTGCTACTTTTGCAGAGCACATTGTTGAGGGGATCGCCATCAAATTACATGGTTTTGATATACACGAATTTCGTTCAAGATATGCTGCACTTTTATGGGAGCATGGTTGTCAGAAAATCGCGCAAAATGAAGAAACTGATTCTGAATATCCTGGAAAATGCATGGCGATGGTTGTCAGAAAATAGTGACTAGCAATTAGTGAAGAAACTTCAGGGCTCACTTTTTTTTTTGGTCATATGAAATGTATATTTTTACATTTTAGGAAGTAATATTGTGAACTACCACCTTCACTGTTGAATTACATTCAGGTTTTTAGCATTTATAAATGATGAATTTTGTTTCATTTGCTCATTATAATTCAAAGCAGATTGTGTTGTTTCATTTTCACATAGTATACCTTTCACCTGGGATATAACTATACCAACATTGTATACAATAGAAAGAAAAGCTGTGTTACCCAAAAGCAAGTCAGGTGCAAAAACAAAGTAAAAAGGTATACCTTTTTAGGTATACTGTTGAGTAGATAGGTATACACTTGCAACATAATTCCTTATAATTAGTACGGAAGTATGTTCTGACAAAACAAATGTGTATACCATTCGGACTATCCTGTATACTACAAAGGTATACCGCTGTGCCATGATTTTCTATTAATAAAAAGTATACCATGAAAAATGAAATCTGTATACCATTGTGGTATACTGTTTACTAGAAAAGTATATAATTGAAAATAGTATTCTTTTTGTTAGTAGGGGAAAATATGTTAATGAAAGCAAAGCCTTGTACGTTTGAGAAAGTCGTATACCATTGGAGTAATATCATATATGAGAAAGGTATCAAATTGCGAGATGTTTTTTTTAGTTGTATAACATTGGATTTATATAGTATACTAGCAAGGTATACATCATTAGCAAGGTACCATGCGTGATTAGACAGGTTTTATCTGTGGTGACTGAATTTCTATGTGATGGCTGGTTGATTGCTAAGTTCTTTCCTCTTTCAGAAGTTTTCTGCAGATTGTCGCTCTCCCTTGTTTCACATCTAAAATCTGCCAATTTCGTGCAGTTAAAATGAATTTTACATTAATTTAAAAATAATAGCACAGTTAATGAAAAAAACTGACAGTAAAAACTCTTAATATAATTGCACGGATACACTAATTCAAATTTAAAATAATAGCACTGTTAATGAAAAAAAACTGACGGTTAAATCTGTCACAGCACGCACAGATGGCAATGTCCCAATCTGTCAATATAACTAACTCAAAAACCTGTTAAAAAACAGTGTGACCCATTGTAAACATTGTACCTTTTCAGAATTTCCAGAAGTGACTCTTACAAACAGATGCCAATGTCTATAAATGCCCACCCAATCTGTCATTTTTTGTTATTGAACCAAAAAAAAAAAAAGAAATTGTGTCAAATATAAATCTGATAAAAAAGTACCTATGGAGAATAGCCACGGACCATCGAATTGCCACAGACTATCCAATAGCCACGGACCATCTAATGGAAGACAGGTTTTCCAGAATGGTCATGGACCATCAACTCAAAGGCATGTTACAAACTTGCCTTCAATACCAAGGCACCTCTGTTGGCGTTTTGAAAATCTGGAGAATGAGGTTGAATCCCTGAACGAATTCAGAAAGAAATGTGAAGATGAGTTGTGGAATTTAAGGTACACGCAGCGACAATATTACGAAAAATTGATGGAATTGCTTAAGGTAATGGCAGATCCGCTGCAATTGCACAATGGAGGGCCAGGGGAGACCGCGTTTAGGAATTATGGAGAATAAATAAGGTTTTAATTTTATATATTATCTATTGTTGTTCTTTCACATATTAGTAATTTTTTTTTATAATGATAGGTAGTTCTAGGAATTTTGTGTAACATTATATCTAGATTTATGTTTCAATTGTATTCTTTTTTTTTTCTTTTCAGATTATAAAAGTTGTGTTCAGTATTTCAATTTTTTGTTGTGTTATATTTTATAAGTTATATATACCAAGGCTTGTAGCACAAAATTAGTTAAGAAGGTATACAGAACAAAAGTCCTATACTGTTGTAATTTGACAGTTCTAATACTGCAGTGACTGTAAAGCAGTATACTATTGTGAAAACTATACAATAGAAAGGTATATTGAAGAAAGCAGTTTATATGAGTTTAACTAATAAACTATTAGGGTATATAGTATACTAGAAACGTATACCAGTGATAAAAGTACAACATCTTAAAGTGCTAATGAGACCAATCATGGTACAGTGTTGGTATTAGGGTATATAGTATACTAGAAACGTATACCAGTGATAAAACTCCAAATGTATACAATATTTAAATAGGCAGAATGTCATAAAAACACAATGAAACTGCAATTCACAACTAATATTTTATTTAACATTTAAAGACTACTGTTTGGACATCATCTTCTGTGATAGAATTTCATATGAAAATAAAACGGTCTTGCATACACAAAAAACAGACATCTTTATAAAATGACTAGGTTTTGGAGACCACCATTTTCTTGCGCTGTTTTGCCGCAACAACTTCATCCAGGTTCGTCAAAATCGCTACACTCATTCTGCTCAACTTTGTGCTTACCATATTTCCACAGTTTAAGAGAATATCTCGCTCGACATGCCTGTATACAAATTTTCTCATAATCAATTGGGATGTTTTCAATTAGGTACTCTGCATAAACAGTAACAAAGGCTCCGCAGTCCCTGTAAGAATAGAAACACTCAGGAATTTTAGTGAAACAGTAGTGTATAAAAGCTTAAACAAAACGTTACAATATATTAGAAAAAGAGTCCTTACATAGTTTTCTCTTTAGGAACATCTAGAATATACATAATATTAAACGGATATGTTAAAGCATGTCCATTGTGCAATCCATCTTGTAAGATGATGTCATCCCTCTCAGCATAAAAGTTAGTTGCATTTAATAACAAAGGTAACTGGAAAGCATATTCCATTACTACTTGCTTAACTTCTTGAGCAGCATCTGTGTTTTGATCGAAGTCATATATATATATATATGCACCTATCACGGAACGAAACCCTCCCTAGCATCCAATGCCACTCCACTAACACATGCATAGGAAGGAGGACCTCATCAACATTCTTCCATCGTGTGTTACATAACAGCCTGTGACCAAGGATATACTCCTTCAAAGCAAGTTTTGTTGCTGCTAATCTCTGATTCCCTTCCGAACCTATGGACTTCTTATACAGACTTTGAATGGCATTGTCAAAATAACTGTCTGGTGTTGTCATCTTTGCTTTAACTCCATACATTTTCTTCTTTCGAAGGTAGTAGAAAATGACATCTATGTGCTGGAAGAGAACTATACTGCATGAGTATACATTCTAACATAATATTATACATTATTAGTAAAGAAACGAAGCAGTAGTCTTTTTAAGTTTTTCTAATTTTATTATGAATGGATTGATTAAGAGAGAATGATCACACGTTGCAAGACAGTTCATATTCTCATCAATTAACCCCATGAAGACAATTCATCATAAACTGAATAAACCAGTATAAATGTAAGGCATACTATATACCAAAAAAGTATACAACAGTCGGAATAAACCCAGAAAATCAATAAATGTTCAAGTCAGTCAAACAGTATACTATATTGAGTATACAGTATATGATAAAGGTATACAATAATAACAATAAACAAAAGTATACACACCACAGGAGAAAAAGAAGAAGTACTCCTTTTTAACTGCCAAAACCACTCTTTATTTTCTATTGTAGCAACCTCAAAAGCTGTATGCTGGCTTGAGCATGTCGTCTTCCCGATTTCTATTCAGGTCCTTGTTCATTTTCGTAACAATAGTGTAAATAGAAGCAGTACTAATACTTTCTTCAAATGGGTAGCATCCATACACAATACTCCCTTTAGTTGCTCGTCGAACACGTATACCAGATCCCCATTCTGAAATGCGAGGTGACTGTATCAGAGATATAACTTTTGGTATCCTTGAAGGAGCAATACCCGTTGTTCCAGACGACACCGTACCCGGTGCTGCATACTTCACTATTGCAGGTACTACTATATTCAAAGAAGCACCATCACAAGCAATACCACTTGCATTGTAGGCTGGTTGGGTGCTAGGAGTACTTGTATACACATAGTCAGAACTTGAAAGTGGATCCATAGAAGATTGCTCCAAATAAGTAACATCAATTAAATCTTCGCTGAAATCCAAGTACTCAGAACTTGATAGTGGATCTGCAGAAGATTGCTTCAAATCACTGGGATCAATTGAATCAGTTAAATTCACACAGTCGGAACTCGAGAATGGGTATACATTATTGTCATACTGGGCAAAACAATGTTGATCTCTATTCATCCAATCGGCAAAACAATTACATTCATCATTATCCTTGCGATCATCTCTAGTCATATCCTTAAAAAAAAGTAGCAAACCTAAGTATCGTGCCCTAAAAGAATCTGGTAAACACTTGGAGAAATTTTTTTGTCTTGTTGCAAAACAGTTAAACAAGTACACTTTTATGGTATACAGACTACTATAATAATATACAGTAAAAAAATAACTTTTTGTTATTTTTTTCCAAAAATGGACCTAGAAATGTTAAGATAGTATACCGTTGACGTATATAGCATAGTAAAATGGTATACAAGTGTAGATAATAAACCAAAAAAAAAATTACCTCTGGATACGATAGAAATTTAGGTTTTCCAAGTAAAGCAACAGCTGCAAGCATGTCATCAAATTTTACAGCACCATGTTCCTTTAAGTTTCCCAATTTTTTCTTTATAGATTGAGACCCACTTGCTATCTGATGAAGTAAGTAGCAAAAATGCAATCAGTAAATAATGTAGGAAGTGTTAATTAACAAAAATAAAATTTATAAACATACAAGTTTCTTAATTTCTGCAAAATTGACGTTGGCACCAACTATTTGACTTTTTCCATTATCGTCAACAAGAGGGTATTTTGAAATTCATTTGAAATCCATAAATCAGGATTTTGTAATAATTGGCTAGCAAAATTGTTGCGTCTTTGTCCTAATCATGTAATCAAAGTACACTACCGGAAAGAAATGCAGAATAATTGACAAGTCACGTGGTTTCCTTGTGTTCTATAACACATTGCATTAGTAATAGATTTGTGTGGTGAATGGTCATTTTTGTTCTACTTATGAAAAATGTGGCTATTTTTAGTTTAGATGTCATCTTACTAGAGATATAGCCTAAATATTCCAACCTATTTTTTGTGAAATTATTCTCAATACTGATGCATACGGGAGGCTCATGATGTCGTTTATGATAGACAGGTGTATATCTTTTGCGACTGTAAATGTTCATTTCGGACTAAATATGATGTTATGTTTCTCTAAACACTTTAGCAATATAGTTAAAGGAGTATACCAACAAACCAAACTGTACACTAAAGCGTATCTAGCAGAGTATTTTTTTGTCGAATTTGTTTGAACATATTGCAACATAAGTGAACTTGTACACTTTTACTTGAGAGTGCTACTATTGTATACAATAGAAAGTATTAGGGAGTGTATACCTAGTTGCAAAAGTCAAATCAGTATACCATTTGGGTATACTGCATAGTAGAAAGGTATACAGGACGATATTTGTATACTGCCGTAAGCTGACAATCTTCAATTCACGTATACTTTTGTAATATCCAGTATACCTTTCTGCTATACTTCTTTAATTTTGTCCTAGTATACCCTGGTGGTATACAGTCACATATTTATATAGCCATAAAGCCATAAAACTGGTTTTCGAACATAAAACTAGTAATAAAATAAGTAAGCAAACTTAAATAAACAATAATATTTAATTAAAGCATACTACAATTTGTTAAAGTACAAAAGAGAACCATCAGGGCTACACTGAATAATGACAGTGATAACAGCCATATTAACCAAAAACATTCAATAGGATTTAAAAACTAATGCCTAGACAGTACATTACTAGTTAAATATTCAATAGGATTACTACTTCATTAACACATTTCTACTTCTTGCGTTTTGTTTCATAGACCATCTGTAATCTTGCAGCATTTTGAACAGGATCCTAAGAATTGCTAGGCTCTATTCAGGATCACTTTCTTCGTGGTTCATGGTTTTGTTAGAGCCATACTCCCACAAAAGTGCAGCAAATCTATACCGAAAACGCTCAATGTTAAAATCATTAGCTTTAATAGGGATTTTCTCTAGTGCTCTGCAAAACTAGCTACAAAAGCTCCACAATCCCTACACACATATACATTACACAGAACGTCAAAACACAAACCTGAATAACATATTAACTAATGTTAATACTATACATGGGAGAAAGAGTCCTTACGCTAATGACTGGCTTGGAAGATTTTCAACAAATACAACTTTATATGGCTTTGTCAACGTCTGGCCAATGTGTAAGCCATCGTGCAAAACAATATCTTTCCTCTTATCATAAAACCCAATTTTACATAGAAACAAAAGAACTACAAAGGCATAAGCTTGGACCATCTCTTCAACAACTGTAGATTTCCACCTAGACTACATTGAATCATATACAAGGATGGTCCTAGTTCATAGTGACAATATCAATAGAATCCAATGCGGTTTTTCATGGACATGACCAAAACTGAGCACATCATCAACATTATACTATGGAGTGTTGCAATTCAAACAACAACAAGTCATGTACTGCTCAATTACATGTCGTCCATCCAGTATTTCAATAGATACTGCTCCTCTCAACTGATGATAAACATTTTAAATGGTGTTGTGAAAATAATAATCAGTAGTTGTAATCTTTGCTTCAAGACTATGCTTCATCTTCTCTCACAGATAGTAGAAGATGACATCTAAATGCTGAATATGATTTGATGAGTTACCACAAGATAACACACAAAATGAGAAGCGACAACAATATAGTGACAGTTATACAAATAATTAAAAACACAAAAAAATTCTGGAAAAATAAAATCACATACCTGAGAAGACAATGGGCTCCCATTAGTGTTTAACGCCCGGAACCAATCCTTATCGTTAATCTTGGCAACCACAAAATCAAGAGGCCGATCAAGAATATCATCTGTTTTCTTGCTGTCAAATCAGTAATACATAAAATAAGAAAGACAAAATATAAAAAAAGTAAACCACAAAGTGAGCAAATTCGTATGCCAGTAAAATAATATGTATACTTAAAGGTATACTAACTAAGTTAAAAAATGACCAAATTTGTAAAACAAAGTAAATTTGGTATACCAGTAAAGGTATACCAACTAAGTACAAATACTTACTGTCCCTTCCGCTTGTGCAATGCTTCAGTCAATGCAACCAAAGGTTCGTCATCACAGTCCGCTGTAATAGAGATTTCAAATGGAAACCATCCGGTCACAATTTGTTTCTTCTTCTTCGAGAAGTTGCAAGATGAATCTTGGACTGGTGGATCTTTTCTCTTTCCTTGGGTAGCAGTGCAAATTTGGGCTTCTACTTTCTCAGTTCGATTTCCATAATTCAAAAGTTGAAGTTGAGAATCACTCCAATCTGCAATATCAATAGGAATATCCTTTGACTTGGGACAGGCACTAGTTGTTTGAACACTCTTAGGTGGTGCCTTCTCATTAGGACTACTCGAAGTTAGACGGTGACACTGAAACTCTGTCAAACTCATGTCAGCAATATCATGTGGATGAACTGATGATTTGGGGGATGCAATACGTGTATCAGTAGAGAGGACTTGACCAATTTCTTCTTTAACCAATTTCTTGATAGCATCCGCGTCCTAGAAATAAACAGAAAGCCTATTCTATAAGAATCTGGAAATATACTATACCAAAATAAGAAAAACTACCTTTGAATCTGCAACATGCTTATAACCCGCAACTAAATCAATTGCTTTCAGCACCTCTGCAATTCGCACATCAACATATTGCTTAATATCAACAACATCAGTCTTTAAAGAAGTAAATTGATCTTGCACCTAAAATAAACAAAAAAAAAAATGTAAAAAGCATGTAAAACAACCCCCTGCCCTGCCTGTACCCCCCCCCCCCCCCAACAAAAAAAAACTAATGAGCATACCATTTGCTTTAAATCAGCAAAAGAATCATTTCCAACACCACTGCTTGATTGACAAGGCCCTTTTGTACTTCCCTGTCTACCTTTTGACTTCATGAACAGAAAGGCAAGAATATATTCAAGTATAAGAAATACAGATATAGTAGTTATTTATTAAATTAAACTATAAGTATATAAATAGAACCTCTTCAGTCAGTGGTTGTTGTCTTCTAGTACCAACACGACTAGCTTCAGGAAGTGCTTGCTCATTGTCTTGCTCAGCAAAATAAGTGCCTTGTGGAAGAGTTTGCTCATTCTGTGTTTTTCCAGCAACAGTAGGCAACTCTTGTTCAGCATCACCACTAATTTTAAGAACAGGTTGGTCATTAACAAATTCAATACCATCTACATCTAGCGCTCCCTGCTCAGCATCAGTTGGGACCATGTTTGTTACATTCAACTGTTGAAAACATATTGAAATAAATAAAACTAAACTACATAAAACTTAAATAGATGTATACTGCAAAAGTATACTGCAAAATTAGAACAGGTATACCATTAATGTTTACTTTAAATCAAAAGTATCCTTTTTGTGAAAAAATAGATCTGTAATATTCTATACTAATCATATATAAGTACATCTTCAAAGTAGTATACTAATACAGGGAACTAACTTGATATAACACAAACAATATAAAGCAACTTTAAAATCAAACAAAAATTTACCTTTACATTTGTCGCATCTTCACTATTTTGAGTTATAGGGCTATCACTCGAAAATAAAGGCGAATCCATCTCTTGATCAATACGAAAACTTGGAAAATTAGCCGAAGACCTTATTTTACGCTCCATAACTTGAAACCCTAGATTTTGAATTACCCTAGTTTGAGAAGAAAAGTTTTTCAAATGAAAACGGGTACCAAACACGTTGGTCTTTTTGACTGTTTAAATGTATTTATTTCAGTCAATATAAAATTTGAATTATTATATTTTTAGTTGAAGTAGTATACTTTTCTTATAAGTATACCTGTATGGTATACTGCTGTATAGAAAGGAAAAATAATTTTATTATAAACAATCAAGGCTGGTATAAAATTTCAGTAATTTTGAAGTTGTATACCATTGCGGTTTACCGTATACTGCAAAGGTATACCATTTGACATATACCTAATATCATAAAGCAATGGTACACAATATTCTGGAAAGGTATACATTAGAAAGATGCATAGTAGATGGAGATTTGAATAAAGATACACGACGACATCAGAGATCTTCTATAACTGCTCTATGAACAGTTTACATTACAATAAAAATACAAGACAATAAAAACTACACATGCAACATAAACAGGCTACTTAACTCAAAGAAACATGATAGAACACAACAAACCATAAAATATTTCACATAAAACAGAAAATACTACTTAAATTGACCACTTGACAGAAGACTTCAAATTTCTAGAGAATTGTAGTAGTCAGCAGAGTCCATTTTATGATCTGCAAGAAGACCATGAAGCATTTTCTTCATTCGACGAACATCCTTCTTGTACTGTTGAAGGAATTCCTCAAAAATAGCCTTAAAAGTTGCAAGTTCATCTCTTAATTGCTCCACTGCCATCTTTGTTGTTGGTGCAGAAGAAAATCCTGCAGTGCTTGGTCTAAGACCCATTTCTCTCTGTGTGCATGTGTTTAGGTAATTTTTTTCACAAAATGAAACAAACTGTGCTAATATTAGATTTTGAAGAATAAAAGAGCAAAAATAACCCTTTTTATAGGTGAGGTTTCATACATAAACTACTACACATTACATACCTAAAATAAAGAGAACTGCACAGCTGCACCTTTACACATTTGCATCTAACGAAAACTGCCTACTTCATGCAATTAAGCTCTAATTTTTTAATTAATTCAGAAACTGTTAATATAACTGTCAATATACTTCTTTTTTAATTAAAGAAGTATACCATTAGGGTATACTTCATAATAAATACAAAGCAAACTATGTTGCGGTAGTATACCTTTCTACTTGAAAGTATACCAAAATAATATATGATTTTACTTTGTTCCACCTGATTTATGTTTTTTGGTAACATAAATTTTATTCCTACATTACATACCTAAAATAAAGGGAACTGCACAGCTGCACCTTTACACGTTTGCATCTAACAAAAACTGCCTACTTCATGCAATTAAGCTCTATTTTTTTAATTAATGCAAAAAATGTTAATATAACTGTAAATATACTTCTTTTTTAATTAAAGAAGTATACCATTAGGGTATACTGCATAATAAATACAAAGAAAACTATGTTGATGTAGTATACCTTTCTACTTGACAGCATACCAAAATAATATATGATTTTACTTTGTTCCACCTGATTTATGCTTTTCGGTAACATAAATTTTTATTTCTACATTACATACCTAAAATAAAGGGAACTGCACAGCTGCACCTTTACACGTTTGCATCTAACAAAAAATGCCTACTTCATGCAATTAAGCTCTAATTTGTTAATTAATTCAAAAACTGTTACTTAACTGTCAATATACTTTTTTTTTTAATTAAAGAAGTATACCATTATGGTATACTGCATAATAAATACAAAGCAAACTATGTTGTTGTAGTATACCTTTCTACTTGACAGTATACCAAAATAATATATGATTTTACTTTGTTCCACCTGATTTATGCTTTTCAGTAACATAAATTTTATTTCTACTGTATACCCTAGTTGTACAGTATTGGACCAACACCAACACAATCTGTCCGCTTTGAGTTACATCCGCCAAATGAAATAAAGAAATATAAATTAAAAACATAACAAAGGTCTTCAATTATAAAGAGCTGCCACAAAAGATTGGAATTCAACAGTTTAACTGATAGTTGCACAATACTACTTCGTACAATATAAAGCTATACATTTCTTCATTAATTGCTACCAACTATTTTCTAAGAACCATCGCCATACATTTACTAGGAAATTCAGAATCACTATCTTCATTGTTAATGATTTTCTGACAACCATGCTCCCACAAAAGTGCAGCATATCTTAAACGATATTTGTGAATATCATAACCCTTCTGTTTAATAGCAATTTGCTTAATGATGGTGCTCTGCAAAAGAAGCCACATATGCTCCACAATCCCTGTACAGACGCATAAAATGCAAACAACATCAAAAGAAAAAATATAAATAAAACAATAAGGTAACGAAAAAAATATATCTGCAGAAAATGTGCTTACGCTAATCTCTGCTTGGGAAGTTTCTCGAAATATACAATTTTGTATGGCTCTGTCAAAGCCTTCCTATTATGTAAGCCATTTTGCATAACAAGGTCATTCCTCTTACTATAAAATGCAGTACGGTCCAAAAGCAAAGGGACCAATGCAGCATAAGCTTTCACCACATCATCAATAGCTTTAGTTACCCGTCGAGTGGCTAGCGAGTCGTATACAAAGATATCCCTGGTCCGTAGCAACAATCTCAACAGAATCCAATGCCACTTCTTGTCAATATAAACAAAAGAGAGGTCCTCGTCAACATCATACCACAGAGTGTTGCAGCAGAGACGATAACCAAGCATATACTCCTCAATTTCAATTCGTCCCTTCAGCGCTTCCACACGTGCTCTTCTTTTCATTAATTGGTAAACAGCTTGAATGGTGTTGTCAAAGTGATGATCGGTCGTTGTAATCTTCACTTTAAGATTGTGCTTTATCTTCTTTCTAAGGTAGTAGAAGATAACATCTAGATGCTAAAAGAAACGTGTTTGCATGAATTAGCATAACTTGACACATAAAAATCAAATGCAACAACACTATACTTCCGATGATACCAAAAAATTAAGCAATAAAAAATGTTCAAAAGAAGTTGATCTACGTTAGAACTCACTAGAGCACCACAGGTTTGTAACACCCGAAATCAATCCTTAGTTGTAATCTCGGCAACCCCACAAATCAATAGCCGGATCAAGAAGATCATCTGCTTTCTTACTGTCCAATCAGTAAGACATAAAATAAGCAAGACCAAATACATAAATATAAACCATTAAAATAAAACTAAACAATACAAAAAAATTCAAAAATTGGCAAGTGTAGATACTCACTGTCCCCTAGGCTTGCGCATAGCTTCAATTAATGCAGTCAGACAGTCGTTCCCACAATCCTCTGAAATTGATTTTTGAAGAGGGAATCGTCCAGAGACTATCTTCTTCATCTTCTTCGGCAATGCACCGATATCACTAGTGCCTGAATCACATTCAAAGACAGAAGGTGGACGCTGCACAGATTCAACTGTTATTTTGCTTCGACGAGCAGTGTAGTTTGGAGAGCCTTGAGCTTTTCTTTTACGACCACGCTTGACAGGAGCAACTTCTGTTGATGTAAAAATAGCGGGACATATAGGTTCATGATTCAAATTCCATCTTCTAATCCCTCATTAAGAACTGTTGTTGGACCAAACAAACACTCCTAAGTACCCAACCCAAACCAGTATAACAAAGTATGACTTAGGAAGTTGCAAACCTGCAGTAACATTGTTGGGAGTGCTACCATCTACAAAAGGTTCATTTTTATGAATCTTCTGCTGAAAGTTGATATCATCTGTCTTTGTTCGACCAGCATCATCATGATTTCCAATACCATCAGAGAGTTCAACTTTTCTTTGAACAGTATGGTTGCCATCGGAAACTTCAGCTGTTGCACAGACAGTGGGATGAAAAGGTTCATGATTCAAATCTACATCTTCTAATGCCTGATTATGAAGTACTGTTAGACCAAAGAAACACTGATAAGTACCCAAACCAACAGAGTACGACAGAGTATGACTATAAGATTTTGCAAACCTGCAGTAACATTGGGACTGTTACCATCTACAAAAGTTGCATTTTCAGGAATCTTCTGTACAAAGTTGATATCATCTGAATTTGTTCGACCAGCGTCGTCATCATTTTCCATAGCATCAGAGAGTTCAGCTTTTCTTTTAATAGTATCGTTGCCATCGGAAACTTCATTTGTTGCACAGACACTGGGATGAAAAGGTTCATGATTTATATCTCCATCTTCTAATGCCTGATTATGAACTGATGTTGCAGCAAACAAAGACTCCTAAGTACACAATCTGAACAAGTACGACAAACTATGATTATAGGATGCACTATTATTTGGACTGGTAAGACCTACAAATGCTGCATGTTCAGGACTGTTTTGTTCAAACATGATATCATCTCTATTATCTCGACCAGGACTATAATCATTTTCCATAGCATGGGGTTGATCACCTCTGGTCCCATCCTAGAAATAAAGAAAAAGTTGAACCTGTAACAATCTGGAAATATACAATAAGAAAACAAAAAGATTACCTTATAATGTGGCACATGTTTGTGAATAATTGAAGCAATTCCGTTTAGCACCTCCGTTATCTTGACATCAACGTAATGCTCAAACTAGTAAATTAATAAAATATATAAGATGCACAAAAATGTCGGTGAGCAAAAAGAATCCAATATAATATTAGGGTATACAAATAAAAGGTTATACTGTATACCAAAATGTTATACTGTACACAATTCTATAAAAGCAATACACTAAAGGGGGTATACTGCAATGGAGAAAAGTATACAATGAGAAAATTACCAGAAAAAAATACTAACAGAAAAGGGATGTATTTGGGTAACAACCACCAAACAAATAAAAAGAAAAGAAGTAAAATAATGATAATACCACAACAAACTTAACAAGTATGCACAAATAATATCACAAAGGAGTCAACATAATAATGGTAGGTAAAATGAAATCACCTTTTCTTTAACATCAGTATTAATAGAAGCAAGTTCATCTTGCACCTAGAACAAATAAAAAAGAAAAAATATAAGTATATATCAAACTAAGTTGTTATTCTTACGGAAAAAAAGACAAATACAGCATACCAATTTCATTAAATCAGCTTTGGAATTATTGGAAGCAGCAGTACTGTACTGAGAAAGGTCTTTCCTACTCCGTTGTGTACAGTTTGGCTTCAAAAACATATAAGCAACAACATCTTAAAGCAAAATAGATTAAAATAACACTTACTCATCAAATTAAAATATAAGTGTATAATTTAAACCTCTTTGCGAACTGGCTCTTGCATTTGAGCAGCAACATTACTAGCGTCAGGAACAGCTCCCTGATTATAACTTTGCGTACCATCAGCAACCAAGTGTTCTTCACCAACATCACTACCTTCAGGAACAGCTCCCTGATTATAACTTTGCACACCATCAACAACCAAGTGTTCTTTACCAACATCACTATCTCCAAGAACAGCTCCCTTATTATAACTTTGCACACCATCAGCAACCAAGTGTTCTTCACTTTCTTGGAATGGAGATCAAGCAAGGAAAATATGAGATCTACCATAATTAAATTGCATGGTAGTTAAAATTTAAAGTATAAATTTATATTATCTAACCATGATTAAGTAACAAATAGATGCATGCAATACACATGTCTTATATTTATTGGCTTTGCGAAACACCGGGTGCGGCTAAATATTGTGTTATCTCCTGTGATCTTAATGTAACTACTCAAAGTATTATCTCAAAAATATCTTTGCTACAGTGATGCAGCCCAAATTGCATCGATGCCTACACTTGGTTTGGAAGTCAAGACAGGGATGATATGAGCCCGGGGGATGACTTGAAGACCATGCATTGGAGCTCAATCAAAGTGGAAGCGGGGCTGAAACCAGTGCTAGAAACAGGGGAGCCAAAACAGGGCAAAACAGGGCAGCACTTTCTGAGCTCACTGCCTGGCGACAGACATTTCCTCTGCGCGATCGCGACCACACTCACGCGATCGCGAAGAGCAGTTAATTGCCTTGCGCGATAGCGCTCACCATGACGCGATCGCGAGCCTCTGAAGATTAGTACCCTGTGCGATCGCTATTCCCTTTGCGCGATCGCGAAGACCATTTGAGGAGCAGCGACCAGAAACTTGACAAAACTTGTAATGGGAAACTATAAATAGACGCCTTAGTCATTTATTGCATTTTAACAAACCTTGAATGTAGAATGATGAATTCCTTGAGAGAATCTCGATGAAGAACCCGTGAGCGAGCATGATTTCACTTGGTCGAATCCAAGTTGAACATCGAAACCTCTTTGATCATTTTATTTGCGAGAGCCGAGTGTCTCTTGAGGGTAGTTGCATAGTATAGGTGATCCTTGACTTCACCCGAGGTGTATCGAGACAAGTTCCTCGGTTCTACTTAGGTAAACGTTTCAAGCCTCGTCTTGCTTTTTATCTCGATATCGTTATCGATATCTCCTATCTTGTTTTAGCTTCCGCATTATCATATCGTTTGTAGCTTCCGCCTATTTTATCCTGCATCAGTTGGTATCAGAGCACGGCTAGGCTTCGTTCTTACGAATCCTCGGTCTTGTTCTCGTTATTGTTATCATTGTGTTGTTTGTTGTTCTTATTTGGAAGAAAAACAAAAAAATTCAAAAACTTGAAAATCTCAAAAAAATTTCTAGAAATCATTGGTTGTAACGATTTTGTTGTTGTTTGTTATTGGGGATTGTTTGTTATCATATTCCCATTGATTTGGTACCCACGAAACACGATTTGAAGTCGTGAATCAAAATTTTGAAAACCAAATCTCAAAAGTTGAGAATTCACACAATTTGATAGAACTTGTTTTGTGTTGTGAATTCTTGGTTGTTTGGTATCGGAGATTGTTCCTTATAGTTTTCCCGTCATTTTGATATCCCCATATCGTCATTTGGAGTAGCGGACTGAAAATCGAGCTTTGAAAATTTTGAAGTTCTTGAAAATTTTGAAGAACTTACTCCAAATTCTTGAAACAAGTTGTTCGTTCATTGCTTGTATGATAAAACCATTGGGGATTGTTTACTTCAGTTGAAAACACCCCTTGGAAGCTTTAGAACTGAACAAAAAGTTGAATTGGGGTGATTTGTGTGCCAAAACTGAGCTTGCAGTCAGGGTTCTGGTTCTGGAACGAAGCCTGCGCGATCGCGCACTGCTGCACGCGATCGCGACAACTCCACAAATTA
The DNA here is from genome assembly GCA_029990575.1 of Petunia axillaris subsp. axillaris. NCBI lineage: Eukaryota > Viridiplantae > Streptophyta > Magnoliopsida > Solanales > Solanaceae > Petunia > Petunia axillaris. The sequence goes on along the minus strand of JARKNS010000004.1, from coordinate 96,581,890 downwards.
AGTCATCGCGATCGCGCGCCAACCCACGCGATAGCGAAGAACAATCATTTCCAGAAAATCTGTTTTGGGACAGATTGTTTGCAAAGCGTTCGTAACAGTTTTCACTCACCAAAACTCCAATTGTATCATCAAGTATGGTGAGTTTGTAGATCACTAACCAAAAGTCATCCAATTCCGAATCCGTTTAGTGACGATTCGATCTTTGAACATTTGATCGCGTCACTTCCGGTTAGTACTTTGAGGGTAACACTTCTACCCAATTAGTACTAATTCATTGTGCGAATAGGATACTCGTGCCTAGAAGGAGAGTACAGCTCAAAGAAGACTCGTAGTATATTTTTGGCTCAAGTGCTCACTTATAAAGTCGTTCGCCCATCGAGTCCCATCAATTCCACTCACCCCGAAGAGTGTTTGGTTCTTGTGACTTGAGTGGTTATTGAGGTGGTTGTTCAACTACGAGGAAGCCTTTGAGATCAAGCTTGAGTGATCCTACAACCCACTAAATTGAGTGTACCCGAGTGACACTCCAAAGGTGAGGGAGCGAGTGAGGGTTCTTACTCTAACCTCTTTCTCTTGTTTTTACTTTTTGTAGGTACATGGCCGGAGACGTATACGATACCGTTGAAGTCCCGGTAAGCACTTTGGCCTACCTCTTGTCCGAGGTGAGATCCATAAGTTCGAGGTTTGATAACCTCAAAGAGGAATGGACCCCGAGTGCCAAAAGGGGTACCGAAAGAGGTACTAGTGATGACATGGTTGGCATTCCCCAACCATTGGGCATTCCCCAACAAGTGGGCACTCCCCACGACTTGGGCATTCCCCAAGGTAATGGTGAGCAAGGTGATGAGCTTAAAACGACACTTGTGGTACGGAGGAGTTTGGGTGCCATGAGTCTTGCGGAGTCGGCGCATGTACAAAGAGAGAATCTCTTCCATGCTAGGTGTCGAGTGATGGGGCAAGTGTGCTCAATGATCATTGATTCGGGAAGTTGCGCTAACATAGTAAGTGAGACTTTGATTTCCCAATTGCAATTGCCTACTATAACGCATCCACATCTCTACCGGTTACAATGGTTGAGTGAGTGTGGAGAGTTAAGGGTGGTGAAGCAAGCTTTGGTTGAGTTTGGCATTGGAAATTACCGAGATAAGGTAATGTTCGATGTAGTTCCTATGCAAGCTTGCCATCTCTTGTTTGGAAGGCCATGGCAATATGATCGGAGCGTAGTACATGATGGTAGGACCAACTCTTATACGGTCTTGCATGGTTCAAGGAAGTATGTACTCAAGCCCTTGACGCCCAAGCAAGTAAGTAATGACTATAGGATTATGAGGGAGTTGAAGGAAGCCGCTAAGGCCAAGTTACCCATGAAACTTGAGCCCGGAACCAACAATCTTATGGTCATGCCCTTGCGAGTTGAGAGTGAAGCGTCACCCGGACCTACAATTGGCCTTGAGCGAAAAATGGAAGAAGTGAGGGGAGAGGAAATATCAAGTGAGAGTGAGGACGCCCTTTGTTCTAACCATGTTCTATCTTCTTCTCCTTCTATTTGTTTTGGCTTATGTGTAGGTACTCTTGGAGGCGATCTAGTGGAGCCTCAACCGGTTGGTAAGAAAGAAAGACAAGGGAATGGAGCCCTACATTGTGAGTTTCATGAAGGAGGATTTGAACATGACACTTCAAGCGATGTGAGTACTCACGGGAGCTACTCAAAAGTAAGTGTTTCTTTACCTTCTTATGAACATGATCCTTCCTTGTCTTGTGAAGACTCAATGCTAGTTGGTACTTGTAATGCCTTTGATGAAATTACAACTAGCGTAGAGTCGATTAGTCAACTTGTGTGTGCATGTAGACCACTAGTTGAGAGTGTTGATGAGCCACATCAAGATGTGAGCTCGATAGTCAATGAACCTCTCTTTAGTGAAAATGTAGTAGTTTACTTTGGTTGTGACCCTTGTTATGACACCCCACCCATATTTGATAAAGGGGAAGATGAGTTATGTGGCTGTACCCTTGTTGATATAATTGATTTTGGTGGCCTTGTGTGTCGTAGTAAGGATGAAAGTGACCTTGAGGAGTCCAAATTGCATGAGTTGGACAAGGTTGTTTATGATGACTCCTCAATTGAGGGTGAAAATTCTAGTCGTGATACTATACCTTTGTTTGACTATGAAATTGAGGTGCATGCTTTTCTATTCCCGTTGCGTGGGGGCATCTTTAATTGTGAAGACGATTTGTATCGGACTAGAGTTGAGGATGAAATAGAACCTCCGTGATGTGAGGGATTTGATCCCATAGACAACTCTTTGTTTGGAGCTTCGAGTGAGGTAGATGATTCTTCTAGTGACCCTACTCTTGTTGGTGCGGGTTATGATGATGAAGAGGCCATTAATAATGCCTTCCTTGAGAGCTTACCTTGTGAGGGGGGTTGTCTCGAGGATGAAATTAGAGGTGAGGAGGTATCTCTTAGTGCGAGAATGAGAGCTCTTAAGAAGGGGAGTGGGGTAATTGATTCTAATTGTGAATTGACTTACTTTGTCTATCCTATTCCACATGTTAACCACACTTTGAGAATTGAGCATGCCAAAACCATTGTGCCGCATTGTGAAGATATTGCATTGAAGGTTTGGTATGTTGATCATGAGCTTAGGGGTCATAGGAACTTTGATTGCTTATCTTGAATGTTCCATGTCCTATTGGTCTCTTTGCTTGTCATGTTGTTGAGTGTTTGTCACTATGGAGCCAAGAACTTGTTGTCTCCTTTGGAGACATAAGCTTTTTGATTTGTATTGATACTTGGCTCTATCACAAGAGTGAATTTTCCACGCCACTGACCTTCACTCTTGTTGGACTGGTCTACTCGCATCGTGGGAAGTCTTGGTGCACTAATCTTGAACTTAGGGATCGTAGGGATTTTGATAGCTTAATCTTGCATATGCCATGCACTATTGATCTCTTTGTTTGTTCTTGTGTTGGGAGCATTTCTTTGTTGAAGCAAGTACTTGCTAGTTCCTTTAGGAACATGAGCTTCTTTGTTGCCATTAACACTTGGTTGTACCATAAGAGTGTGTTTTCCCACACTTGGTGCACTAACCTACTCTTGTAGTAGGAGCTTTTGTTTTAGTTTGTTTTTTTTTTTTTTGATGTAGGTGATGCTACCTTGGAGGAGGACGCATTAATTTCGAGGACGAAATCTTCTCAAGAAGAGGAGGATGATGCAGCCCAAATTACATCGACGCCTACACTTGGTTTGGAAGTCAAGACAGGGATGATATGACCCCAGGGGACGACTTGAAGACCATGCATTGGAGCTCAATCAAAGTGGAAGCGCGGCTGAAACCAGTGCAGGAAACAGGGGAGCCAAAACAGGGCAAAATAGGGCAGCACTTTCTGAGCTCACTGCCTGGCGACAGACATTTTCTCTGCGCGATCGCGACCACACTCACGCGATCGCGAAGAGCAGTTAATTGCCTTGCGCGATAGCGCTCACCATGACACGATCGCGAGCCTCTGAAGATTAGTACCCTGCGCGATCGCTATTCCCTTTGCGCGATTGCGAAGACCATTTGAGGAGCAGCGACCAGAAACTTGACAAAACTTGTAATGGGAAACTATAAATAGACCCCTTAGTCATTTATTGCATTTTAACAAACCTTGAATGTAGAATGATGAATTCCTTGAGTAAATCTCAATGAAGAACCCGTGAGCGGGCATGATTTCACTTGGTCGAATCCAAGTTGAACATCGAAACCTCTTTGATCATTCTATTTGCGAGAGCCGAGTGTCTCTTGAGGGTAGTTGCATAGTATAGGTGATCCTTGACTTCACCCGGGGTGTATCGAGACAAGTTCCTCGGTTCTACTTAGGTAAACGTTTCAAGCCTCGTCTTGCTTTTTATCTCGATATCGTTATCGATATCGCCTATCTTGTTTTAGCTTCCGCATTATCGTATCGTTTGTAGCTTCCGCCTATTTTACCCTGCATCGTACAGTTTCATGGTTTTTCGAAGTCTGGGACGACTAAGACTAATTTTTCAAGTTTGCCAGTGTCTGTAGGTGTACATGACTTACATCAGAGTGATTAAGGGCATGTACGATGGATCCAAGACCCGAGTAAGAACAGTTAGAGGAGGTCACTTCCCAGTCGAGATGGGGGTGCACCAGGAGCCAAAGTTTAGCCCTTTTTTTTTTTTTTGCCTGGTGATGGATGAATTGACTCAGAATATCCTAGGTGAGGTACTGTGGTGTATGATATTTTCGGATGACATAGTCTTGGTTCACAAGACGCACGGTGTAGTCAATGAGAAGCTGGAGGTTTGGCGAAAGACTCTAGAGTCTAAAGATTTCAGGGTTAGCAGGACGAAGATAGAGTCTGATGTGGAAATGACGCTTGATACGCAAGTCATCCCCAAGAAAGGAAGCTTCAAGTATCTTGCGTCAATACTGCAAGAAAATGGGGAGATTGACAAGGACATCATATATCATATTGGGGCGGGATGGATGAAGTGAAGGCTAGCTTTCGGAGTTCATGCGATAAGAAAGTGCCACCTAAATATAAGGATAAGTTTTATAGAGTGGTCGCTAGACCAGCTATGCTATATGGGCCGGAGTGTTGGCCAGTCAAGGGCACACACACTCAGAAGGTGAGCGTTGCAGAGATGAGAATGCTTAGATGGATATGTGGAAAACTAGGATGGATAAGATTAGGAATGAGGACATACTTGACAAAGTGGGAGTGACCTAAGTGGTAGACAAGATGCGAGAAGCGAGGCTGAGATAGTTCGGGCATGTAAAAAGGTTGAGATGCTCCGGTGAGCAGGTGCGAGAGGTTGTCGTTGCTAGGTCTATGAAGAAGTAGAGGTACACCGAAGAAGAAGAGGTAGACCGAGATGATTAGCTACATGAACCATCGATCACCGAGGACATGACCCTAGATAGAAAAATATGGAGGTCGAAGATAAGTATCGATGGTTAGATGGTAATCGAGCGCTTTTTATCATATTAGCAGTAGTAGTATGCCTGTTAATTCGATTTCTGTCTTATTTCACGTCTTTTATGCTATTTGTGTTTTTGTTTTAGTTTTTATTTTTATCCCTACTTTGGTTTAATCTTGTTTCCACCAAGCGTGTTTCCTAATTATTGTTCTTTAGCTGAGGGTCTATTGGAAACTGCCTCTCCACCTGGGTGAGGGTAAGGTCTGCGTACATTTTACCTTTCCCAGACCCTACTTATAGGATAATACTAGTATGTTGTTGTAGTAGGGTTCATTTGCCAGTACTACTGATCTGCTGCATATGGAATGTGTAGCTAATTAATGTATCCTGTCATTTTCAGATATTTTTGCTATACATGTTTTATGAATATTTTTTATTTAGCCAATGGTCTATCGAAAACAGCCTCTGCACCTTGCTGGGGGTAAGGTCTGCGTACATCTCATCCTTCCCAGACTCTACCTTGGTGGGATATCACTGGGTATGTTATTGTTTGTGTCAAGTATTACATGCACATGAAACCTCACATATTTGCACCTTTATTTTTTGATACAGAGCTATTTCCAAGTGTTTTTTTGTTTGGCTGGTAAACTATGGTTGGAAGATCTACGAACTATCGGTACTGAAAAGATCAAAACAGAAGCAACATCAAAAGAAGAGGAAGATAAAACATGCTATCGGAGGAATTTTAGAGTGAGAAACTCCCCACCCTCTCTACCCTTTCCCCTTTCGAACTCACTGCTTTTTCTTTTCTTCTTCACAAATGACAACAAATGGTGTACCATTTACTCCACTCAAACCCCCTGATCCATTAAATGCGATCTCTCCCCAAGCTATTGTGATAAATTATGGTGCAATGCAAATCCCGAAGGGGTTGCTAAGCACAAACGCGGAAGAAAACAAGAAAGATAAAAGATAGAAGCAAGACAAAACTTGCTTCTTTCGAAGGAACAGTGAGGAACCTGTCTCAAAGCTCGATCGAATGGGATACAAGAATCACCTAAACTATGCAACAATCCTCAAGAGAACATGCCTCTTGCAAACTGAATGATCAAAGAGGAATGTTCAATCGGATTAACCGAAAGCCACAAGCCCATAAAAGCCCTCACCGGGGTTTTGCTCACGACGGAGACAAGAAGAAATGTGCTCGGCACTTTCATTCAATTCATCAATATTAAAAAACTAGGTGTCTACAATGAAAGGAAACAAGGTTTATATAGGAAATACTAAGGGTAAACTAGTAAAAGGGTCACAGGCGACCAATGGAAATAAGCCACGCAGGGCTGAATAAATTGTGTTCGGCATACTTTGACTTCGGTAAGCCTTGGCTTCGGTTCTCGATTGTCTGCTCGAACACACTTGTTGCCTTCGGACGCTCAATTGTCTTCGAGCTCATTGTCCTCGGTCACTTTGCCTTCGGGCTCAAATCTGAAGATAATGCCTTCGATTCTTGAGCTCGGCCACTCAGCTTCGGAGCAATTGTTTTCCTTCGGCCAGGCTAAGTGAACATGCACATCGTGCAGCAGCTTGGCTTGGCTTCTTGTCATCGGTCTCCTTGGTGGATCGAACACTTGATCAGCACGTGTTCGGGCTGCATCATCCTCCTCTTCTTGAGAAGATTTCGTCCTCGAAATCAAGCCCTCCTCGTCCTCCGAAGTTGGACCTACAACACAAGGAACTAAGTCAGCAACATTAAAGGTGTTGGACACGTTATACTCACCAGGGAGGTCGATCACGTAGGCATTGTTGTTGATCTTGGTCAACACTTGAAATGGACCATCCCCTCGAGGAGCCAACTTTTCTTTCCTTTGGTTCGGGAAGCGTTACTTTCGGAAGTGAACCCAAACCCAATCTCCCTTCTTTAATTCCAACTTTTTGCGCCCCTTGTTTTTCTTTAAGGCAACCTTTGCATCGGCCTCCTCGAGATTCTTCTTCACCTTTGCATGCAATTCGATCAAGGCAGCTACTCGTCGAGTACCTTCAAAATCAAGAACAGAATCTCGAGGCAATGGGGTTAAATCAAGTGGAATCAAAGGATTAAAGCCATACACACACTCAAACGGGGTCATGTTGATCATTCGATGCACCGTTCGATTGTATGCAAACTCCATCATGGGCAAATGATCAGCCCAGTTTCCAACCTTCCCTTTGGTCATTGCCCGAAGCAAAGATCCCAAGGTTCGGTTAACTACCTCGGTCTGTCCATCAGTCTGAGGATGGTGAGACGTCGAGAATAGTAGCTTGGTGCCGAGGGCACCCCACAAACACTTCCAAAAATGACTCAAGAACTTCGAGTCTCGATCACTCACAATAGTACGAGGTACACCATGCAATTTTAACACGTTAGAAACAAACAATGTAGCTACATGCTGTGCATCATCACACTTTTTGCAAGGAATAAAGTGAGCCATTTTTGAAAAACGGTCAACCACAACGAAGATGCTATCATGTCCTCCCCCCGACCTCGGTAACCCCAAGACAAAGTCCATGGATATATCAACCCAAGGTCGATCAGGCACAGGTAACGGGGTGTACAATCCATGAGGGTTGGACTTCGATTTTGCTTTCTTGCAAACGAGACAAGCGTTGCAAAGCTTTTCCACATCTCGTCGCATTTTGGGCCAATGGAACTGCTCGGTCAAGATACCAAGAGTTTTATCGACACCGAAGTGTCCCATCAGTCCACCTGAGTGAGCTTCTCGAACCAAGAGCTCTCTCCACGATGACACGGGCACACAAACCCTCCCATTCTTGAAGAGGTAGCCATCATGCCACTGATATTTCTCAACCTTTTGGCCACTCAAGATTGCGTTTCGAACACATTTCAGCTTGGGATCGTCCTCGTACATCGATTTGATGCTTTCGAATCCCATGAGCCTAGAGGCGAGGGTGGTTGCTAAGGCAAATTTCCTTGATAGCGCATCGGCCACAACATTATCTTTTCCCTTTTTGTAATGAATTACATAGGGAAAGCTTTCAATAAATTCAACCCACTTGGCATGTCTTCGATTCAATTTCTCCTGACCTCGGAGATGTTTCAAAGACTCATGATCACTCTTGATCACAAACTCTCGAGGCCACAAATAATGCTGCCAATGGGCGAGTGCTCGAACGAGGGCATACAATTCCTTGTCGTACGTAGAGTAGTTCAAGGTCGCACCCTTAAGCTTTTCGCTAAAGTAAGCGATCGGCTTCGAATCTTGCATCAGCACTCCTCCGATCCCAACTCCAGACGCATCACACTCGACTTCGAATGCTTTGCCGAAGTCAGGGAGTTGCAACAACGGGGCAGAGCAAAGCCTCCGTTTCAACTCTTGGAAAGCCCTTTCTTGGGACTCTCCCCACACAAATGGATTGTCTTTCTTCACCAGCTCGGTTAAAGGAGCTGCCACGGTGCTAAAGTCACGAACAAACCTTCGGTAAAAGCTAGCTAAGCCATGGAAGCTACGAACTTGTGATACCGAGGTTGGAGTTGGCCAATCTTTGATGGCTTCGAATTTTGATTCGTCGACTTCGACACCATTAGCACTGACAACAAATCCAAGAAAGACTACACGATCGACACCAAAGGCGCATTTCTTGAAGTTGGCATACAACTTATCTTCTCGAAGCTTTTCGAGCACTTGCCTTAGGTGGTCGACATGTTCATCCACGGTTCTGCTATAAACAAGTATGTCATCGAAATAAACGACAACGAACTTGTTTATGAACGGTTTGAGCACATGGTTCATCAGTCGCATGAATGTGCTCGGTGCATTGGATAAGCCAAAAGGCATCACCAACCATTCATAGAGACCGAATTTGGTCTTGAATGCGGTTTTCCACTCGTCCCCGGGTTTCATTCGGATCTGGTGGTAACCGGACCTGAGGTCTATCTTCGAAAAGCATGAAGAACCACTCAACTCATCTAGCATGTCATCTAATCGAGGGATAGGATGACGATACTTTACCGTTATTTTGTTAACTGCTCGACAGTCAACACACATACGCCATGTTCCATCCTTCTTCGGGACAAGGATAACTGGAACGGCGCAAGGACTCAAGCTCTCTCGAACGAGGCCCTTGTTCAGCAATTCATCAACCTGCCGTTGGAGCTCTTTGGTGTCTTCGGGATTACACCGGTATGCGGGTTTGTTAGGGATTTGAGACCCTGGCACGAAGTCAATTTGGTGCTCGATTCCTCTCAACGGAGGTAATCCACCTGGCATTTCCTCGGGAAACATGTCCTCGAAGTCCTGCAAAACTTTACGAGCAAACAAAGGCAAAGGGTTATCATTAGAAAAATCATCATTAGAGTTTAGAAAGATACCCTTGTGCACGAGGCAAATCATCATCTGACCGTGGTCGTTGCCTCGTAAGATCTCACCGGGTTGCATGATTGCACAAATTCCTTTCACTTCGGGCGGTGAGTTTGTCTCTTCGTGCCCCAATTTTGCTCCCATCGGAAGCTTAGCTTTGGCCGCTTCTTTCAATTCTTTCATTCGTTTATAGTCCTCGGTGACTTGTTTTGGAGACAAGGGTTTGAGTACGAAACTCCTCCCATCGAGCTTCACAGTGTAAGTGTTGGATCTGCCATTGTGAACAGCTGTTCGGTCATACTGCCATGGTCGACCCAATAGCAAATGACAAGCTTGCATCGGAACCACATCGAATATCATTTCATCTTGATACTCTCCGATTTTGAACTTTATCCACACTTGTTTGACAACTCTCAATTCTCCACACTCATTCAGCCATTGTAACTTGTAAGGGTGGGGATGCTTCATCGTAGGTAATCCCATTTGTGAAACCAAAGTTTGGCTCACTACATTGGCACAACTACCAGAATCAATGATCATCGAACACACCTTTCCCCTCACTCGACATCGGGCATGAAAGAGGTTTTCTCTTTGGTTGTCCTCTTCTTCAAGAGTCATGCAGCTCAAATTCCTTCGAACCACAAGAAACATTTCCGGATGATCAGCTTCGGCAGCCTCATGATCATCATCAACTTCAGCTCGATCAGTCTCCTCGATAATTTCCTCCTCGGTGTCACTCGCTTGCTCATGGACGGTTCCATCTTCGAGCAGAAGCATAACCTTGCGAGTTGGACACTCTTTTGCCATGTGACCATAACCTCTGCATTTGTGACACTGAATATTTGAAGCACTAGGAGAGTTGAGTTGAACTTTACCTCCCACTTCTCTCGACTGGTTAACGGTCACACCTCTTTCGAAGGGTCTCTTCGAATCTCGAACAGTGTTAGCACTTGCTTGGTTTGGACTCTTCCATTCTTTACGTCGGTTCAAAGGAGTAGAAGTAGTGACTCCTCGATACCGGTTTGCCTTATCGTCCTTCACCAATTTTTCAGCTTCAGTAGCAGCATCAAACAAATCTCCCAACGTGTGGTACACGTGGAGTGTCAACTGAGATGACACATCCCTAGCCAAGCCATTTTTGAATCTGATAATGGCTTGCTCTTCGTCTTCGACCAGATCAAGATTCAATCGAACCTTTTCGAACTCATCGTGGTACTCTTGGACAGACTTGGACCCTTGCTTTAACTCATAGAGCTTTTGCATTTGAGTCTGCCTGTATTTGGCACTCAAATACTTAGCATCCATTGCTCTTCTCAATTGTGGCCAAGTATTGACTTCGGGATAGTCATTCCTTCGTCTATGCCTCTTGTCAGATTCCCACCACGTTGATGCGTAAGCTTCGAACGAAGCAATGGCATGGGCAGCTTTTCTCTCATCGGTCATCTCATTGGTTTCAAAGATGCGCTCCATTCTAAGCTTCCATTCAAGATACTCATCGGGGATCACTAGTTCCTTTAAAGGGTGGAATAGTGATCTTGACACTGTTCAAATTTGAGTCTCGAACACCTCTAGCCTGTTCGATATACTCATCATTTCGATCATCAGCCTCACGCTCAATATTTCTTTCAACATTTGCGCCTCGGCCTCGACCTCGGAAATTTCCTCGACCTCGGTGAGCTTGCCTTCGTTGGGCGAATGGCGGCTCACGCTCATATTCGTCCTCGGGAAATTCCTCTTCATCAACCTCCTCGGCAACGGCTCCAAGATCTCTTCGGGCCACTGGAGGTGGTATTCTTTCTCCTCGGGGAATGCCCAAGTTTTGATTTCCAGCTTGGGGATTGCCCAAGTTAAGCTCTCTTCGAATTGCTTCACTCGTCAACTGATGTTGTCGAAGAAGCTCAGCATACAGCTCAGGTTTCATCGGAGTGGATTCGCTAGTTCCAGCGCCGGACCCATTCATGGCCACGGACGCACTTCCTTGTTCGAGTTGAGTTACTCGAGCACTCACTCCTCTCACATCGGCACTGACACTTTGTATCGCAGCCATGAGATCGGCTAACGACAACTCGGGCTTCTCAATGCCTTTGCCATCGTTTCCAGCCATTGTACCTGCACAAGTCAAAGATCAAACAAATGTTAGGGTTAGAAATCACCTCACACACTCCCTCACCTTTGATGGGTGGCACTCGGGTCCACTCAATTTATGGGTTCGGTTTTTGATCACTCAAGGACTTGTAACAGTGGCTCGTCTGATTGATCGGTCCTCTAAGATCCTTCAAGTTCGACAATAGTCACTGCCTCTTCGGGAAGAGTGAAGTGATGTTCGACTCGATGGAACGGACGCTTTTTAACTGAGCTTGGGGAGTCAAAAGAATTTCTAAGAAAGTTTGGACTTCGGTCACCCCTTCGCACGAATTCCTATCAGCTTAAAAGAGTTAGTACGACCTCGAGTAGGACAATTACTCAAAGATCCACCAACTAGAATTTGACACGAAAGAAAAGTGAGAACCTAGGAGAATCTACCCTTTGATTCCCTTTTGGAATCTTTTTCGATCACACCCACTCCTGTCCGTACAAGAGTGGTCCCTCCTTGGTACGGATAGGGTTTTACCTTATCCACTTTCCTTTTTCAGCCGACAATTTTCACCTGGGGTTTTGATGTTAAAGTTTTAACCCCTTTCTTCTTCAATGGAACCACTACCTTGCTCCGGCGTACGGACACAACAACTTCGGTTCACTGACCACGGAACTCAACAAGATCTGGGTCGCCTTTCAGCTCCGGTTTCATCGACGGAGGAAATCAAAGTTCTTTAAGCTAAAACCCAGCTCGTCGCGTCGTACACTGTTACGATTGTAACAATTTTCCGGCGTACGGACAACGATTGTAAACTGAGAACTTCGATTTTCAAGCAACAATCAAACCCAAATCACTCAAGAACCACCATTCTTCATCGGTTTCTTCCAAACACAATGGGGTTCGAGTTCAGTCACCAATGAAGCTCAAAACAGTCCAAAAAAAAAATTCACCAAGAAACCCTAGTCACAAAATCAGTACGTCGGGTACTCGTTGGATTCAGAATTCGATGGTGAACAAGAATCAATGGTTGTCTTTCCCAAACAACCAACAATCAAACACAATTTTTTTGAATTTTCTTTTTAACACCTTTTTTTTTTTTTTTTTTTTTTTTGTAAGATAACAACAGCAACACTCAAACAGAATCAAGAACACGAAAAGGAAACAAAGACACAAAAACGCACGAAGATAATGAACAGGATTGAGGTTGTAAGAACAAACTCAAGTCGTGCTCTGATACCAAGATGGTGCAATGCAAATCCCGAAGGGGTTGCTAAGCACAAACGCGGAAGAAAACAAGAAAGATAAAAGATAGAAGCAAGACAAAACTTGCTTCTTTCGAAGGAACAGTGAGGAACCTGTCTCAAAGCTCGATCGAATGGGATACAAGAATCACCTAAACTATGCAACAATCCTCAAGAGAACATGCCTCTTGCAAACTGAATGATCAAAGAGGAATGTTCAATCGGATTAACCGAAAGCCACAAGCCCATAAAAGCCCTCACCGGGGTTTTGCTCACGACGGAGACAAGAAGAAATGTGCTCGGCACTTTCATTCAATTCATCAATATTAAAAAACTAGGTGTCTACAATGAAAGGAAACAAGGTTTATATAGGAAATACTAAGGGTAAACTAGTAAAAGGGTCACAGGCGACCAATGGAAATAAGCCACGCAGGGCTGAATAAATTGTGTTCGGCATACTTTGACTTCGGTAAGCCTTGGCTTCGGTTCTCGATTGTCTGCTCGAACACACTTGTTGCCTTCGGACGCTCAATTGTCTTCGAGCTCATTGTCCTCGGTCACTTTGCCTTCGGGCTCAAATCTGAAGATAATGCCTTCGATTCTTGAGCTCGGCCACTCAGCTTCGGAGCAATTGTTTTCCTTCGGCCAGGCTAAGTGAACATGCACATCGTGCAGCAGCTTGGCTTGGCTTCTTGTCATCGGTCTCCTCGGTGGATCGAACACTTGATCAGCACGTGTTCGGGCTGCATCAAATTATTAGAGCATTCCACCTCTAACACGCAAAACATCATTAAACCCCCCTTTCTACACAGTCAACCTATCGAGGAGGACATGCAACATCAATTACAAAATGTTGATGGTTTAGTTGATCATATTTCTCTTACACATGAGGAAAAACAACGCATTTACTCACCTTGGATCAATTCCGTTATTGTTAAGCTACATGGTAAAAGATTGCATCATCAGTATATTTATGAGAAGCTCATTACTCTATGGAAACTAGATGAAGAATTTCCACTAATTGACCTTGGAGAAGACTTTTATGTGGCAAAATTTCATCATCATGATAGCCTACATAAGGTGTTAACTGAAGGTCCATGGTTCATTAATGGTTTCTTTTTATCGACAAGATGTTGGGAGCCAAATTTTGTGGCTACTCAAATAACATTACATTCAACTGCTATTTGGATTCGCCTACCAAATTTACCAACTGAATTTTTCGATGAAGGAATACTGAGAAAAATTGGCTTTACAATTGGTAAATTATTAAAAGTGGACTATAAAACTTCCACTGCAGTAAGAGCAAGATATGTCCGCCTATGTGTTGAAGTACCAATTGATGTTCCCGTCAAAAATTATGTTTTTATTGAGCACCATAAACAAATTGTGATCTACGAAGGTGAGAACCTCTTGTGTAAGGTATGTGGTCGACTTAGTCATCTACAAGATTCATGTCCAACCATAACAACTCTATCTACTTCAAATTTGAAAATACCAACTGCTCTTTTAGCCTTATAAAAATCAAAAGCAATCGAAGGGGAAAGTGAGTGGAAAACAGTTAGTTTCCAAAAAAGAAAAACTAGTCAAGTTGTTCAAAGAGGCCATGCAACAAATGTGGCATCTACCAGCTACACTCCTACATGATTTTCATCTCCTCCATTGGCCTCTCATGCTTCAGGTATGTTTTCCTACTCTTACACGCCTAAAAGTAAAACAAAACCTCACTATCAACCAAAAATAAATGTTGCATTAAAAGATGCAACAAATAAATTTAGTGTTTTAACCGTTGTTAATGAAATGAAATCTAATAAGTCTAGTAGTAATAATATCAAATCTGGCCAAGGGATTCTTGTTGAATCTCAAAACCATTTTGTTGATCAAACTAGCATGCAAAATTCGATATCCCCAAGGCCAATTTCTAAAGTGGAAAACCACGTGGCATGCCACATGGACGTGCAACCTATTAATCTACCAAAAGACCCCATGGACACGTGTAATTTTTCCTTGACAATGCCAAACTCCCATGCAAAACTTTCCTCGTCTGACAAGCCTTCCAATATTAACTCCACTTCAAAACTTTATTTGGCACCAGAATCTCATCAAATCTTTCCACAACCTCTCTCTTCTAATATCTCAAATGTGAAAGATGATACGCCTGCCAACATCAAGAGTATTACTGACAATTCCACTGAATCCTTAGCCAAAATCAACACGCAACATCTCATGCAAAACCCTTCTATTCTCTCATCTTCTCCTAACACTTCTCTTCTTATATACCATAATGAAGATACCTTACAGTGGAAAAAAATCTCAAAGACTGGTAAGGCAACTGATTCATCAACACAAAGCTTTCAAAAAATTAAAAACAATGAATCACAACAATCCTCTTCAAAACAACTTTCAAGTTCCACTTCCACCTTTGATAAATCAACCAATGATCTTTGCCCTACCACCACAACAAGATCGTATACCTCAATCATGGGTGGAATCGAGTCTTTGGGGACATGCAATGGCGATTCCAATGGTCATCAACGGTCAGCTAGCTTATGCAGTAATCCAGGATCCACAATACTTAGCCCTAATAGTAAGCGAGGGGATGCATCTAACGATGCAGAACTATATGAACAATATGTGGCCCCAGTTTCTACAACCTCAACAGATTCGTCCACTTCTAGATCTTCCCTTCTTCCCTCCGAGGGTTTTGCCACCACAAAGTCCAGTTTTCATAGGTTGGCACATGGCACTGAATCAGCCATTCAATCAGCAAATGGACATGCATGCAGCTCCTTTCAATCTCAATCCATTGAATGTGCAAATGGATCCACCTCATCTCATGCAGGAGGATATACCTCCACCACCAGTTCCATTGCCACCTCAGGCAGCCCATCCCAATCCACCAGAACAAGAGCTAAATCAGAGAGAGGAGCAGGAAATCGTACTAAGGGGAAGGGAGAGTCGCACGGAGTTTGCAAACCTAAAGGAAATAACAAAACTACTCTTCAGAGAAAGACTAGACAGGAAAAGTATTCTAACTTGTCACCCCACTCTTTGCAAATGCTCACTGGATGTGAGAGCACCGGCAAACAAGACTGTGGGGAAATATGCAGTGGTGTTGAATCCTACACTAACAACTGATCCTGAATTGGATAATAATGCTAACCCTAATGTTAATGTCCAAATGAATAGACAAATTAATTTTATAGTTTGGAATGCTAGGGGTGCAGGTAATCCTGATTTTCGTAGGAACTTTGGTGCCATCCTGGAAGTTTATCTACCTGTAGTTGTGGCTCTTTTAGAAACTAAAATGGATGATCATCATGATTTTAGAGTTCGTTATGATTTCACTGATTATGCTGAAATACCTGCTGAGGGTAGATCAGGTGGATTGGTCCTTCTTTGGAAAAATGACTCAGTTACTGTCACTGACATTCATATAAATGGGAATGAGATCCATGCCATGATCAAGGTACTCTACTCCCCCTTAAATTTTAGTTGGCTCCTTTCCATTGTTTATGCTAGTACTACTGCTTTTAGTAGAAAAAATTTATGGCAAAACCTAATGTATGTCTATGATAACTATCAAGGACCACGGCTTGTGTGTGGTGATTTTAATCAAGTCCTATCTCAAGAGGATAAGTGGGGTGGTAATCCCATTAACTATAAAAATGCTATGAGCTTTAGAAACTGCCTTAATTATTGTAAATTAAATGATTTAGGGTTTAAGGGCCCTAGGTTTACTTGGTCGAACCATAGGTCTAGGAAAGGTAGTTTGATTTTAGAACGTTTAGATAGATGTGTTGCAAATCAAGACTGGATTTCCTCTTTTAGAGACTCTAATGTGATACATCTTCCTAAAACTTATTCAGATCACGATCCTATTTTAATCAGCCTAAATAAAATAATTCATAGTGGTTATAGAAAGCCTTTTCGATTGGAAACAATGTGGTTGTCTCATTCTGATTTTAGAAATATAGTTTGCGACGCTTGGCTTAATAGATCTTTAATGGAAGCTACTAAGTTATTTCAGGATAATATTATAACCTGGAATAAGGAAGTCTTTGGCAATATTTTTCGTAAGAAAAATAATATTCTAGCCAGACTTAAAGGTATCCAATCCTCGCCAAATTATGCTAATAGTTTTTTCCTCCAGAATTTAGAAAAGGACTTAATTCACGACTATAACTTAATCTTAAAACAAGAAGAGGAATTCTGGCATTTAAAATCTAGGCTTGATTGGTTAAGTTATGGAGATGCTAGTACAAAATTCTTTCATATCACTACCCTTAATCGTAGAAGGAAAAATCAAATTACGCATTTTCAAGACGATTGTGGGAATCTAATTTTTGAGCCTAGTAAACTTTTTGAGCATGTCACAGGATATTTTGAGAACCTTTTCACTACTAGTCATTGCCTAAGTTCTCTAGCCCCTGTTCATAATGATGCACTATGGTACAATGGCACTGACTTGTCTTCATTAGATAGACCTTTAATGGATTGTGAGATTACGAATGCTTTGTTTTCTTTCAAGCCTTACAAGGCCCCTGGTCCGGATGGGCTTCACCCTATTTTTTTCCAATCTCAATGGAAAATAGTTGGCCCTTCTGTCAAAAAAATTTGTCATGATATTTTCCAAAGTAGTACTATGCCTCCTAGTCTTAATACTACGTATATTTGCCTTATTCCAAAAGTTTAAAATGCAGTGAATCTTAAAAACTTCAGGCCTATTGGACTTTGCAACACTGTATACAAAATTATTAGTAAAATTATTGCTAATCGATTGAAGCAATACTTAAATTCTATCATTAGTCCATGCCAAGCCAGCTTTATGAAAAACAGGAGAGCTTGTGATAATGCTATCATTATTCAAGAGATAGTTCACAAATTTAATCGTATGAAAGGAGATAGAAGTGAAATGATTATTAAAATTGATCTGGAAAAGGCTTTTGATAGGATAGAATGGTCCTTCATTCGCACTATGTTAGTTTTCTTTAAATTTCCTCCTAAAATTTCCCATCTTATTTTATCTTGCCTCGCTACTTCCACTATATCAGTTCTTGTTAATGGCTCCAAAACAAACTATTTTTCTCCCTCTAGGGGTATTAGGCAGGGCGACCCAATGTCCCCTTACATTTTTATTCTTTGTTTGGAGCTCCTTTCTATATATGTTAATCATCAGGTGGACATGAACCTCTGGGACCCTATAAAACTATCTTCATCTGGCCCTGAATTGTCTCACCTTCTCTTCGCTGATGACATTACTCTAGTTGCCAAAGCTAATATTAAATCTGCTTCTTCTATCAAAAGCACTTTGGATCTATTTTGTAGTACTTCTAGGGAAAAGGTCAACAACACAAAATCTAAGATTATCTTCTCAAGTAATATTGATCCTAGCTTAGCTGTCCATCTGAGTGACATTTTGAGTATTAAAAGAGGTCATCAATTTGGTAAATATTTAGGGTTTCCCATCCTTAACAAAATACCCAGGCATAATGATTATCAATTTATAATAGATAATCTTCATTCTAGACTTTTTAGTTGGAAAGCAAACTTTCTCAATATTGCTGGGAGAGCTACCCTAATTAAGTCTACCTTGAATGCCCTACCAAATCACATCATGCAGTTCCACACCCTTCCTAGTAAAACTCTCAAAATTATTGACAAAATTCAAAGGGATTTCTTATGGGGGACTACTAATAATAGGAAAAAAATTCATCTTTTGTCCTGGGATGTTGTCACTAGGCCCAAATCTTTAGGAGGTCTATCTATTGTTAAAGCCAAGACAAAGAACATTGCTTCGATTGCTAGTTTATCTTGGCGACTCTTAACAAACCCTAATGGCTTTTGGTCTAAGGTTATTAGCAATAAATACTTGCACAAACCATACTCAAAATCTGATTCTTTTGTTTGGCAAGGCATTAGTAAATCCATCCCTATTTGCATTAGAAATACCCAGTGGGTTGTTGGAAATGGCAAGTGTATCTCTATGTGGGATCACAATTGGCTCCCAAATAGGAACACTCTTAGAAGCCTGATTCATGGGCCCCTTACAAGGAAGGATCGAACAAAAAAAGTGTCTGACATCATCACAAATAACTCTTGGGATCTATCTAACACAGGATTTGTTTTTCCAACTTCTATTGCTGACCTTTTTAAAGGGGCTAATCCTCATGTATCCTCTTATATTGACTATCATGTATGGGCTCTTACCACCAATGGTCTCTTTGTGCAAAACACCCTATATGGTCAAATTGATAATTTTATAAGTAGTAGTGAAGATTTCAAATGGCTTTGGAAAGTGAATGTTCCCCATAAAATTAGATATTTCACTTGGCAATGCCAACATGATAGATTGCCCACTAGATCCCACCTCCATAATATAGGCATCAATATAAGTCCCATGTGCCCTATCTGTAAGAATGAAACTGAAACTCCTTATCATATTTTTGTAGAATGTGTTATTGCTAAAAAAATTTGGTGGGAGAACTCTATTACACATCATGTCACCCCGGATAGGCACTGGCTTACCTGTTTAAGGGATACTTACCAATATCCTACAAATCGACACCACAATTGGGAGGAATTTCTTTTATTCTCATTATGGAACTTATGGACTAATAGAAATCATAATAATGTTAATAATATGGACACTCCTTTACGTTTTAAGGACGTGCATCATAGAACACTGGAATTTAAGCTTCTTACGGCTGATAATTCTAGGAAATCCATAACTAGGAGTATTAATGTTTCTTGGTTTCCTCCAAGCCATAACATGATCAAATTGAACATAGATGGATCCTTCAAAACCAATGATAACCAAGCTAGTATTGGAGGGGTTTTTAGAAACTTTAAGGGGCACTGAATTCTTGGCTATCATATGAATGTGCATGCACATAATCACACTCATGCTGAGCTGTTAAGCCTTCAAGAAGGGTTAACCATCGCCCTCGATCAAAATTATAATCCTTTAGAAATGGAAACGGATTCTACAGAAGTCATTATGCTATTGGAAAAGCCAACACCTACTTATGCTTCTGTCATTCAAAATTGCAGGTCACTAATGCACAAGCTGAGAATGCCAACAATCAGGCATAACTTCAGACAAGGGAATACAGTCGCTCACCTCCTGGCAAGTGGAGCTCCCTCAATGTCCAAATCTTTTAATACTAGTCATTATGCAATGCCTCCAGCTTTTGTTCAGACAGCCTTGCTATAAGATCAAGAGGGCACAAATTTTGTGATAACAACTTCGGATAGTAACTGTCTATCGTTGTCTAAATTAGGAAATCTAAGTGCAATGAATGCCATTTCAAATTTTTCTTTGAACTCTAATGCACATATGGTCGACCCTAGTGGTATCCGTATGTGCATATTATGTAATCCTCCGTGATATTATTAGTAATATAAGTCGTGTTTTAATCAAAAAAAAAAAAAAAGAAAAGATCAAAACAAAGGCAGGCGGAAAATTTATAAGTAACTAAACGTAACTCAAAGATCATTCCTATGTGAATACAAATAGTTTAAGTTGCTAGAGATTTAATCCATCACACAAATATAACAAAGTGGCTGTAGAAAGAGTTATATGCCAGTGGGAAAAAAGATACACTGAAGACATGTTATATGGAATACAAATCTTAGTAGATTTTAACTTCCTATTTAACTAAAAAGGTAAAACAAAGAATAACAAGAAATAATCAATTTTTAGAAAAGTTAATGATAATTACTATTTTATCCAACATGGAACGTACTTACCAACCTAAAAAAAGCAATAACATTTCATTAAGGACTTCGTGTTTTTAGAATATATTAGTTTTTGAGTACGCACGTTGCGCGTGTTCCTTAACGTAAATATACTGCACTGTGAATTTGATTTTTATAATGAATAAAAATTGGACCAAGCTCTTAATTTTTTTTAAAGACAATTCCATAATTTTTCCCAGTTCCTAGAAGTCAATATAGTGATTAAAATAATTTATACTATGGTTTAAATGTTTCCATATATGGTTGACCTCTCAATAAACAAAATAAATATGAATAATTAATTAACTCTTCCCTAAAATTTGAGAAATATTCAACATTTAAACATATAAATATAATTCTTTAATGCACTTTTATATTAATAATATGTACTTAATTTATTGAAAATAGATATCTTTTTTTGGTAATCTAAACACGTATTTTAACAAAGAAACATGACTATCAATATTTCCGTTAAGACAATTAACACATAAGCATCAATGGGGATAGCAAATACATACCTTAAGATCCATTGAAACATCTGGTTTTGAGAATTGAAAGTGTCAACTCCTCGCCAAATACTCATAATTTAGTACTCAGGAGCTACGGGAAGACATTGTATATGAAAATACCAAAAGAAGACATTTATTGTCACCAAAAGTTGAGATGCTTTTCTTGCTTACCTTCTATAGTATAATGAAGTGTACATGCAAATAAACAGGGTGCAACAAAAAGAGAAAAGTCCAAATACTAAAATCATACCCTCCTAAGTAACGAAATAATATTTTGTTTTTAAAAGATCTAGCAAAAAATTTCAGCTTGAAAATAGGATCCAAACCATAGCCATTTAGGAAGACCATCCTGTGCTCCTCATGGTATCAATACTTCTTTCCCACAGGACATAAGAAAAGCAATCCAAATATCCAATAGGATTCGTAACCATAAGCGTGAATTTTTCGAGATATCATATAATGCATGCAATATTTGAATTCTTTCACAAATAAGAATAGGCATTAAAAAGCTTAGAAAGAGAATAATACCTTTAAAGATTTAAAAAGATTGTAACAAAATCAGATCTAACTTATTTCTATTACACTTTCTCTTCTAGAACTACATGTTTAAAAAAAATAGAAAATAACGAACATAATACATATCCAAGAAAAAGACATTAATCTGAAGATTGTGCAACTAATTAATTAGTCAAGTTACAATTGTTTCTTCGCAGGGTAATTAGTCACATAAATTATGCAATCATGAGCAATTAATTATGTCACTATTTCAGGAGTACATGTCCATAAATAGAGTGATCGTAAAGGAGTAATATATTATGAGGAGAAAGTGAGCATTACTTGTTAATCCATATACCATAGTCCTCATATGTGCATCCATGATACATGCTTCCCTAATTTATTCCATGCAGAACTTTGATGTCACAACACAAGATCAATAGAAAAAGTCACTCAACTTTATAAACAAGATTTAATTTTGAGAGTAATACATCATAAAATAATTGTAACATAATATATAAACACGCAAACATAAAGGGAAAAAAAAAACATGTCCTACAAAATATATAAGCACAAAATTAAAAAAAAAAGAAGAAAGAAAAACCACAGACTTTCTAAGAAGAAGAAAATTAATAAACGAGGCTTTATCGAGCATATCTTTAGGAGGAAAAAACTATCAAAAAGTTTTTTTTTTTTTTTTACTCATTAATAACTATGGGAAGAACACTACCAACAAGCAAGTCAGCACATGATGTAAGATTTTGCCATAAGTTGAAGAGCATTCGGACTTCGAGCATGGACACCATTCATCAAGTGATATTGGAGGTCGACACCTTTAATTTAAAGATGTCAATCCTTATATGAATCAAGTTAAGTTACCAGTTTAACCGTGTTTTAATTGAAAATAAATTAGTATTCTTTGTCTAACCCAATTCAAAATTATTGGACAAAAAGTTAACGAATAACCTATAATAAATGTTGGATAATATGATAATTAAAATTAAAAAATTTAAGAGATTGGCTGACGATATGAGTTCACTTTATTAATATTGACAAGGTGCATCTAGCAACTCTTCTTGGCTTAGCATAACCAACTGCCCAGATAAAACCAATTGGATCTTTTTGAAGAAGTCTGTACTAAAAGCTTTAAACAAAAACATACCAGGAGACACTCTTCAATAAATTTCCTTTAGTACTTAATGAAGTTTTCCAAAAAAATTTTGATGTTCATATTGTGCTCCTCCTACACAATTAACAATCATCAACCTACAAGTAATAATTTAAGCTTGCAAAAAAGAAAATGAGAAAATATAATAACTGGAGAGACTTGAAATATAGAAAAGTTTCATTACAATAAGCCAACATAACCAATCAAAATAATATTTAACTATGTAATTCATAATTAATGTTAAAGGTAATAACAAAAATAATAAAGAAAGGAAAACCTCGATAAATTAAATGCAAGAAACAGACTTGAATCAAAACAGAATAAAAGGACAGAACAAAGAAGCAGAAGAGAAACCATGTATCACGTTATGAATATAGTATTTCTCGAAAAAAATAACTAAAATTATGAATACAAGTTTAATTAGCCAGATCGGTGGAAAAATAAGAAAACGGCCCAATGATATCTCGTTTAGTTAACTTAATGAATTGAAAAAATTAATATTGTCGAAGATAAAAGCAAATACAAGTATACTGCATGTCATGTTATACTTGGAATAAGTATATAAATCAGTCTATCTACGACTCTTCTTTAAGTTCTAATCTCCTCTATGCACGAGTGTCCTAATAGCTCAATAGTTAGTGTCAATAGAGTAGGCCAATTACCCTAGAAACACTAACAAAGAAGTTAGGAAGCAACGGAAACACAAAATCTACGAAACAGAAACAATTCGGACCCGTTTCAGGGGTGGGCGCTCCGCCCAAAGGGGGAGGCACTCCGTCCAGTGCAATGGGGCGCTCCGCCTAGCTAGGATTCTTCCCAAAATTTGGGGGGTCCGCCTAGATTTAGGCGCTCCGCGTAAGGCTATTCAGCAGTTTTCAACAACAGGTATTTGGTAATTCTGACCAACTTTTCAATCGATTTAAATCTGATACACAAAATAAACGATACCCAAAGGTGTATACAACTATTATAACCAATCCCCAATGGTTTTCAACTCCAAACAAACAACAACAGGCTTTGACTCAAGATTGAAGTGTTTTCAAAAAAGTTTCAAACTTTTGGATTTTGATTTTCGAATTTTTGATTAGTAACACCAAAGTGGGATATATGGGTATCAAAACGTCAGGGATACAATTTAGAACAAACCCCAATACTTTTTAACAATTGGGGATTCGAATCCAACCCGATCTACCAAATTTTTTTTCAACTTTTCAACTTTTTCAATTTTTTTATTTTTCTTCTTTTCAAGAACAATAATAACACGATGTTAACACGTTGAACAAGGAACGGGGCTTTGTAAGAACATAACCCAAGCCTTGCTCTGGTACCAACTGATGCAATGCAAAATATGCGGAAGCAAACAACGATATAAAAGTGCGGAAGCGATAAAGTAAGATACGTGATATCAATAACGATATTGGGAAACAAGGATTCGGGAGATAAGAAATGAGAAAAAAGAACGGATAATTCGATTCAACAAGAATTTACTATCCAAAATAGAGAAATTAAGCTCGAACCTTACAAGGATTTCACACTAGCGATGAATCTCCATAGTTCCAAGTCGTACAAGATTCACGAAGCGATCCGCTTCGGACTAGAAAGGCTCGGCCTTCTCTAAATTCTCTCTTCTCAAATGTTCATACAAGCTAAGTTATGAAATGATGACTAAGGGGTGTATTTATAAGTTTTCCTATCCCCTTGTGAAATGACTAAAATGCCCTCAAGCTAAATTAAGGCAATACACAATACTTAGGGGCAAAATAGGAAGTTCACACAAAATATAGAAGTCTTCAGCGTTCTAGGCACCCCGCCTGGATGTTGGCGGTCTGCCTGGCTGAGGCTCTAACTAAGGCAGCCTTTGGTTGGGGCGCTCCGCCTGGCTTCTAGGCGCTCCATCTGGCCCTGATACGTAGGTTTCCTTCCTTCGATCGAGCTCAAATGCATGGCCTTCAAATCATCTCCTAATCTCTTGCCCTTACATCCTCGCATCCTCCTAGCTTGGCTCTTGATGGTTGGGACCTAAGCCCAATGATTCAGTCCAGCCTGATCAAGCTACGTTCGTGCCTTCAAGACCATTCACGAGGAGCCAAGCTAAGGAGCTTCATGATGTTCACTTGATGGTGATGAAGAGCCATGATTGTGCAAGTGTTGAGGAAGGGAGGCGTATGTTAAAAGAGCCTTTAGATTCGCTGGTTAGCATTGGAGAAGGGGCGTTCTAGAAGAATGCTTGGCACGTGGTACTCCCGTGGCACGCGGCCTATATTTTCTAAACAATTCGGCCACGTGGAGGGCTCGTTTATTGGCCTTAATGCGCTGTATTTTTCAGCACTTTTTCATGCTTTTGCATAGCTAGACTTATTTATTTTATGGTGCTTATTTAGCCCTGCGTGGCTATTGACATTTAGCCCACTTGGGGGCTATTTATTTACCTTTTAGGCTTGTGAGGCTCACCTATATAAGCCTAACACTTAGTTTATTTTCAGGACCTTACATCATAACAAAAGAAACGCAGCTTATTGCTATTCCCAATACATGTTGGAAAACTCGTTCTTTTTGAGTGAAATTCAATTGAACTTGTTCCTTTCCATTGATCATTCAACTTTCAACTCCTAGTTGTCTCGAGGGTTGTTGCGTAGTATAGGTCCTCTTTGGCTTCATCAACAAGGTAAGTAGACTAGTTCCTACTTGCAATTCTTGATAGATCAACGAGTGTCTTGCTTTTTATCCTTTATTTTCGTTCTTCGTTGTTAATCTTGCATCAGTCCAGCCTGATCAAGCTACGTTCGTGCCTTCAAGACCATTCACGAGGAGCCAAGCTAAGGAGCTTCATGATGTTCACTTGATGGTGATGAAGAGCCATGATTGTGCAACTGTTGAGGAAGGGAGGCGTATGTTAAAAGAGCCTTTGGATTCGTTGGTTAGCATTGGAGAAGGGGCGTTCTAGAAGAATGCTTGGCGCGTGGTACTCCCGTGGCACGCGGCCTATATTTTCTAGACAATTCCGCCGCGTGGAGGGCTCGTTTATTGGCCTTAATGCGCTGTATTTTTCAGCACTTTTTCATGCTTTTGCATAGCTAGACTTATTTATTTTATGGTGCTTGTTTAGCCCTACGTGGCTATTGACATTTAGCCCATTTGGGGGCTATTTATTTACCTTTTAGGTGTGTGAGGCTTACCTATATAAGCCTAACACTTAGTTTATTTTCAGGACCTTACATCATAACAAAAGAAACACAGCTTTTTGCTATTCCCAATACATGTTGGAAAACTCGTTCTTTTTGAGTGAAATTCAATTGAACTTGTTCCTTTCCATTGATCATTCAGCTTTCAATTCCTAGTTGTCTTGAGGGTTGTTGCGTAGTATAGGTCCTCTTTGGCGTCATCAAGAAGGTAAGTAGACTAGTTCCTACTTGCAATTCTTGATAGATCAACGAGTGTCTTTCTTTTTATCCTTTACATCATAACAAAAGAAACACAGGTTTTTGCTATTCCCAATACATGTTGTGTTAGCTTGGATAAGCTTGGAGTTTTGACTGATGACTGAGGAACGGATTCAAAGGACCTGTTCCTTTGAATCACTGCAGCAGAATAGTATTTCATGCAAAATCGTTTGATTAAGATATTATTATTTATCCTAATACTGACGTGTATCTTGGTAATTATGCAAGCCTAATCAGATACGAAAAGATTGCATAACTAAGGGATAAAGGATTCGAATTCTAGAAGGTAGAATCCAATTAGGATTCAAAGTCAAGGGAGCTTTGGAATTCTAATTCATCAAGACTTCTTGGCTGTTGGAAGCTATAAATTATGGAGACTATCAGCCATAGAAATATACACAAATACAGAGAGCATCGAGCAAAAGCTGAGAAGAATTATTAGTTTATTTGTGTAATCAGTTAGCTACAGTAGAACTAAGTGAGAACCTGTTCCTTAGATTGAATCTTGTAAAAGTTCGAGTCTTAGTTCAAGTGTAGTAAGCAAAATCGAGTTGTAAACTTTCTGGTTCAAGTCGTGGACTTGACACAACTTCACTGATCGTGAGAAAGATCACTAAAGGATTAGAGTTAGTCCTAAGTTAGTAAGAGTGAGTCTTGTAACCAAGTGGGTCTTTTTACATAGTGAAGTTGAAATCCTACTTGAGAAGTAGGTCGTGGTTTTTTGATCCCGTGTCTAGAGGTTTTTCCACGCTAATATCTGGTGTTCAATTACTTACAGTTTTAATTCCGCACATCGTAGAGTAAAGGAACACATTTTAAGGAACTAGTCCTTAAAACAGTAAAGTGGTGTAATCGTGGGAAATAACAATTGGTATCAGAGCGGGTTATCCTTGAAAAGGCTAACACCTAGGATTAGATGAGTACATCACGAGAGAACAGTGAGGGCCAGTCAATGGTTAGAGCACCTTACTTCAATGGGAAATACTATTCATGGTGGAAAGAGAGGATGCGTGATCACCTTCAAGCAGAAGATTACGAATTGTGGGACATAGTAACTGAAGGTCCCATGATCCCAATGAAGAAGGATGCTGATGGGAAGGATGTTCCCAAAACCAGGAAGGAATGCAATGCTGAAGACATAAAGCAATGGGAAAAGAATGCAAAGGCAAGGAAGTGGCTGGTTGGTGGACTTAGTCCTGACGAATGCACTAGGATCAGAGGGTATGCCACTGCAAAGGAGATTTGGGATGCTCTACAAGTTGCACACGAAGGAACAAGTCAGGTAAAAAGGTCCAGAGGTACACTTCTTTATGCTGAATATGAAAGCTTTAAAATGAAAGAAGAAGAATCAATCTCTGAAATATACACTAGATTTAATGCCATTGCTTCTGAACTTATCTCTTTGGGAAGGGTTTTAACTGTGGAAGATAGAGTAGAAAAGATTTTAACTAGGGTTCTTCCAGATTCTTGGGAGATCAAAGCTTGTGCTATCATTGAAAGTAAAGATTTAACTACTTTATCCTTAGATGAGCTTATAGGCAATCTAAAGACTTATGAACTGAGGAAAAAGGTTAAAAACATAGGAGCACCAGTTAAAACTGAACCTAACCTAGCCTTGACTGCTGGTGATAAAATCATTGATGATAAGGAACTGGTCCTTATCGCTAAAAGTGTTCAGAAATATTTGAATAAGAAAAGGGAAATTAGTGGACAGGGTAGGTCTACTAACATGAAACAGGCTGGAGAATGCCACAAATATGGAAACTCGGAGCACTACATCAGCAAATGTCCAATTATGGAAGGAGAATGGAGGAAGAAATTCATTGATGAAAGGAAGAAGGCTAGGGAACAGGTCCATAAGAGAAGTGGAAATCCCAAAGCGCTGGTTGCAGGATGGCAAGACAGTGAAGACAAAATAACTGATGATGATCTGGATGAGGATCTTGCTCTAATGGCACTTGGAGATTCAGAAAATGAAGAGGATCCTGAGGTATTTGTTTCTAAACTCAAGGAAGATGTAAAAAGCATGTCTAGAGAAAAGTTGGTTAAAGTATTCCATATTGTGCTAAATGAATTTAAAACTCTAAGGGATGATAATCACCAACTGCATGATAAAGTTGACTGTTTAGAAATAGAATGCAAAGAGGAAATAATTAAAAATGATTTTCTAGAAAGGAAGATTAGCATGCTTGAGGAACAGGTCCTCACACTTGAAACAACTGCTCAGGAATTAGAAAATGTTAAAACAGTTGTAAAAGGTAAAGGTATTGCTAATTCTCATCAGATCATTGCTGAAGAGAAACTGAAAGACACAGTTGATGAACTGTGTAAGAAAGATGAAAAGATAAGATCTTTAGAAGAAGACTTGGTTAAAACAAAAATGGAATTAAGAAAAACTGTAGAATGGAACAAGTCTTCTGAAGCACTAGAATGGTTACAGGAAAATCATAGTAGTAACAGGAAAGGTATTGGATTCATGAAAGTACAGAGTTCATCCAAATGGAATCCAAAGAGTAAGTACTTATCATTTCCTGAAAACTGGCTATGCACTCACTGTGGGAACACTGGTCACCGGAAAGAAAATTGTCAATCTTTAAAAAGGGCTGCCCAGAGGAACAGGTCCTATAAACCTGTTCAAAATCCTGTGAAACAGAAGAATAGGTCCTACAAACCTGTTCAAGATTCTGTAAAAAGGGAAAATGTTCACACAAAGAAACCATTACCATTCTGGGCTAGGAGAGATCTGATTCATCCTTTTTCAAAAGGAAAGGAACCCAAACTAGTTTGGGTTCTTAAAACTAACCCCTAGTTTTCTTTTGTAGGCTAGAGTGAAGGAGACAAACCACAAATGGTACATAGACAGTGGTTGCTCAAGACATATGACAGGGCATAAGGAACTGTTCCTTTCACTCTCAGCCTTCCAATGAGGAAATGTTTCCTTCGGTAATGGTAAGAAAGGGGAAATTATTGGAATTGGAAAGGTAGGTAGGTCTGATTCACACTGTATAGATAATGTATTTCTAGTAGATGGGCTGAAGCATTGCTTATTGAGCATATCTCAATTGTGTGACAAAGGTAATAATGTTAATTTCTCATCTACTGGATGCACTGTGACTAATCAAGCTTCTGGAGAGGTTATTTTGCAGGGAAACAGACATGGAAACATCTACAAAGTAGACTTGCTGACATTATCTGATGGAAGCTTGAGCTGCTTAAGTGTGGTGCAAAATGATCCCTTCCTATGGCACAAAAGACTAGGACATGCTAGTCTTTCACAATTAAACAAACTTGTGTCAAAGGACTTGGTGATAGGTCTTCCTAACATCAGGTTTAATGAAGAAAAAGTATGTGAAGCATGTGCCAGGGGGAAGCAGGTAAAATCCTCCTTCAAATCGAAGAAACAGGTAAGTACCACTAAACCTTTGGAACTGGTCCATATGGATTTATGTGGCCCTATGAGAACAATGAGTCGTGGAGGTAAGAAGTATGTTATGGTATTGGTGGATGATTACTCCAGATTTACATGGACTATATTTCTTGCATCTAAAAAAGAAGCATTTAATGCATTTTCAATTTTTGCTAAGAAAGCTCAAAGAACTCTAGATAACCATATTGTTGCCATTAGGTCAGATCATGGAACTGAATTTGAAAATCATATGTTTTCCAATTTTTGTAATGAAAATGGCATTAATCATAATTTTTCCTCACCTAGAACTCCACAACAAAATGGTGTAGTGGAAAGAAAAAATAGGACTCTTGAAGAAATGGCAAGGACTATGTTGATATCTGGAAATCTTCCACAGAACTTTTGGACTGAGGCTATTAATACTGCATGCTACATAATAAATAGATGTATGACAAGACCTTTAATAGAAAAGACCCCATATGAATTGCTTAAAGGAAGAAAACCAAATATTTCTCATCTTAGGGCTTTTGGTTGCAAATGCTTCATACACAACAATGGGAAGGATGCCTTAGGAAAATTTGATCCTAGAAGTGATGAGGGAATATTTGTTGGTTATTCTTTAAATAGTAAATCTTATAGGGTGTTTAACAAGAAAACATTGAAAGTTGAAGAAAGCATGCATGTTAAATTTGATGAAACTGACAGTCTCACTCAAGAACAGGTACATGAGGATGAAGAAATTGGAATGCTGAAAGAGTTTGAACTTAATCCACAAATGCAGATTCTGGATATGAGAAGTGAACTGCAAGGAACTGTTCCTCAGGACAAAACTGAGAAGATTAGCACTGAAACAGGGGGAACAAGTGTTGGTTCCACTTAAGAAACTGGAAACACTACTCTATCAGGAACTGTTCCTCAGCAGAGGACTTCTGAAAATAGATTGACACCCAAGCCTTTCAAGTATCAAAGGTCACATCCTGTGGATCAAATAATCTTAGATAAGGCTGCCGGAGTTCAAACTAGATCAGCAGTCAAGAATCACAATCTGTGTGCCTTTAGTGCCTTCTTATCTCTTGTTGAACCTAAAAATGTGAAAGAAGCACTGAAGGATGCAGATTGGATTAATGCTATGCAGGAAGAACTGAATCAATTCCAAAGGAGTCAAGTTTGGCATCTGGAACCCAAGCCAAGGAACAGGTCCATAATTGGAACAAAATGGGTTTTCAGAAACAAACTTGATGAGGATGGCATGGTGACAAGAAACAAGGCCAGACTAGTCATTCAAGGATATAGTCAAGAGGAGGGCATCGACTATGATGAGACTTTTGCTCCAGTTGCAAGACTGGAAGCAATAAGACTTCTTGTAGCCTTTGCTACATACATGGAATTTACTCTACATCAAATGGATGTTAAGAGTGCGTTTCTGAATGGCTACTTGAAAGAAGAAGTGTATGTAAAGCAACCTCCAGGTTTTGAAAGTGAACAGTTCCCTGAACATGTGTACAAGTTGGACAAGGCCTTGTATGGGCTCAAGCAGGCACCAAGAGCATGGTATGAGAGGCTATCAAAATTTCTACTCCAGCATGGATACAAGAGAGGTAAAATTGATAGTACTTTGTTCTTAAAAGAAAAAGGTAAGGATCTCTTAATTGTTCAAATCTATGTAAATGATATAATTTTTGGTGCCACTTGTGAAAATTTAAGTAAGGAATTTGCAAAGTTGGTGGGGAGTGAATTTGAGATGAGCATGATGGGTGAACTCAATTTCTTTTTGGGTTTACAAATTAAGCAAACCTCAAATGGAACTATGATCCATCAACAAAAGTATGTTAAGGAATTACTTAAAAGATTTGATATGGATAATGCTAAAGAAATTGACACACCTATTGCCACTGCCACAAAATTTGATCTTGATGAACATGGAATATCAGTTGATCAAAAATTGTATAGGTGTATGATAGGTTCTCTACTTTATCTAACTGCTAGTAGACCTGATATTGTGTTCAGTGTTGGTTTGTGTGCTAGGTTCCAATCAGATCCTATGGAATCTCATTTGAAAGCTGTTAAAAGAATATTGAGGTATCTGAAAGGAACAGGTCCCTTGGGACTTTGGTATCCCAAAGGTGGTAGTTTTAATCTTGTTAGATATACTGATGCTGACTATGCAGGTTTCCTTGTTGATAGAAAAAGTACCTCAGGTATGGCACATTTTCTTGGTGAGTGTTTGGTTTCTTGGGGAACTAATAAACAAAATTCAGTGGCACTTTCCACTGCTGAGGCTGAATATGTTGCAGCCGCTTCATGTTGTTCACAGTTGTTATGGATCAAACAACAATTACAGGATTTTGGTGTTGATGTAGGAACGGTTCCTATATATTGTGATAACACTAGTGCTATTAATATGACAAAGAATCCAGTGCATCACAAAAGGACTAAACACATTGATATAAGACATCATTTCCTAAGAGACAATTATGAAAAAGGTTTGATCACCATAGCTTTTTGTCCTACTGAAAAGCAAATAGCTGACATTTTTACTAAAGCTCTAGGTAGAGATGATTTTGAAAGAAATAGATTGGAGTTAGGGATGATTAAATTCACATAAAATCATCAATGCTTTACTTCATAATTGGCTAGAAAGTTGCACTTAAAATGAATTTTATTCAAGTCATTATGAATAATTCAGTCCAGTTTAATACTTAAATGTATACTCTTATGCCATATACCTTATTTAGAGTTGCTAAAATTTAATGATGTTACCCTTATGCTCTTAGAATTTCAGATCAAAATATTGCAAATTGGAAGGATACTGAATTTTTGTGTTAAAAACAGGTATGTACTCGTTATTATTCAGTTAATTTAGAAGTATAAAGGCTATAGGTAACTTGTGATTAGGATAAAACCCACTAAGTTTCCTATCCATATCCAAATTGTAAAAGAGTCCCATCGGAGGAACAGTTCCTATTCTGAAAAGGTAATCTGCAGCCTAACGGCTCTTTTTCTCCGGGAGACTCCCAAGAGTCCTTAACCGTTGCATGTTGATGATGAGGTAAGTTGATCATTTTTCACTCAAACTCCACTACCTATTTCACTCTATAAATACACTTTCTCTTCTTCCTTATTCTTTTACATTGTTCATCAATTAAAACTTTCAAAATTTCAGAAAGAGTAGTAAATTATTTGTTAATTCGAATTGCAAAAATGTCTCTTGCTTCTGATAACTCTTCAACTGCACCTGTTGATGACCAACCACAAAATCTTAATCCTCCCTCACCCATGGAAATCACTGACCTAAACCCTGAAGTTCCTGAACCAATTCCAGAAATACCTGAATCTGAAATTCAGGGGGAAGGACCAGTTCCCACGGCTGAATCAATTGCTGAGCAGGCTGAGGATTTGTCAAGTGCTATGGTGTTGTATCAGTATGAGGTAAACTTCACCTATCCTTTGAATGTGGTTATAGACGAGGAAGAAAAGGGAGAGGGGTCTGGGGCTGCTCTTGAGGGGGAACCTATTAGGAGTTTTGAAGCACCCATGCATGGGTCATCAGGGTCTCTAAAGGCTGCTCCTAGAGTACCCATGGAGGATGTGATCGATGTTGATGAGGCTATCAGTGATAGTGATAGGCCTTTGGTAGACTTGATCAAAATTAGGAGTATGCAAAGAAAGTTGGCTAGAAAGGGACCTATTGATGTTCATGTAACTACTGAAATTGCTGCTAAGTTGAAGAAAATAGGTGATAGTTATAAGCCCGGAAATAGGAAGAAAGTTGAGAGTTCCTCTAAGGCAAAAGGAATTGTTCCTTCTGTCTCAACCCCTGCTTCTGGGGGTAGGAGGACAAGAAGTGCTGCCAAAGCTGCTGATGAACAACTAGCTGCTGCCTTAGAAAGGAGCAGAAAAGGGAAAGGAAAACAGGTGGTTGAGGAGGAAGAAGTGCATGATATTGATCTTGCTGATTTTTCTGAGGATGATGAGATGGTAGAGGCTGAGGAGGTGGTGCCTCAGTCAAAGAAAAGAAAAGTTCCTGAGAGAAGAGTAACAAGAAGCTCAGTTAAAGCTGCTGAGAAAGTTGCTAAGAGGACCAGGTCCTCCAAAAGAGTGCTTGTTTCTGAAGACTCTGCTAGTGACAGTGATGAGTCTGTTGCTGAAGATGAGAGTGATAGTGATGCTGAAGGTGGTGAGTCTGTGCACTGTGTTCATGATGACATGCTGACCAGGAAGGTTTTAAAAGGTCGGGTTATGTCTGATGTGCAAGAAGAAGGAATGTTGTGGCTGCTGCAAAAACTGCATGCTCAGGGTTGGAGGGACATGGTCCTTAAGATCTCTGGGAGATGTGCAAAGGGAATGGTGCAAGAGTTCTACAAGAACTGCTCCATCAGAGAGGATATACTTACTACCTCTGTCAATGACAATGTCATTATGTTTGACACAAGGGAACTTGGTGAGCTGCTGGGAATTCCTGCTACTGGGTATGCTAGCTATGTCAAGAAGGTCTGGCCTGACTTGACGGACTTGCCTACTGATCTTGAGATCACTAGGAAGTTTGCTGAGAATGATGGTGAAGAGAAACCCAGGGCTGTGCAGAAGAGTGAGATGCACCCACAGCACCAAGTGTTATTTGAGTTTGTGAACAAGATTGTGATGCCAAGGCAGGAGAAAAGAGGAGTTGCCAGTTTCATGGACCTGGTCCTCATGGAATTGTTGGACACTGAAAAGCAGATCAATTGGCCCAGCTTTATGATCCACCTGATCAAAAGGGTGATTGCTGGGAAGAGAAAGCACTCCCTGCCGTTTGGTTTTATTCTAACTGATATATTTGCAAAGTTGAAGATTCCCTTGGAAGGGGTTGTGAAGGCTACAAAGAAGGAGAAGTTTGGTTGTGCCACTTTGATAAGCTGTGACTTGCTAGTTCAGGCTGATCCTCCACAGGCTGGTGTTGGGAGGCAGCCACTGAATAACAAAGTGAGGGCACTTAGGCAACAGGTTGATATGCAGGCTGTCGAGATAGCAAGGCTTGAAGAGGAGAGGAATTACTGGAAGGCAGAGGCCACAAAAGCAAAGGAGACCAATGAGGGAATGCTCAAGCAGATGTTTGATCTGCTTAACAAGTCTCAGGGACCTTGTCCTTCCACTTCCTGACCACCTTGGCCTTAGCCTTTAGCCATCTTTTTTCTAGTGGGATCTAGCCTAGCCTAGTGCCTTAGCCTTTTTGTTCTTTAGTCGTTGGATAATCATGTAGTACTTGCTTGTATCCCCTGATTTTAATATTTGATTAAATGAATTGTCTTCGATGGCTAATATCATTGTTTTGCAGTTGCTTTAATTTGATTTATGTTTGCATTTTGAGTTGCCTCAATGGCCATGTGCTGATTAATTCTAACACTTGAATTATATTTTTATGCAACCTTTTCAATGATGCCAAAAGGGGGAAGAGTAAGTCTGATTTTACATGAAGTTATACCTAATTGAAAATATGTTCCTTAATGATAAATTAATTCTCCTCTAATTAATTGTCTTTTTTGAGCTTAAGTTGTACTTCAGGACATTAAGGAGATGAAGCTATGAGTATGAATTTGTCATCATCAAAAAGGGGGAAATTGTTAGCTTGGATTAGCTTGGAGTTTTGACTGATGACTGAGGAACGGATTCAAAGGACCTATTCCTTTGAATCACTGCAGCAGAATAGATATTTCATGCAAAATCGTTTGATTAAGATATTATTATTTATCCTAATACTGACGTGTATCTTGGTAATTATGCAGGCCTAATCAGATACGAAAAGATTGCATAACTAAGGGATAAAGGATTCGGATTCTAGAAGGTAGAATCCAATTAGGATTCAAAGTCAAGGGAGCTTTGGAATTCTAATTCATCAAGACTTCTTGGCTGTTGGAAGCTATAAATTATGGAGACTATCAGCCATAGAAATATACACAAATACAGAGAGCATCGAGCAAAAGCTGAGAAGAATTATTAGCTTATTTGTATAATCAGTTAGCTACAGTAGAACTAAGTGACAACCCGTTCCTTAGATTGAATCTTGTAAAAGTTCGAGTCTTAGTTCAAGTGTAGTAAGCAAAATCGAGTTGTAAACTTTCTAGTTCAAGTCGTGGACTTGACACAACTTCACTGATCGTGAGAAAGATCACTAAAGGATTAGAGTTAGTCCTAGGTTAGTAAGAGTGAGTCTTGTAACCAAGTGGGCCTTTTTACATAGTGAAGTTGAAATCCTACTTGAGAAGTAGGTCGTGGTTTTTTGATCCCGTGTCTAGGGGTTTTTCCACGCTAATATCTAGTGTTCAATTACTTACAGTTTTAATTCCGCACATCATAGAGTAAAGGAACACATTTTAAGGAACTGGTCCTTAAAACAGTAAAGTGGTGTAATCGTGGGAAATAACATGTTGGAAAACTTGTTCTCTTTGAGTGAAATTCAATTGAACTTGTTCCTTTCCATTGATCATTCAACTTTCAATTCCTAGTTGTCTTTAGGGTTGTTGCGTAGTATAGGTCCTCTTTGGCTTCATCAAGAAGGTAAGTAGACTAGTTCCTACTTGCAATTCTTGATAGATCAACGAGTGTCTTGCTTTTTATCCTTTATTTTCGTTCTTCGTTGTTAATCTTGCATATCCCAATTTGGATTGCATCAGTATTTATGTTCTTTTTAAAGGCCATGATAGCCAAAATATCATCCATAGGAGGTAGCTCCATCCTTTCGGCGTGAAAGCGCTCGAAGAAGTCTTTAATGGGCTCGCCGGGCAGCTGTTTGACTTTTAATATATCCTCCTTCCTTTGGAGGATTTTCTACGCCCCAGTATGAGCTTTAACGAACGCATCAACCAGGTCCTTAAAACTAGAAATTGACCCCGCTGGTAGACGTATGTACCAACACAGGGCCCCCTTCTTCAAAGATTCGCCGAATTTTTGAAAAACATCGACTCCTTTTCTATCTCCGTTGAATAATTACTCAACACCGTTGACATGTATTCGGTCACATGATCAACGGGGTCGGTAGTCCTATCATATTTTTTCAAAATAAAATTTTGAAGGTCTTTGGAGTTGGTGCTGGGGCAGCCTCAGGTTTGTATGGCAATTGCCTGTACTTGTCGATATCAAGTGCCCTTTGGGTCTTTGTTACCCCGGGGACGCTTTTAAGCCATTTTTCCACTCGTGCCTCAACTCGAGCCTCAACTTGGGCTTCGATCTCCTTGCTTATTTTCTCGACGTCCACCGAGGAGCTAGCTTCTGCCACAGTGGGAATCGTCCGAAGTAGGGCGTAGTGCTCGTTATTGTGCCCGAACCCCCAGACGTGGCTACATTTTGAGGTCCCCCTGTTATCACGCCCGTAGAAACGAAGGGCGGGATTCCTCCACTTGGAACCACAGGTGGGACTCTGTACGGAGTTGTGCTATTCCTCGCTTCCAACGAGGCACAAAATTCAGCATTGATAATAGCCTGTTCGGTTTGCTGCTCTTGAAGAGCTTTCAGGGCGGTGACAATATAAGCCTGAAAATCTTCAGTGGAAGCCGAAGAGGAAGGATTTGTTATTGGTGATATTAGGGGCACGTTGGAGTTTTGGTTTTATTGAACGCTAGCCTGTCCATCGGGAGTTGGCTGAGGTTCAGCAAGATTTCTACTACTGTCAATCATTTTTCAAGTGAAGACAAGAATCGAAACTAAGAAAAATGTTCACTTTTTGATGCTTGTATTCCCCACAGTAGCACCAATTTGTATTGGCCTAAACTGATCTTAGGACACAAATCAAATTTGTATTGCGAATACAAGCAAATCAATATATCAAAGTCAAAGTAACAACAGGAAAGGCAGTAATTATGAGTAAATAATTGATATTTCAATGTATGAACTTGAATACAAAATTTGGCAGAGTTTTGATATATATTTCTGAATGATTACATTATGAAACGAAAGACTATTTATAGACTGACGGATACACAAAGCAACGATCCCATGATTCCACTAAGCTCAGCATGCCTCAACTTCTTAGATGGTGGGGTTAGTGGGCCGAAATATAGGGGAAAGCTCTCCACTGCAAACGAGCTAATTCACCGAGGCTCAAGCTGTTAGCCTCGGGAACATGATTTCGCAAGGCGACCGAAGTGACATTATACCGAGGCGAGCATACTAATCCTGCTCCTCGATTGCTGACTTCGGTGATCAATCGCTTGCGTCGATCCACCATTCGCCAAAACCTATTTGGTCAGCTCCGAACTACGCCACCGAGGCGCCACGTCTTCGAGTCAATTTTTACCCAATACACATACTAGGTAATTTGAAAGAATTTAAAAGCCTTTATGCAAGTTTAATTCATATTTTGAAAAAAAACAAGCAATCCGAATGCCATCTCCAATTTAGGTAGCAAATCTGTAAGTTGCTAGAAATACCAATGTCGTCAAATTTCTACCAAAGTAACCTCCAATAGCTTTGAGATTACACATATTAATATATAACTGTATTGGGTAAATATCGACTCATAGACGTGGCACCTCGGTTGCATGGTTCGGAGTCGACCAAACAGGTGATAAGGGGGGAACCGCCACGAGGCCCTTTACGAAAAGCCAAGCCAAAGCACTTCATGATGCTCACTTATACTTGATTCAAAAGGGCGTTGATGATACGAGCTCCAGAGACCATTGGAATATCTTACACTTGAGCTTATTGGAAGGAGGAATGGAAGGCTACATAGCACCAGGCGGAGCGCCCAGCACTGTAGGCGGAGCGCCCGAGCAAGGCAGCCACCAGGAGGAGCGCCCAGCCTTAGGGAGGAGCGCCTAGCCAAAACTTGGCAGTGGTGCTCTCCAGGCGGAGCACCTGACCCATGGGCGGAGCGCCTGGGTCATGGTTCCACCAGGCGGAGTGCCCAGTCAGCCTAGGCGGGGCGCCCAACATGCTGAATTGCCTATCTTTTTGTGTGAACTTCCTATTTTAGCCCTAGTTAGTTCTATTGTGTTTCTATCTAGCTAAGGGCTTAATTGACATTTCAATAGATTGTAGAAGGGTGCTATAAATAACACCCTCCATCATTTATTGCCATTAACTAGCTTGAATATTGAACATTGATGAGCATTGCTCCCAAACACTTGTAACCATTTTGTTGGCTTGAATCAATTGGATGAATCCAAGTTGCTCTTCATTCCTCTTTGATCATCCTATTTGCTTGAGTCGGATGTCTCTTGAGGATAGTTGCATAGCGAAGGTTCAACTTGACTCGATCGAGGGTGTATCAAGACATCGTTCGTTGGTGCTACCTCGTAAGTGTTCTTGTCGCGTCTCGCTATTATCATTATTTATCGTTTCCGTGGTTTCCCCTTATCAGTTGGTATCAGAGCAAGGCCCGGGTGTTGTTTCTACAAACCCTCGTTCCTTGTTCGTACTATTATTATCGTGCCTTAGTATTATTCTTGTTATTGTTCTTGAAAAAATTGAAGAAAACAAAAAATTCAAAAACTAGAAAATTCAAAAATTTACTAGAAATCGTTGGTTGTTGCGCTTTTGTTAGTGTTAGTTATCGGGGATTGTTTTTTTATGCATTCTCTTCGATTGGGTACCAACAAAACACATTTTGGAGTTGTGAATCAAATTTTCGAAAATCAAATCTCAAAAGTTGAAATTTCACAAAATTTGCTAGAACTTGTTTGATGTTATGAATTCTTGGTTGTTTGGTATCGGAGATTGTTCTATATAGTTAACCCGCCGTTTTGATACCCCCATAACATCATTTGGAGTAGCGGAATCAAAATCGAAGTTTTGGAATCTTGAAATTTTTGAAAATTGTTGAAGAACTTACTCCAAATTCTTGAAAAAAGTTGATTGTTGGATTAAACCATTGTGGTTTGTTTGTTATAGCATAAAACTACTTTGGGTATCATCCATTATCAAAAGCAACTCGAAATTGTTGGAAAATTGGGTCAAATTCGACCAAAAACGAGTTTTGGAAAAGCTACAGCACAGCCCCGGGCGGAGCGCCCGCCCAAACCCGCTGATCAACGTGGCCAATATCCAGGTGGACCGCCCTACTGACTAGGCGGACCGCCCTGTAGAGAATGAAGAGGGGCCAAGGATCTTCCTCTCAACAGTGCTTTTTGAGGCTCCACTCTCCCCCCTGAATAAGTAAGGCCCCGTTAGCCTAGGCGAAGATGGGGATAAATAGTAAGGATTGAAGCCCCTTAGCTCTACCAGGCACTGGACAGGGGTTAGCTCTATAAATGTGTAGAGCCAAGTGTAGTGTGGTGTAGTAGTAGGTACTTCTAGGCCCCTTCCCGGCTACTGGATCACTCCAGTGCTTCGGGTAGTACGGACCCACTGTGCAGCAGACGATTTAGCTGCCGTTATTCCTCCACCAGCTTCTTCTTGGCATCAAGCCAGCCCTTATTCCTTGCATCAACAAGCAATCCCGCATAAAATAAAGGCTACTAACTTGGCTGATTCAACAAGGGAAAAAGGCATCCATTCAAACTGCTCCCATTCCTACGTTGACACCAAACCAAGAGAAAGAAACCCTGGAGCCTTCCTCTCTATCCATTGCATATTCGTGGAACTCAATCTCATTTAGAAAGCCTAATCTCTATCTTTCAGCAACTGAACGGGAAGTGGTTTAAGAATAAGAAAGGACTAACGAATCGGATGCGCTCGCCTACCGAGAAGGCCCTGACCCTTCACTGAAGGGTTCCGGGTAGTTTATTTCTCTAGGTTTTCGTGTTTGTTTGTTTTCATTGCTTCCGGTTAGTACTTTGAGGGTAACACTCCTACCTAATTAGTACTTATTCATTGAGCTCTTAGGACCTTCGTGCCTAGAGGAGAGTAGACCTCAAAGAAGACTCGTAGTGAATTGTTTGCTCCAAGTGCGTAT
Organism: Petunia axillaris subsp. axillaris; assembly: GCA_029990575.1. Lineage (NCBI taxonomy): Eukaryota > Viridiplantae > Streptophyta > Magnoliopsida > Solanales > Solanaceae > Petunia > Petunia axillaris. The sequence goes on along the minus strand of JARKNS010000004.1, from coordinate 96,541,665 downwards.
TAAATAGCTTAACGTTCATCGAGTCCCATTAACTCCCCTCTTCCCGAAGAGCATTTGGTTCTTGTGACTTGGATTGATTATCGAGGAGGTTGCGCAACTACGAGGAGGCCATTGATCTCAAGCTTGAGTGAACCTACCCAGTTTGAGTGAACCCGAGAGACAATCAAAGTGAGGGAGCGAGTGAGGACTTTTACTCTAATCTCTTTTGCTTGTTTTGAATGTTGTAGGTACAATGGCCAACGAGGGTGAAGATTTTGTAAAGAACGCTTTGGCTAGCATCCTTGCTAAGATGGATGTCATGAGTCAAAGGATTGAGTCTCTTGAAAGGGGGACCTCAAGTACCCAACGTGAGCAAGGGACCCCGAGCGTCCAAGATGATAAAAGGACCCCGAGAGCCCAAGTTGAGAAAGGGACCCCGAGTGTCCAAGTTGAAGCCGGAGAAGGCTCAAGTAGTCCTACCTTTACCCAGGAGCAAGTTGTTGAGTTACTTAGGCAACAACAACGGGTAAGGGAAGATCGTGATCGAATTGAACAAGTGTTGGGCAATACCCAACGAGTGACCATTCCTAATCTTATGGGCAAATCCCCAAAGGAATGTTCCACTTCCCGGGCCGATTCGAAATGTTCAACATCTTGAGAATGTTGCACAAGCTCAAGAAGGGGAGGAGGATGATTATGGTGATGGTGGGTATGATGCTCATTATCAATTTAGGGGTCGGAATGTGGATAGGGGTAGAGGCTGAGGTCGAGGGTCACCTATAGGGAATGTTGGAGGGAATGCTAGGAGGGATTTTTGTAGTTATGAAGACAATTTTGGAGGCCAACCGGAGCCTTACCAAGGGGGTCGAGATAATAACAACCTCAATATCGTGAAGCTCACTATTCCCTCCTTCAAGGGAAGTAGTGACCCGGTGGAGTACATTGATTGGAAGTTGGCCATGGAACGAATATTTGACATCAATGATATGCCTGAAGAGAAGAAGGCCAAGTATGCTATATCTTCATTTGAGTCCTTCGCTTCTACTTGGTAGGAGTCGGCCAAGAGAAATAGGAGGAGAAATGCTATGGCAATCAATGTGGCTTGGGGTGAGTTGATCCGTGTGATGGATGAGAAGTATTTGACTCAACAATATCGTCAAGACCAATTCAAACATCTTTATGAGTTGAAGCAAGGTTACAAGACGGTTGGAGAGTACTTCAATGAGTTTGAGCAAATCCGGATGACCCTAGACCTAGATGGGGAGGAAAATGAGCCGGCTGTGATCTGATTTAGAAGTGTTTTGAACCGGGAGATAGCATCTCAATTGAAGTTCCACAAGTATGACAACCACTATGATCTCTATGATGACGCGGTTGAAGCCGAGAAATAGCTCAAGGAAGAGAAATCCACTCATTACAAGAGTAGCACTCCTACTCTCGTAGGTAAGCCAAAGGAGTGGAAGACTCCTACACCAAACGCAAGAGTTCCAAGTGCAAGTGGTGTAAGTGCTAGCAAAGATGTGAAGAAGCCGTATGAAAAGTACACGCCAAATGTGGGAGGTAATTCTAAAACCCAATTAAATACTCCTACTTCTTCTTCTATTCAATGCCACAAATGCAAAGGGTATGGTCATTTTCTAGAGAGTGTCCTAATAAAAAGACCATGATTGTGATTGGTGAGAATGCTTATGAGCAAGATAGTGAACCGGAGGATGAGGGAGTAGAGGGAGATGAGGTGGATGATGTGGTGGAGGATACGGTGGAGGAAGATGACCCTCACGTTTTCCTTGTTGTGAGGAGAATTTTAGGTGCAATGATTGTGGAGGATAGTGAGACCTTGCAAAGGGAAAACCTCTTCCATGCTAGATGTCGAGTCAAAGGGGTAGTTTGTTCCATGATTATTGACTCGGGAAGTTGTGCCAATGTTGTTAGTCAAACACTAGTGTCCCAATTGAAATTACCCACTTTGAAACACCCCAATCCTTATCGGTTGCAATGGCTTAGTGAATGTGGGGAACTAAAGGTGGTGAAGCAAGTGATGATCAAATTCAAAATGGGAAACTATGTGGATGAACACTTGTTTGACGTGGTGCCTATGCAAGCTTGCCATCTATTGTTTGGTAGGCCATGGCAATTTGATAGACATGTGGTTCATGATGGCCGTGTCAACACTTATACGGTCAAGCAAGAAGGGAAGAAGTTCGTGCTCAAACCCTTGACTCCCAAGCAAGTAAGTGATGATTACAAACACATGAGGGAGTTAAGAGAAGTGGCAAAGGCCAAGTCGGTTGTTGAGACTAAACCTTTGGCCGAGAGTTTGGTGGTGACTCCACCATCTTCTACCGGTAGCATTTGTGCCATGATGCAACCGGGTGAGTTTTTGAAAGGAAATGATGGCAATCAACTACTTATTTGCCTAGTGCACAAAGGTATGATTCTTACTTCCGAATTTGATTATTCTTCTAACCCTTTGCCTAGTGCTTTTTAAAATATTTTGAAGGATTTTGGAGACATGTTCCCGGATGAGATGCCGGATGGATTACCTCCTTTGAGGGGTATTGAACATCAAATTGACTTTGTCCAGGGATCCCAAATCCCAAACAAGCCGGCATATAGAAGCAATCCCGAGGACACAAGGGAGTTGCAAAAGCAAGTAGATGAATTTCTTACCAAGGGCTTGGTGAGGGAGAGCTTGAGTCTATGTGTCGTTCCCGTGATCCTTGTTCCAAAGAAGGATGGTACATGGAGGACGTGTGTGGATTTGTTGAGCGGTCAACAAGATTACGGTAAAGTATCGACATCCCATACCTCGATTAGCTGATATGCTTGATGAACTAAGTGGTTCTAGCATCTTTTCAAAGATAGACCTTAGGTCCGGCTACCATCAAATCCGGATGAAACCCGGGGATGAATGGAAAACCGCATTCAAGACCAAGTTTGGTCTATATGAATGGTTGGTGATATCTTTTGGCCTCTCCAACGCACCTAGTACTTTCATGAGGCTAATGAATCATGTGTTGAAGCCATTCATCAACAAATTCATGGTCATTTACTTTGATGATATCTTGGTATATAGCAAGTCATTAAACGACCATGTTGATCACTTAAGGCAAGTGCTTGAAGTGTTGAGAGCCGAAAAGCTCTATGCTAATTTTAAGAAATGTGCCTTTGATGTTGAAAAGGTAGTCTTTCTTGGGTTTGTTGTGAGCGCCCAAGGAGTGGAAGTGGATGAGTCCAAGGTAGAGGCAATTCGTGATTGGCCTACTCCAACTACCGTGTCTCAAGTTAGAAGCTTTCATGGTCATGCTAGCTTCTATAGGAGATTTGTGAGGGACTTTAGTGCTATTGCCGCTCCACTCACCGAATTGGTGAAGAAAGACCAACCTTTTGTGTGGGGAGAGTCTCAAGAGAAGGCCTTCCAAGAATTTAAAAGTAGGTTGAGTACCGCCCCTCTATTGCAATTGCCCATCTTCGGAAAGGCATTTGAGGTTGAATGTGATGCCTCGGGGTGGGAATTGGTGGTGTTTTAATGCAAGACGGAAAACCCATAGCCTACTTTAGTGAGAAATTGAAGGGTGCAATCTTGAACTACTCTACGTATAACAAGGAGTTGTATGCCCTAGTGAGAGCTCTTGCCCATTGGCAACATTATCTTTGGCCTAGGGAGTTTGTGATTAAGAGTGACCATGAGTCACTCAAACATCTTAGGGGCCAAGAAAAGTTGAACAAAAGGCATGCCAAGTGGGTAGAGTTTATTGAGTCTTTTCCCTATGTCAGTCAGTACAAGAAAGGGAAAGACAATGTTGTGGCGGACGCACTTTCTAGGAAGTTTGCTCTAGCCACCACTCTTATCTCCAAGCTCATGGATTTTGAGAGCATCAAATTGATGTATGCTCATGACCCTACGCTAAAGAGCATCCATGAAGCTCTTGAGAAAGGAGAAAGAGTTGAGAAATACCAATGGGTTAATTGCTATATCTTTAAAAATGGTAGAGTTTGCATACCTGAGTCCTCTTGGAGGGAATTGCTTGTGCGAGAAGCACATTGTGGAGGACTCATGGGTCACTTCGGGAGGAACAAAACCTTGGCCATTCTCAAGGAACAATTCCATTGGCCAAAGATGGGGGTTCAAGTTGAAAAGCTTTTCAAAAATTGCCTCGAGTGCAAGCATGCTAAATCCAAAGCAAACCCCCATGGTTTGTATACTCCGCTCCCCGTACCTACTGGCCCGTGGATGGATATTTCTATGGACTTTGTTATGGGCTTGCTATGGTCTAGGGGGGACATGATAGCATTTATGTTGTCGTGGATAGGTTCTCTAAGATGGCTCACTTCATTCCATGCAAAAAGTGTGATGATGCACAATATGTTGCTTCTTTGTTCATTGATAATGTGTTAAAGTTGCATGGTGTGCCTCAAACAATTGTGAGTGATAGGGACACCAAGTTCCTTAGCCATTTTTGGAGAAGTTTGTGGGGTGCCCTTGGCACCAAGCTATTGTACGTCCCACCACCCCCAAACGGATGGGCAAATCGAGGTGGTGAACCGAACTTTGGGTGCTCTTCTTAGAGCTATGACCCGAGGTAAGGCCGGGACTTGGATTGAAAGTTGCCTCTTATGGAGTTTGCATATAACCGCACATTGCATAGCATGATTGGCATGACTCCATTTGAGTGTGTTTATGGTTTTAACCCCTTGATTCCCCTTGATCTAACCCCTTTGCCAAGGGAAATGGTCGTTAATTTTGAAGGTAAAACCCGAGCTAAGGCTTTGGTTGAACTCCATGTGAAGGCGAAAAAGAACTTGGAAGAAGCTTATAAAAAGGTGGCTTCCAAGAAAAACAAGGGACGCAAGAAGGTGGAACTCAAGAAGGGTGACTATGTGTGGGTTCACTTCCACAAAGAAAGGTTTTCAAACCTTAGAAAAGGGAAGTTAGCACCCCGGGGAGATGGACCCTTCCAAGTGCTTTCAAAGATAAACAACAACGCTTATGTGATCGACTTGCCAAGTGAGTATAATATTTCCAATACATTCAATGTTTGTGACTTGGTTCCTTTTGATGTAGGGGATGATGTCGTGGATGATGACGCCTTAATTTCGAGGACGAAATCTTCCCAAGAAGGGGAGGATGATAAGGGGGAACCACCACGAGGCCCTTTATGAGAAGCCAAGCCAAAGCACTTCATGATGCTCACTTATACTTGATTCGAATGGGGCGTTGATGATACGAGCTCCAGGGACCATTGGAAGATCTTACACTTGAGCTCGTTGGAAGGAGGAATGGAAGGCTACAGAGCACCAGGCGGAGCGTCCAGCACCATAAGTGGAGCGCCCGAGCAAGGCAGCCACCAGGCGGAGCGCCTAGCCAAAACATGGCAGTGGTGCTCACCAGGCGGAGTGCCTGACCCATGGGCGGAGCGCCTGGGTCATGGCTCCACCAGGCGGAGCGCCCAGTTAGCCTAAGTGGGGCGCCCAACATGCTGAATTGCCAATCTTTTTGTGTGAACTTCCTATTTTAGCCCTAGTTAGTTCTATTGTGTTTCTATCTAGCTAAGGGCTTAATTGACATTTCAATAGGTTGTAGAAGGGTGCTATAAATAACACCCTTCATCATTTATTGCCATTAACTAGCTTGAATATTGAACATTGATGACCATTACTCCCAAAAACTTGTAACCATTTTGTTGGCTTGAATCAATTGGATGAATCCAAGTTGCTCTTCATTCCTCTTTGATCATTCTATTTGCTTGAGCCGGATGTCTCTTGAGGATAGTTGCATAGCGTAGATTCAACTTGACTCGATCGAGGGTGTATCAAGACATCGTTCGTTGGTGCTACCTCGTAAGTGTTCTTGTCGCGTCTCGCTCTTATCATTATTTATCGTTTCCGTGGTTTCCCCTTATCAATAGGTTTTGCCAAAACCGCCGAGGTGAAGGACAGGTCGCCGAAGTCAATGATCGAGGAATAGGATTAATGTGTTTACAACGGTGGAACGCCGCCTCGGTTGCCTTGCGAAGCCATGTTCCCGAGGCTAACAGCTCAAGCCTCGGCAAATCAGCTTGTCCACAGCTGATGCAACCCAAAACGAGCGGAAGCTAAACACGATACAAACAATGCGGAAGCGATAAAACACAAGATAGATGATATCTACAAGGATTGGGGAGTGAAGAAAACGAGAAGAAAGAACGGATAATTGGAATTCAAGACATGAATTTAATTATTCAAAAGGGAGAATGAAACTCGAACCTTACAAGGAATTCACGCTAGTGGTGAATCTCCATAGATTCCAAGTCGTACAAGATTCTTGAAGCTTCGGGCTTCGGACTAGAAAGGCTCGGCCTTCTCTAATTCTCTCTTCTCTCAATTCAATACAAGGTAAACTAATGAAAATGAAGAGCTAATGTGCCATTTATACATTTACAATGATAAATGGACAAAATTGCCCCTGCAGCTGTTTCTGGCTCGCTGCTCAGCTCCTCTTCATCGCAATCGCGCCAAGAGGGCTCGCGATCGCGCAGTGCATCAACCAAAGCATCGCGATCGTGCTCAATGAGACGCTATCGCGCAGAGATCGAACAAACAGGACTTCAACTCCTCGCAATCGCGCGAGATCGAACGCTGTCGTGCTGGGCAATATACTTCTCTTCGCGATCGAGAAGAGAGTGTCGCGATCGCGAAGAACATTTTTTCTTCGGCAGGCAGTGAGCTCCCAGTGTGCTCCCCTGTTTTGCCCTGTTTTTGATGCAGGGTAAAATACGCGGAAGCTAAACACGATATAAACTATGCGGAAGCGATAAAGATAACAAGAAATCGAGACTAAGAAGGCAAGAAATTAGAAGAAAGAATCGAATTCAATTCTCTCACATTGATTGAATTCAAAAGGGAGAAGGGAAACTTGAACCTTACAATGGAATCAAACTAGGTGTCGATCTCCATAGGTTCCAAGTCGAGTCATATACGAGTCTCGGGCTCCAACAAGAAGGCCTCGACCTCTTCAATGTTTCTTTCTTCACAATTCTATGTTCAAAAGCTAACTTATGAATGAAAGACTAAGTGTGGCTTTTATAGTTTTTCCACACTGCTAGTAAAATGACTAAAATGCCCCCAAAGTGGGCTAAGACATAAAAGGCCACTTAAGGGCAAAATAGGAACTTTACAAAAAATCCCGTCAAGACAACTGGGGGAGGCGCTCCGCCTCAGAAAGGGAGGCGCTCCGTCTCAGGGTTCTTCAGTGGGAGGCGCTCCGCCTCAGTGGGAAGGCGCTCCGCCTCAGTGGGGAGGCGCTCCGCCTCATGCTGATCAGCTCTCTGGACTTTTGTAGGCGGTCCGCCTCTTCCTGGGAGGTATGGATACGGCTCAAAATGGACTCTAAGTGTTCCTCCTTGGTCCGTAGTCGGTCCTCCCTCAAGCGACCTCAAGTCCATGGCTCCAAATCACTCTCAAACCCTCATCCGAAGGCCTTGACTTGCAACCTTTGTGCTCTTCAAGCTTGGTTCTTGATGGTTGTCACTTATGCCAATTTTCCCGGCATCATCCTCCCCTTCTTGAAAGGATTTCGTCCTCGAAATCAAACCATCAAAACCTACATTCAAAGCAAGCACAACCAAAACTTCCTACTTCACAAGTAGGTTAGCTTAACAAGAATAAGTGCAAGTGGTGTGGAAAACACACTCTTGTGATAGAGCCAAGCATCAATACATATTAAAAAGCTTATGTCCCCAAAGGAGACAATAAGGTCTTGGCTCGACAAGAACAAGCACTCATTTTCAAAACAAACAAAGAGATCAAGTATATGCATGTAGCAATTACATTCCCCACGACCCCTAAGCCCATGACCAACACACCAAGCCTTCAAATCAATTTTATCACAAAGTGACACATCGGCTTTGGCATGCTCAACACTCAAGGTGTGCTCAACATATGGGATGGAGTATGTAAAATAGTTCAATTCACAACTAACATCGACTACTCCACTCCCCTTCTTAAGAGCATGCTTACACACACCGAGAGGTACCTCCTCACCTCCAAATTTTCCTCAAAGACAACCCTCGCCACTAGACAAACTCCCAAGAGAGGTCTCAAACAACGGATTATCTATAGAGTTAGGCATTCCAATCCAAGGAGGTTCAAACCTATACTCTACTCTAGTTTGATACAATTCACCATTTTCATTGAAGTTGCTCTCATACAAAGGATTAGTATAGGCACACTTCTCAAGTTCATTGGCGAGCAAAGGTAAAGTTCTCAAACTAGAGACAACATCGACACTTAAGGAGTCATCGAACACAAGTCAATCTATCTCATTCTCAAGAGACTCCTCAAGGTTGCAACCTTCCTCACTACGACACAAGATACCACCGCTAGCTAATAAGCAATCAAAGGGAAGAATAGGATAATCATGCATTTCATCTTCTCCTTTATCAAACATAGGCGGGGTGTCATAATAAGGGTCACAAACAAGGTCAACTTCAACATTTTCACTAAAGAGAGGTTCAATGAAAACCGAGCTCACATCATGATGTGGTTTTTCAACCCTCTCAACTAGTGGTTCATTTTCACACACAAGTTGACCCAAAGGCTCTACACTAGTTGCAAACACATTATAGTCATGCAAATCATCAACTAGCCTAGAGTTCTCACTAACAACATCACAAGACAAGGAAGTAGCATGCTCAAGGGAGGAAGGACTAACACATACCTTTGAAGTGTCATGAACGTCTTCACCTTGTAGCTCACATTCGGCGTCTCCTTTACCTTGTCTTTTAATCTCGAAACATGGTTGAGGCTCCATCGGTTTGCCTCCAAGAATAACTACACAAGTACTCAAACAAGTAGAAGAAAAAGATAAAGGGATAAGGTTAGAATAAGGGGTTTCCTCACTCTCAATTTTTCTTTTTCCCTCTTTCTTTTCCCTCATTTTATTTTCAAGGTCTGGTGTAGATTCGGGTGGTGGCATCCCACTAACATCACTCAACACATCCTCTCCTTTTTCCACTCGAGGAATGTCACCGGTCACTCCCTTACTCCTCTCAATCTTTTGTCTCTCAAATTCGGGTGAGTTGGGACGAGGCCCAAGAATACCCATAGCCAGAGTAGGTGGACTTTTAACATTAACCTAAAATCTAGGACTTGGAGACTCAACACTTGACGTCTCCTTCTTTTTCGTTGGTGAACCATTTGGAATTGAAACTTGTGGTTTCGGGTTCACCTTGTTGATGTCTATCAACCCTTTTCTAGCACATGTCCCACCATTGCTTGTAATTGTAGGACTCCTTGATTGCACATTGTTGCCCATGGAATGAAGTTCTCGATCCTTGCTCCTTTGCTTAGCAAAAGAAAGTGCACTAGTAGGCACTTGGCCCCTTGTCCGATAAGGCACAAAGTCATAAACCCTTTGCCCTATGCCCACAAGATACGCATCCTTCATCACACTATATTGCACTTTCTTGCCTTGCAACCATGACTCACCTAGCAAAATGTCAACATGTTGTATTGGATACACATCACACCATACATAGCATCTATAATTCCTATGATATAGAAGTATCCGAGCTTCCTTGGAAACCTACACTCCCTCATACTCATAAGGATCCTCTAGCTTACGGCATGGTATCCTCAATTCATCAACCAAATAAGTGCTTATACAATTGGCATCGGTCTCATCAATTTTGAGCAAATATCCTCCAATACCATTCACCTCAACAACAAACCTTCTTTTACCTAAGTGTTGTAGCATGGTATCCAAGTGAGAACTTGAACGCCCATGAGTGCCAACACCGACAACTTGGGTCTTTCTTATCCCTCCACTATTGGTAACACCACTAAGATAATCCCCACACGAGTCATAATCTCCACAATCAACATCCGACATTGTTGCAACACCAATAGAACAAAACCTCCCAAAAGTCACTCCCTCACGTGTATCACTCCATTTATGAACACTCAAGAGCGAGGCCTTCACAACTTGGGAACCAAGGTGATCATAACTAGTATGTCCAAGTTAAAGTTTGGAATGGAGTTAATGAGACTCAATGGACGGACGGTTATTTAAAGTGCGCACTTGAGGCCAAAGATAGTTCTACGAATCTTCTTTGATTTCTAATATCCTCTAAGCACGAATGTCCTAATACGCTAGTAAGTTAGTGTCTTTTGAGTAGGCCAATTACCCTAGAAACACTAACCAAGAAGCCCGTGGGCGATTAACAATGGAAACCTAGGCAAAAAACTACCCGGAAAAACCCTTCAGCAAGAGGCGCTCCGCCTCAGGAAAGAGGCGCTCCGCCTGGCAAAAGTCCAGAGAACAGCCCAGAGGGAGGCGTTCCGCCTCAAAATGTAGGCGGTCCGCCTAGTGGGTTTTCCTGCAACTTTGCAAAACGTGTTTTGGCTCGTTTTGCACTCAAAATCCAACGTTTTCGACTTGTTTTCGATTCTAATGATACCCAAAAATGTATTTGATGATTCTAAACAATCCCTAATAGGTTTAAACCCCAAAAAAACAACAATGAATCGATTTTGATTCTTGAGCAAAATTCTAGGGTTCTTGAAAATTTTGGAGATTTGAATTCTTCAATTTTTGAAATACACAACCAAATCTTGTAATTTTGGTACCAAAAGAACGGGAATCACATAAGGAACAAACCCCAATGATTTTTAATGCATGGGTGTTCCAATCCAACAAGTTCCACCAAATTTTGTGAAATTTTCAAAATTTTCAATTTTTTTGTTTTTCTTCAAATTTTCAAGAACAAACACAATAACAACAAAGATAAGGATACTATGAACAAGGAACGAGGGTTTGTAAGAACAACACCCGATCCGTGCTCTGATACCAACTGATGCAGGGTAAAATACGCGGAAGCTAAACACGATATAAATTATACGGAAGCGATAAAGATAACAAGAAATCGAGACTAGGAAGGCAAGAAATTAGAAGAAAGAATCGAATTCAATTCACTCACGTTGATTGAATTCAAAAGGGAGAAGGGAAACTTGAACCTTACAATGGAATCAAACTAGGTGTCGATCTCCATAGGTTCCAAGTCGAGTCATACACGAGCCTCGGGCTCCAACAAGAAGGACTCGGCCTCTTCAATGTTTCTTTCTTCACAATTCTATGTTCAAAAGCTAACTTATGAAATGAAAGACTAAGTGTGGCTTTTAAAGTTTTTCCACACTCCTAGTGAAATGACTAAAATGCCCCGCGAAAGTGGGCTAAGACATAAAAGGCCACTTAAGGGAAAAATAGGAACCTTACACAAAATCCCGTCAAGACAACTGGGGGAGGCGCTCCGCCTCAGGGTTCTTCAGTGGGAGGCGCTCTGCCTCAGTGGGAAGGCGCTCCGCCTCAGTGGGGAGGCGCTCCGCCTCATGCTGATCAGCTCTCTGGACTTATGTAGGCGGTCTGCCTCATCTCTAGGCCCTCCGCCTCTTCCTGGGAGGTATGGATACGGCTCAAAATGGACTCTAAGTGTTCCTCCTTGGTCCGTACTCGGTCCTCTCTCAAGCGTGCTCAAGTCCATAGCTCTAAATCACTCTCGAACCCTCATCCGAAGGCCTTGACTTGCAACCTTTGTGCTCTTCAAGCTTGGTTCTTGATGGTTGTCGCTTAGGCCAATTTGCCCGGCATCAGTTTTGCGCTGCCCTGTTTCCTGCACTATTTTCCTCCATCCTTAGCGCTCCAATGCATGATCTTCAAGACGTTTCCGGAGGCCTTGACTCGTATCCCTTGTGCTCTCGAGCTTGGATTTTGATGGTTGGGAACTACGCCATTTTATATTGCATCATCCTCCCCTTCTTGAAAGGATTTCGTCCTCGAAATCGAACCATCAAAACCTACAATCAAAGCAAGCACAACCAAAACTTCCTACTTCACAAGTAGGTTAGCTTAACAAGAAAGAGTGCAAGGTGTGTGGAAAACACACTCTTGTGATAGAGCCAACATCAGTACCTATGAAAAAGCTTATGTCCCCAAAAGAGACAACAAATTCTTGGCTCGACAAGAACAAGCACTCATAATCAAAACAAGCAAAGAGATCAAGGATATGCATGTAGCAATTATATTCCCCACGACCCCTAAGCCCATGACCAACACACCGATCCTTTAAATCAATTTTATCACAAAGTGACACATCAGCTTTGGCATGCTCAGCACTCAAGGTGTGCTCAACATATGGGATGGAGTAAGTAAAATAGTTCAATTCAGAACTAACATCGACTACTCCACTCCCCTTCTCAGAAGCACTCTTACACACACCAAGAGGTACCCCCCTCACCTCAAAAGTCACCTCCAAGACGATCCTCCTCAGTAGGCAAACTCCAAAGGAAGGTCTCTAGAATAGGTTCTTCATAATTAAAGTCCACACAATAAAGGCTAGGACTACTAGAAGTTAGGTCAACTCGACCCATACCAAGACCACTCTTCTCACTTGGAGTTCCAAACATTGGATCATCCATAGAGCCTAACTTTACAAACTATGGAGGTTCGACTCTACTACCGACCCTAGTCCGATACAATTCACCACCACAAATGAGATTGCCATCAAACATTAGAAATGTAAAAGCATGCACCTCAAATTCATGGTCACACAAGAGCATAGTATCAAGACTAGGTCCTTCACTCGCACTCGAGGAGTCATCGAAAATAAATCGATCCATCTGATACTCTAGAGACTCCTCAAGGTTAAAACCATCCTCACTACGACACAAGATACCACCGCTATCAATTAAGAAATCAAAGGGAAGAATAAGATTATCATGCAATTCATCTTCTCCTATATCAAATATGGGTGGGGTGTCATAACAAGGTTCACATACAAGGTCAACTTCACTATTTTCACTAAAGAGAGGTTCAATGAAAACCGAGCTCACATCATGATGTGGCTTTTCAATCCTCTCAAATAGTGATTCATTTTCACACACAAGTTGATCCAAAGGCTCTACACTAGTTGCAAACACATTATAGTCGTGCAAATCATCAACTAGCATAGAGTTTTCGCAATCAATACCATAAGACAAGGAAGTATCATGCTCAAGGGAGGAAGAACTATCACATACCTTTGAAGTGTCATGATTGTCTCCACCTTGTAGCTCACATTCGACATCTCCGTCACCTTGCCTCTCCGTCTCGGAACATGGTTGAGGCTCCATTGGTTTGCCTCCAAGAATCCCTACACAAGAATTCAAACACATAGAAGAAAAAGATAAAGGGTTAAGGTTAAAATAAGGGGTGTCCTCGCTCTCAATTTTTCTTTTTGCCTCTTTCTTTTCCCTCATTTTTTTTTCAAGGTCGGGTGTGGATTCAGGTGGTGACAACCCACTCACATCACTTAACACAACCTCTCATTTTTCCACCCGAGAGTTGTCACCGGTCGCTCCCTTACTCATCTCTATCTTTTGTCTCTCAAATTCAAGTGAATTGGGGCGAGGCCCAGCAATAGCCATAGCCGGAGTAAGTGGACTTTTTACATCAACCCAGAATTTAGGACTAGGAGACTCATCACTTGATGTCTCCTTCTTCTTTATTGGTGAGCCACTCGGCTTTGGAAGTGGTTTCGGGCTCACCTTGTTGACATTTTTCAACCCTTTTGTAGCACTAGTCCCACCATTGCTTGTGTTTGTAGGACTTCTCGTTTGCACATTTTCAACCATGGAATGAAGTTCTTGCTCCTTGCTCCTTTGCATGGACAAAGGAGGTTGACTAGTAGGCACTTGGCTCCTCGCCCGGTAAGGCACAAAGTCATAAACTCTTTGCCCTACGCCTACAAGATACACATCCTTCACCACACTATATTGCACCCTCTTTCCCTCCAACCATGGCTCACCTATCCACACATCAACATGACGCATGGGATACACGTCACACCACACATAGCATTTATAATTCCTATGAGATATGAGTACCCGAGCCTCCTTAGAAAACCACACTCCATCATACTCATAGGGATGCTCTAGCTTATGGCATGGTATCTTAAGCCTATCAACAAAAGATGTGCTAATACAATTGGCATCGGTATCACCAATCTTGAGCAAGTATCCTCCAATACCATCTACCTCAACAACGAAACTACGTCTATGGTGCAAGCAAACCCGAAGGAGAATGCTAAACACGAACGCGGAAGTAAATGACAAGAAAATAAAGGTAGAAGCAAGACATATCTTGCTTCGATTCAAAAGAACAGTGAGGAACCTGTCTCAAAGCTCGATTGAAGGGAAATCAAGACGCACCTATACAATGCAACAATCCTCAAGAAAGACCCGCTTCTTGCAAATTGAATGATCAAGAAAAAATTGTTCAAACGAATAACACCGGTTGACACAAGTTCTTTAAAAGCCCACGTCGGGATTCGGCTCCATCGGAGTCTCACAATAGCACTTGCTATGTTTTTCATATACTCAATAATCTGTCTCCTCTACAATGAAGTAAAATAGAGTATTTATAGGCTATGCTAAGGACTGAATAGGAAATAGTCACAAGTGACTAATAAAAACAAGCCACGCAGGGCTGAGTTAAATTGTGTGTTCGGCAGCCTTGACTTCGGTGCGTGGTTGCTTGCTCGAACTAATTTTCCTCGGACGCTCAATTGTCTTCGAGCTCATTGTCCTCGGTCACTTTGTCTTCGGGCTCAAATCTGAAGATAATGCCTTCGGTTCTTGAGCCCGGCTACTCAGCTTCGGGGCAATTGTTTTCCTTCGGCTAGGCTAAGTAAATGTGCACATCGTGCAGCAGCTTGGCTTGGCTTCGTGTCATTGGTCTCCTCGGTGGATCGAACACTTGATCAGCATGTGTTCGGGCTGCATCATCCTCCCCTTCTTGAAAAGATTTCGTCCTCGAAATTGAGCCCTCCTCGTCCTCCGAAGTTTGACCTACAACACAAGGAACTAAGTCAGCAACATTAAAGGTGTTGGACACGTTATACTCACCAGGGAGGTCGATCACGTAAGCATTGTTGTTGATTTTGGTCAACACTTGAAATGGACCATCCCCTCGAGGAGCCAACTTTCCCTTCCTTTGGTTCGGGAAGCGTTCCTTTCGGAAGTGAACCCAAACCCAATCTCCCTTCTTTAACTCCAGCTTTTTTCGCCCCTTGTTTCTCTTCAAGGCAACTTTTGCATAAGCGTCCTCGAGGTTCTTCTTCACCTTTGCATGCAATTCGATCAAAGCAGCTGCTCGTCGAGTACCTTCAAAATCAAGAACAGAATCTTGAGGCAATGGGGTTAAATCAAGTGGAATCAAAGGATTAAAACCATACACACATTCAAACGGGGTCATATTGATCATTCGATGCACCGTTCGATTGTATGCAAACTCCATCATGGGCAAACGATCAGCCCAGTTCCCAACCTTGCCTTTGGTCATTGCTCGAAGCAACGATCCCAAGGTTCGGTTAACTACCTCGGTCTGTCCATCAGTCTGAGGATGGTCGAGAATAGTAGCTTGGTGCCGAGGGCACCCCACAAACACTTCCAAAAATGACTCAAGAATTTTGAGTCTCGATCACTCACAATAGTACGAGGTACACCATGCAATTTCAACACATTAGAAACAAACAATGTAGCTACATGTTGTGCATCATCACACTTCTTGCAAGGAATAAAGTGAGCCATTTTTGAAAAACGATCAACCACAACGAAGATGCTATCATGTCCTCCCCCCGATCTCGGTAACCCCAACACAAAGTCCATGGACATATCAACCCAAGGTCGATCAGGCACAGGCAATGGGGTATACAAACCATGAGGGTTGGACTTCAATTTAGCTTTCTTGCAAACGAGACAAGCGTTGCAAAGCCTTTCCACATCTCGCCGCATTTTGGGCCAATGGAACTGCTCGGTCAAGATACCAAGAGTTTTGTCGACACCGAAGTGTCCCATCAGTCCACCGGAGTGAGCTTCTCGAACTAAGAGCTCTCTCCACGATGACACTGGCACACAAACCCTCCCATTCCTGAAGAGGTAGCCATCATGCCATTGATATTTCTCAACCCTTCGGCCACTCAAGATCGCGTCACGAACGCATTTCAGCTTGGGATCGTCTTTGTACATCGACTTGATGCTTTCAAATCCCATGAGCCTAGAGGCGAGAGTGGTCGCTAAGGAAAATTTCCATGATAGCGCATCGGCCACAACATTGTCTTTACCCTTTTTGTAATGAATTACATAGGGAAAGCTCTCAATGAATTCAACCCATTTGGCATGTCTTCGGTTCAATTTCTCCTGTCCTCGGAGATGCTTCAAGGACTCGTGATCGCTTTTGATCATAAACTCTCGAGGCCACAAATAATGCTGCCAATGGGCGAGTGCTCGAACGAGGGCATACAACTCTTTGTCATACGTAGAATAATTCAAAGTTGCACCCTTAAGCTTTTCGCTAAAGTAAGCGATCGGCTTCGATTCTTGCATCAGCACTCCTCCGATCCCAACTCCAGATGCATTACACTCGACTTCGAATGCTTTGCCGAAGTCAGGGAGTTGCAACAACGGGGCAGAGCAAAGCCTCCGTTTCAACTCTTGGAAAGCCCTCTCTTGGGACTCTCCCCATACAAATGGATGGTCTTTCTTCACAAGCTCGGTTAAAGGAGCTGCCACGGTGCTAAAGTCACGAACAAACCTTCGGTAAAAGCTAGCTAAGCCATGGAAGCTACGAACTTGTGATACCGAGGTTGGAGTTGGCCAATCTTTTATGGCTTCGACTTTTGACTCGTCGACTTCAACACCATTAGCACTAACAACGAATCCAAGAAAGACTACACGCTCGACACAAAAGGCACATTTCTTGAAGTTAACATATAACTTCTCTTCTCTAAGCTTATCAAGCACTAGCCTTAGGTGTTCAACATGTTCATCCACAGATTTACTATAAACAAGTATGTCATCGAAGTAGACGACAACAAACTTATTTATGAACGGTATGAGCACATGATTCATCAGTCGCATGAATGTGCTCGGTGCATTGGATAAGCCAAAAGGCATCACCAACCATTCATAGAGACCGAATTTGGTCTTTAATGCGGTTTTCCACTCGTCTCCGGGTTTCATTCGGATCTGGTGGTAACCGGACCTGAGGTCTATCATCGTAAAGCATGAAGAACCACTTAACTCATCTAGCATGTCATCTAATCGAGGGATAGGATGACGATACTTTACCGTTATTTTGTTGACTGCTCGGCAATCAACACACATTCGCCATGTTCCATCTTTCTTTGGGACAAGTATAACAGGAACGGCGCAAGGACTCAAGCTCTCTCGAACAAGGCCCTTGTTCAACAACTCATCAACCTGCCTTTGGAGCTCTTTGGTGTCTTCGGGATTACACCGGTATGCAGGTTTGTTGGGGATTTGTGACCCCGGTACGAAGTCAATTTGGTGCTCGATTCCTCTCAATGGAGGTAATCCACCTCGCATTTCTTCAGGGAACATGTCTCCGAAGTCCTGTAAAACACTTTGTACAGCACTTGGCAAAGGGTTATCAGTAGAAAAATCATCATTAGAGTTAAGAATGTTACCCTTGTGCACGAGGCAAATCATCATCTGATTGTTGTTATTGCCTCGTAGTAACTCACCCGGTTGTATGATTGCACAGATTCCTTTCGCTCGGGCAGTAAGTTTGTCTCTTCGGCCCCCAATTTTGCTCCCATCGGAAGCTTAGCTTTGGCCGCTTCTTTCAATTTTTTCATCCGTTTATAGTCCTCGGTGACTTGTTTTGGAGACAAGGGTTTGAGTATGAAACTCTTCCCATCGAGGCTTACAGTGTAAGTGTTGGATCTGCCATTGTGAACAGCTGTTCGGTCATATTGTCATGGTCGACCCAATAGAAAATGACAAGCTTGAATTGGCACCACATCGAATATCATTTCATCTTGATACTCGCCAATTCTAAACTTGATCCACACTTGTTTGACAACACTCAATTCTCCACACTCATTCAGCCATTGTAATTTGTAAGGGTGGGGATGCTTCAAGGTAGTTAGTCCCATTTGTGAAACCAAAGTTTGGCTCACCACATTCGCACAACTACCAGAATCAATGATCATCGTACACACCTTTCCCTCACTCGACATCGGGCATGAAAGAGGTTTTCTCTTTGGTTGTCCTCTTCTTCAAGAGTCATGCAGCTCAAATTCCTTCGAACCACAAGAAACATTTCCGAATGATCAGCTTCGGTAGCTTCTCGATCATCATCACCTTCAGCTCGGTCAGTCTCCTCGATAAATTCCTCCTCAGTGTCACTCGCTTGCTCATGGACGGTTCCATCTTCGAGCAAAAGCATAACTTTGCGAGTTGGACACTCTTTTGCCATGTGACCATAACCCTTGCATTTGTGACATTTAATATTTGAAGCACTAGGAGATTTTAGTTTAACTTTACCTCCCACTTCTCTTGATTGGTTAACGGTCACACCCCTCTCGAAGGGTCTCTTCGAATCTCGAACAGTGTTGGCACTTGTTTGGTTCGGACTCTTCTATTCTTTACCTCGGTTCATAGGAGTGGAAGTAGTGACTCCTCGATACCGGTTTGCCTTATCGTCCTTCACCAAATTTTCAGCTTCGGTGGCAGCATCGAACAAATCTTCCATCGTGTGATACACGTGTAGCCTCAATTGAGATGACACATCCCGAGCCAAGCCATTTTTGAACCGGATAATGGCTTGTTCTTCGTCTTCGGCCAGATCAAGATTTAGTCGAATCTTTTCGAACTCATCATGATACTCTTGGACTGACTTGGACCCTTGCTTTAGCTCATAGAGCTTTTGCATTTGAGTTTGCATGTACTTGGCACTCAAATACTTAGCATCCATTGCTCTCATCAACTGTGGCCAAGTATTGACTACTGGATAGTCATTTCTTCGTATATGCCTCTTGTCAGATTCCCACCATGTCGATGCATAAGCTTCGAACGAAGCAATAGCATAGGCAGCTTTTCTCTCTTCGGTCATCTCATTGGTTTCAAAGATACGCTCCATTTTAAGCTTCCATTCAAGATATTTGTCTGGATCACTAGTTCCTTTAAAGGGTGGAATAGTGATTTTGACACTGTTCAAGTTTGAGTCTCGAACACCACGAGCCTGTTCGAGATACTCATCATCACGATCATCAACCTCACGCTCAATATTTCTATCAACATTTGCGCCTCGGCCTCGACCTCGGAAATTTCCACGACCTCGGTGAGCTTGCCTTCGCTGAGCGAACGGCGGCTCATTCTCATATTCGTCCTCGGGAAATTCCTCTTCGATAAACTCTTCGACAATGGCTCCAAGATCTCTTCGGGCCTTTGGAAGTGGTATCCTATCTCCTCAGGGAATGCCCAAGTTTTGATAGCCAGCTTGGGGATAGCCCAAGTTTTGTTGTGCTTGGGGATTGCCCAAGTTTAGCTCTCTTTGAATTGCTTCACTTGTCAACTGATGTTGTCGAACAAGCTCGGCATACAGCTCAGGTTTCAGTGGAGTGGAGTGACTAGTTCCAGCGCCGGACCCATTTATGGCTACGGATGCACTTCCTTGCTCGAGTTGAGCTACTCGAGCAGTCACTCCTCTTACTTCGGCACTGACGCCTTGTATCGCAGCCATGAGATCGGCTAACGACACTTCGGGCTTCTCAATGCCTTTGCCATCGCCTCCATTCCCAGCCATGGTACCTGCACAAGCCAAAGACCAAACAAATGTTAAGGTTAGAAATCACCTCATACACTCCCTCACCTTTGATGGGTGGCACTCGGGTACACTCAATTTATGGGTTCGGTTTTGGTCACTCAAGAACTTGTAGCCAATGGCTTCCTCGGTTGATCAACCTCTCTCAATTCCTTCGAATTCGACAAGTTACGATGTCTTACTTCGGGAAGAGTGAGTTGATTCGACTCAATGGAACGGACAGCTATTTACTCTTGCGCTTCGGGAAGTCAAAGAAATTTTCTACGAAGTTGGACTTCGGTCACCCACGCACGGGTTCCTATCAGCTCAAATGAGTTAGTACGACCTCGAGTAGGACAATTACTCAAAAGATCCACTAACTAGAATTTCGGACAGAAGAAAGTGAAAACCTAGGAGAATCTACCCTTTGATTCCCTTTTGAAATCTTTTTCGAACACACCAACTCTTGTCCGTACAAGAGTGGTCCCTCCTTGGTACGGATAGGGTTTTACCTTATCCACTTTCCTTTTCTCAGCCGACAACTTTTCACCTGGGGTTTTGATGTTTACACTTTACCCCTTTCTTCTTTAATGGAACAGTGAAGCTTTGCTCCGGCGTACGGACAAATCAGCTTCGGTTCACTGACCACGAATTCAACAGACCTGGGTTGCTTCTTCAACTCCGGTTCCAACAACAACGGAGGAAGTTCAGTCGAAGTTCTTGAGCTAAGGTTTCAGCTCCTTCGTGTCGTACACTGTTACAATTTTGTAACAATTTTCCGGCGTACGGACAACGAATTTCAAACAGAACTTCGAAATTTCAAGCACCAAACAAACCCAAATCACTCAAGAACCACCAATCTTCACCGGTTTCATTCAAACACGATGGGGTTCGAGTTCCAGTCACCAATATTCAAAACAGTCCAAAATTTCACCAAGAAACCCTAGTCACGAAAATGATACGTCGGGTACTTGTTGGAATCAGGAAACAACGATGGACAAGATTCAATGGTTGTTTAATCCAAACAACCAACAATCAAACACAATATTTTTTTTTAATTTTTGTTTTTCTACTTTTTTTTTTTTATAAACGCTCAGCAACAACAATCAAACACATGGAAGAAAGCTGAAACTGAAGACACAAGCACGATTTAAGTGAACAGGATTTGAGGTTGTAAGAACAAACTCAAACCTTGCTCTGATACCTAGATGGTGCAAGCAAACCCGAAGGAGAATGCTAAACACGAACGCGGAAGTAAATGACAAGAAAATAAAGGTAGAAGCAAGACAAATCTTGCTTCGATTCAAAAAAATAGTGAGGAACCTGTCTCAAAGCTCGATTGAAGGGAAATCAAGACGCACCTATACTATGCAACAATCCTCAAGAAAGACCCGCTTCTTGCAAATTGAATGATCAAAAAGAAATTGTTCAAACGAATAACACCGGTTGACACAAGTTCTTTAAAAGCCCACGTCAGGGTTCGGCTCCATCGGAGTCTCACAATAGCACTTGCTATGTTTTTCATATACTTAATAATCTGTCTCCTCTACAATGAAGTAAAATAGAATATTTATAGGCTATGCTAAGGACTGAATAGGAAATAGTCACAAGTGACTAATAAAAACAAGCCACGCAGGGCTGAGCTAAATTGTGTGTTCGGCAGCCTTGACTTCGGTGCGTGGTTGCTTGCTCGAACTAATTGTCCTCGGACGCTCAATTGTCTTCGAGCTCATTGTCCTCGGTCACTTTGCCTTCGGGCTCAAATCTGAAGATAATGCCTTCGGTTCTTGATCCCGGCCACTCAGCTTCGGGGCAATTGTTTTCCTTCGGCCAGGCTAAGTAAATGTGCACATCGTGTAGCAGCTTGGCTTGGCTTCGTGTCATTGGTCTCCTCGGTGGATCGAACACTTGATCAGCACGTGTTCGGGCTGCATCAGTCTACCCAAGTCTTGTACATTGGCATCCAAATGAGAATTTCGACGCCCACAAGTGTCAACACTAACAACTTGGGTCTTTCTTATCCCTCCACTAGTGGCAACACCAATAGAACAATCTCCACTTCCTATCACTCTCCCAATATTAGGAATATTATTGGAAGTCGAGGAAGGAACCTTGCCATGGAACCCATAAGTGCCTCTCGCCTTGGTTCCATAGCCCGTAGTACTACTCCTACTACAACCATCCACGCCCCTCACGGCATACAACCCTTTTGTAGCAAAAGCAACACCATCTATCATACCAACCTTCACATGGGAATTAGAAGCATTAGGTCGCTTAGTGTACCTAGAAGATGCAAGCTTCTTCTTTCCCACAGAACAACCACCACCGCCTCCCATACTAACGGAAGGTCCTCTACTACTCCCTTGCACACCGTTAGCAACACTAAGAGAAGATGCATAAGAATAACCCATATGCTCAACATCATCATCAACTCTATCTATGTCACTACCATAAATATCAAATTCTTCACAAGAAGAGTAAGTAGGATCATCATACCTTTAAGCGTCACCATCTTCGATTTCTTGACTAGAAGCATAAGCATCGACACATTCTTCATCACAAGCCTCATAGTCTTCATCAATCTCACGATCATCATAGTGAACCGCTTCATCAACATAGGAGCCATGGTTTTCATCATCATAGTAATGGCCATCATCCTCACCATAGGAACCATAGTCTCCATCATCACCATACGAGTCATAGCAACTCACATAATCCCCACATGAGCCATAATCCCCACATTCATCATCCGACATGGTTGCAACACCACAGAACAATACCTCCCGAAAGTCACTCCCTCACGTGTATCACTCAATATATGTACACTCAAGAGCGAGGCCTTATCAGCTTGGGAACCAAGGTACTCAAAATTAGCATATCCAAGTTAAAATTCGGAATGGAATTAATGAGACTCGATGTACGGACGGCTATTTAAAATGCGCACATGAGGCCAAAGGAGGTTTACGACTCTTCTTTGAATTCTAGTCTGCTCTACGCATGAATACCCTAATACGCTAAAGGATTAGTGTCTTTCAAGTAGGCCAATTACCTTAGAAAGACTAACCAAGAGGTATGGTAGAAAATGGGACACAAAAGATTTTACTCAAATTGGCACCAAACGGATTCGGAATTGGATGAAATTTCGTTTGTGATCTAGAAACGCATCATATTTAATGAACCAATTGGAGTCATGATGTTTGGAAACTATTCGGAAGCCGTTGTGAACGGTCTGTCCTAAAAACTGGAATTCTGGAAATATTTGTTCTTCACTATCGCGACCAGACGCGCGCTATCACGAAGGGTTAAAATTTCAAAATTTAATTTTGCTCTTCGCTATCGGAGAATTACTCTTCGCGATCGCGAAGGGTTAATTCCTGCAACTCTTCCAGCAACTCCACAACGGGTTTTGGCGATTTTTGGCCAACTTTTTGGCTCGATTTCAACCCGATACACAAAACCAACGATACCCAAAGGTGTATAACACTAATATCATCAATCCCCAATAGTTTTTCAACCCCAAACAACAACAACAAGCTTCGATTAAAGATTGAAGCGCAAGAATTTTCAAACTTTTGGATTTTGATTTTCGAAATTTTTGAATCGTAACACCAAAACACAAGATATATGTATCAAAACGACGGGAATACAATAAGGAACAAATTCCAATACTTTTTAACCCCCGGGGATTCGATTCCAACCCAATCAACAAATTTTTTTCAACTTTTCTAGTTTTTCTATTTTTTTGTTTTTCTTCAATTTTCAAGAACAAACAACACAATCACAACAATGACAAGAACAAGACCGAGGATTCGTAAGAACGAAGCCTAGCCGTGCTCTGATACCAACTGATGCAACCCAAAACGAGCGGATGCTAAACACGATACAAACAATGCGGAAGCGATAAAACACAAGATAGATGATATCAATGATATCGGAAAACAAGGATTGGGGAGTCAAGAAACGAGGAGAAAGAACGGATAATTGGAATTCAAGACATGAATTTAATTATCCGAAAGAGAGAATGAAACTCGAACCTTACAAGGAATTCACGGTAGTGGTGAATCTCCATAGATTCCAAGTCGTACAAGATTCTTGAAGCCTCGGGCTTCGGACTAGAAAGGCTCGGCCTTCTCTAATTCTCTCTTCTCTCAATTCAATACAAGGTAAACTAATGAAAATGAAGAGCTAATGTGATATTTATACATTTAAAATGATAAATGGACAAAATTGCCCCTGCAGCTGTTTCTGGCTCGCTGCTCAGCTCCTCTTCATCGCGATCGCACCAAGAGGGCTCGCGATCGCGTAGTGCATCAACCAAAGCATCGCGATCGCGCCCAACGAGACGCTGTCGCGCAGAGATCGAACAAACAGGACTTCAACTCCTCGCGATCGCGCGAGATCGAACGCTGTCGCACTGGGCAATATACTTCTCTTCGCGATCGCGTAGAGAGTGTCGCGATCGCGAAAAAAATTTGTTCTTCGGTAGGCAGTGAGCTCCTAGTGTGCTCCCCTGTTTTGCCCTGTTTTGCGCTGCCCTGTTTCCTGCACTGTTTTCCTCCGTCCTTGGCGCTCCAATGCATGATCTTCAAGACGTTTCCGGAGGCCTTGACTCGTATCCCTTGTGCTCTCGAGCTTGGATTTTGATGGTTGGGAACTACGTCATTTTATATTGCATCAACAGCGGAGGACTTTTCCCCTGGGCCCACTAACTCAATTATCTAAGAGGTTGAGGTATGTACAGCTTAGTGGGAGACGTGTGATCATGGCTTTATGTATTCATCAGTCTATGAATAGTTTTTCATTTCACAATGTAATCATTCAGAAATATATACCAAAATTCTGCCAAATTTTGTACTCAAGATCATATATTGAAATTTCATTCATTTACGCATAATTCTCGTCTTTGTTGTTATAATTTCGACTTTGATACATTGATTTGCTTGTATTCACAATCCAAATTCAATTTGTGACCTAAGATCAGTTTAGGCCAATACAAATTGGCGCCGTCTGTGGGGATACAAGCATCAACGCTTTGTTCTAAAGTTGAACGTTTTCTACATTCAAATTCTTGTTTTCACTTTAAAAATGGTTAACATCGATAGAAATCCCGCTAAACCTCAGCCAACTCCAGATGGACAAGCTGGCGTTCAATCAAACCCAAATTCCAGCATAATACCGCCAATAGCAGATCCTTCTTCTTCGAGTTCCACTGAAGCTTTTCAGGCCTCCATCGTCCGAACCTTGAAAGCTCTTCAAGAACAGGAAGCCGAACAGGCTATCATCAATACTGAATTTTGTTCCTCGTTAGAGGCGAGGAATAGTTCATCTCCGAATGGAGTTCCACCTCTGGCTCCAAGTGGAGGTATCCCGACCTTCGTTCCTACGGGCGCGACAATAAGGGGGACCTCAAAATGGAGCCACATCTGGGGGTTCGGACACAATACCTAGCACTATGCCCTACTTCGGGACGATTCCCATTGTGGCTGAAGCTAGCTCCTCGGTGGACGTTAAAAAACTAAGCAAAAAGATCGAAGCTCGAGTTGAGGCGCGAGTGGAAAAACTGCTTGAAAACATCCCCGGGGTAACGAAGACCCAAAGGGTGCTCCATATTGACCAGTACAGGCAATTGCCATACAAACTTGAGGTTGCTCCAGAACCAACTCCAAAGACTTTCAAAATTCAATTTTTTTTAAAATATGATGGGACTACCGACCCTGTTGAGCATGTGACCGAATACATGTCGGTGATATTGAGTAATGATTTAACAGAGATAGAAAATGAGTCAATGTTTTTGGAAAAGTTCGGCGAATCTTTAGAGAAGAGAGCATTACGTTGGTATATGCGTTTACCCACGGGGTCAATTTCTAGTTTTAACGACTTGGTTGATTCTTTCGTTAAAGCTCATACTAGGGCACAGAAAATCCTCCAAAGGAAGGAAGACCTCTTCGAAGTCAAATAGCGGCCTGACGATCCCATCAAAGACTTCCTCGAGCATTTTCACGCCGAATGGATGGAGTTGCCTGCTATGGATGACACTTTAGCCATCATGGCATTTGAAAAGAACATTAATGTTCGAAATTCCGAGGCTGCCGCTGAATTGAGAAAAGAGCTCCAGTAGTACCAAACCTTGACATGGGATGACTTGCACAATAGGGCATACACAAAAATAAGGTTAGATGAAGCTGAGTGGAAGAACAATGGTCGAGGCTTCAACTACAAGAATCGATCTGAATCCTCATAGCACGCCGAGGCGCCACGAGGAAATTCAAAAGGAAGGTACGAACATATCCCTCATCGAGGTAGCCTGTTAGCCAAAGGCTTGGAAATTCGCATGTGAGCCAACAGCTTTGATAAGGTTCAATACGACAAAACAATAAAGATAGGAGAGCGAGACACTTCTCGAATTCCCTTCGATGTAACCCCGGGGAACTTGTCCCGAGATACCCTCGAATCGGCGTCTAAAAAGGACCTACACTATGCAACCACTCTCGAGTCACACCCGGGACTTGCAAGTAGAATGATCGGGTTTCGGTTCAAGACTCAACTAGGATCCGCTAGTGAATTCAAGCAACCAAGAAAGGGTTTCTTCATAAAAAGAGATAAACTCTATTCTTCATTCATAAGATTCAAAGGTAAGCTAATGTTTGAGGAGGCTAAGTGAAGTATTTATAGGCTACACTTAGGCACAATAAAATGTCTAAAGTACCCCCCAAAGTGGGTTAAAACAAATAAGGCCACGCAGGGCTATAGTTGGAAGTTCATGCAAAAAGTAGTAAATATCCCGCATGCTGTCATAGGGGGAGGCGCTCCTCCTCCATGCTGAGGCGCTCCGCCTCCTGTTGAGGTGCTCTGCCTCCATTCTGAGGCGCTCCGCCTTCTGAAGTTCAGCTCTCTGGATTTTGGAAGGCGCTCCGCCTCATCCTGGAGCTTGTGCAAGAGGCTCAAAATGAGCTTGGGGTAGATCCCCTTGGAGCCCAAGTGGTCCTCCATCCATGGTGCTCAAAAGCATGATCTTCGAGCTACTCTCGGAGCCTCCTTCCATGTCCCTCCAAGTCAAGTGAAGATGGGTGTCTTGAATCAACTTAGCTTGACTTCTAGTGAACGGCCTTGAGGTCATATGCCCCGCATCAAGCTCGGTGGGAAAGTTTATTCTAGCACAAATCAAAGGAACACTTCGAGCTCAGCTCTGGCTTCCAAGAATAAGGAGTTATCTCGGATCCCCGATTATAACTTCAATATATCAACCTCAGAGTTGGTCAATATAGTGAAGGGGATGGCTGGAGTAAGAGCACCGAAGGATATGAGGACTCCTGCGGACAAAAGAGATCAAAGTCTGCGCTGTGAGTTTCACGCGGACTACGGTCATCGCACCGAGGACTACAAAGCCTTGTACCTCGAGGTGGCGTATTTGTTGAAGAAGGGCGTGCTGGCTGAATTCCTCACGGACAAAGGGAAGGAAAATTATGCAAAGAACCGAGGTGATGGTCAACCACTGAGGGCACCACCCTCCGAAAGAGTTGTGAATGGAATCAGTAGAGGATCAGAAGTGAATGGCGTGAACTTTGCAGCTGCCAAAAATTTTGCAAAGTTATCAATAACTATGGAGAAAAGAACTCGAGTTGGAGGCTCGGGAAAGGAGATAGTGTTCGACGACGATGATGGTTCCCTATCACAATAT
Organism: Petunia axillaris subsp. axillaris; assembly: GCA_029990575.1. Taxonomy (NCBI): domain Eukaryota; kingdom Viridiplantae; phylum Streptophyta; class Magnoliopsida; order Solanales; family Solanaceae; genus Petunia; species Petunia axillaris. The sequence continues at coordinate 96,514,387 of JARKNS010000004.1, read as the reverse complement.
TCTGGTCATCATGCTGAGGATCAACGACTCAGATATCAAACAATTCTTGATCAACCCGGTAGCTCTGTCAACATAATCAGCTACGGGGCTGTCAAGAAGATGTGGTTGAAAGGAGAGGTTAACCCAAAATCAACTGTGCTGACTGGCTTCAAAAACTTCACCGAAAAAATATTGGGCGAAATTACGCTCAACACCTATGCCGAAGGAGTTTGTAAGGAGACGTTGTTTCAAGTTTTGCCCAAGGATATGGCGTATAATGTTATCCTCGGGAGACCATGGATTCACTCTACGGAGGCTGTTCCATCCACTCTCCACCAAGTCATCAAATTCCCTGCCCCATGGGGAGTTCGTTCAATTAAGGAGGAGCAACGGGTAGCGAGGGAATACTATTCGGTCACGTTGAAGAGTGGAGTCGCCCTGTCAGGACCAAAGAAATAGCAATAGATACAACCAGGGCCTAACGAAAAGGGAAAGTGATGCCCCCAAGATGATCTCCGAGGAGGAATGAACAAGATCCCGGTATGTATTCAAGAACCTCATAAACAAAAATCCGAGGATTCAACCATCGAGGAGTTGGAATTTTTCATGTTATCGAAAGATTACCCAGAAATAAAAGTGTTTGTCGGTTCGGAGTTAGACCCGGAGTCGAAGAAAGCTATAATCGAAGTCTTGAAGTCCAATGATGATTTCTTTGCTTGGTCACATTCAGATATGGTCGGCATCGATCCAGAGATCATGGCTCATAAGCTGAATGTAGATCCACGTTTTACCCCGGTAAAATAAAAGAAAAGGTTGTACGCCGGTGTCAAAAAGAAAGCAATTGAAGATGAGACTATGAAGCTGCAAGAGAATGACTTAATAAGAGAGGTGAAGTACCCCGAATGGCTTCCTAATGTCGTTGGTGTGCCCAAAAAGAACGGCAAGTAAAGAATCTGTGTAGATTATATATATCAAATCAAAACTTGCCCTAAGGACTCTTGTCCATTGCCACAGATAGACAGGTTAATAGACCACGACAGGACATAAACTATTAACCTTCTTAGATGCTTATTCGGGGTATAATCAAATTCTCATGGACACGAAGGATGAAGAAAATACCTCGTTTAACATTGACTGAGGTACCTTTTGCTACAAGGTGATGCCCTTCGGGCTGAAGAACGCTGGGGCGACATAACAACGATTAGTGTGTTGCATGTTCAAAGATTACATCGGGAAATCTGTGGAGGTTTATATAGATGATATGCTGATCAAGTATATTCGGGTGGAGGACCACCTAAGCCATTTGAGAGAAGCCTTCGATGTTATAAGGTAGTACAACATGAAGCTAAATCCTGAGAAGTGCGCCTTCGGCATGGGTTCGGGCAAGTTTTTGGGATTCATAGTCTCTAAACAAGGAATCGAAGCTAATCCAGACAAGATCAGAGCTATTGAGAAATCCCCAATGAGTTAAACGGGGTGAAAGAAGTTCAGTGCTTAACTGGTCGAGTCGCTGCCTTGAGTAGATTCATCTCAAGGTCATCAGAGTGATGCCACAAATTCTTCTAAGTCCTAAGGAAGAATAACCACTTCGAGTAGACACCGAAGTGCAGAAAAGCGCTGAAGGAACTGAAACGCTATTTGGCTAACGCGCCGTTGCTTGCCAAGCCAAAGGATGGAGAAACTTTGCTAGTTTACCTGGCTGTGTCCGAGGTATCAGTGAGCCCTATGTTGGTTCGGGAAGAGGATGGCAAGCAGCAGCCCATCTATTATCTGAGTAAAATGCTCGTCGATACCGAAACCAGGTACCCACACTTGGAAAAACTAGCACTTTCTTTAATTGTTACTTCTCAAAAACTACGACCCTATTTTCAATACCACCCAATAGCGGTAGTTAGCACCTTCCCCCTAAAGAGTATATTTCACAAACCAGAGTTGTTGGGAAGGCTATCTAAATGGGCAGTAGAATTAAGTGAATATGATATCAACTACCAACCCCAAATAGCCATTAAATCCCAAGTCTTGGCTGACTTCATGGCTGACTTTAGTGTTGGGATCCTAACCCGAAGCTGAAAGAGAAAACTTGATATCGAAGGGATCGATTTCGAAAATATGGGTACTCTACACCGATGGGGAAAACAATTCTAAGGACTCGGGGTTAGGAACAGTTTTGATATCACCCACCGGGGAGAAAGTCAGGCATTCGGTTCGGTTAAAAAAATAATAAACAATGAGGCCGAATATGAAGCAACTTTGGAACTGGCTAAAGAAATGGGGGTGGAGAGAGTTGAATTGAGGTGTGATTCGCAACTGGTGGTAAACCAAGTGCTCGGTGAATATAAAGCTCGTGAGCCCAGAATGCAACAATTCTTAATCCGAGCATAAAAAATCTTGGCTCAATTCCAAGAATGGCAAGTCAAACAAGTGCCTCGGGAAGAAAACGTTGAGGCCGATGCCTTAGCGAACTTGGGTTCGGCGGTGGAAGAAGAACACTTGGGGACTGATTCAGTTGTTCGGTTGCTTTCTGTGCAAATGAAGGAGATGAAACTAGACGTCAATTTTGGGGATCATAAATGGGATTGGCTAAATAAGTGTATCTCTTATCTTGAATCGGGGACTCCTCCCCCCGATAAGAGAGAAGCAAAGAAACTGAGGACTCAAGCAGCTTCATACTCGATGATTTTGGAAGAATTATACAGAAGAATGTACAGCGACCCGATGGCCAAATTCTTGGATCCGGATGAAGCCAGGTATGTACTGATGGAGATACACGAAGGCGAGTATGGCAACCACTCGGGGGGAAAGTCTTTAGTGTACAAGATCCTTCGAGCTGGGTATTATTGGCCCACTATCATCGCAGATGCAAAGGCCTTCGTGATAAGTGTCAATGCCATGCCCGAATGATTCATCAACAAGTTGAACCTCTACATTCGGTCGTATCACCATGGCCTTTTATAAAATGGGAATAGACATCATTGGCCCCTTACCGAAGGGCAAAAGAGGTGTTCGGTTTATTCTTGTATTGACCGATTACTTCACAAAGTGGGTAGAAGCATGAGCTTTCACCGAGGTTAGGTAGAAGAAGGTAATTGATTTCATCAAGAAGAACATCATTTATAGATTCGGTGTCCCAAAGGAAATCACTTGTGACAATGGTGCACAATCATGGGGGCAGCTATCACTGATTTTCTTAAGCAGTAGGGAATAAAAAGGATAGTGTCAACTCCTTACCACCCAAGTGCCAATGGTCAAGCTGAATCTTCGAATAGAGTGATAGTTGAAAATCTCAAGAAAAGGCTTGATGAGAAAAAAGGTCCTTGGCCTGAAGAGTTACCAAGGGTGCTATGGGCAATGCGAACCACGGAGCAGAACAGCACTAGTGAAACCCCATTTTCCCTCGCCTATGGATTCACTTATCCCCGTGGAGGTGGGCGAACCAACTCTTCAGTACGCTCACACCACCGAAGATGCCAATCAAGAAGCCATGCGCATAGAGCTGGATTTGCTCGGGGAGAAAAGAGAATTACCCTTGGTTCGGTTAGCAGCATAAAAAAGACAAAATCGAGGCATATCTCAACAGAAAAGTCAAGCTTAGAGATTTCAAAGTTGGGGATTATGTGCTAAAGGCGTTGAATCAATCAACAAAAGAAAAGAGTGGGGAAAAACTTACTGCAGATTGGGAAGGGCCTTACAAAGTTAAGGCAATTGTTTGAAAGGGATCTTATGAGATCGAAGATTTGTAAGGCAAACCCGAACCCCTAAATTGGAACATTTCCAATTTGAAGCGGTATTACTTTTGACATCGAGGTAAGCATTCTTTGATTATTTAAAATTTACCTACAACCTCGAGCCGAAAAATTCTCCAAAGGCTTTGGTCGAAATATTTAAACGTACTCCCTATTTTACTTTGCTTGACCTTTTCGGGAAGCAGATAAGACGATCTTCAGTACTCGGATCTTCATCAAGATTCACACCGAACACTGGGGGGAGTGAGGAGTGAGATGTGGCCGCGGTCAGTTTTGAGCCTTCCCACCGAAGCCTATCTATTTTACAACTGGGGACTGACACCCGAGGAATATATTAGCACTTTGTACTTTTGCCCGATAGTGGCATGTCCTTAACTTATTTTTGCACCTAAGTTTTACTCAGACCTTATGTAAAAGAGCCAATTATGGCTTGTTGATATCATCAATGAAATAAACTTGATTCAATATCTCTTTATTTCTTTGATCTTATACACCGAGGTTATATTTTGAATACATCGGCTCGAGAACGAGACATCGTTATAAGTTCGCATCGGCTTAAGCATAAAAAGCAAATTCATTCATGAAAGACCCAAAGGCCATAAAGTCATTTACATCATGAGGCCCGAAGGCCTAAACCAAAAAAAAAAACAAAACAGAATATGAAAATAGGAACGCTATGCTTCGGGCCCACCTCCATCCTTGGAGACCCCTTAATCAGCATCTTCGGTGTCTTCTCCACCTTCATCTTCTTCATCTTCTTCATCCTCGGCAACATCATCACCCGAGTCTTCACTTGAAAGAAGATCATCAATCATAGCTTGGGCTTTAGTTGCATTGTCCTCAGCCTTAGCGATCTCCTCTTCCAAGTTAAGCTCACCAGCTCGGCATTACTTGAGTAGCTTTAATCGAGACTTGATGACGACCCAGCGCTTGTCCAACTCTACCCTTTTGGCTTTGACCTTGGCCCTCTCCTTGCGATCAAATACTTCATCTCGAAGTAGTTTAACCTCGGCTTCAAGGGTCGGGACCTTTGAGTTTTGGAACTCTAGCCTCTGGATGTCGAGCACATGCTTCTTCAATTGCTCGTGGTGCTTGTTGGCCTCCTCTATGAATTCATTCTTAGTTTGGGACAACTCTTTACCGAGCCTCGCAACTTCGGCATCTAGCCTCGAGCGCTTTACTTGGAAACCGTCGCCAAGGGCTTGAATTTTAGCCTCGGAAGCGGCCTCTGCTTCGCACAAATCAGAGCGAGACTTGGACAGCTAAGCTTTCAGTTCGACTATTTGAGCATTGAAGCTGTCCCTCTGCTTGTCCCAAGCACTGGCGATGCGTTGAACCTCCTCGTACCTTACAGTCTCGAGCTCAACAGCCCTCAGCGATAGAATGAAGCCCTGCATGAAAATTATTAAGGGGTCAAAGTAAGCAAATACTTAAAATGAAGGAAAGTCGAAGGCGTTAAAGCTTACCCGAAGTGCATTTGCAGCAAAAGTAGTGGCTTGTTGAGCCGGAGGAAATTTTTGCACAATAACGTCCTCTTTTGGATGGAGCAGGGGCATGGAGCTTAGAATATCCCTTTGGGAGATCTCCAAAGGGTTCGAAGAAGTTGACACCTCGAGCTTTCGCAAAGACCCCGCCGAGGTTGAAAGTCTTGTAGGTTCAGATTGCGCCCTAGCAGCACTAGCATTTGCTTCACCTCCAGCAGCAAGGGCCCCAATCTCTCCAACCTTAGCTTTTCCCTTAGCCTTGGCAACAGCTGCATCGGAGTCGTGCTCCAAAACTTCAAGATCTACTACTTCAACCTCCTTACGTGGCTCCAAGTCCTCGACGCCCTCGTTACTAGTTTCGTCAACCAAACCCCGGCGCTTTTCAAAAACAGCTTCGAGCCGAGGAGAGGTCATCACTTCGGTGCGAGGATGCACTGAGTGGGAGGGTTTATTTGAAATTTCCTTTTTCCTCTTCGAACCTACGAAGAACAACATAGAAGAGTCACAAACACTAAAACGAGAAGAAGTAAATACAAGGGTACCGACTGAGGGAAAAGCATTACCTTTTGAGGTCCCTTGACCCGAGGAGCCCTTCGAACACTTAGAAGACTTCGAGGACATGAGTTCCTTCAAATCTCCAACGAGATTCGCCACCGAGGCCAAATCGTCATCGGAGTCGGTATCCTCTTCATCCTTTTTCTTCCCTTTTCCTTTTCCTTTTCCTTTTTTGCCATTCTTCTTATTAACGGCTCGGTTGGGAAGATCTGACGCCAAGGAGAAAAATTAGTAGCAGAAAGAAAAGCTTCGGGCGACACCCTGATACAAAATTGTAAATAACTTACCATGCCTCTTGCATTGCCTACCAAAGCTAGCAACCATGTCCATCCAAGACTGAATTGGGCGCTTGCGATCTTTGATCACAGCCCTGACCCATTCGGTCAAGCCCTCTGGAGGGACGACATCAACCTTGTTGGCTACAGAGCAAAAAAGGGATCAGGGTCAAAAACTCAAGAATGATAAGAAATAAGAACATTAACCGAAAAGAATGATGAACGAGGGAGCACTTATGTGTTCTATTCCACTTCTCTGGAAAATTGGGCTCGGTGGATAAAGTGCCGGTCTCCAAAAGTATGTAGCGACCGCACCAGCCTCGATCCACATGGTCCTCACTCTTGTGAAGAAGTGCATACTTACCTTGGTTGTTCAAGGCCACCACCCCGGCCTTATGAAAGTATGGTTAATAGAGAGAGATGAGATGTTGAAAAGTGAAATCTACCTTAGCTTATTGACTCAACAATCCAAACATTGTACAGCCCTCCAAACGGCAGGGCCCAGTTGAGCCAAACATAAGTTGTATGATCGGAAAAACTCGTCGATCACCCTATGAACAGGAAGTGAGAACCCAATAGTGAATGGACAGGTGTATGCGAAAGACAATCCCTATATATGATCACAACATCCGCTGGATGGATCGGGGATGACAACTTTCACCTCGGGCCCAAACTTGCACTCCTTTCGAATTAATGCCGTATGAGCTTGGGTGAGGCATGTGGGCGTCGTTTGCACCAGCACATTTCTGATGCGGGGCAAATCGAGCCAAGACACTTTCCAACGTGTGCTAAGCTTTAAGGATGCAAAGGATGAGAAGTAAAAGGCTTGATGAGCGAATTGAAGAAGAATAAAGAGCACCAAGACTCAGGCGCTCCGCCCAGGAGCCTAGGAGGTCCGCCTAGGACACCTTAGAGCTAGGTGCTCCACCCAAGATTTGGGCACTCCGCTTGAAGAAGCTACTGCCCAAAATCCAAACCTAGCTTAGGCGCTCCGCCTGCCTATGCTTCCAACCGGGATTTTAGCTTAGTTATTTACTACTTTGGCCCTACATGGCTTATTTCATTAAAACCAACTTGTGGGGTGTTTTAGTCATTATCTAGGCTTGAGAAGATCTCTATAAATACCTCATGCCCTCTTTTATTTCATTTAGAATACTTTGGATATTAAACAAACACTTGAAGAGATGAGATTTCTCTATGAATGGAAGCCTTTACTTTTGACTTGAATCAATTGGTTGCACTAATTGACCGTCATTCCAACCCGACCGGGCTATTTGCAAGAGCAGGGTGCTCTTGAGGACTGTCCGCATAGCATAGGTTGTTCTTGAACCGAATCGAAGGTGTCACGAAACCCGTTCTTCGTGGCTACTTCGTAGGGAGTTCAAGATCCGTCTTGCTCCTATCCTTTTTACTTTCGCTTACGTATTTTGATCCTTATCAGTTTGGTATCAGAGCAAGGCTTGGGATTTATTTCTACAAACCCTCGACCCTTGTTTATCGTACCTAAGTTAGTTTCAATTTTAGATACTTGTTGTTGGTGTTTGAAAAGAAGAAAATATAAAAAAATTGAAAAAGTTGAAAATTACAAAAAAAAATTGCTACTGTTTCATGGATTGATTGACCCATTGATTGATTGTGATTGGGGTTTGATCTATATTAAAAAACCCGTCGATTTGGTACCAATATCTTGTGATTTGGAGTTGTGAAACAAAAGTTTGAAGAATCAAAACCCCTCTTTTTGAAATCCTATTTTGAAACTTTGAATCATGATTGTGCACTTGTTATTGGGTGTTTGGTGATAAAAATCATTGGGTTTTGTTGGGGTTAGTGAAAAGCAACTTCGGGTACCTTGGATTTTGACAAAACACGGTGAAATCGATCCAAAAATTAGGCAAAAATTGAAGAAACACGTTGTTGGAAAAAGCTGAAGAACAGCACTGGGCGCTCCGCCTGGATTGGAGGCGCTCCACCTGGTTGTGCATAGCTTTAGGCTCCGCCTAGACTTGCACACTGCACCAAATTTTGGGCGCTCCGCCTGACCCTGTAGCGTGGTTTTGGGTAGTTTTCTTCTAAATTTTCGTGTTTTATTTGATTGCATTGCATCCGGTTAGTACTACATTCCGGCTCGATTAGTATTAATCATTTGAGCCTTTAGGATTATCGTGCTTAATGGAGAGTAGAGCTCAAAGAAGAATTCGTAGAACCATTTGTTTCAGTCCGCACTTAAAGAGCTTAACATCCATCGAGTCCTATCAATTCCACTTGTCCTGAAGAGTGCTTGATCTTGTGGATTGCTTGGTTGTTGATTAGGAACGTGGCTCAACTACGTGTTCACCTTTGGTTCAAGCTTGAGTGATATATCCCCCACCACTAAACGAGTGTGCCCCGCGTGGGTAAAAGCGCTGGGGCACTGGGCGCTATAACGGGCGCCCCGCGTGCCCCAAAGCGCCCAGCCATTTTGCCTTTTTTCTTGGTCCGAAATCTTGCTCGTGTCGTGCTCTCGTGTGCTCAATCCAATCCTCAATCAACTTCCAATCATTCCTTGATCAATCAAGCTCCTAAAAGCTCCAAATCCATTGTGTAACAACTTACACACGCACGACATCAAATTAGTGTAAAACCACATTCATAAACTATCAAACGAGTGCAAAACAAGCTCAAACATGCGGAAATATTAAGGAAATATAGGCATAAAATGCCAAACATCAAGTGTACTCGAGTGACATTTAAGTGAGGAGTGTGTATGAGGTTATTTCACTAACTGTTTGCTTGTTTTGTAGGTACCATGACTAGTGATGATCCTATGAAGGGTGTCTTGGCTACCATCATGGCCAAGTTGGATGGTATGAGCCTAAGACTTGAAAATCTTGAAAGAAGAATCCCGAGTGTCCAACTTGAAATGGGTGAGGGTACAAGTGGCTCAACCATTACCCTAGGACAATTTGTTGAATTGGTTAGGTAACAAAAGCAAAAAGATGACCTTGCTCGAAATTAGTGTATGTTGGGCAATCCCCAACAAGTGGGCATTCCCCAACTTTTGGGCAATCCCTAAATAGAAGTTCCACTCCCTAGAGCCCGTAGAAACATTGCACCTCTTGAGCAAGTTGATGAAGTTCAAGAAGGGGAGGAGGCCGAGTTTGATATTGATGATTATGAAGCTTCCTATCCGATTAGGAGAGCTATGAATGGAGGCCGGGAAGTGAATAGGGGTAGAGGCCGAGGTCGAGGGCCACCCATGGGGAATGGTGGAGGAAATGGTAGAAGGGATTATGATGCTTATGGTGACAACTTTGGGGGCCAACCGGAGCCTTACCGAGGGGATCGTGACAACAATAATCTCAATAGTGTGAAGCTCACTATTCCTACATTTAAAGGGGGTAGTGCTCCGGTTGAGTATCTTGAGTGGAAGTTAACCATGGAAAGATTGTTTGATACGAATGAAATGACCGAGGTGAAGAAAGCCAAATATGCTATATCTTCATTTGAATCTTTTGCTTCCACTTGGTGGGAGTCGATCATGAGGTCAAGAAGAAGGAATGCTTTGCCCGTGAAACTTACTTGTGATGAATTGACTTGTGTAACATATGAAAAGTATGTGACTCACCAATATAGCAAAGACCAACTCAAACGGCTTTATGAGTTGAAGTAAGGTTTCAAAACGGCTGGAGAGTACTACAATGAGTTGGAGCAAATCCGAATGACCTTGGACATGGATGTGGAGGAAGATGAGCTAGCCGTGATTCGATTCATGAATGGGTTGAATCGAGAGATAGTCTCTCAATTGAGGTTTCACAAGTTTGCTTCTTATCATGATCTATTTGAGGTCGCGGTTGAAGCCGAGAAATGGCTCAAAGAAGAGAAGTCCACCCGCTACAAGAGTGCTCTTCTACTCCCGTGAGTAATCCAAAGGAGTGGAAGACTCCAAACACAAATATTGCAAGTGCTAGTCAAGATGTGAAGAAGACGTATGAAAAGCCAACACCAAATGTGGGAGGTAACTCTAAATTTCCATTGAATACTCCTACTTCTTCTTCTACTCAATGCTATAAGTGTAAAGGGTATGGCCACTTTGCTAGAGATTGTCCCACGCGTAAGGTCATGATTGTGATGGAAGATGGGTTGGTTTATGAACAAGAGAGTGAGCCTGAAAATGAGGAGGGTGATGTAGTTTCTTATGAAGAGGCTATAGAAGAAGGAGAATATCCTAACTTGTTTCTTGTGGTTAGGTGAGCACCATATTCATGGAAGAGGAGGTATAAAATATGCAAAGAGAGAACCTCTTTCATGCTAGATGTCGTGTGATGGGGAAAGTATGCTCAATGATTATTGATTCGGGAAGTTGTGCTAACATAGTGAGCCAAACCTTGATTTCCTAATTGAAATTGCCCACTTTAAAGCACCCAAACCCATACGGGTTACAATGGTTGAGTGAGTGTGGGGAGTTGAAAGTGGTGAAACAAGTGTTGATAGAATTCAACATTGGTAACTATAGAGACAAAATCATATTTGATGTGGTCGCGATGCAAGCTTGCCACCTTTTATTTGGGAGACCATGACAATATGATAGATGTGTGGTACACGATGGCCGAACCAACTCCTATACGGTCAAGCAAGAGGGAAAGAAATATGTTCTCAAGCCTTTGACTCCAAGGCAAGTGAGAGAAGACTACAAGCGTATGAGGGAGTTGAGGGAAGCGGCTAAAGCTAAGTCACCTATGGTACTTGAGCCCGAAGCCAACAATCTTATTGTCTTGCCATTGCATTTTGAAAGTGAAATTCACTCTACTCCAAATGAAGACAATCTTAAGTCTCATTCCATTGTACTTGAACATGAGAGACAAAAGAAAGATAGGAGTGACCGGTGACAATCTTAGAGAAGAAAAAGGAGAGGATGTGAGGAGTGATGTGAGTGGATTGTCACCACAAACTACACTTGACCTTGAGGGAAAAATGAGAGAGAGGAGAGGTGAGAAAAGAAAAATTGAGAGTGAGAGCACCCATTGTTCTAGCCATTCTTCATCTTCTACTTTTTCTTGTATTAGCTCTTGTGTAGGTACCTTTGAAGACGAGCCATTGGAGCCTCAACAATGTGCTTGGTAGGAAAGACAAGAGGATGAAAATCTTCAATGTGAGCTTCATGGAGAAGGAATTGAGCAAGACACTTCAAGTGATATAAGTGATCAAGGAAGTAACTCAAGTGTAAGTGTTTGTTCACCTTCTCATGAGCCTACTAGTTACTTGTCTTGTGATGACTCAGTGCTAGTTGGTGTTTGTGGCGCATCAAGTGAATATGCCACTAGTGAAGAGTCTAGTAGTCAACTTGTGTGTGCTTGTGTATCACTAGTTGAGAGAGATATTATGCCACATCATGACGTGAGCTTATTATTCAATTAACCTCTCCCTAGTGCAGATTTGATAGTTGACCTTGATTTTGACCTTTTCTATGATACACCACCAATCTTTGACAAAGGGGAAGATGAGATAGTTGATCATACCCTTATTGATATGCTTCTATTTGGTGGACCTATGTGTTATGGTAAGGATAGTAATTACCTTGAGGAGTCCAAATTGCATGAGTTGGACAAGGTTGTCTATGATAACTCCTCAAGTAAGAGTGATGAGCCTAGTCTTGATATATGTCTTTGTTTGATCATGAAATTGAGATGCATGCTTTTACTAATCTATTGTTTGAAGGCATTTTCATTTGTGGTAGTGAATAGTATTGAACTAGGGTTGGTAGTAAAATAGAACCTCATTGGTGTGAAGGATTTGACTTCTTGGGCAACCTATTGTTTGAGAGCTTGAGTGAGGTAAATGACTCTTTGAGTGACCCTACTATTGATTGTTTGGGTTATGATGAAGAAGAAGCCATTATCAATATCTTTCTTGAGAGTTTGTCTTATGGGAAGGGTTGCTTAGGTAATGAACTTGGAGTGAAAAGGAAACCCTTGGTGTGAGTGAGTATGTTCTAAAGAAGAGGAATGGAGTAATTGATGTTAGTTGTAGTTTGGGCTATTTGACTGACTCCACTCTACATGTTAATCACACTTTAAGGATGGATTGGTGTGTTGATCGTAAGTTTAAGGATCAAGGGGATTTTTATAACTTGATCTTACATTTCCCATATTCCCATGACCTATTTGCTCATTCTTGTGTTGACTGCATGTTTTCATTATACCAAGTACTTGTTGTTCTCCTTGGAGACTTGATCTTTGTTATTATTATTGATGCTTGGTTATACCATAAGAGTGTGTTTTCCACATTTTTTGCACTAACCTACTTTCGAAGTAGGAGGTTTTTTGTTTGCTTGTTGTTGCTGGTAGGTCCTAAGCTCCATGTTAAGGCAAGGGAGATCTTGGAAGAGGCCTATATCAAAGTGACGTTCAAGAAGGACAACGGAGGAACGCATTGGGCACCCCGAGGAGATGATGATGCCATGGAAAAGGATGCATTGAATTCGAGGACGAAATCTCTTCAAGAAGGGGAGGATGATGCGGGGCAAATCGAGCCAAGACATTTCCCAATGTGTGCTAAGCTTGAAGGATGCAAAGGACGAGAAGTCAAAGGCTTGATGAGCGAATTGAAGAAGCGTAAAAAGAACCCAGGCTCAGGCGCTCCGCCCAGGAGCCTAGGAGGTCCGCCCAGGACACCTTAGAGCTAGGTGCTCCGCCTGAAGAAGCTACTGCCCAAAATGCAGACCCAGCTTAGGCGCTCCGCTTGCTTTGCTAGGCGCTCCGCCTGCCTATACTTCCATCCGGGATTTTAGCTTAGTTATTTACTACTTTGGCCCTATGTGGCTTATTTCATTAAACCCAACTTGTTGGGGCATTTTAGTCATTATCTAGCTTGGGAAGAACTCTATAAATACCTCAAGACCTCTTTTATTTCATTTAGATTACTTTGGATATTAAACAAACACTTGAAGAGAAGAGATTTCTCTATGAATGGAATCCTTTACTTTTGGCTTGAATCAATTGGTTGCACTAATTGACCCTCAGTCCAACCCGACCGGGCTATTTGCAACAGCCGGGTGCTCTTAAGGACTGTCTGCATTTCTTGACCCAAATCGAAGGTGCCACGAAACCCGTTCTTCGTGGCTACTTTATAGGGAGTTCAAGATCCGTCTTGCTCCTATCCTTTTTATTTTCGCTTCCGTATTTTGATCCTTATCAATTTCTATTCAATTCTTGCTGGTCGGTCGATTGTTTTTGAAACTTAAGATCCTTGTCAGTGTTAACGTGCGAAGGGATGATTTGGTGAGGTTCCAGGTCTTGCTCGAGGGGAATCTTTGGTAGTTTCTTCTCAGGGCCTGAGGGTCCAGCTTCGGTAGCATGCCCGCCCTTGGTACCAGGTAACTCAACCCCGGTCTCTGTAGTGGCCTCAACCTTATCCTCTTCACCTTCGACGTCATCACCCTCGACGCCATCATTCCTGTTGCTGACCTCTTCAACGTCAGCAGTAGCAGCATTCGCAGGGTCATCAGTCATGGCGTCATCTCTAATGACATCATCCTCACCTCCAATGTCGACACTCTCGCTTACCTCAGCTCTATCACGCCCCGCCCTAGCTTTACGCCGCCTAGAGCCACCCACCAAAGCTGTCGTTTCACCACTACCACTCTCCGCCTCAATGACTTGCAACAGTGGACGACGACAAGAAAATCACCACTGGCGATCATGGCAGCAGTGCGCGAAATTTTGTCACCAGAATCACAAGAGTCTTGAGTAGAATGTGTTGTAGACATGATTACAAATACAGAAACAAAGATTTCTTGGAGAGGGATAAATCTTTTGGGACGAAAATGTTCTTCTTTTTTGCTATTGTTACTCGCTGATCATGAAAGTTGATGTAAAAATTCCAAAGGGAAGTATTAAGAGGAAAGAGAAAGCAAGTGGGAAAGTCATGATGGATTGTAATGTTGGGAAGGCAAAGAAAGCGGCGTGACCATTCGGAAGCCAGTGAACGGTCACTACGTATTGCTCAACAGTAGCTTGAAGTGATAGGCAACGTTTTGAAACTCTTGGATAAGGTTAAGCCACGTCAATCTCCCGCTCAATTTCATTCCACTCTCCGGTAACTTTGGCACTTGCCCGAGGAGTGGGGGAGGGGGAGGGGAGGTGGGGACTATCTGTATTGGAAAAAATTGACTCGTAGATGTGGTACCTCGGTGGCATGGTTCGGAGTCGACCGAACAGGTGTTGGAAAACCATGGACCGAGGTGAGCGACAGGTCACCGAAGTCAACGATCGAGGAACATGATTAATGTGTTTACCTCGGTGGAACGCCACCTCGGTCGCCTTACAAAGCCATGTTCCCGAGGCTAACAGGTCAAGCCTCGGCAAATCAGCTTGTCCACAGTGGAGGACTTTTCCCCTTATTTCGGCCCACTAACTCCATTATCTAAGAGGTTGAGGCATGTACAGCTTAGTGGGAGACGTGAGATCATGGATTTATATATTCATCGGTCTATAAATAGTTTTTCATTTCTCAATGTAATCATTCAGAAATATATACCAAAACTCTGCCAAATTTTGTACTCAAGATCATATATTGAAATCTCATTTATTTACGCATAATTCTCGTCTTTGTTATTATAATTTCGACTTTGATACATTGATTTGCTTGTATTCGCAATCCAAATTCGATTTGTAACCTAACATCAGTTTAGGCCAATACAATAACACATTCAATTTAGACACATAGATTGAACTCTCAATTTTTAAAAATGGTCATTCCGGGTCAAGTCAGAAAGTCAATCCTCAGGTCAAACAACTTTTACAATCATAAGGACTAATAATGTCCAATGGTATATATTAGGGATCAAAATAAAGAGTATTTATGTTTTTTGGTGTGCACCACTAGTTAAATTACTTGAAAAAGTAGAGTAGAGGAAGAAAATGGATGTGGAATGGATCAGGCGATTTGTAGAGAAAGAAGAAGGTGCATATGAATCTAAAGAGGAGTCCATGCCATTCAGATTCCTGGAGCCCTTCGTCTCCCAAGGCCTCAACATAGACCTTGTCGAACCCAATCGCTTAGTTTGCTCTTTCAAAATCCCACCTCGTCTTGCGGTTTGTTTACCCTTTTTCTTTTTCAGCTTGTGGGTCCTTGATTATCTGTTTATCGAGTATTACTCCATTCTCCCTAACATGGTTGTCCCTAACCACTTATTCCATACTGAATTTGGAAAATTCTCAGAGTTCATTTTCTACAATATTTTGATATTGAAATGTAGCTTATCTTTAAAATGTAGAATGAGGATAATATGTTGCACGAAGGAGCTACGGCGGCGCTGGTGGACATTGTTGGTGCGGGTGCTGTTTTCCTAGGTGGTGCTGCGTCCACTGGTGTCTCTGTCGAGATCAATGTTTCTTATGTGGATGCCGCTTATGTTGGCGTATGTTTTCTTTTCCTCCTTTTCTGTACTTCTATCTTCAATATCAACCATAAAATTTAGTTTCTCTATTAGCTTTGTTTAATCTGTTTATTGACTGCGGTATTGTTGAAGTAGCGGTTTTTCGGGTCACATTTGTCACGAGTTTTTTGTCTGTTCGTGTGATTGACAGTTTGGTGAATTACTGTCATTCAGTTGGCTATGCTGACCCCCCCCCCCCCCTCTCCCCCTGCCCCCCAAAAAAAAAGTCTTTGCACTATAAAGTTCAAAGAATAAAAAACGTCTGTAGGATTTGTTAGGACTCTCTGCTTGTAATAGCATCTGATTTCAAACTTGGAGCAATTTACTTTAGTTGAACTCATCTTCGTGTGTACAAGACACTAAAGCAGTTATAATGCACTGTGTACTTGAAGTGATGCTTGCGAGTAAAACTAAATGAGATATATATACTGCGATATTTAACTTGCATCAAAAGCTAGAGATGGTGGGGTTACATTTCAAGTAGAAACACAAGACATTTAACGATGTACAACCAATAAAGGTTCAAGTTCTCTGTTGAGCTTGAGAGTACTAATTAGATGGCTCAGTTATATTGGGCTCAATGCAGATTAATCTGGTGTCATCTAAACAATATTGTAGGGTCTGCAATCTCTTGGCCAAGATGTGTTGTCGGGTGTAAGACATTATACCCAATTTATTACATTGACTTGATTGTCGCTGTGCATTCAAACATCTTGTTAGGAAATTCCTAGTCAACACCAATCAACTCTACGTCCAAGATGATGCCATCCAATAACTCTTGTGCATTTGTGGCTAATTTTAGATCTTTTTACAGTTTGCCTGTAGATAGACCAAGTTCATTAATTTTTGTTCGACTCCCACCTTGCTTCAGAAAAAAGAGAAAAAAAAAGAAACCTTTCCAGTGGATCCTTGTTCCTATTTATTCCCTTGCATTTCAATAGCAATTCTGTTCCCCCATCTATTCATATGCTGGAAGCTTAAAGCATGCATGTCTAGCTCAAGCTTCATTTTGCTATACTGCTAAATTATGTAGTGATTCTCTTTTACATTTTCTAAAAAGACAGTTTATTTCCTGTCAGAGGTGGTGTTCGCTTTGTTAAGTGACCGTAAGAGCAGAAAACCAAGAACGGGTATAAGATGGATCCCCAACTAATTTTATTAGATTAAATATTTTAGGAAAATTGGAAATCATAATCCGTGTTAGTTTTTTGCCAGATTCCACAAAATGTTTTATTCTGGTTTTCATAGTGCAGAAAAGACCAAACAGTTTCTGTTTTTAGGTTACCAGTAACCCTTTGATTATATCCAAGTTCATTGCTTTGATAAAGGTAATAGAGTTTCATCTGCGCACTTGCTGTAATGTTTGTTTAAAGATGTTTCTTTTTCTGAAATATTGCAAGACATCGCTTCCATATTGGAAATCCATTTTTCTTGTCCTAGTCTTCTATGTTCTTTGGAATTTTCATTATCTGTTTAGCATAAGGTGGGTCTTCAGTATCATAATGTTGTTGGACTCTATACCATGTTATGAGCAGAGTTTCTTTTCATGTCTTTCAGCTTTTGTTTGACTACAGTTGATGAAAAACCAGAGGGTAATGAAGCTAGTATAAGAAAAGGCCACTACAAAAAGATGGCCTCTTGGGCAAACGGTAGTAGTAATATTACAAGCTCGTTTGGCTCTTCAGTCTTCAATAAAGCATAGTCTCTCATAATTATTGACAACAATTTGCTACTTTTCATAATATAGTGGTGTACATACAGTTGTGAATCCATATTCACTTAAGAAGATAGAGATGGTTTCTACTGAATCATTCAAATCCAACATGGAACAACACTGGAAACAGGGGATAAGACCTATATAAAAAGGAAAACTTAGAAGGGAGGGGTCCCAATCCCCATATTTACTCTAAGCAAACAACTAAGAAAAGAAAGACAACTTCATAGCATAACCCTAATGGAATACTTCTTTTTGTATGTATAGCCATCCTGACACAATTGCACATGCTCCTTTTAAGCAGGGTCCAAATGTAACTTGGTAGTTTTCCACACACTTCTACCTCAGCCTGTTGGCCAATGCCGTTCATAACAATTCCCCCGCCCTTAAAAAGAACCTTATCCTCAAGGTACGAGTAAAAGCTGAAATGCAGTGGACAGGAAACACCTACAAATTCATCTTTTGCAAATTTATGAGCACTATACCACGTTCTGTCTATTTCAAGCACAATTGTGATTCTATATAATTAGCGTTATCAAAGACGAAAATCGCATATAAGTGAGGTCCATTGGGGCTTTGCTAGAAGTGCAAATAAAGCTTGGGATCTAATAAAGAAGGCACAAATAAAAAAAGTACATAAATATATGTGCATTCCAAGACTAAAAATTATAAGTATGAAAACAAATGTATGGAGAAACAAATTGAGAAAAGAGATTCTGATGAAGTGTTATATCTATTGTTTCGTGTCGCTTCTTTCGGATAACTCTCATTGCCAAGGAGAAGTATGCCTTAGAGCCTTGATTACGAGATTAAATGCCCACGAGGCGAAATGCTCAACTTGTTGGGCCTCGCTTCAAGGCTTAAGCTCACTTTGACGACATTTATATAATATTACTACATTGTGGACATGGTTTATATCTTGTATGTTTGTTGGACACTCCATAAGCCACCAAAACAGTGGAAGGAGCCTAATGCTTTAATAATGAACTCTGGTAGAAACAGAAATATCTCGGGAAGATTAGCCACATTATGAAATTCAAGAGATTGTCTATGAACATAGTTACTGTTGCTGTCACCTTGTTACAAAAATGCACCAGACCGGAAACTGAGAGATTCTTACGACATCCATCCTTGTGACTAGCATTGGCCTTTGAATTAAGGGATGGTTCGGGGATGCTTTTGACAACTTGGTAAATGCTGCTAGTTGTTGCTGGGTTAGTTGAGTTGAAGGTGAGAAAAATACTTTGTTAGGGTCACACCTAAAGGGTAGTACTTCCCTTGACAGTGAAGAGTAGCTCTATGACTTATAACTGAAGCATTGCCTGCAATAATAGATTCAAAACAGTCAATAGCCATTGACTTATAATAGGGTTATGCTATAAAGTTATCTTTCTCTTCATAGTTGTTTACTTAGAGTAAATCGGGAACCTCCCTTCTAAGTTTTCCATAACATCCTCTACCTTAGCCGGCTGGCCAATGTGGTTCATAACACATATGACCTTTTGTAACAGGAGTTTCTGATCCTCTTTTACAACTATTCTTTGCGCAAATTCTACTCTACTACCAGATTGCAACTGTTTTTTTGGTTTCTTCAGGAGGAGATTGAGATAGAGGCTAAGGTTTTACATGTGGGGAAGTCGATTGGTGTTGTCAGTGTTGAGTTGAGGAAGAAAGAGACAGGAAAGGTGATTGCGCAAGGCCGTCATTCCAAATATTTGCCTGTCTCAAGTAAGCTTTGAAGATTGAATATCGTGTATATTTGTATCAGTTTATCTTCTTTAAGGTGTGATAAAAACAGACTTTAGCATATGTATATTTCATAATTCAGTTTGACATCTATATATGTTTCTTCAATAGAAGAGAAAAGAAGAAAAAGGATGAAATGAAAAAAGAAATTTGCTTGGTATAAATAATTTTTTCTTGGAAAATGTTTTTTACTATTTGGTTGGTGAGTAACATTTTTTTAAAAAAAATTATTTATTAGAGTTTAGCATTGAAAAACGAAGACCTTGATATGTTAAAACTTGCAATCTTTCCACTTACAGCAGACATTTAATTAAAAGAGGTAGTATGATCCTAATTGACTGATAAAGGGCAAAAAGATCAATAAGAATGAGATAAAGTAAGAGCATTGACTAGGATGGAGAAAATACAGATTTGCACCATAAAAAGCCCTACCAAAGGGATTTAGATTGGCTCCAGTAAAAGCAGTAGTGGCATTTTGTACTTCTAAAATTATATTCCATTTTATTTGTATTTTATTTATGTTGTATTAAATGTAATTGGCACGGGAACAAGGTAAATACTTACCCGCACCCGGTGTTTACCCACCCATCTGCTTCTGCCTTCGACTTGGCCAACACACAGATTTATTTCCTTTGTATCTTTTTTATTCAATTAGTAGTAAGATTGACGAAACTCAATCAATGGTTTTGCCATTGACAAAACGAGAAGCATCTGCTAGTCTAAGTTATTTGTTGATATTAAACTAACCATTATTTATATGAAATCAACATGGGTGTAAATAAAAAAGACATATTTTTATAAATAAAAATTCAATATAGAACCTACAGGTGAACATCATTAACTCGCCCAAACACAACATTGTCAGTAATGAATATTTAAGTGATGCAATAATTAAAGTAATAACTATTATTGGTGATTAACAAATGTTGTGATTTTATTGAAAGAATGTATTAGAATATCAGTACCCTTTTTAAAATAAGAAAATAAATAATATAAAAATTAGAAAAGAAATAATTTAATTTGGTCCTTAGAATGAGAATTACATTCAAAATATTGAAAAGAGGGGCTGTTTCCCATGAAAACCGTGGCAAATTAGCTCCTTCTTGCCATTTCATATTTACATTTAATATAATATAAATAAAATACAAAATGAAATGAAATTCAATTTTAAAAGTACAAAATGCCATGGGTTGAATCCCTATGCCGCTACATCTACTGGAGCTAATCCAGATGGGGACTCCCATTCTCAGGACTTGGTTTGAGATCTTCTGATTAAAAGTGGAAGAACCTTAACCATTTCACCATATCCTTTGACCCATTTATGTTTGAGTAGACCCATGGGTGTTATTGGAGGGATTGCTACATAGAAAAGGAGGATAATTTTCAGAAATGATCACATAATTATAGCTTTCTTGCGCAAAAGTCACATAACTTTTGTTTCTTACCTAAAAGTCACAATACTTCAACCATTATAACAAAAAAGTCACAATAGCCGAAAATAATATGTCGGTGAGGGTTTCTTTTTTATTCCAAAAATAACTTTTTAGATAAATAGATATACTAATGATCCAAAATTATCTACTATTAGAAAATTAAAGCCAACCTACTTATCCATATATTTAAGCACTTATATTTTGCAAGCTATTTGTTAATGTTAAGTTATTTTTATTTGCTATATATTTATTATTTTCGTTTGAGGTACTGGTATTGATTGCTTATCAATTCTTGATTCCTTACATTCCACCGTCTTCCTCACAAAATCTATATGACTATTGTCGAATTTAGACGCACGAATCCTTTATTAACCCCCAACAAAAGGACACATTATACTTCTAAAGTGACACAACAAAAAGATACTATTATTTAACTAAGCGACATTGAAAGTAATAACCTCATCCCACTCCACATTACTCAATGCGTTAAACTCCATTAAGCGATTATATGATGTATTGTTATTTTCTTGTGTATTTCAGTATTTAATAAGATGTATATTAGTAGAAAATACTAAATATATAATAAATAAAATTAACTTAGCATGAACAAATAGCTTGCTAAATATAAGTGCTTAAATATATGGATAAGTAGGTCGGCTTTAATTCTAATAGTAGATAATTGATCATTAGTATACCTATTTATCTAAAAGGTTATTTTTGGAATTAAAAAAAGAGTCACCAATATTATACCTTTTCGGCTATTGTGACTTTGTTGTTATAATGGTTGAAGTATCGTGACTTTTGGGTAAGAAACAAAACTTAAGTGACTTTTGCGTAAAACAGTTATAGTTATGTAACCATTTGTGAAAATTACCCTAGAAAAGGAAGAACACTTAGGCCTCATTTGTTTGCACTTAATGGGGGTCTGAATCTGAATAATTCAGATAACTACCTATCAAGTGCATTTGTTTTTTATTCTTGAAAAGTTCTTAATAGACCTTATTAACTCTTAATAAATAAGATCTTTAACCATGTCTTTATACCATACAGACTCTTAAAAGTGATACTAACTTCTTTTTCGGAAATAATTTCTCATGGTTTGTAACAGGCTTCTCACCCCCTCTTTCTCTCTCCAACTACCAAAGCCAAAAGCACTAATATACCTCAAAATTTTTATTGAAAATTTTAGAATTGGAATTTACAAACGTGAATCCTTTTCCTAATCATATTTTTCATCTTCAAATTTGGAGTTTAACAAGATCCATTTCAAAATATTATTTGAGAAGAATAGAAGCAAAAAATAGAAGTGCGCGTAATTCAGATTCAGATGTTGAAAACAAACAGTCTTAATTTGTTAATATTCAGTTCTAGATATCATATCTTAATATTCAGATGTGTATTCAGGTTCAGGCGTCTTAATCTTAATAAAAACAAATGGCCCCTTAATCAGAGAGTGCCATAAAGTACCCACGAATTAACTGTGCAATTGGCTATTGTTAATTTAACCATGTAATAACTGCGTGTGTGTGACAGGACGTGGGGTGTTGGTAGTGGGGACTAGAGTGGGATGAGTTGATTATTGGTACATTTTATTTGCAGAAATTTGATATTTTGGCTACACTCAGATGAATTAGTTTTACCACTGTTGTGTGGATTTTCCCTAAATCGATTGTGGAGAATTGCTCTCTGTTCTCCTACTCGACAACAGGACAATGAAAGAAAAAGAATTACTTCCTATTCTCAAAATGGTTGACAAAGAATAAACATCGTTTGGGCAGAGATTGTTATGTAGTTTTAGCTATCGATTTCAAGCGGTAAATATAAGCAGCAAATAGCCTTTTAAACTTTGTTCCCTCCCTCTAATGCGGAGAAACCAGTATTTTGTTTTTTTGATTTTCTTTAAATGTGGGCAACTTATGTTTTTCTATTTATATTGGCCAGAGCCCAGAGGGTATCAATCTCTGTTCTGTTCATTGGTAACATATTATTAGTATATGCAATCCCAATGCCGCATTTTCGTCATTGGTGTTATTCATGCACTATTTGCTGTGGTGTTGGCTTAAAAAATTCGTCGTGGCCCTTATCGACTCCCTACTTAAAAACTCATGGCCCAATTATTACTACAACCTTCTGTACCATAAAATTCAGACTTCCTGGCGAATGCGGCAGAAAGGTTGTAGCATATGAAATTAACTTTAAAAAGTGGGAAATTGATATAACTAAATTATTAAAGTAATTGTCCTTTTTTTTCTTCATTTTTTACTCAAAAAGAAAAAAAAAAAAGTTACAGAAGTACTAAGTAGCTAAGATGAGGCTTGTAACCACTGCTTCGATCATGATAACTTGAATAACAACAATGTGAACAAAACAAACTATTGAACATTACTGGATCCTAGTTTTGGTGTACTGCTAATTTTGAAACATTTCAACCATCAACCTTTACTAACATCACCACTTTCCTTGACACCATTACTTTCCGACTTATTTTCCTTGGCACCATCACTCTCTTTCTTTTCCTTCACATTATCATTCTCTGACTTCCCATTTTCTTTCACATCATCAGCTTTCTTGACTTCTTCAGCAGCTGCTTCTTTCTTTTTCTCCTCTTTCTCTTTCTCCTCTTTCTCTTCCTTCTCCTTTTCAGCTAGCTTTGCTTTCTCTTCTTCCTCAGCCTTCAACTTTGCTTCCTCCTTTGCAGTTTCAAGGGACTTAATCAGTCTCCCCAAGCAACTGTTTGCATTTTCCTTAGAAGACTTGGGCATTAAATTCTCAGCAACATCAGCTGGAGTCATATTAGTTTCTTCCAATAAACGACGAATCTCAGGAAAGTGATCATGAGATTTAACATCTAGATAATTATTTGCAAGCACTTTGAAGGACTCAAAGCAACAGTATGATAGCTCAATGTGTTTATCCATCCTACCCCTCCGGATTAGAGCAGGATCAAGCTTTTCCACAAAGTTAGTGGTGAAAACAATAATCCTTTCACCACCAATAGCTGACCATAGCCCATCAATGAAGTTTAATAGCCCTGATAAAGTGACCTCGCTTTGCTTTTTCTCCTCTCCTTTTTTCATCTTCTCCTTGATGGCATCTTTCTCATCCTTTTGTTCCTCTTCCTTTTCATTCTTCTTCTCCCTTTGACCAGTAAGATCAAGAGAACAGTCGATATCTTCAATTACAATAATGGACTTACTAGTAGTGTCTATCAATAACTTTCTTAGCTCGCTGTTATCCTTAACAGCTGTTAATTCAAGATCATATACATCGTATTGCAAATAATTAGCCATAGCAGCAATCATGCTAGACTTACCGGTTCCTGGAGGACCGAAAAGAAGATAACCACGCTTCCAAGCCTTGCCAATTTTGGCATAATAGTTTTTTGACTTGCTAAATGTTTGGAGATCATCCATAATCTCTTGCTTCTTGTTTGGTTCCATGGCCAAAGTATCGAATGTTGATGGATGCTCAAACACTACTTGGCTCCACATTCTCCTCCTGTATCCATACCCACCATCTCCCTTATTGTTTGTGTACAACTTTCTCTGCCTTTCTCTTACTGAAATCGCCTTCCCTTCATCCAACACATGCTTCAAGTATGAACCCGTGATGAGCTCGCGGTTCTTTCTGTGAAACTTGAGCTTGAAATACCTCTTCTCATCCTCCCTCGGGTACCAAGAAATTGTCTGTCTACTAGCTACTTGTTGGCTAGAAATCCACCAAACTTTTTCGCCTTCATATTCGTCGGTTACCTCCTCGTGATCATCCATGGTTAGGACAACAGATTGGCCATCTTTGACTACATTGGCTTTGAGACGCTTCGCTTGTGTCGAAGAGTTTTTGCTTAGGTACCTTTCTATCGCAACATAGGCTTTGCTACGCTCGAACCAACCATCAGTTTCATACTCATGAAAAGTAATATGCATATAAGGGTAGAAATAGGTCACAATTTTATCGGTATACCTCTTAATATGACGACGAAGTTCGTGAGGAAAATAGTTCTGGTACATGGTCCAGATGAACATGATTGTTGCAATAGTTGGACCTAACTGAGTCCAAACTTCTTGCATCATCATCATCTTCTCTCTCTTTTCTTTCTCCTTTTTTCACTTGAAATATAAAAGAACACTTGAAGAGCGAATGTTTTTTGAGTACTAAATAATGGGCTTTATATAGAATTCTACTTCCCTTGGTCACCAAGTTTGAGTTTTTCTCTTTATAGTGCCAACCCTATATTCAAAGAAACTGCTGAGTAGATGCCAAGGTGGGATTACTTTTCTTACCGACCAATCGTGAAATAGAAATAAACTTCCTGTCCTGATCAGAAGACTTCATCCACGTACCAGTCCATTGATCATAACTAGCCAGGAAAGTTAAAATTAACGGAAAAGGTTTATAGTGTATTCCATCCATTTCAATTTATGTGAAATTTTTTTTTTTTTAAAGTTAAACTGCATGAATTTTAACTAATATTGTAAGATGTAATTTTTCATGATATTGATATGAGAAAAGTTGCAACTTGAGTAGTTCTCTTATAGTTTTTGATTATTTGAATTTTCTTTATAATTATTAAATTAATCTACTCTAATTTAGTTTAAAAAATTAGTCAAATTAACTCTCGAAAAGCGAAAAGATTCACGTAAAGTGGAACAAGTGGAGTAATAAAATTTCCTAGGGCAAACCCTTGAAGAACTCATTTGATTTATCCACTGTTTGGTTTGTATATTTGAATCTTAGATAACTCACTCTTGTAATAATTTAATACACCAACTTGTAAATTTCAAAATGACAAACCTACCATTATCCTTTTCCAAGGAGCCAGTGAAGGTTAGTCATCCAAGTTTATAGTAATTGTAAACTTATTGATGTTTACAAAATAACCAAATATTTTAAAAGATATCTGGTATATCTAATATTCGTGCAATGAACAAAATACCCAACAAAAAGTAATCATGTATTATTAATTTATGTAGTAGTAATTTCCATAAATTCTCAAATCAAACGACCCCTTAAGTAAAAGTTCTCGTTATTCTATCAAGTTTATAGGGATTGAGTATACGAAGGTCTCAAGGAAAACTACTACTACTACTATCGAATTTACAGATAGTTTACGCAGCTTGTTTGGATGGTTGTTACAGGTCATATATTACTGTAATGATGAATACAAAGTTTGTTTTAATCATTATTTTAATATTTTATAATATTGTATGTTAATTTGTTGTTACGTAACATAAAAAATCTCAATTTATGTAACGGTCGATTTAGTGTGAACGTATCGTTACCTTATATTTTTTCTCTCTTCTTCCCCTTAATAATCACAAATTATCATTTGCCCTATCTTTTCTATAGTAATTTACCTCATACCTTACATTTTTCTTGACCAAATTATAAGTTCATTCTTCATATTACTAGAGGGCAGTCTTATGAAACGATGCTAAAAAATACAATCTATCCAAACATTAAACTCAATAAAATAATACAATACGATATAACACGATACATTAAGAAACAATACGTAACAACCATTCAAGAAGAACTATTGGCAAAAAATTGAACCAAGTCTGTCTAACAAATTAATTATTTGACCCTTACTAGGTTAGCAAGGCCTTCAACGAAGTCCTCACTAATCTTGGCAATTGGTACTGTATTGGTCGGTTTTCTGTCCGATCACGAAAGAAGCAAACTCGATCGTATGCGACATGCGGACTCACTTCGAAAGTTATGAGATCGGAAAGAATCTGCTTCGGTTTGGTTTCGTTCGGTTATGCGATGTTGATCGGATAAAATCGGAGACAACATTATTGTAGATCAGATTAACTGACCCTCATCTCTAAAATATCGGAACAGATAAGGCGAATTTAGTGGAGCAGATGACGACAACAGTGGGATGAGAAACGTGGGGGAGTGGAAGTCTGCTAGGGTTTGGGGATTCTACTCCATTTCAACCTATAAATAGGGCCTTATATTTTCATTTGGGCACACGTTCATCTGAGAAAAATATTACTCTATTCTTCAAACCACTATTCTCTTGTTAAGAAAATATTCAACAGTGTCATTTACCTTTGTCAATTTGTTACGTCAAAGATCATCATTGTATTTAAAGCCTCGATCGTGATTTGGTTCAAACGTGGAGGGAGATCTGTTCTTTCCATTGAAGCAACATCCATCGATCCATCAAATACAATAAGCCTTTACTGCTTTGATTATTTAATTGTTGCTTGTTTCGTCTAAATCTGCATTTATCTTGATCGTAACATCTTTTGCCTGTTAACCTGTGTTTAATTCGGACAATCTGTTATCGTCACTCATTTGGCAACTACTTGATTTGTTCATCGGATCTGTTGTCGATTATATTTGTTCATTCGCTATTGTTTTACGTTTATTCATTTCACTTGGTTGTCATCGTATTGCTGTTATTTTCATTGATTCGAATATCATAATCGTGTTCGGATAATTGCGCATCTTGATAAAACGAAGTCATCTCATCGAATATCACTGTCCTTTCACTTAGTTCAAACTTGTTAGACAGCATTTATACCTTTGCCTGACATCGGATTTAATTGACATCGAATTTACCTGATACCGAATCTAATTGACATCGATTTTAGAATTGCTTCTGCATCAAACTCTTGAGGTCGATTAATTCGTTCACGTAAACTATCTATCAAACGATCAAATTGAGATATAAAACGGTCGCCTAAGACTCAACTAAATATAAATCTAATTGTAAAACCTGATATATTTTTTGGGAAATACAGTTTGGCGCCCACCGTGGGGTCTAGGCAATCGATTTATTCCGAAATTTGAACCGCTTGATACTACTTACGTTTGCTTTCTTGTCTTGAAATGGCAGATGAACGTAACATTGACGCTTTGAACGGTCAACAGCAGCTCAATCCCAATGACGGGGTTCATGTTCCGGCCCGTGCTGAAGCGGTCGATGAATCTATCAACAACGAGCAGGATCCAACTCACGACAACATTCCTACTGGTTCACAGTTGAACGCAGGCCAAGCGCGGCGTTCAGGCGAAGAGCCCGCAGTCGAAACTGATTCAGGAAGCGCAAACGCGGCACTGTTTGCATACCTGAAGCGACATGATGCTCAGTTCGAAATGATACAAGAGCAGTTGAAGGCATTATCTAATTCTATCGGAAGTAAAGCACCTACCTCTCCGATCACACCCCCAGCAAGCATTCCGACTTCGGTTCCTCAGGGCGCCGTAACAGGGGGACTTGCAGCGGGGGTCGGATCAGGGGGATCAGGTACAGCCGCCGAAGCCATGGGAGCTCCGGCCTCGGTCACAGCAGAAGTAAGAATGATGGCAACGATGCAGACCATGTTGAATGATAATATCGATAAGAAGTTCAACGAAATCAAGTCATTTATGGAGAAATTGCCAGGCGTTCCAAAATTGGCTGACAAAGGCATTACAAAATCGATCTCAAAACGTCCTTTTCCAGCAAGTGCAGCCCCACTACCTATACCAAAGACTTTCAAATTACCGGAAAGCTTAAGATACGATGGAACCACAGATCCAAGGGATCACATTGATATGTTTTCGGTTGCGGTTCAGGCAAACGACTTGACCTCGGAGGAGATCAATTCGGTCAGCCTTAAGAAGTTTTGTGAGACATTGAAGGGGGCAGCGCTGAAATGGTATCTACAGCTGCCCGAAAACGAAATACTGAGTTTCGATGACATGTCGGCGAAATTCATTCGTTCACATACGGGAGCAAAAAAGATAGCACCAAGGGTCGAAGACATCTTGAACGTAAGGCAGCGACCCGGGGAAACTATCAAGCAATTTCTAAAAATATTTAACGATGAGAAAATTCATATACCAAATCTCGAAGAAAGGTGGGCATGTTTGACATTTGCTAACAACTTGCGCACTGATTCAATTGAGGCATGGAAACTGAAAGATCGTCTTAGGGAGATTGATGCATGGACTTTCGATGTATTGTACCTCGAGTGCGAGACAAGGATCAGGGCCGAAGAGGAAGAACTGCAGCTAGCCCGAAATAATTATCATTATGATCGGCCGGCAAGAAGAGTTGATAATGACAGAAGAGACTACAGGGACCAACGATGGGGGCCCTACAGTTTCCATCGGATGGGGAGCAACAACCACGAAGCTGGTAACTCCAAAAATCAATCAAAGAAAGCCCAGCCAAACACATCCTCGTCTCCAAAAGATCGACCACTGCCTCCAAAAGTAACGGAATACAATTTTTGCATATCGACACCAAATCTGGTGAATCACTTGAAAGGGATGGGTGACAAAGTTGTAAAATTCCCAGGTCGCATAAAGTCAAGTCCAAATACTAGGGACGAAGCTCTGTGGTGTGCATTTCACCATGATTTCGGCCATACAACGGAAGAATGTAAGGCGCTGAGGTATGAAGTGGCCAGCCTGCTGGAAAAGGGTCACTTGGTCGAATTTTTGACTGAGAGAGGACGAAACAATTTCAATAGGAAGAAAGATGATGAACCACCAAAACCTCCTGCTCCCAGGAAAACGGTGAATGTCATTACCGGAGGAGATGGTGTTTGTGGGGTAACCTACACTACGAAGAAATATGCAAAGGTCTCTTTCACACGAGACAAACGAACACGCGACGACATGACCGATGAAATCGTGTTCGGAGATTCCGATTTCGATGGAAGGATTCATCCCCATCATGATGCACTTGTAGTAACAACAAGGATCGATGACGCCGATGTGAAAAGGGTGCTAATCGATGCTGGCAGTTCGGTTAACATCATACATGCAAGGGTGGTTGAACAATTGCAGTTGAGCGATAAGATTGTGCCTCGCTCAACGGTCCTGTCAGGTTTCAACAATTCAAGTGAGGTGACCGTTGGGGAGATTACAATCAAAACCTATGCAGAAGGAGTGGAGAGTGAGACGTCGTTTCAGGTGATGAAGGGCGAAATGGCATATAACGTGATTTTGGGTCGACCATGGATCCATGCTGTGGGAGCAGTTCCATCGACTTTACATCAAGTTGTGAAGTTCCCTACCCCATGGGGAATTCGCGAAATCAGAGGCGAGCAACAGGCTTCACGAGACTGTTACTCAGTAGCTGTCAAGGAAGGCTTCCGATTGTAGCAATCACAGCTAGTGGATCCTGTGGCCGGAAGCTTCACTTCGGTTCCGTCGTGCGATCAAACGCAGCTACCGGAATCCGAAGTCGAAGGCGGCTTCGCACAGGTTTCACCATGTAAGCTAGTGGGACCCGTGAACGAAAGCTTCACTTCGGTTCTGTTGTGCGATCAAACGCAGCTACCGGAATCCGAAGTCGAAGGCGACTTCGCACAGGTTCCACCATGTGTGAGAGAATCGCATAGACAAGAAGCTGGAGACTCTACGATAGAAGAACTTGAGGAAGTAATATTGTTCGATGATAATCCTGATCGGAAAGTTTATGTTGGAGCTGAACTGGACATCGACGTAAAAGCAAAAATCGTATCCTTCCTCAAGGACAACTCTGATTGTTTTGGTTGGTCCCATGCAGATATGGTGGGGATCGATCCAAAAGTCGCCACGCACAAGTTAAATGTCGACCCGAAACATCGACCGGTGAAGCAAAAGAAACGACCAAATGGAGGATTCCGAAGGAAGGTGATCAATGATGAGGTGGAAAGGCTGTTAGCAAATGGGTTCATTAAAGAAGTAAAATATCCAGAATGGCTTGCGAACACGGTCGTAGTACCTAAGAAAAATGGCAAATGGAGGGTATGCGTCGACTATACCGATCTCAACAAAGCTTGCCCAAAAGATTCGTTCCCACTGCCTCACATCGATAGATTGATCGATTCGACGGCAGGTCACGAGATGCTGAGTTTTTTGGATGCCTATTCAGGTTATAATCAAATATCGATGGATCCATCAGATCAGGAGAAGACATCGTTTATTACAGACATGGGGACTTATTGCTACACGGTCATGCCTTTTGGCCTAAAGAATGCCGGCGCTACTTATCAGCGTCTGGTCACTACTATGTTCAAAAATTTGATCGGGAAAACCATGGAAGTCTATATCGATGACATGTTGGTCAAATCTCTTAAGAAAGGAAATCATCTGAGTCACTTGGAAGAAACTTTTACAATACTAAGACAATTCAACATGAGATTGAATCCAGAGAAATGTGCGTTCGGGGTTGGATCCGGTAAGTTCTTGGGGTTCATCGTATCGCAAAGAGGAATCGAAGCAAATCCAGACAAGATCAAGGCGATCGAAAATATCCCTGAGAACCTGACAACGGAGAAAGAAGTTCAACAGCTGACCGGTCGAGTAGCCTATCTCAGCAGGTTCATCTCGAGGTCATCTGAACGGTGTCACAAGTTCTTTTCAGTATTGAGAAAGAGCAAAGGTTTCGAATGGACACCAGAATGCAAAAGAGCTCTTCGGGAACTGAAGCAGTACCTTTCCAATCCACCGCTTCTGTCAAAACCAATTGAAGGAGAAATGTTGCTGGTCTATTTGGCTGTTTCCGATGTCGCTGTAAGTGCTGTCCTCGTTCGCGAAGATGGAGGTAACCAATTTCCTATCTACTATGTTAGTAAAACACTGTTAGATGCCGAAACAAGGTACCCACATCTAGAAAAACTAGCACTTGCACTAGTCACTGCTGCACGCAAATTAAGGCCTTATTTCCAATGTCATTCAATATCTGTGATAACTACGTTCCCATTGCGAAATATTTTACATCGGCCAGATCTCTCTGGTCGATTAATGAAATGGGCGGTCGAGCTGAGTGAGTATGATATCACTAACCAGCCTCGTACCGCCATAAAATCTCAAGTTTTAGCTGATTTTGTAGCGGACTTCAGCGCTAATATTTTACCGGAGGCAAAGAAGGAAGAGTTGATGATGAGAGATCCAGACCCCGGGATCTGGGTAATGTACACCGATGGAGCTTCCAACGTCAAAGGAACTGGCCTCGGAATTCTATTGATTGCGCCTTCGGGTGAAAAGCTCAGGTACGCGATCAAATTACACGCAAAAACTAACAACGAGGCCGAATATGAGGCCCTCGCTGCAGGCTTAAAGATCGCAAAGGATTTGAAAATCGAACGAATAGATATCAAAAGTGATTCCCAACTGGTGGTAAATCAAATCCAAGGCGATTTCTGTGTTCGAGATCCAAGGATGCAACAGCTGCTCGAAAAGGTACAAAATTTTCTAACTTCTTTTCAGGAGTGGAAAATAGCCCAGATACCAAGGGAAGAGAACATCGAAGCAGACGCTTTAGCAAACCTTGCATCGGCAGCAGCCATCGATGAAAAACTCGATGAGACTGTGGTTCACTTGTTCGAATCTCCATTATGTCGGAGCATTAAAGAGGTAAACAATGTTAATCGAACTTGGGATTGGAGAAGCAAATATTTGTCCTACTTGCAGGCAGGTACTGTTCCCGATGACAAGAAGTCTGCCCGATTACTTAAAGCCAAAGCAGCAAGATATTGCCTCCTTGAAAATCAACTCTACAGGAGAATGTTTGGCGGCCCTTTGGCGAAATGTGTTGGGCCAGATGGAACAAATTATGTGCTGAAAGAGGTTCACGAAGGCGAATGCGGCAATCATTCCGGCAGCAAGTCATTGGTTCGGAAGATCATAAGAGCTGGGTACTATTGGCCAACGATC
Organism: Petunia axillaris subsp. axillaris; assembly: GCA_029990575.1. NCBI lineage: Eukaryota > Viridiplantae > Streptophyta > Magnoliopsida > Solanales > Solanaceae > Petunia > Petunia axillaris. The sequence continues at coordinate 96,482,391 of JARKNS010000004.1, read as the reverse complement.
GCAGATGATGCCAAGGAATTCGTCCGCAAATGTGACAAGTGCCAACGATTTGGAAATCTCATACATCAACAGGCAGAACCACTTCATTCGGTCACGTCACCGTGGCCATTCATGAAGTGGGGAATGGACTTGGTCGGGCCGCTTCCAACAGCGCCCGGTGGGGTAAAGTTTATTTTAATTCTCACAGATTATTTCTCTAAATGGGTGGAAGCTATTGCCTTGGCTAAAATTCGTGAACAGGAAATTATCAAATTCATTCATCAGAATATCATTTGTCGTTTTGGGATCCCGAAAGAGATCACATGCGACAATGGTAAACAGTTCGTGGGGAGACGAATCACAGCCTTCTTCGAAAAGTGGGGGATCAAGCGAATTGCATCAACACCTTATCACCCCAGCGCAAATGGACAGGCTGAATCTTCCAACAAAACAATACTCGAGTACTTGAAGAAAAGGATGGATGATTCAAAGGGCAACTGGCCGAATGAACTCCCCGGAGCACTGTGGGCTCATCGGACAACGGTAAAACACAGTACCGGGGAGACACCGTTCTCACTTGTCTACGGAACAGAAGCGCTGATACCGGTGGAAGTGGGGGAGCCCAGCCTTCGGTTCGCCCACTCCACCGAAGAAGCTAACAAAGAGACCATGCTGGTAGATCTGAACCTGGTCGAAGCATAAAGGGATATGGCATTTGTTCGGATACAAGCACAAAAGCAAAGGGCAGAAAACTACGTCAACAAAAAACTCAGGTATCGATCTTTTAATGTAGGTGATTATGTGCTAAAAATCAAAAGACCAAAGAAGGATGAACCCAACGAAGGGAAGCTAGGAGCAAATTGGGAGGGACCTTTCCGCGTCAAGGCAGTGATCGGAAAAGGTTCATACCAACTCGAAACAATGGACTCCAAACCGGTGGACTTCAATTGGAATGTCACACAACTGAAGAAATACTATTTTTGAGGTTCTGCGGTATCAATCTTCACCCTTTACTTCCACTTCGCAATTTTTATTATTCATGACAAACATCACCCGCGAACACTCGAGCTCAAAACGCTCCGATCGGGGTCGATAAATCTGACGAACACTCTAACGTGGTCTTCATCTATAACGAGTTTCTTGGTTTTGGTCTCCCAATGATTCTGTTTCAGGTAACGAAGTCGAAGGACCAGTGTTCGCCTACTCATTTTTCGCACCCAAACACTGGGGGGGATGAAGGTAGCATGAGGGTCATCGGCAGATACTGGGGACTCGTTCGAAATTCGACAGAAGTTCCAACGTTCACTCGAACTGGGGACTCGTTCAAAATTCGACAGAAGTTCCAACGTTCACTCGAACTGGGGACTCGTTCAAAATTTGATAGAAGCCCCAATGTTCACTCGAACTGGAGACTTGTTCACTGGGGACTTGTGCCAAATTTGGCACAAGTTCAAGCGTTCACTCGAACTGGGGACTCGTTCAAACTTCGGCAAAAGCTCCAAGTCATCCGAATTGGCGGCTCGTTTGAAATCAAGCGTCATCAGTCTCATGTAAACGATCCAATAGTGATCAATGTCTGTGCCTTACGGCTACATCTTGTAATCGATCGAATCATACGATCCCGAATGTATCAAAGACCAATTAGCGGTCTACTTCAATAATACAACACTGGTTATACTCATTCTTTACATTTGTTCGATTTCAGAGATCGTTCCAAATTTTAATCAGATTTTACATCTAAGTTGTTCACCAAGTGTTAAATTCTTCATTCCGAACTCATGAAAATGTTCGAAGAGTGCATTACGTGAAAATGAGACGTCATTCTTTACTACGCACTAAGACATTGGGCCCCAATCATTTCTTTCAACGATTATCGTAAGAATTCTTCGAACGATTAAATTATCTTCGAAAAGCAAAAATCGAACGATTAAATTATCTTCGAAAAGCAAAAAACAACACAGCAATAACAGAAGTGATTTCATTCATAAGTCATATATACATGGATGATTTCATGAGTCATATATACATGGATTTCAAAATCGACTAAGTACAAAAGCAAGAAAATCATTCATCAGCGTCCCCGTCAGAACCCTCATCGGAGGAACTCGCTGGAAGACCAAGTTCTTCACGAGTCAATCTTACGATTGCAATGGCTTCGCTCAACTCGGTAGGAACATCGACAGTCCGATCTAACATCTCCCTTAGGACGTCGCGCCTTGATTCGGCAAGGATCAAATCCTTTCTCTTATCAAATTCCTCTTCAAGGTCACGCCTTAGGATGTTAGACTCCTTCTGAAGTAGCAAGTTCCTCTCCGTTAGACTGGCAGCTTCAGCCTTTATTCCGTCATTGCTTCTTCGAAGAGCAGTCAATTCCTCAGATTGATCAGCTAGCTCTTTGTCTTTACTCTCCAAAATAGAGTTGAGTTCGGCCAATTTCAGGTCAAAGTTGGCTTCATGATCACTCAGTTGCGCATTCAAAGCTCGGATCTGAGATTCCAACTCTGATTGACGAAGAGCATGTTCGTTCGCGCTTTCGTCAAATTTGGCTGAAAGTTCAGCATTCTTGGCCTCCGATGCCTTGAGTTTCCGATGTAACTCTTCTCCCGCCGAAGTTAGATGAACGATCTGTTCATTCAAGACTTTGGCCCCATCTTGAAGTTGGCGGATCCGATCAGCAGTCTCGATCGCCATTATGCAGTTCTGAAGGTCAATTTCAAAGTCATGAAGTCAATCCAAAGCAAAAAAAAAAAAAAAAAAAGCTCCAAAAATAGAACTTACCCTAAAAGCGCCGTAGGAAATCTGGGAAGGCAGACTCAAATCCTCGTGTGTATTCAGCCGAGCTTGTTCCATCGGACCTATGACGTCGAAAAAGTAGTTCGCCAATTTCCTTAGGCATCTAAGCAGATCAACGTTGGCTGGCACTTCGATCTTGAGCGATCTAACGCCCCTCTTCTCGGACTCGCCTAAGGCAGCAAAAGCAGCAGCTTCTTCACTTCGAGGAAGGGGAACAATTGGATCGGCATGATCTGTATTGAAAAACGATGACCCCGTCTCCTCATCGAATTTAGATTTCATCGTCTCAATTGACCGGTCCAAAGCCGGCGCTTTCCCCTTTGCAGGATCCCTCCCTTCAAGTTCACGATCGAGGGCCTCAATCATCTCCTCTTGATTTTCAGGGACGGCGATTGAAGGAACAAGAACACCTTCCCTGCTAGGCAAGCCTCCCGAACCCGAGTTAGCATCTTCAGCGTTGGGGGAGAGATGGTAGTCGTCCACGGAAATATCCCCCTGTTCGGCCACTTTAAGCTGAATGGCCGTTTCTTGGAGTCTTTCCTTAGCTGTCCTTTTGGGACGCTGTACCAACTGATCAGACGTTGACTCCTCCCCATGACCCTCTTCCTCGATGTCGATTACCGGAGCCACTCTTTCGGCAGCTTTCGCCGCCGCGATCGCTGAACTCGTGCCAGCGATCACATCTTCTATGGTTGGGGGCGCAGCTGATGAGCTACCCCCTTGCCCTTTTTCAACCACTACCCGGGGCAAATACTTGTTCCTCAAGTCTTGGAATGATTTCTTCTTTTTCTTTGGGGGAGGAGCGTCATCGGGTTTTTCTCCGCCTTCGGGCTCAACTTCCTCGTCGCTTGGCTCGCCCCCAGCACCGGTGATACCTGAAGAAAAATTTTCTTAAGTATCGAAAAACACCAACGAAGACGGAAGTCGTAAAAACAAAAACAGTCTGAAGTTACCATGATTTTTGGCTTTGAGTGTTTTCAAAGCTGCGACCGGCTTCCAGGCTCGCTTGTCATTGGTCGTCTTCTCAAGCACCCTTATCAGCCAGGGTATGATGTCGGCAACTTGATCGAATTCAACTGCCTCAGCTGAAGATTTTCAGAGGAACTTAGATTGTGTTGCTAAAAAGCAATTCAAAAGGAAGATAAAACAAAATACTTACGAGTCCGATTCCAGGCATTCGGCAGCGGCTCACTTCCGGGGGCGGTCAGTTGCTCCGTGGGAATAAAAACGAAGCGCTGATCCCATCCTCGAAGATCGTCATCGTTGTCAGAGATCAAAGCCCGCTGACCTCGTTTAGCCAAATTTATCACTCCTCCTTTATAAACTCGAGGAGAGTATATGTTGAGAATGTGACGAAGTGTCAACTCCACTTCCGCCACCTGAGCGATGTATCGCATAATTATGATCGTTCTCCATATCATCGGAGAAATTTGACCGAGGCAAATTTTGTACATCCTGCAAAATTCCTCGATGATGTTATCGACCGGAAGGGAGAATACGATCGTAAATGGGTAAGTCAGCACCACGGAATGACCTTCAACGTGGGTCGCCAACGTCGACTTCCTCGGAGGGCACATCACGTCGATGTCACCCACTCTCCAACCACACTCCTCTCGAACCCGAGGAATCGCCTCCGGCGTGATCGTACAGTGAACGGAGTCGATCGGGATATTTTTCTTCTTCCCCTGCTCCGCTTCACTGATTTTACAATCGTTCTCATATGTAAACTTTTTCGGAAGGATCTCCGACCATGACTTTTTTGGACCGTAATCTTTCACTTTCCTTTCTTTCCGCTTCTTCCCCTTCTTGTCTACTGAAGGGTCAACAATGGCGGAAGCTCGCTCCACCACCGCAGCAGACTGCGGCGGAGCCGTGGCAGTAACTGCCGTAGTAGAAGTGGTATCAACCTCTATTATGTTCTGTGATGAGGTAGACATTGTTAGAATTCGTTGAAAAGTGAAGTTTGTAAGAAGATTTGAAGTTTATAGGAAGATTTAAGGCAGAAACAGCAAGAATCAGCGGATTAGAGTGGAAGATTTTGTGGGATTTGAAGAAATTTTTGCAAAATGGTTCCTTTACAAAGTTTCAGAAGTTGTAAAGTTGGAAGTGAAGCAAATATTTATAGAGAGGAATTCATCATTGCCTCGGGAACCGTCAAAGATCGCTGCCCGCACGATTTCTGACACGTGTAGCGATGGGAAGTTGAGGCGACGTTTTGACATTTCAAATTGGAGGGACACGAACGTGCCACGTGTTTTCTCGCTAAAAACTCAAATCCACTTGCCAAAAGCTTTACGAACACACTTGGCAAGTGGGGGGACTATCTGTATTGGTCGGTTTTCTGTCCGATCACGAAAGAAGCAAACTCGATCGTATGCGACATGCGGACTCACTTCGAAAGTTATGAGATCGGAAAGAATCTGCTTCTGTTTGGTTTCGTTCGGTTATGCGATGTTGATCGGATAAAATCGGAGACAACATTATTGTAGATCAGATTAACTGACCCTCATCTCTAAAATATCGGAACAGATAAGGCGAATTTAGTGGAGCAGATGACGACAACAGTGGGATGAGAAACGTGGGGGAGTGGAAGTCTGCTAGGGTTTGGGGATTCTCCTCCATTTCAACCTATAAATAGGGCCTTATATTTTCATTTGGGCACACGTTCATCTGAGAAAAATATTACTCTATTCTTCAAACCACTATTCTCTTGTTAAGAAAATATTCAACAGTGTCATTTACCTTTGTCAATTTGTTACGTCAAAGATCATCATTGTATTTAAAGCCTCGATCGTGATTTGGTTCAAACGTGGAGGGAGATCTGTTCTTTCCATTGAAGCAACATCCATCGATCCATCAAATACAATAAGCCTTTACTGCTTTGATTATTTAATTGTTGCTTGTTTCGTCTAAATCTGCATTTATCTTGATCGTAACATCTTTTGCCTGTTAACCTGTGTTTAATTCGGACAATCTGTTATCGTCACTCATTTGGCAACTACTTGATTTGTTCATCGGATCTGTTGTCGATTATATTTGTTCATTCGCTATTGTTTTACGTTTATTCATTTCACTTGGTTGTCATCGTATTGCTGTTATTTTCATTGATTCGAATATCATAATCGTGTTCGGATAATTGCGCATCTTGATAAAACGAAGTCATCTCATCGAATATCACTGTCCTTTCACTTAGTTCAAACTTGTTAGACAACATTTATACCTTTGCCTGACATCGGATTTAATTGACATCGAATTTACCTGATACCGAATCTAATTGACATCGATTTTAGAATTGCTTCTGCATCAAACTCTTGAGGTCGATTAATTCGTTCACGTAAACTATCTATCAAACGATCAAATTGAGATATAAAACGGTCGCCTAAGACTCAACTAAATATAAATCTAATTGTAAAACCTGATATATTTTTTGGGAAATACAGGTACCAACAAAATTCAATCTCCATGATGTTCCTTACTTAAGAGGACACCTTTTTAGGTGGGTTGGTACCCCTCTAATTTTAAAGTCATACTAGTAAATTATTTTCCTGTTGAAGTTGCCCCTCTTCACGACAAAAAGGGTCTGTTTCTTCTTGCTTGAGTGAAGAAACAACTATGTGGTGTTGCAGAGAGTGTTAGTTGTACACCAGTTTCCCGGAAGCTGCTTAGGTAAAAACAAGCCTATGAAATGTATATAAAATATCTTGACTTATTGGTCTTCCTAAACTATGTACACAAATTAATCAAAAGGAACGGTGGACCAGATGTGGATCCACTATACGAACGCATGTTAACTTCGTCTTTTTCAAAGGGCCAAGGGTCATCTATGATATCACTGTGCTTACGTATGGGGGAGTGAATATTGATCAAACTAAAAAGATTTCGGACAAAAATGTTCCATTAATTGATCATTCAATATTCGTCTACTTGTCTAATTAATTCACACAAAAAAGGTCCACTATAAAAGGGTATGAAGTTCGATAAGGGAAGGTTACTCGGGGACAGAGGACGCCGCAGGTCTCAAGGAAAACTTTTAAGTGCTTATTAATTTTACAGATAGTTATTATTGTTAGGCATAAGTATCGGGAGGAACTAGTGGGACAAAATCGAACCAAGTCGTGTAAGCATAATCTTGATCCTTACCAAAGCCTAACCTTGAACGAAATATTTGATCCTTACCAACTACGGATTGTCTGTGGTAAGTCAGTCTGCTTTGCCTTCTCGCTCGAATTCTTTTCAATGTAATTGAATTCAATAGTATGACTTCTATTTCATTGAGAACTTGATGAGTCGATCCGTCTACACGTCTTGATTATTACACTCTTAGACACTTTAAGATATTGTATTAGCCTAAATCAGATTAGGTTAATTAATCGAATTTGTGATGGAATTTACAAGCAATATGTCGAATCAAAGTTGGTAAATTAACATAAGCAAATAAAATAACGAGAATGCAGGTAAATGATTCCAATAATAACTGCTTCAGGAGTATAATTGAGTAGAGTTTCTGAATGTATTTGTGGATGTCTTTACAAGAAGAGCAAAAATGCTATTTATAGCCCCTGAATCCAAAGGCAATTAAGGCATTAAATGGCCACTTCCCTACTTCCTAATTGTGGGTTGCTCACGATCCTTCCCATTAAATGCTGAATTAATGGGCGGAAATTGTGGGGGCTAATCTTCTGCTGAAACCAAACTGCTCCCTGAGGCTTGAATTACCTGCCTCGGGGTAATGAGCCCTTCATTCGCCGAGGCGGCCCTTCCTCGTGGCCTGCGTCGGACCCTGGCCTCGAAGGTTCACCTCGAGGATCAAGTTATCTGCCTCGTGACCAATTTATGAGTCTCTGTAAAACATGCCCCGAGCCATACACTCGAGGTGCCACGTATGCAAGCGACATTTACCCAATACAGATAGTCCCCCCCCACTCCTCATGCAATTGACAGAGTTTTCGAGGAGTGGAATGAAATTAGGCGGAAAAATGACGTGGAAACACGTGCGCCTAACAATTCAAAAAGGTGACCATCACTTCAACTTCTTGCCCGTTACACCTGGTGACAGATGAATGGTCACGCGTATCAATTTCCCTTCCCAAGGAAAAGCAATGATGATTTCTTCCCTTATATATACATCAATTTGATCACCTCCTTCTTTACTTTAAATCTTTGAGCAACAATGAATTTTCCAAAGCAAAGAGCAATTCTCATATTTTCCTTTTCAAATCCTTGATCATAATCAGAAAATCATAACCAATTTCTAGCAAAAATGTCCACAATTAATTTAGTGCAAAACTCTTCAGGTCTTTCTGAAGAAAGAAATCTTGACGCCGCCAGAGTGATTGTCGGTGGCGAATTAGTCAACGTTGTTGAGCAGCTGAACGTCATTACTCTGCTAGATGACGACAATGAAGCAACATCTGAAGCGGGTGGCTTGAACACAAGGCGAAACAAAACTGTTGCTGGTCGCGATAAATCTGATGAAATGGATGGCGGAGGAGATGTTGCCGAGGTTGTTGATGAGGTGAGTGGCGGAGGAGCCAACGTTGGTGTGGCTGGCAAAACCGAGGCAGAGTCCTCTAAGACAAAAAGAACTTTTGTTGAAAAGGAGCTCGAGCCCTACCAAATTATACCCTCGAGCTTCGATATAGAAAAATATTTCAAATTTCAAGACCAATCGGCTGCCCACAAAGAAAATAATATAAACGTTCCAGTGCAAACTACACCGACCCTGATCATCCATATCTACGTGGCCTTGGTTCCGAGGGACTGTCCCGAGGTCAAAATCTATGTTCCTGACCATCGAAATAGCAGCTCCGACCACATAAAGGGTCTCTCCTTCGTTTATACTTATCCATTCACAATTGGATTTTCCCTTCCCGTACATGGGGTAATTGACACGTTCTGCTGAACATACAATCTTTGCTTAGCTCAACTCGGTCTTGGGTTTTGGATGGCCGTTCAGTGCCTCGATTTCTTAAGTTGAAAGACTGGGGTGCCTTTCACTTTACAACACCCGATCTCTCTTTTCTACCCCAACTTCCAAAAAGGTAGGATTGTGGCTTTTGAGTAACCGAGGCAAGTATTCCTTAATCATGAAAAGTGAGGATACATGTGACCAAGGTTAGTGTCGCTATATTCTCCATCCAATAGATTAATTTTCCACCAAGCCTGGGTCCCCCGATGTGTGGAACGACAAGTGTAAGTGACCCCTGCATAATTCATCTGTCTTCTAACTCTAACCTCGAGCTTATCTTTCATCTCATGCTTTGGCTTTTGCAGCGAACAAGTTCCACTCGAACCCCCAACTGATCTAGTTGGTTGGGTTCAAGCGATAATCAAGGCTCAAACTCGGCCCAAGCGGACTTGGATGAGTATCTCCGCTAAGGCAGACTTTTGGGTGTGCAAGAGGCACGGTGAGTTGTTTGTCACAAATTAATCTCCTTAGGGATCGCTCGAGGTTTTCTTTCTGCTGATCTTACACTCCTTATTGCACGGTTTCCTAACAGGGCGGCAAACCTCAAGCCCAAAGAGAAAAATAGCAAAAAAGGAAAAGAGAAGAAAAATTAGAAGGAGGCCCCCGATGCTGTGCCAGCTTAGATACTAGCAAGCTTGGCTTGCTCCCTGAAGAAGGATAAGACTACCAAAGCTTCGAAGGGCTCCTCTAGTCAGGGGACCTCTTCTAAAGGTGACGACGACATCTTCATTGGTCGCTTCACTTCTGTCTTGTAATTCAAAATCCTCTACTTTTACTCCTAAGCCTCCAATTTACACTTCCACAGATTCAAAGAGGAAAAGGATTGCTTCGGAGCAGCTAGCTTGAGTTGTGCATCCCTGGGTCGAGGCGACTGCTGAACCGCGACGAAGCTTGAGGGATGACCCAATTGAGAAAGGCACCGAGGCCTCTAAGGAAGTCAAGTTAGTAGACCTCGAGGGGTCTGACTACGCTGCTACCAAGGCCAAGGTAGGCGGGGCTGAGCTTCCTTCCCCTGCTGAAGCAAGGGTGGTGCCAAGTGTGGCACGAGCTAACTCTGAGGCCCCCAGCATGCCTCATCCTCTGAAAGGGCCATGAAGAGAATTGAGGTCCCTGTAGACTTATATATTTTTAATGGCTTGATGGATGTTCCCATGAGTCTTAGGGGGCTCTTTCGGCCAAAAGAGGAGAATCATGTCAAGGACATGCCCTGGGATGTTGTTGGCTCATTCGACATCTAGCGCTGTTCATGTAGGCTTCAATGCTCACACCCATTCTTTTCAATTAATATATCATTTCCCCTCAAACTTTTGCAGAGCCTTTTGTACTCGCTCAAGTAGATTCAAATTGAATGCAACAGAGCCACGAATCTTCAACATGTGTGAGATGCTTGGGATAAACAAAAAGCGGGGTATAAGGCTGAAATCTCTTAGTTGCGATCTCAATTGGCCAAGTCCAAAGCCGAACTGAGTCTAGCACACGAGGCCGCCGCTGCCTTTGAAGCCCAAGTTCAAACATTGAAGGATGGCCATCGAGCTGAGAGCCTGAAGCTGACCCAAGAAGCCCAAGAGCTTCGTGGCGAGTTGGATCGAGCCAACATCAAGTTTGTGGAAATTACTGAGGAATATCATAACAAACGGGCCGACCAGATACTTAAAATAAATGGGCTGGAAGGTCGCACGACAACGCTCGAGGCTGAAGTTGAGCGCCTACAAGGCGAGATTGCCACCTCGGAGGAGAAAGCCAAAGCCAAAGCTACGAGGGCTGAACTAGACAAATATTGGGCCATCATCAAGACTCGGCTGAAGGCTCTTGAGCAGTGTAAAGCTGGAGAAATCGATTTGATCAAGGAAATTAACAAAGCCAAGAATCACGCTGCTCAAGCCCAGGCTATCATATATGAACTCCCTTCAAGTAAAGGCTCGGGGGACGACGACCAGAGTGATGAAGAGGAGGAAGACAATGAAGAGGCGAATTCCGAGGTGGAAGGTGACCCCGATGCTTAGCTGTTTCCTTTCCTCCTTTTGTATGTTTTTTGTTATGGCCTTCGGGCCTGAATGTATAAATAATTTATGAAGCCTTCGAGCTTGTTTAATGAAATGTTAGTTTTTGTCTTCAAGTATTGGGCTTTCTTTTGTCACGACCGTACACTTAGAATATTTTTTCTTGCAAGACTTTGAAAAAATTCACGATAAACCGATACTAGCCCGGTATGATGTCTCGCTCCCGTGCCGAGGCATAAAGAAATAATCTCAATTGAATAATATAACTTCGGAAGTTAGATATTGAAACAAAGATATGTTGAACCAACATTCATTTCATTGATGGGTCATAACCGGCATTTACATAAACCTAGTTGTGGTCAGACTTGCGCAAATTTTTGAAATGGCCACTATCGGGCAATAAATACCATAAAACTAAAGTTAGTCTTCGGGAGACAGTCCTCGGTGTAAGATTGCTAGTGAGACAGTCCCCGGGGTAAGACTGCTAGTCTTCAGGTCTTCTTGCAGTCCCCGGTGTGAGAGGCTTCGAGTCGATCTTGACTGCATATCGCCCCTTCCATCCCCAATGTTTGGGTGCGAATATTAAGGACCCGAGCACTGTATTTTATTCTTTCACTCCCTGAAAAGGTCAAGCAAAGAAAACGAGGGGTTAGTTGAATTATTCGACCTAAGCATTAGAGCCGTAGGTAAAAATTCATCGACATAAGGTAACGTACCTCGGTGTTAGAAATAATACCGCTTTAAATTATAGACATTCCAATTCGAGGGTTCTGTCTTGCCTTTCATGTCTTCCAACTGGTAGGATCCCTTGCCAATGATTGTCTTTATTCGATAGGGTCCTTCACAATTTGCCAACATTCTTCTTTTTGGTGGTTTGGTTCGTGGCCTTCAATACATAATCTCCCACTTTGAAGGCTATGAGTTTAGTCTTCCTATTAAGATAAGCCTCGATTTGCCTCTTTTGAGCCGTTAAGCGAACTAAAGCCATCTCCCTTCTTCCTTCAAGTAAATCTAATTCCACACGCATTTATTGCTGATTTGATTCTTCGGTTGCATGGGCATACCGAAGGCTGGATTCGCTGACCTCTGCAGGAATTAGAGAATCAATCCCATAGGCAAGAGAAAATGGGGTTTCACTAGTGTTGTTCTTTTTTGTACTGCGCATTGCCCATAACACCCCAGGGAACTCATTGGGCCATGGGCCTTTTGCTTCATCGAAGTTCTTCTTGATGTTTTCAATGATTATCCTATTTGAGGACTCAGCCAGTCCATTGGCGCTCGAATGATAATGAGTCGAAGCCACTCTCTTTAATTATGGGCCATTGTCACACAATATTTCCTTTGGGACTCCGAATTTGCAGATGATTATTTTCCAAACGAAGCTAATGACCTCTTTCTACCTAACTTTAGCAAAAGACCCTTCTTCTACCCATTTGGTGAAGTAATCAGTGAGCACGAGGATAAACCGAACACCACCTTTGGCTTTAGGGAGTGGCCCAACAATATCAGTCCCACATTTTATAAAGGGCCATGACAACACGACCAAATGCAGAGGTTCATCTTGTTGATGAATCATTCGTGCATGTCGTTGGCACTTATCACATTTTTTCACAGAAGCCATAGCACCCGCACTAACATCTCACCAATAGTAACATGCCTGAAGCAGTTTATGCGCTACGACTTTTCCACCCGAATGGTTGCCATATTCGCCCTCGTGCACTTCTATCATCACACACTCAACTTCCCCTGACCTAAACACTTGGCCATCAGGCCGCAATACAACCTTTCGTATAATTGCCCCTGAATCATTGAATAGGGGACTGCTTGCGTTCTGAGCTTTTGGCTTCTTTCTTATCTGCTGGTAGAGTCCCCGAGTCTAGATATGAAATAAACTTGGTACGCCAGTCCCAAGTGTTACTGAATTTACTTCTAGCTTGATTTTTTCTACAGTCGATGTGAGGAGCTGAATGATTGAGTCAGTCCCAGAGTTCTCTTCTTCGACATCAGAGCCTACATTAGCTAAGGCGTCGGCCTCAACGTTTTCCTCTCGAGGCACCTGTTTGACTTTCCATTCATGGAATTTAGCCATGATTTGTTAAGCCCGAGCTAAAAATTATTGCATCCTAGACTCCCGAGCCGAGTATTCACCAAGCACTTGATTCACTACCATGTTAAGGATGGAAGTGGTGAGAAAAGTGTAAATCGGACCGAGTTATATCAAGCTTACTTTCGGTACATTATGACCAAGGTAGATGCAATAGACACTCAGATCCAACACTTAGAGGATAAAAGGGATGGTACGAGTAGTTCTATGGGTTGTGGGACCAAGGAAGGTAGAGGAGATTTCTACCAAACTCCTACTTCAAGGGGTTCCTATGGGCTCCATAGTGGTACTCCTTCCTCGACTTTCAACAACACTACTAATGTTGGAAGAGTGACGGGAAGTGGAGGATATTCTAGTGGTGTTGCCACTAGTGGAGGGATAAGGAAGGCTCGATTAGATGATGATACTATTTTTGAACTTCCAAGATCTTTCATGGATGATCCTATACGAAACTTGGGTCTAAGAAGGTTTGTTGTTGAGGTGGAAGGTGATGGAGGATACTTGCTCAAGATTGGTGACACCGACACCAATTGCATTAGCACTTCGTTGGTTGATGAGCTAAGGCTACCATGCTATGCTAATGTAGGGAAAACACGGAAGGGATAAAAATAGATAAAAAAGCGAGACGAGGCTCGAACAAAGACCCAAGTAGCAACGGAGAACTAGTTCCGTTACACCCCGGGTGGATGTCAAGGATCACCTACACTGCGCAACTACCCTCGAGCCAATGGGGACTCGCAAGTAGAGTGATCGGGGCGGGGTTTTTATGCAACTAGAATCCACTAGAGGTAAACAAGTCCCAAACATAGGTTCTTTCATTCATTCTCAATGAGCAATGCTCAAGTTTCACATTCATCAATAATAATCTAAGTGTTCAAAATAAGCTATACTTGGGTTTTTATAGTGTTTCCCAAGTTTACATAATGACTTAAGTACCCTTGCTAATAAGGTTCATCAAATAAGCCACGTAGGGCAAAACAGTAAAAGAAACATAAGTTCAGCAGCTGGGAGGGGCGCTTGAAGTATGCTGAAGCTGGGCTCCCAAAGCTGGGAGGGGCGCATGGGTAAGGAGGGGCGCCTGGGTAGGGGCGCCTAGGTAGGCGGCCGCCTGTGCACAATTGCACTCTTATGCAGCGAGTTTTCCAGGCAGGGCGCCTGGGCTAAGCGGGGCGCCTGGATGTGCTGGGCCTCCCTCCTCCTCCTTAGGCGTGAGGCCTATAGCTGAGATCATCCGGAACGTCTTCCCAATGCTTTCTTCATCGAGTCCTCTCCTCACCAAGTGTAAATGCACCTCTTGGGCCTCCTTAACTTGGCTCTGAGTGAATGGCCTCCTCATGACGGATTGTCCGGCATCATATGCTCTAGAGCATCCTTATGAGTACAAAGGAGTGTGGGTTTCCAAGAAAGCTTGGGTGTACATATCTCATAGGAGTTACAAGAGTTATATGTGGTGTGATGTGTGTCCCATGCAATATTTTGATGTGTCGTTAGGTGAGCCATGGTTGCAAGACACGAAGGTGAAACATAGTATTGTGAGGCAAGGATCAAAGGACTTATAACTTCGAACCTTGTCGGGCAAGAAACAAATGGCTTAACCATGCACCTTCTTTGGCAATGCAAAGAAGAAAGGAGCAAGAACCTCATTCCCTGGTTGAAAGAGTGCAATCAAGAAGTCCTACCATCACAAGCAGTGGTGGGACTTGATGCAATACGAACCAGGCTCACCTGTTCGATTCATCAAGCTAGTCCACTGAGGAGTTACATGGCGCCCACGATCAAGTGTGGCCGGAATGGAAGATGTCGAAGACTGCCTCGCCGAACAACAACTTTGAAAATCCACCGAGCAGACAACAAGTGACCGTTGCTGACACTGACTTCGGGAGCTGTGAGATCGAGCGCAACTAGTGAAAGCTCAACGATCAAGTTTGAGCCCGAAGCTGGAAGCAACCGAACCAAGGAAGAGCGACGCCGAACAGAGAATCGATCAAAGGGCTACAAGTGTGCCCGAGGCAAGAGCGTTCTATTCCAAATGTGACCGAGGCAAACAAGCGTCCGAATCCAATGTGTTCGAGCTGAGCTGCCGAACACATAAAACGGCTCCAGCCCTGCGTGGCTTTATCTCATTGGTCGCCTGTGACCGTTTTTACTATTTTTCCCTTTTAATATTTTCTATATAAACTCCTAGCATAGCTCATTAGAGGAGTTAGTTGATAATGAATTGAGAGAATAGAGATAGAATTGGCCGAACCATTCTTGTTGAAGCCCGAGGCTTCTTGTATGCCTTCTTAGGCATGGAACCGAAATGGATTTCATCACTAGTATGAATCCTTGTTAGGTTCAAGTTTCAATTTCTCCCTGGGATAATCGATCATGTTTTGACTCTGATTATCCATTCTTTCTTCTATTTCTGTTCTCCCCCTTCCCCGATTTCTTGTTATCTTGTTTACCATTTGCTTCCGCCCCTTTATCGTTATCGTTTCCGCGTCTTGTTTGTTGTCTCCGATTGCAAAGCTTCAACCCACGGGTTTGCTTGCATCAGCTTGGTATCAGAGCAAGGCTTGGATTTCGTTCCTACGAATCCATGATCCTTATTCATCTTATCTTTATTTTCTGTTGTTGTTCTTGTGTTACTTGAAAAAGAAGAAAATACAAAATAAATAAAAAATTAAAAAAAGTTGAAAAATTATCAAAATTTATTTGTTGTTGATTGTTTGGATTAGACAATCACATATTTGGATTCACCACTGTCTAAGGAATCGATTGAGTACCCGACGTACATCATTTGTAACTAGGGTTTTTCCGTCGTTTTGGACTGTATTCTTGATGTGGTGTAGTTGAATTCGAATCCCAGTTGTGTTTTGGTGCTTATTGATGAAAACTAGTGGATGTTGTTTGATTTGGGTTGATTTTAGTGCTTGAAAATCGAAGTTCCAGTGTTTAGCCACCGTCCATACATCGGAACATTGTTAAGGTGATAACAGTGTACGGACGACGCCATAGCTAGTCTTAGCTCGGTTGGAACTGAACATTATCTATGTTGTCAAGTTTCCCGGAGACGACCCAAATCTTGAGCTTAATCTGTTGATAGTGGACTGTGAATGAATCTTGAAGTTGTCCGTACACCGGAGTAAAGGTTCACTATTCCATTGAAGAAGAAAGGGGTAACTGTTGAAATCTAAAACCCCAGGTGAAAAGTTGTCGGCTAGAAAAGAGAAAGCGGATAAGGTTAAACCTTATCTGTACCGAGGAGGAAACACTTGTACCGAGGTCACGTATTCGGTGAATTCCGAAGTGGAACCGATGAGGAGTAGATTCTCTTAGGATTTCACTTTTTGTGTCCGAATATTCTCGATAGTGGATCTCTGGAGTAATTCTTTCTACTCGAGGTCGTACTATCGAATTTGAGCTTAATAGGAACTCGTGCGTGGGGTGACCGAAGTCCACTTTCGTAGATAATTCTTTGACTCTCGTGCACAGTTAAATAGCTACCGTTCCATCGAGTCATATAAACTCCTTCCGAACCTAGACTTGGAATGTACTAGTTGTGACTTATCACTTCGGTTTTCTAACAAGAAGGCAAGGCCAACTTGAGTGGGTAAAAGACTAGAGTGGTGAGAACAATAGAGTGTGGTCACAAAAGCCAACGACCTTGAGTGTATACACGAGTGGGAAGAAAATTGAGTGAGCATTACTCGAGTGATACACGTGAGGGAGTGAACTTGTGAGGTCTTTTACTTTATTTGTTGCAGCTATGTCTTCAGATGATGAAGATTATGGAGGCTGTGATTCGTGTGGAGATGTTGGAGACTATGGCTCTTACGAGGACGAAGCAGGTCACTATGGTGAATACGAAGACGAAGAGGACTACGAAGCCTGTGAAGATGAACGAGAAGAATCTTATGCTTCGGGTCAAGAATACGAAGGTAGTGACGCTTCGAGGTATGATGACTCTACTTATTATCATTGTGATGATCTTGAATACGATGAATGTGACATTGGGGAAGTCGACGATGAGGTTGATCGAGTGAATTATTCGATGTCATCTTCCTTTGGTGTCTCGTATAGAGCACAAGGGAGTAGTAGAACCCCTTCCATCGGGATGGGAGGAGGTGGTGGAGGTTGTTCCATGGGAGGAGGAAGACTTGCAACTTTGAGTTGTGACACACGATTCAATGCTTCCAATTCCTATGGGAAGGGTGGCTCGAGGAGCACTGGTGGTTGTGAACCCGAGAGAGGTAGAGGAGGTTTCTACCGAACTCCTTCTCCGAGGAGAAGTTCTTACGGGCTCCATGCTAAAACTCCTTCCTCGACTTTCAGCAATACTTCTAATGTTGGAAGAGTGAAAGGAAGTGGAAGTTATCCTAGTGGTGTTTCCACTAGTGGAGGAATAAGGAGGACCCAAGTTGTTGGTCTCGATGGTTTGGGACACTCAAGTTCTTACTTGGATTTTCCTATACGGAACTTGGGTAAAAGTAGGTTCGTTGTTGAAGTGAATGGTTATGGAGGAAATTCTATACTTGAAAGAGTGCCAACGAAGAGTCCTACGAACACACGAAGTGGTGGGACGAGTGCAAGAACAGAGTCGACCGAAGTCAACAAGGTTAATGTCTTAAAGGAACATCGGATGGCGAACGAGCCCCAGATCACCGTGGCCGATCTCATGACCGAACTAATTGGGATCGGAGCCGAACTTCAAAGTGTGGATGCCCGACTTGCTAACCTTGATCCAGCAAGGTTCCCGAGGACACCAGCTTCGGAACCATGTTCGCCAACAAAGAAGGAGACCTCGGTTGATGAGTCTTCGAGCCCTAGACTTCGGGTCGATGTTAAAAGTCCACCTACTCCAGCTATGGGTATTCTTGGGCCTCGACCCAATTCACCCGAATATGAGAGACAAAAGATCGAGAGACGTAAGGGAGTGACCGGTGACAACTCTCGAGTTGAAAAAGGAGAGGATGTGTCGAGTGATGTGAGTGAGTTGTCACTACCCAAACCCACACCTGACCTTGAAAAGAAAATGAGGGAAAGGAAAGAGGGAAAAAGAATCAACGAGAGTGAGGACGCCCCTTATTCTAACCTTAACCCCTTATCTCTTTCTTCTACTTGTTCGAAATCTTGTGCAGGAACTCTTGGAGGCAAACCAAAGGAGCCTCAACCATGTGCCGAAGTTGATAGGCAAGGTGAAGAAAATCTCCCATGTGAGCTCCATGATGAAGGAACTACTTGTGACGCTTCGGAGGCATTGAGAGATACCGAAGGTCATTCCGAGGTAAGTGTTCGATTTCCTTCCCGTGAGCATGATACTTCCTTGTCTTGTGAAATTGCTAGAGAAACCTCTATGCTAGTTGATGATTTGTATGATTACAATGTGTTTGCAACTAGTGTCGAGTCGAATGGTCAACTTGTGAGTGAATATGAATCGCTAGTTGAGAGGAATGATAAGCCACATCATGATGAAGGCTCGATCTTCACCGAACCTCTCTTTAGTGATGAAATTGTAGTTGACCTTACTTGTGACCCTTGTTATGACACACCACCAATCTTTGATAAAGGAAAAAACGAGTTGTTTGATCATGCCCTTGTTGATATTATTGCCTATGGTGGATCTGTGTGTTGTAGTGAGGATGATGATACCCTTGAGGAGTCCTTAGTGGATGAGCTGGATCGGATTATATTTGATGACTCCTCAAGAGTGGAAGATGATCTTGGTTCGGATGCCCCGTTGATGGGTAGTGCACTTGTTTTCACCAACCCTTTGTTCGACGAAGATTGTGATGTGCATCCGACTCGAGGAGAGTATGAACCACCTCGGTTTGAGAAGCTTAACCCCATAGATAATCCATTATTTGAGACCTTCTTCGGAAGCTTGTCTAATGAGAAGGATTGTCTTGAAGGTGATTTTGGAGGTGAAAAGCCATCTCTTTGTGTGAATAAGATTACTTTTAAGAAGGGGAGTAGAGTATTCGATGTTAGTTGTCGAGTCAACCATTTTACTTACTCCATCCCACATGTTAATCACACCTCGAGTAGTATACATACCGAAGTCCATAAGCCCCATGACGATAAAAGAGAATTAAGGGCTCGGTATGTTGACTATGAGTTTAGAGGCGATAGGGCCTTTGGTTGCTGTATCTTGCATATAAAGTGTCCTATTGATCTCTTCGTGTACTCATGTGTTCGTTACAATTCCTTTTTGTGCCAAGAACTTGTTGTTTCCTTCGGAGACATAGGCTGTTTGATTCGTATTGATGCTTGGCTCTATCATAAGAGTGTGTTTTCCACACTTTTAAAACACTAACCTACTATCGAAGTAGGAAGCTTTGTTTGTCTTTGCCTTGTTGAAGGCTTGTCGGTTTGATTTCGAGGACGAAATCCTTTCAAGAAGGGGAGGATGATGTAATACAAACCAGGCTCACCTGTTCGATTCATCAAGCTAGTCCACCGAGGAGTCACATGGCGCCCATGATCAAGTGTGGCCGGAATGGAAGATGTCGAAGACTGCCTCGCCGAGCAACAACTTTGGAAATCCACTGAGCAGACAACAAGTGACCGTTGCTGACACTGACTTCGGGAGCTGTGAGATCGAGCGCAACTAGTGAAAGCTCAACGATCAAGTTTGAGCCCGAAGCTGAAAGCAACCGAACCAAGGAAGAGCGACGCCGAACAGAGAATCGATCAAAGGGCTACAAGTGTACCCGAGGCAAGAGCGTTCTATTCCAAATGTGACTGAGGCAAACAAGCGTCCGAATCCAATGTGTTCGAGCTGAGCTGCCGAACAGATAAAATAGCTCCAGCCCTGCGTGGCTTTATCTCATTGGTTGCCTGTGACCGTTTTTACTATTTTTCCCTTTTAATGTTTTCTATATAAACTCCCAGCATAGCTCATTAGAGGAGTTAGTTGATATTGAATTGAGAGAATAGAGATAGAATTGGCCGAACCATTCTTGTTGAAGCCCGAGGCTTCTTGTATGCCTTCTTAGGCTTGGAACCGAAATAGATTTCATCACTAGTATGAATCCTTGTTAGGTTCAAGTTTCAATTTCAACCTGGGATAATCGATCATGTTTTGACTCTGATTATCCATTCTTTCTTCTATTTCTGTTCTCCCCTGGTAAGCCTCAAATCGAGCTTAGAGTACTTATCATCAAGAGTCGGGATTGGAGGATGCTAAGGACTAGAGGTCAAGAGTGTTGGAGGTGGATTGAAGCCGTTCCGGGTGATCAAACTGCAAGAGGAGAAGGCTAGAGATCCAGGCGCCCCGCCCAGGAACCAAAGGGGCCAGGCGCTCCGCCCAGCCCCCAGGCGCTCCGTCCAGGGCCCTCCACTGCACACTTTTTCGTCCGCACAAAATGCTGAGACACAGGATTTTAAGCGTATTTTGTCTATTTTGACCCTACGTGGTCTTTATCCTAAAGCCTAGCTTGTGGGCATTATAGACCTTTTACTTAATGCCTAGAAACCCCTATAAATAGCTAGATAGTTTATTTCATTCCTTAGCTAGTTTTGAAGATAGAATTGAGAAGATAGAATAGGCTTGGCCATTCTTGTTGAAGCGTTGACTTCATGTATCTCTTACGTTGAATCCATGGTGGATCACCGCTAGTGTGAATCCCGTTTAATGGTTCAAGTCTCTTCTCCCTTTTGAATCAATCTATGTGTTTAGTTGATTCATTCTTTTCTTCTATTTTCTGTTCTTCCCCTTCCCTATTTCTTGTTATCTTATGATTATTGCTTCCGCACCTTAGATTATTGCTTCCGCCTAATTTGAGTCTTATCAATTGGTATCAGAGCAAGGCTCGGGTTTCCTTCTTACGAATCCACGTTCCTTGTTCATCTTATATTTACTTTAGTTTCTTGTTGTTGAAGAAAAAACACAAAAAATTGAAAAGTGAAAAAAATACAAAAATTGGTATAACTTTGTGGTGTGATCGATTCGTGTTATGGGTGTTATAGATTCTTGATCCTTGTTGAAAACCCGAAATTCGGGTACCAAAACTGTTTGGATTGGATTGATTTGAAAATTTGAAACCCAAAATTGTTAAACCCACCCAAAACCCTTTGTTCTTGATGAATTTGGTTGATTCTTGGGTTGTTTGATTATGGGGTTGTGGAATTGATTACCGAGGTTTGTTCTTCATTACAAAACGAACAAATTGCAAAAAGAATCGTCTGATTTGGAGTTCGGTAACATCAATTTTGAAGAATCGAAACCCACCTTGAACCTTGGAAACCCTTGTTGAAAACTCCCAACTTGAAACTTTGAATCATGATTGTGCCTTGTTTGTTGGTTGTTTGGGTGTGAAATTGATGCAATCTAAAATACGCGGAAGCTAAACACGATACATACAATGCGGAAGCGATAAAGATAACAAGAAATCGAGACTAGGAAGGCAAGAAAGTAGAAGAAAGAATCGAATTCAATTTACTAACGTTAATTGAATTCAAAAGGGAGAAGGGAAACTCGAACCTTACAATGGAATCAACTAGGTGTCGATCTCCATAGGTTCCAAGTCGAGACATACACGAGCCTCGGGCTCAAACAAGAAAGGCTCGGCCTCTTCAATGTTCTCTCTCCATTCTATCTTCCAAACAATGACTAACTAATGAAGAAAATGGCTAAGGGGTGTATTTATAGTTTTTCCTAACCCCTTGTGAAATGACTAAAAAGCCCTCAAATGTCATAAAAGCATTACAAGCCTCGTAGGGCCAAAATAGGAATTATACATGAAATTCCCGTCCAAGCAAAACAACCAGGCGCCCCGCCTAGTGGGAGTAGGCGGATCGCCCACTTCTCTCCACTGCAGAGTGGGCGGCCCAAGCTCCAACAGAGGCGGTCCGCCCCTTTTTCAGGCGCCACAAAATCCAGAGGCTCAACTTCAACTAGGCGGTCCGCCCCTTTGAGTAGGCGGTCCGCCTCTTCCTGGGGGTTCTTGGAATAGCTCAAAATGTGCCCCCCGAGCCTCTCCTTAGGTGCCTATGTGCTCCTCCTTCCTTGGCGCTCCAATGCATGATCTTCAAGACGTCTCCGGAGCCCTTGCCTGGTGTTCATTGTGCTCTCAAGCTTGGTTCTTGATGGTTGTTGATTAGGTCATTTTATATTGCATCATCCTCCCCTTCTTGAAAGGATTTCGTCCTCGAAATCGTACCATCAAAACCTACAATCAAAGCAAGCATAACCAAAATTTCCTACTTCACAAGTAGGTTAGCTTAACAAGAAACAGTGCAAGGTGTGTGGAAAACACACTCTTGTGATAGAGCCAAGCATCAATACCAATTAAAAAGCTTATGTCCCCAAAGGAGACAACAAGGTCTTGGCTCGACAAGAGCAAGCACTCATTTTTCAAACAAACAAAGAGATCAAGGATATGCATGTAGCAATTATATTTCCTATGACCCCTAAGCTCACTACCAACACACCAAGCCTCTAATGCAATTTTATCACAAGGTGACACAATGGCTTTGGCATGTCCAACACTCAAGGGGTGCTCAACATGTGGGATGGAGTAAGTGAAATAGTTCAATTCACAACTAACATCAATTACTCCACTCCCCTTCTTAAGAGCATTCTCATACACACCGAGAGGTACCTCCTCACCTCCAAATATCCCTCCAAGACAACCCTCGTCACTAGACAAACTCCCCAGGGAGGTCTCAAATAATGGATTATCTATAGAGTTAGGCATTCCAATCCATGGAGGTCTAAACTCACACCCTACTCTAGTTTGATACAATTCACCATTTTCATTGAAGTTGCCCTCATACAAAGGATTAGTATAGGCACACTTCTTAAGTTCATTAGCAAGCAAAGGTGAAGTTCTCAAACTAGAGACCACATCTAAACTTGAGGAGTCATCGAACACAAGTCGATCTATCTCATTCTCAAGAGACTCCTCAAGGTTACAACCTTCCTCACTACGACACAAGAAACCACCACTATCAAATAAACAATCAAAGGGAAGAATAGGATAATCATGCAATTCATCTTCTCCTTTATCAAACATGGGTGGGGTGTCATAACAAGGTCCACAAACAAGGTCAACTTCAACATTTTCACTAAAGAGAGGTTCAATGAAAATCGAGCTCACATCATGATGTGGCCTTTCAACCCTCTCAACTAGTGGTTCATTTTCACACGCAAGTTGACCAAATGGCTCTACACTAGTTGCAAACACATTATACTCATGCAAATCATCAACTAGCCTAGAGTTTTCACAAACAACATTACAAGACAAGGAAGTATTATGCTCAAGGATAGAAGAACTAACACATACCTTTGAGTCGCACTCGGGCTCACTCAATGTACTTGAAGTATCATGGGTAGTTCCTTCACCTCGTAGCTCACATTTGGCTTCTCCTTCACCTTGTCTTTCCATCTCGGAACATGGTTGAGGCTCCATCGGTTTGCCTCCAAGAATACCTACACAAGTACTCAAACAAGTAGAAGAAAAAGATAAAGGGTTAAGGTTAGAATAAGGGGTGTCCTCACTCTCAATTTTTCTTTTTCCCTCTTTCTTTTCCCTCATTTTCTTTTCAAGGTCGGGTGTAGATTCGGGTGGTGACATTCCACTCACATCACTCCTCACATCCTCTCCTTTTTCCACTCGAGGAATGTCACCGGTCACTCCCTTACTCCTCTCTATCTTTTGTCTCTCAAATTCGGACGAATTGGGACGAGGCCCAAGAATACCCATAGCCGGAGTAGGTGGACTTTTAACGTCAACCCGGAATCTAGGACTAGGAGACTCATCACTTGACGTCTCCTTCTTCTTCGTTGGTGAACCACTTGGAATTGAAACTTATGGTTTCGGGTTCACCTTGTTGATGCCTATCAACCCTTTTCTAGCACATGTCCCACCATTGCTTGTGTTTGTAGGACTTCTTGTTTGCACATTGTCAACCATGGAATGAAGTTCTTGCTCCTTGCTGCTTTGCCTAACCAAAGAAGGCGCACTAGTAGGCACTTGGCTTTTCGCCCGATAAGGCACAAAGTCATAAACTCTTTGCCCTACGCCCACAAGATATGCATCCTTCACCACACTATATTGCACCCTCTTCCCCTCCAACCACCGGTCACCTATCCACACATCAATATGACGCATGGGATACACATCACACCACACATAGCATTTATAGTTCCTATGAGATATGAGTACCCGAGCCTCCTTAGAAACCCACACTCCATCATACTCATAAGGATGCTCTAGCTTGTGGCATGGTATCCTAAGCCTATCAACCAAAGAGATGCTAATACAATTGGCATCGGTACCACCAATCTTGAGCAAGTATCCTACAATACCATTTACCTCAACAACGAACCTACATCTACCCAAGTGTTGTAGATTGGCATCCAAGTGATCACTTGAATGCCCACAAGTGTCAACTCCGACAACCTGGGTCTTCCTTATCCCTCCACTA
Source organism: Petunia axillaris subsp. axillaris (assembly GCA_029990575.1). Taxonomy (NCBI): domain Eukaryota; kingdom Viridiplantae; phylum Streptophyta; class Magnoliopsida; order Solanales; family Solanaceae; genus Petunia; species Petunia axillaris. The sequence goes on along the minus strand of JARKNS010000004.1, from coordinate 96,458,132 downwards.
GTGGCATTACCACTAGAACAACCTCCACTTCCCGTCACTCTCCCAACATTAGCAATGTTGTTGGAAGTCAAGGAAGGATCCTTGCCATGGAACCCATAAGTGCCTCTCGCCTTGGTTCCATAGCCCATAGTACTACTCCTACTACAACCATCCACGCCCCTCACGGCATATAACCCCTTTCCAGCAAAAGCAACACCATCTATCATACCAACCTCCTTATGGGAATTAGAAGCATTAGGTCGCTTAGCGTACCTAGAAGATGCAAGCTTCTTCTTTCCCACGGAACAACCACCACCACCTCCCATACTAATGGAAGGTCCTCTACTACTCCCTTGTACTCCGTTAGCAACACTAAGAGAAGATGCATAAGAATAACCCATATGTTCAACATCATCATCAACTCTATCTATGTCACTATCATGCTCATTTTCATCACAAGTAGAGTAAGTAGGATCAATGTACCTTGAAGCGTCACCATCCTCGGGTTCTTGACTAGAAGCATTAGATTCATCGAATTCATCTTCATGAGATTCATAGTCGTCACCAACCTCTTGATCATCATAGTGAACCGCTTCATCATCATAGGAGCCATGGTTTCCATCATCATAGTAATGGCCATCATCCTCACCATAGGAACCATAGTCTCCATCATCACCATACGAGTCATAGCAACTCGCATCATCGCCACATGAGCCATAATCTACTCCATCATCAATATCCGACATTGTTGCAATCACCAAAGAACAAAACCTCCCAAAAGTCACTCCCTCACGTGTATCACTCAATATATGTATACTCAAGAGCGAGGCCCTATCAACTTGGGAACCAAGGAAATCACAACTAGCATGTCCAAGTTAAAGTTCGGAATGGAATTAATGAGACTCGATGTACGGACGGTTATTTAAAGTGCGCACTTGAGGCCAAAAGGAGTTCTACGACTCTTCTTTGAATTCTAATCTCCTCTACGCACGAATACCTAATACGCTAAAGGATTAGTGTCAATTGAGTAGGCCAATTACCCTAGAAACACTAACCAAGAGGTACGGAAGCAAACGGGACACAAAAACACACGAAACGAAGCCAAACGGAGTCACCCCAGGAGTGGGCGGTCCGCCTCTGTAAAGTGGGCGCCCCGCCTACTCAAAATACAGAGATTAACAACAAAATGGGCGGACCGCCTACTATTTGGGCGCCCCGCCTACTGGCATTTTCAGCACAGTCCGAAAATCGTTTTTTGGCTCGTTTAGCACTCAAAATCCAACGTTTTCGACTCGTTTTCGATTCTAATGATACCCAAAGATGTATTTGATGATTCTAAACAATCCCCAATAGGTTTTAACCCCAAACAAACAACAATCAATCGATTTTGATTCTTGAGCAAAATTCTAGGGTTCTTTGAAAATTTGGGAATTTGATTTCTTCAAATTTTGAATTACACCACCAAATCTTGTAATTTTGGTATCAAAAGAACGGGAATACAATAAGGAACAAACCCCAATGATTTTTAATGAATGGGTGTTCCAATCCAACAAGTTCCACCAAATTTTGTTCAATTTTCAAGTTTTTCAATTTTTTTTTTTTGTTTTTCTTCAATTTTTCAAGAACAAACACAAAAATCACAACAACACTAATACGATGAACAAGGAACGGGGGTTTGTAAGAACATAACCCGAGCCTTGCTCTGATACCAACTGATGCAATCTAAAATACGCGGAAGCTAAACACGATACATACAATGCGGAAGCGATAAAGATAACAAGAAATCGAGACTAGGAAGGCAAGAAAGTAGAAGAAAGAATCGAATTCAATTTACTAACGTTAATTGAATTCAAAAGGGAGAAGGGAAACTCGAACCTTACAATGGAATCAACTAGGTGTCGATCTCCATAGGTTCCAAGTCGAGACATACACGAGCCTCGGGCTCAAACAAGAAGGGCTCGGCCTCTTCAATGTTCTCTCTCCATTCTATCTTCCAAACAATGACTAACTAATGAAGAAAATGGCTAAGGGGTGTATTTATAGTTTTTCCTAACCCCTTGTGAAATGACTAAAAAGCCCTCAAATGTCATAAAAGCATTACAAGCCTCGTAGGGCCAAAATAGGAATTATACATGAAATTCGCGTCCAAGCAAAACAACCAGGCGCCCCGCCTAGTGGGAGTAGGCGGTCCGCCCACTTCTCTCCACTGCAGAGTGGGCGGCCCAAGCTCCAACAGAGGCGGTCCGCCCCTTTTTCAGGCGCCACAAAATCCAGAGGCTCAACTTCAACTAGGCGGTCCACCCCTTTGAGTAGGCGGTCCGCCTCTTCCTGGGGGTTCTTGGAATAGCTCAAAATGTGCCCCCCGAGCCTCTCCTTTGGTGCCTATGTGCTCCTCCTTCCTTGGCGCTCCAATGCATGATCTTCAAGACGTCTCCGGAGCCCTTGCCTGGTGTTCATTGTGCTCTCAAGCTTGGTTCTTGATGGTTGTTGATTAGGCCATTTTATATTGCATCAGAAATCTATTGGGATTTGAAGGTTATATCAATATTCAACTTTGGGTACCTTGAATTTGTGGAAAAAACGTTGAAATCGGACCCAAAATCGGCTTGGAATTGAAGAAAATCGGAGTTGGAAAAAGCTGAACCCACCCCCCAGGCGGACCGCCCAGTGAGCTGGTTGCTTGGTTTTGCTCCGTTTCATGGTTTTTTGTGTGTGTATATATATATATATTGTTTTGATTCCGAACCTCTTAGTTAGTATTTCTAAGGTATTAGTCCTACTTTATTGATAGTAATCTTTGATCCTTTAGGGTGTTGTGTGTCTTGGAGTCTTTACTTAAAGTCGTAGAACTTGCTTGCTTCAAGTGCGCATTAAAATAGCTTTCGTACATCGAGTCACATAACTCCATTCCGAACCATTACTTGGGTGCATTAGTTGATTGATCTTTCCATTGAGATTACTAAGAGACAAGAAGGTCTTGAGTGGAAAAAGGCTTGAGTGGTGAGAGCAATAGAGTAAGGTCACAAAAGCCAACGACCTTGAGTGTATACACGAGTGGAAAGAAAATTGAGTGACATCTTTTGAGTGATACACGTAAGGGAGTGAATTTGTGAGGTCCTTAACTCTTTGGTTACAACTATGGCTTCGGATGACGATTGTGGAGGGTATGACTCATACGGAGATGATGGAGACTATGGTTCCTATGATGGTGATGATGGGTATTGCTATGACGATTCGGGGAACCAAGGCTCATATGATGATGAAGCGGGTCACTATGTTGATTATGAAGATGAAGAAGACTATGGGGCTTGCGAAGATGAATGTGAAGAATCTTATGCTCCAAGTCAAGAATTGGAGGATGGTGACGCTTCAAGGTATGATGATCCTACTTACTCTTCTTGTGATGAATTTGAACATGATGATAGTGATGTAGAGAGAATTGATGATGAGGTTGATTATACGGATTGTGCATATGCATCTTCTCTTGGTGTTGCTTGTGGTGTGCAAGAGAGTAGTAGAGGACCTTCCATTAGTATGGGAAGTGGTGGTGGTTGTTCCATGGGAAATGGGAGGTTTGCATCTTCTAGTTCCCATGTGAAGGGTGGAAGGAGAAATGGTATTGCTCTTACCGTTACGGGGGTGCATTGCTCTAGTAGTGGTGGTAGGAGTGGTGCTATGGGCTATGGAACCAAGGCGATAGGCAATTATGGGTTCCATAGTGGTACTACTTCCTCGAATTTCAACAACACTTCTAATGTTGGAAGAGTGATGGGAAGTGGAAGTTATCCTAGTGGTGTTGCTAGGGGAGGAGAATTGAGGAAGCTCCGAGTTGATAGTGATGGTTACCTTGAAGTTCCAAGATCTTACTTGGATGCTCCTATACTACACTTGGGTCTAAGGAGGTTCCTTGTTGAGGTGGAAGGTAATGGAGGGTACTATCTTAAGATTGGTAACACCGATACCAATTGCATTAGTACCTCGGTGGTTGATGAGCTAAGGCTACCTTGCTATGCCCTAGAGTACCCTTATGAATACTACGGAGTGTGGGTTTCCAAGCAAGCTCGGGTGTGTATATCTCATAGGGGCTATTGGGGTTATATGTGGTGTCATGTGTACCCCATGCAACATTGTCATGTATGGTTAGGTGAGTCATGGTTGCAAAGCAAGAAGGTGCGATATAGTAATGTGAATGATAGGTATTATTTCGGCCAAGGCCCAAAGATTTATGACTTTGAGCCTCTTGGGGTAAAGATCAAGTCGCCTCCTAGTATACCTTCTAGGCCTATGCAAAGGGGAAAGGAGCAAGAACCTCATCCTATGGTTGAAAGAGTGCAAACAAGAAGTCCTACAATCACAAGCAATGGTGGGACTAGTGCAAGAAAAGAGTTGACAATTGTCAACAAGGTGAACCCCAAGCCACAAGCTCCAAAGCCAAGTGGTTCACCAACAAAGAAGAAAGAGACCTCAAGTGATGAGTCTCTTAGTCCTAGATTCCGGGTTGATGTTAAAAGTCCACCTACTCCGGCTATGGGTATTCTTGGGCCTCGTCCCAACTCACCCGACTTTGAGAGACAAAAGATTGAGAGGATTAAGGGAGTGACCGGTGACGTTCCTCGAGTGGAAAAAGGAGAAGATGTGTTGAGTGATGTGAGTGGGATGTCACCACCCGAATCTACACCTAACCTTGAAAAGAAAATGAGGGAAAAGAAAGAGGGAAAAAAGAGTGAGGACACCCCTTATTCTAACCTTAACCCTTTATCTTTTTCTTCTACTTGTGTTAGCTCTTGTGTAGGTACTCTTGGAGGCAAACCAATGGAGCCTCAATCATGTCCCAAGAAGGTTGGACAAGGTGAAGAAAATCTTCAATGTGAGCTTCAAGGTGAAGAAACAACTCAAACCACTTCAAGTGCATTGAGTGAGCAAGATGGCCACTCAAAGGTATGTGAAAGTTCTTCCCTTGAACATGTTACTTCCTTGTCTTATGATAGTGTTGGTGAAAACTCTATACTAGTTGATGAGTTATGTGACTATAATGTGTTTGCAACTAGTGTAGAGTCGGTTGGTCAACTTGTGAGTGATTGTGAACCACTAGTTGAGAGGGATGATAAGCCACATCATGATGTGAGCTCGGTTTTCATTGAACCTCTCATTAGTGAAGAATGTGTAGTTGACTCTATTTGTGATCCTTGTTATGACACTCCACCTATATTTGATAAAGGGGAAGATGAGTTAAATGAATACCCTATCTTTTCTCTTGATGAATTGCTTGGTAATGGTGGACCTATGTGTTGTAGTGAGGTTGGTAGCGACCTTGAGGAGTCCCTAGTGCATGAGATGGACCGAATTGTATTCGATGACTCCTCAAGTGTGGATGAGGACTCTAGTTTTGATGCCTCACCTTTGATGGGTAGTGGACTTGTTTTCACAAACCCTTTGTTTGAAGAGGATTCTCAAAAAGGTGATGGTGAATACCAAACTAGAGAAGAGTTTGGAATTAAACCTCCATGGTTTGGAAAGTTGAACTCTATAGACAATCCATTGTTTGGAACTCCTAGTGAGGAAGATTGTCCTAGAGGTGGAATTGGAGGTGAGGAAGCCATTCTTGGTGTGTGTAAGAGTTCTTCCAAGAAGGGGAGTGGAGTATTTGATGTTAGTTGCCAATTGAACTACTTTGTTTACTCCACCCCATATGTTGGTCACACCTTGGGTGTTGAGCATGCCAAAGCTTGGTGTGTTGACCATAAGCTTAGAGGTTTGCTTAATCTTGCATGTTCCATATCTTATTGATCTCTTTGCTTGTTATAGTAGTGCGTGCTTTTCATTGTTGAGCCAAGAACTTGTTGTTTCCTTTGGAGACCTCTTCTCTTTTATTGGTATTGATACTTGGCTCTATCACAAAAGTGTGCTTTCCATAGCACTTGCACTCACTCTTGTTGGACTTGCCTACTCTTGTAGTGGGAAGTTTTGGTTTGTTATTATTGGATTTAGGGATCATAGGAATTTTGATGGCTTGATCTTGCATATTCTCTACCCTATTGATCTCTTTGAAGAATCATGTATTGAGTACACCCATTAGGGAAGCCAAGTACTTGTGCGCTTTATTATTGTCATTGATACTTGGTTATACCATAAGAGTGTGTTTTCCACACTACTTGCACTAACCTACTCTTGTAGTAGGATATTTGGCTTGTTCTTGTCTTTGATTGTAGGTCTTGATGGTTAGATTTCGAGGACGAAATCCTTTCAAGAAGGGGAGGATGATAAGCCTCAAATCGAGCTTAGAGTACTTATCATTAAGAGTCGGGATTGGAGGATGCTAAGGACTAGAGGTCAAGAGTGTTGGAGGTTGATTGAAGCCGTTCCGGGTGATCAAACCGTAAGAGGAGAAGGCTAGAGATTCAGGCGCCCCGCCCAGGAACCAAAGGGGCCAGGCGCTCCGCCCAGCCCCCAGGCGCTCCGCCCAGGGCCCTCCACTGCACACTTTTTCGGGCTCTCCGCCCAAGCTTGGGCGCCCCGCCCAAAATGCTGAGACACGGGATTTTAAGTGTGTTTTGTCTATTTTTACCCTACGTTGTCTTTTATCATAAAGCCTAGCTTGTGGGCATTATAGACCTTTTACTTAATGCCTAGAAACCCCTATAAATAGCTAGATAGTTTATTTCATTCCTTAGCTAGTTTTGAAGATAGAATTGAGAAGATAGAATAGGCTTGGCCATTCTTGTTGAAGCGTTGACTTCATATATCTCTTACGTTGAATCCATGGTGGATCACCGCTAGTGTGAATCCTGTTTAATGGTTCAAGTCTCTTCTCCCTTTTGAATCAATCTATGTGTTTAGTTGATTCATTCTTTTCTTCTATTTTCTGTTCTTCCCCTTCCCTATTTCTTGTTATCTTATGATTATTGCTTCCGCACCTTAGATTATTTCTTCCGCCTAATTTGAGTCTTATCATCCCCCATCCCCGATTTCTTGTTATCTTGTTTACCATTTGCTTCCGCCCTTTTATCGTTATCGTTTCCGCGTCTTGTTTGTTGTCTCCGATTGCAAAGCTTCAACCCACGGGTTTGCTTGCATCAGGGACTAGAGCAAGAAAAGAGTTGACAAGTGTCAACAAGGTGAACCCAAAACCACATGCTCCAAAGCCAAGTGGTTCACCAACAAAGAAGAAGGAGACCTCAAGTGATAAGTCTCCAAGTCCTAGATTCCGGGTTGATGTTAAAAGTCCACCTACTCTGGCTATGGGTATTCTTCGGCCTCGTCCTAATTCATCCAAATTTGAGAGACAAAAGATTGAGAGGAGTAATGGAGTGACCGGTGACATTCCTCGAGTGGAAAAAAGAGAGGATGTATTGAGTGATGTGAGTGGGATGTCACCACCCGAATCTACACCCGACCTTGAAAAGAAAATGAGGGAAGAGAAAGAGGGAAAAAGAATTATTGAGAGTGAGGACACCCCTTATTCTAACCTTAACCCTTTATCTTTTTCTTCTACTTGTTTGAACTCTTGTGTAGGTATTCTTGGAGGCAAACTAATGGAGCCTCAACCATGTTCCAAGATGGAAAGTCAAGGTGAAGGAGAGTCCAAATGCGAGCTATAAGGTGAAGGAACTACCCGTGATGCTTCAAGTATACTGAGTGAGCCCGGATGCAACTCAAATGTAAGTGATAGTCCTTCTTCCCTTAAGCATGAAACTTCCTTGTCTTATGTTGATGTTTGTGAAAACTCTATGCTAGTTGATGAATTGTATGAATACAATATGTTTGCAACTAGTGTAGAGCCTTTGGGTCAACTTGTGAGTGAAAATGAACCACTAATTGAGAGGGTTGAAAAGCCACATCATGATGTGAGCTCGGTTTTCATTGAACCTCTTTTTAGTGAAAATAGTAAAGTTGACCTTGTGTGTGAGCCTTGTTATGACACCCCACCCATATTTGATTAAGGAGAAGAGGAATTGCATGATTATCCTATTCTTCCCTTTGATTGCTTAATTGATGGTGGTGGTCACTTGTGTCATAGTGAGGGTGGTTGTGACCTTGAGGAATCTCTAGAGTGTGAGATGGATCGATTTGTTTTCGATGACTCCTCGAGTGAGAGTGGCGAACCTAGTCTTGATATTATGCTTTTGTCTAACCATGAATTTGAGGTGCATGCTTTTACATTTCCATTGTGTGAAGGCAATCTCACTTGTGGTAGTGATTTGTATCGGACTAGGGTTGGTAGTAAAGTAGGACCTCCATGGTTTGAAAAGTTAGACTCTACGGACAATCCATTGTTTAGAACTCCAAGTACGATGAGTGGTCTTGGTATTGATTGTGTTGAACCATCTTCTAGTAGTCCTAGCCTTCGTTGTGTGGACTATAATGATGACGAACCTATTTTGGAGACCTTCCTTTAGAGTTTGTCTAGTGACGAGGGTTGTTTTGGAGGAAAATTTGGAGGTGAGGAGGAACCTCTCGGTGTGTGTGGGAGTGCTTCTAAGAAGGGGAGTAGAGTTTTCAATGTTAGTTGTGAATTAAACTATTTTACTTACTCCATCCCATATGTTGAGCACACCTTCAGTCTTGAGCATGCCAAAGCCCATGTGTCACATTGTAACAATGTTGGTTTGAAGGCTTGGTGTGTTGGTAGTAAGCTTAGGGGTCATAGGAAATTTGATTGCTGCATGCATACCCTTGATATCTTTGCTTGTTATGATTTTGAGTGTTTGTTCTTGTTGAGCCAAGATTTATTGTTTCCTTTGGGAATATACGCTTTTTAATGGGTATTGATGCTTGGCTCTATCACAAGAGTGTGTTTTCCACACAATTTGCACTTATTCTTGTTAAGCTAACCTACTTGTGAAGTAGGAAACTTTGGTTGTGCTTGTTTTGAATGTAGGTTTTGATGGTCTGATTTCGAGGACAAAATCCTTTCAAGAAGGGGAGGATGATGCAATATAAATTGGCCTAAACGACAACCATCAAGAACCAAGCTTGAGAGCACAAAGAGGACAAGTCACGGGCTCCGGAAGGGACTTGAAGATCATGCATTGGAGTGCCACGGAAGGAGGAACCATCTAGGCTACAAGGAGGAGCGTCCGAGGCACATTTTGAAGCGTTTCAAGAAGTTTCAGGAAGAGGCGGAGCGCCTACTGTGAAGGGCAGAGCGCCTACTTGATTTCAGCTTGCAGGACTTCCTCTTGGGCAGAGCGCCTCAAGCCATGGGCGGACCGCCTAGGTGACTGCTTACTCTCTGGACTTTGAGAGAGGCGGACCGCCTAGTGGGGGTGGGTGGACCGCCTACCCCTGATGGTAGCACACGGAATTTTGACTTAAATGTCTATTTTGGCCCTACGTGGCTTGTATTGTTAAAACCCACATTGGGGTGTTTTAGACATTTCATTATGTGTAAAGGAAGACTATAAAAGCCTTCCTTAGTCATTTTATTTCATTAGTTAGTTTATGAATCTTAAATAGAGAAGAGAGAACATTGAAGAGGCCGAGCCCTTCGAGTTCGAGGCTTGAAGCTTCGTGTATAACTTTACTTAGAACCTATGGAGTTCGACACCTAGTTTGAATCCATTGTAAGGTTCAAGTTTCCCTTACTTCCCTTTAAATTCAATCAACGTATGTGAGTTGAATTCAATTCTTTCTTCTAATTTCTTGCCTTCCTAGTCTCGATTTCTTGTTATCTCGTTTACTTGCTTCCACGTATCGTGTGTTTTTCGCTTCCGCTAGTTTTCCCTGCATCAAAAGCAATCATCGTTGGACTTCAATAATTCAACAACAAATTTTTTCGACTCCGGGTCTAACACCGAGCCGATGGACACCTTTCTATCTAGAAATTCCTTCGATAATGCAAAGCAATCCAACTCCTCAATGGTTGAGTCCTTGGCTTTCTGCTTTCGAGGCTCTTGAATACACACCGAGATCTTTTCCACCACACTTTCTTGAGGGCCCATTTCAAGAGCCGAACCCCCTCCTTCGTCAGATCCCGGATGCATTGACTGCTATTTTGATGGTCCATTCGGGATGACTACTCTATTCATGGCAACCGAATAGCTCTTCCTAGATACTCGTTGCTCGCCTTGGATCAAATGAATTCCCCAAGGGTTAGGGAATTTGACGACTTGGTGAATGGTAGATGGCACGACCTCCATTGCATGAATCCAAGGTCTCCCGAGGATTACATTGTAAGCCATGTCCTCGGGCATAACCTGAAACATGGTTTCTTTAACAACACTTTCTGCATATGTAGTGAGTTTGATCTCACCCAATGTTTTCTCCATTGAGTTGTTGAAACTGGTCAAGATGGTTGCCTTCGGGAAGATAAGGTCTTTCAACCACATTTTTTTTACTACCCCATAGCTTATGATATTCACCGAGCTCCCGAGGTCAATCAAGACTCATTTGGTGTCCGAGTCATTGCTTCTTAGCATAATGACCAAAGCATCGTGATGGGGGAACATCATCCAATCACAGTCTTCATCATCGAAGATAATTTTGTTACCCAAAACTCCACTTCGAGTTCTCTTCTCCATCGTAATGGAGAGCTTTGCAAACTTCTTTGCGGCGGCAAAATTTACGCCGTACATATCTGAACCCTTCGTTATCACTTAAAAACCCTTTTAGGTGATGGGGTCCTCGGTTGCTATGCATCTCCTCTATTCTTTGCGAAGTTCTGCTTTCCCTTGTCATTTAGATACTCCTTTAATATGCCATTTTTTAATAAATGGGCCACCTCGAGGCGCAAAGCCTTGCAGTCCTCAGTGAGGTGCCCGTAGTCAGCATGAAAGTCGCAGTAGAGGTTGTGATCTCTTTTTCCAAGGGCCGTTCTCATATCCTTTAGGAGTCTCACCCCTTGATCAATTATTCCATTCAATGCGTTTACTAGCTCGGCGTTCGACACATTGAAATTGTATTCAGAGATACGAGGCAAAGCCTTCTCCTTAGACACTAAGGAGGGCCCCATAGTATTCTTCTGATTAACATTCGTGTTAACCCTTCCTCTGAGCCTTTGGCGGACATGCTGTCCCGTGAGCCTTTGACTCACGTGTTGCTTTTATACGTTGTAAGGGTTATACCGACCCTTCGAGTTTCCACATGGCACTTCGGGGCGTGGAGAAGACTCAGGGCGTTTTCTGTAAGCATTGTTTTGACCTGCTGCTCTCCATTATGCTTTCTCTAATCTAACGTTAGCAGTAGCCCTATCGTGCAACTCATCTCAGGTTCGGGCTTGCTAGTGCTGCAGATTGCTCTTCAGCTCGGCAGCAGCCTCGGAGTAACTGATATTAATATTCCTTTCAAATGCCATGATTTCCAAATTGCCATTCATCATTGGCAACTCCATTCTTTCTGCTCGGAAGCGCTCGAAGAAGTCTTTAATGGGCTCCCCATACCATTGCTTAACTTCAAAGATATTCTTCTTTCGCTTGAGGATCTTTTGTGCTCCAGTATGTGCTTTGATGAATAAATCGGCTAACTCATCAAAATTCGAGATGGACTCGAATGAGAGATGCATATACCATCGCAATGCTCCCTTCTCAAGGGTATCCCCAAACTTCTTCAAAAACATGAATTCTTTCTCCACCAAGGTCAGGTCATTGCCTTTCACTATGGCCATGTACTCGGTCACGTGATTGGCTGGGTCAGTCTTGCCGTCATACTTTTTCAAGATTTGTAGCTTGAAATTCTTCGGGATAGGATTCGAGGTTGCCTCTGGTTTCTAAAGTTGTCTACATTTCTCGATGTCTAAGACCCTCTGAGTCTTCCCGACCTCGGGGACATTTTCGAGCCGCTTTTCAAACTGGCCTCAAAATCTCTTTTCCACTTCTCGAAGTCTGTCGAGTCGCTTGTTTCCGCCACCGTGGGAGCTGTTCCAAAAGGCTGAATACCGTGTGGAACTGTCCCCGAGCCTCCAGACACAGCACCGTTTGGAAGTCTCCCTATTGTTACGCCTGTAGGAACAAAGTTCAGGATGCTTCCATCAGGAGCCACATGTGGAGTGCTGGTGGGAGTGGTATTATTTCTCATATTTCTTGAGATGGTTTGTAGTGAACTACGAAATTCAGCGTTGATGACTGCTTGCTCAGCAAGCTGCCCCTGAACTTGTTGCATAAAGTTCATAACGTATGCATTAAATCCATCATTTGACCCCGATGAAGAGAGGTCAACTGGAGGTGGAGGAGGTGGAGGTACACACGTTCCATCATTGGGTGGAAGCGGAGGTACAAACATTCCATCACCCGTTTTCCCTTTTGGGTGGTTGATTTCCATTAACACTATCGTTGTTATCAGCCATCGTCAAGAATTAAAGATGAAAATGAGAACAAACGTGTCATACAACTTTGGAACAAAAGCGTAATTGCTTGATCCCCACAGACGGCGCCAATTTGTATTAGCCTAAATTAGATTAGGTTAATCAATCGAATTTGTGATGGGGTTTACAAGCAATATGTCGTATCAAATTTGATAAATTAACATAACCAAATAAAATAACAAGAATGCAAGTAAATGATTCCAATAATAACTGCTTCAGGAGTACAATTGAGTAGAGTTTCTGTATGTGTTTCTTGATGCCTTTACAAGAAGAGTAAAACTGCTATTAATAGCCCCCTGAATCCAAAGGAAATTAAGGCATTAAATAGCCACTTCCCCACATCTTAACCGTGGCTTTCCCACGATCCTTTCCATTAAATGGTGAATTAACGGACAGAAATCGTGGGGGCTAATCTTCCGCTGAAACGAAACTGCTCCCCGAGACTCGAATCACTTGCCTCAGGGGAATGAACGCTTCGTTCGCCGAGGCGGCCCTCCCTCGAGGCCTGCGTTAGACGTGGCCTCGGAGACTCGCCTTGAGGATCAAGCTGTCTGCCTTGTGACCAATTTACGAATCTCTGTAAAACACGCCCCGAGCCATACACTCGAGTTTCAAAAATGGCAAGTTTTTTTTTATAACAAAAATAGCATATTTACCTGTACAATTAGCAACCTCATATTTTAATGTTACCACTAATTAAAGGATTTGTATTTATTATTATAATATTACATTCAAATCCTTCTCTCTCATCTAGAACATCCATCCATATCCATTACCTACTAATTATCACCTCAAATCCCCTCACTGGCTTTCTAGCCATTCTCCATAATTCCCTGCCTTGTAACAACTATCTTTACATCTTCCTTTTGGTTCACATATATTTTACTTCTAGTTTTTACGTGTTACAATTTTCATTTTTAACATTTATATTTCTCTGCTTAGTATCATAAGCTTTCACATCTTCCTTCTAAAAACTCGATTCTCTACGAATACCTAATTTAATTCCCTATAAGTTATATTATATGTTGTATTGGTCATCTTTTAAGTTATATGATGATTATATCAAAACACTTTGATATAATCAAGGTATATAATTGTTATTTTTGTAGTATCTTTAACTGTTGGAGAAAATTTATATAAATATATAAGGTATATTTAAAGTATATTGGAATGTATTATTTAAATATTTCTATAACCGGTATTTTCAATACGTACACTAAAAAAATAGACAATTATATACCAGACATATTTCAGGTATTTAATTGTTGTATTTCTTTTATAATAATATACATGGGAAGATTTATTCCATGATTTCTCAGAGTTTTCTAAGACGAACTTTTAATATACTATTATTATACCACATATGTAGCAAGTATATAATACAAGAATATCATATATATTTTAAAAATGCACTATTATTATACAACACATATAATTAAAGATACACATTATATACATCTCAAACTACACAAATTATCATAAAAATACTATGTATATGTCAGAAGTAAACTACTTAATTGATATGTATGATGTAACAAGAAAATTCTCAAACTTAAAATAAATTCTGAAATCAAAGGATAAGAGCTGCACAAATAGGTAAATTAAGAAACACATTTGTTTGGGATAGGGTCCATATGGGAGGAGGAGATTCTAGGATCGGGAAATCCAATTCTTTTACTTACTGCAATTTGTATAAATAAAACAAAGCCATTAGTTGATTGCTAAGTAAAGCAATTTAATTAATATCAATTTTAGTGGATGTTTATCGAAAAACAAGGGAAAGATTTGATAAGAATGCGAAGGCGAGATTTTTGGAACGATGTATCTGATTGATAGGTTTCTGTTATATTTCTTATATTTAGTCTGCTATTCTTTTGAATGTTAAAAACACTGCTAGTATATTGTAATTAATATTTAAAACATAGTTATTTATGAAAAATCCAACCCTTCGTTGGTACCAAAAAGTTCAATCTCCAGATTTATTATTGTTTATTAGTACTTACTCCTATTACATAAGAGACACTTGGTTTAGGTGAGGTCCCCCTTGTCACCGGGCCCTCCCCCCATTTTTTAGTATCATAGGAGTGAGTTTTAAAACCATTCTCCAATAGAGGCTAAGTTGCCACACTTCACAACGAAAGGGGTCAACCACCGCGTCTACGTGCTATATATTACTCCCTCCGTTATATAGCTCCCTCCGTTTAAAAAAGGATGAACCTATTTCCTTTTTAGTATGTTTCAAAAAGAATGACTTCTTTCTAAATTTGGAAAGAACTTTTCACTTTTACTCATCCCCAGATGATTTGTAGCCACACAAATATTTATAACTTATTTTAGACCACAAGTTTCAAATAGTCTTTCCTTCTTTATTAAACTCCGTGCAAAGTCAATGAGTTCATCTAAAGTGGAACGGAGGGAGTACTACTAATATAGAAGGGAGAGTTGAGCTCCCTGCTTTGAGTCTGGTCAGGGATAATTTCGGATTTTAGTTTATTATGTGCTTCATTGTGCCTGTACAACGAAGTATATAGAGTTGTAATTTTCTGCACATTGCCTAGAAAACCAAAATACTTGATATTATTTTCGCAAGTACCCTCAAAGTTAACCATCTGTTAGAAGGGCATTATAGATATTGACTATTTCAGCCTACTGGAGCTTTCTGTACATTGCGAAGAAAGTATACAAATACCTAATTTAATTCCCAAAAGAAACCTCATTCTTTCTAACTATTTCTGCCTCCTATAGTTACCATCCCAAATCCTTTTAACTTTTCCACTGTTTCCACATCATCATCATCATCACCGTTTCCATGTTCAGTTTCACATCGATTCTACCGCTTCCCCGGCTTTGACTCTAAAAATTTTTTCTTCGCATTACTGAGAATCTCTGAGTTCTTCCTTGAATTGAAAATAAGAAAGATTCTGGTTTCCCAAAGAAAAAAGTGGAATAAAAATAAAAAATGAAAGTTGACCGAAAGTACCATTTTGAAGTACTCCATTACTGAAGAGTCATGGGTTACATTTGAAGATGCTTTGCTTCATTTTTTTCGGTTTTGGTAAATTTTTCTCGGTTTTTTGGCTCACTAAGTTGCTGGTAAAGGAATTTTGGTGAGCTCAGTTTGCACAATGAAGCATCAAAGTAGTTCGACGATATGCTTAAAACAACTGAATTATGTTTATCTTTTTCATCTTTTCAAAGGTGCTTTTATGGTGGAAATTGAGCTTTACATGCTTTTTCATTCCAATTTATATGGGATTAGTAAAATCAGCTTTGTGATGCTACTGTAATCAGCTTGACAAATTGCTTAGAATGAAGTCACGAAATTGAAATTGTATGGTTAACAATACCATGTGATAGAAGAAGGAAAACAAAAGAAAACAAAAAATGGGAGGTTAAACTGGTATTCTTGTACACATTTTAATTCAAAAAACATGCTGGTTGCGGAACCTGTACTTCATTTAGTTTCTAGCTGTGTACATCAACTGTTTTTTGATAAATGTTGGAATTGAAATCATTAAACTTGTTACAATATTGAGAATTATTTTTTCATTTCTGTTGAAACTTCATAGAGTTCAAGGCGCTTTAGGTTTCTGCATGAGCAGAATGATGTTTGTGGTACAATTTCTGGAATTACTTCTTCCTAGGAATATTTATCAAATTTTATGTTATTGTTGAAGTTGGTGGATATATTCCAAGATAGATTTGGAAAAGAATTCAGATGCAATATTAAGAGGCTATATATATTTCTGGGAGCAAAACCAGTGGTTGTGCCAAAATATTTAACTTGATAGACTGAGTGTTAATCAGTCACCAGGTGCATCACAAGTGATGTTCAGCGAAAAGGCGAGTTGAAAGTCTCGGATCATTGTTCTTTCGTGGAAGATCTACTGCCTTCTAAGTTCTAACAACATTCACTTTTTCTAAAACAAAAGTTATTGTAAAATATAAAATTAATTCGTAAGAAATTTCCTATGCCATGGTGATGTTAAATAGACTTGAAACGACACTTGAGAATAAGGTCATAAGTTTTTTGCTGGTAGGCTAATTTTTTTTATGTGCTCCTACATTAATCATGAGAAATAATGGTAAACCTGCTCTCAATTATACGGATGGTTAGGTTGGTCTTGTCACTAATGAACAAGCACTCCTGTGAGCTATATGTTAAAGATGAATTAGGTTTCGTTGCAATGAGTCTTGTGCTGAATTAATGCTTACAAGGAAGCTAGAATTAAATACATAACTACAATGTACTGACGAATGTAATGTGCTCAATATTCATAAGGTTTTAGACATTTACATGACGGACAAGGGTTAAGAAACCTATACAAATACAATTGCTCAATGTGAAATATAAGAACATTTGTGTTTTGTATTGGTTATTACAAATAAGAAAAAAGAAAAAAGCTGGATATGTGACCACATAGTTTTAGCTGAAGAAAAAGCTATTGATGGATAGCTTCTGAAATTGAATCCTTGGTTAAAACAAATCGATGAGCTAGAGAAGAAATTTAAGGTTATTAAAATTCTGCTTCTATTATACTTGCCTTTCGTGTTTTAATTCATGTATAGTTCTTATACTTTATGCCTTTTTTGGTTTATCTTAGTGTTCTGATGGTAGGTGTGACCGCTTCGCAGAGAGTAAGAGACCCCCTTGATTCAAGAGTATGGAAAATATATGGTTGCAGGTAATTTATTTGTTTACTTTGCCTTACTGTCTTGGTTTATAAGTAGAAATTCCGGATTTGCATCTCTCTTTCAAATTCATGAACTGTGGACAGTTAAAGTGAAATAGTTATAGGGAACTATGGGAGGTGAAATAAAGAACACTGTGACGACTTTCTTGAATATTGAGAAGCGAACATGTTAAAGAAAATCAACAACAACGAGCTGATAAGGTTGGTTTTGCTCTCTTATTTTTTTGAGTATCGGAGCCTGATGTAACTGCCAACTCTGCTTGATTCATTTTCTTCTAATAATTGGCTGACTCGAGTTCGACCAAAATATCAGTAGCTGCTAAACCCATAGAGATAAGACTTTGCATGATATAAATGTTCACTCTGTAAAAGCTATCATGATATGAAAGAAGCCTTTTCTCAGCCCAACTTATGATTTAGAAGAGCAGCTTCGTCTCTTGCATGTACACATGTATGTTATCATATTTTGTTACATTTGCACTTCGTGTTTACTTTGTTAATACCCTAGCTTATTTACCTGAAGGATGTGCAGAGATGAAATATTTGTGATATGTATTTTAGATGACAATTTCTGTTGAGTATGGGGTAAGATAACAATTTATTCGTTACCCATCAACACAACAACCAGGTATTTCTACATTACAAATAAACTGCCTTTGTTACCTATTTATGACTGTACCATTTATATAAAAAATATACTGCTTTAAAATTTGACTGTATTGTTCCTCTTTCAAAAAGAACATGAGTTTTTAGATTTATCATTCTTTTTAATCGTATAAGGGTGGTGGAGTTGTTAACTCTATCAGTGTATAGACTTACATGTTGCATACAATCTACTCAATTTACTTCCTTTTTTTCTTTCTCAATTGAAAAAGGGAGTAGATGTGTTTAACTTTTGATATTGTTCTGTCTCCGATCAATAGTTGCCTAATAGATTGCTCAAATCAATTTGCTGTTATAGTTACTCTTCAATTTCATTTCAAGATATGTGGTGCTCTGGTGGCTCCATCCTGTGTTACTCACATGGTAACTTGATTATTCTTACTATGTTTTTTTTTTTAAAAAAATTTCGCCAAGTTCTAGCAAGTAGAAATCACGTAGTGCTATTATTGTAATATTATATGACCAAACTAGGATGTCCAATATTTACTTTAGATATGTCTTTAGAAGTAAGCTCATGTGTAAACTTGATTACATTGCAACTATTAAGTATGACATTATTCAGTATCCACATCACACTTCGAATTTTCATATGCAGGTGAAGTACAGGGAAACAAAATCCAGAACATATATCAAGAACCAAAGGACGCAGTTGATACTCCGGGAGTATCATATTTCTCGACTCATTAGTACACACTTTGCTACACGGGTAAATTGTGCAAGTATGTGAATACTATTGACATGACGTACTGCTGCACTGTGCAGTTCCGTGTTTGTAAGAAAGCTCAATGCAGGTTTAGTAGCATCCTAGAAAAATGTAGCAAGTTTCTGAAATCCCTTGTAGTTAAATTGTAATGATTCCTTTTTCTAATTCTGTCGTTAATTGTGCTTGTTCAAATTGCAGAAGTCTACAAAATGATTCTGATGGAAACCAATTTGTTATCAAGAGAATTAACGTGTCGTTTCATCGTGAATACTGATTGCCTCGATGTTGGGCCCATGCTCAGCACGGGCATACCTCCACTAGTATAAGTGAAGAAACCAGAGTTTGGAATTGCAGCGTCACTATCCACCCGTTTAACAGAAGCTGCTTAGGTAAAGAGTCGTGAAAGAATAATATATCTTGACTGCAATGCTCCTAAACTATGTACTTGATCAAAGTATGCTTAGAAACAGCTGAACTGCATATCACTCCATCTGTTTAATGTCTATGTTATACTTTGAATATTAATTTATGGTTATAATATTTTCTCATCAAGGTAAATATAAAAAGTTTAAAACTAACTATGTTCAATCTAAAAGTATGTCGTTCTTTTTTGAATAAATTCAAAAAATGTCACATATATTGAAACCGAGGGAATATCTTTAAAGAAATGAAATGACCATGAAACATGTGAAATACCTTGACTTCAAGGGCGGATTTACAAGGTAAATTGTAATTCACGTGAACTGAGATTTTTCCACCAAACAGTATATCTGTATATATTTCTCAAAATATGTCTAATATGATGTTCAGAAGCCTATGATTTTAAAAGCTTGAATGTTCACTTTGTTAGACGAAGTTCACTTAAAATCATTCAAAAAAGAGGCAAATTGTTACGTGAGAGATTCAAAACTACGACATCAAACAAATTTTCAACACTCTAATATTCCCAAGCGACTGCTCAATCCTCCTTTTCTGATTGATTGAAAGTAGCAAGGAAAGACAAGCAAAAACTTTTAAGGCTCAAGAAGCAACTGAGCAGAGACAAAGAGTAGTAAAGGAAATACAAGTAGCAGTCTCAGGTCAAAGGAGTCAAGGAAGAATTTCTTCTGATATTGCGGTTACTCTTCCAGAATCTCATCCTGAGACCTAAGTATGCCATTCTCTTTGTCAAGAAAGATCAAGCAGCATAGAAGCCTTGACTTCAAGCTTAGGTCTTTTTTTTTGAAAAAGGGAACTAAGGCAACTTTTAGGTGCAGGGAAAGAGGTTCGCTAGCCTTTTCCCTAGCTTTTTTTGTCAACTATCTATCTTTCCGAACTAGATTAGACGGACTTACTTAAAATGAAAAAAAGGCTAAAAAGAAGGACAGAGTAATTTTGTATATAAAAATATGGCTTTTCGTGTTTAGATCGAAATGGAATCCCCGAAAACCATGGCTGGAGTCTTACACTTCTTCTGCTTCGATAGAGGGACTGACAACCTAAGTGGAATAAGAATCATTCGGCCGATTGCTCTGACTCTTATCCTTCCTTCGCTGACAGAGAAGAGAGAGAGCACTCCCTAAGCCAAGGATGAGTGCCAAAGAGAAGATAGGCAAGCTAGTCTATCAGAAGGAGAAAGCAAGGGCGTGAGATTTTCGCTTTCATTAGGGTAGACTGAAGACCAAGCCAATCTCGATTCAAAAAAGAAAATTTATTGCAACTACGAAGGTGAAGAGATGCTTTCTCATAAGACTATTTTAACCGTAAAAGTCTTTATGTCGACCCTAGGCTACGATTCTTCTTCTCTTATGAAATTTATAGTTCGATGAAGACTGCTCTGCTGCATGACGGAGTGATCTTTCCCTCTTATGAAAGGCGCTATCTCACTTTCGAAAGAGAGTCTCGACGTGGCGGTCTAGACCTAGCTCCATAGCTGAGCTAGTCACTGGCTGGAGGTCGAGGGACCTAGCGGACCGGAGGGAGCCGAGAATGTTATGTAAAAAGGACCAAGGAGGATTCAGGAGGAGAAGGAGGAGGAGTAGGAGCTAGCTTTAAGGGCGGAATCGAAGCGAAGAAATTAGTTCATGCCACGACGATCTATATGGAAGGGCAGTTTTGTAGATGCATTCCTCTTGAGAATGAAGAAGAAGAGAGATCTTCTTTATAATAGGAAAATTTGGTCACGTAGATCTTCTATTTCACTGAAATTCGTTGATTGCTCCGTACGAATTTACAATGGAAAAACTCCTGACTGTTGTAAGATTACTGAAGGAAAGGTTGGTCATAAATTTAGAGAGTTTGCTTCTACACGGAAACGAAGTCGTTCGAGAACAAATATTGGACCGGGAAGAAAAAGAGGGAAAAAGTAAAGTCTAAGCGCATATGGCACGAAAAGGAAATCCTATTTCAGTTCGAAAGTACCAAGAGATTTTTCTTGAGATCAAGATCTATATTGTTTTGATTTCTATTTCATTAGCCTTAATGAAACTGAGAATATCGATTATTGCTTTTTGTGACACCGGGGATGAGGAATAGGAGGGCGGCAAATCGAGTATTTGTGCTCGTCCTCCAGCCGAGGGTCCGGCAAGTCCTGTTTCGGAGTCGAACTCTGGGGAATGGAAGAAATATCTTCAATCACCCTCGGTAAGTAGTGGTACTTCGTCCTCAGAACCAAACGCGGTTCAACGTGGGCCGACTCCTGAAACTTCAAAAGGGGCTATAGAACCGTCTCTCGATGGTCCTATTACTCCTGGCCCACCGACTGATTCTTGGTTTGCTGGAGCGGAAACATAAATTTCAAAAAAGTTTCCTAACCTTGCTCCAGGGGATCAAGGAGAAGACATCCGGACCCATTTGGGTGCGGGGGCGAGCCATTGCCCCTCACTGGAGGAGGTTGCAGTATTCGAAATTCCTTCGAGTCCTGCCCCTGAGGAGGCCCGAAAATTCAGTCAAACTGAAGTGGCAAGTTAGTTTGCGCTGAGGGAGCGGGAATCTTGCGAAGAGATTCTAAAGAGAATTTTTGCTTTTCCTAGAATTCGGGAAAAAATAGAGGAAGTTGAAGATCGCTTTCCTGGAATCACCCTCGAAGTACCTCCGGCGAAGGCCCTAGATCATATATTAAAAGATGTAATAACAGGAGAGATTTCTCTCCGAGGGATGCTGCCAGGGGCGAAGATAGCAGTCATTAGATCGTACAAAAAATGGCTCCATAGGGTGGAAAGAGGCTCCAATGTCGATGACTGCTCTTATAATAGTAAAATGCTCTTATAATAGTAAAGCACAGAGTCAGCGACATGATATTGACATACAAGAAAAAATAATTTGTTTCTATAAGCGTCTGTCCGAAACCAGATAATCTGGATGGTGTGTGGTTCTTCCTATTTCTTTCTATTGGAGTTCTAATATTTGAATTTCTCTTACATTCTACGTTCCCGAAATGGATCCTATCAAATATTTCACATTTTCTATGATTATCTCTATTTCAGGTATTTGGGGAATCCTCCTTAATAGACGAAATATTCCTATTATGTCAATGCCAATTGAATCAATGTTATTAGCTGTGAATTCGAACTTTTTGGTATTTTCTGTTTCTTCGGATGATATGATGGGTCAATCATTTGCTTCATTGGTTCCAACGGTGGCAGCTGCGGAATCTGCTATTGGGTTAGCTATTTTCGTTATTACTTTCCGAGTCCGAGGGATTATTGCTGTAGAATCTATTAATATTATTCAAGGTTAAAGATGACTCCTAGAGAGTTACCAAAATATGAAATTCTCTTCTCCTTTCTTTCTCTTCTTTCTTTTTGATACTTGGTTGGCAGGGTCAGGGCCTTTCTCGCTGGGCGAGCGCATCCGATTCGTCAATCCTTTCTTATTCTTAAACCACTTCCCGTTCAGTTGCTGAAAGATAGAGATCAGGCTTTGTAAATGAGATTGAGTTCCACGAATATGCAGGCTAGAAAGATGCTATTTGCTGTTATTCTATCTATTTGTGCATCAAGTTCGAAGAAGATCTCAATTTATAATGAAGAAATGATAGTAGCTCTATGTTTTATAGGCTTTATCATATTCAGTCGGAAGAGTTTAGGTAAGACTTTCAAAGTGACTCTTGATGGGAGAATCCAGGCTATTCAGGAAGAATTTCAGCAATTCCCCAATCCTAACGAAGTAGTTCCTCTGAAATCCAATGAACAACAACGATTACTTAGGATCAGCTTGCGAATTTGTGGCACCGTAGTAGAATCATTACCAATGGCACGCTGTGCACCTAAGTGCAAAAAGATAATGCAAGCTTAGTTATGCCGAAACCTAAATGTTAAGTCAGCAACACTTCCAAATGCCACTTCTTCCCATCGCATCCGTCTTCAGGACGATATACCCATAAAGATGCACGTCTTAGTGGGAAAAAGATTTTGCCCCCGGTGTAGCTCGAAAGCAGAAAGAGTCGAATTCATTCGAGAGAGCTTGGTGGTCTTAAGAATGGTTCGGGTAGGGGATTCTCTTAAGAATAAAGAATTCGAATAGAATCTAATTCATGTTCATGTTAACAGAAGAGCAGATCCAATACCAAGACGCTTGAGAGAAAAGGCTAGCCTTGTATATACGCTATTTCTGTTTATGTCGGAGGTGCCCAAAGCTATAAGCAAGATTTCGAGTAGAATATTCGAAGCTTTTGAGTAAGTAAGATGGATGGATTTGGAAGTAAGCGATTGATTCGGCGCATCTAAGGATTCTCTGCTCTCCGACTTGCAAGCACTCTTTATTCTTTCCCATCCTTTCTTGTTATCTCGCCCCTGTGAATAAGTTGGCTTTGGAAGCTAGGCTCAGATAGAACGTATAAGTAGGCTTATTAGAATAGAAGCCCTTAGTGAGAGAGTTGAGAAGAGCCGAGGATTCCTCTGTTTTCAGGGATTCTTCTTTATATGACGCAGTTGCAATCCCATCTGGGAAAGGCAGGGATTCTATTTAAATGCCCTATATTCTGCACCTGGAACTAGATCAATACAATGCTGGTCAGCCTAAGACCGTAAAGGTCCAGTTCCAGTATTGAAGGAAGCATTGCATAGAAAGCATTTTTGTATAAGGTTCCCACATACAATGGATAAGGGATCTTGCCCTATAACCTAGTGAAGAGGGAAAATAAGATAAAAATATATGACTTTTTTAACTTCTGAATCTATTTCCAAATACCCCGAAAGCAGCAAAGAAAGCAGCAAGTGAAGAGATAAGGCCTCTCATTTCCATTAGGGCGGATGCATTCCATTCCCATTGTAACGGCGGCGGAGGGTGCCTCCGGGTCGCAGCGGTTCTTCCATGTCAACTTAATTGAAAAGCATCCTAGAGATTGATTGGCTTTTTCAGTACTAGGCTTTTGCTTTCTTATAGTTCTTCTCTTTACATCTACCTTCAAAACAAACAATAAGGACGACGAAATTACTATATCTATATATAGAAAGATGTGGACTGGAGCCCATTAAGAAAATTATTAAATAAGGTGTGTATTTTACTGTCTTACCCCTATTTAATGATTGTCTATTAAATTTTGTGGAGAATTTTTTTAATTATTAAGGGTATGGTTGGAAAAGACTAGCAATTTTAGTCTTGAAATCCTAAAGTGTCAACTAATTTGGGACAAATGGTTATTGCTAAAGTGTAAATTAATTTGGGACGGAGGGAGTAAACAAGAACCGATTAGTATTCCTAGATTCTGTTGTGTATTGTACTTGATTATCAGAATGCTCCTATATATACAAGTCAGTCCTATCCACCTCATGCTTCAGCTCTTCCTATATAATGCACTTCTTTATATTCCTCCCGAAGCATTTTTCGCTTTTTTATTAAGCTTATTAGGTCCAAGTAATACATTAGTTAGGTTGTCGATGATGTTCTTCTTGCCTATAATTTTATCATGTATTGTTTCTCTAATTACTAATTTTTCTTGTAGTGCAGCCCGACACATAAATCATCGGAGTGAGGTTTGCATCATGTCCAATGATAAATTATTAAATCAAGCACAATAGTGTTGTTTTGTACATGGTCTTTGTTTTTTACCGCTATAACTCTTAAATTTGTTTCACATAGTATTTTCATAAGTAGTAAAAACTAATGTAACGGGTTACTTTTATCCTATCTAGTTTCCAAACACTCCAGGTTATTAACTTCAAGAATTTTTTCCTCCTCTCGCGAGTTCTTTTTCTTGATTGATTGAACTCTCAGTTGGATACTTCATATTAATTCACCCAAGGTAATACAACCTACCATATATAGGTTGTCATATTACATCTTATTTTTACTTATTTTCTCTTATTTGCGCTGAGCATCCCGACCACCAATTAGTATTATTTGTTCGAAGTGTTATTATATGTTCAATCCTTATGCTGCTCCAACTACACACATGAATGAAATTTGATTTTGAAATTCAGTTATCTATGTTTGGAATGTTGTATTTGTTATTGTTTGGGACAAGGAATTGTGTGGTCTTTATTGTTGAACAAAGCTATCAGATATAGTTTTAAATGTAATTCTGTCAACTTACTAATCTACTTCCGGTAAATTATGATATTGCTACGCAAAATATTATCTCTTAATGTAAACTCAAGTAAATTCATTTCCTTTTTGTTACTTCTAGCTACAAGCATTCATGATTCTATATAGTTTTGGTTAGATAAATTTTGGCTACAAAACACTTCAGACTACTATTCTATAGTATGGAATAATGTGTTCATCCAAAGACTTAAATTATATATTCAGAATAAAAGAGAAGTTCTTTGTGTTGAAAAATTAATTGAAATAACACATATATGAAGCATAATTTTGAAAGTTGTTGAAGGATTATGATTACTATAACAATATAAAGATTCTTAAATTTTAAGTACTTATAAAATTTTAGAGTTAAACAGTCACTCTATTATTTATCCGACTCTTATTTGAACTTGACCTTTTTTCCTTCATTTTTTTAGTATGTAGAAAGCATAAAATTCGATGCAATCAAGATGGTCGAATAGCTTTCCCATGTCAATTTGACCACGTATGCCTGTTTCCTCAAATATTTGTATTACTGTCACAAAAATGATGCAGGGCAAAATACGCGGAAGCTAAACAAGATATAAACTATGCGGAAGCGATAAAACGCAAGATAGATGATATCAAAGATAACGGGAAACAAGGATTGGGGAGTCAAGAAACAAGAAGAAAGAACGGGTTAATGAATTCAAGATATGAATTAATAATCCAAAAGGGAGAAATGAAACTCGAACCTTACAAGGAATTCACACTAGTGGTGAATCTCCCTAGATTCCAAGTCGTACAAGATATGAAGCCTCGGGCTTCGGACTAGAAAGGCTCGACCTTCTCTAATTCTCTCTTCTCTCAATGTTCATACAATGTAAACTAATGAAATAAATGGCTAAGGGGTGTATTTATAGTTTTTCCTAACCCCTTGCGTAATGACTAAAAGGCCCCCAAATGGGCTAAGACATAAAAGACCACATAGGGTCAAAATAGGAAGTTTATACAAAATCCCGTCAAGGCAACAGGGGGAGGCACTCCGCCTCAGAGGGGAGGCGCTCCGCCTTAGTGAGCTTTAGTGGGGAGGCGCTCCGCCTCTTTGGGGAGGCGCTTCGCCTCTTTGAGAGTCCAGAGAGCTGCACTTCATTAGGCGGTCCGCCTGGTTTTCAGGGCGGTCCGCCTGGTTTTCAGGGCGGTCCGCCTCTTCCTGTAGCTTTTTGAGGCTCCTCAAATTGGGTCCCTCGAGCCTCTTCTTTGGTGCCTATGTGTTCCTCCTTCCCTGGCGCTCCAATGTATGATCTTCAAGATGTTTCCGGAGCCCTTGACTTGTATCCTTTGTGCTCTTCAAGCTTGGCTCTTGATGGTTGGGAACTAGGCCAATTTAGACTGCATCATCCTCCCCTTCTTGAAAGGATTTCGTCCTCGAAATCAAACCATCAACGCCTACATCCAAAACAAGCACAACCAAATTTTCCTACTTCACAAGTAGGTTAGCCTAACAAGAATAAATGCAAGTAGTGTGGAGAACACACTCTTGTGATAGAGCCAAGCATCAATACCAATTAAAAAGCGTATGTTCCTAAAGGAAACAATAAATTCTTGGCTCACAAAGAACAAGCGCTCATTATCAAAACAAGCAAAGAGATCAAAGTCATGCAACATGTAGCAATCAAATGTCTTATGACCTCTAAGCTTACTATCACCACACCAAGCCTTCAATGCATTTTGATCACAAGGTGACACATTGGCTTTGGCATGCCCAATACTCAAGGTGTGATCAACATATGGGATAGAGTGAGTAAGATAGTTTAAGCGACAACTAACATCAAATACTCCACTCCCCTTCTTAAGAGCATTCTTACACACACCAAGAAGTACCTCCTCACCTCCACTTTTACCTCCAAGACAACCCTCGTCACTAGACAAACTCCCAAGGGAGGTCTCAAACAATGGATTATCGATAGAGTTAGGCATTACAATCCATGGAGATTCAAACTCACACCCTACTCTAGTTTCATATAATTCACCATTTTCATTGAAGTCGCCCTCATACAAAGGATTAGTATAGGCACACTTCTCAAGTTCATAAGCAAGCAACGGTGAAGTTCTCAAACTAGAGATAACATCTACACTTGAGGAGTCATCGAACACAAGTCGATCTAGCTCATTCTCAAGAGACTCCTCAAGGTTACAACCCTCCTCACTACGACACAAGATACCACCACTAGCAAATAAACAATCAAAGGGAAGAATAGGGTAATCATGCAAGTCATCTTCTCCTTTATCAAATACGGGTGGGGTGTCATAACAAGGTTCACAAACAAGGTCAACTTCAACATTTTCACTAATGAGAGGTTCAATGAAAACCGAGCTCACATCATGATGTGGCTTTTCAACCCTCTCAACTAGTGGTTCATTCTCACACACAAGTTGACCCAAAGGCTCTACACTAGTTGCAAACACATTATAGTCATGCAAATCATCAACTAGCATAGAGTTTTCACAATCAATGTCATAAGACAAGGAATTATCATGCTCAAGGGAGGAAAAACTATCACATACCTTTGAAGTGTCATGATTGTCTCCACCTTGTAGCTCACATTCGGCATCTCCTTCACCTTGTCTTCCCATCTCGGAATATGGTTGAGGCTCCATTGGTTTGCCTCCAAGAATCCCTACACAAGAATTCAAACACATAGAAGAAAAAGATAAAGGGTTAAGGTTAGAATAAGGGGTGTCCTCACTCTCAATTTTTCTTTTTCCCTCTTTCTTTTCCCTCATTTTTTTTCCAAGGTCGGGTGTAGATTCGGGTGGTGACAACCCACTCACATCACTCAACACAACCTCTCCTTTTTCCACTCGAGAGTTGTCACCGGTCGCTCCCTTACTCCTCTCTATCTTTTGTCTCTCAAATTCGGGTGAATTGGGACGAGGCCCAAGAATACCCATAGCCGGAGTAGGTGGACTTCTTACATCAACCCGGAATTTAGGACTTGGAGACTCATCACTTGACGTCTCCTTCTTTTTCGTTGGTTGACCACTTGGCATTGAGGCTTGTGGTTTCGGGTTCACCTTGTTGATGTCTATCAACCCTTCACTTGAACTAGTCCCACCACTTCTTGTAATTGTAGGACTCCTTGATTGCACATTGTTGCCCATGGAATGAAGTTCTCGATCCTTGCTCCTTTGCTTAGCCAAAGAAGGTGCACTAGTAGGCACTTGGCCCCTTGCCCGATAAGGCACAAAGTCATAAATCCTTTGCCCTATGCGCACAAGATACACATCCTTCATCACACTATATTGCACTTTCTTGCCTTGCAACCATGGCTCACCTAGCAAAATGTCAACATGTTGCATTGGATACACATCACACCACACATAGCATCTATAATTCCTATGAGATAGAAGTACCCGAGCTTCCTTGGAAACCCACACTCCCTCATACTCATAAGGATCCTCTAGCTTACGGCATGGTATCCTCAATTCATCAACCAAAGAAGTGCTAATACAATTGGCATCGGTCTCATCAATTTTGAGCAAGTATCCTTCAATATCATTTACCTCAACAACAAACCTTCTTTTACCCAAGTGTTGTAGCATGGTATCCAAGTGAGAACTTGAACGCCCATGAGTACCAACACCGACAACTTGGGTCTTCCTTATCCCTCCACTAGTGGCAACACCACTAGAATAATCCCCACACGAGTCATAACCCCCACAATCAACATCCGACATTGTTGCAACACCAAAGAACAAAACCTCCCAAAAATCACTCCCTCACGTGTATCACTCAATTTATGAACACTCAAGAGTGAGGTCTTAACAATTTGGGAACCAAGGTGATCACAACTAGTATGTCCAAATAAAAGTTCGGAATGGAGTTAATGAGACTCAATGGACGGACGTTTATTTTAAGTGCGCACTTGAGGCCAAAGAAAGTTCTATGAATCTTCTTTGATTTCTAATCTCCTATAAGCACGAATGTCCTAATACGCTAGT
This sequence comes from Petunia axillaris subsp. axillaris, assembly GCA_029990575.1. Lineage (NCBI taxonomy): Eukaryota > Viridiplantae > Streptophyta > Magnoliopsida > Solanales > Solanaceae > Petunia > Petunia axillaris. The sequence goes on along the minus strand of JARKNS010000004.1, from coordinate 96,429,310 downwards.
AAGTTAGTGTCTTTCGAGTAGGCCAATTACCCTAGAAACACTAACCGAGAAGCCCGTGGGTGATTAACAATGGAAATCTAGGCAAAAAACTACTCAGAAAAACCCTTCAGCAAGGCGCTCCGCCTCAGGAAGGAGGCGCTCCGCCTGGAAAAATCCAGAGAGCAGCCCAGAGGGAGGCGCTCCGCCTCAAAATGTAGGCGGTCCGCCTAGGGTGTTTTCCTGCAACTTCGCAAAACGCGATTTTGATCCGTTTTGCCCAAATTTTCCAATGATTTCAACTCGATACACAAAACTAATGATACCCAAAGGTGTATACAACTATAATAACCAATCCCCAATGATTTTCAACCCCCAACAAACAACAACAAGCTTCGATTCAAGTTGAAGCATTTTCAAGAAATTTTCAAACTTTTGGTATTTTGATTTTCGAAATTTTGATTCGTAACACCAAAATACGATATATGGGTATCAAAACGACGTGAATACCATAAGGAACAAACCCCAATACTTTTTAACACTTGGGGATTCGATTCCAACCCGATCTACCAATTTTTCTTGAGTTTTCTATTTTTTTTTTTCATTTTTTTTGTTTTTCTTCAAATTTTCAAGAACAAACACAACAACAACAAAGATAACGATATTACGAACAAGGAACGAGGGTTTGTAAGAACAACACCCGATCCGTGCTCTGATACCAACTGATGCAGGGCAAAATACGCGGAAGCTAAACACGATATAAACTATGCGGAAGCGATAAAACACAAGATAGATGATATCGGGAAACAAGGATTGGGGAGTCAAAAAACGAGAAGAAAGAACGGATTAATGAATTCAAGACATAAATTAATAATCCAAAAGGGAGAAATGAAACTCGAACCTTACAAGGAATTCACACTAATGGTGAATCTCCCTAGATTCCAAGTCGTACAAGATATGAAGCCTCGGGCTTCGGACTAGAAAGGCTCGGCCTTCTCTAATTCTCTCTTCTCTCAATGTTCATACAATGTAAACTAATGAAATAAATGGCTAAGGGGTGTATTTGTAGTTTTTCCTAACCCCTTGCGTAATGACTAAAAGGCCCCCAAAGTGCGCTAAGACATAAAAGACCACGTAGGGTCAAAATAGAAAGTTTATACAAAATCCCGTCAAGGCAACAGGGGGAGGCACTCCGCCTCAGAGGGGAGGCGCTCCGCCTCAGTGAGCTTCAGTGGGGAGGCGCTCCGCCTCTTTGGGGAGGGGCTCCGCCTCTTGCAGAGTCCAGAGAGCTGCACTTCATTAGGCGGTCCGCCTGGTTTTCAGGGCGGTCCGCCTCTTCCTGTAGCTTCTTGAGGCTCCTCAATTTGTGTCCCTCGAGCCTCTTCTTTGGTGCCTATGTGCTCCTCCTTCCTTGGCGCTCCAATGTATGATCTTCAAGACGTTTCCGGAGCCCTTAACTTGTATCCTTTGTGCTCTTCAAGCTTGGCTCTTGATGGTTGGAAACTAGGCCAATTTAGACTGCATAAAAAAATGTCTTGATAATAGTATTTATATTGATTAAAAAAATTTGTACCAAATAACATGGGACATACGTGTGGAGTGCGTGTGCAGAACTAGTTTGGTTTAAATGTACGAGGTTTATGTCATGGTTGAGTCATATTATAGTGGTATTTAGTATTGTGTATATCTTTATGTTATTTCTTAACGTTATGTACTATTACTACTATATCTTGCAGGTAATCAATCAACAGTTTATTTAGTAGTAAGAAATTAAAGGTAGTTCGCTTATAACTGCGGTAGTTGTTCTAAGTATTTTTTAAACATTAAGAGATGAAACTCAACTCTTACTCAGAATATTAATTAAGTTATCATGTCAATTAACTTTATTGGTCTACTGTTATGGATTTTGTATAGTGTATTACTTTGAAGCAGGTCTTGGGTTATTTCTGGAATTTCAGGTTTTAATGCTTAAAGATGTTGTAAGGTAAAGAATTAGCGTTTTTCCTTGCTTGGACAAAAAACATGGATAACTTTTTTACTAATAAATCCCAACAGTCTTTCTCTAAGAACGTGTGAACGATTTATTCAATGTATGGGCCATGGTTTAATTTTTAGTTCTACACGTTGCATTTGCAGCATGTCATATTTGACGAGTGGGCTCCACTTTCTCTCTTTTACAGGTCTACCTGTACTCTTTAGGCTCCACGCCGCTTACTATGTGGACCCTATAATCTACATTTCTGTGCAACTCTTTATAATTCACACACTACTTAATGAATTACTGTATCTCTTAATATACTCCCTCCGGTCAATATTATTTAATTTTTTTGATTGTTTTCACACAGACAAGGGAATCCACTTTTTAGTATTAATTAAAGATGTTATTTACTAAATTAACTTTTATCTCTTTCAAAATTTACTCATAGAAAATTGTAAGAGCTTTATGTGTTTAATTTATTAACAAAAATAACTTTGGAAAGTCAAAATAAATAACATCTTGGTTTTTGAAAAAACCTAAAAAAAAAATACTAAAAAATCATATAAAGTGGACCGGAGGGAGTAATACATATAGGCGTATTTGTTTTGCTACAATTTTCCATGGCTGATTGTTTAACATGAACTAACTTTAGGCTTTGCTTTAAAGGTTAGCTCATTAAGATGACAAATTAATATAACAAGTAACCATCGAAACTTATTAATTAAGTGAGTTAATATTTTTTTTTTGGTTAAAATTCACCAAGAACTTACACTGAGTATTAAAAATAGAAAAATAATATGTGACAATAACTTTTTTGGCAATAATGATCATACGGGAATAATTTAGTCATTTCACTAGAAGATTGGAGGTATAATGGACACTTCCTATATTTTTGTGCTCATTATACCCTTCATGAAAATAAAATTCAAATTTTAAATTTCATCCTCCCTCTTTGTAGTTAATAATATTTACATTCCCAATGCATTTATATTTCATTCTCACTCTTTACAGCTAATTATGTTTACATTTCCAATGCAAACATTGTATAAATTTTTTTTCTCACCCTAATATTTTTTTATAGTTATATCTTAAAAATTTGAACACCAACTTATAATTTTTTGATTTTTTTTCATAATATAAAAAGAAATCTTATACTTAGCGCATATTTCATACTCTCCTTAGATATACGAAATTTTAAGTTCATGATTATTATTTTTGTGCTTTCTTCTTTCTGATACGTCACTTTTTAGTATAAAAAATTAAAAAAAGAATTTTTTAAAGTGTTGAACAAAAATATCTTTCAACTTGATGTCTAAAATAAGTATTTTCTGAAAGAAAAAAAAGGGCTAAAAGCTATTTTAGAAAAGTTTTTCGGTTTGATCATTTTTTACATTTACAAGTTGAAACCCATCTTTTGGAAAGATAAAATATTTTTTTGTTCGGAAAGTCTTAAAACTTTTTTAGTCGAATTCCATCATGACCTATGGAGAAAAATCTTATATTTAACTCATGTATGCATAAGTACGCATACGTGCGAAGCACACAATATAAAATTCTAATAATTTTTTATATTTATCTTAATTAAATAAAATAACTCAAAGTTAAAAGTTAACATAAATTGTCATTAGCGTAAAAATAACGAAAAGATATATTATTTCAAGTTTGAAATAATATTCTTAGTCATGACAAATTGAAACTGGAACAAAGATATGTCCTTATTAATTTAGTTGAATAAAAATTTATATTATTTGACCAGAAAGAAATTATGTCCTTTATAGGAAAATAGACTACCTAACTTTATTGAAAATATTATATGTATATGTTATTGTATATAGTTGTATGTCCCCCAAAAGTGCCTTCAGTTATTTATTACTATCAATGATTGAAGGATCATATAAGACAAATCAAAACTCATTACTAGCAGTGATAACATATAAAAAATATAAAAAGTTTGGCTACATAGCAAGAAATTGAAGGATCAAATAAGGAAAATCAAAATTCATTATTATCAGTGATAATATATACAAGATATAAAAAATTTCATTACATAGCAAGAGTAATTAAATACGAAGTAATTAAAAAAATAGGTAAAATGACACACTTTTGATAGGTTCGAACCCATAACCTTCGCTTACAATGTCGTAGTAGTTGACATTATACTGGAATTTTTCGTTTGTCAACGAGTTCACTCCAACTATACTTAATTACGTCAATTCTTATCTTCGATTTCTAAGGCGTCAGCTGACCCATCAGGCAACAACATTCGTCATGTTATTTAATTTATTCTTTTTTGGCCCATCAAACTAGGCAAAAAACATGAACATGAGATTAAAATGGATTTGATTGAGATTGCAAGCAAGATTATCTAGAGATTTAACTGAAAAAATGGAGAGATACACTAACAACTACTTCTACTTCTACTTTTGATGATTTTACATAATACATAGTTAGTTAGTTAGTGGTTTGATTAATGATGTCATATATGTATTTAAGTTCAGATGATCCGATAGTCTCCAGAGTCCAGATTCATATAAGTGAATTAACTTTAGACTTTAGTCCAAATCTTAAACTTACAACCAATGTAATAACCAAATAAATCACCTAAGTAAATATTTCAACCATACCGAACAAATGATTTGATGTCAGGAAGCATAAGTTATAATAGTAGCTATAACCGAGTAATTAACATCCAAAAGTAGGAGATATCGTCATGGTTAACCACATCCATTTTTGCAATTCTGATTTCACTTAAGCATAAATCAATAATTTGGTCTTCATTTATTTTCCTTAGCATAACATGAAAAAGTTAAAAAACTCGTAAAATAAAGAGAAGACACACTGAAAGAGTGACAAAATTTTTAACCCACCAAATTTTTATTATTAATAACTGAATGTATTTTTTAAACAGTAATAACATAGAGAAAACTCACAAGGCTGGAGAAGATAACGCAACAAGAGATATTAGCGAATCCCAAGAGAAATTGCAGCCATGGCAGTAGAATTAAAGGAGAAAATAGAATGGTAAAGAGGATTCTAGAATGGGAATAAATGACACGTGGAGAGTGATTGAGATGCAATACCAAGTAAAATTAAAAAATCAGCTCTGGGTGAAATTACTGTAATACCCCTGGTCGATCATTATGACATTTCTATATAGTAGTAAAGTAACTAGTCTTAATCCATGGTATATCCAACTATGAAATCACGGGTCTAGCAACTCACTCTCGACTCAAAATCAATGTATGAGTTGTTTAAATCTGGATCCACCAGTACTGTGAAAGCATATATTTTGTCTTAAAATCAATATACGGAATAATATTGATGACTACACATATTTCCTACCCGATAGTTGATTAGTTTCCATCAACTTCCAACAATAATTTGTAGAACATTTAGCTACGTCACTCCATGAACTTTATTGATTGGAAAAATCTTCTATAGGTTCTTCTTTGGTTGTTGGAAAATGAAAAAATTATATTTAATTATGCATCATTACAGCAGTATATGTCATTGGCCTAGAATTGTTCAAATAATAGATGGAAGGGTGCTAACACAAGAACTAAGAACTGTCTGGTTCTATCTTTTGTCGTTCATATATTGATTCTTGGACATGCATGTGCTCATTATTACTATGTTAGTATCAATTTCGCTTTAAAGATGGACTTATCCTTCGTAGCATAAACTTTTATATAGAGCAATATCTTCCTAGTGATCTAATAATCTACTCTTCTTACGTGTTAATGCCTTCTTCATAAAGTGGCTTCTTTTCTCTTTTGAGCTAGCAAATTGGTATTAGTATTGTACTGGCTTAATCTTCCCAAAATGTTGTTATTCATGCAAAGCTCAGAATAAGATATTGTAAACTCACCATTAATATATCAGACCTAAAGATACGCACATCAACGCTATCATAATCCACTTTACCACCCTAAGACATAGAACTAAGATAACTACAATTACTATCTATTGAAGTGCTTAAACATTGGCGTCGCTCCTTGCCTCAACCGCGGAAGTGCAAGTTTACTGCTTAGGAATGTTTACGTTAAACTTTAAATTTAATGTATGTGTGTATCATTTCACATATACCAAAAAAATAAACACCTTCTATAGTCGAATCCAATAATGATATACTCAGTTTGTTATCTTCAACTGGGAACAAAACTTTATGATATAGAAGACTGAGAAAACATAAACAAATAGCCAAAACTTGCACGATTATTCAGCTCGACAAATAATCAACATTAATGTATACCAAAGGAATGAAGAATGCATTTGTTTCTTTTCCTTTCTCTTAATGAGTCTTCTGTCATTACATGATGATCACCAAATAAATTCAAAATTAAGAAAAAATTATAATAGCATTTTGTGTTCTCTAGTACTCTTGATGGATCTTACGTTTTATTGGGGCATAGGGATAGGTAATTAACTCATTGTAAATACAAATATTTGTATTAAGGTGGCAGCTTTATTAGTCAGTAAAACTGAATTTAACCACAATTATACCAAAAGTAGTATATGTACCCATCATACCAAAAGTAATCATTGGATTATCCACTCTCAAGTATCAGACTCTTCAGTAATGGAGTTGAAATACTTCAAAATGGCACTTTCGGTCAACTTTCATTTTTATTTTTATTCCACTTTTTTCTTTGGGAAACCAGAATCTTTCTTATTTTCAATTCAAGGAAGAACTCAGAGATTCTCAGTAATGCGAAGAAGAAATTTTTAGAGTCAAAGCCAGGGAAGCGGTAGAATCGATGTGAAACTGAACATGGAAACGGTGATGATGATGATGATGATGTGGAAACAGTGGAAAAGTTAAAAGGATTTGGGATGGTAACTATAGGAGGCAGAAATAGTTAAAAGAATGAGGTTCTTTTAGGAATTAAATTAGGTATTTGTATACTTTCTTCACAATGTACAGAAAGCTCCAGTAGGCTGAAATTGTCAATATCTATAATGCCCTTCTAGCAGCTGATTAACTCTGAGGGTACTTGTGAAAATAATATCAAGTATTTTGGTTTTCTAGGTAATGTGCAGAAAATTACAACTCTATATGCTTCGTTGTACAGGCACAATGAAGCATATAATAAACTAAAATCCAAAACTATCCCTCACCAGACTCAAAGCAGGGAGCTCAACTCTCTCTTCTATATTAGTAGTAATATAACAGGATATTTGATCAACATAAACAATATTATTTTTGGATGAAGGTGTTTGCCGACCATCCTTATGGCATTATAGCTCCGTCCTTTATAGTAATACAATTATAACTTTGAAATCCTAAACCCTCTTCTACTTGATTTACATTAGTCTGTCAAAACTACACCTTTAAATGAAAGAATAATAATAGGATATTACTAAACTATTGGAAATCAGAGCATATGCATAGTTTATAGTAGTTGTATATATTCATTTCAAACATTGTTTTGCTAAACGTAAAACGCCTTAAATCTCAGGAGAATATCATCTTAATTTATTTTTTATTTTTTGTTGAAGTGAAAGAGAAAATTATGAGTGCACAAACTTGTCAGAATGTGTTTATGTTTAAAAATTTCTCAATAGATTAAATAAAAAATCAATGAAGGGGTTCACAAGCAATACAATCAACATTAAGGAAAAGCAAATAAAGCAAAAAAATAAAGAGATTGTATTCCTTGAGAATTGTCGGATTCCTGGAGAATGAAGAGGGGTATTTATAGTTATAGGTGTACCCAGTTCTAATTATGGTAAAATACAATGGCTATTGATCGTGGGCCTGTTTACTCAAGGCCTACTCTCTAATTAACCCTAACTAGTAGACTGTAACCTTAAGAAGGCAGGATGTATGCCTTACGTCCCAAGGCCGTTCCTACTGAGCGACCATGGCTTATGGAGTAGGCGTGTATCCTTAGTACCCGATGACTTCTTATAGAGTAAGTCTAGTCTTCGCCAGCTGGACTCATATCCTCGTAATTATAGGTGGCATATCTTTACTCACACAGTCAGTCCCCCCACTTGCTGAGTGCTGACGTAAGCGGTCAGGAAGTGCAAGAGGCGTGATTGGAGACGTAGAGGCCTGTCTAAGCCCGATACTCGTCCCCTATCTTATCACTTTCCTTTCATTAATGATGATATTCAAGTACAACAACGTGCAACCCTGTGATTGGAGGATTACGCCCGCGTCTTTCCGATGCTATAGCTGCTCTGCCATCACGCAATCATGGGGATTTACCACATAAGCCATAATTATCAAGATCACACTTCTGTAAACGATCCACTTGCCTTCTTGTACTATACTTGCGTACATCAAAATCCTGAGACATTCTCAATTATCCTCATTCTTCTTTGTAATTCAGCCTTTGCCAAAACTTTCTTCGTCTCCAAACACTATTTTTCAATGGCACAGGAAACTAATATCTCACCCACGGGTTTCAGAGCCCAGGAATACATTCCCCTCATCTTGAAAAATGACAATGATGGCAAAATACTAGTACAAAAACTTAAATAAGAGGGCAAGCACGACAGTGTTTCCATTCAGTCTTACCCTACTGCTGTCCAACCCGACGATATTTTCTTTGTCCGGATTGAATGTAATTACGGGTCTACTATGGACATTATAATACCCATCGCGACAGAGAGGATTTCTACCCATTGCGTTGGTTACTCACTCGTTCCTATGTACCCATTTACTTTCTGCTTTGATTGCCGTATACACTTGATTGTAGAAGAAGTGTGTTGGTAGTACAATAATTGTTTAGGCCAAGTCAGGCCTTCTGTTTCGCGCATGGTCACTGTTCTTGATCACATGGCTTCCCACGCTGGCTTAGACTTCACCTTCTGGCATCTTCATGCCTTCTACTCTCCTCGTCTTCATAAGTCAGGTGTGCTGAAGTACAAGAGGGGGCAAGGGGTGGAATCATCTCCAAAAGTAAAGACTCCAAGGACCGTGGTTGGTTCCACGGCTACGTGGCTGTGCATACCCCAAGCATTGTCTCATCCGTCCCTTTTCCATAGTTTTTTTTACCAGAAACCATAAGTCTCCATGCTCTAATTCTGCTTGTTCTGATTATCATTCTTCATGTTAACCTCCTTCTTTTGTAGTATACTTTGTGATTGATTTCCCGATTTCTCATGAAGTCCTGGCTACATGGGTTACTATAATTTTCACCAAGAACCCTGCCTGGATGATGAATTTTGCGACCCTAGCCAGTATGAATGGTTGGCGGTCGAAGGACCATGGTATGTCATTTTTTTGAACCTTTTCCCTTATCTGCACCTGACCTCCCTTCTTCTTTTAGAGTTCTCATATCGTCCAATGACCGAGTTGAAAGAAATTCCAATTATTGCTCCATATATTTCTCCCTTACCTGACGTGTTGGCCTCTGCTGAGAGGGTCGTTGAGTAATGTTGTTGTTGGTGAAACCTTGATAGTTTCTGATACTGAAGAGGTCCCTCGAGTGTCTGAGCCTGAGGCCGTTAATCCTCCCACTGCTGCTGTTAGCCAGGAATTCGGCCCTTTTGTACGCAAGCGTAGGCATATTGTTGTCGCAGGCCCCGAGACTGAGGAGGAGGAAGCCGTCATGGAGGATGAAGTTATCATTCTAGTGGCCCATTTCGAGGATTTGGTTATAGGTTGGCTTAACCCTTTTGTCTTTCCTCTTTATTTTCTTCATGCGTTCTACTGATTATCCTTCGTTGAATACGTACAGAACCGGCTGTTGTAGCACATGCCCCTGAATTGATTGGCTCTATTCCAATACCGTCCTGGAAAAGAGATTGTTGGAACTTGTGCTTCCGCTGAGAAGCGCAAGGCCACAGATATGGATGCAACCACTACAGAGAAACCTATTGGCGGATCCAGCAAGATTGTTATTCCCATCGCGACAAGAGTTAAGCTGTCCAAGATCTGGATGCCGAACTGATCATACTGCAGAGCTGACTGGCCCGTCTGAGTAGCAATATCTCTCCAGATGCAACCACCATGACCTAATGAAGGTCGTTGCTGGTAATCCCTTATGGTATGCTTTCTTTTCTCCATTGCTTCTTCGTTTTAAGTTGAACCTCCACTCTCTCTGAAAATCTTCATGGTACCTGTTTAGAAGGTGATGACCTATCAAGATATTATTCATCGTGGGAGCGTTGATGAACACTGAAAGGAAGAGAATGATGCCTTTTGGGGCCATATTTTCAGTTTACAGCCGTTTGCCGACCAGATGGAGATTTTGAAAGAAGAGATTAACCCTACAAAGAATGCTTTTCGCTTCGAGCAGCTCCAGGCCAACAGACATGATACAACAATGGGAGAGAAGGTGCATGAGCACAAGGGGGAGATTGCAAAGTTGAAGGTGTGTCCTAGGAAAGCTGAAACCCTTGGACAAGTGCACCGAGCTCTTGTGGCCCTGCTGGAATCAAATGAGCTGCCTTTGAAGCACTAAGTGTCTGTAGCAGAGGAAAGAGCTAAGGCCGCTGAGAGGAAACCTCAAAAGCTAGGAATCCCACCTCTTTTCTCCAGGATGAGAATGATAGGTTGCAGAGTAGTGTCAAATCTCGGGAGCGGTATCGCAACAAACTCCGTGTTGACACCTTCTTGTTGTCTGGAAGGATCGATGCACTGAGTGCCGGGCACATAGCTGAGGGGGACAGCACAACCTATCTGCCGCGCTTGTAACCCTTCGGAGGATTCATGCCACTCCTACTCTTAACCTGCCTGTTGAGATCAAGAAGATGACAAGGATGATGGTTGGGAAGCTGACGCTCAACTGGGACTTGATACTGAAGATGGATCGGAGGAGGCTAGTGGTGATGGGGATGATAATCTTCCAACTGGGGAACCTGGAGCAGGTGGAGCAGGACCTTCGCGAAGTGTTGCTGCAGAAGAAAGTCCCCCGAGAGAGAACTTATTCGCTCATTTTTATGAAAATGTGTTTTCTTGAACTTCTTCCCGTATTTTGGGTGTTTATAAATTGAATGAAGACTGTTTGCGTTTAAGCAGTTTTAACTTCTATTCATGTCTTCTGCTAGTATTATTGTTTGCCTGTGACGATGTCGGCTTTTTTATTGTAAGCAGTCCAAATAATGGTATTGAGAGACTTAAGTTTCCGCGGTGCCTATGTGGGCATATATGCACCAAATATTGGCGGCTTTTGTTATGTTAGTAACAAATGTTCTGATTTATTCTAATGTTTATAATTTTAGTGTATTATTGTGAGCCTGAGGGGTATGTACGTTATTGATAACCATTCCGCACTTGTAGAAAATGGCTTTTTAAATTTGGTGCCAGTGGGTGGCGGCTTAGGTGCATCTGTGGTAGACGTATTTTTAGGGCATGGCTCTCGCCCACAAGTGGACGTCTTTAGCCCATTGTGATTAACATGGAATTTTTGCATTCAAGCTAGAACGGATGTACCTGTTTGTTGACACCCAATTTTGTCCCGGATTTTAATTAAAAGTATAATAATTTTAAAATTAAGTTTAATTTTTAAGATTGCAAATAAATAGCTTATTTTAAAGGAAAATGGCCAAAATTGCAAGTCGTCACTTTATTTGCAGCGTGTTATATAATTATTTGTTTAATTTAATAAAAGGCTAAATATGTTCTTAAATTGCAATTTAGAATTGTTTTTGCAAAACTCATATACACAAAAGCCCCATTCAACATTATTTCCTATCTCCCTCAATATATTCATTTTCCGACTCACCAAAAAAACCCTACACACACACCTCACAAGGATCAGCCGCAACACCCTCTCACTTATCTCCCTCACAAGCCGTGCCCTTTTTTTTGGGGTTTTCCATTCACAACACCTATACACATTCATCACCATTACCACTACTCACACACCCACACACAGAACACCCCTTTTTCTTTTTATCTTCTTCAAACACACATACGGCATCATCAACACCACCACTGGCGTGAATGAGATCTGAAAATGGGAACGGGGAAGGAGATCGTAAATGCTTAAACTGAAAAGGGCATGGTTGTGTTCAGCTAGTGCTTTCTATTGTTGTTGGTGTCCCGTCGCCGGTGACATATTCCCCTGCTTCCGATTTGGTCTGTTATTGAACAGAAAAGGGTTTGGGGTTGTAGTGATGCCGCTATCGGCGTTGCTCCTCCTCCCTGTTCGAATCTGCTCTGTTTGCTTATTTCCACCGGAAAAACCATCATCTCCGGCGATATATTAGCGGCAGTGATGCCGTCGGAGTTGCAGCGACGCCACCGGGGAATAGGTGTCGCTCCTCTCTTCGCTTTATTGCTGTTGCGTCGCCTAAGGATCTGAAGCTATTTGCCTTCACCCTGTCGTTTTGCCGGAGACCTGTGTTCCGATGCAAACGTTCCTTTATTTTTCTTGTGATTGTGTGTTCTTGCCTGGTGAACCACTGTTGATCCATTCACATTTTGGGTTTAATTCTTATGTCTTGCAGCTTGTTTCGCCGGCTCTAGTGTCTGACGCTAATATTGGGTTTCTGCAATTGCCTTGACTCGTTTGCTTTTTGACACTCATTGTTGAATTATTTTCTGATAAGTTTATGCCTGTTTGTAATTGACTCCCTTTGAAGATTTTGCTTTCTCTGCCGGGGCTTTGACCATTCGTGGATTGAGTATGGTAAGACTTCTTGGATTACTGTTGAGTTATTAAACTGATGTGGACGGATATCATACTGTGTTGCCTGCCTATAAAAATAACTTTTGAGGCTCATGGACTGATTGTGAATAGATACTACACATAGGCCTATGAAAATATTTTAATTTGAGGCCGATACAAGGAATTGACGGATTTTGAACATGATACTACACTTGAACCGTCCCGTTCCCGTGTCCCTAAAGCAAAAGGCGATGATGAATGCATTTTAACGCTAAGCAAGTTGAATAGAGTAATGGGTTTGGTGCTTTGGCACGGCAACACGGCCCGGGCTCCGCGTTTGCAACCGTACCAAATCCCGATCCTCTATTCGACGCACCATGCAAACCTGAGCCTAAATTTTGCAAAAACAACCCCTTTATTATTATTATTATTATTATTATTATTATTATTATTATTATTATTATTATATATTCTATTATTATTATTATTATATATTTTATTATTATTATTATTATTATTATTATTATTATTATTATTACTTTATTATTGTTATTTTAGTTCATTAATTATTATACCTTATTACCGTACTAATTCTATTTTATTTGTTTGTTTTGCGAGGTATATATTGGCACGAATAATTTATGGACGAATTTAGCTAACTCACGAACGGGAATAACCCATTGCATTAAAGGCATTTGCGGATTGAATTTGGACCCGAGCATTCAGAAATAAGACTTAGGAATTTTAGAAAAATCAAGACTCCCGCGAGTTGATCAATTTCCCGGTTCTATCTTTAACTTTGCTTTCCTTAGATATTTATGTAAATAAAATGTGTGAATTATTTATTTGATAATAATATTTGATTGCTTGGTATATTGCTTTACTTTATGTGCATTATCCTTTTTATTTTTGAAGTCGTTATTTAATTTATTGCAAACTGGGGCAAATTAGCAAAATGCGTGCAAAAATTAAAATATTTTTCATAAACAAGTTTTATTTCAATTAATTATTTTAGATAATTTTTTAGAAAAGCATATTTTGCAAATATTTGGAAACCTGTCGGATTAACCGTATTTTACGGAATTTTGGAAGTGCCTTAAAAACCTTCTTCCGAAATTAATAAAACCTCTTACCTTTAGAATCTCTGAAAGAAAAGACCGTCTTTTTTATAAAAACGGAGTTTTGCACGCATTTGTTAATTTGGTTCCATGTTTTCCTTAAATTGGGTGGCGACTCCAAAAACTCCAAAAGAGTTAGCCTATCCTGTCGATATTCCGGAATTTATCCTTTTCGGGGTAATTTTTGGGGTTCAACAGCATGGCGACTCCGCTGGGGATCAATAAAGGTTTTGACCATAAAGGTTTCCAATTGTTTGCAACTAGCATGCCTGATTTATTTGCTTTATTATATCTGTTTGTTTGGTTTGCCTTA